>OX401874.1:2866672-4293758 GCA_947859175.1 Gandaritis pyraliata | reverse complement strand
TATAATACTCCATTCCATAGACCATAAAATCTACAACACAGGGGCTGTGTTTAATCCCTCAATGTGCAGGCATTTCCCGCGGCTCACACAATGGCGGAAAGTGAAAGGGGTGCTTAACCCCTTCATTGCGAATAGACTGTAGCAAAATTAGAAGTGAATTAGAACTTAAATAGAAAATAGCTTTTCGAATTGAGCGATAAGACCGTTGCACATCTCAAACTAAAGTGTATTTTATTCCACATTATTCTAGTGTATGATATGTAATGTATAATAAAGTGTTTTTCATTCATTCATTCAATTCGTTCGTTCTTGTCTAGGAAAATGAATGACCGAGAGATTTAGTTCCGTTTAAACACGTGTTTATCATGATTAGTAGATTAGCGACTGTGGCAAGAAATATCTTGCAGTCTATTTTTTTTAACCCCCGACGCAAAACGACGGGCTGTTATAAGTTTGACGTGTGTGCGTGTGTGTGTGTGTGTGTGTGTGTGTGTGTGTGTGTGTGTGTGTCTGAGGCAACGTAGGTCCTGAAAGGATGAACCGATTTTAATATTGTTTATTGTTTTGTTTGAAAGGTGGATTAGTCGGGAGTGTTCTTAGCTATGTTTGATAAAAATCGGTCCAAGATTCGGGGGTTTTTTAAATTTTTACGTTAATTACTTGTGTTAAGAGTGTTTGATTTCTTTTACTAACTGCAAGTACTTATTTGATATGACATAATGGTTGTTATGGTCTCAATAGTGCTGTGTTATTTTTGCTATGAAAGAGGCAAAAAAAGTGTTTGTTGATAGAGTTGACCGAATGGCA
Source organism: Gandaritis pyraliata (assembly GCA_947859175.1). Taxonomy (NCBI): domain Eukaryota; kingdom Metazoa; phylum Arthropoda; class Insecta; order Lepidoptera; family Geometridae; genus Gandaritis; species Gandaritis pyraliata. Next base: position 4,292,951 of record OX401874.1, on the reverse strand, counting down.
CTTCTATCAGTTTGTAAATCTACAGTATTATTAGACAACATCATTGTTACCAGCCCTTCTCTGAGCGCGATCAATAGCAGCCTTAAATAACAATCACTCATTCAATCATTCGTTCGTTTATATCTTTGAGTGAATGGTATGGTTTAATTTTAGAATTTCAAAATCAGATTGTGATCTATTATCGTTTTTTAAAATGTATTAACTATATTTAATATTTAATTATTTATTTATTCTTTTGGCCCATAATCTTAAAAATGCATCGTTCAGCATGTTCAATATTTGAATGTGTGACCGTTATTTGTTCTGAGCGCTTTACTTCAGACTCAGAAAAAAATTAAAAACTAGAAATGTAATATGTCAAAAAAAATCAAACGAAGGTTATTCGACCATCTTTTGAAATTATCAACAAACATTTAAATTAAACTGAATAAATAAATGAACCAAATGGGAATATTGATCGGTAACTATGGCAACACTCGCCTCGCCTATTACTCCCGAAACCTAATGCGTACTCTACTGAATAACGCGCCAAAATAAGCGCGAACCCATGTTCCAACAGAAAAATATATTCAGCCATGTCTTGATAGAAATAAAGTTGAGTTTCGTACACCGCGTCAAGCTACAATCTTACTCAAAAACCAATGCAACAGAAAATGTTACAAGTAATTGAGATTTATGTCAACGGGTTAAGGTGTAATTTTCAATAGCAAGAGATCAAGTTGCACTGGTTGGTGAGATAAGGTGATTCTTCACGGATGTTACCCGCGCAAATGAAAAGTCCAAGGTGTAACGAAGTTGATGTTTGGTCTAAATTGATTTTGCCGCGTCTTTGACTTCGTTTAGTTTGTAGTTTGCGACAAGCTTTAGTAGTCTTTGCAACTTAGTTGGGTAGTAATTTTGCGTTTCTAAATTCAAAATTAAATTGAAGGAGGTTGAAATCTGCTTGAAGATCTTTTTGTAATAACCTCCTCCTATATTTTATCTTAATTTGAATTTTAAAGCTTAGTAGTAGTAGAGCTTCTTGTGAAAGTAGGTATTTCTGCCGCCTTGCTTGCATTGCTGTGTTCTACTTAAAAACTAAAAATACTAAGAAATACTAAATAATACAATACTTACATACAATACAATAGCATTATGCCTATAAACTTTGTGGTTTTCTTTAGTGCTATACTATAAAATACATTATGTAGTTTTTTAAAATGGTAAAAGAATTAAAACAAAAACTTAAATACCTACTAAGAAATAATATAGAAAAATTTTTAGTCAACAATATTATTATTTGATTTTCAAATTCAGAATCAGATTATGATGATTTGATTATGCCAATCAAAATTGAACTGCAAAGTTGAACTGCAAAGTTTTAAATCATGGTCAGTTCATACTAACTCATAGTTATTCTGTGACTAAATAGTGACATTATGACGTCATTTGATGTGTTTTCGCGCATATTTTGCTGTCAAGTGTCTAAAAAGAATGATCACGTGGTACAATTTTGAACGTGGTACAAACCTCAAGAAATTACACTGGGCAGTGAAATATAACTTGACAGCAAAAGATTGGCATACGGGGGCAGTACTATGTCACAACTATTTCACAAAATACAAATTTAAATTGTAATTTGATCATTGATCACCGTATTTTAAAAGCCATATCAAAATAATACATGCACCCCTCATGTCATTTCAAACTACACAAACAAAACATTAAACGCCCGCGATAAAGAACCCATTTACACGGTGTATTAACCGCGAAATGGGACGAAAAAGAACTCTTTTTGACAAACTTATCATACACTTCAACAATACGATTTTAGATCTTACCGCTATAAGAATAAAGCTTGCTTTACTTTCAGGTTAATCGTGGTGGTCATAATAAAATACTGGTGATTTGTACAAATGTCGCTCGTTTGAAAAAAAAATAATTGATCTGTCAGATTTAGAAGAGAAAGTGAAATCAAAATTGTGATTTTGTGATTTCTATCAATCTAATCGAATCGTACGTCTATGTTTTGATTATGGTAGTATTATTGCTCTACCTATCCTCAAATTAGTTTAATTTTTTTGGTTTTCTCGGTATCCCATCTACTACTTTTGACAGGCGTCACAGCTCAGTTGGTAATAGCTCTGCCTTCCGTGCTGTGGGTTGTGGGTTCGATCCCCACTGAGAACAAACATTTGTGCGTGGAAAACATAGATGTTTGTTCTATGTCTGGGTGTTACTATGTATTATAAGTATGTATTTACAAAAAAAAAGTATATAAGTATTCTATCAGCATCTAGTTCCCATATTACAAGCTTTGCTTAGTTTGGGACTAGAAGGCGTTGTGTGAAATGTCCATGAATATTTATTTATTTACTATTAAAAATGACAAAGTTTAGATGTTTGGGTTTCAGTCACGCTGTAACTACTAGTCCGATTTAAATGAAACTTGGAACATATTATAGTTCGTAATCTGGATTAACATATAGGCTATTTTTCCCGCTTTTTTTAGGTTACATTTTTTGTGGACGAAGTCGCGGGTAAGTGCTAGTTTGTAATAAATGCATTTTTTTTGTCCAGCAATAGGACAAAGTAGGTTAATAAATATAAGATGTAATAGGAATGTGGTTGTAAATAAATAAATTAATGATACTTATTAAATAAAAGTTAAGTCTTTTATTAACGGACATCTTTTAGATTCTTATCTTAGTAGGTAGATATAGAAAATGCAATAAAAAAAACTTCCTAAAAATGCAAAATAACTAATTAGGTAGAAAGGTAGTATTAAAAAAAATTATTAAAAAAATATCACGAACTAATTTTATAAATCGGATCAAAACGTGAAATATTATTTTTGTGTGGTAAAAAGATTTATTTTGTAAATTAGGTAGGTAAGGAAAACTGTATTTTGGGCATTAATTTAGATGTAATTGAAATGAAGACATCTAAATGAACCCGAGGGACCAAACTCATTTCGCGCCCAATTTGAGGTCGATTAAAAACAAATTCCTATCAGAATGCATTCGAATTTTAAATAGTTATAGTGATGTAGTGCTTTTTGATTTATCGATAGACGGTTAGTTTTATTCTTTTTCGTGATTTATGGTAACCTAACCGTAATTTTTAGTTATTTTTACTAGATTTTCGATTTTTTACTTACCTACTAATTACAGACATGAGACTGACGCCTCATAGGGCACGTCCGTAATAGACTTATTTTGTGAGGCATTGATATAGGTAGAGTTAACCGCTTAACATCAGATGGGTGCCTCATGGGCACATCTTCAATGGACTTGCTCTGTGAGGCATTGATATAGGCAGAGGTAAATCCCTTACTTTCAAGTAGGCTTTTAAGTAGTTTGTTGCTACCTTTTCTCATAAAAAATGGTTTGTTTTTTATGACCCACAAACTAAAAGGACCACGATTTTTTCTCCATAGTTTTCTAAAACCAAAAAAAAATATCAAAGCGATCTTTTTCTTAGTCTATCTTAGTACCTAAGTCTAGTTCGATATCGATATTCCCTTTATCAATACTAAGTGGCAGCCCTATCACTGCACCACAGAGGCACCCCACGCCTTTGATCTCACGGTAGGGCTGTCACCGCTTTCAGGGCGACCCTTTGACGCTGCAGTGTTTACTTTTTTACGTCTCGTGAATCAGAGTACGGTGAAGGAACTTTGCTTAGCTTTAGCTTGTTTGGTTCTTGGAAATACAGTATAGAAAAACCTACATAGCTCTAAAAAGTGCATCATTAACCGACTTCAAAAAAGGAGGAGGTTGTCAGTTCCGTTGTATATTTTTGTTTTTTAATGTTTGTTACCTTAGAACTCCGTCATTTATGACCCGATTTCAAACATTCTTTTTTTATCTGAAAGGATATACTTCCAGGTTAGTCTTATTTAATTTTCATCAAAATCGGTTCTGTAGTTTGGGTTATAAATAGAAATAACTGAAAAAATATGCCAACCACGTGCACGAAATTGCGTATTTTGCTTTCCTGTGACTTTTAAGTGGTGTTTATAGTCACTAGGACATTCCCAATGAACTGTCATGATGATGAAGCTGGTACTTAGTAGAATTAAAGTTGGTTTTCCGCCATTTGGTGACCCTGCTCTAATATATGAGAATTAGTAAGGGCCAACGCACATCTATCGACAAAACTGTTTTGTCGCGTACTTAGTGACGTGAAAATAAATTTTCTGTTATAATGAAAACAGCATATGACGAATGTTTCCTCGTCATATGCTGTTTTCGTTATAACGAAACTCACATCAATTGACACGACAGACTTTTCTTAAGTATGTTTACCTATCTATTATAGCATTGTTTAATACCTACCTATTAAACATTGCTTTATACGCACATACCTAGAGAATGAACTGTGTTTTTTAATAAATAAGAATATAGAGTAATTATGTAGTGTACTTAATATTATTATTAAGTACTTAGGATGATTCTCATTAAATAAGCAAGTAACGAAAACAGCAAATAAAAAGAAGCATATTGTAACTAAAAAAGTTTTACTGAAAGTTTCACATCACTAACTGTTCGACAAGACGTTTTTGTTTTTGGTTTGCGTTCGCCCTTAGGGAGAACGCAAACGCAGTTAGTGATGTGAAACTTCTCAGTAAAACTTTTTTAGTTACGATATGCTTCTTTTTATTTGCTGTTTTCGTTACTTGCTTATTTAATGAGAATCATCCTAAGTACTTAATAATATTATTAAGTAAACTACATAATTACTCTATATTCTTATTTATTAAAAAAACACAGTTCATTCTCTAGGTATGTGCGTATAAAGCAATGTTTAATAAGTAGGTAGTAAACAATGCTATAATAGATAGGTAAACATAATTTTATGCATGCGTCGTGTCAATTGATGTGAATTTCGTTACAACGAAAACAGCATATGACGAGGAAGCATTCATCATATGCTGTTTTCGTTATAACAGAAAATTTATTTTCACGTCACTAAGTACGCGACAAAACAGTTTTGTCGTCAGATGTGCGTTGGCCCTTATCTAGTGTTTTTCTTAGGGCCAACGCACATCTATCGACAAAACTGTTTTGTCGCGTACTTAGTGACGTGAAAATAAATTTTCTGTTATAACGAAAACAGCATATGATGAATGCTTCCTCGTCATATGCTGTTTTCGTTACAACGAAACTCACATCAATTGACACGACAGTCTTTTCTCAAGTATGTTTACCTATCTATTATAGCATTGTTTAGTACCTACCTATTAAAATTGCTTTATACGCACATACCTAGAGAATGAACTGTGTTTTTTAATAAATAAGAATATAGAGTAATTATGTAGTTTACTTAATATTATTATTAAGTACTTAGGATGATTCTCATTAAATAAGCAAGTAACGAAAACAGCAAATAAAAAGAAGCATATTGTAACTAAAAAAGTTTTACTGAAAGTTTCACATCACTACACAGTTTGCGTTCTCCCTTAGGGCGAACGCAAACCAAAAACAAAACGTCTTGTCGAACAGTTAGTGATGTGAAACTATCAGTAAAACTGTTTTTAGTTACAACATGCTTCTTTTTATTTGCTGTTTTCGTTACTTGCCTATTTAATGAGAATCATCCTAAGTACTTAATAATATTATTAAGTACACTACATAATTACTCTATATTCTTATTTATTAAAAAACATAGTTCATTCTCTAGGTATGTGCGAATAAAGCAATGTTTAATAGGTAGGTATTAAACAATGCTATAATAGATAGGTAAACATACTTAAGAAAAGTCTGTCGTGTCAATTGATGTGAGTTTCGTTATAACGAAAACAGCATATGACGAGGAAGTATTCGTCATATGCTGTTTTCGTTATAACAGAAAATTTATTTTCACGTCACTAAGTACGCGACAAAACAGTTTTGTCGATAGATGTGCGTTGGCCCTTAATCCATAGTTATTATATCGCACACCTAGATAAAAACTAAGACAAGTCAAAATACCACATTTTTCAGTAGACTAAAAAAACGTTTATCTTCAACTTTTATTACTAAAGTTATGAAAAGCAAAACATTTTTTGTAATGGATTTTGCTTAGATTGAAACTATTAAAAGATTAGAGCTATAAAGTAAACCATGTAGCTACAATTAATGATTTTTGAGTTGTTATACTGATATTTGTTACACAAAATGAAATAGTTTTGTATGATTATTTTGGAGTTGGCCTTGTATTAATTGTTTTTAAAAGGTTAGCAAATCTTCTTCAAAACTAGATTCTTCAAATTAAATTCAAAGAACTATTATTTTAAATTATGTAGTTAAGTTATTAAGTCCCATATTATGGGACGTTTTTTCGTTACATTCGTTACGTTGCAATACATAGATGTAGAATAAATTAAAATTGTACCTATTCAGAATGAATACATTTTTAATTTATTACGATTTTACATACTTTTTAATAGTCTTATGTATCGATAAGCCTACACCATACTAAGAAAACATAGTTGCATTCAAAACCTATAATTTAGCTCCTTATATTCATTTGTGTATAATTTTATATGCTTTTAATACATAAAGATGTTTTGCTACGCGCCATACATGATACAGATCATACACCTGCCATTCAAATCACGCCTACAAGGCTTTTCATACAAATTTAAAAACTATAAATTCCTATTTTAAATTTTGAATCTTATTTCTTGCGGATTAAGATCGATGTCGTATTCTGCATAATAAAATTATCTTGGTACAGTAGATTATTGCGATCATAGATGAGGTAAGTTTTGTAGATACGACACTGTCTAATAGTTTAAACTTTTTACTTTGTGAAGAAAAACACCGCTGTTAAATTCAATTGATATTAACTTACAAACATTCGTAGCAGTGCTACGAAAGTGCTACCGTGCTACGAATATGCTACGCAATGTTGAATTCTACAAGATTAGTCAATTTTTTTTATGTTTTTTTTATTGTTTCTAACCTAACTTTAAATGAAAACGAAATGATCCCATCTTAACTCAACTACATACATACATCTATGGTTTCAGTTATCGAAGTGGCAGTACATAAGCATGGCGTCGTCTAAGGCCGCCACGACGTTCCTTTCTACGCGGTACGCTTTATCTCGACCTCACTGCGTTTTTGTTCACCTGTGATGTCGAGTAAGAATGTCTCATCTTCACGCAACTGCATACTCTATGTCCTGCAGTTACCGAAGTGGCAGAACGTAAGCCTGGCGTCGCCTGAGGCCGTCACGACGTTCCTTTCTACGCGCTACGCTTTGTCTCGACTCACTCTATGGAGTTTTTAATCAATCACGCTGTGGTCAGTTTCAGTTCTATTCTAACCGTTTTTGGCAACTTGTTATTGGTAAATAGGTAGACAAAAGTTATTTTTAATTATTAAGTAAAACCTACTTTCTTTACTTTTGATGTTACAGTCAACATCAAAAGTTGATTTTAGAAGGTATTTTCAGTCAAAAATAAAAGAAAATCAAAGTCAGTACATATTTATTCAGTGTTTCTAGGCTCGTACGCTGTAAGTTTTCTCAAGTCTACATCGATAACCAGGGGGGTGATTCTAGACCGATAGACTTATATATATCCCTCAAACTGTCAAAACTCCATACTTTTTGACAGTTTTTGGGAAATATATCTATTGTGACAAAAATATCTATCGGTCTAGAATCACCCCCCAGCATAGGTATTTATTAACAAATTTTCATTGACACTACGCCAAAACAATTTTGCTTGATTGCCTATTCTCGCAACAGAAACCTTTGAGGAAAATCTCACTAATGTGAAAGAGCACTGTGAAGGTTAGACCGTCGCGAAAACGTTTGACAGATGTTAAAAATATTGGGACGATAGAACACAAAAGTCGTAATATAAGCTGAATTTAGGCTCTAGCTTCTTTTAAAAAGAATCTAGCCACTAAAGTTTGACCCCGGCCGGCAAGAGTGCCGAGCACGGAGCAGTAGGTATTGCCGCGGGCTGCCACGACGGACCTCGCCCATACACAATTTCACTGGACTGCACTCATGAAAAGACCCTCTTTCTTTTTGCTCTTTGACGTTTTGTTTGAAAAAGGAACGCAATCGTCTTTTGTTTTTTAAACGGAATCTGTGATACTGCTGCAGTTTGAATTTGGAGCGGTTTTTAAACTGAGAACTTCGTGATTTGTTTTTATTTGGAGTTACCATAAAATTCGTTGTAGAATAAAGACTTGTGTTTGATTTTTTTTTTTTCAATTAAAATAATGATAATAGAAATCATAATTATGATGGTCCAAACCAAACAAAGTCTTAGAAACAACTATACAATTTGATTCATTCCTAACTCCCACACTATACCTACGTTTCCTTGTGTCGTAGTGTGTGTAATGGTTGATAACCTACGAAACAAATATTCGCAGATAATGCAAAAATATTCCCGCGGCAGGATTTGAACCCGTTCCTCTTACGTCTCAGCCAGTAAGTAATTAAATTAAAAAACCCCCGAATCTTGGACCGATTTTCATCAAACATAGCTAAGAACACTCCCGACTAATTCAACTTTCAAACAAAAAAAAAACAAAATCAAAATCGGTTCATCTGTTCAGGAGCTAGGTACGTTGCCTCAGACACACACACACACAGACACGTCAAACTTATAACACCTCGTCGTTTTTGCGTCGGGGGTTAAAAATGCAAAGAGATATAATATCGAAATATAACAAACAACGTACAATTTTCCTATAAGACTTATCGCCAGAACTAGCGTAAAAAAGTGGAACCCCTAAATTATACCGACCGACTATAATCAGTGCCCTATCGGCTTTTTTATCGTGTCTCTATAGTTTTTGACAAAAAGCGACCGCCATATAGCGGAGACAGCCTAAACACCACCTGTTATTAATAAACTCGATGTAAGTTACCTACATGTGCTTTTTCTATGTGTTATATCTATTTCATCGTTTTATATTTTAATTTGATCTATGTACCTAGTTCTGAATAAATTACGTTTGAATAAACTTAAAAAAATGTATATATATATTGTTATTTATTTGTTTGTGTGTTATTTTATGTGGCTTATTCCAGAAATCCCCTGCGTGTTGTCCCTGCGAAGGGGATTTCTGGAGTTTTTGTCCAGAAATCCCCTTAGTCAGCCCTGCGACTGCCGGAAGGGGATCTGTGGACAAAAGTCCAGAAATCCCCTGATGGGTTCATTTTATGTATCTTCTTCGTTACAAATAAATATATTTTATTCTGTTTATTCTTAGCTTAGTATCCCGCGACTTTAGGCAAGCGTAGTAAACGCCTTCCGGCGAGATGGAGCGACGATCTGCAAAATGTAGCGCAAACACTGGATGAGAAGAGCCGAAGAGTGAGCTCAAAGCGCGTTTACGACCGTCAAAACACGTTAAGCGATTTCAAGAAAGACTATGCTTATCGGCCACAAATCTAATATAACAAATGATGGTTCGTCGTGGTTCTATAAAGCGGCTATTAGAGGTCCCTGTGTCATAGTGGATTTATTCCAGTTAATCATAATGTTTAAGCTTCGGTTAGAGTAAGTATTTGGCTGCTTAGATGGTAGATAGGTAGGTATTGTAACGTGATTTGGATCAGTTGAGCTATCTATAAATCGTTTGCAACAGTGTGTAGATAGCTCAACTATTTCATGTGTATTTTGTACATATTATAAATATTGTAAATACTGTATTAGTCATAATTTTTTTTTTGTGAATTAAGTCCTCGTTTAGCTATGTATACAAATCTACAACGTGTAACATATTGTCCCTATAAGCCGAAAAGTAGAAAAGCCCACCTGATGTTAAGTTGTTACCTCAGCCTATAACAATTATTTACAGTAGGTACGCGTGCAAAACGGATCTTTGTCCCTTTGAAGTTAAGTGCAATATTACTGTTGTGCTAAAAAAATCGTCTACCTCCAATTCGACTCAAAAATCGGTTTTGGTGCATCAGATAGATTCGTTGTGATTACTATTTAACGAATTTATTTGTACCAGGTAGGTGCCGTGTAACAGCCATCTAAAATTGAAATGTTAATAAGCGTAAATATTCGTCAATCAACACATGCTTCCGTCTGCAGCTCCGTAGGGCTCCGTAGGGCTCCGCTGCAGGGGTCCCAGTGGGGGGCATCCTTGTGACCTCACGTCATTATTTGTGTCGCTGACGCTGCTACACCTACACTAAGGAAATCCCCTTCGCAGGGGAAACACGGGGATTTCTGGAATAAACCGAAAATATAACCATAACTTTGTAAGAAATACTCCATCCTACTAATACCAATACAAGTATATAAATTAAAAATTTAAAAAACCCCCGAATTTTGGACCGATTTTCATCAAACATAGCTAAGAACACTCCCGACTAATTCAGCTATCAAAAAAAAAAAAATCAAAATCGGTTCATTCGTTCGGGAGCTACGTTGCCTCAGACACAGACACACACACGCGCGCACACACAAACACGTCAAACTTATAACACCCCGTCGTTTTGCGTCGGGGGTTAAAAAAAACTAAATCGAAAAAAAAATCCATTGCATGTAAGTATTATTATTTATTATTTTGAACATCGCTGGTTAATGGCAAAAATACTGTCTAAGATCCCAATTTCAGTATTTTTCATTTTTGGTAAGTATGGAGGATTTACATAATTTAACCTTTTTTATGTAAATCTTCCATATCGCACTGGCGTGTATCGATTATGTTAATCGAGAACAGGTGTATCCCACCACTATGATTAGTGGACCATGGTTTAAAAGAAAAGAATAATTTTCGAAAATGTTCGAAAAAAAACGTTGATCACGGAAAGAACTCGCATGTTCTAAAAATAGTTTTTATAGTAAGTAGGTAAGTATGCATACGTTTTTATCAAAAATATACAAAATTCAATGATCTGTTCTAAAAATCGTCATACATTATGATATGACTCTGCTAAGCCCTAAACATTAGGTACTTATTTTTAAAAAACTTTTAAGCCTTCTCTACTTATCTACTGATTTGATGAAATAAGGACTAAGTTGGTAAGTATAATAAAAAAAAATTATTGAATAAAAAAAATCAAACACAAAATAGGTTATTATCATTTTTTTTTCATAAAAATAACAGTTGCCCCTGTTTTTGTAGGATTCGTATTTGGAACATCAAAGAATTCTTTCAAATCACAATAAATTGACAATCGATTAGGTTTGAGCATCGATTCTTTATGGTTTGGAGTGATAATAAACATGGTGTAGCTATACGACCTGAGTATGAACATCAAGGGAGACTATAATAGTGGCGAAATAAAGCATCACGTTGTTGCCAAAACTAAAATGTTAATATTTATGTCAGCCTATAATAAATTTTAAACCTACGTACTAAAATTCATTGGCCTTATGTACTAATATGTTTTTTTGATATTAAATAGATGTTTTAGTATAAAATTATTAATTACTTGGTACAAATATTAAAAATATCCTCAAGAGTTATTATTAGTCATAATGCCACTGGTGAATAGGAACCCTAGCAGTGGATCAATCAGTGCCTGCCTAGCCATAATATGTCCTTTATCGTGACTCTTCGATAGATTCCCTCCAATTTGCACCCTCGTATCGTATTCGTGCGGAAATCCCATCACGCGGATAACTTTTTTGAACGCAACATTCGAATTTCAAATTGTCTGACAGGACAGGTGGCTAATTAAAGTTCGCGCATTTTGCATTTTTTGAAAATGGAATTGCAACTTGGCCAGTGAATGTGACTTGAAGATTTTGCTGACACAGAGATAATAAAAACAGGTGAGGTGTTTTAGTCAACCTAAAATAATAAAAAAGGTAGGTACTAGTCGATATCTCAATATGCTGTGCGTATTATTTTTTAAAAAAAGGTGCGAATTATACGCAAAAATGAAACTGCGTATTCCAGATTATGAATTTTTGTGGAAAATTTGTGGCCTGGCAAACCCTCAAAATGTGATTTATAAACGAATCTAGGTAACTTCTAGACTTTTAACATTTTAATTACCTATGTGTTCTCAGATCCTTCACCACCGTATCATGACGTCACTCCACAGGGGTTGACAGACAATACTCTCTTCTGCCGCCACGCGTCGGCCATTACGGGTTAGTGGGTGGCCAGCATAAAAAAATATTCCACATTTCTCGGCACGTGCTTTTTAAGGTTACCGAGAGTTATACCATTCGGCCACGTGTTGACACTTGATATCACTACTTTATTAATTTTGACAGGTCCCGTGCATTAGGTTGTTAGTTTGTTATTTAATTAACGTGGGTAGATTTCGAAATTGATATGAAGAGTGTTCTGAAATTGGCCATTATTTTTTTATCCGGTTAAGAAAATACCTGTTAAGTAAGTAATACGAAAACCGTGTTTTGTAATGAGATACAATTTTCTGTTTATTTATGCATCCACACTCGTTTTTTATTATTTGTTGTTTTATAGTCTAAGGTTTTGGTTTTACAGTTTGCAAATCAAACAGATAATCACCATTTGCCCAAATGATTTGAGAATGACTCCAGCTAATCAAAAAGCCATTTGTTATTGGGACTATTTGGAATGATAGGTATACCTGATGTTAGACCAGATGGTCTCTCACCATTTGCCCAAGGTCAAAAACATACTGTCTGGGCCAAATTCATCAAATTATTTTAATCCAATTACTTCATATTGAAATAATAAATCACGCGAATTACCAGAACCACTCTGACTGACTGATCTCAGTTATAAATCACAATTTTGGTAAATCGTTTTTAAATTGCCGATTCCAATGCCGCGCTCAAACTTTTTGATGCACATTTTATAAAAGCGCGTTTTTTATGGAAATAATTTCGTTGGTGTGGCAACTTTTTATTTGATTTTAGAACGTTTTGTATTTTTGCAGTTCGTAGAGCGTAGAGAGAGATACGAAGCTAATGAGCAAACTAAATCGAGACTATGGCAGAGATTTTTTTACTAAAAAGGTTAGGAAAGAAAACTTCAGATACGGTAGGTAGAGAACCGCTTAACATCAGCCCTAGATTGTATAATTCAGATACCATCAGAATCTGACAAATTATTCTAAATGATCATAGTGATTTTATTGAAAAAAAATATTTTTGATTTATTACTTTTTGGTCACATAATTTTTTTTTATAATTTATTGGTAAGCGTTTAGCCGCGATCTCACCTGATATTAAGTGACCATGTGATCGACGATGTAGCACGCTTACCTAGAAGATACCTATTCACTCGTCTCTTGAAAACATCCAAATTATATGAACTCGGAAACACAGATGCCGCCGGCAAGGAGATCCACTCTCTGGCTCTTCGCATCATAGATAGTAAAGACTTCACGATGTAAAAACTTTTTCTGTTCCTCCTTCAACATATTTCTGACCTAACCCACAGTCTTAGAGTCCGTACCTCACAAAGCGCTATTTAATTGCAAGGTGCGTCGTTTTTAATTGGTGGCTTCAGAACTGAAATATAGTTATTTCGAGTATTTTATGGACCGCAAGTATTGTTTTGAGATTGTATTTTGAGTATAGTTCATTTGTACAAAAAACTTTTTTTTTTTAGTTTTTCGTACGTGTTTTTGCTGCCGATACTTAAGGCCAGATTCGAGCAACTCCAAATAACATTATTCTTTCGATTACAATATTTACGTCCTTGTTTTTGTCAAGTTTAATGTAAATTCATCGTGATTTTCTAGATCAATGTGTAAATCATGAAATAGCGATCGCGTATTGATTATAACTTTGAAAATTGCTTGGAATTGGATATCATAATCATCATCAAACTATATTCGTCCACTGCTGGACGTAGGTAATAGGATAAATTGCTAGTAACTAAAGTAAAAATATTGTTTTTATTGTTTGTTGTTATTGGACCAGACTAGCCCAAGACAGAGAAAACTGGGGGGGCCTTTGCTCGCAAATGGGCAACCCAAGAAACAAATTGAAATTAAAAAACAATGGCTTATAATACTAATAATAAAAAAGTAAGATTGAAATCCATTGATAGCGGTCGGAAACTCATGGTATCTGACGCGGTCGCTGTCAATCGATAGTCATCAACAAACGAATGCTATTGGATTTAGCCAATCAGGCTGAAGCATCATCACGTCATCTTCGCGCGGTTTTTGTTTGATATCAAAGATAGATCCTTCGGAATGCAGGGTTCTCGAGATCCAACCATAACTTTTTATAGGTTGGTAATTAGCGTAAGTATAGCCGTCGCAAGCCATACTTACCGTAGACAATCTGCATATCAGAAATACCGATCTTTAGGTTACCACAGATTATATAAAGATAGCAGATGCAATCTATCGATACGTCATACCTTAGAAGGCATTTATTGACTAAAGGTTGACTGGAATAGATCGCTCCATGCATCTTTTTTATGACTATTTTTGGAACATAAAACAGATTTTCTATAATACTTTTTACAAAGTCAAACAATATTTTTTTTTGTCATCAAAATATCAAACAAACAAAATTTGTTCTTAATATTAGATACTAAAGTTACAAAACTCAAAGAAACTAAGGGACTTACTTAGAATCGCTTCTCAACTTAAACACTGTTTAGACACTATATCTGAAAACGAGATTTTAAAAGGTGATAGATAGATAGAAAACTCTTTATTGTAACTGCACCGGAATTTACATAATATTACAACGAACTACTTAACGAACTTTTAAAAGAAGTTGATAAGTAAAACCGTCTGTGTCTGATATCGCTCACTCACCTAACCTTACAATCAATCACAATTTACGAAAAGGCTAAGATCGACATTATGTACGTTTATTAAAAAACGAGTGAACACGAGTTAAATCATTATAGTCAACAAATTATTATAATTCGGTTCTTGTACTAATCCGATAATGGCTCGATTGACCCTTTCCGATAACATTTTGTTTATGATTTTAAATTTCGAAGAAAACTGTTTAGGAATGCAAAATTGTTTTTTCGGGTTAGGTTTGTCTACTTGAAGATGGACGTTACGTCATCGATATACCGTCATAGTTTGAGAATCGATTATTACTCGCTCTGTACTTACCGTACCTATCTCATGTCACATTCATTCCTTGGAATTATTAGATAGGTACAAATAAATAGGATGGATGACCGTTGTCGACATCTTAATAATTTATTATTACAGAATACTCCTAAACATACCATGAAATGCTACCATAAAGTGAAAAAAAAACAGGTTGACAACAAACAACAATGTTTTATTGTGAAAATTGACATGTCGTCATGACTGAAAACGAAATCTATCACACATTTAAAATTTTTTTAGTTTACTGGTTAAAAATAACTTACATTAGTACCTACCACATGTTTTTTTTTGTTTAAGCTGACTTTTTAGGTAGGTAGGTACTTATCACAAAAGGTACGTACCTAATATATAAAATCTGAAAACATTAAAAATAATCTTGATTTCATAGAAATAAAAATAACGAATAAGTCTAACTTCTTTTTTATTACGCTAACAAGAATTAGTAGTAGATGTGTAGGTATGTATGATAAATGATGTACTTATACTTATGTTATATAATTTACTTTTAGTCTTTTTAATTTTATGTTGTTATTTTAGTTTTAAGTTCTTTTTTATCTGTTTTTTCTTTTTTGTTAATTTTGTGGTGGTTAAATAAATAATATATCTATCTATCTATAAGAGACAGTATTAAAATGATCCCATCTACCACCAAAAGCAATAGCTACATAACCACAACTAGAGCGATTACTTGAACCAATTTGAGTCGATCACGTCCCAGGACAATTTGGTCCGATCTCTAAGACAATATAATTTGACTGATTGATTGAGGCGAACACGCGAGCCATTCCAAATTCTTGAGAGTAATGTTTGAATAATGACTGTAGTTTAAATGTTTCTTGGGGATTTACTTATAAAATATAAGTGTGCTGTATATTTTATAAAAAAAATAGGTACCTACTCTTCGATTTTTAACTGATGTTGTACATTTTTTATGCGACATCTATTTACATGGTTGATTTAAAGAGTACAATATGTAAACATATGTACTTACGTATCGACTTTTGTGTTTAAAAATAAACATAGATACTTAGACTACCCACTAACTGCCATCATTATGTTCAAACTCATGAGACTAGGTACGAGGAATTCGTGTTGAACTTAACTTCTCTTATTAAAATCGAATAAAAATATTACTGTGATTTTGTGATGTTTTAAAAGGCATAAAGCCTGCAATTTTATGACGTTACATCCCCAGATCCAAGATGATTTCAAAGTTAGACAAAAATTTACTATTTGCAAAGCTCTATAAAAACAACAAATTCTTAACGACGCTTTCAAAGTTCGCTATGAAACTTTTCGGAAAACACAGTCTCTATATAAAAGACTCATGTAAACACCGACTCCTTCCAGCTGATAATGGTGATGATGATGATGATGATAGCCCTTAAAAATGTCTGAGCTCCAAAAATTACTGAGTAATAGGGTCGTCATCGTCATCTAAATGATAGATGGTAACACAATTACCCATAATACCAGTAATGTATCCTCGCGTGCCAGATTTTGTCAGCGTTCCAGAGTAATTGGACCAAAGGTGAAATGTTTGGAATTTTTATAAAATTACACACCTTCTTAGAAGAATTTCGGTATAATTTGAATAGATCTTCTTTTTGGAGGGATCTAATAGACGAGCTATGATATTCGAAATTTGAAACCCACCTTCGAAATTTGAAATTCGATCACGGCCTTGACCATATGCTTTGAATCGGTGATTTTTGAGCATGAAACATTTTATTATTTAGAAGCAGACATCATTTTGGAGTTGCGATTAAAATTCAAAGTCAAACGAATTATTTTTAATATCAACTAATATACTTGATTCACATAAATTTATTTTAAATACACCGTTGCCTTATCTAAATACAAAATTCAACAGCATAACAAATCGAGCGGCTAAAACAAAAAGTGCATAAACTCGAAAAACGCTCAAATTTATCAAACCGTTTTGACATTTTAGTAATTTTTAATTAATGACAGAAAGGTAGGGTCACCGTGGTGAATTATACAAATTAGCTGCTAATGTGTTTTGTGTTATGTTTTTTGTCAGTAGTGCATGATTGCAATCTTTAATGTTTTGTTTTACTCATAATTGGTGAGGTCATTTGTGATTTATTTACTGGTGTCTTGGAATTATTACAATCGTGGTTGATTATGATTATTCAATAACACGGTGAAATAATTTCACGTGAATAATTAACTTGTGCTGTTGTTATAGTAAAAAAACAATTGACTTCCGATTGCGATCTTCTGTCCGCCATCTTGTAATTGCAAACCTGTTGAAATTGCAAGTATAACTAGTTATTACGATCAAACCGTAGCCAAATTAAAATTACGTCTATTGTAATCAAATAAATACTCAGACTGAACCACCTGTCGTTGTTTTAAACAAAAGGGTGTAAAATTAACTTCCAATTTAACATATCGGAAAACTTTTACAATGGTCGTCGCCGACCAAATGTCTGCCACCTCGGGCATGTTATTAAATACACACGGAAACACCGTTTCCACAAGAAATTAATAATTTCGAATTATTTGCCAAATTATTTGGTGTGTCGTAAGTTGAAAATTGACGATGTCGTCACCGCAGCTCTTAAATGTGGACCACACAATGGTTTGACAGCTGTTCTTAGTTTCCTAGGCTTGCGGCGATGTTTCTGTTGCTTCTTTTTTTGTAAAAGATTTTGTCCTTGTTAAGTATCTTTCTGTTTTCGAACTGACGATACAATTGAGAGTAAATACTTTCAAATCCCATGTGAATCAAAATGATTGTTTGTAGCAATTTTAACCTTATAGTTTTTAAGTTGATAGCCTACAATTATCTTGTATGTAAATAGCCTAGATATAAAGATACAGTTAAATTGGTAAATGAAAAAGTACTTAAACATTACAATTGCATTTAGAAATTCTATTTGTAGGTTTTCCAGAGGAGAGTGTATAGGTTTCTTCTAGGCAAATGTGCTACATCGTCGACCGCATCGTCACTTATCATCAGGTGAGATTGCGGTCAAACGTTTGTCTATAAACCTAATGTATATAAAAAAATATTTAGAGCACACAATAATTACAAAAAAGTTCCCTTACTATATTGCCACATCCTATTTATTAATTAAGTAATTATAATCTATTATTAGAACAAATGAGTCAATAGTAAAAAAGTTTAATTAAATGTTAAACAGGAAATGTTAAAACAACACATTCATTCTGTTATGTTTAAAGAAGGAAAATCTTTGAGTAAACATTCCATGAAAACGAATTTAACGAGAAAATTATAAAAGGAATTATTTAGTTACGTAAGTAGACTATTTTAAAAATACGTAAATGTGCATCTCATTGTATTTCACTGTATTTCATCGTTTCTTTTTACATTTAATGTAAAAAGGAACCTAGTGCAGTCAGCATCAGAAAATCATACTGTTTTTGTAATTCTACTTAGTATAAAAATACTGGATTACTAGAGATCGGAAGATCACAATACATGGAATGTCTTGGATTACCTACCTACATCTAAATATTTGTGATCAAATTAAAGCATGTCTGGGATTAACAAAATAAAATAAGAAGCCTTTATGGTAAGTTTATTATTTGTAGTGGTATTTGAAAGCTTTGTACAAATCGAATTTTATAAAAAAAAGTTTCTTTAGCATTTTTGGGCTAGCTATAATTTTTTGTGGGTATTGATTTATTGATTCTTTTTTCAAAAAATGCTTTTATGTCGTGAAAAAGGATACTCTGTAACAATCAATTGAACAGCAAACAGGTACCACACCTACGTATAGAATAAAAACACCGTTACTAATTCAAACATACTGGCACTAAAAAGGCCTGTCCAAATATCGACAAAAAAGTAACAAAACCTCCACGGTGCGATGCGCTTGCGCAAATCTGACACAACAGCACATCCAACAAGCTATTCAAACATCGAACACAAACGTCACGTTAAACTGCTCACTTAACCCTACAATAGCCATAAAGAATTACAATTAATCGCTTCGTCGAGAAATGCCACCGCGCCGGTAAAAAAACGTCAAAATATTGTCCGTGGATGCGACACCGTATCCCCACCGGGGGCTATCGGGTAGCCAATGGGGAGCCGCGTTAGAGGCTTGCTACCACTTTGTGGCCAATGGCACAACCCGGGGAGGAGCCTCGAGCTACGCACGCCGTTTCGCCCCCAGCGAAAACCTTTTCGCCTGCAGTCGTTTACAGATAAACCCCCAGGATGGTCGATTATTATTACATTTCGTACGCGTGATTCTGTGATCTACGCGTCGCCTCGGGCGTTTACCGAATCGATAGCGATGTACGCCGAGTGCGATACCATATCTAACTCCGAGGTTATGATAGAACTGTTGTTGTGATACCTACTTGAAATACATTACTGTGTTCTGTGATATGTTTGCCTTAGTATAGATAGATAGCGACGGTATGAACCTTTATATGCAGTGCCATCGTGAGGTATGGATGAGTTTTAGTTTGATTTTCACACTTGTAAATTGAATTTATGTGAATACATGAAAAATGTTATTGGGTAGGTATTTTTATAGGATGTTTTTAGTTTTCCGTAAAAAAACCATTTTTATGCATTTTGCAATATAAATATATTGTAATTAAAGTCTTAGAAAATACTTAAATATACTAAAATTGTTTTGAAATAATGTTTACATCAAGAATTTAATATTAACTACTTAGGTACATATTTCACTGTTGCAGCAACAGTGAAATTGTTAATTGCTAAAATATGTAGGTACCCAAGCCATTTAATATTTATGATTATAATTATTAATTTAAATGCCAAACTTTAGAGATAAATTATGTAAACCAAGTTTTTAGAGGTAAAGGAAAAATACAATACCTACTAAAATAAATGACTTATGAAGAATCTTATTAATTCTTAAAAAAACTTACTAAATTAATATAATGTTTAGATTTCAGACTTTATAGCATATTATATAAAAGTATGCCATGTAACCCCATTATTAAGCATTATTATTTAAAACTAAAAGACAAAGTAAAGGTTGTGGCGGTAAAGCCGACTGCTACATTTAAAACATTCTTCAAAAGGATAATTACAGTGTTGTGTTGCTCTCTAAGTTATACTTTTTTTAAACTTAATTGGCGGTCCTCGACTCAAAGTATAGGTGAGACAAGCTTTGGTAACTGTGACGTGTAAAATGTAAAATATGTTTTTCAAGTTACAATAAGTTTTTACAAAAGTATTTGTAACAGGAAACGTATTTAAGTTGTGCGGTTTTGCAATTATACGGTCGATTCGATTTGAATTCAGATCACAATTAATGTTTTCAAAATAATTGTAAAAAGCTTACTTATATCTTTTTTACTTTTGAATATAGATAGATAGAAGATACTAATACTTTATTGCACACCTTAACCTTTTAGAAGGGTTTTTTTATTAATATACTGCATTTTCAAATCTAAAATTCTTTTTAAAGGTAAAATTATCAAGGTGCCGTGTCTTACCGCTGCCACCAATGGCAGCCGCGTCTGTTTTTAACCCCCGACGCAAAAACGACGGGGTGTTATAAGTTTGACGTGTCTGTGTATGTGTGTCTGAGGCTACGTAACTCCCGAACGGATGAACCGATTTTAATTTTGTTTGATAGCTGAATAAGTCGGAAGTGCTCTTAGCTATGTTTGATGAAAATCGGTCCAACATTCGGGGGTTTATTAAATTTTAAAAATTAAGATAAGATAAGATAAATTTTTATTTGTCCCCAATTACTTAGGTATACATGTAGGTACAGTAGGTAGTATAAATACAGTAAGTACAGATAGGAACATAATACTTAGTGGTTAATTAGGTACTTGTTATCTGTGCGCATTGAACGGGTTAAATTTTTTATTTTTTTGTCACTAAGTTATGTTTCTATATTCTCTACTATGTAGAGAATAGAGTCTACTATGTACTATCAGCAAAAGTTCTGCCTTACCACCTTAAGGGTGCATTTTCTGTAAGCCGACTAGTCGTTAATTTTTGAATGCCAATAGAAGCAAATTATTTCGGGTGTAAAAGTTATGAAAACAATGGGCCATCATAAAAATAAATAGATGTTTAGGTCTCTGGTTGGTCAAAATAAGAAGACAAAAGAAAAAGGCGGGGTCAGGTAGCTAACTGCTTGCAAGCGAAACAGTTTCAAAAGTGGTAAGGCGGAAATTTTGCTGATGGTACTACCATTGATCGTCACTACTAAGATCAATGAATGGTTAGGAAAAACCTTCAAATTTAATTAAGTGTGACATTATAAAAATAGCCTTAACAAAAACAATTTAAACTTGACGCTGGCAGAATAACTCGGAAAGAATGTCTTAAAAAAAAACGTGACTGCGTCATCGGATGACCTAGTCATTAATCGAAACGTCTGATTTTGGTTTCAACCGCGACATTACTGAATAATGAGCATTTGTGCTTGATATGCGGCGCGGTGGTTGCCTTGAGCTGCGGTCTGACCGCCAAGTGGAAATCAAAAACTTTGGTCGTAATTTTCATTAGCAATTAACGGCTGCTTAATTTATTAAATAAATACTTTGTATTTCACTAATATAGTAATGGCAACCATAGTTTTTGATTTCTTATCATTACATTTGGCGGTCAGACAGCTAATCCCAACTTGCGAAAGCTTCTAAATATGGGTATTGTAATTAGCGGCATAGCTGCACCTATTAGCTAAGTATTTGTTCAGTGACAGCCTTTTGCCTAGAACCGTAGAGAATATCTACAAAACTCAATTTGGTAAGGTAGGTACTATCGACAAAATTTCCGCCTTACCACTTTTGAAACTGTTTCGCTTGCAAGCAGTTAGCTACCTGACCCCGCCTTTTTCTTTTGTCTTCTTATTTTGACCAACCAGAGATCTAAACATCTATTTATTTTTATGACTGCCCATTGTTTTCATAACTCTTACACCCGAAATAATTTGCTTCTATTGGTATTCAAAAATTAACGGCTAGTCGGTTTACAGGAAATGCACCCTTAAGGTGGTATGGTAGAACTTTTGCTGATAGTACTTACTTACATTTTTCCGATTGCTGGATATAAAACATATAAACAACTTTCAAAGTCATAACTCAATTACGTACCAAATTAATTTCTACGATTACAAAAGAGGACAAAATAAAACCTCAAACAAAAATAAAAAAAAGAAAAGCATTATTTTTAAATCCTGCGATCCCATTAAGCCGCTGTCATCGCTGAGTTGATAAGATATAAATTAGCCGC
The DNA here is from genome assembly GCA_947859175.1 of Gandaritis pyraliata. Classification (NCBI taxonomy): domain Eukaryota; kingdom Metazoa; phylum Arthropoda; class Insecta; order Lepidoptera; family Geometridae; genus Gandaritis; species Gandaritis pyraliata. Next base: position 4,270,723 of record OX401874.1, on the reverse strand, counting down.
CACAATAACGCTCCTGTCAAATCCGCCATTAATTTCGAATTTTGAATTTGGAACGGGAGCGGTGTTGCCAAAGTGGGACCTTTTCGGACATGTTGTGTTGTGTGTGACGGAGGCAATATGCATTGTTGTTGTTGCGGGTTTTGACACAAATAAAACGACACGATATTTTGGCGAGTTATAAAATGTTATAATTTCTTTAGTCTTGATCTGTAAGTAAAAGATTACATTTTCTATTGGTTTCTTCATCAAGCGAACGAAGATCTTAATGTCAACTTAAACGAATTACAAACATACATGTTGGTTTGAGCATAACTTTCGAACCCGATTTTCCTAACTTTTAACTTAAACATATTTACGACTGAAGCACAGTGTTTACAATATTTACAAAGTACTCTACACATGAAACAGTTGAGCTATTTAATTTTTCACTTAACTTGCAAATTAAAGTATTTGGTGAATGCACATTTTTATCGAATAAAATCGAAAGATTTACATTGGACGGTAGTTTTAGGGATAATTAATTTACAATCCAGTTCGATACAAATAATTTTAATGCAAGTTTTGTCAAAAGATTTAATGACATGTCACTGAGAAACGCCTACAAACGATTCATAATCCATAATAATCAAGCTCATTCACAACTAATTGGCTATTTCAAATATTCAATAAACATTGCCGATATATATTTTAATAGGCAATAAGAGCAAGGGTATGGCAACACCAATTTTATTTTTAACGAGCTGATCTGGCGTTTGCCTCAGCCTGACGCACTTTTATTTTATTGTTCGCCAGTACCCATTCTTAAACAATAGTTCAGTCATTTGGGGCCCAAAATCGGGTTTGCCTGGAAAGTTTTGCGGGAGTTTTAATATTGGTAGTATTAGTAGATTTTCATGTGCTCTTTATGATTTTTTGTTTTATTAAACTCAGTTTTTCCGGAAGAGCCGCCATTCTGGAAAAATGGCGTCTAAAAACAGTTTTTTGACAATATCTCCGTTAATACAATTAGGTACTTTATAATAAAAATATTTATGTTTCCAGATCAAAACTACCAAATGGCTGGGCTATAATATCCAATCATAAACGAAACTAATATCAAACATGTATCTATTTGTCTCTAAACTCATGTTTTGGAGTAAGTAAAACATAAAGTAGGAATAAAAATTAAAAGTAATAGCATCTGAAATCATAATATTTGAATATCATAAAACACCAGATGTGGCAAAAGATTAAAATAAATAAACGTTCAAATTTAAACGTTACAACAACAGTTAACTTCAGTTATCTTTACTTTTTCATAGTTCTGCTTAAATAAAAGCGTAAAAACTATTAAAAATAAAGTATTTTTATTTTTTAATTAGTCAAAACATACTGACTGGCTTTAGAACCTTTCTGGTTTACGATTATTGTGTAGATAGTGTATGGCACGGGTCTAAATGAGCGTGCCTTTTATTTTTAACTAGCAGTTACCCGCGACTTCGTACGCGTCTACAGTTTCCGTGTACATTATATTATCTGTGCGTGTACCGAGCGGATACTTCTTTGAGAAACTTGACATTACACCTCATTACACCGAACTCGTAGTACTACGCCCTGTCAAACTGACGTGACATGACATGACAATGAAATCCTCTTGTCAATTGGCGCTGCTAATCCTTTTCGTTCATTTTATCCTGTAGATCCTGTTAATTATTCGGGATAAAAAGTAGCCTATATGTCAATCCAGGTTACGAACTATATATATGCCAAGTTTCATCCAAGTTGGTTCAGTGGTTTTGACGTGATTGAAACACAAACATCCAAACATCTAAACATCCAAACATCTAAACATCCAAACATCTAAACATTCGCATTTATAATATTAGTAGGATATTTTGATTTACAGCCAATGAATGGTGAACAGCAGTTAATGAAGTATTGATCATTGTCACTGCACTACCATACCTTTATATTTTTCTTTTTTTAATCTGTAATGGCCGGTAGAATCATAATTCATCGTTTGAAGCTTCTTTAATTCGAATCGTAAAACAATGCAGTTTTATTTTTATTGTCTATGCCAGTATCGTTTTAATCAGCTTGCTATACTGCGCACTAAATATTGCCAGTAGTAAAATTTTATTACGAAAGTATCGATCCTCATTTGTTACGCAGATGAAAGGTATAAACCAACAAAGGAATAGGGCTTGTAATTTTTCACCGTCTATTTTTTCTAAGCACATTTGTTATAGCAAATACAGCTATTGTGTGGAGGTCAGCCGGCGATAGCTTTCTGCTTTCTTATGCTATAACCACAATTTATACCAGACATTATTCATACGATCCCATCCAGTTGTTTTCCTAATTAGAATTCATTCAACCAGACCCCATTAAACCTCGTTTAAATTAAAATTCGAATAACTTACTAACTAGATATATAAATCATGGCGTACAGTAAGACAATAAAATATATTGTCCATCGGAGCGAACGATACTCAATTAATACAACAATACTCACCGAATAATTAAAATAAACTAATTTTCTTCGTGGTGAGGGTTTTATGAATGAACAGTCGAGGGCTTTTTTGGCTGTGGCAACATTTCTCATTCTACTGCTGGCGTACTGACAGTTCGGTTGACGGTGTTCTTTTTTTGAAGCGCGACCTCTCGCAGCAGGGCGCGGGCGGCAGGCGCATCCGTTGCCGCTCAAATTATCAATTTTTAATTTAAGGAATTGGCTTCACACTTTTCTGATAATGTTATTACAGGGTGTAATAGCCACGTTAACTTTTGTAAAGTTGAAAGTACAAGAGTAAGACAAGCAATTACTAAGTACCTACCTACGTACACGTTATAGCCACTTCATCTAAACCAGTTCAACAAGCAACTATAATAATAAGATCAAATTAGCCTAAAATGTGAGAATATAACCATTCCATTTGTTTCAAACATATTTCTCACGCTCAAAATCCCGACTCTCACGAATTAGTTGATTTCTTATTCCTGGCAACATCGGATTGGGATGAGCAAATCGGCGCAATAATTACAACCTTCGTGGTGGAATTTGGCAGAATGGACTGACCGCCGCGTGCACAGTAGCAATAACGTGCAATTTAAATGTTTCAAATATCGAACGATGGTTCTTTATCGGGAATTCGTATTGCGTGCACGCATGCACACAGCTTGAGATTTTGGGATTATAAATGACATTATTTTTACAAACCACAATACACACGATGCGAATTTTGATTTCCAAGAATTCTTATTTTTTATTTTTTTTATTTTTATTCGTAGGACATCCAACAAAGGTGGCACGATAACAACAGAAGTGTCATGGCAATGGGCTTAAAACTATTGTGTTCCTTCAATTAGAGGATGCCACAGCATGCATTATATAAGACTCTTCAAACAGGTAGACAACAAAACATAAAAACATAAAATTTCTATACAATGTACTTAGTCTATGATACCAGCAGTATCTATTATGTATCTACCTGTAGGTAGTAGTGACCTGGCAAAACTCTCAAACTATAGTCGAAGTTTTGAAAAAGGAACGATGCGCGGATGTCTAAAGAAATGCGTTTCATACAAAAAATATTGCAGTAGGTATTTTTGTAGAATGGGATTCCCTTTTCAAAAAACGCAGTGTTGCATATTCTTTGGCTGGTAGTAAAAATATCAGAACAAATTGATTCCCAACAAAAGCAACGAAAGAAAGAAATAACCACTGCCGACCAAAAAAACAATTTCAAAATTGGAACGTGTAGTTTTCTACTGTCTTCGTCATCACGTCCACAATGAAGGGCTCGAATTAGGCACTTTCCTTAAAGCAACGGATTATTATCTGTGGAGATGATATCCGTCGGCTTTTGTTTATACTTTGAAATTCGAACGAATTCAAAAAGATTATGGGTTCTACACATAAATGATTAGTAAAGGCGGGTGTACACGGCTAGAGTAAATAGTAGAGTTAACTAGCATAACTTCTACTTTACCAGGTCCAAGTGCTTAACAATTTATATAAATCCGTAACTCTCAGCGCAGTAGAGTGCTAGATTATATGCGCCTATTCCTTTAGAATAGACATAATTTCCGGTTATAAGTTGTCTTTTCTCAAGAAGTTTGTGTCTTCCGAGTTTTTTTTAATAAAATGGAAAAAACTGATACTTTACTGTGAGACTGTTGAGTCCTTATAAGAAATACGTATCAGAATTTATACGAATGTCATGCTCTGTTTATTGTACTTTAGCGTAATAAAATGACTTTATTCATCTCATTCATTTAATTAATAACGCCATGACATTTTTTGATCACGTTATACTGACCAGGTGCGGTTTTTTCAATTATAACTACCCTCAAACCTAGCTTTATAAAAAATACTCTGTGTTCACTTTATGGTCTATCAAGATGAGATGTGTACTATCGTTGTACACTTCTTATGGTAAATGAATAATGAAGAACAATACATTACGCTAAAAATTGGCTGTCATCATAGTTTCGAGTAATTAAAAAAATAATGAGTGCGGCCTCTTCTTAGTGTCGAAAAAAAGTAAAAAAATTAAAACGATTTTGTAGACTTCTTATTGGTTATGGCTCATACTTCAGCCATCGACATTAACTCTTTAGTTTTTATACCGGAAGACATGACACCTTCAGATTTACTACCATCAATTATGTTAATAGACTTTTTCCATCTCTGTCTATGGTTTTCTCTTTCTTTTTAAATTTTACGTTTTTTGATGTACGAGTGTGAATCACTATGAATGAATTTAGTTATGGCCTATAAGATTTAGATGGTGTAGACAACCATGAAAATAAAACTAAAACTTTTAATTTATATTTGGTTAATTTTATGTGATCATAAGTCAAAATGACTGCGCATTACTTGCAACACTGAGGAAATTGTCCACAATGAGGCATAGGTTTTTTAACTAAAATCTATATTCAAAAGCAATTCTCAAGACTGTTTTGAAACAAGCATAGATTTTGTTTACAGTGGAAAACTGTGAAAAAGCTGCTTGAATATCGATTCGATCTTGAGTATTGCTGTAATCAGGTACTAAAAATACATCATATTCTGATAAAAAACTCAGATTTAAGCGTTACGCAAGTATAGGTTCGAGTAGAAATTCTTAAACAAAACTACCAAAAAGTCTATGCTTGAGTTATCTGTGCGTTTGTTTATCTGTGCTTGAGCAGTTAATACGAATACGGTTTTTACCTTTGACTTTTTTACCAACTTTTCAATTACCAAAACCAATATTCAATTAAAAATCTTATGTGAGGTAATAAAATGATAAGCGCAGGCGCAAGTCGTGACTGAGCGCGCACGAGCGCCCACCGCGTTACGTCGCGTATCCCGGTAACTGATTACTTTTATTAATAACAGGCGTTACCCGGGAATCCGGTGAGATGAGAGGATTGGGATATTTTTAATCTGTAGGTAACTAGTTTTTTCCTCCGAGATCGCGTCCTGTTTGATTCTTGAAAACACTTAAAAGTTTCGCAGGGTAATTATTATTTTCGCGCGGCAACACTGGCTTCAAAATTAAGTCGAGTGTGTTCTTAATAAAAACAACCGTTGACAATTTTAAACATGACTGTACCTCAATAAGGCCCTGTTTACATTGCTCCAGTGAGGCCTTCCCTATTATGGGCCAGTTTACAATGCTCCAGTCTGAGTCTTCACCAAATAAGGGCCAGTTCATATTGTTCCAATCTGCTAATATTTTTTCCATGTCTAGATTACTTAAGAATATTTGCTTATTATGTATTTATTTATTTTATTAATGTAGTAAACGTAGCTAAAAATAAAAAAGACCTCTTTGTTATTTTTTTTAATATGAAAATGAAATTCAAACTGACATTAAATTGAACCTGCTCATTCTTAAAGCAATTTTACGAACATTAATAAATTCCAATGGTTATTTTAAAAATATTTTTAATCATCAAATCGTCTTGGGGTTAAGCGTTCGTAGCGAAGGGGCGTGGCTGTGTGATGGATGGCCGCGCACGCGCAAGTTCGAGTGTCGTCTCAGAGGGGAAATTATCAATACATTAAACAAACTGAAGATGAATTTAATCTGTAAATATAAAATCTCTACTGTCTCTTAAAAATTTTCAACCCTCAAAGAAATGGTGGGGTATAAACACCTGTCAATTTGTTAAAAAAAATCTAAATAAGACACATATTTTACGTTCCGGCCTAGAACTAAATTGTTTTATTTCTGTATTATTTATTTGATTCATTTATTGATTTCTTAATAAACTTTAACTTAACAGATATGCTTAGATACCTTTTACGTTAGACTCATACTAAAATGTACGTTTTTCAAGAATTCGAACGATCTCTTGCGATTCCTGATCTGTACCTATTTGCTTACAGTTCATACGTAAAGACGCGTTTAATATTATTACTTCAGGTATTCATTTAAAAATTGTAGGCACTCATTTGACTACAATAAAAAGTAAATTGATACCCTCCAGTACTGGTTTTGGAGGACGATTTATTTTCAACCTTATTTCTATGATCACAAGTATTAGAAATTATAGACATCTGGCAAATAAGGACAGTAAAAATGAGTTTGTGTGTAAGTGCTGTTTATAAAGAATTGCGATCAGGACAGTGAATAACCCCTACAAGATATTACTGTAACACTGCTGCTTCACGCCTTATTTGGTGCAATGAATAATGGCGAATGACATACATTTCCGTAGCACGACCAGCGCGTTGAAGTCTTTTCTAGAGAAATTATATTAAAAAACCATTTAGTAACGCATTGGGTTCGTTCTACTAGGTCCACGATTGACTTAACTCATGTGTCGAGGGCTTTATTAAAAACTAATTCATTCTAAATTTGAATCTCAAAAAATCTTTTCAATGGACTCACCATCACAGCTACTGGCATGTTGTATTAAAAAATAAAACAAATCACTAGCAATTTAAAACCACCTGAATTCAAAAAGGGAACACCATCATAAAATACGCAGTATTTATTCTAATTTCGATTTTATTACCGAAATGTAGAGCATAGTTTAATTCGACATAGAAGTAATTTATTTAACTTCCGCTTTTGTTTCAATAAACTATTCTTTATAACAGACTATACACAAAAATAATGAAGCGATGACGTAGTCAGTGGGGAGGTTAGGAAAAAAACTGAAACCCAGTGGGGATTTCTGGAATATATAATTGTTATACTACCTTCATTATGTAGATATTTACACTTTCATCCAAATCCAAATTACCCTCATTTTTATTTCATAGCGTGACCGATCTCATTTCAAACTTTCGTCTACAAAATATTTAAATGGATATGAATGAGATAAAAAGCTCATGTTTTGGGTAACCTTTGGAATTATTTTAATAAACTTGAACTGAATCGGACATACTCAAGTATATGAGACTAATTACCATTTGAGACTTTTTGTCTTTTAAGCCCATAACAGCTTTGCTTAGTTTGGGACGTTATGTGAAATGTCTAGATCAGGGATGCACAGACTTATTAAGACTAGGGGCCACTCGGGCAAATTATGAACTGATGGCGGGCCGCCAGAAGTATAGGTAATTAAAGACAATAAAGAATTGATAATAATGTATTAAAATTGAAAAAGAATTTATTAATTTGAAGCGTGGCACTGCATAGTGCTTACAATCTTTTTTATATTTGGCTCAAATTTTTTGCTGTCGGCGGGCCACCAGTATTCGACCGGCGGGCCGCCTGCGGCCCGCGGGCCGTGGTCTGTGCATCCCTGGTCTAGATAGAGATACCTAGATTTACTATTTATTGTACCTGCACCATAAGGAAATTTCATATTAGACACAGTTCTTATAATAAAGTGAAGTACAATGGGCGGCCTTATCGCTACCGATCTCTACCAGGTAACCTATAGGTCTAGAAATATTTATTTATTTATAATGAGCCATGAGTAGACTTAGTGGGGATTTTCGGATCCCCACTACTACCACCATAGCATACTACGACGTAGCCAGTGGAATATTTGAAAAAAAAAGTTACAATCCCCACTGCCTCCGTATTCCAATCTTTTGCTGTCAAGTTATATTTCACTGCCCAGTGTAATTTCTTCAGGTCACGTGGTATAATTTGTACCACGTGATCATTCTTTTTAGACACTTGACAGCAAAATATGCGCGAAAACAAATTAAATGACATCCTAATGTCACTATTTAGTCACAGAATAACTATGAGTTAGTATGAACTGACCATGATTTAAAACTTTGCAGTTCAACTGAGATTGGAATACCCCTGCTGGTGGGTTGTTCTGGAATATATTTTGCATCGCAAGTAAAAATTTAAAAATACAAAAGCATTCTTCAAAATCCATTAATAACAAAACTCGACACGTCCGTCTGTTTGTAGCCTATTGTCGATTCGGTCACGGTTTTATTTGCACACTGTTGTTTTATTTATCTCAGAATGCCACTTTTGCAGATTTTTTTTATTTTTTTTTAAACACAAATATTAGCGCTGGATAGCGCTGAAGGGATGACCTTGACGTGTTTGAGACGGATTGGTGGGCAACCGCCAAGGACCGGGATAAGTGGAAGGGTTTGGGGGAGGCCTTTGCCCAGCAGTGGGCAAAAAAAAACACAAATATGTAAACTTTGAATTTTGAAAATTCAAAGTCGACTTGTTCCATCACTTTTTTTTTTCCTTAACCTATCTCGTCCCACTCCTGGGCAAAGGTCTCCCCCAAAGACTTCCAATGTTCTCTCTCCTGGGCTTCCTCCCACCATCTCCTTTCAAAGGCGTCCAGGTCGTCCCGCCAGCGCTTTTTAGGGCGACCACGAGGCCGACGTCCGTCAGGGACCCAGGGTGTGGTGATGTTTGCTCACCTATCGGGAGGCATCCGGCTGACGTGCCATCACTTAGTTGTATAAAAACAATTATTAAAATAATATTATGCACTGACATAATTCTGTTAATGTCTATATCTATTAGGTATGTCTAGCAAAATATTTTTTTTCTGTATCTTGAATTCTAGAACGACAATTCTATGCACCTACAGTATGACCACAGCTAAAAGTCATAAAAAAATGAACAACGAGTAATAATGGCCAAGCAATAGCCATTTCGCAAAACATTTAAATTAATTACAGTTCATTCAAAAACATAATGATAACTCGGTACATTCTACAATCAGGCATAAAAATTCTTATTGCCCGACTTGCCCGCGCCCAAAAAACATTAAAAAACAAAACACGATGATCTTGCTAATAAAATTCAACCTTACCACATCCGAATAGGTTCGAAATTCGGTTGAGGAGAAAGTAAACTTTTTTTGACTGAACGTAAGTGCCGCAGGCTTGGCACGGGCCAGTACATTCTACCACAGGTATAAGCCTAGAAATATTCGTTAAAATCTTGAAATGATTGCGTACAGGTTGAAATTACCTGTCAATAACGTGGGCTATTATTTTAAAACGTACGTCATGTCTTATGTCTAATTTTGGTTTAGATTTTTGAAGCTGAGTCATGGTTTTAGGGCCAACGCACATCTATCGACAAAACTGTTTTGTCGCGCACTTAGTGACGTGAAAATAAATTTTCTGTTATAACAAAAACAGCATATGACGAGGAAGCACTCGTCATATGCTGTTTTCGTTATAACAAAACTCACATCAATTGACACGACAGGCTTTTCTTAAGTATGTTTACCTATCTATTATAGCATTGCTTAGTACCTACCTATTAAACATTGCTTTATACGCACATACCTAGAAATTGAACTTTGCTTTTTTAATAAATAAGAATATAGAGTAATTATGTAGTGTACTTAATAATATTATTAAGTACTTAGGATGATTCTCATTAAATAAGCAAGTAACGAAAACAGCAAATAAAAAGTAGCATATTGTGACTAAAAAAGTTTTACTGACAGGGTTTGTCAAGAAATTATGAAGTTTCACATCACTAACTGTTCGACAAGACGTTTTGTTTTCGGTTTGCGTTCGCCCTTTATAACTTTTGGGTGGTCAATAATTTATTTCTTAGGAGTGTCATTCCTCCTAGAACTCTGTCTTATAAGACTAGTGGATAAAAAAGTGGGGGGGCTAGGGGGCTCTAACCCCCCTATTATTAAGGTAATGTGCTAGCTTGTGCCCACTATTGATGCTTATATATATACCTAAACATATCCTTAAAAAGCTTTTTGATAAATAAAATGTATACTAGGTAATTTGTTGTTATATTATAAAAATATATTGATTTTTGTCAGAGCATAAATCACTCAATTTAATTATACGAGTTCAATCCATTGTAACAGCTCATGCCTGCCCCCTGATGGGTGTGGGATGATGATTAGCACCAATTAACCTGTCAATGGGTGTTACTATGTATTATAAGTATGTAGGTATTTACAACAATGAAAATTTATAAAGTATTCTATTAGCAATCTAGTTCCCATATTACAAGCTTTGCTTAGTTTGAACTTTGAGGGCGTTGTGTGAAATGTCCATGAATATTTCTGTTTATTTATTTATTTAATAACAAAACAGCAAAATCATGTTAAGTAGACTGACAGGTCTGCTTCACACTAAAACTAGACTATTAACACTCTGCATCACTAAGTTTGTGTTTTGTTTTGTTCTAGGTAAGCTGTGACATATATTTTTTTATAATAATAGTACAAAATAGACGAAAATATGACTTTTCGGTGTGTTCCTACATTTCAAGCGGTGTCCAACGACAGCAGCTCCACCTGGGTAAGTTTCTAGTAACTATAGTTTTTAGTCTTGCTACTCGCCGATAGATGGCAGTGTAAATCAAAGTTTATGACTTTCCTTGAAAAAGATTCAAGTTTCATGATAATAGGCTCAAAACTTTTTTTCACAAGAAAATAATTTGAACAATAATTAATTCTGATGTGTCTACACGGGTTTAAGAACTGCTAACAAGTTTTTACTCTGCCCTCTATGATTTACAGTCGAATACTAGTCGTAAGCCAGCAGTCGTATTGCTTTCACTACTTTACGATAGATGTCTCTACTAACACTTTTGTAACAGTTTTAAAATAATTCAGTGAATTATATAATCTGTGATTGTTCTTTTTTGAATCATAAAATTAGTCAAGCGTTAAAACAAAAAGTTTTATAAATAGAAGAGTGTGCTTTATTACCAATAAGTATTAGGTAGATCTAACCTCTAACTAAGGTATTGTTTAGGTTAATTTCAACGTAAACCAAGTTTTTTATAAAATATTTTTGAAAACAGTGAAGTACCTTTAAAACTAGAATGCATAAGTAGGTCCAAGTAGGCTCATCGTAGGTGTTAAGAGCCACTGACTCATGGAGTGTCACTTTACTGTCTTGTTGACATGTCAATGGTTTGTGACCCAAAGATTTCTCGACACCAAAAATATTGACAAATTCGTGGCCAGAATTAAGAGAAGAAGAAGAAGAAGAATACACCAAAAATAACTGAATAGAAAGCAATTGTTGTTAAAAATCTTAGTCGATCGCATCTTAAGTGACTATAAGTACCCATACTAAGCTACTTAGATACATAAACTAGGTGCCTAGGTGCATACTTACAGTACGCACAACGGATCTTTATCCCTCTGAAATTAGGTGCAACAAACGATTGCGCATGTACCTACTGTTGGTTGTGCGGAAAAAGTCGCTTACCGCCAATTATCTAAAATTACCTCCAATCACCTAAAAATGACTTCTGGTCAGATACTTGAGGGACAAAGATCCGATGTGAGTGACTATAACTACCATAGACTATCTTCGAATACTACCTACTTGTAAAATTTTTATAGCTACTTAGCATTATTAATAGATAGCATACTAGGTATATACCTAGGTACTATTAAAAATGTAGTATGTATATTTTATCGTAGACACTCGTAGCTCGTAGCAAGATGAGCGCGTTTATGTCTTTTAAACTTACATTTTCGTAGCATGGACTCTGCAAAAATGCTTAAATAGACAGAAGCTTATTAATTAGGTACTTATGGCTTTATTTAACTTCGCTTACATTACTGATTTAGAATTCTGTACGAAATAACGATACTCATTACACTGTGCGTTATTCACAGCAATTACAACTCAACTGTGGAGCTTTACCACGCAGTGCAACTCAAAATGTCAGTGCGTACTTTCCTTTATCATTTACAGAGTGAGCTGACTATGAAGATATTAAAAAAAATCGTCACAGATACAAAATACGCAAATACAAGTAAGACAAACTCACTCAAAACAAGTGAATACGTTAACTTACTACGTCTACAGCAGACAGACACACACTCATAATTCCTACGCACACATACATGCATTGTAATAATCGTAATGAAACCTGATAACGAAAGGTAAGCAGTGCCTTGATCACGAATAAATGTGACAATCGTGAACGTATCGTAACGCTAGCGTATCCGACATACACTGCGCGGTGACGCTACAACGTTCCGCAGTCGAGCTGATGTTGACGCGCAATATCACTTGAATACGTTAGGTTTACGTAACGTGGCGACTGTCAGATTTGTTCGTGATTACCCCTCTGTTATTGATACTTGGTGGGCTTTAAGAATCATTTTGAGCTTGTACAGTATAAGATAATTCAGAAACATCATCAATGAAAATGTGAGAACATACTTCACATTTTTATAAGATAAAGTACGCGTAAAATAATAGAACATGATGGCCCACCTAATGTTAAGCAGTCGCCTCTACCTATAACAATACTTTATCTCACAGTGCTTAGCTTAGTGATACAACTGATTCAAGTTTGGTAAATTATACCCCTAATCAATGGGGTTAACATTATCATAAAAAATAACATTATTTGAATTGAGAGATTGTATAAAAAATAAGTAAAATCCAATAAAAGGCAATTATTATTACAGTCAATTATTATGAAATTATCTGTGGCTTGAAGCGGGTACAAGCAATAGTAATTCTTATTTGTCTTAAACCCAACTTTTTACAATCCACACCCACGTTCATTAATCAAGTAACCAAAAAAGTCTGCGCTCGAAACCTGTACTACGGCAATCCCCCATCTTACCCGTACTTGTCTTGAGGCGAAGAGTAGCCACTCCATGTGACAGCCCCGAGCCACACCGCCGCTGGCTGAACGCGGGCCCGTGCCATGCCAATCGCGGGAAATAAAAAATAAATAAAACGAGGTCGCGAACTTTGAAAATGGAACATTTTGTGAACTTTTAAAAATCGAATCGTGGCGTTGTGATTTGAGTTGTGGCATCTGACATCGAGTTCTATTTTGTGATGTGGATACGGATATATTCAATTTAAAGTTACCTACATACGTAGTTATTTGAGAAAAATTAATTAATTAAATATTTTTAAAGTAATTTTCAACCCGTAACGTTCTTTTATTTCTCAATAATTAAACGTTTTATTCGCAATAATGAATACGGAAGCTTTTGATAATAATTTTAAAGATAGAACTATATTGGTGACATTTATCACCCAATTCGTTAGTTAGGGTTCCTTAAATTTTGTATGCATAATTTTTGAAGTGATTTTAATGACCTAACGTTGCAAGTATAGATTTCCAATAATAATCAAACAAGAATGTATTGAACATAACCACATATTGGAATTGAACACCAATTTCCCGGTAATAACGGGGCAAGTAAACAATAACATTATTATAAAACGAGACAGCACTACAAAATGAACAGAGATAGAAAATCATCGAAGGGAAATACAATTCTCATACGATAGTAATGGTACAACAATCGTGTAAAAGTTCACGATAGTTGCCCAACGTACAACAATGCAATGAGACCATTATAACTTGATCTTATACAAATCGATTTTGCTGAAAACGTGTTCGGAAATTCGGGGTCAGGGTACACTGGCCAGTTATAGTCATCTTGATAATGATCTGTCGATGATTTACGCCGTTTTAAACCGACAATGGCACAAGATAACCTCTGAATACAATGTGACCAATTAGACTCGTCTAAATCCGCCATGACTAAAAACGAAATCAACTTGCCGAACATGACCGAGCACAATTTGGTCGAAGATATATTCAACTTCAATCCAAAGAGAAAGAAAATCGATTACAATATCGATACAAAAAAAACAACAGAATCAGAAACAAAGTATGGAAACAACAATCACATAAAGTACACTGACAATGAAGAACCGCAGAACTTGAAAAGAAAACTGGAAGATGAGTACGATCTCGGCAAAATTGTAGAATCGAATATAATAATCGATAAGAGTGATACGATTAGACTAGAGTTAAGACATCCAGTGAACGGTGAATACAAACGGACGATTAACGATGAAGGGCGATTGGAGGAATCGAATGATTATGCGATAAAAAATGGAATTGAGAGCGATGGGAAGGAACTTAGCAACGGAGCTGAATATATCAATGGATCAGAGAATCAAGATAATGTGAGTAAACACAAAATTAACCAATAAAGCATTCTAACAAAACTTACATATAAAATACATATCCACATATAATTTGTAGTGAATTATTTACAATTATTGCATACAAGTATTTTCATGTTGGGTACTTTTAATACTTATCCGATTCTGTCCAATATTATGTTCAACTAATTATTTTAGGGGTACAAAATTATTTATTAAAATAAATTGCAATATAAAATATAATAAAGAAAATTACAATAATAATAATACCACGGTTAGATTATAATATACAAAATATACAAATACTTTACTAATATAGCCACCCATCTATTTAAAAAAAAAACCATAAAAATTGTTAAGTATATTAACTCATTAAGCTGTTGTCCTAAAGAAGTATTAGTTTAATATAATATTTCAAGTTCTCAACACAATTCTCAGGTATGTTAATAGCTTCCGCAGTGCAATTTTGGCAGAAATGCAACTTTCGTGGAAGGCGTATCCTGTACGCGGGTGGTAAAGGTCGCCGCAGTAGGTCACAATATCCTCCACGTGTCAGAGATCTGTGTAAACTCATAAACCATTCACCTATACTCGTGCAACGTGTAACATTGTTCCTTTGTCGAAAAGGGGTTTATTCAGACCAAACACGTGAATAGATTGGCATGTGCAATAGTTGAATACAACATGTTTGATCTAGTTTTTATACACTTGCACATAGACACTATTACTTTTATTTTTAAGGAAAGTTTAAGACGCTTTTCATGAATGAAAAACCTCGAAATATATAAAGTCGTAGAAAAAAATGTTGTTCGCCATGACGTGTAGAATAACCCCCGTTTCAGCCTTATAGGTACATTATGTTACACCCTGTATACCATAAATGTTTAATTACTCAATCCCTGTTATTAATAAACTTTATATCAGCTTGGAATAGACATCGTGTTCTGTCTCTTTCGATCGAATTTGAATCTGTTGGTCAATGCAAAAGACAAAACTATTTTGTTTTATGAAATTTATACCAACCAATGTAATGTCAGTCAAATTCGTTATTGCAGTCTTCTTTAATGTAGCACATGTGAATTGATTACTACGGAACCCTCACATAGTTTGCAGACTCGCCCAAACAGCACACCTGCATTCTTAAAATTTAATTTCCTTTTTGTTTCATCATACGATTTTTATGTTACGTAAACTGTATGGACATTTTTTTATATTCCATTATAGTAGTCACAACGGATCTTTGTCCCTCTGAATTATCTGCGCAGAACCGATTTTTGGCTCGAATTGGAGGTAAACGAGTTTTTCCACGCAACAGTACATACGCAATCGTTGATGCACCTAACTTAGACGGATAAAAATCCGTTGTGCGTACTCTACAACATTTAGATTAGTTAGAAAAACTATAGCGTAATTCCATACATAATATAATATTTCGTAATATATTGTGGGTAGAATTGAACTGAGCAGATGAAAGGTTGAACCCAAAAAGTCGTTCAAAATTCCAATTCACTATTCAGTGTCGTAATGGTAACTCAAGTAGCAATAACGCCTATCTCAAAAATATCAATTTTTATCACGACCAGTTTTTACGCACATCAATCTCACTATATTGTTATTATTTAGAGTAATCATTACCAAGCTAATGAACGATTAACTTCCTAAGCCAAGTTTAAGCTCATGTTAAGTTTCAAATTTTGAGTCTTCAAACATTTTTCTGTTTTAAAAAGTGAGTTTTGGCAGATAGCGTTCATACCCGAATTTATTGTTCATACTTAAATATTCTTTGTTCCAAACTTATTATTATTCACCGCTTTTAAGTTTGTCGACCTTTCAAGCAATAAGTTAAATGTGTCAAACTGCTTGACGGTACAGTTTTTGCTTCAACTTCAAACCAGTGTCGGTTGACCCATACAAGCCATACGCAAGTTTTGGCTACTGAAGTGTTGGTACGATTGGGGATCGGGAACGGTATTGAATAAAAATAATAGACAAGAAATCTTTGTGATGGTATTGCTTTTTATTTACAGATAAGTACAATACAAAAACAATATTTAAGTAGATACAGTTGAAAAGACAAATTCTTAACTTTTGATTAAATTATTTTTATTAATTATTTTTATTAATCACCGATCGTAGGCAGAGTGCACAAAAGGCTGGCAGAAAAGTCAAGAAATTCATTATATTTAATGGGATAACAATACCTAAGTACTTATAAGTTTTTAATTTACTAAAATCTAATTTTATTTAAAAGCTTGTGCCATTTAATAATGACATTTCGTTTTTGTTTTTAATGAGATAGATAATAAAATATCGTTTGGCCACAATCTCACCTGATGGTAAGTGACGATGAGGCCGACGATGGAGCAGGACAGTCTAGAAGACACCTATTCACTCTTGCATTGAAAAGACCCAGATTCATTCAAGTCAAGTTCATTACATCAGATTCAGGTATACATTAAATAATTTCTTAAACTGTTACTCATACGTTTAAATCGTGCAACTTTTATTACTGTGCCAATTTGAGGCAGTTTCTTAACAACTATGATTTGTGTGTATTGCAAATTACGTGTCGTAAATGGTATCAATAAAAAATAAAACCCAATTAGGCTGGAGATTTCGCGAATCTAGTCTAATGTCTAAAACAGGCTATACAGCCTGTTTCTAATTATTCGCGGTAAAACTTTCGAAAGGTTTAGCAGGTCATTTCGAATTTTGTAAGTTTTTTTTACAATAGAAGAAGATTTCCGTTTGACAACTATAATTTAATATAGGGTTGTTATGATATGACTAAGATTAGATTTATAACTAAAAATTAAATTAACCGTTTCAATATCCATTCTAAAATGAGATATGAAAATTCAATCTAATTTCAAACTACTAGTTAATATCCAATTAATTTTACGAGGTGTTTAGATATACGACAGGGGTCTTGTTAGAGTGGTCGTTGTGTTTAGACGGACGCCTACGCACGCACGCCTATGCCGTGTTAGTTTCACAACTGGAGAACTGAGCCTCTACTGTGGGTCTTTTTTTCACACTGTTTCAAAACAAAATAAAAAATATAATTTACTTACGTCTCTTTAAAAAACAATACAAAAAAGAGCCAAATCAGGGTAAATTATAGTCTTGTGAAGGTGCTCAATAAGGTTTTGATAAAAACAATTGTTTAAAAGCTGGTTCGAGTTTTTTTTTTAATCCTTGTTCATATATTTTTTCATAATTTAACAAGTTTTTTAGGTTTAAGATTATAATATTTCTCATGAAATTAAATTAATTCCTGAGAAAAGTCTTTTTTCTTATGTAGGTCAGTAGGTACTAATGTTATGTAGGTAGCTGTGTGGTGGGTTGTAAGTACTAAGTACATTTGGCCAAAGCAGTGCGAGTTCAGCACGTGTTCTTTAAGTTTGCTCAAACTCACTTTTTGACTAGTTTTTTACTCAAAAATATAAAAAGAAATCCATGTAACATATATTTTTCTGTATTTTTCTAATTTTTGAATGAAAAACAGTTGTTTTTCAACTGTTTTTGGTAAAAGTACCAATCGATACTCGAAAGTGTGATACAGTGTCTACAGATATATGTTTTGGAGCGGAAGTTTGTTTTTCGAGATGAGTCACTTGATTTAGGATCGAGTTGTAATCTAAAACCATTGGTACCTTCATACCATTAGACTATCGGACAATAATATATTCGAACAGTCAATTCGACCGCCATTGTGTTTTTTCATATAGGTAATCCGTTTGATAGATAGCTGTAAACAGATCTGGTAGCTTTCCATTACTGCGTCTGCGCAAGGTGTTCCGGAACTATTGACAGGCGTCACAGCTCAGTCGGTATTAGCCCTGCGGTGCGGTGGGTCGTGGGTTCGATCTCCACTGAGAACAAACATTGTTGTGTGGCAAACATAGATGTTTTTTTTATATCTAGATGCACTAATTACCAATTTTGGTGACACAACACGTCATACACATGATGCTTAATGAACTTTCTGGAAGTAGATATAGAAGGCTTAAATATATAAATAAGTATAGTTAGTTCTCTAGATTACGTCACTGACCAGGTACTCTCGATCACAAAAATCTTATCGTTGATCTGACCCAATTTATCGTCTAACAGCTATGTAAATGGTACCTACCTACTATCAAATGCAATAATTCGTATTGTGCGCGGTCGCGTTTGTCACACTATCTTTTAATTGGCAACTTTAATCTGTGACGTAATTATTGGGTAATTATTAGGTATAAAAAAATATTTATTCGTAATTTATTAAAATATTTACCAACTTGGATGAAATTTGGAATATATAGACCTGGATTAACACAGGCTATTTTTTGTCTCCAATTACCTGGACCTACAGAATAAAATGAACGAACGGAAATAGCAATGCCACTTGACACGAAGACGACGTCATGTCAGTTGTTTCAGAGACCCTAGTACGAGTGAGTACGGGTTGGTACCGCCTAACCCCGGTCCGGCCTCCCCCCGATGTAGATTACCAAATAGTATGTATGCGCTAAATCAATGTCAGTACTGTGGCGAAAAAAAGTGAAAATGACTTTATTGTAAAGTTCTTTTTTTATTTTAGCTTATTTCATATTAATCCAAATAAACTGTACCTACACGCTTTAACGGTAATGCTACGCAGATTTAAGTTACGTTTACGCTACGTAACGCGTAATGGCGTCAATGGCACCCAAAACGTCTACTTTTTTAACCGGCTTCAAAATTCGGTTGTATGTTTTTTTAATGTTTGGTACCTCAGAACTCCGTCATTTATTTAATAAACCGATTTTAAAGAGTACGGGCACGGTGTAATGTCAAGCTTCTCAAAGAATTAGCTCATAAAACAGTACATCCGTACGTAGTCGCGGATAACAACTAGTGAATAGATTGCCCCGTTGACAACATTTTGCAAAATTCTTTTTTTATCGTAAACTAGCAGTTACCCGCAAAAAAAAAACCTAAAAAAAAGTTGAAAAAGTAGCAAGGGTTAATCCAGGTTACGAACTATAATATATTTCAAGTTTCATCCAAATCGGACCCGTAGTTACAGCGTGATTGAAACACAAACATCTAAACTTTGACATTTATAATAGTAGTGGGATTATTTTGATAAAAAAAAACCTTTATTTTCCACGTTGCCTCGTACGCTTTTAAAGTTTATAACCTAAGAATATGAATTCTTAACGAATGGTAGTTATCACAATATTCTCACAAGTCTTAACTTCTTAAACAAGTCGGCGAAATAAATTTCGACAGTCGTTACATACATGCCTACATACCCGCTCATACATATAGAAAGTTGCTCCCAAATCTCGACTTGTCAACATTACTCAATACCAAAGAGTAATAAGGTCTCGTGTCCTGTCTTATGTATACTAACTACAGCTTGGCAGAAACGTCTTGGAACGAAATTAAATATCTCGTTCATTCATTTTCATACAAAAGAATGAACGAATTTATTTATTGCAAAGACAGTGGTGCCCACCTTTTTTTCTACTCTTTTTTGCCAAGCTGTAGATATGTCTCTGATATGACACAATTTTTATAATTAGCATTACAGAGTTGAAACGTCACCACACTGGAACTTGAGTCAAAGTCAAAATTTCTTTATTCAATAAAATCACAAGGATCATTTAGAATGAGCATTTACTTTGTAAAAAGGATCATACAAAAACACGCTAGGAACCAGGCCGTAGTTTCTTGCCCGTTCTTCTAGGCTCTGGTCGCGTGGAACTGGCACCTAGAATCACCTAGTTATATAAGACGATTCTAAATGATCCTTGTGATTTTATTGAATAAAGAAATTATGTTTATAAAAAGAAATTATTTTTGTATGTCCTTATAGACAGTATGATCATTGATCATACTCGTTGGCAGTTCATTTTTACGTCATTTATAAACTATAGTTTGCTCGTTTACTCTCATTTCAATCAATACAATAGCAACTTTCGGGCTAAGTAATATTTGTCTTTTCAAATATGTATTTGTGTGTGTTTGATTTTCGCTGAGAACAGTTGTGCTACTCGCGACGTGACCGCGCGGCGCGTAGGTACTAGTGCAAAGTGCAAACGCATCACAACAAAGCCGGCTTGACGACGGCCTGACCGCGATGACCCAGTTAGTCATCACGTAAGGTATGTTTAGGTACGACAATTTAGCAATTTGTTAAGGCAACGCTCTACCTGCCTTAACAATGGCGTCAACACCAGCAAGGGATAGCAGCAGAATCCAGCTGCAGACAGAAACGGAGCATTTGTTATACAACCGCTTCAAAGAAGAGCACGCCCTCTACCTGGAGGAACGGCAAGAAAGGGAAAAACTACAAAGTCTCGTAGAAGACTTGAAAAGTCAAGTTGAAATTCTTCAGCAACAACTGAAATGCATTTCGGAGACCAAGCCTTCGGAGTCATCAACGTCACAGATGGAAACTTCCGCCCCGCATTGTCATATTGAATATGCCACGGATGAGGAAGAGCTAGCAAGAGAAACTGAGTGGATTAGAGCAAAATCAAGGAAAAAGAGAAAGTTAAACACCTCTCCCACACAGTCACCACCGCAAAAAGACGGCCCCGAAAACATTATTAAAATAAAAAAAGTTCCCCCTCCTCCCCCCATAATTGTGGATGGCGTGGCAAACTATCAAGAGTTTTATGACTTCTTGTCTGCTCAACAATCGGCTGACACATTTAGAATAAAAATGTTAAATGGAGACAGCGTTAAAGTCAATGCCTCTAGTGAAGATTCTTATAGAAGCATTACAAAAGTCCTGTTAGATAATCACCGCCTCTGGCACACTTATGAAAATAAGCAAGAAAGGCCGATAAGGGTGATGGTTAAGAAGCTACCGTTTACCTGTGCACCAAACAGGATCATCGATGATCTTAAAAATAAAGGTTACCAAATCGAAGAAGCAGCGAATAAATTGAGTTGGAAGACCAAAGAACCCCTCAATATGTTCATGCTTACTTTCAATAACAAAGAAGACATCAATAAAGTATATGAAATTAAAACTATACTGGGTTGCGTAGTAGAAATACAACCAATCAAAACAACGAAGTTGATTCCCCAGTGCAAGAGGTGTCAGGTCTATGGACACACCCAAAAGTATTGCTCCAAAGAACCGAGATGCGTGAAATGCACTGGAAAACATCTTACAGTGAACTGTAAAAAAACGGCTGAGGAGAAGCCAAAATGCGTGCATTGTGGAGATGCTCACCCGGCTAACTATCGAGGATGTATGGTAGCCAAGGAAATGCAGAAATTGCGAAACAGAAATGTAAGAAAGCCAGCCGCATCGCGGCAACCCACCGCCGGAAAGGAACCCTCCACTGGCCAACATCCCAGTGTTGCTAAAGTGATGTCAACAGGAAACAAGAGTGTAAGCTATGCTCAAGCTGCTGCCAAAAGCACCTCACCTGTGCAACACAAAGTGCATGATAACACCAACAACAGTAAACTAGACGAAATCATTAAGCTAATGACATCCTTTGATGAACGCTTAAAGAAAATAGAGCATAGCAATAAAGTTGCTATTCATAAACATTTAAAATGATTTGTAATCTTAAAATAATGACTTGGAACTGCAATGGACTGCAAAAACATCAAAACGAGCTGCAAGTAGTCCTAGACATAGAAAATGTTGACGTGTGTCTCGTGTCAGAAACGCACTTCACAAGACAATGTCACATTCATTTCAAAGGCTATAAAATATACCATGCGCTACATCCAGACAACAAAGCAAGAGGTGGCAGCGCAGTCATTATTAAAGAACATATTAAACACCACGAGAGAACTAAATACGAAGAGCCCCATATCCAATCCGTCGCCATCTGTATTAGTACCAAGCAATATCTTTTAACAATAGCTTCTATATACTGTCCACCACGTTATAATATAAAAAAAGAAACGTACAAGAGTCTTTTACAACTTCTTGGCGAAAGATTCATACTCGGAGGAGACTTTAATGCCAAAAATAAGTATTGGGGTTCAAGATTGACAAATACAAAAGGCAAAGAGCTCCGAAGTGCCAT
Source organism: Gandaritis pyraliata (assembly GCA_947859175.1). NCBI lineage: Eukaryota > Metazoa > Arthropoda > Insecta > Lepidoptera > Geometridae > Gandaritis > Gandaritis pyraliata. The sequence goes on along the minus strand of OX401874.1, from coordinate 4,248,337 downwards.
GGAAGAAATGCAATGTGACGCCACATCCACAAGGTTGCCTACTTACTGGCCAACTGATCCACATAAGGTCCCTGATCTGATAGACTTCTTCATAATAAAAAACATATCTTCAGACTACCTCAGAACAGAGCACAGCAACGACCTGAGCTCAGATCACTCTCCAATATTTTTGGAAATTTGCGAAACTGTTTTATGCAAAGAAAAACCTCTTACCCTAGTCAACAAACATACAGATTGGGAGAGTTTTAAGATAGAGTTAAATAGTAATATAAACTTAAGAGTACCGCTCAAAACTCCAGAGCAGCTCGACTTAGAAGTACATAATTTTATAAGACTTATACAACAAACAGCGTGGAATAATACTCCAATACTTAAAAAAAGAGTTATACGAAATAGCTACCCTGAAGAAATTAAGCACCTAATAGGTGAGAAAAGGAAGCAGAGAAACAAATGGCATCAGTCAAGATCTCCGCACGATAAAACAAAGCTTAACAATCTCACTAAGAAATTGAAAAGGCAAATCCAAAACCATATAAATGTCTCAACTAACACCTCTCTCAAAAACCTAACCAGTGACCGTAGTACAGATTACTCGCTCTGGAAGGCCACTAAAAATCTAAAACAACCTAATACACAGATCCCACCAATAAAAACTGGAACCGGTCAATGGGCTGTTAGCAATGAACAGAAAGCCATAAAATTTGCTGAGCATCTCGAAAATATATTTAAGCCAAATGAAGCTCAAATACATTACAAAGCCTCAGTACACAAAGTCTGTGATGAAAGCTTAATCATAAAACCTGTTTCACCTCGTGAAGTAGCAAATGAGATAAAACTACACATCAATCCAAAAAAATCCCCAGGATTTGACCTTATATCGGGTGAGATTCTACATAATTTTCCAAGAAAAGCCCTAGTTAAACTAACAAATATCATCAATGCTTCACTGCGACTAAAGTATGTACCAGATCTGTGGAAAGTGGCTGAAGTAATAATGATAGCCAAGCCAGGAAAACCGCCACATGATGCATCATCATATAGACCAATTTCCCTACTGCCGATTATGTCAAAGTTATTTGAAAAGCTGTTACTTAAGAGATTGAAACCAATTATAGAAAATAAGGAACTTATTCCAGAACATCAATTTGGCTTTCGAGAACGCCATTCTACGATAGACCAAGTTCATCGTATTACCAATACTATCGAGAAGGCTCTAGAAAATAAAAAAGTCTGCTCTACCGTATTCCTAGACGTAGCACTGGCGTTTGATAAAGTATGGCACGAAGGATTAATGATAAAACTACGTGAAATGCTACCTCAAGAATTTGCAGATATACTGGAATCGTACTTATCAAATAGAGTTTTTAGAATTAGGCAAGAAGACGCCTATTCAGACATAAAGGAAATCAAAGCTGGGGTACCACAAGGAAGTGTATTAGGTCCGGTCCTGTACCTACTATACACCTGTGATATTCCCGAACTTGAAAACAACACCCTCGCAACCTTTGCTGACGACACCGCAATAATGGCTGTAGGGGCCACTCATGCAGAAGCAGCAGAAAAAGTTCAGAGAGCTGTTAATAAAATCCATGACTGGACAACACAATGGAGGATTAAACTCAATGAAGCTAAATCGGTTCACATTAATTTTACCAATAAAAAAGAGCAATACCACCCAGTATTTATCAACAGTATGATCATTCCGTATGCTAATACTGCAAAATACTTAGGTATGACGCTTGACGCGAAACTTCGCTGGAAAGCTCACGTCAAGAAGAAAAAAGATGAGCTAGAGATAAAATATAAAAGAATGTACTGGTTGCTGGGAAGAAATTCGACTGTAACGGTACACAACAAAGTGTTATTATACAAACAAGTCCTAATGCCAGTATGGACCTACGGTATACAGCTCTGGGGCTGTACCAAACAGAGCAACGTACAAATTATTCAACGGTTCCAAAACAAAGTACTCAGGGGAATAGTAAACGCACCCTGGTACATACGAAATGACGATCTTCATCGGGACCTTAACATAGAGTTCGTCGATAAAGTTATCCAAAAGTATGCTGAAGCTCATGAACAAAGACTTCACCACCATGTCAACGTCGAGGCTATCCAGCTCCTCGACAATACAGACCTAGTAAGGAGGCTCAAAAGGAAAAAACCTTTTGAGCTAGTATAGTGTTAAATAATCCGTAATAAGTGTAGTGCGAGTGCAAACTAGTGCCACCTATAAAGAACACAAAAACAAAGTGTCTTCGCCTTAAGTAAATAGAGACAATAAGAAAAGTGCCAATGGACACATTCTTAGATTAGTTTATGATAAAAATTTAGGTCAATGTAAAATTACTAATTAGCCTGCATTGTGGCTAGATCGTAATATAATTAGGGTATTAGTATTATTTATTAGTACTTGTACACTAAATTAATAAAAAAAAAAAAAAAAAAAAAATATGTATTTTGTTTAATTTTAGGACCTAGTCATGTTCTGTAAATAACTTAATAATAATAACCGCATAATTTGTTTAAGTTTTTTAATAGTGTGGTTTAAATCCTAAAAAACAATATTTATGTACTTAATCACACTTACTACGAAACCTACAATACAATACGGTCCCTTAGAATATAATTACATAATCTTTTTATATTTTTCATTATAAAAGTCATAACGAATGCTTGCTCTCAAATTAAGAAGGTCGTTTGCTTGCAATTTCTGAATTTTTAACTAATTTATGCCCACACAGGCTAGCCACGGAATCAATCACTTCATTCCGAGAAGTAACGGCCGCCGCGCGGCCGCGCCTTTACTTTCTTCGCTTGCGTTCCTTTTATGAATTTTTTCGTAATTAAGTTTTTTTTCTTTGTGGCCAGTGAGTATTTGCGCGCGGAATTTTCTTAGTTCAGGCGAAGGGTAATGTCAAAAAACATTCTCGCTCGCACATTTGAATGCTTTTGAAGGTATAAACTCACTGAATGTAATTATGGAAAATCGCAAAGCTTCACGTTCCAGAGAATAACAATGCAAATGCTCAGCAAACAATAACATTTTAATCCAAACAACGTTTCCGACCAAAAATGTGTAAGTACCTACTTACCAAAATTGATCACATAGGTGCAAATCTAGTTATATGACGAAATATAATGACTACCTACGAAAATAATTTAATATAATTCTTATAGATATAATAGTATAAAGTATTTTTTTATTAATTTTTAACAGTTGAGCGCATACAACAACGACAAATCAAAATGGGTCCATATTTCAAGGACACAAATTGGTTCAGAAACGTCATTAGCCAAATAGAATTCGTATTTCCGGACGAGAAGGCAAACTTCGGCACCCCGCCATCTTGCCTCAGGCGATATAGCCAATCGACGCGCGTTCTGTATTTAAAATTTACATTGACACAATAAGTTTTTTTTTCTATTCATTCAGTAGTTTTATTGTGTTCGGTAATTGGACAGTGCTTGGAAAAATTTTGAGTGCTATTGTACTTTATAAAAATGTAATATTGCCTTTGTGGACATTTTGGGATCCTTTTTGTACCAAAAACTAAAAGTCTTATAGATAAACGGGTTTCTTTTATTATATAGGTATCTATTTCTTCGTTAAAAAATTATTATCGTGAATTTCGCTTCGGCTGATATCTATCGTTTAGAAGATACTTAGTCACAGTCTCACGAAGACTGATTTTTCACATCTTGGCTATTGACTATGTGAAATATCCACTAATATTTTATTGTTTTTAATAAAACTCATACCGTAGCTATTCTAATATAAAGAATATACAACCGAATAATGAATTATATCAATAAATTGACGCCTAAAAGTAATACCAAGTAAGTATAATAAAGTGGAACCCTGGTCATACAAAGCATCCATCCATTGAGTAGGTATCTACAATATACCTACTGCCTAAGGCTAATCGCTTGAGGGTTCCGAATAGAGGATATTAGCTAAACTTATTTAAGTTTCAGAGATATTAGGGTTAGGCCTTGGACGAATAAGCAAACGGGACACGTCATGCTCGAAAAAAATATGAAATCACGGTCGACCAATTTTTGCGGGGCACGGGGGCAGTGATCTATTGCTGCATTAGTTCTGCATATAGCGTTGTCACCGTCTAAAATCGTTCTACTTAAATTGAGACTGAAAAAGTATCAATAAAAATTAATGAATGCCGAAAAACGAATTTTCGTTGTCTTATCTTAGTTATCTTCTTTCATTTACATCGATATTTTACATCGATATTTTACATCGATATTATTCATCGATAGTGTCAAGCCCTTACTTAGGCAAAAATGACTGAATTCGTGGCGAGAGGGGGTAAAGGCGAGATCGGCCGAGTTACGTGTCCCGTGTGCTTATTCGTTCAAGGGTTAGGCACACTAATCCCACTAATATTACAAAATGTAAAAGTTTAGATGTTTCAATCACGTCGAACTACTGCACCAACTTGGATGAAACTTGGAATATTATTCGTAACCTGGATTAACATAGGCTATTTTTTTTTAATTATCAAGACCTACAGGATAAAATGAACGATACTTTGACATGACGACTACGTCACGTCTGTTGCTTCAGAGGGTAGTCAAAGTTTTAGTGTATAAAGCCGGTGTAAAACGTCGGATAAAAAAGGTCCTCGCGTTCGAAGTTGCGGGTAGTAAGTACCTAGTAGGTACCATCAGCAAAAGTTCTACCTTACCACCTTAGGGGTGCATTTCCTGTAAACCGACTAGCCGTTAATTTTTGAACACCAATAGAAGCAAATTATTTCGGGTGTAAAAGATATGAAAACAATGGGCCGTCATAAAAATAAATAGATGTTTAGGTCTCTGGTTGGTCAAAATAAGAAGACAAAAGACAAAGGCGAGGCCAGGTAGCTAACTGCTTGCAAGCGAAACAGTTTCAAAAGTGGTAAGGCGGAAATTTTGCTGATGGTACTTACTCGTAATAAGTATGTGGAATGAATGAGTGAACGCTATGACATTTTATTTATCTACAATGGGAGATTACTAACCGCAAAAGAGCGGACCTATCGTCGGGGAAAACTAAAAATAAACTTAAATTAATTAAAATAGGTATAGGATAACCCAAATTGGTATCCATACATTTTTCCTCGTTGATAAGCACATTACAGTCGAAGCAAGCGCACGCACAATGGAAAACAATTTAATATATTATTTATATCTGACATTATTTATTCCAACAGTGTACAGTGAAAATGTGGATTCATTTACGAAAAATTGCAATGAAAGTGACGGATTTTACTACAAGTCACCAGATAGAATAAGCTACACTGGAAGTGAGATGGTTAAAATATATACTAGTTCTATATTATATCCGGTGTACACATCAGATAATATTCCACTCTATATATTCGAACATAGAAGTTCGATTAATAAGTATCGTAAATTGCTATCCGGTTTAGCTCTTTATAATCTTGCCACTGTTTTTACAAACCCAAAGATTCTGGATTTTCACAAACAGTTTATAGATCTGAATGACACTCAATGTAAGTTCACCGTGAATTACCCAGTTGATAAAACCGATGAAATGCAAATTTTCTGCGGAGCCATGACTAGCTTTATTGTTTGGAAGACGTATACAACTGAGTCAATGTTACCCAAGAAAGATTTGAAGGTCGTCACTGATTCAAAATTTGACGGGCCACCAGTAAATTTGGAGGAAATTAATAATAAAAATTCATTTATTCAATGTTTTATTGAATACAGAAATCAATCAGACGAAGTCCCATGTGACTTACTAGAGTTGTACACAACACTGTCATTATTTCCGCATGTATCGATAAAAAAGAACGAAGAATTTGGAAACCGTTACGAACCTCCGGAAACAATCTACTATACTGGAAGTTTGTTAGCACCGGATTTCAAAAAAGGAATATATCCAGTTTACAAGAAACCTGACATCCCGGTTTTTGTATTTGAATATAGAACATCTAAAAGCAAATATCGTAGGTTACTGGCTGGATTGGCGCTTTACAATTTAGCAGTGGTTTCATCCAACTCAAAGATACAAGACTTTCATGATGAGTATATTTCCCACAACTATTCTCGATGTATCTTTAGCGCAGTAGATTTAGACCATGATTATAACAAATATGATGATATAGATGTAAATTGCGAGGCAATAACTAGTTTTATATTCAATAAACATGAAAACTCAACTTTTTCGACTAGTTTAGATGATAATAAATATAGTTTCGATACGTTAAATATAAATGCCACATTCGGTGATTCTGTAAATACTATAAGTCTGCAGTGTTTTGTATTAAATATAGATCGTATGTCTTTGTACGTAGATGCAGATGTTCCATGTGATCTGCTTGAGTTGTATGCTAAAACGTTGATATCCACTACCTCATAACGACGTCAAAATTAAAAATGATTTTCGTATTTCTTCGTACAATGTTTCTTGTAAAATGCCTTTCGTACTTGTAAACTTAAATTTATTTAATCCTAGTAAGTAATAATAAAAATGTCCATGTTAAGATGTGTGTTACAATCACGCTGCAACTACTAGTTCGATTTGGATGAAACTTAAAACATGTATAGTTCGTAACACATCCCCGAAAATCAACAACATCAAACGTACGGGACGTAGATGAAGTCGCGGGCGGAAGCTGGTTTAATATAAATGTACACACACACACACACACCTACTAACCGGGGAATGTATGTACATACATTTATTATTCTGTATTACTATGTAAAAATTACAAGTCCGTCTGAGTGATGGCCAATAACGGATCGGCAACGTATATACTAATTAAAGGGTGCGAGGATGTATCTGGGTTCTCGTTGCGAGTTCATAAATGTATTAAAATCGTAGAATAAATACTGTATAACGATAAAAAACCTTTTTTTGTTTGTCTACTTTCCATGTTTTATTAAAAAAAATTTGAAGTTACTACTTCAAAAATATTGTTTCACTCACCTAAGCTGACCATCATAATAAAAATCTTTTATTTACTTATTGCATTGCATTTTATTCATTCACCAAATTGAGCGAGATTGCGTAGCGTGAATTGTCCATATTTATAGTAAATTTTTACACCAAAACAGCGATATTTACTTAAAAAAAATATTTCACGCAAATAACTCGAAATCAGTGAGTTTCTGACTTGGTGAGCTTCACACCTAAGCTGACAATACAGTAAGTCGTTAGTAACGATATTTTATACAATGGACTATGCGTTGGCGCTCTGAAAATGGAACGATACAATTGTGTACAGACGAGCGCGTGAGCACATTTCTTATTTATACATTAACGGCTTGATTAACGAACAGTTAGAACTTCTAACTTAGAAGGACTTGAATGCCAATCTGCAATATACAACAAACATACCTACCTACTACTGACAAGTGCCAAAACATGACATTTGCAACGTGCCAAAATTCTGACGTTTTTCGTAATGAAATGCTGATTCCTTTGTATTTGTAGTTCAATGGTCGTTAGTGTCAATGTGAGCCCGCCCGTTACAAAGTCACCGAGGGCACTCGAGGGCGGAATCCCCGCCCTCGGCAGTTCGCCTCGAGCGCTCCTCGCGATCGTACGATCTTGCGATAAAGACCTTTTCGAAATACGTTATCCGCGACCAGTTTCCAAAAAAAGTGCGGGATTCATAGTGTTGATAGTTTTTATCTAATAAATCTTTAAATAATTTATTAGTAAATTAGCCAACTAAATACTTTTTTGGATAATAGAATTTGTCACAAAAATAACAGTTTTTATATAAAATTTACTGTTAATAGACGTTATAATTAATTGAAATGCTTTTTATGATTTTTTTTTGTTAATTACAGTTTGAAACTCTTAAAATAACAAAAATACAAATTATTTTTACAATAACAAATTATTGAAAGTTAGGTACCTATTTAAATTGTGTATCGTTAATTGATGTTTTTTATGTTCCCTAAATACTTTTTAATCAAAAGTAATGTTAAAATCGATTGCATCAATAAACCAAAATAGTTAAAGCTCTTATTCATATTATACTTCTAATAAATTCTATAACTATTGCGTTAATTTTAAACTAACCACGATCATCGATTAGTTTTCTATTTAACAATATCGATATAAATCGCTGTGAAGAATCGATTTAATCGAGTTTATTTGCGAACGATTTAAAAATAGAGATGGGTAATTGGTATCGATAAAGATCTACTTTGGAACATTAATGAGCTTGTTATAGATTAATCTGCATCTCGTCGTAAAAGTGGGTCATCGGCAATTTGTGAAAAAAAAAAGCGAGGCGTATACCTAACAGTTAGTGTATTAGTTATACCTACACTTTTATAGCAGTATGGGTATAGCTAGGTACTTACAAATATTTTTTATAGCATAGGTAGGTAGCAACGAAGGATACTTTGTTGACCTACCTAATTGCTTGTCTTCAAAAAAGGAGGTTTTCGATTTTTAATATTTATTCAAAAATATCTGTCTGATCATTGAAAAGATTATTTTCAAATGATTTTATGATACCTAATAGAACAGTTAAACATTACATTATTAAACATAAACAAATCGATAAAATCTATCGACAACACCCATCACTGCTTGTAATAAATAAAAAATCCGGTAGTCGGTCATCGGATCGAGCCGCGCAACACAGCAATTTAAAAAGTAATCACTAACCGATTGTACCCGAATCCGCCTTTTAAGGGATCGATAATTATCGATACATTTACATATTGTTTTTTATAACGCTTTCTCCTCACTAGTCTAAGTAATTGTAAAATACTACAATACAATTGTAATTGTAATAAATTTTGAAAGATGGACCTTTAAAAATTATGATTTTTTGAAGTCATTGGTTAGGCGGGTAATCGAGTCCCGAAAGTATTTAGGTAACCTCCAAATATTCAAAAATCGAAACGGAAACATAAGAATCAACTTTAGGAGGTAGGTACGCCCATTCTGGATGTGCTTTGAGAGGTAATACAAAGATAAAGGTTATATAACATAAAAGTCGCTTTTTTTCAAGTTAAAATGTAGAGCAAACGAAGATAATTATTAATAGAGTGGTAACGTGTTATTTTTACCAAAAGTGAAGTGAAACAGTGCACTGGCGTACGTGGATTTAGCCAGCGTGATTGAGGTCCAGGTAAGATTCTAAAAAAAAAACTAAAGCAAAAATATCTCTCTCCGGCGGGGAATCGAACCCCGGTCTCCCGCGTGACAGGCGGGGATACTTACCACTATACTACCGAAGACTTGCTAAATACATCTTTATTAAGGAATCACAAAATAAGGTACTAGAAATAATAAAGAGAGCAAAAATGATTCTCTCCGGCGGGGAATCGAACCCCGGTCTCCCGCGTGACAGGCGGGGATACTTACCACTATACTACCGAAGACTTGCAAAGGGTTCGGAAATTAATAATCTGTTTGGGTGACAAAAACAAGTTCCTAATGCATTCTTGCTCTGTCTAGCTGAGTGCCGGCAACGTACGTGAAAAAAGAGGGTTATTTTATTTCTCCAATTAAGTACCTATTGCTTCAGATTATTATGAACAGAAAACCAAATATAGAATTAAAAATAAACTTATTCGTTCCTATCAGTTATTCTGTTACTGTAAAATCATAATAATAACTGTTTATTTGGACATTTAAATCAAAATGTTGAGAAACATTTGAGCGAGTTCTATCTAATTTGATTTTATTAATTAATTCTGAGCAATTTATCAACTTCCTCTGGTTGTAAAACGTTTAACATAATTCTGAAAACTATAAAAATAATTCGAATACAACCTATAAAATGCGATTCGCAAATTTTTGGGTAACTAGTGATGTGCTCGGTTTCGTTATCGATAAAAAACGTCTAATAGTAGGGGAGCCCACGATGCTAAATGGGGATTTACTCGAGCGTCGTAGAGACCTATTGGGATGCAAAGCTTAGATTATAAGAAGAAAAAAATGTTATATGATATATACCTTTACATCGGTGGGGGAAGCGGCTATAGATTTTTAAATATGTAAAAAAAAACTGTTGCATGGACATCCTCGAGCGCGTCATATATTGATAGCATCAATGTCCTACGTATTTTTAATAATGTACGTATGTTAATCTGATCGTTTGCATGATGGGGGTGGTTGTATTTAAGGGTTGAAAATGAAAAAAAAAAAATTAATCGAGCGCGTCAGATTTTCTAAGGGAGTGTTAAGTGCACCAAAAAAAAGCTCTCATTCACTAATCTGACGATTTCGATGGGACGCAAACTCGCGGCCATTTTCATAATGTGCAAAAAAAATTCGCCATTTTGAAATACTCAAGCGCGTCAGATTAAGATATATATGGTTCATCTTTATGTTCTAAACGTACTGTCTCATAATCTGACGATTATCTAGAGGGATTTGCCTGATCTGACAAAAAAAATTAGAAAAACGGTTCACCTTAAAGGCCATCCCTGCAACTTCCCGCTAATTCCATTCCTGGGTGCTTAAAATTGAACTTATGACATTTCTGAGCTCAAAATATAATTTATGTGATACTAGCAGTTACCCGCGACTTCGTATGCGTCTACAGTTTCCGTGTACATTATATTATCTGTGCGTGTACCGAGCGGATACTTCTTTGAGAAACTTGACATTACACCGAACCCGTACTCGAATGTCAAACGTTAGTCGTTAGACCAAAGAGGTAGTACTACGTCCTGTCAAACTGACGTGACATGACATGACATCATCCTCGCCAATAATTGGCGCTGCTAATCCCGTTTTTTCATTTTATCCTGTGGATCCTGTTAATTATTCGGGATAAAAAGTAGTCTATGTGTCAATCCAGGTTACGTACTATATATACCTATGCAAAGTTTCATCCAAGTTGGTTCAGTAGTTTTGACGTGATTAAAACACAAACATCCAAACATCTAAACATCCAAACATCTAAACTTTCGCATTTATAATATTAGTAGGATTTTGAGCTCGCTGAGTTCAAAGAAATAATATTTCTATGCATTTGAGCTCTCCCAGCTCGAAAGTCTGATAGAAGTTTCATAGAACACTATTTTTGGAATTTTCAAACCGCAATAACTTTTGAATGGATCAAGCAATTTTCACGCGGTTGGCGCAATTCGACGCAGTTTTATCATCCTCATAAGTAATTTTGCAATTTTAATTGATCGAGCCACAAATTTCGAAGTAATCCCGAAAAAACATTTTTTCGGGTTTCTTTAGTTCACGATATCTCTCGAACGAATCAACCGCTTTTGACCAGCTTGGTGGCGATCGACGTAGTTTTTCAAGCTCGAGAGTAATAGATAGAGAAAGAGTGAGAGAGGAATAGAAACGCGGAGAAGGAAATATAGGCATCACGCAGCTGCACGCATTTAACTTTATCGACGAATTTTTGTTATTTCGGCTTGCGGAAATAGTCAGATTTTATATTTTTCATTATTCTTGAATTATTTCCTTCAAAATAAAAAAAAATTTAGCTACGCTCGAGAATGTCGAGATGACGTTTTTTTTTTACAACTTTGTTACCCTCCCTTTTTTTTACGTCACTCTCAAATTGTCAGATTAGTGGAATATACACTTTTTAGGATGTAATTAACTCACCCTACCTTAATCTGACGCGCTCGAGAATTTCTGATGGTCAATTTTTTTTTACTAATCTGATCCTGTATCCTTCACGGGCGGCCTTATATATGGGCCTCATGTTTTGTGGAGGTACTTAACCGGGTACAAGGTATCCCCCTGTATATTAATCTGCCGCGCTTTAGTAAATCCCGAAATCCCCGCTTGGGCTCCCCTACTATAATCTTTTGTACCCTCCAAATACTTTAGTCATTTATTGGGAAATGTTACTTATATGTATGTATGTTACATAGCATGGATCAAAATTACAGCCGTCATATTAATACTATCTGTTTAGTATTCACTAAACTGTCACTGTCAAAGTTGTCAAACTCTTTTCCATCTTGCTTTTCAATGAGCCCACATCGGCTCCATGATTATTAATTTATAAACAAAGAACAAATAAGTGTGGTGTCAGAATAACCAGTGTTTTGTATTCCCATGGTGCAGCAGGCAAATCCTAGACACTATCTACAAGTTAAATAAAAAAGCTGCTACCTCATTCTATTAAAAACACACCACCTGTAATAAAGTCCATTTCGTATGCTAATTATTACACATTCTATCATCTATCAAAATACGGTAGAAATTAGAGTGATAGTATCTAACTATAGATAACACAAAGTATGAACCTATAACGTGGTTTTAAGTAGCTACACTAGGTGCCAATCATTGACATGCATAATGTAGGTATCAAACCGCAATACGCTGAAAAACTATGACAATAGCTAATTTTTATTTCAGGTGTAGTAAAACATACAAAAATAGGCCTATCCCACTTAATATTATAAATGCGAAAGTTTAGATGTTTGTGTTTCAATCACGTCGAATATACTGGAGCAACTTTTAATAAATAAACTTAGAATTCAATGGTTTCATAATGCTATCGATTCTGTTGTTGCATTTTTCTAAACTAACCTAATTTGACAGCGCTAAAATTATAGCTGTCTTTGTCGTTTCAGTTTATGAGAAAGGGACGGCAACATTTTTAGTGCTGTCAAATTAGGTTAGTTTAGAAAAATGCGACAACAGAATCGATAGCATTGTCTCTGTGGATACGCCTAATAAGCATTCCACTACTGATTGATTGTTTCGATTTGTAGTTGTAAACTGATTCTATCAATAGTTTCCGGTAATATTGAGATCACGACGTATCTATCTATTAATTCATACGTTCGTACAGTACACACAACGGATTTTTATCCCTCTGAAGTTAGGTGCAACAAACAATTGCGCATGTACTGTTGTGCGGAAAAATTCGCTTACCTCCAATTACCCAAAAATGGGTTCTGCGCAGATACCTACTAGAGGAACAAAGATCCGTTGTGATTACTATACTATGATAGATAATAACTGATTTAAATTAGGAATCGATAAAATACAAAAATAACAAATATAATCTGTCCACTGATAGTGAACTAGGACTTTTCACTACAAAGTCGTATATTATTTTACTTAAAATATCGACAATAATTAAATCATCGAATAAAATAACAAATTAAGTTTTGATAGTTTTTTAATTCATCGATATCGATCGACGCATGCACGTTGAACGCACTAGTAAAGAATTTGGTAATTGGGTTTGATTGAGTCTTGAAAAAATGGCTACCAATCTGTTGAATGAAAGAAGGCATTATTAAGATGTGTGCCAGGTCAGGTAGCATGTTGATTTGATAGCTGAGGGGTAATCACGGCCAAATCTGACAGTCGCGGCGTAAACCTAACGTATTCGAATCATATTGCGCGTCAACGCCAGCTCGGCTGTCAAACGTTGCAGCGTCACCGCGCAGTGTATCTCGTATACGCTAGCTTTACGATACGTTTACGATTGTCTCATTCATTCGGCAATATACATACTGTTTTGATGTGCAATAGATCTTTTTTCGAACATACAAGCCCACCAACTCTTTGTAGGTTATGTAAAATGTTACCAGAAAAAAAACCATAGATAATTTTTATTCTATTTAGACGTGACAACTCCAGAGCCGAATATAGCTTTAACATTATTTTGACCTGTCATTGGTCAAAATAAAATGACAGTTAAAGTAACTGTCATACAAACAAACCAATACAATGATAGTAGGTACAATCACAGGTATTGCCGCATTTGCCACAAAGTGAAAGTAGTAACTATTGTTTACATGGGGTCAGTGTGGGTCATCTATTCGAGATAAATAGTAGCTAGGACGTGATGAATCGATAGAAATTTTTATACTGTTTGTTTGAGAATAAAACCTCAATTTAAATAAAACCTACTTGCGTTATTGGGCTACAAAATTTCACAATGCCCTCTAGTTTTAAACTAAGCAAAGCTTTTGCTATGGGAACTAGATTGCTGACAGAATACATTTTTTTTGTTAATACATTAGTACTTACCTAGTCTATGTAAGTACTAATCTTATGTATTAGTCTATGTATTTTATTTGATATAACTATATTTGTAGTAAATTAGATAAGTATGTATAGTAGGATATTTTGTTTTAGTTTATTAGGTTTAAATTTTGCACACCGCCGTTCTATATTTGTCGTCATTCCTGTCCATCCAAAGGTTGTCTGGAAGAGATCGCTTTTAGCGATAAGGCCGCCCATTGTACTCTCTATTTTTATGTTTATCTCTTTCTGTAATTTCTTTTTTCTGTGTGTGCAATAAAGTTTTTATCTAAGTATCTATCTATCTATCTACCTACTTATAATAGGTACAAAGTAACACCCAGAAACAAAATAAACATCAATGTTTGCCATCACACAAATGTTTGTTCTCAGTGGGGGTCGAACCCACACTGCGTGGAAGGCAGAGCTATACCGACTGAACTATGATGCTTGTCAAAAATACTAATTATTCTGTGAAACACTACCTAGTACAGCTAGCATCAGAAGTAGAACACTTTTTCAGGATTTCAAAATAATTTTTATTGGCTCTAGTAATAATTTTTTACTTTATTGCATTTCATAAAGGGATTTTGAGACTAATCCATTAATATTGATTTATGTGCACGCACACATTCACTGACTGTGTGACCAAAATATTTACCAACCTACCTACGTAAGAAAATGATACAAAATCGAGTTAAACAGTAATCGATTATAATTACACTTGCCGAAACCCGTCACTAGGTGATCTAGTTTAGACGAGTATCGAATTACAAATAATGTTGTTCATGACGTCGGGTCAGACGAAATTATGCCATCAGTTTGGTGAGAAAAAAAAATAAAAAAACCTTGCGCCACCGGCTCACATCATCATCATCATTTCACTTCTAGTATGCCTGGATTCTAGACACAATACATATAGAAAATAATATTGACAATTCAGTTTATATGTCACATCACATCATCACATATCCGCTAGGGCCGGTGCGGCAGCAGATTCGGCCGAGGATCTCAAGAGGCGCAAGTATGCGGGTCTCGACAGGGCCTACACATTTGTACCTCTTGGGGTCGAGACTCTGGGTCCGTGGGGTACCGAGGCCCTCCGGGTTTTCAAAATTATTGCAGGGCGTCTAGTCGCAGCGACGCGTGACCCGAGGGCTGGTGATTATCTGGGCCAGCGAATCAGCATTGCTATTCAGCGCGGCAATGCAGCCAGTGTCTTGGGCACGCTTCCGATTGGTACTGATTTGGATCAGTTGAGCTATCTATAAAACGTTTGCAACGGTGTGTAGATAGCTCAACTGCTTCATGTGTATTTTGTACATATTATAAATATTGTAAATACTGCATTAGTCATAATTTTCTTTGTGAATAAAGTCCGTTTATATGTAACTACTAACTAGGTTAGGTTAGTTAGAACGAGGATTTTTTTATAAATCCCATCCTCGTCGCCACTGTTAAATATGAAGACGGAGAGGGGAGACAAGTGATACGCGTTGGTTAGCTTAGCACTGATTTATAGGTAGGCAAACAAGGTGGTGGACGAAGCCACACACACATACATAGCAAACTAAATGATGGAACATCTGATGTTAAGCGGTTACCTCGGCCTATAACAATGCATTGCACTGCGCCTGTCCTCATCACTCTCAGACATAAAGGTGTTAAGTCTTATCAATCTTCACCGGTTATCTAAGTTAAGCCATCTAACAGTCGTTAAGCCACGACGGAGGGCCTAAAATCTCCGTCACCAGTATTGGCCACTAACTTGTAAAACTATTTTGGAACTATTTTAGTATAAAGTACCTACTACTATTGTAGTAGTAAGAACTATTTTAGTACTATTTTGGAACTAACAGTGTTTTGAACCCGACTACATCAAACCATTCGCTTTTGCAATCGTTCAAACATAGATTAAACTAAATTGAACAGTAGATCGGTTGAATCAGCAATTCATTGCAAACTCATCATTAAAAACCTTACATACACCATTCGTTCATCATTTGAAATGATTAGTTTTGTGTTATTATCATTTGGAATTTGTCTAGATTGAATAAATTTGGGCTCTGTGGTACAATTTACTCACACATTAGGTGCTCCACAGTTCACTTTATGCAGCTGGCTCATTTTGATCCGTGAATCTTTCAGGGGTATTCCAATCTCAGTTGAACTGCAAAGTTTTAAATCATGGTCAGTTCATACTAACTCAGTTATTCTGTGACTAAATAGTGACATTATGATGTCATTTAATTTGTTTTCGCGCATATTTTGCTGTCAAGTGTCTAAAAAGAATGATCACGCGGTACAAAATTGTACCAGGTGACCTGAAGAAATTACACTGGGCAGTGAAATACAACTTGACAGCAAAAGATTGGAATACGGGGGCTGGTCATCGTAAGGTCTAAGCAGTCGTAAACATGTCGTAACGAAGATTGCCGTGGCGAAGATTTTAGGGCGTTCAAACGCTTTCTTCCTAGGTTGCAGTTGCAGGCCGTAGTTTCTTGCCCGTTCTTCTAAGCTCGCGTGTAACTGGCACCTAGAATCACCTAGTTAAAAACCATTCTAAATGATCCTTGTGATTTTATTGAAATTATGATTCCATGTCTGAGATGGTGATATAACCAGCTATATTTCTTCTAAGCTGTACCACATCTCATCTTAAGCAAAGTACGTCGAGGTCATAATTCATACATCGCGTGTTATAACAATCATTATAATCATACAATTCATTATTTGGTAATCTGTGGTGTTGATGAAACTCCTTTGGTGAGGTTCGGGCTGTCAAAATGGTAGCATTATTTAAAAAAAAGTTATCACCCGCGTATAAACAAAAGAAGCATTCTATTTTCAAAATGACTTGCTCAAAATGTTGCCAGATCGTATAAAAATATACAAGGTGGGAAAAACAAAAGCACGTGGGAGGGAAAGTACTTACCTACTTACACTAAATGGTATTCTAAGGTCGGATCAAAAAAGTTCTGATCAGTTCACCCGTAAAAAATTTCACAACCTGAATGGCTATTCGAAAATCGATATTCGAAGGTTCATCGTATCGTTTTGTGTTACACTGCGCAGTGACGCCGTGATTTCACAAGAACCTGCGTATTTGCACGAGGCGGCCGCGCAGTGTAAAACAAATGTCTCTACGAATTTTCGTTCCATCATTATTCGGAGTAGAGACCCAGGCCTTCACATATTTAGAACAGTTCAATTTGAAGGTTAATTATTTGTACTTACAATAGTATTCATAGTTATAAATGAACTAGTGATTGGATAATTAGTGGATTATAATTACCATGATTGAATGGGTATCTAAAGATAATAAATAAGCGGTTAACGAATCTAATTTATGTGGTAATTAAAGCCAGTTATTCCGCACACCTGAGTGACGAGTCTGAGTTTTGTTCGAGAATGAAACTAAATAAAACTCAAGACTCTAGGTTGGTCTATTAGTCCGGTCAATTTAGACATTCGAAGTTACATAAAGTCCCAACAAGCTGAATTTCTGTGAAGTTGTTCAAAACATAATTATAAACAATGTCTATAAGTTCCCCATCATTCCCCTGTAAGGAAAAAATTTAATTCAAGGTCAAAGGTAAAAAAAATGAGTTTTTCGCGATTTTCAGCAAAACGGTGTCGTGATTTTTATAATTTAGCAATTTATTTTATACCTTATTAAATATTAATCGAATTTATTGTTTGCGTCGTTTCTCGGCGGAAGTCTGTATTAAATATTTTTTAGTATTTTTCTGTAGGTAACGATTTTGATAATTTTGTAAACTATATTATAGCTGATTAAATATGAATCTAATTTATAGATTATATAATAGTTCGGCGGAAGCCAGAGTTAATTATCTTTAGTATTTTTCTATGTATTTTAGTTAGTGAGTTGACCACCAAGTCATGACTGTTTTGTGATTGGTCGAGGTAATGAGGTAGCCATTTTGTGCTTGAAAAGGCTGGTTAGGTAGAAAAATATCGGAAGAGCGACCATTCGGAAATGTGACTTGGTGGAGAGAAGTAGTATGGTAAATTGTGTACTGAATAAAGTGTAATTCTTGGACGAGCTGGTATCATTCACTTCAATTCAGAAGTGGGATGAACGGTATGTAAAGTGATAATTTTATATTTTTTTAGTGCACCCCTGATATATTTAAATTTCATTATAAAGTTATTGGTACATACATTATCCAGCCATTTATGTTAAATGGAATGAAAGATTTTGTTGGCATGTGTCGGTCGGGATTGCCCCGAGACTATCCGATCGTGCTAACTTCTGATTTCATAAAGTATAGGTGCCTACCTAATATGTTCTGAAAGACCGAAACTTTGTTTCACGGATCAGTCGGGAATACTCCGAGACTATCTGGCCGTGCAAACTTATCTCTCTTTTGGAGTTGTGAGTACCTACCTATACTGTCCATTGAATTTTAGATTGGTTGAATACTTACTGAGATATTTGGTTAGCCAGTACCTACTAGCCTGAAACGTACAGAGATTCATAGATTGGGGTGGCATTAAATTCATTTAGATTTTGGGCACCTACTGACTACATTTTTTTTATATTCGTTTGAATCGCTGTTCGCATTGACTGGTCGGTAATACACCGGGACTATTCGGTAATGCAAACACCCTTCGATTAATGGTTTACTTATTTTGTAGGTCGGTAGTTGCCTTATATTTAAAATAATTTTAAAATATTATGCTACCCGCTGATAGCTATGATTTAAGCTAAGTGTGCTAAGTGAGAATAAAATTAAAATAGAATGATATGGGCTAAGTAAATACTTAGCTACCTACTTAGGCCTCAGATAAATTAAATAAATATATATATTCATGGACATTTCACACAACGCTCTGTAGTACCAAACTAAGCAAAGCTTGTAGTATGGCAACTAGATTACTGATAGAATTATTACATAATACCTAGGCTATGTATGCCTCTGTTCAGCAAAGTGATTATTACTAAATGATTTAGAAGCAAGTCGGCTATGTATGCCTCTGTTCGGCCAAGTGAGCTACGTTACTTAATGATTGGGAAGCAAGCCGGCTATGTATGCCGTAATTATTTCCAAGCCTCGTTATTTATGCCATGTGTGCATTATTTAAGATTCTTGTAGCACTACGCACTAGACTTGTACGTGACTAAGTATGTCGCAAAAATTACATGGACTGTGTGATAGTTTTACATTACTTAATGATTGGAAAGCAAGCCGGCTATGTATGCCGTAATTATTTCCAAGCCCCGTTATTTATGCCATGTGTGCATTATTTAAGATTCTTGTAGCACTACGCACTAGACTTGTACGTGACTAAGTATGTCGCAAAAATTACATGGACTGTGTGATAGTTTTAGGCCAAGTGTGCCATTGAAGATTAAAGAAAAAAAAAACACGAGATTAGTTCAGTCTGGTTTTATTTAGTGAATGGTTATGTAGGTAGTTACCCTACTAATTACAATGATTTACTTCTGTTTCGAGTCCATGGATTCTGATGGTGCGATGATTCCTGACGATGAACTTCCTGTAGCGCACGAGCATTCCAGATGGAAATGGAAAACTTCAGTCTTAGGAGTGCTGTGTCGTCGTTGAAGATCACCGAACCCTTCATTGGAGTGTTGAGTGGTTTAAACAAGGTTAGATCCAACCATTTTTATGTTTCAATCTTTGGTCGTAGTTTGCATGAGTCAATTCTTTGTGCAAGGTTAAACGAGTGCGTAAAATTAAGTGCTCCCGGATAGCGAATTGCTTGAAGGGCAATGTTTTTAGTTTATAACCTTTCAAACCTGAGTTGAAACTAAATTTTTGCTCGCACAGAATCGATAATATTGCAAACTTTATATGAGGTTATGCGTGCTGACAGTATGTAGACTATGCCCTGCACTCTGACGTGCGCCGGTGATGTCAAGACATCACCATAATAGTGAATACGATGGTTGTTATTTTTATAAATGGAATAACTGATGCATTGTATTTGTAGATACATAGTTATGTGACTACCTTCCTACCCGGAAACCTAAACCTAAAGTCCGAAACTATGACCTTAGCATTAATTAGCACAAAGAAAATTATGACTAATATTTTACAATATTTATAATACGTACAAAATACACATCAAGCAGTTGAGCTATCTACACACCGACCTTAGTAGGTTTCCTGATTGAAAATTGAGATAGATTGGTAAATAGATCTTTATTGATTACTTACTATTAAACGTAGGTTTTACAAACTTAAATACAACATAAAATAAAACAAGTAGGTACCCGTTAGTAGCGAAAAATTAGATTTGTTTTTTCCGAAATGTTTATTCCATGGTGGTGTTGATCATCCCCAGCACTTGTGCTATCTGACAGACTGAAAGTTTTTCTAGTGCTTAGTACATTTAGTATGTGCGCAGGTAGTAAAGGTTTGAAAACATCAAAAGAGTTTTATTTGTTCTGTAAGTAGCTAGGCCATGGCGTCACTGTTTGTTTTACCAAACTACGAATTATCGCAACAAAACAGATATTATTTTACGTAAAGTTAAAGTGTGCCTCGACCAAATATATAGGCATTGGACTGTGGTCGTGCTTCTTTTTTTTTATGCACATTGAATACCTACTCAATACAGTTATTGCTTTCACATGGTAACATAGTCGCAAGTCTACTTATTGTTATAGACTTGTTGATAGATAGCGGACGTGTTTATTTGCGGAATAGATGCATAACACTTTAGATATTTACAAGTACCCACCGATTAGGTTTTAGGAGATAAAAGGTAACCAAAACTTCGAGTTAAGCTCCTTAATTATTTTGTTTAGCAATCTTCTAGAGAGGTTGACATGTTTGTCACCCATCGAAATACATACATGTGGGTCAGACATCACTGAAGTTTCTATTTGTTTGTTGGACAATATGTTATCAAGATTAACTGTCAAATGAAAGCGGGATGAATCGTTGGTGTAGATAGTGTAGTACAAGTAAGTCTACTGTGTGTACTGTGTATCTACTGTATAATCTGATGTGTCGTTCGTTGCACACATCTTGCTGTCACGATCACGATTTTCGTTCGTACGTATGGGTTAGTGGCCAACTATGGTTACGTGAGTGTTTAGGCCGCCTTAAGGCCTCTGTCGTGTCTTGACGACTCCTAAAGCCTGAACTGAAAGTTTTACGTGCCCTCCAAAGCATGGAAGTGCACACATTAAAACGCCACTAGCGGTGAGCCATCCAAATAGTGACCGCGCAGAACGTTGCTTAACTTAAATAACTAGTGAATATTTATAAAGCAAGCTGCACTCCTACGCCACGAGTGCAGTTGATGATTAGAGTCGATGTAGAGTCGATGTAGAGTCGATGTAGAGTCGATGTAGAGTCGATGTAGAGTCGATGTAGAGTCGATGTAGAGTCGATGTAGAGTCGATGTAGAGTCGATGTAGAGTCGATGTAGAGTCGATGTAGAGTCGATGTAGAGTCGATGTAGAGTCGATGTAGAGTCGATGTAGAGTCGATGTAGAGTCGATGTAGAGTCAATGTAAAAACAAAGTAGAGTCCATAAAGATTCGATGTAGAGTCTATATAGAGTTTCATGTAGTCTTGTAGAGCCTCAAGGTAGAGAATTTAATTATGTAGTCTTCAAGGTCCTTCGTCATGTGAGTTGAAGTCGCAATATTTTATTCGAGTATCACAAAGAGTACGATTTCAGTCTGATGGAGCTTTGGTCTATCATTGGTGTGTTGGTGTTAGCATCATTTTTAGACAAGTTACAAAGAACGTGCGAAAAGCTCTATTCAAGGTTTATAAGTGCTGGTTCCTGATGGTTATCCCAACTCCTTTGACATTCCAACCGGACGTTTTTGGTTTGGTTTTAGACTTTTGATGATCTGAAGTACCTATATAGGATGACCAAGCTAGTTGTTAAACTTGAAGGTTTGTTTACTACTAACGTGTTCGTTTTGTAACCTGAACGGAAGCTGGTCCAATGGTGTTTGAAATGAGGATTGGTTTGATGAGATGATGATGATGGAATGGAGTAAGATGAAAGCGATAGTATACTATTTTTCAGCATGACATAAACAGTTGTAAAATATCTATATAATGTATCTAGATAATGCCATCAATTATAAAATATAAGAATGATGTTGGTTGACTCAATTTAGCTTTGATTAAGAGCTTGACCAATTTGTGTATGACAGTTCGTTCACTTTAGTTTTGTTGGTTGAGCTGTTTGTAGTAAAGTCAAAGTCAAAATTTCTTTATTTAATAAAATCACAAGGATCATTTAGAACCGTCTTATATAACTAGGTGATTCTAGGTGCCAGTTCCACGCGACCAGAGCCTAGAAGAACGGGCAAGAAACTACGGCCTAGTTCCTAGCGTTTTTTTTGTATGATCCCTTTTACAGAGAAATATACATAGAGCAGAAGAATAGCACTGACATTGCAAGTCGAGTAGGTAAGAGAAAAGTATTGTGGTCTCAGAAGCAGTATCTGACTGTACAGTTTTTGAAGGTTAGGCTAGACTGAGCGAAAGAAAGCTGAATGTCTTTTGCAGACTTGTTCGTCGATAAACGAACGTGAATCACGTAACGGTTTTGGTCAAGATGTAGGACTTGTATCGTGTGACATAACATCTGCTCCATGGCTGATTATTTGCTGCACTGACATGATTTATTTCGAGGACATTAAGACTTTATTATTGTTATTTATACATTTTTTGGACATTTTGGGTAAACAGACGAATTGATATTAATCGTAGGTAATTAATCTTTACAGTTAGTTCTCTGACGTAAACAGACATTATTCATTCACTAATTTCGTTTATAATTGGTGACAATATTGTTGGTTATGGGCATTTTTGTAATTTGAATCTGAATTTCCAGGTAGCATTGCCATGACATGCAAACTTGCGTCTCTGCCTCGCGTTGGATGTAAAACACGGGTACTACAGTCACTGGTATTACGTAAGCTGTGTGACCGTTCAAGGTGATCCGTAAGATTTTGTTAAAGGCGCTTATGCTGGATAGTGAATTAAGATTTAAGTAATTGTGCTCTGGCATGGATTATTTTGAACACGTTTCTTTGATGAAAATGTGCAAAGTCTCGATTCAGACTTGAGTAACTTTGGAGCATACGAACCTAAAACGTGCTAATTCGGCACCTCTGTCTTACTTTAATTCATCTTAGCTTATCTCCAGTCAGACACATAAATTTAGCACCTCTGTCTGTTATCGAAAGATATGCAAGTTATCTTAACTTTGTGTTTTCTGTTCTGCAGTTGAAGTAAATACCCCAGGTTCAGGCACCTTTGATGAAAGGCGCTCGAGCCCAGTACATGATAGCGTCATCCCCGCAGTTCGTGCCTGCAGCCCTGTCAACCTGAGTCTACTTGCTGAGCGTCATCATGATGACCGTACCACTGAAGGGAATCTCCTGGAGCTGTGATAGATTAACGTGGCCGAGGTCGACCACCTGTCAGAATGCCCGAATCAGCGAAAACAATATTCACGATAAAATCCTATAAGAGCAGAGTGCTCGCCTGACTCTCTCACTTGTGTTTTAGAGCCTTTTGCACCCACCAATAGTCCGGTAACGCTGTCAGCAATCGTCAGACGATTACAACAACGTCCTAGTTCGTCCGAAAAATTCGCCCACTTATGTTGCATTTTGTAAAAATAGACTGATACCCTCCCAAATTATTATTGAACTGTTTTTCTTGGCTTAAATTACTTAGATTTTTAGATTTAATTTTGAAATCATTTCGTTATATTTTGCTTATAATTATTTGGTAGAAACTGCTCACTGTATATATATTATAGTATTAGGTCATGCGTCAGGAGATCGCATGATGACGGATGGCCGAATGTCGTGATTTTTATAATTTAGCAATTTATTTTATACCTTATTAAATATTAATCGAATTTATTGTTTGCGTCGTTTCTCGGCGGAAGTCTGTATTAAATATTTTTTAGTATTTTTCTGTAGGTAACGATTTTGATAATTTTGTAAACTATATTATAGCTGATTAAATATGAATCTAATTTATAGATTATATAATAGTTCGGCGGAAGCCAGAGTTAATTATCTTTAGTATTTTTCTATGTATTTTAGTTAGTGAGTTGACCACCAAGTCATGACTGTTTTGTGATTGGTCGAGGTAATGAGGTAGCCATTTTGTGCTTGAAAAGGCTGGTTAGGTAGAAAAATATCGGAAGAGCGACCATTCGGAAATGTGACTTGGTGGAGAGAAGTAGTATGGTAAATTGTGTACTGAATAAAGTGTAATTCTTGGACGAGCTGGTATCATTCACTTCAACGGTAAGTTTTATCATAAAAGTACCGCAAAAAAATTTTAGATCATAAAATTATCTATAAAAAATGTATCAATACTTTTTTTCTTACGAGCCACCGTTTCTGAGATATAACGATTCAAAAAGTTATAAAAGTTGTTATCGTCATAATATGCACACGTTTCCACGCCACCTATAAGGTAGTGTACTTAGCGCGACTTTTATAACTTTTTGAATCGTTATATCTCAGAAACGGTGGCTCGTAAGAAAAAAGTATTGATACATTTTTTATAGATAATTTTATGATCTACAATTTTTGTCTGAGGTACTTTTATGATAAAACTTACCGTTTTGCTGAAAATCGCGAAATACTCATTTTTTTGACCTTTGACCTTGAATTAATTTTTTTCCTTACAGGGGAATGATGGGGAACTTCTAGACATTGTTTATAATTATATTTTGAACAATTTCACTGAAATTCAGCTTGTTGGGACTTTATGTAACTTCACTCTCATTTTTTGGTCTAAATTGACCGGACTACTATAGGTACTCCTGTGAATAGGAAGATGAACTCAAATAATGTTATATCGACAGGAGCGCCTGGGCGGCGGCGGACTGGGCCTCGGTGGCGGCGGCTTCCGCGGCGGCGGGCAGCCCTCGCTGGCGGACTTCCAGCCGCCGTACTTCCCGCCCCCCTTCGCGCCAGCACCCCACCCCGCGAGCCCGCATCATCAGCAACAGGTAAAAGTCCTACTAGCTAGATCTGGAGTCAGTCAGTGCTTGAAAATCCTAAAGAGATTTGAAGGATTAGGTCTGATCTGAAGATGAGGCCATAGAATGTCTTGCTAGAAAAACTGAATTATTTATTCTCTTCTGTCACCCTGATCGGTCACCCTAGGAGACAAATTGGTCCAATCTGTACCCCTTTTTGCAGAAGGATGACAAATGCGACTTTAAAAATTTTGAAACGTCCAATTTATCCCCCTGTAAGTAACAGGGGTCTTACATTACTTACAGAGATATATCTTTGTTTCGGAATTTAAAAAATTTTTCCAGCGATTTGCCAACCACGATTGGTATTTGGAATAGCTTGCTCATGCTATACCCTCATCCTCAGAGTCATGGCATGGAATACGGTGGCGGCAGTGGTGGCACGGAGTACGCACAGCACTACGCGCCGCAACAACTGCTTCCTCGCCACCACTCGCACCACGAGCCTCACGCACACCTGCGACACCATCGAGACCACCATGACGCCATCCATGCACACCACGTGAGTAACCACAGATACAGGTAAATTTTCTCCCACCCTCTGAGGGGAAATCTACACAGCTGTAGAAAAATGTTATAAGGGGAGTATGTTACCGTGATTGATCATTTTTTAACCCCCGACGCAAAAACGACAGGGTGTTATAAGTTTGATGTGTCTGTGTGTGCGTGTGTGTGTGTGTGTCTGTCTGAGGCAACGTAGCTCCTGAACGGATGAACCAATTTTGATTTTGTTTTTTTTTTGTTTGAAAGGTGAAATTAGTCGAGAGTGTTCTTAGCTAGATTGTTTGATGAAAATCGGTCCATGATTCAGGAGTTCTGTAAATTTATAATTTGATAATTCACTGATTTATAGAACACAGACATACCTACTTTACCCATTTATTAACGTACAGAATACAATTTTATTTGCTTACCTTCACTTAAATATTCATAGTAAATATTCAAAACAATAGAATAAATCGAAGAATTCACGTCTACGAACTATTCACGTGGTATGCGATGCACCCTTCAAGTCTTGGCATAGTTCAGCCCCTCGCGAGCGAAATTATGCTATTAATTTAGCGCTAAGACGCTGCAGGTAGCGAATGTGTAATCTAATACGCAGTGTGGAAAAGTAATTCAAACTATCGCGTTCAACCTTTTTCCTTCACTCGCACAGTGCAAAACTTTTACAAAGTCAATTTTGAATTAAGAATTTTCTTGGCGTGTCCCTCTTTGGTTCACCCAGTAAAAACTTTCGTCAACTTTGGAAATGAGAACTTATTTGTCTATGAACCGATAATAAAGTCATATCCAGATTATCAAGTTCAGTTTTCGAATTCAGAAGCTAGCTACATTTTTCTTGCCAGTGACATGAGATCTCTGTATTTAGTCACCAATAAGTACGATCAAATTCCATTTTCGAATTCTGAAGCTCTACATTTTACGACATCTCGTATCGTATTATTCAACCAACAATACCATTATGGTCCCGAAATGTATAGGTTATGATGGGCCACTTTACCAGATTAGCGGGTTGTAATGTTCCGGTTTGGGATCGCGGGTATTCAATAAAATGTCCTCTAAATCCTGTGGAGGAACCTCGATAATATCGTGATTGAATAACCGTTTTGGAGATTTATAAATGTTTTGTAGAGCAAAAGCTTTTAGTTTGTGGAGTTTACAGTTCTCAACCAATAATCGAATTATTGGATTAACTTTGAATTTGGAACTAAACATTCTTAGAGTAACAAAAAATTGTAAAGGTAGAGAGAGATCGTATAATTTAAAACTATATTTCTACCCAAAAATATATAACATTGCAGCAAGTAAGTATTCATCTGAAGTAGGTAGTGATTTTAGATGAAAACTTAAATGTATTTATTTCCATAGTACCTACTATTTTATTCTGTGGTTTAGGGAAGTTCAGTTTTATATTCAGACGAAATTTTTCAAGTCAAACGAAACGCTTAAAAAAGTATGACATCAATTCCCTTTAATATGGTTACTTACAATGTTCATCAATAATCGATCTTTCAATGTATCCAAGTGCAGTCGGCAGATCTAGGCTAACCGTTTGTGCACAAAGTTCGAACAAGCTCCATTGCGTATCAACTAACTTTACGATTGCCTAGATCCACTAACCGTATTGTAGATCACATAATATTTAACTTTGATTATCCCTTCAACAGTTATCACACGGTGGTTTCGGGTACGGCAGTGGCGCTGGTGGAAATGGTGAACGACGTGCTGAGTACGGCACAAGAGAACAACATGAGTTGGCATTACACCACGCACTACATTCTGAAGAAGCGCCGGTGAGTAAAAAAAAAGTTATAGGATTCGAATTTTAAAAGTAATAGGATATTTTCTCTGTGGTGATAACGTTCGCAATTTGAATGCTGGTCAGGGAGTTCTGAAAAGCACTGGTGATTTAAAAAGTTATGAGATTCGAATTTCAAAATTTAGTGAATAGCGTTTGCAGAGAGTCATCTAATCTGGAGGTGGCAGGCTACCCCTCTCTAACTTATATAGGGATGAATGAGACATCGCTTGATACATTTTGAAGTAGGTATCACACGTGATTTGTTTATCAAAAAAAATAACGATTAATTCAGTATTACAACATGCAGACCATCGCCAACGCGATCTATAGATAACTAAACTGATCTAAATTATATAGGTACAAATGAGACTGGTAGCTTTAATTTGAAAAGTGACATTCATCATCGTCAATACCAAAATGCTGAGAATATTGGTGATTTGAGCTATAAAATTACCTTGTCCTTGTAAACCAGTTTTTAACTAGAATAACGTAGTATTAGACATAAAATGATTGATGAAATTGCCCTATCAAACGATATACTATAATTGAATTAAATATTGTGACATTCTATTTAAATTAGTTATCAAAAAATAAAACCATGTCAAAAACATCGCTAGACCGGATGTATTAAAATATCCCAAATATTTAATTCATTATTTTGCCCTTGCAACATTTTTACAAAGTCGTTATTGGGAAACATGTTCAATAGGAATTTAATAAAGTAAGCAAAATTAAAAAGGGCGGGACGTCTGGTATTTCACAAGAATTCTCGACTTTATTTTGCAGACTCTATCGATATCCAAGGAGGATAACTACTACGTTTTATAAGCGGGACATCCATTCTATCAATAAAACGCTCTACAAATCTGTACCTAATATAAAACACGTTCCAATTTTGGGTCTCCCGTAAATTGTGTAGTTTTTTAAGAGTTCGAGACTAATTCGAGAGTCGGGCTGAAATTTAAAAATATGTTTTTTTACAGAATGCGGCGATGGACGATACTACGGGTTTTATGACGGATCTACCTCTATTGAAAAGTGAGTAATTTTTTTTTAATCTAAAAATATCACTAGTCACACTATACCTAATAGGTAAATCTAAAAAAAAACTCAATGACATTTTTTTGGATTTTTTGATTTGTTTTCTAAGACTAAAAACAACTACTACTCTACTACTACAACAACTACTCTCTAAAACAACTGTTATTAATTTATCAACCATTTCTTGTTAGGTAGGTACTTATGTACTCACATCCATGATGACCGGTATCGATAAAACTGTAATTAGGCCTCATACAAACTTATCGGATAGGTGTATCGATTTATAAGTACTCAGATCGGAAAAATCCATCTCATTCGGAGTAACAATTAGAAAGTTATAGAGCGTAAACATGAGGTCAATTGACCTTTGATACTATTTAGACATTTAAATTACATCTGATAAACTCGTCATCTGTTCATACCTGTGTTTACCGTTCATAGATAGGTACTATAGCTTGCTCAATTACTTTCTGATTTCATTCAGTCAGACGAAAGAATCGATATCGTATCGGATGTAACGATCAATCATTCGATATTTAAATACATAGTAGTAACTCTTTTGTTCTGGTCATTTTGCTGGCTGATTGCATCTGGTTCTAGATTTGAAATAACAGTTACTTGCAGTCACTCATGCTCATGTGTCAAGTATTTATAAGTAGGTGTGGAAGGACAGGAAAAAAATTAAAAAAGTTACTTTTAATGTTGACTGTCCAATAGTTTTTACAAAAATCTCCTAGGGTGAAGATTTTTATTAACTAAAATACTTATTATTTCAAACTCCTTGCTACTTTTATTCCATTTTCAAAAGAGCACACGGCCAGTACAGTATGGTGCAAAGCTAATGACGAACTAATGTTTATTGTATTAGGGTTGCCATAGAGAAATATTACAATGATAATGGTGATCACGCTGGGTGCATGTTTTGGGGCGTGGTAGTGCCATTGTCGGCATTCGAATTTCAAATTTTGTAACTCGTGTTTTATTCGATATGTTACCTACTGAGAGTTTATTGTGCTTTCTTGTAGTGGGTAACTGTTAAAAAGTCCTATGGCGAAAATTACGTCTACTGCGTAAATTAGCTTTCATTAACAGCTGCGGGAGTTTGACCCTAGTCAATTGTATTTTCATTTATGTAGGTATGTAGTAAGTTATGTATATTTTCCTACTATCTGCCTGAATACCTATAATGCAAAATTGGTTGAATTTATCTTTTATATGTTCCAAAAATATTTCTAGTTTTGTTCACGTACTTTTTTTTATTACCCCAAAAGCAGAGTAGATTTAAACCTAGAACTGTCTCTAATATGAAATTTCCATATGGTGCAGGTACAATAAAGAGTTTTTTATCTATCTATGATATTTTATGGTTTACTTTAGATTCATGCAAATATTCATCTTTTGATTCATTATAATTATAAAACGAACCCAAAAATCCTTTAAGAGATGCCCGCTCTTCCCTGATCTGCATTAACAGCAATAAAAAAAATCATGTCTAAACAGATTTAAGGACTTGAAGTCTCAAAAGAAATGTACGGGTTAAAATAAAAACCCTATTATTTTCCCATCCAGCAATGAAAGGGCGCGATGGCCTGGGCGGCTCCTGCGCGCCCAACGACGTGTTCTGCTCAGTTCCAGGGCGGCTGTCGCTGCTGTCCTCGACCAGCAAGTACAAGGTCACTGTGGCTGAGGTGCAGAGACGACTATCACCGCCAGAGTGCCTCAATGCCTCGCTTTTAGGAGGAGTGCTGCGGAGGTAACAATTTAAACGCTTATTTAACCCTCTTTTTGAAATCTTTCGAGTGTTTTTTTATCTTTTAACCATTTTTTAGGATCTCTAATGGGGTTAGGCTTTTTCAATCTAGATTACATCCATACAGGACTAAAACTCTAATCATTTACTTTTGATTGGTTGGTTTGAGCGGTTCTTTTTGCATTGAGAAACGAATTATTTATTGATTTGACATCAGTCTAGATTGGTATCCTACGAAATACGTAACACACTCTTACTTACTTATCTAAGAATCCAATCAGATCTGTATCGTATCCACGTCTCATTAGACAGAATCTTACTAGATTGGTACACGTAGGTATACCAACCGCTAAGCGTTAGTCATCTTAATAAGTACATAAATTACTATAGGTAGTTACTGATGATTATGATTAATAAACATAGACAATTATCCCCATTTCTTGTGCCGCCATTTTGAATTTACTTCTTACAAGTACCGGCTTGGTTATTATTTTTTTGCAATGGCAACACTTTACACGTTGTGGTCAACGATAATCGCATGTTTGATCTTGGATCAGTTAAAGTCGTTTTGGTTGGTTTAGCGGTTTATAAAACAGCACAAACCTATTATCCTAAGAAAATGTTTTCTACTTATAAAAATGTATTAAAAGGTAGTTTTATAGACAGTCTAATTTAAAATAAAATAATCCATTTATCTCTCTTGTTAAATAGGTAAGTAATCGTTATTTTCCTGTGGTCACAGGAGCCATAAAACCACGTTTCCTTCACATATTTATTCGATGCAATTATCGATAAATTACGTCTAAAATAGCCATTGTCAGGACATTTTGTAAATATCACAAAACTGGTTATAATTATAATGCTGTGACATAGGATCGCGGGAAGTCGATTAAGGCCTGAAAATCGGTGTAAATTATTTGCATACCTAAACTACCCCCTACCAACCTACCAATCATTAGGTATGTCTAACCTGTTAATTAAAAAAGCAGGTGTCGATGATAGGTAGAAGAATGCAACCAATCACGTCTGCCCGAAAGAGTTATAGCAATTGACTTCAACAGTCTTAACCGCTCAATCACAATGCCAAACCCATCTGAATAGGCCTACAAAAAACTGTCTGGTCATACTGACACAGATTAAATAATAGACTATAAAAAAATCCAATCATACCTCAAAAGGAAGCAGTAAATGTCTATGTGTGAAGCTATTTCGGCACACGTGATTGGTGCACTACAATTACTGAGAAATGAGGTCTTATTGGTGTAGCCTAGAGTCTGTAAATTGGCTTGCTGTCTTGGTACAATACGGTCGGTGGATCTTGGTAATAGTGAAGTTTGCTGTTTGTGATGCGCGAACACAATTTTGTTCAAAAAAGCTACCGTACCGTATTACGACACAAGTTTTGAAATCTATTACTAGATCAGCTAGGTATCATAAAATGATTAGTAGGTTAGCTAGGTATCGTAAATTACGTCACAAAATTGTTTAAAACTCTGTTTAAGCAGCAATAAACTTGGCTAGAGACACCTTGTAAGGTGTCCTACACGTATGTCCTATCCATCCAGCCAGTGCGCAATCTAGAAAAAAATATCTTGTAATGGCAACACCGCGCACCGTTATGAATAATTTGGCGGCAAAACAAGCAGCTAACCGAATACATTGTTGCGATTTTTAAATACCTAACTTTGTGCGTATTTTTGCTAATAACGGTATCGATTTAAAATAATATGAAAAACAAGATTTTCATTTTGAAAATGCGGTTAGACTTTTTTTTAATAATGATAGCCAATTTACACAATGTTAACAAACTAGCTTAAGTACCTAGGTATATTTATTAATTATAAAAAAAACATAATGTTGTTTTAGTATTAGATAGGTAGGTACGTAATTTAATTATTATACCTACCTTTGTGTCAATCACATGATACCAGCATGTATTTTGAAGCGACGTATTTTTTTCGCTACGGAACTAACCTATTTTCTAACTCCATACCATTATTGCAAAAGCTGGACTGAAAAATAATATTCTTCCATAAATTACTATTTACCTACCTATTTTATTTATTCGTGTATTACAATCGAAACCTAACAAAGAGAATTAGTAACCGTAAAATAATGTGATAAAATATTTCTATTCTTATTTACGACCTGTCATTGCACAAAGGCATGCTGTCAAACACAGATACCGCAACTGTCATTTAATTATTAAAAAAAAAACTAATCATTGCAGCAAAAAGTTCAAATTTGTAGGTGGCTAAATAATGGATTCCGTCAATCAAAATATTTTCAACAATGATTTTATAGGTAAATAAAGGTAGGAGGTACTCTGTCAACAAGAAAAAAGCCTCATCTAAGTAGGTAGGTCAAGTTGACGGAAACATAGAGGGCTCTTTATAACTCAACGCCCATGCGCGGTCTAATCGAAACCACAACCATTTCCAACTATCGATTACTAATGTCGAGTGCGTGTCATTTCGATACTTAATTCGATACGACGAATAAAAAGATGGCCAAAACACAACGAGTAACGGTACACTTAGTCATCATTAAATTACTCTGGCATTAAGTAGGGCTGCTACTTTCAACAATACTTAAAAATATGCCATATAATTTTACCTATTGCACCTTTTGTGTATTTTGTATTCTATTGTCAAATAATACTAAAATAACCATAAGTATACTAGGAGTAATATACCTACCTATATTCATTTCTTCGTGGGTAATAACTTGATAATTTTTTGTTTAATATTTACAATAAGTTGCATATGCTAGCAACCCTATTTTTTTCATTTAAAAGGTGTAATATTGTAATGCGTGAATACTTAACTCGGCACTTGAATTTTAATCTCTTTACTCGATACTCGACGACGTCGATCGACACTCGAAAATGTCGATTCATCCGATTTAGTTTTCCATTGATTCAATAGGCAAACCATTGATTCCTTCTAAATTCAAAATTGTTTGGCTCGTTAGCGCGCTTCTCTTCTTTGTCGATGGTTAAACGAACGTGTGAAAATAGAAATTATTTCTAAAGTTTCAACTCTAGCTGTCTTATTATCTTGTATTTCTTCTTTATTACAGTCAAAATATTGGTTTTGTAAGCCACAAAAGCTTTTTTACTTACCTAGCTAATTAGCTATCGATACAAAGCTTTGCTGCATGAGAAATGCGTGATAGAAAGATAAATTATCATTTGATTGATGAAAAAACATTCGTGTTTAAATGTGCTGTTTATTTATCGGTGGTAATACTGGCAACACGTTTCTTAACTATGTCCTTGAAGTTTTTTTTCATAAATGTTTCTAATTTCAAACTCAGAGCTCGCCTCATTATGGACAGACAAAGCAAATCTTGATGAGCTCAATTTTACATCATGGAGCCTCCTTGATGATCAATACTTTTTTTTTATAAATTTAAATTCTAAGTTCACCAGCCAAAATGGGATGAGCTCAATTTTACAACATGGCGTACCGATATCCGAGAGCGGAATGCGAACGAATTCCAGGAAAATTAATGTAGATTGCTGTGGATAGATGGTTGTTTTGTGATTTATTTCGTAAAACCGCATCACCATTACACGCTGATCAAGTTATTCACATTATTTTAGGAAGGAAACAGAAAATAGACAAATAGCTATGACACTAACGAGGTTCAGAGTGATTTGTCTGTTCTCTTGTTAATTTGGTAGAGTACCTACTCTACCAAAATAATCATCCTAACGAGTTGAGTTGAAAATGTAGGTACTTAAAAATGCTCAGGCAGACGTTAATTTTTAAACGTCGAGTCTTACTTTTTAGTTTAGTAACCTACCCTCATAAAAAATAGGTACCTATTACATAGGTACAATTTTCGAAGAAAGTTGACCTGTCTAGATAGTAAATCAAAAAATGTAGGTTTCAAAAGTTTGCCTACAATATCTCACCTACAATAAAATCCCTTTTGCTCTAAGCATCGATAACTTAGAATAAGCTTAGTCTATAAAGACAAGCGCCTACTATTTAATTTTGTTTCTTTGCATTTTCATTCTTTTTTCGTCTAGCGCCATCTAGCAGCGAGTAGCATAATAAAATCTGTTTATTAATTTTCTTAAAAAATGACTGTGGGAGGGATCTTTAGCACAATCTGTAAATAAATAATATTCCCGTAAACCATGGAATTAAATTCCGTTACGCAAACCAACATGTTTTTAAATGCATTGTTTCTTTTCCAGAGCCAAAAGCAAAAATGGCGGCAGACTTCTCAGAGAAAAGTTAGAAAAGATAGGACTCAACCTGCCAGCCGGGAGACGGAAAGCGGCAAATGTCACACTCCTTACATCCTTAGTAGAAGGTGACTATTTAAAAGCCATTTTTCATATCCATTTCAAGAGTAATTCTGTCAGAACATCTTTCAGAATAAAGTTGTAGACACACTGCACATAATTTGTACCTATATTATTTCGTGCAAACATTATTTTTAAAGCTTCTTAATAGATTACTTAGCCGATTTGTTTCAATGTTTTTTATTAGCTTACTGCATTCAAGGTATCATTTTAAGGGTTTTTTACCTCACTCGCTTAGGACGTCATAAAATCTTTACTAAGTATGTCGTAATGTTCTCAGCATCTCGTTTCAATGACACTTTTTCAGATCGATGTACCTAAGTAATGCGTAGAGGCACTAACTTAAGTACTTACCCAAGTGGCTTATTCCGGAAATCCCCTGCGAGTTCCCCCTACGATTTCGGTTTCTTTTTCTGAAATCCCCTTAAATTAGTCCCCTGCCATTGTCGGCAGGGGATTTTGGTCTTTTGGGATGTCATAATTTTTTTTTAATAATTTTTCAGCTGAAGCAGTCCACTTAGCGCGGGACTTCGGCTACGTCTGTGAGACGGAGTTCCCTGCGCGAGCGCTAGCGGAGTACCTCGCGAGACAGTACGCAGAACACGACGCAAGGCGCAGGCGAGACTTGTTGCAAGCCACTAAACAAGTAAGCAACTTTATCTACTGCCCAGCCCATCTAACCAAGTTTTACAATTGCTAGAGAATAGAAAATATCAAAACTATTAATGGTCATATCACTTATCGTCCAGACGTGTCATTTCCATACATTTTGCAACTATTGCAAAGATCATGCAAAGTCGGTGAATGGAAAAGATCAAAATAATTATTTCTAGAAATATAACTTTCAAGCTGATGATGATCAGTTTTTCAACAGTAAAAAAAATTGTAAACAAATAACAAGTGGTAAAAATGTCCTGTTTCAGGTAACAAAAGAACTAATGGATCTGCTGAATCAAGACCGATCGCCGCTCTGCAACACGCGACCACCTCATCTCTTAGAGCCAGCCATCCAGCGACATCTTACGCATTTCTCTCTCATATCTCACGGTTTTGGTGGGCCTGCTATAGTTGCTGCACTTACTGCTATACAGGTAAATATGTTCACGAAACAATTCGAAAACCCCTGAATTCCCAGGAAAATCTAGTGAAATCAAAAATGTTCATAAAGACCTCGATTCTCAAGAGATACTATAAAACCTAGCAAATAAAAAATAATTAAAAACTATGGACGCATCTACTTCTTTAAGAGTCCTTTAAGGTCGTTTAAAAGTTGTCTGTGTTACTTTAATTATTAATAATCTAAAATGTACATAGGTAGGTACCTAATAGAACACAAATTTTCAATAACTTTTGTTTCAGAATTTCCTGAATGAGTCACTGAAGCACTTAGACAAGTTATATCCACAAAGCGGGATGGTGTCATCCTCGATGGACAAAACAAAAATGGACCCCGACATTAAAAAGTAACAATTGCGATACGACGGGAACGTCGATTCGTACATAAACAAAAATGAACTTTCAATAATTTTAATAAACCATTTGACTTTAAAAACACTTTGTAAAAATACAAGGTTCTTTACGTCGATAGAAATCACATGCTGCCACATTGCGTATTTATTTATATGATGATTTCGACTCGCATACAAATAAAGTGCAATTATAATACTCATGATTGTGAGAACTTGTAAATATAGAATTAAGATTAGGTAATTAGAATTAATTTAAGCATTTATAGTTGTAATTCATTTTGATCAGCTCAATAATTATTTTTATTACGGTAACGGATATTTTTAAAGTGCATTTCAAATCCACCGCAATAAAATACACATATCAAAATGTAAATATTCTTATAAAATACTATTTTACACAAGCAAACGAATATTGGGGCTAAGACTGAACTGATTCAAATCATTTTTAGCTAACCTAGCCTTTTTGCCTCTTTAGGCCTATTTGAAATTTAGTGTATGAATATTGGTTTTTGAATGTTGCAAAAGTGTAGGTGGTAGGTACCTAATACCCACAGATTGTACAAACGAGAGAAGATGCCTCAATGGCACATACCTATTCTGACAAAATACTCAATTCTAAATTGAAAATACAGAATAGATTTTTTGAGTTTTTTGAGTTGATCTTTACCTACGAGTCACGCTCGAATCATGACTTTTCTCTGTGAAAAACCTGTAATGTAAAAAAATTGCTAAGTGTCGTCGCATTAAAAAAAATACATCGAAAGCTACCATATTCGAAGCCCCAAAGTCAATAAGAATACAAACCTTAGATAATTATTTGTAATTTAGAAATAATTTTGCTAGTGATTCAATGTGAAAGTGTGCCAATTAGTTATTATGGAAAAGTCCTATTCTGGATTTCCGATGTCTTATGTAATTTAATATTTATTGTGGCTTGTAAATAAATACCTACTAATAAAGTTACACCTTTGCCTATATTTTTTTAAAAATAAACTTTCATGTTTCACTCCTTTTTCCTTTCTACGACATCCTTTAAACATAGGTAGGTTAGGTAAGAAGGGAGCTTTTAATTTAAAATTACCTACAATTCGAGTGTAAAAAATTTAAGCACGATTGAAGGTAAAATAATCACCACCACCAATTATGAGCAAGACTTAAGCACCCTGTACCAAAAAATAGCAACAAGAGGCGCGATCCCCTATTTCACAGACTTCTAGCTTGGTGTGCTACAAGATTTATCTTTTCCATGGAACACAGAAGGCGATTAACGCCATCTATTGTCGGTTTTCCTCGCTAGCATATAAGTTTCCTGAGACTATAATGTTATGTTCAAAAACTGATTTGATTTATTTTATCATCAACGAACCACAGATAAGGCAACGATAAAATAAAAGGATTCTGTCTCGCTCCCGAACGAAATAATCTCCGTCAGTCGGTCGCCGCGGCCGCCGCGGGTTTTTATTTTTATTTTGATTTCGGTGCGAGTCGATGATTTCGATGTTCTCAAGTTCGATGAAAGTAGAGCCTTTTACAGAAAAATACTACATGTAAATAATTCACGATGAGCGAGAGTAATGATACGCTAACTTTAAATCAGTGCTTCAAATGTAACCAGCGGCTTTTGGATGTCCTAAACATTGAATACAATTCATCAAACTCCACGGTTATTATGTGGAATAAATACCAGATATTCATCTACGAGGATTTGAATTTTACATCTCCAGCGAAGATTTTCACTCCGGAGTACCAGGTACATCGCCTGCTCCTCACCAACAATTATTTGCTCAGCCTAGATATCAATGGCTTTGTGCATGTAACCACACTCAAATTTAAAAACCCCGATCAAATACTATACAAATGTACGTATCAGCCGCGAGGACAAGGCATAAAAGCATGCGTAGTTTACAACCCAGATGAATCTCTAAGCTTGAAGTATGATTCTGAGACTTATTATTTATGTCTCAATAAAATCGGAACAGATTTCAAGGAAGTCAAGAAACTTGCTCTCAACACTAAAGACTATTGGCCGGTTCAGGATAATTCAAGAGATAAGTACATTTTAGCCTACCACAAGATGGATGAGTGCTACTGTTCTATTTTGAAAGCAATGTGCATTGAAAAGCTGAGTTGCAGCAATCAATGCCGTTTTATTGTGATATCATTTGATAAACACACTGTGTACGGATGTATTTTCAACCCTAAGATGATGGAAGACAAAATAGACCTTTTCAAACTGTATTCATGTTCTTCAGAAATATGTAGCATTGAAATTATTGGCACTAAAAATGCTCACATGCTCATTGGATTGAAAATGGGTGCTGTTCTAAAACTGATGATAAATGACCTAAACATAGGTAACACTACTAATATACAACCAGAAGTTACATACCTGAATTCAGCATTACACAAAGTTAAAAGTATCAATAATATATTACTGTACACGGATGGAACAACAATGTGGAAAGCTGAGAATGTTATTTCAAAGAATACCATATTCAAACAGTTCTTTGTTAGAAATGTCAACGATTTTATACTTTCTGGAGACAAAATCATTTGCACAACATTCACAAAACTCATTTACTCATTTGAATTCCTAGCTGAAGAATCATACATCAAACCAGTTAAAAAAAATTACTACGCTGCAGACGAGTTGTTACAAAATTCTGAATTTTTGCATAAAATATTTGAAGAAGTTGATAAAGGGAAAGATCTCGCTAAACAAGTAAGCATCGAAGGGTCTTATATTGCTGCAATGGCCCTTTCCAAGCGCCAAGATATAATGCACAAAGTAATAAGCTCTTCTGTGAAGGTCTACGGCAGCTTTGAGGAAGTCATGAGAGAGAACATTGAGCTGACTTTGACGGAAGAGGTCTCCAGATATGTTGAGCCAGACATCTACCTTATTTGTATATCGGCTCAAATCAATGATGCTCATAGAACCTTGTTTGATATTGTATCAGACATAATGGCTAACAGTGATACTGAATTACAACTGACTCTATCAAACAAACATAAAATGCTACAGACAACAAGTATAAAAATGAGCAATACAAAATTCTTATTACCATTACACTTAGGCGACGCGTGCGAGATCCATGTCAACATACGGCTTGTGGCTAGAATCCCAGGTACTTATGATAAAAAGCAGAAAATTTGGACAGAACTGTACATAAATAATATAATACTGACATTGGAGCATTTCATCAGAGAAAATTCTCCAAAAGCTCTTATCCACCTCAAACAAGTGAAGGAAGACTTCGAAAAAGCTATCCTGGCATGTTCAAATCAAGGCAGACACGAATTCGAATTCTCTAATACTTCTAAACCTACTAACTCGTACATAATGTATGTAAAATTACCACCGGAGTTTAAAACTTACTTCAACAACTGCAAATCAAAGTTTATCCAAGAAATACTAAGTGCCGATGAGTTCTTAAAGTCACGGATTGACGTTTCCTTCACGATTGGGAAGGAGATAGTAGCTGTTCGTTTGGAGAATGATGGGTTTTCTGATCCTCTGTTGAAGGTGATGAGTGGAAATATGCAAGTTACTGCAAGTATGCGTAACTTCTTCGCAGATATGATTTATGGGGAAAGAGGGTGCGAGCCTGGACAAGAGTTTATTAATATCGGGTTTTATACTACAGTTGAGGTATGTACATCAATAGGTACCTAACTGCCTATAATCGAGTTAAAGTGCCTAAAAAATCCATCAGCCGAGTTGGCCACGAACGACCTTACTACCTCACAGAACCTATTATATAAGTAAGAATTAACTAACTGAATTGTAGGTTTGTAGGATAGGAGCTGGTTTCCTTGCGTTAAATTTTCATCACTGAGTATTTAAAGGCACATTCAACCACTAGGTACCCAATATACTTATAAATTTTTACACATTAGGCATACCATGTCATGTGATAGCTCGCAAGCCCATCACCACTATCTACCTGCCCACAACCTTTGGATTAGAAGGGCACCACTCCACAACTGCACTAGGTACCCCATTTCTGTGGCTTTATGAAATCTATTTTTAACCCCCTACGCAAAAACGACGGGGTGTTATAAGTTTGACGTGTCTATGTGTGTGTCTGTCTGAGGCAACGTAGCTCCTGAGTCCTGAACGGACGAACCGATATTGATTTTGTTTGAAAGTTGAATTAGTCGGGAGTGTTCTTAGCTATGTTTGATGAAAATCGGTCAAAGTTGCAGGGGTTTTTTTTTTTAATTTTTAATTTAATTACTTGTTCCATTTCAGAACTTACAGAAAGCCGTGAAAAACTGTGTCACTACTTCAGCCAGTTACGAGGAGTTCGCGCCGCATATGGAGAAGTTCGAAAAAGAAATTGTTGCTATGCTCCCTGTATAATACGTACCTTATAGTAGTCACAACGGATCTTTGTCCCTCTGAAGTACCTATCTGCGCAGAATCCGTTTTTGGGTCGAATTGGAAGTATGCTAATTTTCCGCATGCGCAATCATTTGTTGCACCAACTTCAGAGGGATAAAGATCCGTTGTGCGTACTGTACCTACTTTTGTTGGCAACACAGAAAGTAGAAAAAGCGTGAATCGTCACCTACCTACCTAGTAATTTACTCTTCTGTAGTTATACTTTAAAATATCGTATCTAGTCATTATTCCTATCTTATTCTAAGAACTTACTAGCACTAAGCATTAACTAACCTATTTTTTGTACCTATTTGAATAAAAACTACCGTCACATCCTCTTTTTTTCTGTCCTGATTAGGTACCTTTCGTAATTTGATAAGGGAAAGAAGAAGATAGTCTTGTCCTAATCAACCAGTCATCGCTCTCGGTTCAAAGTGACGACGCAGTGTTATAGAAATCTTTTTTTTCTTTAACCAAAGCAGAGCTTAATATCTCGGTTATCTAATAAAGAAGACTATACACGGGTATTTATTGCGTAGGTTCTTTACAATAAGAAATGTCGGTCGAAACAAAAATTATTGTTCAATTAGTCTGCAATCACTATTTTAAACATTCCAAAAAATAAGGTAGGTACGGGGTAAATATAATAATACTCGTGTAATATATCGCTTTACTATGAGTTGATCGCGATTAAAACAAGTAATTAAATTAAAAAAACCCCGAATCTTAGACCGATTTTTATCCGTTCAGGAGCTACGTTGCCTCAGACACACACGTCAAACTTATAACACCCCGTCGTTTTTGCGTCGGGGGTTAATTATCAATAAAATGAAACCAAGTATTATTTTAAATAAACGCTATATTTAGACCATTCGCCTCAGCAGTTCGTTGATCTTGTCCTCGCGGTTGCCGAAGTCGCCGCCGTCCACGTAATGGATGGTCTTCTTGCGCCAGCCGCCGGTCGGGTTATTCAGTTTGAATGGCCACAGGAAGTTGCTTGCATACTGGAACAAAGTTACATAGATAAGCATGATCAAGGAAACTAGATAGTGCAATTTCGTCTGCGATTCAATTTGGAACAACTTCAGATGTTTCTTTCAATCTTCTGAGATTCTCAGTTTGTTGTTAATCTACTCTATCGGTTCTATTCCAGACAGAAAACAGGACTAAATCAAATTCAATACCTCTTCTCTTCCTCTTCAATACGTCTTTTCGTAATTTTTCAGTGGAAAGATACGTTTAGGGCTCTCATTATCGTTTTGGCCGGCCATTGTACATTAGCTTTAATTGTTTTCTCTTGTGTCCTGTTTCTTCTTTGTGTATAATAAAGTGTTTATCTATCTATCTCATGCTAAACATACTGTAGATTTCAGTGGAAATCTTACAGGTGTGAAACCCTGAATACAATCGCTTGTTTGTGACTATAACCAAAACCACTATAGGTTATAATATCTTGACTATAATACTGATACTATTTCTGACATTACAAGATCAATGGTATGGTTTTAAATGTATGAGCACTAGGAAAGTTGACTCCGCAGGGTACGGGCCACCATAGGGGCGCTCGGTTGCTTTACGCTCTAATAAAGCCTACGACGCCATAGCGACGCCGAGGCTCGTGCAGAGCACATCATACTAATATTATAAACGCAAAAGTTTGTTACTCTTTCACGAAAAACTACTAATTCGATTTGGATGAAACTTGATTCACAGCCTGAATTAACACATAGGCAATTTTTTATCCCGGAAAATCAACAGGATCAAACGGAACGCAGACAAAGTCGCGGGCGGAAGCTAGATTTAAATAAAAAAAAACTGATTTGGCGACAAGCTGTTGAACCTCTGTTCCTACTTATTTTATAAGAGGTTTTTATAATAGTATAGAAGTCTCACCTTGAATTTATCACCGACGGTGAAGATCTCGTGAATAAGATCTTCAACACAGATGATGTTGGACTTGCCGAGCTTGTCTTCAATAATGGTGTTGGATGCGATGGGCACGCGTTGTCCGTTCACCTTGGCGAACCCGCGCTTGTAGATCAACTGGAATATAAACACTTGTGCTTAACACTTTCTTCACAAAGAACATTATGGCTAATACAATATTTACAAATTACACATGAAACAATTGAAACCGTTGCAAACGATTTATTAAATCGGTACCAATCGGAAGCATACTTAAGACACTGGCTGCAATAAACAGTTTTACAGCATTTCAGGATGGTATACCTCCCAGACAGTCTGGTGCTATCAATGGCGTCATGAGATTGGTTATTGGGATGGAAAGCTCTCAATGTTAGTTTT
This sequence comes from Gandaritis pyraliata, assembly GCA_947859175.1. Lineage (NCBI taxonomy): Eukaryota > Metazoa > Arthropoda > Insecta > Lepidoptera > Geometridae > Gandaritis > Gandaritis pyraliata. The sequence goes on along the minus strand of OX401874.1, from coordinate 4,205,754 downwards.
AATTTACTTAGCCTAGTTTTAAGTTAACTGTTGCATTGTGAATGTTGTGTTCGCCTATAATTGGTGTTTGCATTAGACATAAGACTATTAGAATAAGAATATAATGTTGTTTCTGTGCACAACACTGTTGGTGATCCTATTAATAAATAAATAAAGCCAACCAATCCGATGACGTTATTCTGTGATGGTTTAGCGACGAAAATAATGAAAAATGATTGTATGAGCACTAGGAAAGTTGACTCCGCAGGGTACGGGCCACCATAGGGGCGCTCAATTACTCTACGCTCTAATAAAGCCTGTGACGCCATAGCGACGGCAAGGCTCGTGCAGAGCATATTTTTTTTAAATAAACTGTTTGTGCACCAAACATCCAGGGAAAAAAAAAATGAAAATCTTTATTTCCAGCAAAACATACAGACAAGTAGGTAGGTAGGTAGGTAGGTAGGTAGGTAGGTAGGGTAGGTAGGTAGGTAGGTAGGTAGGTGGGTAGGTAGGTAGGTAGGTAGGTAGGGTAGGTAGGTAGGTAGGTAGGTAGGTAGCTAGGTAGGTAGGTAGGTAAAGGTAGGCAAGGTACATAGGTACAAACCCAGCAGGTAGGCACAGTGAGTAACAACAGGCAGATAAATTACCTAAACATCAGGGGGAAGTACTAGCACCGTACCTATTTCTGTCGCTAAGCAGTGATGCTCGCAATTGCTGTGTTCCGGTTTGAAGGGTGTGTGCCGGTGCAGTTATAGGCACATGAGATTTATAAGTTTACTTCTCAGAATGTCGCAGTATGTATGATGCCAGGGCACGTCCCTTTTGGACGTGCCTGGCGAGATAACCGCTGACATCAGCGACCAGCTTGTTCCATCACTATTTCTCATAAAAAATACACATCCAGCCACAAAACAATCATCATACCTACCACCATAATGTTTTTTTATATTGCGCTATTGTACAGTCGAAGACACGTCCGTCCACCTATACTGTTTGGACTTTGAACTATTAGAAGTTGAACGTTGCGAAGCGTGCGAGAGGGACGACAGTGTGTTTGTGTAGGACGGGCTGTGAGCGCCCTAGCCTATTGCACTTCCTTTCCAACGGTTGTCTGCATTGTATGTATGTATGTATGTTTTCTGCCTCTTAAGCCTCTTTCTATGAAGTATTTATTGTGGTGGTTTTGAATAAATGAATATCTATCTATCTATGTAGCGTAGTTATGGTTGTATTGGGTGTATAACCTGACCTTTTGCCGTGTGTACATACCTCGCGCACGCTTTTCAAGTTAGGGTATCCCCACGCGATGTGAGGCTCGGCAATACGCAGCATGTTGACTGTGGCCTTGTTCAATCGGATGAATACGCCGTTGTTGATCTGACGCAGCCTGAATAGCTGCAGGACTTTGCGGACCTGAAATTGTATGTGTGGATTAGTGAAAATAGCTCATGAAAATTGTAACTTAGATCTAGAGGGTTCAGGCGCTGCGCTAGCCGAACGCTTGTTGAAACTGTTTATGAATACGAAGGTACATCGCACTGTTATTACCACCACCATCATTAGCATCATTGCTAATAAACTCGATGGCGAAAATAAACCCACGAAACTCGAAATGATTGGAATAAGTACACCAAGTTTTGACTTTCGCATTAACAAAGAGGTTCACATTCAATCTAAACACGGTGTAACTATTCCAAGCTTATATCGGGTTGATTGGTAGAATGCTTGGGATTTTATTGAATAGACAAACTTTTTAGAATAAAATGTATGAGCACTAGGAAAGTTGACTCCGCTGTGTGCGGGCCACCATAGGGGCGCTCGCTTACTTTACGCTCTTTATGTGCCTAATACGTCATGTAGACGCATTGGCTCGTGCGGAGCGAATTTTCAACTACATATTAAAATTCTAATGGGCATTGGCATAAGTTGGCTTAGACAGATTTGGGCGAAGTGGTTCTGTTGTGTAACGATTAAGTTTTATAATAATGTTAGTAAAGATATCTTACCTTGGGTGAAACCTGGTTGATACCACGGATACGCATCACGAATGCGAGCTTAGCTTCGCCGGGCACGTAGTAGTTACCACGATTACGTGCCTGTTAGACAAAACAAACATTATAGTTACTTTTGGAAGAATAAAAAAAAGTAAATATAAATAAACTTAATAATATCTCAATATGTAATGTGTCATCCATTTTATCGATAAATTAATAAAAGCACTTGCATACTTTCAACCTAAACAATCATCATCATCATCATAGCAAACTTATAGAAGTCCACTGCTATACTAAAATGATAAACTATATTTATCTTTAAGTGAACCCCCTGTTCTTACAAAAAAAATTATAACCACAAGATTTCCAGAAGAAATAATTACAGGCCTTCATCCACTATCTTCCTGCAATCATATCGTCGGTCTGTCAATGAAGAGCTGCTGTCCCAGCATTCTGGTTGATGGTCCCCAACATGAAGCAATGGTTGTAGTGTAAGCAAATGTATGAGCACTAGGAAAGTTGACTCCGCAGGGTACGGGCCACCATAGGGGCGCTCGAGTGTTCTACGCTCTAATAAAGCCTACGACGCCATAGCGACGGCAAGGCTCGTGCAGAGCGCATATCTAAAACTACAAGTATTTTGCCAGCAACCAGTTAAGAAGGCCAATTTCATTAACACTAGTGTCGATTCTGTTGTTGAATTTTTCTAAACTAACCTAATTTGACGGCGCTAAAATTATAGCTGTCTTTGTCGTTTCAGTTTATGAAAAAGGGACGGCAACATTTTTAGTGCTGTCAAATTAGGTTAGTTTAAAAAATGCAACAACAGAATCGACACCATCATAAACTTTACTGGTGGCTTGTATCACAGGTTCATTATCTCAGGCACCAGTCTCACACAAAACAGGTTTTCGCATTTTCCTTCAAACTAACCATAGTTCAACTCATGTATGTACAGTCTACGTGCACCGAGTACCTGCTTACGTACCTATAATAAATGTCAAAGTTTAGATGTTTTATATAACTACTGGTCCGATTTGGATGAAACTTGGAATATATTTATTCATTATTTTTAAGAGCTGTGGATTTTGTTACTCAATAAAATAAAATAAATAAATAAATAAAATAAATATTATAGTTCATAACCTGGATTATCACATAGGCTACTTTTCCGGTTTTTTTGTCGTTGACAAAGTCGCAGTTAACTGCTAGTAAATTATAAATGTACAAAGGGCGGTTTTACCGCTAAAAGAGCGATTTCTTCCAGACAACTTTTGTTAATGGGTACCAAAAGATACATGAATTGGTTTACTCACTTGTCTGGCTAGCCTGATTTCATCGCGCTCCCTGATACGGTATTCCTTAACGTACTGCTCGGCCCTCTTGAAGATTTCCTTCTTCTTCTTGATGGCAGTTGAACGCCTTTTGAGCGTCACCTGCGAGAAAAAAAAATGTAGTATACAGGTCTTTGGTGGGTGGTAATGAGGAAGGTTTGTGATAAAGTCAGATATTGATGTGTAACAGCACTTTGCATCAGATGAACTATGCCTTTCAATTTAGTATCATCATAAGATCTAGGTTTCTAGATTAAAAGATAACTGGGTCTACAAGAATTAGTCATTTTATAACTGACTGGACCACCAAAGACGTCTATGATCTGTCTACAACCACAAGATACCTTTGTGTATCCAGCAATGACCTGCAATTTAACCTAATCTGTTGAGAAAAGGACAGCAACACTTATAATGCTGTTAAATTAGGTAATTTTTTTAATGTCCATTTGGCCGATCTAACTTACATAAACAATGAATATCTCTTACCTGTAGGCGGCGTGTGCGGAGAGCATCTCTCCTCTTCCTGTGCTTAAGCACCGACTCTGGAACGGCCGGGAGCTTCTTGCTATCTTCCTTTCCTTTCACGACCTTAGGGGCCGCAGCCTTTTTTTCTGTTGTCGCAACCATTGTGCTGAAATGACAATTTTATAAATTAAAGCTCAAAGTTTTAATCCTAACGTTACAAAATGGCTGGAATTGTAATGTAAATTTGGCAATTGGAAGCATGTATGAAATCATAAAAATCAATGTAGTGGGTTTGAAAAAAGGTTACCAAAATAAAGAAGAACGTTCAAAATGACAAAAATTATGGAGTAGAGAGGCTACCAGACTGACAGTTCAAAATTATTCACAATTATTCCTCTGGAGTTTGTTTATTCTAGTTTTAGGCTATCAAATAATGCACTATGATAATCAGACAGTCGGAAGAAACTCAATAGAAGTAAAAACCAAAGATCCATGAGGAGGGAAGCGTTTGCCTCACCATTAGACGTCATGTCAACACAGCACAGGTGATTTGGAATTTCGTGAAATCTACACGATACACAGAATCTGTATTATGTTGTAGGGGTATCCAGGATACAAATCTCATCAAGGGACAACTGTTTTTACAATCGCTAGATGGTCCAAGTTGAACTGTAGTGAGGTTATGTGTATGAAAATAAACGTGATTTTCCATCATCAAATCTTGATAAATAACGATAAAATATAACAAAGAGGACAGGTATGATAAAACTACCGAGGGTACACGAATTACAGCAATAGAAAATAGGGAAAAGCAAGATTTGTGAAGAACACAGAGCGGCGGCATGTCACCATTCCGTCCCTCCTTTTGAGAACACTTTTCACAAAACCCACTGAACATTTCAATAAACGGACACTGTAGGAAGATTAATTAGACAACTGCAAACATTTTATGCACCAAATAACAAGTAAATAACGAAATAATCTCCACCTGCGGGGCTAAACTCCACGCGGCACGTGTGTCAAATACCAAAAAGAGCGAAACTTGACTTCCGTTGCCTATCGCCATTTTGTTTTTTTCTTGATCACTGGCAACACCAAAAACTGTTTGATACTTTTCAGGTTTACTGACAAGCTAATTCAAGTCTGGTATCCGGTATTAATTTAGCGGCACCTTTCAAAAATATTGAATATTGAAATATTGAATAAACATCGCCATAGTTACGGAGTGGTTTAGCTATTATCAGCTTTTATCATAGTATATTGTAATTTCGCGGATAAAAGTCATCCAAAAATGGTTGAAAAGGATCCCCAAATAAGTGCTCTCGATGTTGGTGAGCTGGATATCTTCGTGGATAGCATGGATCCATCGCGAATCGAATCCATAGGAAATCAATCGTTGGTGTCTATCATTCAACTACAGTAGCCTATGTTTTTTGTTCATAATGCAAATGCTTATTTATCTTATACAGTTGGGTTGATTGGCATATTCGGTTACAAAAGCTGAACCAACAGGCCGTCCTTGAGGCTTCTTCCATGCAAGAAGAACTCACTAAAGAAACTTTGATTTCATCAGGAAAGGTGTGTATTATAATCTAGGCAAAATCACATTTAATTTACTGTCAGTCATTGAAATGATTTTCATCATCAGTCCACTACAAAAATATCTACTACCAGCGCCATCTGTTATCGAGTAGTGGTTTATAATTATGCATATAACAAACAGATGGCGCTAATTTCAATTCATTCCAGCTGGCTGTATTGGTCTATGAAGCGATTTGCATCCAAGTATGGCGCTTGAAGATCTACCCTCAAATCATGAAATTAGAACCGGCTCCAGTAAATACGTTCGGAATTTATACGGTGGTATGTAATAATATAAAAATATAAAAAATCATCATAAAATCATCATAAAAATCAAATCATCATAAAAAAACCTAATATATTCAGATTATGCTCCTGTCTTCACTGCAAATGTTGGCACTGAATGTAAATTTGAACGTACGGTACCGTACGGTAAGGAACGCACGGATGCTAGAGGTAGGCCTCTAGCATCCTCAAGAATCTTGAGTCGTTTAGCTAAAGAAAAAAGCAGCTTGTCCAAACTTTTTGCTGCAGAAGAATAATTCTTTCTTTCTTTCTGTACCAAAATGTTCCTATTTCAGTTATATCATGAAGCTGCAGCCGTGGGTCTGTTAGAAACGGTGCTCTTTCACGAAGACGGTGCTCAGTGCGTCAGCGAGGTCGCAGGAGATTTGATTGACTATGCTGTTGAACAGTTGACAGCTCTGCTTGCTCTAATCAAGTATGTGGAAGAAACCTGAGACTTCATTTTTAGATCTTTGAACATCAGCCATTTTACAGCCACAACTAGGTACCTACTTCAGACAGTGTAGTAGAGAGTTTATGAGTTATTAAAAGCCTCAATTCCATTCTATATCCACAGCAACGGCTACCTAAAACCACTGACGACTCAAGAGCTGGAATGTGAGACGGCAGCAGAAGAGTTGGAACGGCAGAAACACGATCTCCAATTTGATATCAGCATGAGATGTATCTCCATTGTGCGGTTTGTACTTAGATTTGAAACATTATGTAGGTATTAGATCAGGTCATTATCGCCTGGGTCAATACTGGGTCAATACTGGGAGTCAAAGCCTTCTCTGAGAGAAGACTTTGACTCCCAGTATTTCTCTCCCAGTGGAGACAAGTTCTCTCCACAGATTTCATCAGTTAAATGAATTGAGTTGCCCTACTGCACTTTACCTAATGGTTTTGTACATTCAAAGTCATCCTTCTAAGCGTTCTTTATGAGAAAGACACTTGCATAGTACGTTTTTTGCGTTTCATACTATTTTCATAGTCATGATTTCAAACACCCTTTAATTTTTAAGCAAGTTGTTCATTTTCAGCTACTTAGCTGAGCACATGGAAACTGCTGGTATCGGTGCGATGATATCAGCAAGTCTGTACAAGACTTACGACGTGCCTTCTCTGATAGCACATTTACTGCAGTTGGAGCCCTGGAAGAGAACCAACGATAAGGACGACTTGGAGGTTTTCAACTGTAAGCTATTTCTGTCTATAACTATGCATTACCTCACAAGGCATGTCCAAAGTCAAAGTCAAAATTTCTTTATTCAATAAAATCACAAGGATCATTTAGAATCGTCTTATATAACTAGGTGATTCTAGGTGCCAGTTCCACTAAGTTGATTAACTGTCTGCTTTCAAATACCTAGCTGATGCTGTTTTTTCACTCGTGTTTCCGATAGGGATAGGTAGAAGTCACAGATTTCCAGTTGTTGCGCTTCGGACACTTTCTTTTTACTATCTCTTTCGTAACATTCTTATTCGGGTCCATTTTGCGTTTTGCTTCTCTAGTTTTATTGTTGTTATTCATTTGATATCTATTATGTCGTAAATAAATAGGTACTTTTCTTTCTTTCTATCCTTACATGATCGTCTGGTTAGATACTCATGCTTGGCCTTTCTGTAAAAGGACAGATACGTACGCAGAGGTTTTTCTAACCTAACCTACAATAATTGCTGATTCCAGTCGGCCGCTGGGCTAAGCAAACTGCCGAAGATCTAAGCCAAATGCATCGCAGCGAGGCGCAGTTGTGGCTCTGTCTGCGTCAGCTGCTGTTGGAGCCAAGACTAAGCCATCATTACACCATTGAGGAAACCCGACGCACTCACTTTTGCAGGGTAGGTACGATTTTTACGATGAACGAGAATTAAATTCGCGGCTTTTTCGCATTTTTAGCGGTAAATTCGAGTTTTATAGAAAAGCCCGCTGCTGTCCAATTGTGTACTGTATAACATGTTATGTTGAGCGCTTTTTCGAGCTAAAATAATTGTCTTTACGCTTGACAAAAGGCTAACTTCACGCTTGCCTAGATCCGCTAACCACACTATTTTTACAGATTTGTAATGTGTTTTATATCATGTATAAGGTTTTGTTTTTCAGCTGCAAGCTAAGATCACCGACTTGATGTTGGACCAGATACCTCCACTGGGCGATTTGAAACTGTTTCTCTGTCGCCTTTCTGTGGGCGACTACTCAAGTTTGAACAACCGCACCAATGGCGTCAAAAACCCGGGCTGTACGCTTATTGAACTTGTGCCTCAAGTTAGTTCAACGCCATCTATTGGGGATTGACAGAGTTAGTGCTGTATAGTTTAACGCCATCTATCGGGGAGTAGCTGTATGCAATTATAAGTCAAGAGATGGCGCTGCACTTATTTTCACGATCGATACATCTTCATTTCACGTTCCCTCTGTATCACTATCCTCTATGATTTTACATGAGCGATATTTTTTGAAAAAGACTACCCCTTTTTAGACATCTTCAGAAGATCTTGAGCAGGTACCAAGAGATCAATGTATTTTGTTTATTAATAAATTAGTTATGGATGCCTACCGTACCTAATCTAAACGTAAGCTTCATGTAATTGTATTTCAGATAAAAAACACTTACCTAAAACAAGTCCACAAGCGCACAAAGACGTTGGCCAAGGCCCAACTAGGTTTTTTCCATCTTGACGGCTCGAACGAGTCCCGGGAAATGGCTAAGAAGCTGCTGGAATCTTACACCAGCGATGCGGCACTGGTTATGGATGGTGGCGGCGCAAAGTGCAGTCGCTGTGGTGAGAAAGCTAGCAAAAAGTGCTCACGGTGCAAGACTGAATGGTATTGTGGAAGGTACATATAATCTTCATTTTATTACTCGTGTGCTGCCTGAAGATTTTTGTTATCATGGTGCGGACTTTTAAAATTTTTGAAAGTTGCATCTGTTACCCTGCTGCAAAAGAGGGACAGATTGGACCAACCTGTCTCCCCAGGGTGACAGAAGGGAACGATGGATTTAAATATTTTCCAAAAGCAAAGAAACGATATCTGTATGAACTTGCCTCTGACTACCTTTGTCACTTAACAATTCAAGTTTCTCAACATACCTACTCTAAAGACACAAAAATCTTATTGAGACATCATTAGTCATTTCTTTGTGGAAATACTCCCATAAATCTGTACGGACATGCCTCTGACTACCGTTATTTCTTATTTCAGAGAATGTCAAGTGCAACAATGGCCCAAGCACAAGGATATTTGTGACCAATTTGCTAACATTTCTTTGTAAGACTTCACTTATTTATTTCCAAAGACAAGTTATTTAGGATTACTATTTATTTTATCTAAGTTTTCACTCAATTATTTATAGCTACAACTAATTAGTGAATTATGATGTTTGAATTATGATAATGGTATTATTTTGGCAATAAAACTAGTTAGTCAATTTTTTTGGTTTTTTATTACATAGCTTATGACCTAAGAACTTGAGACTTTCAAGTAGTCCTTCAGTACGTCCAACGCTGGTGTCTCTTCACCGAAATCCTGCAAACAAAAATAACTTTAATTTCAAGGTTTCTGGCAAAGAAAATAAGTCACAAGTAGGTACTGAAAAAGGTTTTTGATCAAAAAGGTATCCAGTCACCAAACAAGACCTCTGAAAAAGCTATTGATATTTTATGTACATTGCGCGGCCATCTTTGCGTTGCGATATCACGCGGAGCCTTGCCGCGCAGTGAATATAAAAATGGCAAAATATTATTGCACTTTTGCGAAGATGGCGATTTATAAAGGAAAAAAAATAGCGTGGGTAGCGATTTATCCTATATACTGACAAGACAAAATACATGAGTTTTAGTGAAATGTATGAAGTGTTGCATATGAGTAGCATTCATTATGACTGCCACTCAGTTTAGCACCCAGTTACTATTGCGCTGACTACGGCACCAAGAACCAGGCTAGCTGTTGGTGTGCTTTGCAGCGCACTTTTACAACAAATACAAGTTTTTTCACATAACTAGCCACTTTTCAATGCCCTCTCATTCACAGTTTTTGTAATGGAGCAAAATGGTGCTCAATTTTCCCGCCAGTGGTGTATTTCATGCACATTGGAGGGTATAGTTGAATAAGAACTCACTTTGATAACTACGCACGAGCAGCCAACGATTTTTCTGGCTTTGCCGTCCTTGTCGATTTTGCACAGACCCGCCCATTCACCGAGTTTCTTGTTGTTGTCAACCTGCAAAATAATAATGGTATAAGTTGATGAAATATAGCTTGTCATACAACTTGATGATTGCAAGGTAAAACTATTTTCTGTTTTTGGTTTGCTCTTGTACACACGGCTACACATCAGGTTAGACACCCAACATAACCATAACTTCGCTATATACAATGTAGAGAATCATTGGAAAGGGAGAGAAATAGATAACGGCGCGCGTCCCACACAAACACTCCCTTTTGCACGAATCGCAACGTTCAACTTCTAATAGTTCAAAGTCCAAACAGTTTAGGTCGACGTGTCGCCATGTGTATATCTTGATACGAGACTAAAATATAAATTATAACAGCATAAGTAAAATGCATGCACTTATTCATTCCGTAAAAATGTATGAAATGTTGCTTAGTGCAACTCAAAGAAAGTTGCACATTTTTTGCACTCCATTTTATATTGCACTGACTACGGCACCAAGAATTAGTGTAATTGTTGGTGTGCTTTGCAGTGCATTAAATAAAAAGTACTTATAAACCAAGTTTTCTTATTTCCTAAACAGCGCCATCTACCGGTGACTAGCGAGTTTCGTGTAAATAGTCAAGAGATAGCGCTGTACACATTGACAGATTTGACAGCAAACAGACTTTCCTGCAAAATAGAAAAGCATAGAATTTGGTGTAAATAAACATACCTTTACAAGGGGAATTTGATGCTCATTGCAGAGAGCCTGTACTAGCTTCTTGTAAGCGGCTTCATCACAGTTCTCAGCGAGGACACATAGAACTGCTTGCCTCCTAAAATGTAAATAAGTATGTTTTGAAATAAAACACATGCCTAATCCTACTATAATAATATTAAACGTGGGTAGAGTCCAACCACGGTAAGCTTGCAGTGCATATAGTTGAAAACACCATGCACAATCTTAGTGGGTTTACCTATTTATCTCATATACACAAGTTTAGTTTTAGAACATTTTTTATTAAATGTTTTAATAGTTTTTATACAATACAATCATTTAGTAACAACATGTAATATATATAATTTGAAAAGCATTATAGGCTATTATTTATACCACAAGTATTAAAACTAGTACTTGACAAAAATGCAAAATGAGTTTTTAGGTCTCACAGATCAAAAATTAATTTAAAAAAAATTCTTATAATATAAAATATGTTGCACACATGGGAGGCCACAAACTTGATGTGACAAGTGATGTGGTACTATGCGTGTGCGTTTCTCTTGGCAACGGAGTGTATCAAACCAGACTGAAATCAGATCTGATATTTCCACCCACTGTGTGACTAAAACAGCCACACCGTGAGTGAATATTTAGGTTGGACGCCATTGCCAAATTATTTTCAATGAGTTTAAAACTTATTACAAACCTCTCCAACAATACATCTACAAGTATAGTTTTTTTTATTATTATTACAGTTTTAATATTTGGAAAAAAATAAAAACTGCAAGATACTCAAACCACACAAAAAAATTTAAATATAATATTGGTATATTTATTAATAACCGCTTATTCTATCTCAGCCACCGCAGAACTGCATGCCCTCATGAACACATTTTAGCATCAGTGATTATAATAATAGTCTATAGGTACCTACTTATCTTATAAATGTAGAATAAAAACCATTGTGATGGGATAAGTCACAAATTAAAAAAGCATGCTGTGTGTTATTGCAATATTAAAAGTTCAAGGCTTATGTGCTAAAATAACAATTAAGTTTGATTTTCATAAATGTATGATGTGCATGCAGCATACAAGCCTTTATCTCATCTCATGTACCAATAGCATTCACATCCACTCTCTTCAGATCAGAACACAGCACAATACGTGCATCAGACATAGAATAATTTTTATTTCCAAAAATAGAACACAGGATATAGGGTAAACAGTATTAGGACACAGTCGTTACACAAATTATTATATATGATAGAAACGGCGAGGCCCAAACTAGGCAAAAGCCTGTATCTTGTACATTCACTACAACACTTGTATAGTTGCACAGCCAACACTAACTTACTTGTCAAGGACCTTGGCAGCCTCGTGTAGGCCATGGACCAGGCCTCCGTGGATGAGAGCGGTCTTCAGGACCTCCTGCAAGGCCTGGTTCACGTCCATGGCACCTCCGCTCAAGACGGGGTTCGCGGGAATCTCACTGTAACACATTCATAGGTTATGTTTTGTTTTTCAGTTTTTATGCTTGAAACATCAAAAAAACTGTAGTTAGGAGAATATAAGTCCTATAAATACTGAGAATGGACAGTTAATGATAATGAGTTTCAGGAATATAACGAAGTACGAATGGGTCCGGTTAGGTTATGTTGACATTCTGTAAATATTAATATTTAGCCTATAGCTTTGATATATTAATTGGCTTAAGTATCTACGAAATAGTTTAGCTCTGAGTACATTCTCAAATATATAGGAAAGGAGTAAAATTGCCAAATAAACACAAACAATGAGTAGGTACTTACACTTCAACTTCAGCCATGGTTTTTTACTACTTGATGACCTGAAATACGTAATACAATGGTTTGAATGATTTATAAACATTCTGTTTTGTAAGTTATTATCACTTTACATCCAAAGATCACTACAATATTTCGAGATTTACAAAAATACACCACAAAACCCTTGACAGTTTACCTTGCGCACCGCGAAAAGACTAGGGATGTACAAACTGCAAAACATGCACTGAGTTTGTGATCGATAAAAATAATCGACTACTTAACTAAATGACATAAGTTAACCATTTCTTTTTACGTACTGCAGTATTGAACTACAATACAAAAGAATCAGCATTTCATTACAAAATAGGCCAGAATTTGGGCACTTTGGAAATCTCATGTTTTGACGCTTGTCAGTAGTATGTTTGTTATACATTATTGGCACTCAAACCCTTTTAGGTGTTCGATAACCAAACCGTTAAACGTTTATATAAGAAATGTGCTCACGCCCTCGTCTGAGCACAAATGGTAGCGTTCCATTTTCAGAGCGCCAATGCATAGTCCATTGCCTAAAATGTCGTTGACCTCAAAAGTATCATTTTCTTCCCAATGAAGTGAAAAGCCGTACTTTTCACTTTCAGCATGGAGTCGCCTTTGATGTAGTCGCGTAATGGAGTCAGTTGCATCCAACACGATGATCAAACGACGTCACACATTATTAGATTAGTCGATTCTAATCCAATTCAACATATTCCACAAACAACACTGGCTTATTATATTACTGGCAATACACTGTCACGGTGACACCATCAACGCGGAAAACTTAAAACAGAAGAGAACCAACCAATGTCAGTATCACGTTTTTTGTACGATTTTACCGAAGTATTTTCTTTATGAATTTATTTTGAATTGTTTTTACATGCATCATGGCATGTATTTACAAACGGTTAAATAAAAGATTTTGTTAGTTTTATTTTAGTGTGTTAGCATGTACGATCAAGTGTTTTCTAATGTGTCGTTTATTTTATAATAATGAATCGGAGTCCAGACATTCTGTTTATGGCTGAGTACATCAAAAATGTATTGTATTTTGCTACAGTAAGAACAGGAAAAACTCTGAAAAGTACCAGTGATACTCATTATTTTTCAATTGATGATGAATTGGTGTATGAAAATTATTATTCGGACTTCGGGCCACTGAATCTAGGATGTCTCTTCAAATATTGTAAAATTCTGAATGATAAACTAAAGCTGTATTTGAATAAGCAAACAATAGTGCACTATACAACGATTGATCCGAAAAAAAAAGCAAACTCTGCGTTCCTATTAGGATGTTACGGTGTTCTATATCTGAGCCTGCCTCCAAGAGATGCTCTGAAGCCTTTACTGGTCCACGGACAAAGCTACAGGTACCTACTATAATTTTATACATCAAAGCCAAAGCAATGAGCATAATGAAGAGAACTACATTATTAGGGAACATATAGATAGTACCTACCTAATAGTAGACAACTACCACGGTAAAACAACTTCTAATCTCTACCTGCATTTTCCATGCGGTCCATCTGACTAATCCACCAAAGATAATTCACGCAACCCGTGATCAACCAGTAGGTATCTATGATGTAAGTACCCACATTAGGTTTCGATGTGCTGTAAAAGTCCCTGGTTCAGGGTTTCAGTTACCATTACGTACGACTTTTTAAAATGTTATTTTCTTATTTAAGACCATTTCAAGACGCAACTCAAGGTGATTCATCGTTCACGATATCTCTGATGGATTGTTTACAAGCAGTAAAAAAAGCTAGAGAATTAGGTTTAGTGAATTTTCAAGATTTCAATTACGAGGAATACGATAGATTAGACAAAATTCAAGGAGGGGATCTAAACTGGATTGTGCCAGGTAAGTGTGATTACCTAGATGGAACTTAAGAGTCAAAATTAAATCTTAATCAGAAAAATTTTGGGTCACCACTCTATTTTCAGGAAAGTTTCTTGCCTTCATTGGCCCTGTGGACTACAGCGTATCATTATATCATCCGCCTGAGATGTACATAGACTATTTTCTTGAAAATAATGTACAAATAGTAATACGATTAAACAAACGACTCTATGACGGCAATGTGTGAGTTTTCTTATCGCAAATGTTTATTTTAATTAATATGCTTCAGCACGCTCCTAGTTCTATGCTATGTTTTTCTTTTAATACTAATACTTTAAGGTTCAACAATGCTGGCATAATCCATTATGATTTATTTTTTCCTGATGGTTCGTGTCCACCAAGGCATATTCTACAAAAATTTCTTCAAATCAGTGAAGAATCTGATGGTGCTATGGCTGTACACTGCAAGGTTATGATTAAGTTTTGTTATAATCTCCGATTCAATTCACAAGCATCTACCTGTACCTAACTAGTTAGTAAAATCTTCTTTGAACCACAGGTAGTTACAATGACTTTTGTCTAAAAATGTAAATTTAAATTACTGATGAATTAATTGTTCAGGCAGGTCTAGGGCGCACTGGTTCCCTGATAGGTTGCTACCTAATGAAGCATTACCGTATGACCGCACATGAAGCTATAGGATGGATGAGAATTTGCCGACCAGGATCAGTCATTGGCCATCAGCAGGTACCTACACTACTAACCAGACCTAAACGGTAGGAATCAGACCGTTCTTGTCCGTTCTTTTACGCTTTGGCCACGAGGAACTGGCATCTAGAATCATCTAGCTATTGTGATTATTCTGAATAAAAGACCCTTGGCTTTGACTACACGCACTAATATCTATTCGTTTCATGATTATTTTATTATGCACCTAACGTGAACGACCTTTATTATATATATAATGTCCTCTTGCAGGCATGGCTGGAACAACTAGAAGCTTGGCTTATTAAACAAGGGAATCTTTATAGGTAAACAGATAAAGGTTTATTATTAGATAGGATAGAACAAAACAAATACCAATATACTAAAGCTAAGTAATTTGTGGTTAAAGCGAAAGAAATTATTAAAATCTATTTCAACTTAAAAAAACTGTGCATCTTATTTACAGAAAACGTTCATTCAATGATACAGAAAAACTTCCAATTCACGAGTTCGGCGTATACTCAATCGCAGAAAAAACGAAGAAACAACGACCGGTGGTGTTTCACAAATCACCGTCACCACCACCGCCAGGACAGAGATTAACTCGACCCGATATGCCAGCTACTGTTCGACCTCAATCTTCGAAGATACGAGATGGTATGAATAACTTAGTCGCTTCCATGTTTTTAGTAAAATTGTTATAAAATAGTTTACTATAAACTCAAACAGTGTTATTTATCATTGTTATTTCATCTTATTCTTCAGTATTTACTTTAATTATCGTAGTTATTCATTTGATTAAAAGTAGCACTGTTTGTGTTACGAGCTACTAGGTCCATTTTTTCCAGCAACTTTTACACAACGCACTGTAAAATCGCACGTAACACAACAGTGTTATTTAAAATCAAAATTATAAATAGTGATAAAATTATCACATTAATTTTACATACAGATAAAATGGAAAATGAAGATGAAGAAGTATTCCTAACTTCTTGCGACCTTACTGTCAAACCAGTTATGCCAATGACTCAGATGAAAGGCTGCATCATTAGGAACAATACAATATCTGAAGAGTATGACGATGACCCAGTTTCTGACCAAAACAACAAATCATTTTTGAAAAAGCTACTGTTTTGTATGCCATGTATCAAGACCTTTCAAGATGCTGTTTGGACGATTTCTGTGCGTTGTGCAAAAGTGGCACCTGGAACTTGTTATTACAATAGACTTTGCAGGCTCCTTGATATGGTGAGCAGGCCAATTATCTCGCATAGAATTCGTAGAACGGTTAAACTGGTTTTCCTGCTCGCTAATTATTAATAACCCTATATTTTTTCGAGGTAGCTGTTCACAAGACCGAGAAGGAACAATCCGACTGGCGCGTGAAGTCCTCGAAACTGAGTGCGCAAAGGATTCCGCATAAAGGGTAAATAACATTATTAAGAAAAACATAGTAATTACGAATGTTATGCTTCCTAATAGTGTAATTTTACGATGCATACGTTTTTCTCCTTTTATTTATGTCGAGTATTCAACTTACTTTACCTATTAGTCAAATGCTCAGTAGCAAAGCCTACGCGATTTTATTGAAATAGTTACACATTTTTTAATTTATCTCGTACATAATACATAATTTTTTGATTTATTTGCTTTAAATTCTAAACAGGGAGCAGTACGATACAAATTCTACAGCTTCACGAAGAGGAACTGGTGCCGGAGAACCTCGCCCACCACGATCACATTCAAGAAGTTCAACAGTGCGTACGCCAGCCCAGCGTAACACCACCAAATCAAACGTACAAAACCTATTCACTTTTACCTAATAGGACTAAGTATCTATATTATTATGTAGGTAATTAAAATAAATAAATATGGCTATTATTAAAATGAGCTCTAAAATGTTTTGATTGGTTTCAGGAGTCTAACACGAAAACTTTAACAGGCTATCATCATCCAGCAATAACAACTTTCCGATCTTCGAATGGTCCTGTAATCAAAAACGTGAATGACGCTAAGGTATTATTGATTTCTTAGTATTTTTGTCGGGATTTAATGTAATTATAACAATATAAAATGTTTTTTTCATTTCTAGAAATTCCTAATAAGGTCAAGTATATACAATGAAGAGCGAGAAAGGCAATTCAACTCTTCATTAACCGTTACTCCTCATTACGCCTCGCGAGTGCCCAACTATCTCAGCACCACACCAGGAAACATGGCCCATATTACCCCTTCTATTAGTACAGGTATCTTTTATAAATATCAGCAGTCATATTTTAGGGTACCTACCTTCCTATCAATATTGTACACTTTGTATCATAAGATAAGATAAGATAAATTTTTATTTGTCCCCAATTATATCCCCCAATTATTATTATATCATAACAATAATGTTTTTGTAAATATATAGCTACACGAACCACACAACCCCAGCAGCGGCGTCGTTTAGGCCGGAGTCCAAGTCCACCTCAGGCGCGGATGTCCAACGAACAAACACGAGCAACGAATACACCGATTACGCCTCAGACGACACACAAATTTCTTGTAAAAGATGCCTCCAAATCCGCTTTGAGAGATGCACTTTCAAGATTAAAGTGTTAGTATGGTACCCACTGTATTCTCCGTCTAGTTTAATCAATTTTTGCTGGGGCTGCCAGGAGGCCGGGCGGCGGCACGGCGCGGCGGTGGCGGCGGGGCGCTCGGTGATATATTATGTAGCATTCGTATAGGTGGTTTTTATCTTGCACTGCATTGCATAACACCATCCTTTTCGGAATCGAGAGGTTTTTTGCAACTTGCAATGCTAGCAATATTTTTTAAATTTCGTATGGCTCTTGGTGTCATTTACTGACGTGTATGTCACTGTCATGCAAGATCTCTCTGTCAATCGAAAAAAACCAAACAAAGTCGACTGTCGAACGAAATGATGAAATTCAACAAATTGTCTGAAAATATCTTGGAAATAAATGTTATTACTTCGTTAGTTTCAATGTTTTGATATCATTTTGTTGTATTATCGCCACCTAAGATGGGTGCTCTAGTGACAAAAGCATTACGACCTATAAAATCCTTCAATATTGAGAACCGAGCTCATCGGGTTATTTCTAAAGAAAAACCTACCCCGGCGCCTACCTTCGCTCACAACCTGGAAGATTTGAAACGTACGCTCGAAGCTAATCCTGATATAGATGAAAAACTGGATAAAAAAGATGAAGGGCTCGACGCGAGGCTGAAAGATGTTTATGTAACCTCGTTCGGAAGGCCAGAAGATGACATTACCCGGGAGAAACAGGAACAGAGTAGAACACGACCATTACCTCGAGACCGGAAGTCAGTTGAGGACTATGACTATGGCTTCAAGGAGCCTGAAAAGGTCAAATATAGCCACACAACACTTAGAAACGTTGTTAACTTCATTTCTGCTCACCAAGTCAACCCGGCTGAGGTAACGCATGGGAAAATAGCTCTAGAATACAAGTTGAAAGAAGGAGATGTTGCAAATATCCTAAAATATTTCAAGACCTATGAGGTTTACATCCCCGAGACAAAGATATCCCCTGCCCTGTTTGCGGGGCCTGCTATGATGAGAAAGGAGCTTTATAAGTTAGAAGGTTCTAAGGAAATAGCGGATAAGAAAAGTGATGAAACAGCTGTAAAAATAGAAAATAGTCAAGCAAAAGCAGCAACGTAACTTTTCTAAGAAATATAGAATTTTTTTTGAAGCCATCTAGTTTTCAGATGAAAGTCTAATTGAAAAGTATCTGTGGATGTGAAAAATTATGAAATTACCTACTATTATAGTTTTTTTTAGAAATGTTTTAGTTCTCAAATTACCTTGTATGAGTTTTCTATAATTAGCCAACTGTAAATAAGCCCTACAAAGTCCTATCTCTTTGTGTAATTTATTTTTATAATTAAGATATTGCAATATGAAAAGGACAATGTGATTTAGTTGTAGAAGATGAATAATAAAACATGTTTTATGTTGCATACCTTTTTTGCTTTAGTACCTACCTAGGTATGTGATCCTAACTTTATTTGTGAAAAGTCTGCCTATTACTTATTGTTTTACAAAAAAGTTCATTGTAAGTGGAAAACCTCAGTCGGCAAGTTTGCTGAACTTTGAAAGCATAATAAGCATACTTACTGTTACAAAAATCGGTCGTAATCCAGTAAAAAATTTAATTAAATACTGCAACCGTCTTCGTACCCTCGAGTCCCTTAGATTTCTTTCTTTTTATCTTCTCTGGGGGTCGATTCTAGACCGATAGACATTTTATCACGATAGATATATATCCCAAGAACTGTCAAAACTCCATAGTTTTTAACAGTTTTTGGGAGATATATCTATCGTGATAAAAAAGTCTATCGGTCTAGAATCGCCCCCCTGAACTGACATGTCCGGATTATAGTGACATCACCCCGGGACGGGTCAGTAGGCGCGGCATCCGTCGGCGCTGCGTCGCTCGGCGCCCGACGAGACGCACCTGTGCCGAAGCAGGCGCCCAGCGTGAGGTCAGATGAACGACCGCTGGCCACGCAAGGAGATATGCTTAACAGCATTAAGGTAAGAGCACAAATAGGTTTTTTTTTTTTCTTAACCTATTCTGTCCCGCTGCTGGGCAAAGGTCTCCCCCATTTCCTTCCAGGACTTCCGCTGGCTTGCCAGGTCTCACCAATGTGCTTACAATAAAATACAAATAGGTATAAGATACATTTATTTGCCGAAATAAGTGTTACAATTTGTGTCTTATGCTAAAGTCAGAGACACTTTAAAACATTCACCCTTTTCAGTCACAAAAATGTTATATTTGGGCGCTTAAACTTAACTTAAGTAGGTACATATAATAGTATTATTCTTTTTCATAATATATAGGCTAGGTAGTTCGTACTTTATGGCTTCCGTCTGCCCAGACAATTTAGAAGGTTCTACTTTTTTGACCAGCGTCTATATACTATACATAGAGGTGATAGAGGTACCAATACCATCGAGGTACCATACCATACCCGTCCTTCTTGGTCAAAATTTAAAAACAAGACGCAGAAGATTATGTTGCTGAGGACTCTGTCCATACTAGAATCAGGGCAGGCCTTAGCATCTAGAATTCTAGATGATTTATACAGCGCCATCTACTGGTGAGTGGCCACAGGAGTTTGAAAACAAAAATTTAATTTTTCAGTTTCAAAGAAGATTCCGCGACTCCCTGCATTCAGACAAGCTCTCTTGTGTTATCAACAACACTAATAAAACAAGGTAAATTATAGTTTAAACCTGTATTTATATAAAGACGCTTTTTTTTAATTTATAACAATAACTATTTGATTTGTCCAGCAGCTTAATGTCTAAAGAAAAGGCGAACATCAAGAATGTGAACTCTAGGACGAGTACTGGGACGCGGAAGAGTATGAACCAAGAGATCATGTGAGCGTTGTTTAGTTTCACTATACCTATTACTAGTAGTTCGCCCCGAACTGAGATCTCGCGATGTTTCCAATAATTTATAAGTTTAAAAAACTAGAAAAACCGACATCAATTCGACTACCGGCTTCATCATCAGATGATGATAGTTCATTGGGAATGTTCTAGGTGACTATAAACACCACTTAAAAGTCACAGGAAAGCAAAATACGCAATTTCGTGCACTTGGTTAGCATATTTTTTTTCAGTTATTTCTGTTTATAACCCAAACTACAGAAGCGATTTTGATGAAAATGAAATGGGACCAAACTGGAAGTATATGCTTTCAGATAAAAATATAATTTTTGATATCCGTTCATAAATGACGGAGTTCTAAGGTAACAAACCCGAATTTTCTGTACCTATATTTATACTTTTGGTTTATAACTTGAATTTACAGATTACCAGAGGGGCGAATTTTTTGAGAAGCTTGGTCTTGTCAAGTTTCCGCTCAGTGTTTCCATACCAAGCAGCGCACACTGGTATGCTGGACGTCAGACGTATTGCACACTGTAAACTCATACTCGCCCCTCTGGACGTCAGACGTAGTGCACACTGTAAAGTTGTAAACCGTACTCGCCCCTCAGCTAAACACAACTTGCGATTTTCAGTATACCCGCAGTATAATGAATATTGATTATTGTCTATTGTAGGCTGGTCAGAGACAAGGCCGGCAGCACGTCGCGCAACGTGCTGGGCCCGCGGCCCATCTCGCCGAAAGGACGACGGGGCCCCCATTCGCCTAGTTTTTACTGACGAATTTCATAATAATATAATGAGTTGTAGTTTGTGTTTGTTAATATAGATTTTTGTTTTAAACAAAGTTTTATTTGCTTTGGCCGAGCCACAGATAATGGTATCGATTCTGTTGTTGCATTTTTCTAAACTAACCTAATTTGACCGCGCGAAAATTATAGCTGTCTTTGTCGTTTCAGTTTATGAGAAAGGGACGGCAACATTTTTAGTGCTGTCAAATTAGGTTAGTTTAGAAAAATGCAACAACAGAATTGATACCATTATAAACTATGCCGAGCCAAGACATCTCAGAATTGTCAAATTTTAAGTTTCTGAAAAACGGTTAACTTCACGAATGCCTAGATCCACCGACCGCACTGTATCGTACATACTAGAAATAATAACGTGTCTTGTCTAAACAAATTCAAAGAGTGTATACTTATAATAATGATTTATTTTAATTGTTCTATTTACAATGGAAGTTTTATGACCATACCCTTCTAAGGATTTAGAAAGCATCTGTCAGATTCTGTTTTGTTCAGATCATTTACATCATTTACATTGGTCAGATTTTTTCATCTTCTGACAAAACATTACTCTTCACAATGAGTGGGTTCGAATCCAGGACACGCACCTATTGTTAGTTCCGTTCTTATTAACAAACGTCAATATAAACCCAATCTAACTTAAATTACAGGTGTCTAGCTCTCAAACGGTGTAGGAAAACATCACTCAACTTTAGATACATTTTTCTCTACACAGTGACGAAAAACACTACGATTTTTCTACTCTCACATGAAACAGTGAAGGAAAACACCACAGTGGTATTATAAGAGCACTGGGTTCGTTTACAGTTGAAGTACACACGGCTATAGGTCAGGTTATACTTATACATCCAATACAAGCATAACTACGCTACATACAATGCAGAGGTACGTTGGGGCGGGGGTGCAATAGGCTAGGGCGCGCCGCGCTCGCAGCCCGACCCACACAAACACTGTCCTCCCTCTCGCACGATTCGCAACGTTCAACTTCTAATAGTTCAAAGTCCAAACAGTATAGGTCGACGTGTCTTCAACTGTACAAACAACTATTTACCACATGTAGTAGCAAGTCCAAAAATGGTGAAGAAAAACACCATTGCTAGGAGTGCCCTGCGTCGGCTGTCGGTGGAGCTGTGATGTTTCCATCAGGGTATCGTTTCTTGAAGGCTGCTATGAGGTCCGGGTCTACTAATCGAACGCCATCTACTTGATTGCCTAAGGTTATCCTAGAACAATGAAAAACAATTGAATTTCCGTGCTGTGGGTCGTGGGTTCGATCCCCACTGTGGACAAACTTTTGTGTGTGCTGAACATAAATGTTTGTTCTGTCTGGGTGGTACTATGTATTATAAGTATGTATTTACAAAACAAGTAATTAAATTAAAAATTTAAAAAACCCCTGAATCTAGGATTGATTTTCATCAAACATAGCTAAGAACACTCCCGACTAATTCACCTTACAAACAAAAAAAAACAAATTCAAAATTGGTTCATCCGTTCAAGAGCTACGTTGCCTCAGACACACAGACAACAAACACACACAATCACAGAGACGTCGAACTTATAACACCCCGTCGTTTTCCGTCGGGGGTTAAAAAAAGAATGTAAGTAAATCAGCAATCTAGTTCCCATATCACAAGCTTTGCTTAGTTTGGGACTAGAGGGCGTTGTGTAAAATGTCTATGAATATTTATTTATTTATGCTTACCAATTAGGTTGAACATTGTGGGGCCTTCCAAAGAGTTCTATCTTCCTTGTTCCTGGACTCAGTCTTTCTGTAATATACGAGTAATTATACGTTTAAAAAACTAGAAAAACCATCTTCAATTCGACTACCGGCTTCATCATCAGATGATGATGATGGCAGTTCATTGGGAATGTTCTAGTGACCGTAAACACCACTAAAAGTCACAGAAAAGCAAAATATGCAATTTCGTGCATGTGCATGCTTGGACGAATACACGGGACACGTAACTCGGACGATCTCGCCTTTACCCCCGCTCGCCACGTGCCAGCCTTTTTGCCTAACAAGCAAAATTGTTGCGTCAGTGTTGACACGACCACTACGTTGATTCTCAAGACAAGATAATGCAAAAAAATGACAAAATGCGCCGTATTATTTTGTAAAAACTACAGTGATCGCGTAACTAATATTTCTTTTCACCTGTGAGTACAATTTTATGCCGATAAAGTGGCTAATTTTTCATAAAACTAATAAAATTGAATATAATTTTTGCTTATATGATGCCATATTAACGAGTAGGTACTCAATTTTTTCTGCAATGTAACTATATTTATGACTTACTGAAATGAGTCGGGTTTTACCGTTCTTTTTTCATTCGTTCAGTGTTCGTTCATTACAATTCTTTCAAATAGGGTTTGAAACTATCGATGAAAAATATCGATGTAAATGAACGAACGAATTTATTTTCACTCTTAGGTTTCCAACTAATCCATTAAAAAAAAAGAGAATGGGTGAAAGCAGTACGCAGAGAACAGGCATGGATTCCAAAAAAACATAGCAGTATATGTAGTATACATTTTGAACCAGAGTGCTACAACAAAAATTTTAAAAAAAGCAAAAGACTCTGGAAATATGCTGTTCCTACATTACACTTGCCTGAATTTGTAAGTAGAGCTTGAAATGCCGTTATGCAATTTTCATATTCATCATCATCAACAGATTGTCAGGACAAGGTTTGTATGTATAAAAGAAAGTTTTAAAAAGTGAAATCGAAACTTTTTTTAAATCTCACAATATGGCGGTATGAAGTTCGCCGGGTCAGCTAGTTACTTATTGACCGAGCGAGCGAAGCGTCTCAGTTGCGAGATTGGCCAAAAATGCTTTTGTCCGGCTGTCTGTCTGTCTGTCAGTAATCGCCTACAGTTCTCATTTATCAACCGATTTGGACCAAACTCGGCACACAAGTTTCTTGATTTATTAATTTTTTTTTGTCGTAATTTCGTGCACGTGGTTGGTGTTGATTCTTTAGAAGAACAACTGGTGGGTTTTTGCTTTTCTCCAATTAAATGCGGTTTGAATGTACAAATACTGCGTTTATTGACAAATTTAGAAAAATGTAAAAATTAAGGTGTGCACAGCACAAAGGGTCCGATTTATATTAATGTTGGTATTGATATTAATACGATTTGCTAAGTTTATCACAACCATTGTTAAAAATAGTGTCTTTAAATTGCTTCATCATTAAAAAATTAACTAGGCAAGGCGCAAGTAAATCTTACGCATGTAGTGTTACGAGTTAAGAAACCAAATCATTATAAAGTAAAATTATAAAAATCCTTTCGTTGCCAGCTCCCAAAGTCTCAAATTACCGCAATACCAAACTTGAACATTCAGATTTGACAAACCTGAGCACATACTCCAGGGTCTGATGATAGGTAGCACTGATGAAGAGGATCTCTGAAGCTATTTTTAATTGTTGTAAAAGTGGCTTATGGTTACAATGACATGTCTATGTAAAATTATCAAGTAAAATGTTTAATGCCTAAGTTTATTTCCTTGTGATTTTCCATTATTATTATATCATCAACCCAGGCATCATCTTACCTTACTACAATTTCAAATTTAATAAAGTAGGTACCTACCTAATTCAACTCCTTCGTTTCCCGTCATTCATTCATTTTTATCGATACTATTTCATCGAATGCGTCAATCACTAGTGTCAATTTACAATAATTGTTAGACAGTGACAACGCTATATGCAGAACTAATGCAGCAATAGATTACTCCTCCCGAGCCCCGCAAAAAGTGGTCGACGGTGTTTTCATACTTTTTTCGAGCATGACGTGTCCCGTGTATTCGTCCAAGTGTGCATGGCATATTTTTTTTCAGTTATTTTATTGATAAGCCAAACTGATGAACCGTTTTTTATGAAAATTGAATGGAACCAACCTGGAAGTACATTCTTTCAAATAAAAAATTTTCTATAATTTTAGCGCTTTCAAATTAGGTTAGAAAAATGCAACAACAGAATCGGGGGAATCAATTTAGTAATAATGTACGTTGTCACAATGGATCTTTGTCCCTCTCAAGTATATATACAGCGTGTAGCTACAATGGCGACATTAAATTAACCAGCGTATCCGGTTTCGCGTTTTCAGAATATAGACATATTTTTTATTTCATTAAACATAAGATTTATCGAAATAAATCAATTTTCTTAAATAACGCCTCGGAGCAACCTGTATGTAAGAGCAGAGGTCATCTGTCGGGTTCACGGGTCATAACCGCGTATGAAGAGCAAGAAAGTATTGTTAGAATAAGACACCCGAAATTGCGACGTTGTGCATGAAAGGGATAGCTAACTATTGAAGAGCGCCGCCCGCGCCGCCCGCTCGACCGACTCGTCCTGCCTAGCCAGTAGCCAGTGATACGCGGGCCGGTGTCCTTGACACACTTTATTTTAATAATTTTGCTAATTATCTACCTATTCTAAATGTTTCGCGAAAAAGACGCTTGGTTTTGTTAGTTTAGCTTTTCTATTCTAAGTACCCAATCAGGTCTACGTAGGTGCAGCGATAAAGACGCTTTGATTTATTATTTGTTTATCTGTCTACCTTTGCGACTACGGAGCGGCTAAATGAAATGTTTGGTGCTCAGTGGATACTGGATAGGACGACACGACACGGAGCTCTTAGGTGGCCCAATGTCACCTGACCTCACGCCCCTCGATTTTTTTATGGGGCTTTGTGAAAGACGACGTTTATGCAAAAATAAAATGTATTATCAAAAGTGAGGGCGAATATTCAGCGTCGGTTACATCTTTGTGTCCGACGACGTGGTGGCGGCGCGGCGGCGCGGCGGCGCGGCGGCTACATTGAGAACTTGAAGATTTGATGAGTGTAAGGCGCTAGGTGCATAAGATCACAATGAAATTAATAGTAAAGTGAACAAGGTGAAGTGAAATTATTTGATTTCTTTGAATTCCTTGGTGTCGCTTGATTTCCCCGCCCCGCGCTCCGCCGCCGCCACCGAGCCGCCCGGGCAGGCAGGCGCGGGCGCGGGCGACGTAACACGTAGGTAAAGACACTCATAGGATGATTAATTTTTGTTGCGTATTTTACTATTAAGTTTGTTTGAAAAAATCGAAATTTCTATTTTGGACTTTAATTATTTTTTTATTTTTTTTATAAATACTTACAAGTAGCTCTACCCGTGTGTTCATTTAATGTCGCCATTGTAGCTACACGCTGTATATATATATATATATATATATATATATTTGGTTAGTGTTTCATTATTTAAAGTAGGTAATTTTTATATATTTTAAAGACGTTTCTCCCTACCAAGTTTTCCATAATTTAAGCACTACCTTTTCTCCACACTACACAAAGGTTGTTTGGAAGAAAATGCTAATTAGCATTAAGCCCGCCTCTGTACTGTTTTTAAATGTGTAATAAAGAATTTTCTAATTTAATCTAATCCAAGTATCTGCGCAGAACCCATTTTTGGGTCAAATTCGAGGTAAGCGAATTTGTCCGCACAACAGTACATGCATCGTTGTTGCACCTAACTTCAGAGGGATAAAGATCCGTTGTGCGTACTGTAGATAATCGTTCTTACCGATGATGCCGTATATTTCATCAGGTTTGTGCGAGGTGGCGCGTACTTCGGCGACGATGACGTCACAGTCCAACCCTCGATTTAAATTATCAGGGTTGCCTTTCATACCCACCTGACAACAATAAATAATAATAAATAATAATAAATATAAATAAATATTCATGGACATTTCACACGACGCCCTCTAGTCCCAAACTAAGCAAAGCTTGTAATATGGAAACTAGATGCTGATAGAATACTTATATACTTTTTTTTTGTAAATACATACTTATAATACATAGTAACACCTAGACATAGAACAAACATCTATGTTTTGCCACACACAAATGTTTGTTCTTGGTGGGGATCGAACCCACGACCCACAGCACGGAAGGCAGATCCATTACCGACTGAGCTGTGACGCCTGTCAAAACAATAGCCATGTTATTTACAAGTGCAGCATCAGAAATATCACTTTGTCAGAATCTATGAGTTACTAGCCTCCACCCGCGACTTCGTCCATGTCTCGTTGTATCCTTTTGATTTTCCGGGATAAAAAGTATCTTAAGTGTTAATCCAGGCTATGAACTATATGTATTCCAAGTTTCATCTAAATCGGACCAATAGTTTTTGCGTGAAAGAGTAACAAACATTCATACATACAAACTTTCGCGTTTATAATATTAATTACAACTTGTTATAATAAATATATATTCATGGACATTTCACACAACGCCCTCTAGTCCCAAACTAAGCAAAGCTTGTGATATGGGAACTAGATGCTGATAGAATACTTATATACTTTTTTTTTGTAAATACATACTAAGGGCGGCTTGCACCAGAATCGCTAAACGCGTTTAACTCTTAAATAGTATTTAGCGAGTTGTCAAGTCATACAAATACGTCAGATTTAAATCGATTTAGCTGTTAAATATGTTTAGTGATTCTGGTGCAAGACGCCCTTAAAATAAAAAGTAACACCCAGACATAAAACAAATTTATGTTTTCCACGCACAAATGTTTGTTCTTGGTGGGGATCGAACCCACGACCCACACGGAAGGCAGAGCTATTACCGACTGAGCTGAGACATACAGCTTACCAAACAATGTTCTTTGCCATGGTTGAGCCAGTGGCCGGTCCTGCCGGTGCGAATGATGCGTTGCAACTGGTTTGTCTTCACCCAGATGAGCTCGTCGACGCGATCGTACCCCCACAGCTTCAGGCACTCTCTGCCTAGCTCCATTGCCCTGAAAAAAAGTTAAAAAAATTGATTTCTTTGTAAAAATGAATTTTACAAATTTTTTTTGAATGAATTTGTATGGGTGTTACTATGTTTTATAAGTATGTATTTACAAAAAAAAAGTATATAAGTATTCCATCAGCCATCTAGTTCCCATATCACAAGCTTTGCTTAGTTTGGGACTAGAGGGCGTTGTGTGTAAAGTACATGAATATTTATTTATTTATTTTATTTATTTAAAAAGGATCATACAAAAAACGCTAGGAACCAGGCCGTAGTTTGTTCAAAGTCAAAGTTTCTTTATTCATAAAATTACAAGGATCATTTTAGGTTGTGCCGTGTTTCCCGTTCTGGTAGTCTCTGGTCCCATGGAACTGGTACCTAGAATCACCTAGTTATACAACGTGTAACATAATGTCCCTATAAGCCGAAAAGGGGCTTATTCAGACCAAACACGTGAATAGATTGGTATGTGCAAAAGTTGAATACAACATGTTTGAAATTTCAATTTTTTTTATATGTTTGAAATTTGCGACAACCCTAAGTGTTTATTTACTTTCCGTAAGTATCCAGCCTGTTAGTACACACGCTCACGCACCCTCCTATCAAGTCGCACCCACACATAGACACTTTAAAGCGTATGCAATATTTAAGGAAACTTTAAGACGCTTTCCATGAATGAAACACTTCGAAATATTAAGTCATAGAACAAATGTTGTTCGCCATGACGTGAATACTCCCCTTTCGGACTTATAGAGACATTATGTTACACCCTGTATAAGATGATTGGCAAAAAATTGAGTTTGAGCGAAACAAACTTAATCATAGTCGAATTGAGTCGAATTTAAACTTATAAATTATATTATAAGTATGTATTTACAAAAAAAAAAGTATATAAGTATTCTATCAGCATCTAGTTCCCATATTACAAGCTTTGCTTAGTTTGGGACTAGAGAGCGTCGTGTGAAATGTCCATGTATATTTATTTTATTATTATTAATTTAACCTGCCAGTGACCCAGAGGAAGATAAGTCCGCTGTCCTGTAGTTGCGGCACTCCGAGACATCTCATCTCGTCGTCCGACATCGTCCCGTACGGCAGCTCCATGTGAATATCCCACGGGGGATCCGCCATTATAACTGCGAATTTACCTGAAAATCACATATATACAGGGTGAGTACTGTCGACCACCTACTGAAGGGAAAATCTAATCTAATATGTTATTTTTAATACTCAATACTCAATATTTTATTGCGTTCATGTTGTACAAAAGGGTCTTAAATATTTAAAACATTGCTGCTTTATTTATTTTATTTGTTTTTATGCTTTTTTAAATGAGACAATTAGGTAGATATGTCTTATTATGTTGTACTGTGTGTATGTAACTAGAAAAAAAAATGAAAAGGAGATAGTCAAGGCAATTTTTTTTTGCGATTTTTTTCGCTAAATGTTTTCAGTATCATGGTCTGATTGGAACCTCCAAGTTTTTGGAAGTGGTCTGGTAACACCCTGTATTTATGCTACCAACATGAGCCCAGTTAGGGCACGACAATTTAAAAATGGTCACTAGGTATTTTAACCATATTACTAACATAATTATTAAATAACATTTTTATATTCTTTAGGTACCTACTCAATATTCTAATTTACATACTTATTAATATTGCACTTTAAAATAAAACTAAAAATTACAAAGTTGCTTATTTAATATGTCATTGTGTGAAATGGATCATGTGTCTGAAATAAAGATTTATTATTATTATAAACGGCTGTGGTAGAAAAATGTTGTTAGGAGTCACGGGTGCGTGAGTATGTGTACTAACAGGCTGGATACATACGCAAGGTAAATAAATAAAGATGGTCGCAAATTTCAAAGCCAAAAATAAAAATAAAAAACTACAAATTTCCAACATGTTGTATTCAACTTTTGCACATGCTAATTTTTTTACGTGTTTGGTCTGAATAAGACCCTATTCGGCTTATAGGGACATTATGTTACACGTTGTATATGTCGGGACTTACCTAAAAACGTCATATCGAGGTATCTGAGATCACATTGCAGCCATTGCGCTGGCGTTAGCGTTAAAACACCGTCCGGCTTTGTAACTAAACATGCACCTGACAAAAAAATCATTAAATATTTTATAAATTAAATAAATAAAAAAATTCATGATAAACATCAATTACGTAGACAAAAGTCCAGTTCGCTAAAAACCGTCGCCGATTAAAGAAATGAGATCAGTGGGGCTATTTTAATTCGTTAGGATCGACATCGAAAATATCCAAGGAGTTTTCAAATTCGATATTAAAATTCCGTATTAATAATAATAGCCATACTAAACGCAAGCCAAATACCAAAGCAATTCCTTATATGGTAGCTAAACGTATCACAACATTCTTAAAACATTTTTTTGAACATTGGCATTAGAAGAGTATAGACTTCATAGTTTTTGAAATGTGGGCGTGTCAAAAGTGGCTAAAATGTTTCGTGTAGATATATACAAGGGGGTCGCTCATGGCTTTGCCGAACTTGGCCGAGATTCTTAAAACTAGGGATTTCTGGTAAGTTATTTTAAGGTTGTAATGCGCTATTAATATATTTACCATTTTGCGAGCCCGTGTCTGTATATTTAGGTTTTATATTCGGGTCAGTGTTATCAACTTCGTAGTGTACGTATCTGAAAAAAAAAACATTGTTAAACTGCATTTTTTTCAAACCGGAACACAGCAATGCGAGCATCATTCGAGTAGTAGGGCCTCTTTGTGTGCGAGCTCGTCCGGGTTGAGTACTAGCACCTATTTCGTGTGCACAGTGATGCTCGCATTGCTGTGTCCTGGTTTGAAGGGTATGGATGCTGGTGCTATTACACGCACATGATGTCACATGCTGTGGCATCCTCTAATTGAAGGAACACAATAGTTTTAAGCCCATTGCCATGACATTTCTGTTGTTATCGTGTCACCTTTGTTGGATGTTCTATGAATAAAAATAAAATAAATAAATAAAATGATGTCTCAGTGTGATGGGCGCAGTGCATTATAAAGCACATCCTTCCATCCTACCTTGTAAGTGCACGTACCCACCACTACCTTAGTTAGTGATAAGTAGTTTTGGTTAGTTATTGTATTGTTGTGTGTGTTTCAAAATAAACGCATTTTCTTTCTTTCTATCCTCAACGGACATGCACAGTGAGGCAATGCATTGTTATAAGCAGAGGTAATCACTTAGCATCAGGTGGGCTATCGGCTTGTTCCATTACTTAATAGGTATATATTTAAGTACCTAGTTATTAAGACTACCAACCTTCCTACCTACTTACAAAATTATAGTTTAAGCTCATTATAAGTGGACTGTAAAGTTCTTCGATGAGTAAGTTCTTTAAACTGATATAATTGAATTTATTCACAAAGAAAATTATGACTATTACAGTATCCTATCCTACTAATATTATAAATGCGAAAGTTTAGATGTTTGGATGTTTAGATGTTTGGATGTTTGGATGTTTGGATGTTTGTGTTTCAATCACGTCAAAACCACTGAACCAACTTGGATGAAACTTGGCATATATATAGTCCGTAACCTGGATTAACATATAGGCTACTTTTTATCCCGAATAATTAACAGGATCTACAGGATAAAATGAACGAAAAGGATTAGCAGCGCCAATTGGCAAGAGGATTTCATTGTCATGTCATGTCACGTCAGTTTGACAGGACGTAGTACTACCTCTTTGGTCTAACAACTAGCGTTTGACATTCCAGTAGGTACGAGTTCGGTGTAATGAGGTGTAATGTCAAGTTTCTCAAAGAAGTATCCGCTCGGTACACGCACATACTAATATTATAAATGCGAAAGTTTAGATGTTTGGATGTTTAGATGTTTGGATGTTTGGATGTTTGGATGTTTGTGTTTCAATCACGTCAAAACCACTGAACCAACTTGGATGAAACTTGGCATATATATAGTCCGTAACCTGGATTAACATATAGGCTACTTTTTATCCCGAATAATTAACAGGATCTACAGGATAAAATGAACGAAAAGGATTAGCAGCGCCAATTGGCAAGAGGATTTCATTGTCATGTCATGTCACGTCAGTTTGACAGGACGTAGTACTACCTCTTTGGTCTAACAACTAGCGTTTGACATTCCAGTAGGTACGAGTTCGGTGTAATGAGGTGTAATGTCAAGTTTCTCAAAGAAGTATCCGCTCGGTACACGCACAGATAATATAATGTACACGGAAACTATAGACGCGTACGAAGTCGCGGGTAACTGCTAGTTTACAATAACTAAAATCCTACTAATATTATAAATGCGAAAGTTTAGATGTTTGGATGTTTGTGTTTCAATCACGTCAAAACTACTGAACCAACTTGGATGAAAGTTGGCATATATATAGTTCGTAACCTGGATTGACACATAGGCTACTTTTTATCCCGAATAATTAACAGGATCTACAGGATAAAATGAACGAAAAGGATTAGCAGCGCCAATTGGCAAGAGGATTTCATTGTCATGTCATGTCATGTCAGTTTGACAGGGCGCAGTACTAACTCTTTGGTCTAACAACAAGTTTTTGACATTCCAGTAGGTACGAGTTTGGTGTAATGAGGTGTAATGTCAAGTTTCTCAAAGTATACGCTCGGTACACGCACAGATAATATAATGTACACGGAAACTGTAGACGCGTACGAAGTCGCGGGTAACTGCTAGTACCTATATAATTAGCTGTATAAAAAAAATCACTGCTTAGCAGAGTTGAAACTTACTTGCAGCTATCCATATGAAAGCAAGTGTTTAAGAATGAGCAATCGCCTAGCGACTCGTCGGTATGACTTTGTATTATTTTCTTGAAGTGCAGTTTCTTGCATTGGTACTGCGCATCTTTGTTCCCGCTAAATGCGCGTACGCATTCAGCGCGGGTGCCGTGCGGACAGAACTCCATTACTTGTGCACCTTGAAAAAACAAATTTCATAAAAAATTACTTGTGCACCTTGAAAAAACAAATTTCATAAAAAAATACTTGTGCACCTTGAAAAAACAAATTTCATAAAAAATTACTTGTGCACCTTGAAAAAACAAATTTCATAAAAAATTACTTGTGCACCTTGAAAAAAAAAGTCATATTACAACATTATAAAACAAGATAATTTTACAAAAACCTAAAAACCGTACATGATAATCTCCTTAGATCCTCTTCATCAAAGCTTTCAGTATGGACTTCAGTTCATCAAATCTCAATACTCTAATGTTATGGCTGAGATAACATTATTTTTTTTTTTGACAGGCGTCACAGCTTAGTTGGTAATGGCTGTGCCTTCCGTGCTGTGGGTCGTGGGTTCGATCCCCACCGAGAACAAACATTTGTGCGTGGAAAACATAGATGTTTGTTCTATGTCTGGGTGTTACTATGTATAATAAGTATGTATTTACAAAAAAAAAGTATATAAGTATTCTATCAGCCATCTAGTACCCATATCACAAGCTTTGCTTAGTTTGGGACTAGAGGGCGTTCTGTGTAAAGTTCATGAATATTTATTTATTATTTATTTATTATAAAACAAGATAATTTTACAAAAACTTAAAAACCGTATATGATAATCTCCTTAGATTCTCTTTATCAGAGCTTTCAGTATGGACTTCAGTTCATCAAATCTCAATACTTTAAGACGAACCAAATGTTATGGCTGAGATTCTTCAAAACTAGTTTTCAGAGCTGTTGAATATCCTCATAACATTGAAACGGCTGCACCAATTTTCATCAAACATAGCTAAGAACCATCTCAGATAAATCTTCTATCTTTCTTACATATTGTGTCGCCAAGATTCACCGTCCGTATTGTAATTTACGACCGGTATATCTTGCTAATCGTGAAAATGTTTCACAATTTAACTTTTACGAATAAAATTATGATCGGTTCACGATCGCTAAGATCCACCGACCGTACTGTAATTGAGTTGCAAAACTTACCTCCTTGGCTTTTAAACTTGTCAGCTAGAGATCTCTCCTTAGCAGTGGGTTTGCTCAACAAATCCATTATTTCTTCGCCTACCCTCTTTACAGCCTTTTCTCTACTTGATGGCATTGCAAGTAGTGACTAAAAAGATTATTATGAGAGTAACATATTTTTCACATCATCGACTGCATCATCACTTACCATCAGGTGAGATTGCGGTCAAAGGTTTGTCTACAACGTGTAACATATTGACCCTATAAGCCGCAAAGGGGCTTATTCAGACCAAAAACGCGAATAAATTGGTATGTGCAAAAGTTGAATACAACATGTTTGTCTATTTTTTATTTTGCGACAACCCTGAGTGTTTATTTACTTTGTGTATGTATCCAGCCTGTTAGTACACATGCTCATGCACCTTTCTATCACGTCGCAAACAGACATAGACACTTTAACACGTATGCAATGCTATTTTTAAGGAAGCTTTAATACGCTTTTCATGAATGAAAAACTTCGAAATATTAAAAGTCGTAGAACAAAATGTTGTTCGCCATGACATGTAGAATAACCCCCTTTTAGACTTATAGGGAAATTATGTTACACACTGTATAACGTATAAAAAAAGTGTACTCTTTCTTTACCATCAAATCCGTGCCACCTTTCACTGCTTTCTTGTCATCTGTGACTGTCTTCATTACTTTAGTAGTTATAGATTCTTCAGTAGGAGCATCACCTAAACAAGAAAGAAACGATGACATATAAAAAACCCCTACGTTTTTCCAATTTGTCACAGCAAGACCCTGTAATCTGACTTTTATTTTGTTGATTCGCGAAAAGAAACTCGCATTTTCGCGAGTAGTAGTAAGGCTTCTTGTGTGCGAGCTCGTCCGGAGAAGTACTAGCACCGTACCTATTTCTGCCGCCAAGCAGTGATGCTCGCATTGCTGTGTTCCGGTTTGAAATGTATGGGGCCAGTGCTATTACACGCACATGAATCTTAACACCTTTGTCTCAGAGTGATGGGCACAGTGCAATGCATCACAGAACGTCTTCAGTGGATGTGCTCAGTGAGTCAATGCATCATTATAGGTAGTGGTTACCACTTATCATCAGGTGGGCTATCGGCTTGTTCCATCATTCAGTTGTATAAAAAATGTAGTCAAATGGATTTTTTCAAAATGCGAGTCACTTTTCTTGATCAAACTAAAACACAAGACTTATTATTTCAGGAGTAGATTATTTGTATTGGGTGTTCATGTCCAGCCTTGGGTGTCCAGCTCACCTTTTCTCTTATTACTAGTAGTAGATTGTTCTTCTATCAAAGCAGTTAAGACTGCCGCCAATCTGACAGACTCTGCACTTTCAACTTCTATGGTTGCATCTGTCGTGCTTTCTGTACGTTCTTTGATTCTAGAAAAAAAATATCTATATTTTGTTGCGCAGATAAATTAATTAGATTTAATTAGATGTAAGGTGATGGTGATTTAACTAAATAAATATTCATGGATGGATATTTTTACACATCAAAATAAAATAATGATCATTTCATAAATTATTGTCCCATCCTCGTCGCCAAATGGTCTATCTGTGGGTAGGTATGCTAGGTGTAGCAAGCAAACAACCTTTCTAGTTCAAGGACAGTTTATTACTGGCTCATCGACCAGTGACAGTTGCAGAATGCGTAAGGTAGGTAGGTACATACAGTTCGAAGGTAGCACAGATAAGTTATGCCTACGTTCATACATATCAGCTTGTTATGACATAATAAACCAGCCTTTGCATGTAATCTGGATGATTTAAATAGTGTCAGAGGCCACTTTTTAGCCATGCCCCGGTGTACGATACACTCCAGAGTCTGGGCCATGATTTAGATGGAGCAGGCTACATAAATGTTATATTTAAAGTTCCTAAATAGCACAGTATGTTACTCATAATAAATTGATAATTGTAGTACTTAGATAATTAAATAAATTATTATCCCTGTTGATTAATTCTAAGCCTATCCTACAATCTACAAAATGCGAAAATCTTTCGTAATTTTTTTTTATAAATGAGACTTTGAATCACAGTTTGACTAATTTAGTTAATTTAATAAAGTTTTACCAAATCCTTACGTAATAAGTTTCTGTGTAGCAAACTTCTGTAGTAAACTAGCCACAATGCCGGCATCAACATCGCCCAGTCCCGGCAACAAGGCACTGGCTGTTGCCGGTAGTTGGAGCTGCATATCTGATAGCACTTGCAGTAACCTAACTTCTAATGATGCTGTTGGTACTACCTTGGGTTTCTCTTGAGTTGGAGCTGGAATAAAATACAATAATAAAAATATTTATTCACAAAGAAAACTATGACTATTACAGTACAGTATTACAGTATTTACAATATTTATAATATGTACAAAATACACATGAAGCAGTTGAGCTATCTACACACCGTTGCAAACGATTTATAGATAGCTCAACTGATCCAAATCAGTACCAATCGGAAGCGTGCCCAAGACACCATAATATCTTATTTTCACCGCCATTCTCTATAATTCTCGATGAAAGACGAAGTGCTTGTTGGAGCTCACATTCTACAAGCCCGACTGTGAACAAAACCTGCTCATATCTGAAGACTGATTGTTGATCAAAACAGGACAAAAAAATCTATGGTTTTGCCTTACTAAGCCATATTATACAACATTTTATATTTCATCAAAACATTTATAGCTCTATTACAGGTACTTTATTAACCTATTCTGAGGTTTGTCTTTGAGTTTGAGCAAAGGATTGTGCTATTATGTAAAGCCGCTCTAAAGTCAGTAAATGAAAATCAAAATCGTTCTTCCAGAAAACCTATAGGAGGCCTATATCCAGTGGACTTCAGGCTGATAACTAGAATAACCATTTACATTCGGACTTAGATGTCGGGATAGACACCTTCCCGCTTTCAGAGCTTTCCGAGGTTTCGCCTAGAGTGGCGCTGCTCAAGATCGTCTGTAGATTCTTCTTCCGTTTCTCTAGCTTTTCCCGTAAGCTGTTCCGCTTACTTTTCACCGCTTGGATCGCTTCCCATGCGTCCGACATCGTGTAAAAACCTTCGATTAGGTGTCTACCGCTAGTAAATAGAAAACAAAACAAACACCGGTGTCGACTGTTTAGAATGTTATGTAACGCAAGATGCTTTCGGGCTGGCTGGGAGTAAAGTTTTGAACAGTTAGTACACAAGTTGTACAATAGTGTTTTTGTGTAAAGAGCTTTCGTTTATGTATTTCCAGTAAATAAATCACAATGAGAAACCCGAACAAAACAGCAAAAAACAACCGCACGCACGACCACAGAATACTGATACCCAAGAAGAACGTTTACTGCATACAAATATGGCAGGACAAAATTGACCATTTATTTGGGGGTTCGTAACTAGATGGCGTTATTTTTGGCACCAACTTTTAAAATGTTTGGTGGCAAGTTTCAAACTATTTTAGCGCTAAATTTCGAACAGACCTGGCAGGGATTAAAATTGTACAAACAGTTTCTGCTGTTTGGCTTATCTTTTTGTCAAAATGCTGACATAAGATTATTACCGAATTATTAATCATTGCTAGTTTTATCAGGTCAGCATTTGACAAAAAGATAAGCCAAACAGCAGAAACTGTTTATAAGCAATCAGTCTTTCTTGGCCTAGCAGTGAAATACGAAAAATAATCAGGTACCTAACAAATTAAAAGTCACAAGTTTATTGATTTTTTTTATTATTTAAGTTTACGAATAAGTTTTCTAGTGGGTCTTGCTGGAGCCTTCTTGTGGCTAGACTTTTTATGTTTTTATGTTTAGTTGTAAGATTTTTCCACACTTGTTCCAATCCGTTAATGGTCCATATCCATCCTTGTTGTGAAGGGGGTGGTGGTCTGCACCCCAAAAACTTCAGTTTTTTAAAAAATTCTTTCATTTGCCCAAATAATTCTATATGACGCGTATTGTTTTGGATATTGGTGGCTAACGGCTTTCCTCTTCTTCTGTCTGGCGTATAAGCGTTGACGCTGTCAAATAGTTCATCCATTTTTTTAATACTTCTGCCGTCGTTGTCGCTGAAGTCGATAGTTCTCCTGAAATAATAAAAAAATAAGTGAGTAAGATACCTCTTACTATCCCAAATTTCTTACTCCTACTCCTATTATTAACTAAACAAACAACTAGCCAAGTAAGCAAACTCTCAGTACAAAAAAAAATCAATATATTTATTTATTCCCCACCAAGAACACCATATTAACACCAGAAAGTGTAAAATTAAACACAGAAACTGTCATAAACAATTTACTACCGAACAAATCGTGAGAATAATATCTAAAAGCCTATGATATTTATCTTTCTCATAGAGGGGAATGAAAAGCAGAGTGTGCCTATGTGTAGTGTTAATCCTCGCTACATTCAGGATTCTACTCTAATTTTGGTCCCTTATGACACAATCTACTATTTCGTGTGGTAAGCTGGTTGTCTTATTAGACGTAGATAGTATAGTAAGAATAGAATTACTATACCACCATGGCTGGTGGCCATATAGGTCCATGTATTTTTCATACCTACATACATTTTTCATACATACATACCAAATTGTAGGTATTTTGTTTGCCATCTTCTGCTGGTTTCTGGGTAATCAGCGATCCTGTAGTTGTACCATCGACATTCATCTGGCTCTGGTTTAATAAGTTAAAATTTTCCATTAAAGGTAGAGTTAAAGATGGACCAGCCACAGGCTCAATCGTAACCAACACAGGGTCTGTCAAAACCTGAAATAAACAAACAAGTAGTGTTAAGAAACTGTGTGCCCTTTTTAACCGACTTTAAAAGAGGGAAAAGGTTCTCAATTCAGTTGTTTTTTTTAATGTGTGTTACCTCAGAACTCCGTCATTTATAAACCGATTTCAAAAATTCTTTTTTTTATCTGAAAGGATGTACTTCCAGGTTGGTCCCATTTAATTTTCATCATAATCGGTTCAGTAGTTTGGCTTATAAATAACTTATATAAATTGCGTATTTTGCTTTCCTGTGACTTTTTAGTGGTGTTTATGGTCACCAGAACAATCCCAGTAAACTGTCATCAACATCATCATCTGATGATGAAGCTGGTAGTCGAATTGAAGTCAGTTTTTCTAATTTTTTAACTTATATATATAACTTCTTTGTGTTTTTTTTTTCGGGAACATCATAAGATCTTAGTTCGGGTGAACAACTAGTTATCATACCAAACGCGAAAGTTTGTAATTGTGTATGGATGTTTGTTTCTCTTTCACGCAAAAACTACTGGTCCGATTTGAATGAAACTTGGAATACATAATTTATTCCAAGTTTCATAACTCAATATTGCAAAAAATGTCGCTTGAGTCAAGTCGCCTTTTAACCGTCGATATAGTTCGTAGCCTGGATTTACACATAGGCTACTTTTTATCCCGGAATATCCACAGGATCAAACGGGACGCGGACAAAGTCGCGCGCGGAAGCTAGTATATTATAATAGAAAAAACTCACTAACCTTGTCACATTCAGCATCTGGTACTGCAGCTTTGAATAGCCCAATACCAGCATTATCAATGAACCATTTCCTTTCAAAATGTCTAGTGCACAGCATTCTA
Organism: Gandaritis pyraliata; assembly: GCA_947859175.1. NCBI lineage: Eukaryota > Metazoa > Arthropoda > Insecta > Lepidoptera > Geometridae > Gandaritis > Gandaritis pyraliata. The sequence continues at coordinate 4,166,256 of OX401874.1, read as the reverse complement.
TGTTCACTGTGAAGTTGGCGATGGAATTCTTCAGAGCTCCAGGAACCATGTGGAAAACAATACTTGGCCCACAACACACATCTGAAATTTATTACATGCATCATTTAGTATTTATTTCATTCCAAAGCAATTTTCATGTCATTATCTTATGAAAATGTTCCAAATAGTTCTTATTGTCTGTTTTTTTTCCTGCTTGTTTTGTGCTGTACCTACCTGTGATTGTGAACTAAATAAATAATTATCTATCTATTATTTTATTTTCTCCTAATTTTATGATATTTAGGGAGTCTTAACGATGGAAGTAACGAAACACAATAGATTTGTAATGTGCTTTGTTATGCCACCCTATATTATCACATGACTGAGATGTCTTTTTCAACATTTACCGTGACTTTGAGGTAAATCTTAAGATTTACCAAGTGAATGGTGGTAAAAGTCCTTATGAACGATGATCATAGAACTATTGGAACTTTTACCCGTACAAATTGGTAAATCTTAAAAGACTTACCGCAGATCGGGCTTTTATACCTAGTAACATTATTATATTCATTTCATAACAATCAGTGTCAGAGTTTTTATGAGAAAAAATATGATGGGAACTCCCATGGAGACAGACACAATCAGGTTGTGTTCAGTAGACTACTTACCGATTAATGTTAGTTGGTCCCGGCTTAGGAAAACGATGTAATATGGTATCAGGGTTTTGACACAGTGAAGCCCCACACTTGACACACTTCCTTTGATTTTCTTTCATATTTGAAAGATAGATCTAATCACAAAGTTCCAATCTAAATACAGAGTCACTGTCTCAACCACGAGTCTCTTATCTACCACAACACACGGACTTCACTCCAGCTAAAATAGAAGGCGAAACCCTTATAACATAGAGTCACTGTCTCAACCAAAAGTCTCGTATCTCCCACAACACAACGCACGGATTTCACTACAGTTAAAATGGAGGGCGAAGCCCTTGCAACTAAATAGTCACTGTCTAAGCCACGAGTCTCTTATCTCCCACAACACACAGATTTCACTACAGAAAACGGAGGAGCAGATGCTCAACTCAATGTTATTCATAGGAAATCTTTCTTTGACGAAACTTCACGAAAGTAAAAAAAGCCAACACCAATGGACAATGACAATGGACAATGTTTTTGAAAAGAAAAACATGGAGTTGCAGTGCTACTAACTCAGAATTCAATTTTACCCCATTATTTTAACGATTGCTACATTACATTATTCAATCTTTTATCCTCTTGGCAACCTTATCGATCTTGAATCATCCATCTCCTTGGCTATTAATTTGGCTTATCATGCCTTAGAACACTCCAAACTTACTCTTATTTATGTATCTGTAAAAATTGTTTCCATAATGCCCTAGGTCGCATAGTACACCTCCCTCCCCCCCCCCGTGACCTGAAAGTGCGGAACTTTTTTTGCAGAAGATGGCTTGACAGGTTAAATAAAACCATTTAGGTAGGTAACTAAACATTTTTATTGCTTTATATAACAAAATGGGTAAACCGAGGCGCTAATTTCTTTAGCTAGGCACCCCCCTAAATGTTTAGGTAAATAACTCTGCCTACTCTCTCATATCTGATACTCACTGTACCTGCTAGGTTTCTATGTACCTTGCATACCGGGGCATACCCTTTACCTACCCACTGTATGTTTTGCTGGAAATAAAGTTTTTTTTTTCATTTTCTTACTAATAGTTAAAAACGGCATCACCACGCTCAAAAATTTTTTTAGCTCAACTACGAGACATTTGAACCCACCAACTCCAATTTGCGTTGTATTCCGGGCCGCAATAGGTAAATTATTTGCCATCTAGTTCCCATATCACAAGCTATGCTTAGTTTGGGACTAGAGGGTGTTGTGTGTAAAGTCCAAGAATATTTATATTTATATTTATTTATTTATCTCTGTCAAATCAATGGCATTGCTGTTTAGCTTTCCACATCATTTTTTTTATCTCAAACATCTAAAATGGCGCGGGAGTTTGGCGTGAGTGACAAATGATGTTGGCGAATATTAGGTTCGACCAAAATATTTACTCGTATCTCGAAGGGCGAATTTCCCAACTAATACTGGCTGGAAACACTGGACAGTAATTTGATGAGAATTTGGCAAAAGGACTAGTACCTATCCAGCGCCAGAAAAAATTAAAAAAAAAAAAAATTGATGAGAAATGCACGCTGCCTAAAAATTATTGCACTAAAATGTTAAATATTCTGATTATTTTTTAAATGGTTTATTTTATTGTGCAGTTTATTTTTACATAAAAATATAATAAATTGTAAAAATAATTAACAATTATTTCACTTAACAAAACTGCACAGTTTTAGTGCAGTTTGATGAGGCAACTACTATGAGCGAGACCGAGCTACAGCTATCCCTATTCTTTGCAGCCCCAAGTAGGTATTGTGGGAGGTACCGCACCCGTCAAACAAAGTCGACCCCACCTGCGCACGACGCACCAAATGATTTTTTTTAAAAAGATAATTGATTTGACTAGACAGTTGACTGCTTGCTTGAAATGACACTGCTAATGTAAAACTGTTGTTGAATGAGAGTGAGGGCCTCTACCTTACACTATGTTTCCTAGTCTCGTGGCTGCATGTGAAACACACGACCGACCGACTCACCTTCACTATATCGTTTCGTTATCAGCAGGCTGATTCCCTGTAGCCAAAGAAGTTAAACCTTTTTGTCTAGATAGAAAAACCTCTTTCTTTCTGAAGTTTAAAGTGGGTACAATATCGTTCTAAAGTATTTCACTTCAATCATGATGACAAGTAGAAGAGTATTATTTTCCGTATGATGGTTTCAGCAAACGAATAATAAAATACATTCTACTGAGCACGTTTACATACCTAAGTAACTTTTTGATAAACCCTGCGTGTATCATTCCGTCGAGAGCGATTCGGTGTTATCCTCTCTATTCGTATACGTCCGTATTTTAAAAGCTTTTGCAAACCTTAGAAATAATGCCATTTGCTCCAGAATTAAGGAGTCACTCTCAAAAAGTATGCACTCTGTACAAAAAAGCGTTGCGCCTTATTGAAGGCTGGTATGTTTACAGGCAAGTATAAAACTGCGATACAACTAAATAAAATTTAAGTAATTAATACACAATAATATTAACCACCAATTTCTTTTCCAGACCTGCTATACGTTACCATCAAGTCATACTGAGAAATGAATTCGACTGCAACAGGTGCGTCTGCGATCCTAAAGAGCAGCGTCGCTTACTGTGGCTAGGTGAACATGAGATATTTATGAAGACTAATCCGATTCCCCCAATGAAATGTAAGTTACACTAACTAGGCACTTGCATTTAATTACCTACCGAAGAGCAGAGGCTACCAAAGTTAATGCTGCTGTTAGTTGAAAAATCCACCTGTCAATAACGTCGTTCAATGTGGTCGTGACATGCGTTAATAGTGGTCACCTAAATAATAGCAGTCTTTTTATAGAAGGCCTGACAGTCCGGTGATGGTACGACGCCGTTCTATCACAGAACGCAATGACGGTATCGTCATTGGATTGGTTGTTGTATGGAGAAAGAATGACGCTTTATTCCAACAACCAATAAAATTCGATGACGCCATTCTGTGATGATCCGGGTGGACTTCGTACAGTCTGGCACCCCCTTTAAACCATTTCAGACCGAGCGTTCGGGACCCTAAAATTCTATTAACAGACACTACTTTCCACTATGTAATCTGAAGTAAATATTCTTAGCTTAGCCAATCCCGAGCCCATAAATGAATTAAAGTATTGAGTGGCCTGCGCAGAAAAAGTGTCTCGAATAAAGATTCTTTCTATTCTTTTTACATTATAGTTCCCACATCCTACGGATTGGCTGCTGGGGTAGCAGCCGAGCGAACCGTTGTTGTGCCTGATTGGATTCTGGATTATTGGCATCCTCTTGAGAAAGCTCAATATCCTGAGTACTTTGCTAGACGTGAATGCAGGAAATGCGAGTTTATTCAAAAGTGGCATTGCGGTGAATTGTGCTAACTTTTAGCTTCAAATGAGCCGAAATACAACGTTTTATGTACCTACCTGTTTGTTTGCTTTGATTTCATCTCTAGTCTCTACCTATGTTCTTTCAGTAGGTAAGTACATGACTCGCCTTTTTAGGTAAGTACCTACTAAATAGGAGTACCTACACTACCTACCTACAATGTTACTTTGTGCATAATATGATAATTTGGGATTACAAAAATGGAATTTTCACAGAAATTGAAGTTTAAGCTACAAGAGTTAAACAAGGCTCTTACCTGCAGCTCCCAAGTGTTAGCAATGAAATAAATGACAGACATTAAGACATAATTGACAGTTCGGCGTGGCCGTCATTTTAGTTAGCAATCAATCAATCACAACAACAAAAAATCACAAAGATGTGTTTTTTCTGCTGATTTTATTCAGTTTCTAACCAATTGTGATGGCAAATAAAGCACCTGATAAGATGGATCCCACGAAAGCAGATAGTTCTTCAGCTAAAGAAGCGAAGAAGCCTTTGACCGACGAGGAGAGGCTCGTATTAGCCAAGAAACTGGATAATGAGCTGGATGATTTCATCAATGGATTGGAGAAGAAGAGGTACACTGATGGATGGTCAGAAGACCGATGGGAGGTAAGATAACTCAATTTTCCTTACGCTGAAAGCAAAAGTTTTACTATTAGAGGTTAGATATTGTAAATAATTTGAAGGTTTAAGAACTAAGGAAAACGACATAAATTTCACTACCTTCCGGCTTCATCATCAGAGGATAATGATGGCAGTTCATTGAGATTATTCTAATGTGCGTTATGATCACTGAAAAATCACAGCAAAGCAAAATACGCAAAATCGTTCACCTAGATGATATATTTTCCAGTTACTTCAATTTAAAACCAAACTACTGAACCAATATTAATGAAATTATGGGACCAACCTGAAAGTCCAATTTCTATTAATTATACCATAAATTATTTTAGCTAGCGTAGATGAAATAAGTAATATGTCAGAATGTCTGTCAACGATCAAACATAATCTTGCAGGAGGAAATGGACAAGCACCCATTCTTCATGAAGTCCGTCCCCGAAGAGGGTCACATGTCACCATTAGTGGAGGGACTTGCCAAACTCAAGTATGATCCTGAAGAGAATACACCGCTAGAGCTGGCAACAAACTATAAGGAAGACGGGAACTTCCATTTTAAACATAAAAACTACAGAATGGCTATTATTGCGTAAGTACTTTTAAGTAACACCACATTTAGCTTGACAATAAATAAGAAAAATCCATGCCAGGCGCTAGCGGTTTGCATTTTCTGAAACCACAATGTTAACAACTACAGCATTCTCTCATTTTTATTTGCTAAAATATTTCAAATATAACAAGTTCTATCAAAATATAAATATACTGCTTGAAACTTTCATTAATAAAATTTACACATTATTTAAAAAATCAAATGTTACCTACTGGAAGATAAACATGAAATAACAAGTAATTAAATTAAAAATTTAATAAAACCCCCGAATTTTGGACCGATTTTCATCAAACATAACTAAGAACACTCCCAACTAATTCACCTTTCAGACAAAAAAAAAACAAAATCAAAATCGGTTCATCCGTTCAGGAGCTACGTTGCCTCAGACAGATACACACAAACACACACACACACAGGCAGACACAGACACGTCAAACTTATAACACCCCGTCGTTTTTGCGTCGGGGGTTAAAAATAGAAGCAAACTATTAATAATTTGTAAATGAGTTGAGTACCTGTTTTTTTCATTATGTTTTACTAAACCATTACATTCAATCATTATTATTCCTTAAATTTAATTAGATTTATTAATCTTCTTTCAGCTACACCGAGGGAATCAAGCAAAAGTGCAACAGCAATGACCTGAATGCAACTCTGTACCATAACAGAAGCACAGCTCAATTCTACCTTAAAAACTACAGGTCCTCTCTGCTAGACAGCGAGAAAGCCTTAAAACTCGCGCCAGACTACTACAAAGCTCAGTTTCGCGCGGCTAAAGCTGCATTCCAATGCCTAAAGTTCAACCAATGCATAGAACACTGCCAGAGGATTCTAGCATCTAAGCCTCAGGACAAAGAGGTCTCTGATTTACTATGCAAGGCGAAACAAAAGCTCATAATCCAGGAACGTGATGATAGGAGAAAAAAGCGACTTCACACCATCCAATCAGAGCAAGCACAGCTGGTAGTCAAAGCTATCAAACAACGCGGTATCAGAGTTTACGAATGGTTTAAGAGAAAGCATGAAAATCTCAATTTAGATCTAGAATATTCTCTTCTACATACAGAAACATCAATGTCCGCTCCTGACGAAATGGTTCATATAGAAGACGATATAATCTACTGGCCAGTTTTGTTAATTTACCCCGAGTATCAAGTAACAGACTACATCAAAGCTTGCCCGGAAGCTCGCAGCTTAATGAGTAATATCGAACAAGTTTTTCCAGCGCCCTGGGATAATGAAGACAAGTACAATTTGAAGAATATAAATGTTTACTATGAAGGGTATAATACGGAACTATTTGCTGTCGACCCTAACAAGTTGCTGAGTGAATTGTTGACTGAAGAGTTCTTCCATGTGAAAGGAGGTCTTGTATCATTTATTATATTGTCCCGCGGTAGCTATGCTGAGAAAAAGTTTATGAAAGAATATGAATAAAACTGTTTTATAATAAATGATCAATGAGTATTATTCAGTATTGAAAACCTCTTAGAAATCCTATCCTATCCTACTATTCCTATTCCTACTATTCCTATTCCTACTAATTCCTACTTTCCTACTAATATTATAAATGCGAAAGTTTAGATGTTTAGATGTTTGGATGTTTGTGTTTCAATCACGTCAAAACTAATGAACCAACTTGGATGAAACTTGGCATATATGTAGCTCGTAACCTGGATTGACATAGGCTACTTTTTATCCCGAATAATTAACAGGATCTACAGGATAAAATGAACGAAAAGGATTAGCAGCGCCAATTGACAAGAGGATTTCATTGTCATGTCATGACACGTCAGTTTGACAGGGCGTAGTACTACCTCTTTGGTCTAACAACTAGCGTTTGACATTCCAGTAGGTACGAGTTCGGTGTAATGAGGTGTCTCAAAGAAGTATCCGCTCGGTACACGCACAGATAATATAATGTACACGGAAACTGTAGACGCGTACGAAGTCGCGGGTAACTGCTAGTAATTCATAAAATCATTATTTTTGTACGAAAGTTTATTTAGACAAGATTATTTAGCACAGTTTAAATGTACAAAGCTTTTATTAGTAGTCTTGACAAGGAAACATTCACCAATGTTTAACCAATCACAAAATAACAGAAACAAAATGGCGTTGCAATTGACCAATAGGAAACGAATTAGTTACCACAGACTAGTGGCTCCCTCTAGGAGTAGCCTGCTAGTTTCACTAAATTTTATCTGTGACTCGATGTGTCTAATAGTAAAAGCTAAATCTATCTGTGACGTTAGTCTACATCAGGATCATTCAAGTCATATCCTTTTTGATGGGGATAGTATGGTCCAGGGGGCTCAAAGGCATCTTTCTCTTCGACCAATGGTGGGTATGGGTGGTGTGGCATAGCTCCCATCCATTGAGGGTACCAGTATAAACCCTGTAAAGGAAATTTGTAAGTCCAGAAACACCAGGGTTTGATATTTTCTAATGCTGATTTTATCAAAAAATTGCCTGATTCACTTTTTGTCTTAGATACTGAACTGATTAATGAAAACTGGTTATGTACTCTTAAATAGTTAACTGAAAAGTATCACTTAATTTTGAACAGGGTACCACTCATTCAATATTGAAGCGTACAACTCACTATTAAATGGTAAGTAATAGATTTAATAGTAATAGTATCATATAGTACTATAGAAAATAACCATTTACTATTAAAGAGTAACATACTTAGAGAATAGTAACAAAGTACAGTCACAACGGATCTTTGTCCCTCTGGAGTAGATACTTCAATTACCCAAAATCTAATAATGGGTTCTGTGCATCTGCACAGAACCCATTTTTGGGTAATTGAAGGTAAGCTAATTTTTCCGCTTAACAGTTACATCCGCAATCGTTTGTTGCACCTAACTTCAGAGGGATAAAGGTTCGTTGTGCGTACAGTAGGTACTACTTTACCAATAGAAAACGAATACTACTTTACATCGTTGAAAAGTACTACTTTCTAATAGAGTAACACTCACTGAGTATTTAAGAGTACCACTCACTGAGTATTGAAGAGTATCACTCACTGAGTATTGAAGAGTATCACTCACTGAGTATTGGAGAGTACCATTCACTGAATATTGAAGAGTACCACTCACTGAGTATTGAAGAGTACCATTCACTGAGTATTGAAGAGTACCATTCACTGAATATTGAAGAGTACCACTCACTGAGTATTGAAGAGTACCATTCACTGAGTATTGAAGAGTACCACTCACCTTGTTACCGCCAGCGGCGTTGCAAGTAAATCTATCATCATGCAAATCCACTGCATCCAGGTAACTCTTGCCGGCTATTGACCCGTAGTTCGGAGGGTACATGAATAAGCATCCGTCTAGGATATCTAAACAGAACATATTATGTTAATTGTAAGATTAAACAATCAAAGTCAAACTTTACTTATTTATGATGTACCGTACGAATAGGAATAATTTATAAGTTTAAAAAACTAGGAAAACCGACTTCAATTTGACTACCAGCTTCATCATCATCAGATGATGATGATGATAGTTCAATGGGAATGTTCAAGTGATTATAAACACCACTTAAAAGTCACAGGAAAGAAAAATACGCAATTTCGTGTGCACGTGGATGGCATATTTTTTTTCAGTTATTTTTATTTATAAGCCATCGATATAATGAACCGATTTTTATGAAAATTGAATGGAACTAACCTGGAAGTACATCCTTTCAGACAAAAAAAGAATTTTTTAAATCGGTTCATAAATGGACAGAGTTCTGATGTAACAAACATAAAAAAAAACTAATTGAGAACCTCCTCCTTTTTTAAAAGTCGGTTAAAAATAGAATAGTGTTATAAAAATTCTGTCATATTTTTAGTTTCAGTTAATTTACGCGGAAATTATTTTAAAAAAACTTAATTAATATGTGATTGCCCAGTTGGAGTGCTAAAAGTCTTGAAGTAAAATTGTCTTACAAGGTACAGTGATATTGTTATCTTCCTCTGGCTCGTCTGGCTTGGGGGTGGGCTCAATGTAAGGCGGTATCAGTTCGATTCCTCTCGCCGGGTCTCCAGGGATCAGGAATGGACCTGAAAAAAAAATACATTGGCATTGAAAAGAAAGAAAAGGATTAGGCAGAACATGAAAGGCATTTCGAAAGGTTAGTCTCCTCTTAAAAGGAAGAAAGCAAAAAAGCGTCAGCAGGGGTATTCCAATCTCAGTTGAACTGCAAAGTTGAACTGCAAAGTTTTAAATCATGGTCAGTTCATACTAACTTATAGTTATTCTGTGACTAAATAGTGACATTATGACGTCATTTGATGTGTTTTCACGCATATTTTGCTGTCAAGTGTCTAAAAAGAATGATCACGTGGTACAAAATTGTACCACGTGACCTGAAGAAATTACACTGGGCAGTGAAATATAACTTGACAGCAAAAGATTGGATTATTGATTAGATTGGATTGAATTGGAATTGGGGCTGAACATGTCTTATTACCGCCATAATGATTGGTATAGTTCCACTCGCAGACGTGATGGTCGCAGGCCAAAGGTGAGTTGGGCTCTTTGGTGTAAAACGTGTTGCCGTTAGGAGTGGTCTGCAAGAAAAGATAACATGACTTATTTAAACTAATAAAAGTGAGTTGATAAAGTCAAACGCAGTGTGTCAGCTAAGTTCGGTTAAGAAACGGGTGACACAGGCGGTTACGTTGTCCTAAAGCTTTCGTCTATTATAATCCGAAACGGGAACAAGCAGACCAGATTAAAATAGTCAGCGTCAAGAAGGTGGAAGGAAGGTATCGGAAGGTGACTGAGAAGATGAGCCTGAATTTTATGAGAGTTAATTTAGCAAAAAAAGTAAAGAAAATTACGAATATATTGATAATCGGATCTTACGAGTAGATAATCATGATGTCGGTACCGCATCCCCTGTATGTTGAAGTCGAGGATGAAAGATCCGGAGGTGATGATGCAAGAAGCGGCTGATAGTGGCGGGATCTTGTACATCACCAAGCCGCATTTGACGATGGCTTTGGGAAGGGCGGTGATGTCACGCTCCTGTTGCAAAATCTTCTTGAAGGGGAACCTTGAAAGAGTATGCTGCTTGATTCTTTTGCTCCCTTGAGTTTTTTGTCTCAATTAAAAAGGAGCTGGATTCCCTGGCCTGGATTCCTTTCAGTTATAGCCTTGCCAAAGCCGTAGTGTAATTGTATTGTAACTGGTCTTCATCCAAGTCCTATTAGTTTTAAAACAAGTGATTTTGTTTAGGAATAGTCTCACCTGAATATACAGATGCCGATGTGGCACTCAAGCCCATGCATGTAGTTGTCAGTCGGGAAGGATATGCTTGGATCGTCCAGCAAATAGTACTTCTGCTCCTCATGGTAATGCAGAAATCCAAGGAATATGAACGAACGGTCTTTGCAATATGGGGCTGGTCCGCGACCCATGTGGTAGATATCGCTGTATATCTCCGATATGAAGATGTATACGTTCTTTCCGCAGTAATATTCTGTAAATATATCCAGTAGTTAATCAGAACATAGAAACATCTCGATCAAGACCTGGATGAGATTAGCACTAGATCGTGACGAATGGCACTGACAAAAAGAGATCAAATAAAATCGGAGTGAGAATGAGAGTGAGTTCAATAATCGGTGCAAAACACACTCACCTTGGCTTACATAGAACTCCATAGGCACAGGTCCTCCGGTGTAAGTGGCTTTTCTTTCTGCAGCAATGGAGTTGTGGTTCTCATACATTGTCAACATGTTGTCTATAACGTCGTCCAATGTGATCAGTAGAACCTGCCAAGTCAAGATCAATACAAGGCGAATACTTGATAAAATATTGCTATATTTCTAAAGGTATACTTAATCGTTTTACTCTCATAGTTTTACGCCCAAGATACTGATGAAAAGAGGAAGTAGAGGCTGCGGAATCCAAGTTTGGCGTAGTCTTGTATTCGAGGTCAAGACCACTAGGACTTCGGGACGCACTGAGCCAGCAGAATAAGTACTTTTACTCCCTACCTATTGGAACATTTACTTCGATGTTGATACCTTTAGTTCTTGAATGTGCAGTTTTATGAATCGTCCGAGATGATCAGTCGCAATGTGAACTCGCTCGTTGATCAAGTACTGAAAGCATAAAGGAAATATTTCCGTTCCAATTTTATTCTTTACCATTTCTGCTACAGTTTCAGCAGCTATTTTTGAAGACATTATCCAAAGCGTTTCTAAAGAGGCTTGTACTTTTTGATGATCGAGTTACTACCTGGTCTTCTGCCGTCTTGATCCTCATCATCTCGTTCTGGTACAGCCACAGATTGTCCAGTTTATCCGTTGGGTCGTGTCCGTAGATTTCGAATGCGTCTATGATCATCGCGAGAGTGAGGTTCTCGCTAGGTGCCAGACAACATGGGTGGTTGCGGATATTGTACGGTGTCTATGGTAACAGGCTATTATTATATCCCCCATCATCGAAATATGTAATTCAATATGTGTCTACTGTGTTTTCAGCATTTTTTACATACCGTTACGTGTATCCAAACCAAACATAGTGCGAGCAGAGCGCGTGCACGAATACGCACCTCCATTTTGCCAACATGGCGTCTGATAAAATGCGCGGGAAAGTTCAATTTAGTAATTGGCAATTTATTTCTTATCTCAACCTTGTCCGTAACTTTTATCGAGAATAACTATAAATATAAAATACCAACGATTACTGATGGTACGTTTGTTTATGACATAGCAATGCTTAGAATAAAAAAAGTTGTTGTTTTTCCCCTACCTCCTAATATTCGAAGTCCCAATATTCGAAGAAATAATAGTTGTCCAGAATGGCGCCCAACGCGGGGCATACTTTGGACGTAAATACTAGTTACTCATTATCAAAAAATACTCATAATATTGTTTAACCGATTAACTATTAGAAATACACACTAATAACTAGTTTCAATAATAATTCAACTACTTATAGCAATTTCTGGAAACTAGTCGTTCATAAAAATATAGGCTGATGTCAAAATAAAACATAAATGTCGAATAACATTTTATATTGTTTAAAATACACACCTAGAATCGTTTCATCACAATACATGTATTTTTAGTACGTAGATATAATATAATTTTATACATCATTATTGCACTGAATACTTCACTAAATACGAACTCTCATTACAAGCAAACTTTAACTGGATTGCTACATCTTGTAGTATAGAAAGTAGGTACCTACTTATAGTTGGTTTTGATAGTTTCGATCAACATAAGGCTCGGTTTGTTCGTAAATCATTGAACACTGAAGACCTTCAAGAACTTGACGAAAATTTTTACGTTACATTACTTAAAACACAGATTATCTTCAAATAACACTCACAGTTAACATGCGTTTAGATCTTGAATTGAAACATTCACAAAAAACATCATAATTATGGAAGACAGTTTTTAACCTATTCGTTTTGTAAACTAAAGTTTAATCGAAATGGTTTCTTACTTGAAGCTAACAGGAACAATGTGAAACAGCTAATAAAACAGGTTATCACACAATGCATAACATTATTCCAATCTAATCTAATTAACTTGTATATTTAAGTACATTCTTCTATTTATAATAATCAACAACAATGTTTTAATTTATGCTAAAAATGGAAGACTTCATTACATTAAACTATTACTTACACTTATTAATAAAAATATAATTATGTTGATAAAAAACTACAAATAAAGATTTGATATATATTTAATTTATTGTTTTATAGTTATTTATATAATTTATATTCAACTAATGCATAATATATATCTTTTTGTTTAAAATACATTAACAAGCAAGCGACACCGATATAACAATTTCTAATTATATTGATCTTGAAGTATTTTGCAGCAAAGCCATTTTCATTTGGTTTGAGTCATGATATGCATGATATTTGCTCAATTATAAGTAAAAAAACATGAGCCTCTTCTTCTGAATATTATAATACTACTTATAACAAACATTTTATTTATTTATTGTAAAGTACCGAAATTCCCAAAATGTTTTATGATATAAAACACATATTTTTATAGTAGCTACTTTTATTGCAATTTTTCACAGGCAAAGCAAAAATTATTGTATATTTTATTGTAAAATTAAGTTTTATTACTATATTTTATATAAAATGGAAGACTTCGTTGTTATACATATTTAAATACATATTATCTTGGAAGACATTGGATATAAAATGTATAAGAAGATATATAATTATTATAATATTCTATTCTGACTAATATAATATTTTATGAAATATTTTTTTCCAAATGATTTCTATATCAGTACTAAGCCAAACTTTTATTATAACACTGGTCTAGCAATTTAAATACATATTCGCATTTGAACATCGCAAGCCGCATTTTCAACGACAAAGTAGTATATGAATATTACTATGCGTATATCTAAAAATAGTTCAACAATTATTGTCATACATTACCTATTTATATTTAGAACGGCAATCCAATCTTAAATGCCTTTATGAGAGCAGAACCCGAGTCGTACATACCGATAACTCCGAATAATACTCCTAGAGATATGATAAAGTAATCATAAGCAATAGTAGTGCTATCCAACTGATTACCCTTCAGCTTGATGTGGAAGTAAGCTGGCCAAATGAAACTCAACATGGTTCCCGTGAAACTGCCAATGAAACCCATGAGAATCGCAAAGTGGGGGATGAATATAGCCATCAAAATTGTGAACATTATCACCCCGAGTCTCCAAGCTAACCCCCAAACTTTCAACTCTCCATCGAGGGCGTAAATGACAGGGAAAAAGGTCTTAGGCTTGCCCCTAAAAAGGGCGCGCTCGAGAAGATCACATGCAGCATAATACGGTAAAGGATAACTGAGAACAGCTTTGATTACCAAAAAGAAGTTAACGAGTCCTTTGAAACCAGCTGAACGTAGATTATTAGTGATGACCTGTTGAGTATCGTTCTGAAAAGTCAAGAAGCAGAGGTATCCGAAGATAGCTTTGAAAGCGGCAGCGGCGATGTGCGACCAATTCAACATCCACTCGAACTTGGATCGATCTTCCATATTACCTTCTAAAGTAGGCAAAAATATCTGCGAGGTATAAGAAAATACTATAACTCCGAGGCTGATTGGGAAATTCTCGAAGTCTAAACTCCATTTCACTTTAGACCATCCCCAATCGCCAATGTAGAGGATGCAGTAACCCAAAACAATAGCGTTGATGATCAAGTGACTCATAGTGCACCAGAAAGAGAGCATACTGACACTTTGCAATGACTTCAGAAAGCCTAATGGGAGAAGGAATATTCCCATAAGCATCATCCAAGATCTGGTGTCAATAGACCCATCAGGAAACGTTCCAATCATGAGATCACCACAGACAACGACATACAGAATACAAGTCATCAACAACTCGATGATTTGGGCGAGATTAACAATTCTCGCACCGTATTTTTTACCGAAGCATTCTTTAGCAATACTTACATAGGAGTCTCTAACTCTTACTTTTTGACCTGTGACAGGGTCGTCTTCGTAGAGGCATTCGACGAGGATCTTGCCAGTGTAGCAGCAGATGTGAGCGATGCCTACCATTGCAAAGATGGCCCAGTAGCCTCCTTGGAGAACAGCGAACGGCAAGGATACCACGAACATGCCCTGTGAAAAACAGAACATTCAAAACCTCGTAGTCGTGCCTAAATGAATTAAAAACATTTAAGAATCTTTTTGTACCTGGATGGCGTTGGTTACGTTCCACGCAGCTTGAAACTCATTAATCTTGTGGCCAGGCTTCCCTCCAACCTCTTCAAATCCTCCTTCTTCAGACGAGGCGTAGAAATCCACACTTTGCATACTTTGAGTTCTGAAAACATTCAATTGTGCTTAATATTCTTGAAAATGTCTTGTTGTTTTTTATGCTGACGTCAAATCCCTATAAATCTTTCTTGATTTACCTTGGTGCTCCATCTTGCTGGGGAACTGTATGCTGGTAGCTGGTAAACGAGTCCTCAGCTTGGAGCTCTCCGCTCAGAAATGGATTGGTTGGGTTTGTCGATTGATATCCCGGCGATGTTGTTTCGTTCATTGTTGAAAGCTCACAACTCTCGCCCGTGTCTGGAAATTGAAAAAGTTTTAGAGCATATACATATTTGCATACAAACGGTAAATTAAAAATTATGATTTGTGGATTTGGATTTACAATATTGAAATAACTGCCATAATCGAAGGTTTCTAGGCAATCTATGATATCGTTCACTATGATAGTTCCAAAAGTTATGATGATATACTTCTTAATGCCAGAGGTTACGTCGATCTTGGCTTTCTGCCAAAATTATTTAATTATTAAATTATTTAATTATTATATTTCATTTAATTATTTATTATTATTAAAATTAATTCGAAATCACACAATTTGAAAACAATTGTTTAAAGATCATATAACAGATTATGTTCAATGAATTTATAAAGCTTGGACAATGAAAAATTGCATACCCATATTTGCAAAGCGGACATTTTGGGGAGGTCGAGCGGAGGTCCCAGGCTTCTCTGGTATCTGCTGCCTGACTGTCTGCATAGCCACGTCCAAGGCATTCTTCAGAGGAGGCAGCTTGAAGCGGCCTAGGTTTATCATCTTGATTCCTTTTCTTTTTTGCCCTAAAGATTACTCTGTACCTTTCTTTCTTAGTTTTCGACTGTATAGTCTTGTAAATTATTAGTTAATACAAATCGTGGAAGACATACGTTTCTATGAATAACTTTACTTACGCTAGCTTGGAAGACTTCTTTACACTATCCTACGTTTAAAATTACATTACTTAACCTATCAATGTGCCATTGGTGGTAGCAGCCATTTTATTTCAGTTTCACACACATTTCACGTTTTCTCGTTTATTATTTTCACTTGTATTTCACGAATGCTTGTTTTATTGGGCTATGGGTAGTTTTTGTAGGGCTTTATCATTTTTGAAGAGGTTTTCTTTTGTGTAATGGCTGCTCGGCACCGTTTCAGAGGGTGGTTATGCCACCCTTTGCGCGAGTAGTGTTGTGTGTAGGTATCCGGTAGTTACGGACTTTTGAGGATAGTCCGGCCATAATTTGCGTTCAATAATTTTTTTTCTAAAGTAACCTTTTATAAAGGTCAAATCCCTGAATCAAAATTGTAGGCTTAACATTGATAGGTAATTAAAACGAAAATAAAAAAAGCTAGCGTCTGTATCTCCCATCCACAGAAACCAATCCAAAATCACTTTGTAATCGACTCATCAAGCCTGTTATCTAAGGGCGTAAGCTAGAGACAAAGATCCCACATGTTATAAGGTATATATAATTGGTCAAATGCAGTATTTTTTGTAGCAGTTAGTGCCTATTCTACTGACAAGTTGCAATACATCGTGTGGGAGATACCACATCTTGTCCGGCTTTCCGGACAATATTGAAGAACTTATCCGGTGTTATGACGTCACACTATTCCCATCCCTTAGCGCGGGGTGTGTGCGCGGTGAGCAGATCGATAGATCCGGCAGGGATGTTAGTGTTACGAGAGGTAAAGCGCTAGTGCAAGGACATGGTTGGCATACTTAGGATTTGTATGGGGTCATTGGAAGTATTCTTTTAAGGGATCTTTGGACCGTACTAAGCATAGGACCGTATGTCTAAAAAGAGAGTAGCAGAAAAAAGTCAATTTATTCACAAATAAAATTATGACTAATACAGTATTTACAATATTTATGTACAAAATACACATGAAGCAGTTAAGCTATCTACACACCGTTGAAAAAAGTTGACCCAATTTTTGAAAGGTCATAAAAGACTAGTAATTTCAGCATCATTAGACCGCCTTGAAATACGTTGGAAATTATACCTTTCTTTCTAAACGACGTTGAACTATCCTCATCCATCCATACAGCCTACGGTGCTGTCAATAGATATAAAAATGATTGAATTAGTTTAATAAAACTCACAAAAGTGGGTTAGAGGCTCAACATTGCTTTTTTTGGATATCTTTAGAGGAAGCAATGTCCCGCAGTGATCTTCTTGCAAGCTGATAATATATTTTCTTTTGTTAGGGAACATTGTTATTGATAGAATATAAAAATAAAATATTAATAAAAATTGATAGAAAAAAAAAAATAAAAAAATATACCCTAGGCTGATAATATGATAATGAACAAGGTTGGTAATTATCTTCTATCTGCATAAATAGGTAGATATGCATAATTTTTTTATTACTTTTAATACAAATCGTAAAACTATGATTGATCGTTACAATTAATTGGTCGTTTGCACTAACAAGAAAGAGATTAGGGTTTAGTTGTTAGAAGTGGTCGATATGGCCCGTGTGCGACGTAAACATGATTTTATATTTTTTACATATTTTTTATTTATTTTTAGCGATACGGTAAGATTACTAAACTAGTATATAAGTATTCTACCAATCCCTTGGTCCCCATAATACAAGCTAAGCTATAGATTTGCTTTCATTTGCTTGTACTAACTTTTGGCCCGCCTGATGCTAAGTGTAAAAAGTAGAATATAAAATATTCATGGACATGGGAATTTGCGATATGGGAACTAGATTGCTAATAGTATACTTATATACCTACATCCTTTTAATAGATAGTAACACCCAGATATAGAAGAAACATTTATGTTTTCCACACACAAATATTTGTTCTTGGTGGGGATCGAACCTACGACCCACAGAACGGAAGGCACAGCGATTATCAACTGAGCTGTGACGCCTGTCAACCTGTCACTCTGTCCTACCTCAATTTACAACCACTAGTGTCAAAGTCATGAGCTTTTCAGCAAGGTTACATGGTCCGCAACCACCCATGCTGCCAAGAACCAAGTGAGAATCTAACCCTTGCGATGGTGATAGACGCATACGAGATATACGGCCACGATCCTACGAATAAACTCGACCACCTGGCGCATTATCAGATCGAGATGATGAAGATCAAACGTGCACCTGATCAGGTACGAACTTATCTTGAACTCGTACAGGGGTCTATGCTCAGTTTGCCAGAGATTTTATTCTAATAGAGATGACGTCATATCTCGGCCGAAAACTTGCTTCACCAGTACGTGAATCGAGTTTTTGACGTCACTTTGACGTCATCTCTATTAGGTGAAATATCTGATGTACTCAGTAAAGATTCCTGTATAATTCTATTTCTATTCCTATTCTGTAGTCTCAGTAAAGATTATATTGTTTTATTATCTCTAAAGTTTAATTACATAAACTACAAATTAGAATATCATAGGTCAAATACTACTTTTCTAGATACTTACAGTACACACAACGAATCTTTTATCCCTCTGAAGTTAAGTGCAACAAACGATTGCTCGTTCGGTCGATTCCGATTATACCAACGAGAACCTAGTGTCTAGTTAAACCTTACTTACTTTAAGGCACTATAAAATGTATATATGTGTAATCTTTTGAAATAATAATAAATAAATAAATTGCATGCACTGTTGTGCGGAAAAAATTGTTTACCTCTAATTCAATCAAAAATGGGTTTTGCGCAAATACTTAAAAAGGATAAAGATCCCATTGTGACTACTATACGTTTAGCTGTAGACATCATTTAATGTTTTAATGTTTATGTTTCAGTACATAATAAATGAACACGTGCACATAGCAACGGATCACTTGGGGAGGTTCATCACGCTGCACATTAAGGAACTAAAGGTAGTTAGACCAATTTCTTATATAATACTTACTTGGCACTCGCACAAGATTTCAGCTTGATCTCAAGATAATCTAAGAGAACTAGGTCAACTCTAGGCTATTGAAGGTTTCCTGTGACCGATAAAAAAACGTTTAGGTTACCAACTTTATTGTTTTAATGACGATTATGATTTACGTGGTGGCATAAAATAATGTTTAAATTATCATAAGGCACATAGGGCGTCTTGCACCAGAATCACTAAACATGTTAAACAGCTAAATCGATTTAAATCTGACGTATTTATATGACTTGACAACTCGCTAAATACTATTTAATAGTTAAACGCGTTTAGCGATTCTGGTGCAAGCCGCCCTTAAACTTGATGATAGTACGCAGTTTATGCCTACAATTTATTCAGAAAAATATTGTAAGTATACGCAATCATCTTCTACTTTATACAAGACCATTGAAGTATACTAATAGAATTCGAAAAAGCAGAAAAAAACAATCTTTTATAATTGTGCAGTAATAGTCTGTGTCCGTGTCTTGTAGCGTGAGTGCTACGTAGCAATGCGTTACACGTTTTGTAATATGCTACACGATTTGTAGCAGTACGTGCTACGTTTTGTAAAAGATGCTTCGTAGCAATGCTACAGGATTTTTAGGAGTGCTACGTGTAGCGAGCTACACGATTTGTAGCACATGCTTTACGTCGTAGCAACCGCTACACTATTTTTAGCAGTGCTACGTGTAGCAAGCTACACGATTTGTAGCACATGCTTTACGTCGTAGCAACCGCTACACTATTTTTAGCAGTGCTACGTGTAGCAAGCTACACGATTTGTAGCACATGCTTTACGTCGTAGCAACCGCTACACTATTTTTAGCAGTGCTACGTCGTATCGTCGTCGTCTCAAATCGCTATACTATGTAATTTTTGTGCTCGTAGCATTGCGCTACACTTTCTGTAGCTGTGCTACGCGTTTTGTTGCCCCGCTTCGTAGCAAGCTACACGTATTGTTACACATATTGTTTGCACGCTATGGTTTAGTAATCATGTAGCAGGCATTACTTTAAAAACTTAATATGTACAGTCGGCTACACATCAACCTATCAACCGGTTCGAACTTTGAACTCATCATGAATCATTTGAATCATGCGAGAGAGACGATATGTTTGTATGTGAGACTCGCTGGTTGCGCGCCACGCGCCTACACCTATTGCGATCCCTGATTCGCAACATTCAAATTATAATAGTTCAAAGTTCAAACAGTGGATAGGTTGATGTGCAGCCGACTGTATTTACTAGGTTTAAAAAAAACTTTGTTCTGTAGGTTCTTCTAATAGCGTTAGAGGATACAATAGACAACATGTTGACTATGTACGATAATCACAACGCGTTGAAATCGGATCGCGTCGCTACCTACAACAGTGCTAGTGGGGGCACTGTGCCTTCCGAATTCTATATTAGTCAAGGTAATAAAACTTAATTTTACAATATTAGAAATAGACATGTTTTATCATCATAACAGGCGTCACAGCTCAGTCGGTAATGGATCTGCCTTCCGTGCTGTGGGTCGTGGGTTCGATCCCCACTGAGAACAAACATTTGTGTGTGGCAAAACATAGATGTTTGTTCTACGTCTGGGTGTTACTATGTATTATAAGTATGTATTTACGAAAAAAAAGTATATAAGTATTCTATCAGCATCTAGTTCCCATATTACAAGCTTTGCTTAGTTTAGGACTAGAGGGCGTCGTGTGAAATGTAAAAAAAAAAATAACAACTCAAATTTTTTGAGTTGGTGTAGTTAATTCAAGTGAAATTCAGCTGTAAACTAGTGCTAACTATAAAGAATACATGAACAAAGTGTTTTCCCCCTAGATAAGACTGTAAAAATCGTGCTACTGAGCACGTTTTTAGAATAATCTATATTAAAAACTTTAATTAGAGTTAAATTACTCATTAGCCTGTATTTTGCCAAGATCGTAATAGTTTTTATAGCAATGTACGCTACAACAAGTAATTAAATTTAAAATTTAAAAAACCCCCGAATCTTGGTTCGATTGTAATCAAACATAGCTAAGAACACTCCTGACTAATTCACCTTCCAAACAAAAAAAAAACAAAATCAAAATCGGTTCAACCGTTCGGGAGCTACGTTGCCTCAGACACACACAGACACGTCAAACTTATAACACCTCGTCGTTTCTGCCTCGGGGGTTAAATATAACAGCGTGAACAAGTTCACTGCTGGATACAGGCACCACATACTCCCAAGATCTGATCATCAATGATGAAGAGAATCTGAGGAAGTTATGTTTTGTGATTTTTAAATTTTAGTAAATTTTTTTTTTTCAAAAAATAAACGACTAATTTACTTTTTTTGTTCAAAACAATAACTATATACAAATACTTTAGAAAATAGCATTTTTAACAAAAAAAATTTTTAGTAAAATAAACTTGTTTTATATACAGAATACTACTGCGGTAAAAATGTGTATATATTCCTATCGGAACTATACAGTGATATATACTACATGGGGCGAGGCCCGGCTCCGTACTGCAAGGGGCGGGCGTTCCATTTCCTAGGATTCGTGCATTTTCTAGAAGATAATCATTACTATTTAGAGGAGGATCCTAATGTCGCCTTCCAGATGGATAACTTCATCCACGGCATGGAGTGCCATCTTGGCATTTGTGTTTTTCGGTGAGTGAGATATATCTATGAGATACGTGTAAGAATCACACATACATATAAAAAAGTATATAAGTATTCTATCAGCCATCTAGTTCCCATATTACAAGCTTTGCTTAGTTTAGGACTAGAGTGCGTTGTGTGTACAGTCCATGAATATTTATTTTATTTACCTAACTTCAGAGGGATAAAGATCCGTTGTGCGTATTTTAACATCAACAATAGTAAAAATATATAAATATAAATAAATATTCAAGGACATTTCACACAACACCCTCTAGTCCTAAACTAAGCAATGCTTGTAATATGGGAACTAGATGCTGATAGAATACTTATATACTTTTTTTTTTGTAAATACATACTTATAATACTTTAATATAAAAAAAAAATACAAAATGGAAGGGCCCCATTGGAAAACGAAAAGCTGGTAGACCGAAACAAAGGTGGGCCGACGACCTAATAAAAATTGCTGGATGCAGGTGGCTAGCTACTGCCCAGAGCAGGGACGGCTGGAGACGTTTGGAGGAGGCTTTTACCCTCAAGGGATCCACATCCATCACTAACAAATAGGTTAAGATTAAAAAACTACTAACACTTAAATTATATAATTTAGAGATGCTAATATGGTAAGTTTGTGGAAATAAAAAGCTTTAATAATAATAAAAAATATTAAATTTGTCAGGTTTCCTTTCAAAAAGAACCTACAACATCTCCGCGACGTAGCAATCCTCCCTAAAGCGATAGTGAAGTGTGGACTGGTGATGTACAAACTGCCCCCACTGACGGCTGCATCTTGCATCATCACATCCGGCTCCTTCATCCTCGACTTTAACATCCAGGGCATCCGGTACAGGCATTACGATTATCTTCTTGTGAGTACAATTCTAGATTTAAGGTTTGTACGGGTTCGTAAGGGTTTAATACTCCTATACTACTAATATTATAAATACGAAAGTTTAGATGTTTGGATGTTTGTGTTTCAATCACGTCTAAACTAAAGAACCAACTTGGATGAAACTTGGCATATATGTAGTTCGTAACCTGGATTGACATATAGGCTACTTTTTATCCCGAATAATTAACAGGATCTACAGGATAAAATGAAAAAACGGGATTAGCAGCGCCAATTGTTGGCAAGAGGATGATGTCATGTCATGTCACGTCAGTTTGACAGGACGTAGTACTACCTCTTTGGT
Source organism: Gandaritis pyraliata (assembly GCA_947859175.1). Taxonomy (NCBI): domain Eukaryota; kingdom Metazoa; phylum Arthropoda; class Insecta; order Lepidoptera; family Geometridae; genus Gandaritis; species Gandaritis pyraliata. Next base: position 4,143,450 of record OX401874.1, on the reverse strand, counting down.
CTAACGACTCACGTTTGACATTCGAGTACGGGTTCGGAGTAATGTCAAGTTTCTCAAAGAAGTATCCGCTCGGTACACGCACATATAATATAATGTACACGGAAACTGTACTCGCGTACGAAGTCGCGGGCAACTGCTAGTACTCAATACATGTATTGCTTTCACATGGTATTATAGTTGTTACATTGTAGGTAGGTATCACACATGAACCCTGTTCAGGGGTATTGCAACAGGAAAGTAGGCAGTAAGTAATTTTTCAATTCAGTCAATTTCTTGTGTTTACAGAAACTTACTTGTTTGTGTTTCTTGTGTTTGTGTGTATAAAGGGGTTCAATAAAATCATAAGGATCATTTAGAATCGTCTTAAATAACTAGGTGATTCTAAAGTTGTTATATTACAGAGCATTCCTAACGGATACACGTACTATACAAAGGAACCGTATTCTCCGCTGAGTTGCGACCATCATGTCTGCGAATGGAACAATACCAATTTCTACGGAGGTAACCTATTGTTGATTCTTTAAAGGAATAACTGGTAGATTTTTGCTTTTCTCCAATTAAAGAGCACTATCTAGGTATCTCTGTGAACTTATATCTAAGTAGATGTATTGTATGTATGTATGTATTATTTTATTTAGTAAAAAGTACACATAATAAGTATGTATAATTTTTATTAGGTATATATGTATTTTATGATAGGTATATGTTTAATGCTTTATTCTTCTTAATAATATTGTTTTGTTAGTTTAGTAAGTATCAAATCTCCGTTATATTATAACCTATTTATGTACACGGACCTGCCTCTATAGTCACCTCTCTTTAGCCTCAAAGGTTTGCTGGAAGAAAACTCTTGTTAGGGTTAAGCTCGCCTTTGTACATGTCATCTATTTCTGTCTTTTGTTTATGTCCTGTGTTGTGTGCAATAAAGAATTAAAGTCAGTTTTAATGTACAATTACTGGGTTTATTGATAAATTTAGAAAAAAATATAAAAATTTAGATGTGCACAGCACAAAGGGTCCGAAAGTAATGTATTTCTTGTCGAATGTTAATAGTAGGTACGCGAGCATAGTTGTTTCTTGCAAACTGGTAGGCGTTGCGCGGCAACACCTAGGTATATCTTAGTTATTCTCTAAGTTGATAGATCAAGTTCAAAACGTCTTGATTTGAAAACTAAAGTTTTATTTCAGGTCCATTCGTAATTCCCGGCGACCCAGGCATAGGGTTGACACCTATCCCGCCGTGGCTCGAACACGCGACCGAGCCGCCCCTGCAACCCGCTACTGACGACCCTAACAACGGGATGAATAACCCCAATATCACTTGTAAGTAACCTTTTACATCCATCGTTTGTAGAAAGCATACAGGGTGTAACATAATGTAGGTATCTATAAGCCCGAAGGGGGGGTATTCCGCGAACAACTGTGACAGGCGTCACAGCTCAGTCGGTAATAGCTCTGCCTTCCGTGCTGTGGGTCGTGGGTTCAATCCCCACTGAGAACAAACGTTTGTGCGTGGAAAACATAGATGTTTGTTCTATGTCTGGGTGTTACTATGTATTATAAGTATGTATTTACAAAAAAAAAAGTATATAAGTATTCTATCAGCTATCCAGTTCTCATATCACAAGCTTTGCTTAGTTTGGGACTAGAGGGCGTCGTGTGTAAAGTCCATGAATATTTATTTATTTATTAACAACGTTTGTTCTACGACTTTAAATCTTTCAAAGTTTTTCATTCATGAAAAGCGTCTTAAACTTTCATTAAGAACAGCATTGCACACGCGTTAATGTGTCTATGTGTGGGTGCGTGTGTACTAACAGGCTTGATACTACGCAAAGTAAACGATACATGCGTACGAAGTCGCGGGTAACAGCTAGTATTTATATAATTTACAGACTCTCTGGACGGGTGCTGGTTCATGTTCCCGCCTAACTACGGCTCCATCGCCGGGATCAGCTACTTGGACCCTCTGTCGGTGAACGAGTACCGCTTCACTTGCCATGGCAACGGGAATAAGGTTCGTTCATTCGGCAATAAGATTCGATCATTCAGGAATAAGATTCGTTCATTCGGGAATAAGGTTCGTTCATTCAGGAATAAGTTTCGTTCATACAAGAATAAGTTTCGTTCATTCAGGAATAAGGTTCGTTCATTCAGGAATAAGATTCGTTCATTCGGGAATAAGGTCTAATCTAAAGTGGCAAGCACGCAAACGATTTTATTTATTAACAAAGTATTGATAAATCTAACCCTTATCTTCAGCAACAAGGTCTATACTGGTACCCGCAATGGATGGGTGCTCCGCCCCACCACCCGTATCCTCGCGCTGATGACTCGCCTGCAGCACTGGAACACCCTCCACCGGGACCTTACCACCCCCACAAGGAACCTATACCGATGCCCGCGATGCCTAGACAACAATAAATGTTATAAAATAGAACTGCTTTTTAGTTACTCCTTTGTTCATAGTGACGGAGTCCTTAGGCCGCCTTAAGGCCTCCGTCGTGGTTAACGACTGCTAGAGCCGGGATCGACAGTTTAACGTGCACTTCAATGCACGGAAGTGCTCAGATAAATACCACTAGCGGTCACCCATCCACATAGTGACCGCGGAGAACGTCACTTAGATAATCGGTGAAGATTGACTATGCAAAAATACCACTAGCGGTCACCCATCCACATAGTGACCGCGGAGAACGTCACTTAGATAATTTTTTTTCACCGATGTGAAGATTGACTATGCAAGTCTAGCCACGAGCGCTTTAGTTATTACTACAATGTGTTCAGTGATCTTGTAGAATAAAGTTAGCTTAGGTTGGGACTAGAGGGCGTTGTGTGAAATGCCCATGAATATTTATTTATTAAAGAATTACAGGTGTGAGATAGGCAGGGAGGTAGAGTCTAGCCACACTAAGTCTGCTATGTAATATTGCATTATTTGTAATAATATCTTTACATAAGTTTCGTTTTCGCAGTAGAGACGGTATTTCCAACTGTAGAATTTCAAATTGTCACATTAGCTATGCGCTGCAAACTTTGCTATGTAATAAAAAATATATGCAATTTTTAATAACTTTATTCATATTCATCATAATAATTATAATTTACACAAACATAACGAAACCTAGTGTCATTACATTACAATGTGTACGACGAGTTCATTAACCTAATGTTTTGTTGCCAAAAGCTTATAATATTGCACTTAATTTTATTTAATCCTTGAGGCGGAGACAAGCTTGTATCAGATACTTTAGATTTTTAACCCCCGACGCAAAAACGACGGGGTGTTATAAGTTTGACGTGTGTGTGTGTGTGTCTGAGGCAACGTAGCTCCCGAACGGATGAACCGATTTTGATTTTTTTTTGTTTGAAAGGTGAATTAGTCGCGAGTGTTCTTAGCTATGTTTGATGAAAATCGGTCCAAGATTCGGGGGTTTTTTAAATTTTTAATTTAATTACTTGTTAAAAGCTGCATTACTCAGTTCACCTCCATCTGTCCTATTCACTCAGAAAGTTGACATACTACAATCGCTAGAGAATAGAAAAGTAAAAAAATGTATAGAAATGACGTTTCCAAACGAAAGTCACGTGACCATATCGTTTCATTTTTGACGTTTACTATTCGCTAACGATTGTAGAATGGCAACTTGGCTAGCTGGTTGTATGGAAAATAATGTAGCTACGACGTACCGTTAACGTAACGTATGTACTGTTTAGAAATATCTTTCCCGTGAGTTTTTTATGTTTTTATTTTCGACTTTCGACTAAACAGAAATGTGACAAACATTACCAGAACAAGAATTGGTATTATGAAAGGTTTAGCGTGGAGGCAGTATTGTCACTTGAAATATTTTGAGCGTGATGCATTTTATTTCGCCATTCGCCAAAACAGAGCAAAATGTATAGAATTGTCGCTAAATACTTGTAAAATCGATTAGAAAAAAAATCTAATTACTATCACTAGATTTTACATCTGCCCAAAACTAAAAAAAAATCTATTTCGTATAGAAATTCCGTGTTTTCGTTCTGAGCAGCGCAAAAATACCTATATATATCACACTTTACATCATTTCATGTACATTATGTTAGTTACCAAGACTTAACAATTTCATATAAAAAAAATCAAACTAACTTTTTGACCGATCCGAATATAGTTGTAGCAAATCAGTGCCTACATTCAGACAGGTAATAATAAGCTGTTATGATTTTTCAAAATATTAGTAAAATTCGGTAAATATCAGGTATAAAGTTGGAATGGATAAAATAAAAAGGACTAAAAACTAGAATATGGACTTACAGAAAATGGTAAACTTAAGTAGAATAAATGCAGTAGGGTAAGTGAAAGCGTTAAAATAAGAGTAGAAATCTATGTGCACTTAGTCTATCCGATACAAGGTGTAACTTAACAACTGATAGACAGGGGTAGCATAATTCAAAGTTACAAAATATGACTTCTGTACGCGGGGATCGAACCCACGACCCACAGCACGGAAGGCAGAGCTATTACAGACTGAGCTAAGACGCTCGTACCCAAGTCAAAGACAATAATGTCGATTCTGTTGTTGAATTTTTCTAAACTAACCTAGTTTGACATCGCTAAAATTATAGCTGTCTTCGTCGTTTCCGTTTATGAGAAAGGGACGGCAACATTTTTTGTGCTGTCAAATTTGATTAGTTTAGAAAAATGCAACTGAATCGACAGCAATAAGGGGTAATCAAAAGCCCGTCCAAACAACATTTTGACATTGCGGCTGTTTTTCATATTTTTTGATGATTAGTACCGTCAACGTCACAAATAGATGACATGACAAAGTTTCAAGTTATAAGATAAACAACTGGTAATTTTTTGTAACTTTTGCAACTGTGGCAAAAAAAAAATCTGACAAAGTGATCATTCTTTGATGCTGACTGTACCGTAGCGGCATATTGAATACATTGCACAGAATTATAACAAACTTATTAATATTTTACTCATTTTTTATTTAACCCTATTTCCCTATTAAGTCCCTATTTCACCATCTCATCGTTACACTATCTCTGTCTCTACTTTAAACTTGTCAAAGACAAGGATGGGTATAACATCTTATTCGATAGATAGCGTTAGAGGTGGTGAAACAGGCCCTTAGTAAATATTTCCTTCATGTTTTTCTTGATGGCTACCGAAGATGTTTATTACCGTCTCAGCTTACTAGTCGCTAAAATAAACAGACAGCACCCGGTATGGAAGTTGATTTAAAAAGCTGTTATTACAAATAAGATGATACTAAATGATCCTTGTGTTTTTATTGATAGCTTATGACTTCAACTTTCATGCCGACCACTACACTTCGCATAGTACGAGTACTTCCCATCATGTAAATCTACAGCAAAAATTTTTATAGACAAAACTGGTGTCAAATAACTTTTGTTCACAATTTTCGATTGAAAAATTGAAAAAATGCGAGTGTCTATTTATTCTAGCAATAGAGTTTGCGCGACCAGCACAGATTATATCCATTCTTGTCTATGGCCGGACTTAAACTTTCACGTCATCGATTTCAAATTCTTTCTCCCAACTCTCATCTGAGTTCGAATCATCATCTTTAACAATGGTCTCATTTTCACCAAAATAATCCTCAACCAAATCATTACCGCAAACGTCTTTCGTTGGCTTTTTCGGTGATTGCTTTTGTCCGCCATTTTTATTTTTTACCACCTTTTTGTCTATTGGTGACGCCATCTTTTTCTCTATGGTCGTTGTCTGTTTATTGTTCATTTTGTCTCTGGTTTGCGCGGCTTTTGTCTTTGATTTAGTGATTGTGTTTGTCTGTTTAGTATTATTGTTAGTAAGATCGCGTGGGGAATTTTTAGTCTGTTTCTTAGTAGTTATTTCCTTTTCATATTCTTCAAGCAGTAGAATTTGCTGTTCCTCTGTTAATTCAACGTCGTTTGCGAAGTCGTCTGCGAAATTCAGGTCAGGCTGAGCGTCGGATAGCTCTTATGTTAGAGGAAATAAGGTTCATTTTAGTCCAGAGATAGAAAAGTTTATATCTTGCATACATTTATTCAAGTAATATCGAAAATAATATGAAGTAGGTACTATAACTAACTATGAAGCTATTTTTCGTTTTACATTTTATAACCATGCTAATACAAAGTATGTATAGTAGTCACAACTGATCTTTGTCCCTCTGAAGTATCTACGCAGAACCCATTTTTAAGTAATTGGTGATAAGCAAATTTTTCCGCAAAACAATGCATGCGCAATCGTTTGTTGCACCTAACTTCAGAGAGATAAATATCCGTTGTGCGTACTATACTATAATTTGGACCCATAAATTGAGTGTAACATTTAATTCAGATCTAAAACTATTCTTTAACCCTGTTATTAATAAATTCGTTGTAAATTTGGAATAGTTACACCGTGTTGTCTCTTTCTAATTTGAATCTGCTTGTCAATGCAAAAGACAAAACACAGTGTAACTATTCCAAGCTTAGATCGAGTTTATTAATAAGAAAGTTTGAGAGCATTAATATGAAAATATATTTATATAAATGATATAAAACTTAAAATGAAACACAGGTACTTAGAAAGCACACATCCGGTCAAATCACTTTGCGTTCCTGAATTTACTAACTTTTTGACCGACTTCAAAAAGGAGGAGGTTCTCAATTCTGTTGTATTTCGTTTTTTTACCTCAGAACTCCGTTATTTATGAACCGATTTCAAAAATAATTTTGTTTATCCGAAAGAACATGCTTCCAGGTGGGTCCCATTTCATTTTCATCAAAATCGGTTCAGTAGTTGGGGTTATAAATAGAAATAACTGAAAAAATATGCCAACCACGTAGTCGAAATTGCGTATTTTGCTTTTCTGTGACTTTTTAGTGGTGTTTATAGTCACTAGAACATTCCCAATGAATTGCCATCATCATCATCTAATGATGAAGCCGGTAGTCGAATTGAAATCGGTTTTTCTAGTTTTTTAAATTTATAAATTATGTCGTACGTAATAATTAGGAGGCGCAAAGTAATTTGACGTGAATTATGATTATTCTAACTTACCATCTTCCCAGGCGACCGCCGCGTTCTCAATGTCAGAGTTGTCGTAGGATTTATCGCTCTCCATACCCGATAGTACCTTTTTAGGGCTCCTGTAATTATAAACACGACGGTTAGAAATATCAGCATTAGGGTGCAAACGAAATCACTTGATAGAGATAAATTCCGCCAGATATTTTGTATGAAGTTCCGGCGGGTAGAGCGGAACTAAATAAACAATAAATATTCATGGACTTTACACACAACGCCCTCTAGTCCCAAACTAAGCAAAGCTTGTAATATGGGAACTAGATGGCTGATAGAATACTTTTATACTTTTTTTTTTGTAAATATATACTTATAATTACATAGTAACACCCAGACATAGAACAAACATCTATGTTTTCCACGCACAAATGTTTGTTCTCAGTGGGGATCGAACCCACGACCCACAGCACGGAAGGCAGAGCTATTACCGACTGAGCTGTGACGCCTGTCATAGTTTAAACAGTAGAATTACTGCATACTAGGGCAGTAGGTTTACTGCTCAGTGAGGCAATACATTGTTATATGCAGAGGTAACCGCTTAACATCAGGCGGGCCATCAGATTGTTCCATCAATTAGTTGTATAAAAATATACCGTGCTGGGTAGCGAATTCAGCGTAGCGGTCTAAACTTGAGCTTCGATCACGAATAAATGGTGACAATCGTAAACGTATCGTAACGTTAGCGTACACTGCGCGGTGACGCTGCAACGTTCGGCAGTCGAGCTGGCGTTGACGCGCAATATGACTTCGATTATAAATGATTCCTGTGATTTTATTGAACAAATGATTTTTTGACTCGAATACATTACGTTTACGTGTCGACTGTCACATTCGTTCGTCCAAATGGGAAAATATGATCTTCTTCTTCTTACGTGACAATGGTGACAACAAACACTAGACGAAGTTCGAATAGAACTTCGCCACTTTTACCCCTTCCTCTGTGGCGTCCACAATATCATCCCTTGTGCAGGTGGTAGGGCACAAGGGGCAAATGAGTGAATGGGTAAATATGATGTGTTTAATACAGACAGTTGTAGTGGCGTGGCAGGCTGTGACTGCAGAGGCAGGTTGGCTAGCACGGGGTCCGTCGTGAGGGGAGGCTCGCCGGGCTGCTTGCGCGATGCCGCTGCTAACCGATCTTGCAGCAAAGCCACGCGGAAGAGGTAGCTGGAACAAAAATATTAAAACTAAAAAAAAAAAAGATAAGATAATTCTTTATTTGTCCTCAGCAAATATACAGATGACTTAAGTCATTTATTATAAGAACAGGTAAGTTATTACCTACCTACAAAAAAGTAAAAATGAAAAATAAACAATTAAAAAACAAAGTAGGTAAGCCCACCTGTCCATGAAGCGTGCATGGTACCTACGGTACCTACCTATGTTTTTAGCCTTCCGGCCGGTTCCGCAACTAATTTTCGTAACCAGTTGCGAAAACGGAACTATCATTCTTTACCCGCAACTGGTTGTGGCAGAAGAATAAATACTCTTCAACCGCAACTAGTTGCAGGTAAAAAATGATATTTCCGTTTTCGCAACTGGTTACGAAAATCAGTTGTGGAAACGGCCGGAAGGGTTTTTAGTTAGATTTAGGGCGGCTTGCACCAGAATCACTAAACGTGTTTAACAGCTAAATAGATTTAAATCTGACGTATTTATATAACTTGACAACTCGCTACATACTATTTGATAGTTAAACGCGTTTAGCGACTCTGGTGCAAGCCGCACTAAGTAAACGTTTATCTGGAAAAAAAACGCGCTCTGCGATAAGATCGCCTATTGCAGGACAATGCTGTTGATTCTGTTGTTGCATTTTTCTAAACTAACCTAATTTGACAGCGTCTTAGCATAAGAAATAACTGTTTTATTTATTTATTGTTTTTAGCAGTTAATGTACTTTGTTTTTTTTTTTAATGGAATACAAACAGTTTACTATGAGAGTTCTATCTGTGGATGTATAGAACTAAAAAGCCTAAAATAGTTATCGCTTGTAGTAAAAGTTATATTAAAAGTAGTGGTTGATGAAAGTGGTTATAAAATGGTTACCAAAAGATGTTTGTTTACGTAGCTAAAATACATATCAGAATGAGCTGGACTCAATGTACGAGTCTTGAAAATATGAGAAAAAAAAAATATAAATACGAATACATCTAATAACAATAAAAGCAAGACCGGTCGCATACAAGTTCACTCATTCACTCTAAGCTTCCAAATAAAAACAAAGTTTTTTAGTTTAATTCGTGGTGGGGGAATAAATTGTCGCCCTACTAACCACACCCCAGCCAGCCCCAACATGAAAACAATAAGTCTCACACTAATTAGTTAGTGTGAGACACTAATTGTTTTCATCCCATTTTAACTTAGCTCTGAATATTTATAATTAAACTCACCGTTCCCAGAACTCGTCATGTGTAACAGCATCAGGCACAAGTCTCTGGTACTGCGCCTTCAGGACCGGGTTACCGTCGAGGCGGCGGGCCGCGGCCGGTGCGCTGATGACGCCGGCTTCAGCGCTCTCGTAGCTGTCGCGCCACGCCCTGAACTCGGGGCTGTGCGCCGGGACTATGAATGTCGCGTCCACACGTTGGAGTGCTTCTAGCTCTTTCTGTAACCAACCAAAATATTACTAAAACATATTGTCACATAGAATGTAAGACAAGTTTTTTGTTATGCTAATGTTTAGTCAGCGTCAGTTTAGGGGCACGTCAGCCGGATGCCGCCCGATAGGTGGGCAAACATCACCACACCCTGGGTCCCTGACGGACGTCGGCCTCGTGGTCGCCCTAAAAAGCGCTGGCGGGACGACGTGGACGCCTTTGAAAGGAGATGGTGGGAGGAAGCCCAGGAGAGAGAACATTGGAAGTCTTTGGGGGAGACCTTTGCCCAGCAGTGGGACGAGATAGGTTAAGGAAAAAAAAATGTTTAGTAGTGGCAGGGCTCTTTGTATGCGAGCTCGTCCGGGTTCAGAACTAGCATTGTACCTATTCCGTGTTGTGCACAGTGATGCTTGCATTGCTGTGTTCCGGTTTGAAGGGTATGGGTGCCGGGGCTATTACACGCACATGATACTTAACACCTTTTTCAGAGCCTCACAGGGCATGTCCTCAGTAGACGTTCTCAGTGAGACAATGCAATGGTACCTTGTAAGTAGACAGCATGGTGGTGTCTCCTGAAGAAAGAATGACCTCTGTATCATCTTCATCATCAGGCTCCGGGTTTAGCACTGTGCTCACTTGACCTGCAAACATTTATAAATCTTTATTGAGAATAGAAAGAAGCAGAATAAAATAAATGGGCCCGATTCTGTTGTTGCATTTTTTTAAAGTAACTTAATTTGACAGCGCTAAAGTTATATCTTGATGACAAAATTTTTGGTGTCAAATTAAGTTAGTTTAGGGAAATGAAACCAGAATTACATAGCGTTAAAAATTAGAAATAAAAAAAAATATTTGAGTGTCTTGGAGAGTAAGCAATGAAATATCACCTTAATCCAGTCGTAATAAGAAACAAAATGCTACATACCAATGAATGTACTGAAGCTCTTCTTCATGACATTTGCTGTCGACTCTGGATTCTCCAACTGAAACAGAGTATAATATTTGAATTTTTACATATTGCAGTGGGTTCATTACCTAGTTGGTTATAAAACTATGAAAACTTTTAAGTAAATAATAAATAAAGTTCTTTTATCAAGTAGATAGATTAGGTATGTTATTTGAAAATGTAAGTAATTTTAAATAGCTCTTAAAAGTTTTGGCTTATGCTGTCAGTGGTGTCGATTTTTGCTGCCTTTTTCTTAACTAACCTAAATTGTCAGTACTAAAAAAGTTGCTGTCTCTTTCTCATAAACTGAAACGAAAAAGATGGCTATAAAAGCGCTGTCAAACTCAAATTAGGTTAATAAGAAAAATGCAACAGAATCGGCACCAATTTCGGAGTACCTACCTAAATAAATAAATTGAAAATCAACAATGAAAATGTAAATTAGGACACTTTAAATAAGAGATATCTCCTCTTAATTCAAAATTCTCAAGACTCTTTTAGGAATTTAAAATCTCTCAGAGATTTTTACCTAGTTTAGAGAGTAGTTGTAAACTTACTTTTAAAGTCTTCCCGATGACAGTAGAAGTACTGCTAAATACGTGGCTCGCTTCGCTTTTCACAGCGCTACCTATCTCATCCAGGTCTTTCTTCACCATTGTGTATACCTCTGCAGACTGGAATAACAAAACAATTTAGATGCATTGATCTTATAAGCCCTTGTAATAAATTTTGAATTAGATGGACTGGTTCGGTAACTTACTTTAGACTTGGCCGAGGTGATCCAGCTATCCCACCAGTTGCCCGATGGCCTCTCATCCTGTTGACTGCTGGAAGCATCACTGGGGCCGGCATCGGCAGACCTATTCACATTAATAAATAAAATACATATATTACTCTAGGATTTCAGGAAGTGAAGATGAATTTAGATTGAAGAAAAAATAAACGATTTTATTATTATCTGGATGGGGCGGGACGCGTCAGATGCATGCACAAGGATCGATGGGCGACAATTATCACGCAGTGGGTGCCTGAAGACGGCAGACGACGTCGAGGCATGCCTAGAAGACACTGGAGTCACGATATTGACACATTCGAAGCACAATGGTGGGACCTGGCAAGCCAGTGGAAGTCTTGGAAGGAAATGGAGATCTTTGCCCAGCAGTGGGACAGTATAGGTTGAGAAAAAAAAAATATCTATGGCCTATCAGTTGATCAGTAAGTAGTTCAAAATTTAAAAAGTTTCTATCTTACTCAAACTTACATGTTTTTATACAAAAAGCTGCTACAGAAACATCAAATCAAAGCATTGGATAATACATAAAATGGTTAGCAAAGGCACAGTACAAAAAAAAAGCCAAAATTTGCAGATATTATTGTATTCAAAAGTGATCTAATTCACCTCCAAGGTATTATTTAACCTTAGATCTTCCTATCGGATGCCAAGTAATTTAGGTCAACAGATTGATGTGAGAATGTGGACTAAATGAAAAATCTAGATACAAACCAGAATAATCTTAGAGAATGCTACACGATGGTGATAAAATTAAAATGCGTGTATTTATTTATTTGCGGAACAAATTATGAATTTGTAAGTACCTACCTAGTTGAATTATTGGAGGCCTTGAAAAATCGAACGCGTAAATCTTAATTTGAAACTCAAGAATCAATAACTAGGTACCGTAATGAATATGAAACTTGAAAATAGTGCAGAAATAAACAAGCAGCGAGGATTATGTTGTGCCTCAAAGAATGAAGACAGGACAACAAGCAGAGCTACGATAGAGGAAACCAGAAAATTGTTATTTCTACTCACTTTTCAGCCATTTTCGTAGATTATTACTGATCGCCGGAATAAACAGATACCATGGGTTGTTAAAAATAAACTTTGGATGGATTTTTTAACTTGTTTTTACACAAAATTTAGAAATAATTTTGACATAGTTTTTGTTTGCAAAATTGACATTAGATTAGATTTACGTTCCATTCCCCGCCTCAAAAATTTCCATGCTCGATTCTAATTTATTTCAGTTTGGTTTGGTTTTTATAATTTTTGTTATTTTCGCACACTAAAAAGAGAAATACGATTGTATCATAAATTAAATACGAATAATCTTGAACAAACTATATAACAACAGAGGCTAAAATAACAATAAAAAAAAAATGGATTAGATCAAAATAAAATTGGCACCACTGCGTTGAATGAAACGCTACATTGAATAATTAGTTTTCAACAAAACCGTCAGAGAGCGCTATTTACAATTAATTTCTCTCTAACTGACTGCGCTCGTTGTAAAAGAGGTTAGGTAGGTAAGGTACCTACCAATTTCTATCATAGGAATCTATCGACCTAATAGTAGGTATACTTATATCTAGCTAGACATGGCGGGACAGACCTAGGTACCTAGAGACCTAAGTACCGGCCGTAGGCAGGTAACAAGGAGCCGCCGCGGATGCCGTGGCGCGCAGTGGCATGGCGCACGGTGCGGGTTCGATAATGGTGAGACAAAGTACCTAAATATATATTGTGATTATATAGGTATGTACCTTATACAAGTTACACGGCGAAGTAAGCAAATAGGGTATTTTCCTACCTATAACTTACGACCTAGGTTGGTTCTAGGTAAGTACCTAACTATATAGTTACAAAATATTATAAAATAAGTTCATCGACCGTGCCGAGTATCCCACACACGAGGTTCCATCAAACAGCGCCATCTCTAGGCGGGGCGCGTCACGAGCTGTGACGTCACTGCGCTGAGCTGATTGAGCGATGAACCCGCGTCGATCATGGCATGCAGTATTATTTGCGGGATTATCCATTCACAGTTTTATAGGGTGTTCTAAATCACATTTAATTTTGCAAAAGTTCCAAGGTACCTTTCAACTCACCTACTCAGATCTTCTTCTTCTCTTGATAATTAAGAGAAGAAGAAGAAGCAAAAGGCGGAGAATTATTCTGACTGTTCTGTGGCTAGGGCTGCCACGAATTTGCCAATGTCAGTGTTTATTGGCGTTTACAAGGTAGGTAATCTTTTAGCAAGAGAAAAGATTAGGAAACTAGTAGGTAAACGCCAATAAACACTGACATTGGCAGATTCGTGGCAGCCCTAGCCACAGAACAGCCGGAATTAAAAGAAGAAAAAGAACATCTTTCAGCTGCATTTCAGCTGTCAAAGTTTGATAGTAGAATAGATTCAAGCATAGATTTTTTTTCAGTTTTGTCTGAGAATCTCCACTCAAATCTATACCTACTTGAGTAACAACTTATTTACGAGAATATGAACCTAACAGTGTACTTACCTACTTACTACTGAAGGTGTAAGAAGGCTTACTGCCATGCCAGTGCAGTTATGAGTAGTAATGGCTCCTGAGGCCCTAGTACGAGTTTACAGTGTGTAAAACGTCTTGACGAAGCCAAGCTTCTCAAAGACCTTCTCTCTACCATTTATGTTAGGTAGGTACTATCAGCAAGAGTTCTTACCATCCTGTAAACCGACTAGCCGGTAATTTTGGAATATCAATAGAAACAAATTATTTCAGGTGTAAAAGTTATGAAAACAATGGACCGTCATAAAAATAAATAGATGTTTCGGTCTCTGGTTGGTCAAAATAAGAAGACAAAAGAAAAAGGCGGGTTCAGGTAGCTAACTGCTTGCAAGCGAAACAGTTTCAAAAGTGGTAAGGCGGAAATTTTGCCGATAGTACCTACCTACATTCGATTATTTTTAAAACTTTGAAAATGTAAACATCCTGTATCAATCGGCCGTTACAGCATCGTTTACAGGCTTTTATTAATAACGAAGAAAGCGCCAAATCTCCGATCAAAACATACAGTGGGTGTGCGCAAGCACAACTTTGTACAACCCGGCCGATTTCAATATTCATGATTCTCTTTACAATACTTACGACATGCCTTTGTCTTTTCTCGTAAGTATTTAACCAACTTCAAAATAGGAAGAGATTCATACTTCTCTCGTATTTTTTCTCATGTTTATGACCTCAGAACTTCGTCATCATCATCATCTTCTAATGGAGGGTAGTCAAAGTGAAGTCGGTTTCTCTAGTATTTTAATCCTACAAGTTATTTATAAAAAAAAATGACTGATCGACGATTTAAATAGATGACATGCACAAAGGCGAGCTTAACCTTAACAGAGTTTTCTTCCAGCAAACCTTTGAGGCTAGAGAGAGGTGACTATCGAGGCCAGAGGGGCGAGTACAAGTTTACAGTGTGCAATACGTGTGACGTCTAGCACACCGGTGTGCGCTGATTGGTATGGAAACACTGAGCGGATTTTTTGAGAAACTTGGTCTAGTCAAGCTTCCGCTCAGTGTTTCCATACCAATCAGCGCACACCGGTGTGCTAGACGTCACACGTATTGCACACTGTAAACTCGTACTCGCCCCTCAGGTTCGTGTATCTACATACAAAGGTTATAACAGAGATTCGATACTTACTAAACTAACGAATCATTATGACTTACTATAGTGTGTGGAAAAGTATACGGGTGTACCTTCTTAATTTATCCGGGTTTCATATAAAACAAACAGCCCTATCGTAGTCTCATCAAAGCCCACAGAGCGAGGTTTATGCCTCAACCTCAATGCATTCAATATCTGGGATGGAGATTGGTAATGCAAATTAAAAATTAATATTTTATGCACGGTTTGGTATAATTAGCGGTAATTATAATGTTAAGTTTACGGTCGTTTAAGGATTTGGTTTGTGTGGGAAAAGGTCGGATGTACTCAAGTTTTCATCCTATCCTATCCTACTAATATTATAAATGCGAAAGTTTAGATGTTTGGATGTTTAGATGTTTGGATGTTTGTGTTTCAATCACGTCAAAACTACTGAACCAACTTGGATGAAACTTGGCATATAATATATAGTTCGTAACGTGGATTGACACAAAGGCTACTTTTTATCCCGAATAATTAACAGGATCTACAGGATAAAATGAACGAACGGGATTAGCAGCGCCAATTTAGCAAGAAGATAATGTCATGTCACGTCAGTTTGACAGGACATAGTACTACCTCTTTGGTCTAACGACTAACGTTTGACATTCGAGCACGGGTTCAGTGTAATGTCAAGTTTCTCAAAGAAGTATTCGCTCGGTACACGCACAGATAATATAATGTACACGGAAACGGTACTCGCGTACGAAGTCGCGGGTAACTGCTAGTACTGTATAATTGAGTGCTTTAATCTACTTATTTAAATAGGTAAGTACGTACTAAATAGGTAAGTACGTACTAGGTAGGTAGGTACTAGGTAGGTAGGTATAGTACACACGACGGATCTTTATACTCTGAAGTTAGGTGCAACAAACGATAGCGCATGTACCTACGGAAAAATTAGCATACTTCCAATTCGATCCAAAGATGAGTTCTGCGCAAACACTTCAGAGGGACACTACTACTTATTATCTCTTAAATAAGCTTAAACTAAAAACATAAAAGTTAAAGATTACACCCAGAGGTTAAACTAAGTAATCTTTACGAGAAGCTGGCAAGGACTAAGTATTTGCAGTTTAAAAACATTACCTATATTTATTGGAATTTTAAACTAATGAAACAGGATGATTCACCAAACTAAATGCGCACTACCAGTTTACAAGGCGTCAAACTAATAAATCCATACAATTTAATTAGGTGTACCCACCACCTACTTATTCCTGAGGCTGCGGTCGTACTAGTCTAATAGTTTGCGACTGAGTGTCGACTAGCTGACTCTTAAATTGAAGTCTGTTTTCTTATGTAACGTCGCGTCATCGTAGTCAAAATTTGCGCGTAGGTACTTAGGTACCTACGCTACAAATCGGCGCCCACTGAATAACGACTGAACTCAATATTCAGCTCTCGATAAAGGTTGGATAGCAGTTTGCGTCAAAGCCATAAACATTTAGATAAAATAAGCTATGTTGCTATGAGCTATAAAGTAACATGAATATTGGGAATAGCCATAAGTAGCCAAGCGTTACGCATGATCACTCCATCTAGAATAGAATAGAAATATTTATTTGCAAAATAATGATAATAATTAGGTATGTAGTTAATAATTTGTAAATAATAATACATTAATTAGACAAATGACCAAAGGGCTGGCGCTTACCTTGGACAGAGAATTAGTATTGCCATACAAAGAGGTAACGTTGCCAGCCTTTTGGGCACCCTGCCTGCAGTCGGTGATTTGAATTCTGTTTTCTATCTCTAGCATTTAGAATTCAGAGATCATTTTAATAATTTTTTTTTGTTAAAAATGATATTTTCTTATTAGTATTTGTATATAGTTATTGTTTTGATCAATTAGACAAAACATTTAAATTTAAATGTATAGAAGTCAAAATCAAAATATCGGTAAGTAGGTAGGTATATAATGATGGGGAGGCAAACAGTTAGCTGCGTATTATACGTCTAATAGGACCGTAGCCTTTAATAGATAGGCGGATGGGTATCGAGTAGGTTTGCGAAATAACTCGTTCGTCGATTGTTCTGTGATCGTTTTATTGATTGAAGGGAAAAATCGTGCTTTAAGCTCTAGGGACGCTATGATTTAGGAAATTGGGGGACTGTAACGATGATAATTTAAGTACCTAGGTAATCTAATAATGTAAAATCTAGGATATAAGATGAATCTGGTTGGAATATTATTATTCTAACGAGTCATATTGGTTTAGGTGTAAATCGTTAGGAACATAATATCTATTATAAGTTTACGTAACTTAATTTAGCTCTAGAATCGAGTATTGCATTAAGACTAGTATATTAATGCCGCTGAATATCATTATTGCCTATCGGCTGTAGTGATTTGTTTTCAATAAAACATAAAATTTAATCGAATAGGTACCCACCTTCCATAGGTTAAAAATAAATATTAATAAAATATATTCTGATTTTCTGCTAGACAAACCACCTGTAAGTAACTTGATAGATAAACCATGAGTTTTTTCTTTTTAATTAAGAAAATCAGCACTGTCCATTGAAAATCAGCACTGTCTATTGAAAATCCGCACTGTGCATTGAAAATCAGCACTGTCTATTAAAAATCAGCACTGTCCATTGAAAATCAGCACTGTCCATTGAAAATCAGCACTGTCCATTGAAAATCAGCACTGTCTATTGAAAATCAGCACTGTCCATTGAAAATCAGCACTGTCTATTAAAAATCAGCACTGTCTATTGAAAATCAGCACTGTCCATTGAAAATCAGCACTGTCCATTGCAAATCGGCACTGTCCATTGAAAGTTGAAACTGATGGTCACCCCCATTCCGTAGGCGGAGCGTGGGGTAGTGCATCTCGCGAAGACCATAAAATTTAATCTGCAGCTTACCCTGCTTATAATATTAATGCTCATTAATAGAATATTAATACAGAATAGTTATCGTGAGGAATAAAGGTTAGGTTTGCACGCAGGCGCACTGCGAAAGTGAAGAAGACAAGGTTGTTGTTAAACAGAACTTAATTAAACTCATTGAAGGTAACGTAGTAACATTTAATAGTAATAAGACTTTATTCACAAAGAAAATTACGACTAATACAGTATTTACAATATTTACAAAATACACGCACATTTGAGCTATGTACAAATCGTTGCAAGCTATTTATAGATAGCTCAACTGATCCAAATCAGTACTAATCGGAAGCGTGCACAAGATACTGGTTGCATTTAATAGTTAAGCAGTTAGCTATCATATTTAAAAGCTACCTGCAGGGGTATTCCAATCTCAGTTGAACTGCAAAGTTTTAAATCATGGTCAGTTCATACTAACTCATAGTTACTCTGTGACGAAATAGTGACATTACCTACCTACCAGTACCTACCTAAAGCTCACGTAACGCTGATTTTTTTAACCCCCGACGCAAAAACGACGGGGTGTTATAAGTTTGACGTGTATGTGTGTGTGTGGGTGTCTGTTTGAGGCAACGTAACTCCCAAACGGATGAACCAATTTTGATTTTGTTTTTTTTTTGTTTGAAAGGTGAATTATTTGTAAGGTCGGGAGTGTTCTTAGCTATGTTTGATGAAAATCAGTCCAAAGATTTGGGGGTTTTTTAAATTTTTTATTTAATTACTTGTTATATCTACATAATGCACATCACAACAAAGCTCACTTGACGCGAAATAGGCTCTTTTAGATCTTTGTTTATGTATATGTCTCTGGTATACTATCACCCAGCTACCAGGAGCACATAGCGCGCAGGAGGCTGTCATCGCGAGCCGGCGCGCGCGCATTACGACATTCTTCACGGACACCGACCGGTATTCAGGAAGGCTGGTGCAAATATTTCAGTATGACTTTTTAACTGTAACTTTGTACATGTATTGTGAATTTTCTGTTACGGGAAACTGCAGTTAGATCTTATGTTTGTGTCGGCATTGGAGTATAATTTTCTTTCGATGTATCTCAAAATCTAGTAAAGATTATATTCTGTTGTTGAATGCAAAAGTTTCGCCTAAAAACTGTGACCAGGTTTAAAGAATTTTAAAAAACTTTTAGTCAATTTTTTATAGAGTTCAGAATGGGAAAAGTTTCATAAGCTTTCATAAAAATGAAAATAAAAGAAACAAAGAACAATCCAAATCCAAATTTAAATAAAAACAAAAATTCGCATAACAATCCAAAACGTATTATTTATCTACCAGCCAGTGCAATAGTCTATTTAAAACTGAAAAGCGAAAAGGCCGTCTGTGTCGGCCGCTGTGCGTCGAAATAGCGAAATAATTGCGACGTGGAGCCTTAAATCTGACCGCGCGTCATTTGTTTATTAAGGGCCGCCGCGCGCCGCGCTCTTTTACCATAAAATACTTTTGAGCTAATGGTTAGAGACTACATTTACTACCGCGCATAACTTTTCAAACCAAAATTATCTTACGAGTATATAAGAAGAACGTCATGACGGTAGGTAGGTAACTGTAATATACGTACTTAGAATCAACTCAATACTGTACCTAAACTCATTACACTTTGTACTAACTTTGAATTTATAGATACTAATAACAAATGAAATGAGTATTGCAATAAACTGTTTTTTACTGCTGAAAAAAGGCGGTTGACCTATATGTCGAGAAAATATGTAGAGCAATGTTGTGTAGACCACTTTATTGAGTTACATAATAAAGACTCGTGTGGATAGGTACCTATTAAATATACACCACAATAATATTTTGAAACATGTCTTCCAACATTTTTGTCGGATTTCCAACAGCTACTGGGTCTAGTAATGATTATTAAAATGATAAATATCCCGCTCAGTCACTGCCCGACTCGTCAAAACGAACTTATTTGTCAAACTTTAGATCACTCTGACGCGATAAAGAAAACAGGAAATTGAAATTTGTATCACTGGCCGAAAATCTCGCGCCAGCCATCTTGGATGCTAATCGTCGCGCCCTGATTTGAATATGGAACTGGTAAAATTACTTTTTTTTTCGTTGCCAGGTTGATGGATTCATAGAGAGATGACCGGATATGTTTTTTTTTATGAAAAAATTGATAGAGCAAGCAGTTACCATATTTTGGTCACCATATAAGTTATTTGATTTGTGCGCAGGCTAAAAGCCATGCACCTGTCTATGTTCTAGAAATTACGGTAGAGATCAAAGTGCATCGTTAGACGTTACCGCTGCGTTCGGCATGGACCCAGTAGGTTAAACTTGCAAATCGATCGTTTGGTTAACCCACTCGAAATGACTAGGAATATTTTAATTCTTTAATATTTATTGATAGAAGTTTTGGAGGATAGGTAAATCAGTTTACAGCGTTGGTCGCGTGGAACTAGCAACACCTAGAATCACCTATTTATATAAGACGATTTTAAATTATCCTTGTGATTTTATTGAATAATCGAGTTGTGACTTTTACTTTGAGGTCTATCTACTAAAAGTATGAAATAAACGTCACTACATACACAAATTTAAAGTGGGTACAATGCCCGTGAATCGAACTCGAAGGACCACATAGCCAATGTCAAAATTGGTCTATGCTTTATGAATCTCTTTAAAACTAAAAAAACTAATATTTTTCATACATAAACGGAAGTTCTACTTTCTTAACGTAAGTTGTTTAAAGGGTTAACGCAAGCTTAACCCTTTTACTGTTTATGCAACTGGTCCTTTAAGAAATAATTTAGTTTAATTAGTTCTATCGCTAATTACGTACGGCATCTCACGACGTTGAACCTTGCCGCTGGACTATTTTAGCTATTCCCTGATTTAAGTCCTTAGGCAAAGAGACTGTTGCATATTCCATGGATTCGAACTAGGGATGGGGTAAATAATTACGATTCATCGTTTCAGTATCGATGATAATGTACTGTACTTTCTTGCTGATTAGATAAAAAAGCGCTTTGACGATTTTGGTTGAAGAAGTTAGATAATAATGTTCATTATTTTATGATACAATGTGATGAAGTTTATTACTTACCCTACAGAGACCTACAAACTATAAAAACCATCACAAACTCCTAGTTATAAACTATAACAAACCCCTAAAAGTTCCTACAAATCCGTATTAAACCCTAAGAAGCCCTGTGACCGAAACTCTATAAATCCTTACGAAACCATACAAGCCTCTACAAACATGGGTTTTTAATTAAACCCATTTTAATATCTGAGTATCTGAATATCTACACAAAGAGGTTTAAAAACGTTTAGCAATATTTTTAAACTAGTCTTAGCACATCCCTACGAACTATGCTGGGCTCGTGTGTTTCTGCTTTATTTGGCAGTATGTGGCAGCGATCGGTGGCCTTTGTGTTTATGAATAAAAAAAAAAGCTTCCATATTCAAAATACGCCGGACAGCCGTTCGAATTTAGTTTTTGTTTTATATCGTCGTCGAACTTTTTGTGGAAGCTTGTGAAGTAGTGAATACATTTTTATGGTTGCTTCTAAATATTACCTAGTGCAAGAAGAAGGGCTGATTTTAAGTAATTTTGTTTTACAAATGTTTTTTTTTTAATATAGTGAGTAAAATTAGATATAAATACTAATTAGTTCATTGGAATCCAGTATTCCTGAAATGTTTGTAGTGCAATGCATAAGGCTCAGTAAGGCAGTGAAGAGGTAACGCTTAACATCAAGTGGGCCATCGGCTTGTTCTATCATTTACTTAAAAAAAATCCTTGTGTGCCACCTTAGAATGCTTATAATTTTTGATTCGTAACTTTTACAAATTGTTGGTACAATTTACAATTTATTTTTTGAGAACTTCTATATATTAACCCACTCAAAAACATAAAATTTGATTATGAAACGTGATTTAGTCAAACACTGGGTTTTAAATAAAAAATCTGAAAACTAACAAAAAACCTAAAAAAAAAACAAAAAAAGGTTTTAATTTAATGAATGCTTGTAAAACACAATTAAATACGGTGGCTTAGAGCAACAAAACGCAAACAAATAAGCGGAGATGTGATCGCACTCCGTGCCCTTCCTGAAAGATCACAGATCTGTGATTCTGGACTCCTCGTGGATGGAGTACTGTGGATATTCCGTTTTTAATTTTTTTTTAATAGATTTTTTTTTTAATTTCTGCAATATGCTTTTTTTAGCATACTGCGGAAATCCTCTGCGAGTTCCCCCTGCGCAGAGGAGTTCTGAGGAGCGATTACAAGTTGACAATATAAAAACCAGTGTAAAACGTCTGACGCCAACCACACTTGTGTCAGCTGATTGGTATTGAAACACTGAGTGGAAGCTTGACGAGACCAAGCTTCTCAAAAAAGCCGCTCAGTGTTTCCATACCAAGACAATATAAAAACCAGTGTAAAACGTCTGACGCCAACCACACTTGTGTGCGCTGCTTGGTATGGAAACACTGAGCGGCTTTTTTGAGAAGCTTGGTCTCGTCCAGCTTCCACTCAGTGTTTCAATACCAATCAGCTGACACAAGTGTGGTTGGCGTCAGACGTTTTAAGGTAAAGGCACCCAAATCCGTGGTATTCCAAAAGTGGCACCTTTCTCCGTGGTATTTAGAAAAACAGCATTTACTTCTGATTCTTAGGTTCTTTTTTGTTGCAAAAGTTATTTGTCATTAGGAAATATATTTTTTAGTATATTAATCTAAAAACGAGACTTAGAACGGGCTTACATTCCAAAATAATTGGCTAAATTCGCAGTGGTGGCTGGTCCAAGTGCAGTCTCCATACGTTTTTGCCTCTGTGCACGAGAGTAGCAAGCTTTTTTAAATAAGGTTTATTTTAATTTTTTTGGTTCTATGTTTTGATTTTTAGTGTTAAATTATCGAAAGAAGTATATTCTTTACCGTATGTAATACATGTTTAAGTGGTTTTTTAATTATAATGAGGTAAAATTACATATTGAAAATACCACGGCACAAGGGGTCAAATATTTCACCTAGTACCTAATTCCGAGGTATGTGAAAAATATACCGCGGCATAGCAATTTGAAAGACCTATTTTTATTTTTGAATTTCACAAACTGGGATTAGGTTTTTGTGATTTTAACGATAGATTTGACAAATTAAATAGTCGATTGAGACTAAAACCTTATTTCGAGGTATACTTTTTAATAATTTTTACGAGTATAACACATCAAAAGTACCCTACTTATGTATTTTGTTTATTGGTTGTATAGAAAATTATGTTACGAAAATATTTATTTACCACACATTTGGCTGCATGTTTTATTAAGAAGTTAATCTTTAACAAAAGTTTTAACAATTTGGCATCAGCTAACATTAAGAATGATAGGTATATAAAAAAAATTGGCTTTTAGTAGGTACTGGAAATTAGGAAACATGATTTTTTAGTCTCCACAGCTGTGGGTTGGGCGACACTCTTTGTAAATGCCGTCAAAGCAAAGCCGCCTTTCGAATCGCACTGTGGAGGGCGGCGGCACGAAAGACAAAAGTGTCAAAGGCACCGCCTCGAAGCGACGCGTGGCGGCGGTGTCTTTGGCGCGCCGCCGGCGTCTTTGGCGGTGTTTCCTTTGTCGGCACCGACACTCATTTGCCTTGCACGCGTCGACCACGCTTCAGTCTTGCGCTGATATTTGTACCATTTGCACGCTTGGTTTTATTTCTTCGCGAAATATCGTATTTATAATGTGGAATACTATAATAATGTTAATAATGTGTTAATGTGTAATGTGTGTGTGTATGTGTGTGTGTGCTTAGGAAACAGTAAAAGTATTTTTTTAACTAATCACACGGGGAGATTTTCTCGTTATCAGCACTTTGTGTATTTATCCGGGTTTGCAATCACAGGAGGAAGATATTAGATAAGTTGTAATTATAATAAGTATTAAATAATAATAGTACTACCACCAAAAGTGACCTGTATTCCTAGAGAACAATCAAGTTAATCTTTGTAACATTATTTTATCAGTTTGTTACTGTCTTTTCGTATACATTTTTCATACCACGCAATTAGGTACCAAATACCACGGAATACGGATTTTTGCCTTGGAATTGGGCGATTTCGACTTGATTTACATTTTATTTAATTTCAAATAGAAATATAGGTCGGACCGTCAAAACTTAAGTAGTTTCCGAAAGTAAAAACACTAGAGCTTCTGATAACAGAAACCGAACCTTCAGAAAGATACAGTAAATGCTTAATATTTGATATCCTTTCGAGTTTTAGTGAAAATACCACGGAAACAGGTGCCGTTACCTTACACTGGTTTTTACATTGTCAACTCCCTCTGGACTTGATTCACTTTTGTATTGAGCACAGATAATAACATACTAAAAATGCGTTTATAAGTGTCAAGTCTGGTTTTTTTTTGTCGAAAATCGAAGATCGGAATGAGTTTATTCTTATACTTATATACAGAAACAACGGCATTTCCTTGATTTTCGATGATCGAAAGTGTAAATTTGACCACATGCGGCATTCTTTGGAAATAATGTTTTTCTTGTCTGTAGGCTTAGTCCAATTCCACAATTTTCTTATATTATTCAGTTTTTATGACCAGTATTATTAAGTTCGTTTTATATGTGATGTCGTATCCATACAACTCTGTCGCGCCACAATCAAAGATTTTTTAAATAGCCCATTAGGAGTCTTTAATTTGTAAACTGTTCGGTAGATTATCTAAAAACTTACCAAGCTAAACTAAGCCTTATTTTCTTACATTTCGGTTCAAAATGTATCAAGAACTTATCTACTGTGTAGGTAGTCCAAACCAGGGTATATACAGAAGAACTGCAATTTTCTTTATGCCCTCAACTTTAATGTGTTTGTAGGTGTGGGTAAAACCATAAAGAATAAATGTTATGATTTTTTTTGACGGTAAAATAAGATGTCTTGGCTGAGAGATTTACAATGTCTCATCGTTACTGTCAATTTCTTTTAGACTACTAAATGATGGATCGTGTCCATGACCTACCTGATGTTAAGAGGTAACCACAAAAGTAAGATTAAAAAGCCACATGTAGGTACAGATGCGGAAAAATTCGCTTACCGATATTTCAGGGGGACAAAGATTCGTTGTGACTACTATTATAATAATAATATAATATAATATATTCAGGGACATTTCACACAACACCCTCTAGTCCCAAACTAAGCAATGCTTGTAATATGGGAACCAGATGGCTGATAGCATACTTATATACTTTTTTTTTTGTAAATACATACTTATAATACATAGTAACACCCAGACATAGAACAAACATCTATGTTTTCCACGCACAAATGTTTGTTCTTGGTGGGGATCGAACCCACGACTCACAGCACGGAAGGCAGAGCTATTACCGACTGAGCTGTGACGCCTGTCACAGCTCAGTCGACAATAATAATACTACTAAGTATGCAAGTTATTAACAAAAGTCCTAGAATCCAACAGAATCCCCTGTGGCTAATCAGCTGAGTCCAGCATCGTATCTGATATATCGGATACTGATCCCGGATAGCGTATCAGATGATGCGATAAATGCGCGCGCGCAGCCGAAATACGAGGGCGCAAAAAGGCGCGCGAGCGCATTATGGGGTTATGCAAGATCTACGCATTTGAATAGAAGATATTGTAATTAATTTTAACGGACCTTTTTATACATATTATATGAAAACATATGCGAAAACTTATAAGTGGTCAATAGTTATAACTCTAGATTAGTCATAGTTATTATAAAACTTTGTTTTCCCAGGAAATAAAATGAATAAATATATTTTTAGGTTTTAATTTATGTTTGTCTCTATATTTATAAAACTGACATATTTGTATAGATTTGTTTATTTGTTTTCATATAAAATATGATATAACAATAAAGACATATCATATTTTAGTGTCAGTAATTTTAAACAAGGAAAAACTAGAAAAGGCTATAGGAAAATCCTATTCTCCATACAAAAGACATCAACGAGCTACTAATAAAATGGCGCATTCATTTATTGAGATTAACATTTTTTGTTCTGATATTATTTCAAGTTCGTATGAGTCAGTGGCTAGCTCTTGTGTGTGTGTGTGTGTGTGTTTGTGTGTGTGTGCGTGTGTGTGTGTGTAGCTCCATCGTGGCTTAACCACTGCTAGAACCAGGATCGACAGTTTAATGTACCCTCCAAAGCACGGATGCACTCCGATCTAAATGCCACTAGCGGGCACCCATCCAAATAGTGAAGCAAAACGTTTAAGGTAACTAAACGATTCTTAATGAACTGCCATCATCATTATCTAATGATGAAGCCGGTAGTCGAATTAAAGTCGGTTTTCCTAGTTTTGTAAACTTATAAATTTTCTTGCATCAGTCCTGCATAGCACCGTCCAGGCGGCGAGTGTAAAGGCTCGCGCGACACTGTTATTTAGTACCGTCCGGTAGCACTGCCGTCGCCCATCGTCGGTAAATAGATAAAACGACCAAAACGATGCTACTGGGACGGTTTACTCGAACCCTGAATAAATTTGCATGGAAAAAGGATGTTGCGTATGAGATATAGTAAATAGTAGGTATATTGGCAAAGGAACCAATGGTTTCGGACGCGAAAGGGTTCTCAAAAAATCCACGCATCGAAAACCCAACGCAGGACAGTCACTAGATGGAAAACGTCTGTACGGAAATCCGTGGTATTCATACTCATCTATTCATACTCATGTATTCATATTCATTTGTTCATATTTATTCATATTTAGTTATTTGCATATTCATTTATTTTTTACATGGGTAGACATGTTTTAAATAAATAGCTAAAAATGTTTTGAAAGCGGTACTAGAATAGTTACTTTCAAAATCGATAAATATTTTTGATGAGGTGTTTTTACAGCCAGTAGACGGCCTACGGCTAAGTTAAAATAAATGGCTTTAGAAAAGAAATAGGTTCTTAACTACCATGATATTAAAGGACTCTCTGACTAATCCCGTCTGCCTAAGAAGTAATAGCGACTCTTCAGGACATGAGGATGAGGACAACTACGGAAAATCGTGTGAAGCATCAAATTGGTCGGTCAGAAAATCTTTGACGGCTCTAGAATTTATAATCCTATTGTAAACATAGGTTTTACATTCCGGAGTTATTCTATTAGCTATTATAATTATTCTATTGGAACGCTCGCTCTGTAATGTTATTTTATTATAAGAATAAATAATTTGAATTTGAATCTATTCTATTTATATATTAGGTTAGTCTATTATTATTTGTAGATTATGATTTATTATAATTATTAATTATTCTTTATTATATAGTATTCTTTGTTTATATTTATTATTCTTTATTAGTATTCTAGTCCGGAGCGATCAATATTCTAATTTGGGATGGGCACTTTTTTTCCTGTCTAATTGTTATTCTGAAAGCACATTTCAGGCGTTTCATTTATTGCGCAGTAAAACATGTTGAAAGGCAGTTGGCAATACTTTTGTCGGAGGCTCGGTGTCTCGGCACGCACAAAGCGCTGTCAGGCGACAAGCGCTACCGAACGACGCACAGACGCACACTAAATACAGGTGAACTGAGTATGTGTGCCTCTGTATCCTTATAAAATAGAAGCAGGTAGGTATTTATGAACGGTCTGGGTTTGGTCTCTGATACAGAAAACCAATGGATATGCCCCACCAACAAAAAAAGCGTACATACTACGGAACATAATATGGCTGCCTTTGACAGCAGATCTACTACAAACTCGGAACTAAACATGGCGGCGCTGGTTACGCAAACATAAAATCATGACGACACAAAAAATTCGCAGGGACAAAATATTGTCTATCTCTTTCAACACATTCAGTATTTGTTTGGTTAAAAAGAAACAAAATAATATTTGACGGCTTATGTGTTGATTTAATTTGTATAGTAGAATGGGATCTCTCCATGTTTATGGTTTCCTACCTCTTTGGGTTTGGGAGTCAAGGTTTAGGTAGATTATGTTCTATTTTATTTATCAACGAAGTTTTTTAGTACTATATAAAACTTAACTTTACACGAGAGAGTATGTTTTTGAATAAGCTTACGTGTTATGTTAGTTTGAACTCTGAATATGTCACTGCAGGGACCGAAATTGAACGACAAAAAAAAAACTAAAGTACACTGCACAAGTATCTTTATCCCTCTGAAGTTAGGTGCAACAAACGATTGAGCATGCGGAAAAATTCACTTACCTCCAATCCGACCAGAAATGGGTTCTGTCGTCTAGGCAGATACTTTAGAGGGACAAAAATACATTGTGACTACTATCCTTTGCCATTTCATCGACATGAATCAATGTTCTCTTTGCTCTGGATGCCGCAGTCTATAAAAACCCGCCTTAATTCACTGCAGTGATAGCACTCATCAAGTGAGACCACAGCGAAGCCGCACTAAAGCAGCCGAGTCATGGATAACGGTGGCCGTAATAAAGCAGAAAGAAAAACATATATTCTCAAAAAAGGTCTGCAGGGGTATGCCAATCAAAGTTGAACTGCAAAGTTTTAAATCATGGTCAGTTCATACTAACTCATAATTATTCTGTGACTAAATAGTGACATTATGACGTCATTTGATGTGTTTTCGCGCATATTTTGCTGTCAAGTGTCTAAAAAGAATGATCACGTGGTACAATTTTGTACCACGTGACCTGAAGAAATTACACTGGGCAGTGAAATATAACTTGACAGCAAAAGATTGGCATACGGAAGCTGTACATTTTTTTTAGTAAAAAACGGACACCGTTTCCGAAAAAATCAGTTTACTAAACCTATCAGTCGTTGTATCTCTTCAATCTACAGTCTGATACCTCCTCGATCCAATCGCAGTCTAATCGCTATCCCGATCGGAGTGACGACGGTCAATCAAAGCACAATTAAGCAGCACACAATGAAGATCGGATTGGACGTAGAGACAAACCCATCACAGTAGCAAATGAGATAATGTGTTGTGCAGAACACAATTAGGTATGGGGGAGGCTTGAAAACCTTTATAGTTTGATTGACTGACAGGCGTGATTGACAGGCGTCACAGCTCAGTCGGTAACGGCTCTGCCTTCCGTGCTGTGGGTCGTGGGTACAATCCCCACTGAGAACAAACATTTGTGCGTGGAAAACATAGATGTTTGTTCTATGTCTGGGTGTTACTATGTATTATAAGTATGTATTTACAAAAAAAAATAGTATATTTAAGTATTCTATCAGCCATCTAGTTCCCATATTACAAGCTTTGCTTAGTTTGGGACTAGAGGGCGTTGTGTGTAAAGTCCATGAATATTTATTTATATCACTTCAGGGGTGTTTTACCGCCGGTTTCTGAAACGGTGATCAAATTCCAGTTGCTCATTTATTAGCCCCCGACGCAAAAACGACGGAGTGTTATAAGTTTTACGTGCCTGTCAGTGTGTGTGTTTGAGGCATCGTAGCTCCCGAACGAATGAACCAATATGGATTTTGTTTTTTTTTTGTTTGAAAGGTGAATTAGTCGGAAGTGTTCTTAGCTATGCTTGATGAAAATCGGTTCAAGATGACCGCCGCGCCGCCAAAATGGCAGATTACATATTTTTCACAACTCCCTCAATATCTAAGTCAGGGTTTTTTTTAATTTTCAATTTAATTACTTGTTCCATTGCAGACTTAACGTGGTCAGATCATACGTCATAATATTTAATTTTATCTGTCTGTTTTTGAAACAATTAGCTACCACTAGACTACCCTTCAAACATTCCCAAGGATAAAGTCAAGTCCAGTTTTGAAATAAGCTATTTAAGCACCTACAATTGTAAGCTCACATCATTTTTATATCAAAGCCGAAAAGCCACAAAGAAATAACAGTAAAAAACTATAAAACAACTTATTTACTACCAACATTGTTATCCCAACACTTTCGCAAAGCGACGTGTATGTAAATGTCTAGCCGCCCGCCTCCGATTTATTGCATAATTGACATCCGCCGGAAGTAGACAGTCAATTGACTACAAGTGGAATTAAAAAGATGGCGGAAATTCTACGGTGGGATATGGGTTTTTTTCATTAGATAATACATCTAAATACAGTCCTTTTAACTAAAGATATAGGTTTCACGTCTTGATAGCTTGATTTAAAGTTTTTTTAGCTAGTGAAATTAAAACTAAATAAACACGATCCCCCACTGAGAACTAACATTTGTGAGTGGAAAACATAGATTTTTGTTCTATGTCTGGGTGTTACTATGTATTATAAGTATTTATTTACAAAAAAAGTATATAAGTATTCTATCAGGCATCTAGTTCCCATATTACAAGCTTTGCTTAGTTTGGGACTAGAGGGCGTTGTGTGTAAATTCCATGAATATTTATTTATCTTTAGAACTAGTTGTATCTATTAATTTGTGCCAATAACATGCAATTTTACACCTCAGGCAGTACTTATAGCATGTGAGCACAATGTCCTCTGCCTCCGTATTCCAATCTTCTGCTATCAAGTTATATTTCACTGCCCAGTGTAATTTCTTCAGGTCACGTGGTACAAAATTGTACCTTGATCATTCTTTTTACACACTTGACAGCAAAATATGCGCGAAAACAAATTAAACGACATCATAATGTAACTATTTAGTCACAGAATAACTATGAGTTGGTATGAACTGACCATGATTTAAAACTTTGCAGTTCAACTGAGATTGGAATACCCCTGCTGAAGCCTCATTTACCTGAGCGCTATCCTATAGATATCTGCGATAAGGCACAGCGATAAATAAAACTATTGACGGCTGGAACGCGTAATGGAAGGTAAAGTAACAAGATGAACATGATAGAGGCTGTAATAACCAGCATTTTGTTAAAATACTCTGAAGTTTTTAAAGCTTTCGTTATAATGGTGCTAGATTTAGCACCTGTAGCTAAAAGTGCTAGCTAAAACTAAAGCTTTAGCTTAAAAGCTTTCTAACAGCTTTAGCTAAAACTTATCTCTAATACTATAAGAATCAAAGTCCTGACTGACTGACTGACATATAGACAACGCACAGCCTAAACCGCTGATCGTAGAGACTTGAAATTTAAGGAGTACATAGGTATTAGGGCGTAGAGGTGTACTAAGAAGGGATTTTTGGAAATTCAACCCCTAAGGGTGTAAAAAGGGTTGAAAACGTTTGTATGAAAAATCGTATTCCTTCAACCTATGAACTTGAAACTTAGAGGACAGATACCCTAAATTCAATAATTAAGTATGTCATTTTTTGTTTTTGAGAACTACCCCCAATAAGGGTGCAAAGGGGTGTTGTAGTTTGTATGGGAGTCTTTTAATGAGTGGTTCGATTGATTTCAAACTTGCAGTAAATATACTTCTAAATAAATAATTAAGAATGACATTTTTAGTTTTTGTAAACTACCCTTAATAAGGGTGCAAAGAGATGTCAAAGTTTGTACGAGAATTTTTGTACGCGTAGTGCGATTGACTTGAAATTAAGAGTAAAAGTAAAAAAAATATATATATAAATATTATTAAGAAAAATTTACGTGCGAATAAATACATTAGGAACGCAAAAATTATTGTTTGGGATGAAGGTACAATGGCGCATAAAAGTGGAGTTGAAGCAGTACATAGAACTCTAAGAGATATACGGGGCAACAATAGCTTAATGGGTGGTGTGACAATGTTGTTGGCAGGCGATTTTCGCCAAACTTTACCAGTGGTACAAAGGGGAACCCGAGCTGACGAAATTAAAGCATGTCTGAAGAAATCGATTTTGTGGTCTTCGGTGAGAATACACACGCTTACCAAAAATATGAGAGTACATTTGAGGGGAGATGTATCAGCTGGTCACTTTTCAGATGTTCTTTTGAAAATAGGAAACGGCGATTATCCTGCTACAGGTGGTAAGGTCACTGTGACGGAGAATTTGTGCAAAGTTGTGGAATCAGTTCAGGAGCTCATAGACGACATTTATCCCGGCATTGCACAAATTCACTTAAAGTCGATGGAATGGTTTTGCGAACGTGCCATTTTGACCCCAAAAAATTACCAAGCGGCGAATATAAATGACGTTTTATTAAATTTAATCGATGGTGAAAATACAATCTATAAGTCTATAGATACGGTGTGTGACGATGACGCTGTGAATTACCCAGTAGAGTTTTTCAATTCTTTAAAACCAGCGGGTCTACCCTATCATAGGCTTATTTTAAAAAAGGGGTCACCAATTATGTTATTACGAAATTTGAGGCCTCCAAAACTTTGTAATGGCACTAGGCTACAAGTGAAAACCCTTCACCTAAACATTATTGAAGCCGTGATACTAACCGGGTGTGCTAGGGGAGAAACAGTGTTTGTGCCGCGCTTGCCTCTTATTCCTACCGACCTCCCATTCCAATTTAAAAGGCTACAATTTCCAATTAAACTATGTTTCGCTATGACCATAAATAAGTCCCAAGGGCAAACATTAAAATATGCTGGAGTGGACTTGAGGGAAGACTATTTCTCCCACGGCCAATTTTATGTAGCTTGCTCGAGAGTTAGTTCCCCTACAAGCTTGGTAATTTTAGTGCCTGCTGATAAAAAAGTAAAATCATTGTTTACAAAGAAGTTTTATAATGGGTCACCGCGACCCAATATAAAACTTATTTTCATCACATCTATTCGAAAAGAGCGACTTGGTTCGCCTTTATGTACACCCAAAGGTGGTGTTTTCTATGAGAAACAATAAGTGCTTGCATATTGTAATGAACTATCACGGTTCATGAGATAGAGACTGGGTAATGTACGCCTATATAATATAGGCTACTTTTTGAAAAGAAACAATAACAGGAACGGGGTAAAAAGCCACAACGCGGGCGAAGCCGCGGGAAGCCGCTAGTTTCAAATAATTCACTTGAACTGACGGACAGAGGCCATATAAAAGAAGAAGAACCTTTTGACGCTGTTATTCGACTACCTGTGCAAACGTTGACTAAGTAAATTTCAAAAATAAAAACATTCATATACACTTGGAAATTCACAATAGACACAACTAAAAAAATCAATAGCCAATAACAATTTAAAATTAATTTACAAATAAAAACTCGTAAAATCATCCGTCGACGTTTCCGATGCAATGCAAATCAGTTTTTTGGGTTTCCTAGCCTCTTCACCATGATAATAAGTTTTTTCAAGGATCCGGTACTCATAGGAAATATTAGGATTTTGAGAGTTACTAGCTCATAGCACGCGTCGGTAAAAAATGACGTTCGAAATTGCGTTCGAGTTTTTAATTTTTATTTCAATGCAGTCAAGGTTGATTTTTGTATAAATATCACAGAGTTTCAATAAGCTTCAGAGTTCGTGATGAGTATGTGAATATGCCTTTTAAAGTTAAGGGTGGTCTAAGTTTTTTATGAATTTATAATTTATTTATGAAGTCGGTAGAGTCGAGACGTAGCGTTAGAAATGTGTTAATGTCAATGACGGCCATAAAATAGCAAACCGAATTATTTCTATGAAGTTTTTGTCGGTAAACGAGTCTCCTAATAATAGGATTACAAAAACTTCAAAAAAAAAATAGTTAAAAGACGAATCTATAAAAACATTAAAATTTAAAGAAATCTCTTTTACTTATCACTTGAAGAAAATGTCATATTTTAATAGCCATCCAATAACAATCGTTTGGGATTGAACTTAGAAGCCCCAGATTTGATTGGCCTTGCTTAGATAGGGTATACCATTTTTGATACCACATAGAAAATAGTAGTGCCACGGGAGAGAATAATTTCCTATAGCAAAACTGGTAGTGCCAAGCGGTAGTATCACGGGGTATAAACAGGCATACTATTCCGATAATTTTTCCATTTTTTAACTGAACTACAGTAAATATTATTGATTGTAGATACACGTGCGTTATCCAAACAGTTTTTTTACCTAGTTTTGTAAACCAAAACATTTTTAACGAGCCATTGTGCTTCATTACGTTTCTAAACAACTACGACTAGTGAAAATAAAAGAGATCTTTGCAGCGATAAGTGGCTGCTTCGGATATTATTAAACTAGGTGTATTAATTTGTGCAAGCGGAAAGAAAGTGCTCTCAAATGGTGAAGGAAAACATCGTTTTTTTTTGTCTACACTTAGATATATAACTCTTTATTGTACACCACAGAATTATTACAGGAAACTTAAAAATAGGTAATCACAAAGTTTTGAGTTTTAAAAATGAGCATGTGAGAGAGACGAATGACAATAAAATTTATTGATTTTGGAGAGACCCATGGAATTTAAGCGCTTTTGTCTTTCTCTACGCTGCATCAATTCGCCATTTTGTTTTCAAAAATCATGCATCGAAATTTAAAGACAACAACCGGTGTTTTTTCTAAAATATTTACTGTCCCTGAGAGTTTATTTTATTCAAATAATATCTATGTTGTTCTAAGTTCTTATAACTATTACTTTTTATAAGTACATATGCAGACTTAATGTGGTCCAAATCGGCATGCCCAGTAGAAGTAATAAATGTAATGGCGCTATCTTCAAAGGTGCATCTCTTTGCGCGCACCGCCGCTTCTGCAAATCAGTTCAGCGTGTCTTGTAGCTCTATAGATAAGCTATACATACCATCAGCAAAAGTTCTACCTTACCACCTTAAGGGTGCATTTCCTGTAAAACGACTAGCCGTTAATTTTTGAATACCAGTAGAAGCAAATTATTTCGGGTGTAAAAGTTATGAAAACAATGGGCCGTCATAAAAATAAATAGATGTTTAGGTCTCTGGTTGGTCAAAATAAGAAGACAAAAGAAAGAGGCGAGGTCAGGTAGCTAACTGCTTGCAAGCGAAACAGTTTCAAGAGTGGTAAGGCGGAAATTTTGCCGATAGTACATGAATATTAATTTAACTATAATTAAGAACTGACTGGTCAAACAATCAAAATACTTATTTAAGTACGTACATAACCTGTTGCCCTCAAATCTTTCATTCCGCGTTCCGTGATAACTCAATTGATTTAAAAAATACATTCGTTGTTTTTCCCCACCGTCGATACATCAATATCGTGGTGGGGGCGGGTTCGCGGCTCGGTAATTACAGGCACAGCCGCCCCGAGGCAGCACACCCCTGCTTGCAAATTATTTAGTAATTTTAATTTTATTTGTACTTACTCGCTTTCTGTATGAGGCCGACGATCTTTGTTTGTATCCATTAGAGACAGTATAGCACGCGCTGAGACCATAGTGCTACTACCTACTTACTAGTACTAGTAATTCAGTTATAAGTATCAAGGCAAGACTATGCCTACTGCTATTACTAATTCTCACGTTATAAATTTTTACGATAATAATAATCCTATCTTTATACTATTTTAAAATTTTGAAAAATTTGTGTGCTATGTGCCTGTCTAATAAATATGTATACATACTTTTTTTTTCATATTTTAATATTCCAGCAGGGGTATTCCAATCTCAGTTGAACTGCAAAGTTTTAAATCATGGTCAGTTCATACTAACTCATAGTTATTCTGTGACTAAATAGTGACATTATGGTGTCATTTAATTTTTTTTCGCGCATATTTTGCTGTCAAGTGTCTAAAAACAATGATCACGTGGTACAAAATTGTACCATGTGACCTGAAGAAATTACACTGGGCAGTGAAAAATAACATGACAGCCAAAGGTTGGAATACGGGGGCTGTGTATCGAGAATCGCTCGCCTTTGGGATAACATATTAGTCCTGGGACACCCAGTATATAGCTAGATATGAATTTTTTTTGACATGGCAATAAAATATTTACAGTTCAACGAATTCATTCGATAAATCGAATCATGGACCGCACTGGAATTCGGTAAAGTGCGTGTGGCAAGTTGTGGTGTTAAAAATAAATGGTTTGTAATATTTTGCATCGATCTTATCTTCTCCAAATGAGCAGTTGTTGGTTGATTATGAGATAAGTATGGTTTGTGCGCTCAACTTGAGTAGGAATATTAAAATGTTTGCGTCCTTACCTTACCCTCTGTTTACCCTCAAATTTATAAACGATGTAGAGATTGTAAAGTCTCTTCAAAATCGAATTCAGTGTGCTCGGTGAATGCTGGTTAAAACAGTTTGACAGACTGTTCAGCCTCTATTTATAAATTTGGGGGTAAGGTAAGATTATCCTCAATGAACTTGAGGGTTTTTTATTTAATTGTTTCTTTTTATCTTTTGTTAATTTTAACTTGTTCAATGAATTGTCCATTAGGTATGCGTAGGCTTTTATTTTCCTCTCTTTGTTTATATAATTATAGGCATTTAATAGAAATAAACATATTTTCGAATATAAATTTTATTGCGTCTTATAAATTTTCTTAACATTAGGAAGAACTGTCGCAGTGCGAATTTCAAATTAAACAACTAAATTACAAAAAATAAACTACAAAAATTAACTAAATTATTTTAGTAAATAAATCAATGAGATATTTTATTTATTATCGCTACAATTTATACAAAAATACATTTTATATTTAAAATAAAATAACATTATTTACGATTTATCTACAGACTTAATGGAAGATCTTATAATTCGAAAGTTTTCATATTATTTTTATATTAACTAATTAGCTATACAAAAATAGTTACAAATAAATAAATATTTTACATAGGAATCGTAAGCGTTATCTCTATGGTAAGGATTGGACGAATAAAAAAACTAATTAAAGATTTTAAATATACATTTTCACAGATATATATATATATTTAAAAAAACTTACTATGAATGCCACTAATTTTAAAAGAGGCATGACATGTGTAGATTATAATGTATATAATTCCTAATTCAGTACTTTTGAAGGATCGTAAATTTATCATCAATAGGTATTTAAATAATTTTTTATTATTTTACTAAACATGGTAATAGCTATTCTTATAAAATAATATTGAGATATAATTTTTACTTTATGACCGAAAGTCAACAAACATATTTTGGTTTTGGAATAGATAGTAATTTAGTTTAGGTTTTATACCTACGGAAAGAATGATGAGAACACCCTGTAGAAACTTTAGAATAAAAACCTCATGTACTATCAGCAAAAGTTCTACCTTACCACCTTAAGGGTGCATTTCCTGTAAACCGACTAGCCGTTAATTTTTGAATACCAATAGAGGCAAATTATTTCGGTTGTAAAAGTTATGAAAACAATGGGCCGTCATCATAAAAATAAATAGATGTTTAGGTCTCTGGTTGGTCGAAATAAGAAGACAAAAGAAAAAGGCGGAGGTCAGGTAGCTAACTGCTTGCAAGCGAAACCGTTTCAAAACTGGTAAGGCGGAAATTTTGCTGATGGTACAATACGGTCGGTGGATCTTAGCAATCGTGAAGTTAGCCGTTTGTGATGCGCAAAGATAATTTAGTTAAAAAAAACTCTATTGCGCATCGAAACGGCTAACTTCAGGATTGTATAAATTCGCCGGCGCCGAATAAAATATTGCCAAGAAGGAAATACTTTAATAAGTCTATGTAAAATAATAAGCACAAAATATACAAGATATCTAAAGAGTGAATTTATACATTGAGATTTTTTTAAATACGAGATCTAATTATATTTTAGTGTTGGAAAAAAAGATGGAATAATTTGAAAGCCACGTTTGTTCACTAAAAATAAACTGTTTATAAATGGTTGTTCGCTGTTTTTTTTTCAATTTCTTTTTTGGATTTTGCAAGTAGCTACCATGCATGAGGTAAAATACCTAGATAGTAGGCACAGAGTAAAAAAATGTTTGATGATTGACATCTTTTGCATGACGATTACATTTTATAAAACTTGTGTTTGGACATTGTTTTAGAGGCACAGAGTATCACAAATTCAGAAAGCTCAAATTACTATTAATCTTATATTATTTGGAATATCTGCATGGGTTTTGGGACCACTTAATAGTAACAGAGGTCACGTTATTTCACATCTAGTATGTCTAGTGTGGGTAAAATAAACTTAAAATTAATTAGGGTGCTTGGCACTAAAGTAATAATTAATTAGTTGGTTGACCAAAAAAACAGCAACGCAAAGGTGAATAAATCGGTGAGTGAAACGTTATTGTTACGGTATGGTCCCAAAAACCCTGCTGAAACTCTTTGGGCTAAGAGGAAGCTATATCATTCCAGTCAATTGCTATAGCAGGTCTGCCTAACTCCTGCTAAAATGACGCTGAACTCGTCCTCCGGCCTGACGGCGCCCTCGCTCGGCGTCGCGGGCGCGTACGTCGCTGGCGGAGGCGCGGAGATCACCGACGCGTACGGAGACGCGTACATCCTCTCCGAGCAGTACTCCGGCCCAGGGTTCTGCTCTCCGCAGTACGCCGGCCTGTACCCCTGCTGCTGCTCGTATCTGTACTGCTGTTGATGCTGATGCTGCTCCATAGCACCCTCCGCCCCGTAATCCAGATACTTATCAAACTCCCGCGCGTCTACGTCCGACTCAGGCGAGCCGGTCCTGATCTCCGGGCGCGGCATGTACCCTTCCTCTTGGTTTTGATTCGGGGGCTCCTCCGAAAAGTAGGAGCCACCGGTGTCGTACTCCGACTTCGGCTGTTGTTCGGTATAGTGCACGTATGCATCCTCAGTTTTATAAATGTGATCGTACTGCTCGTAAGTGTGGTATTGCACGCCGTATTCATTGGGAACCTGTCCGCTTAGAGCTGATGTGACTCGAGGGGTGGACGTGCCGAGAGTCTGCTGGTCCTGTGACGTCGCTACCGGAGGAAAGAACGTGCCGGTGACAAGCGGCGGTTGTTCGGTCAAAGTCCTCTGAGTACACATGACGTACATTCCGTTGGCCATGCCCATAGCGGCTACCGGTGCTGGGGAAAACGAGCCAGGGTTCCTGTACGGCTTGTATGGAGAGTACGAATCTGACATGGAGGAGGCATTCAGCGCTCTCCTTCTCTCCTCATACTGAAAGTTCTCCTTCTCATTTTCGACAGGGGAGGCATCAGGAGTAGGTAAAGGCACTTCAGCTGGTGCGCTCCTCCTTCCTTGAGGTTCTGGAGACCTGGCTGGAGATGATTCGGGGGTCTGAACGTGGCCGTTAAATTGGTTATAGTCTGAGGCGAGCGGAGAGGTCCTGTACGGGGAGAAGCCAGCTCCGGGGTTGTGTGAGAAGCGGTCCGGGGACCTCGTGTTCCCGTACGGGGAACCGAGGGCTGCGGACGCCGTGGGTGGGGCGGACACCGGCGTGGCCGGCTGGTTGGGCCTCGCCTTGTTCTGCTTCCGCCGCCGAGGCCTGTACTTGTAGTTGGGGTGCTCCGTCATGTGGATCACGCGGAGACGCTCTGCCTCCTCGACGAACGGCCGCCTGTCTTGCGGCGTCAGGGATCGCCACTTTTTACCTGTAAAAGAAAAGGCAAATGAGTTTATTGTTATACGCTGACACGATGTTACACGTTTTTGTTTGGCTACCTATGGAGAAAATTGACATGCCTTGCGTGGTTGCAACATGTTACTTTTTACCTGCATACTGTTTATCAGAAACGGAATACTTTAGACCCGTTATTAATAAACGTATGTGATGTGAATGCCTGCCGTGTCCCGGACTAATAAAACAAAAAGAAGGGGTCAAATGAAGAGTTTTTGATTAAGCGAAATATAACTTGCAAGGTATTTTAAAGATAAAATGGTAATATTAATAAATATACAGTGGCTTCTGTCAGAAAGTCAAGTTAAATAATCACGATAGTGTTATCAACTAACTATAAAGCACGTTGTTTGAGAGCCATTAATAACTCCATACCACATTTTACGATATACAAACATATTAACAACCGAACCTCTGCCTTATGCTATGGAATATAAAGTAAAAGTTTCCTTGTACAATGTAGCGTGTGGTTCTGAGTGAAATTATCGAGAGGTCCGAACAATCTTTAAGGATATTTATCAACACGACACTACTTGCTACCGGCAAAAGAAACAACTTCACTTTTGTAAGAATAGGATTTGTAGAATGTCTATAAAATGTACCTACTACCTAAGTTAAACTAAGTTAAACCTTGAAAAACACTTTACTTAAAACTGTTTTTATATGGAGTGTGTCCTGCAGGGGTATGCCAATCAAAGTTGAACTGCAAAATTGAACTGCAAAGTTTTAAATCATGGTCAGTTCATACCAACTCATAGTTATTCTGTGACTAAATAGTTACATTATGACGTCATTTGATGTGTTTTCGCGCATATTTTGCTGTCAAGTGTCTAAAAAGAATGATCACGTGGTACAAAATTGTACCACGTGACCTGAAGAAATTACACTGGGCAGTGAAATATAACTTGACAGCAAAAGATTGGCATACGGGGGCCTGTGTGCTTATTCGTCCAAGGTAAAAAGTGGCCTCTGATGCTGTATCATCTAGATCAGATGCAAAGAGCCTAACCTAACCTACCCTTATAATTAGATATCGCTTAATATCGCCGTATGGTTTTGATTAATTTTTATTAGATGAATTGTGTTTATAAGCTTCTTGAGTTTCTGAGAGCAGTCTTTTTACACCTTGTAAGTATTTAAAACCGGATAATATGTTGTTTAGTTAAATTGCATAAATATTAGGTATGTATTTGGTTATTATATGAGCAATGGCCTAATTAAATTCCATTGTTTGTCATGCGGATTTCCCAAATAATTTAATATGTTTATTATCGTACTAAAAGAGGAACATTTTTAATTATCCCAAAAATCAGTTGAGTAGGATTCCAACCTACGACTTGTCTTATTGACTTA
This sequence comes from Gandaritis pyraliata, assembly GCA_947859175.1. Lineage (NCBI taxonomy): Eukaryota > Metazoa > Arthropoda > Insecta > Lepidoptera > Geometridae > Gandaritis > Gandaritis pyraliata. The sequence continues at coordinate 4,102,802 of OX401874.1, read as the reverse complement.
TCTAGTCGTCTTGACTTATCTTGGTATAAAGTTTGTATGGGCAAATCTATGTTTGGACGAGACCATATTGTATTGTAATTATAAGTCAGTAGCATACTTTACTCAAGGGCCCCGGGTCGCGTCGCATCAGTTTTTTTTTGATAGCTTTTAGCTGGAAACCAGAAAACGTTACTCAATCCAGATACCTACTGGTAAGTGATGTCTAATGTCATTTTGACAAATGGCGGCAAGTGGCTTCCTGTTGCGTGGAGCCAGCATCCATTAGTGTGGGCTAGTTATCGATGTTTTTATACATCGATAAATGGTCAAATAAATAATGATTTATTGCTCTTTTAATTTTGATTATGGCTTGTATTCGAAAACAGTGTTCGAGTCTGAATTGATTGAAGCATCGATTTGAGTAGACTATTGAAAATTGTCGAAAATCGTCGAATATGATGAGTAGGTATTTTTACGCAAAAGGATTGTTTTGTTTAAGTACCTACCTACAGTTTTGTGTATAATTTAGTATTTATACAGTTTTATAGTTTATAACTTTGACACAATAAAAAAATCGTAAATTACGCAAATTGTTACCTGTAGTTAAAAAATATGATATCATAACACCGATAATAGGTCATATTTTTATTAACAAGGCCTATTAATTAATTATTTATGCAAATTATAGCATTTTACATTACTCACGTTTTAGATTATACATAGGTATACATACAACATATTTTTTTAACTAAAAAAAGGTATAAGAAGTTTTATAAATATCTCTGTGTAGAAGTAGTACGTCGGAATTAAGCCAACAATACAATACATGGTAGATCATAGATACCTACATAGTGCCGGTTCAAAACCACACATTTTTTCTTACAATTAGTCACCTGTCAGTTTGACAGATAAGAATCGACTGACTATACTGGATGCCATCACACTGTCACATCACTACACAGTCTAAAGAAAAAGAAGAACACAGTTCATCATCAACTTCTATTGGTTCACTGTTGGACCTGGTCTCTCCCGCGACGCGGTCTTCGGCTCTTCTCAACATTTGTGCTACATTTTGCAGATCGTTGCCCTATTTTGCAGGAGGGCGTCCTACACTACGTCCTAAACGTAGTCTCCACTCGAGTAGTGTCCTCCAACGAATGTCGGTTCTATGGCAAACATGGCCGGCTCACTGCCATTTCAGTTCGCAAATTCTCTGAGCTACATCGACTACCTTGGTTGTAAATGGGATAACTTCGTTTCTGACGTTCAGCTGTCATAAAAATTTAAATGAAACATTCTTATTTATGGTATTTTTTTATTTCAAAATAAGAGATTTACTATTCTGATTGTAAAAAGAACACCTATCGATTCCGTTCAGTGATTTCAAAAACCACCCAAAATCCAAAACACCTTATAAATGAGAGATCATTAACCCGAGATGGAAGCCAATGATGGACATGGATGCACAAAATGGGATCTGGGTCTCAAATGACACGCATCAATCAGAATTATGTTGTGACATCAGCTCTGCTATGTGATTTCTGATAGGTAGGTGATCTTTCATATTTTTTACTCTATTAGTAAGGTAGGTATAGAAAAAGCGGTTCTTAATATTCTATACCTATTTGATCTTAACATGAATGCTGTGACATCCTCAAATTGAAGGAATATAACAGTTTTAAGCCCATTGCCGTGATATTTCTGTTATTATCGTGTGTTGGATATCCTATGAATAAAATAAAAACTATTGTTTTTTTTTTTTTTTTTATTTAAAATAGGACTCCCAACACGGGTTTGCACTTTAGTATCAAGTGAGCTAGTCGAGGGTCGTAATAATAGTGCTCCCATACTTATAGGGCGTCACAACGTGATATGTACTCTATTCCTCTGAAGATTTAAGTAGTAGTTCTATTACACTCGGTATTTTGAATATGAACCTAAAAAGTGACATACAATGTTCTTAGACAATTTTTTATTTTATTTTTAAGGTTAAAAAAATATTAAAAGTTTGGATGACCGATGTATGGTGTAAAATAATAATTCAGTAGCTCAACGACTACAGATCAAAATCTTACTTTTTAAACTTTTTTTTAATATAAAACGTCAACAACTTAATGATCCAATACATCACGCCTGTTATGATCTGGTGGTCCATCGTTACATCATTAATTAGACCACGATTAATGATAGAGGATCTAATGATTAGTGAATAAATTATCATTATTGTAAGCTCCTACGCCTTTCTTGTTGACTTATTATCCTCTTAAATGTTGTTTAAAAGATTTATTTAAAAGTTTAAAAGTAGGCACTTACTGTAATATATATTTCTACATTTTACTCGTATTTTTTACATTAACCCTTTATCTAAATAGTTTCATAAGTACATCTTTTACAATAATTATGAAATAAAAATACTCAACACTTGAGTATCACAAAAAAAAAATAGTATTACATATTGATCATTTTGGATATGATTTTAAAACACCGAAGTTTTCGAAAGTGGGCTCAATACACCAATAGGTAGGTTCTTAAAAAGTTGCGACAAAATCTGTTGAGTTCGAATTTGCACTCGCATTTTGCAACCCACTAATTGCATTCACCAACGCATTGCACATCAGTTAATCTGTTAAATAATTTATAATCCTCATAATATCGCTTAATCAAACTGAAAACGTATTTTTTGCAAACTATAGTGTCGCACTCACTCGGTAGATGGCAGTATTTGTTTTTGCGGCGGCGGATGTCGAACGCACGAGTTGCATTCTAAGTTTGAATGTTTATATCCATCTCTTTCGGTTAAAACGTTAAAAATATTGTGTCTCGCTCCAGCAGAATATTTTTTTTGCATTTCGATTCCGAATGCGTGCTGGGCTGTTTCATTTTAAACTGTATAACAATTTGAAAATGAGCTTTACCGGTCTTTACGTTGAAATCAATTTGGCTTGGCCGTAGATTTTTGTCAGAAAAGTTAGACCATCCTAAGTGAGTAGATTAGGTGATCATAAATAACCCTGACTATGTTTTTTTTTTGCATTATTTTTGCTAGCAAAGTTCTTATACCCAGTCATACTAAATAAATACAAAAATAATGCCGTTGAAATATGACGGAGGCCTTAGGGCGGCCTAAACATTCCGTCACCAGAGTTGGCCACTAACTCACACGCATAAACGTAGTAAACGTAGAGCCTAGAGGCCAATTATAGTGTAAGTTCAGAGTGATACTTCAATACTATTATAGCTAGTATATATTCTATGGCGCCGATCAATTTTGTTTTTTTTTAAGTGTGTCCCATACGCGGACAGTGGCAGACCTCGTTTTGTTCGGACGTGGCTATTTTACGATTTAGGCTCTCTGGCAATGTTGAAGACAGTTTGTTTTTCGAAAATAGAATGAATTTTTAGATGTCTGTAAAAGGTAGTGAAATTTGGATTATATTTTCTTTTAGATTTCTCTTAATAATAATCATCATAATCAACCTATACTCGTCCACTGATGGACGTAGGTCTCTCCCAAGACGCGCCACTGAGCTCGGTCTTCGGCTCTTCTCATCCAGTGTCAGCGCTACATTTCGCAGATCGTCGCCCCATCTCGCCGGAGGGCGTCCTACACCACGCTTGCCTAAACGCGAGATTTGTCAACGGTTAACTCTTTAACTTCTTAAAAAACTTTTAAGACAGCAAAACTAAGTAACTTTTAAAAAAAACTTCATGATAATTTTTTTAGCACTGCATTGAAGCGAACCAAAAACCCCCAAATTCATAAACCGAAGCTGAACAGATCGGTAAATCGTTTAACCAACATTCTGTTTAAATCCGCCTTTACGAGAGCCTCTACATCGTTTATGAATTCGAAGGTACTAACTTCCCATCCAACCTTTCAATTCAATTCTTATTTGAATGGTCTTTGCAGTGTTGACCGCAATTTTGCCAATTTGAACCTGTGTGTATGTCTGTCTATTTCAGACATAAATAAGACATTTCACCAGTAATCACACATTGTATTATTTTCATCACTGCTTGCTCATTTGTCTTGTTTTCCCTGACCTTTAGATGTAACAATGGTACGCTATCTAGACTGTTGCTCTATCTATGGTTTCAATAATGTATTTCTATACCATCATATCTATCGATTCTTCTTCTTTTTCTTCGTATTTATGGCAATGAAGGACAGGGTTTTCATTTCGACGTACAATTTTGCCAGTGTCAAGTGAATTATTTGAAATGTCAAGTCGAGTCATTTGTCAAGTTGGCTGTCATTCGTTTTGAAGGTAAAATGGTTGTTCCGTCATTTAGTAGTATGAAAAAAAAAGAATTAGATAGTTAAGGGGCTGTTATCACGAGCCATGCATGACACAATGAGGAAGATGAGTTAGGAATTTTTTCCTGTTTTTATAGCTTAAATCAAAAGTCTAGAAGATTGTAAGGACAACTGTGAAAGAATTTTGACGATAGCTCAAAAACTGAATTTTCTACGATTTTTTAAAGTTTGGATTTTCAAAATCTGTTTTTAGCCCGGCGATTTCGCGTGTGACGTCAGCCAGGTCCGATCGCTCACCCGCGCGTTTTAAGCGTTTTCTGCCTTTACGTTTCTATTTATATTTCTGATAAATAGGGAGAAAAGTACCAATATTTTTATGTAATATTGTGCCTCTAAGTCCTAAGGACACGTTTAACGCTTCAGATAAACTTTTTAACCACCGACTGAAGAAGAAATGTGTTCTAAGTTTGAGGCTTTTTTGTGTCTATGTGTCTGTACCTTTCAAGGCTCGTAGCTCCAAAAAATCACTCGTAATTTTTTTATAACTATTCTTGAAATGGAAAGCAGATAAATCTGGCATAGTTCTAAGCCAAGTTTGATAGAAATCGGTGCAGCGGTTTTCAAGTTATGAGGATGTTTATCAGCCCTCGACACGCATTTTGAAGGGTTCTCAGGCATATATTGATTGTAGTTTGAAACATTTGGTTCTTATACCAGTATAACGTGAGCTACTATTTCTTAGTGTTTCATTGATTTTGTATATCAGGTAAGACTGGTAATGAGCAAGATTGTGTTATCGACGTGATTAGCAATGTTTTTAACCCCCGACGCAAAAACGATGGTGTGGTAAAGTTTGACGTGTGTGTGTGTCAGTGCGTGTGCGTGTGTCTGTGCGTGTATGTGTGTGTGTGTGTGTCTGTCGAATGCGCGCGTTGGTGCGCGTGCGGATGCGGATGGTAGTAGTCTAAGTCACATTGTCTACTAAGGACGTGCCTAGTGAGACATTGTACTGTCAAGTACAATGCCTCACTAGGCACGTCCTTAGTAGACAATGTGACTCGCTAAGAAGAAGAAGAATGTGACTTACACTAGGACGTGCCTAGTGAGACATTGTACTGTCAAGTACAATGTCTCACTAGGCACGTCCTCAGAAACTAAGGACGTGCCTAGTGAAGCATTGTCTACTGAGGACGTGCCTAGTGAGGCATTGTCTACTAAGGACGTGCCTAGTGAGGCATTGTCTACTAAGGACGTGCACGTGCGGATGCGGATGGTAGTAGTCTAAGTCACATGACAATGACAATGTGACTCGCTAAGAAAAAGAAGAATGTGACTTACACTAGGACGTGCCTAGTGAGACATTGTACTGTACAAGTACAATGCCTCACTAGGCACGTCCTTAGTAGACAATGCCTACACATACATATAGTGCAATGCCTCACTAGGCACGTCCTTAGTTACGAAGGACGTGCTTAGTGAGGCATTAGCAATGCATTGCTTAAGGACGTGCCTAGTGAGGCATTGTACCTACTGTACAATGTCCTTCGTAACTAAGGACGTGCCTAGTGAGGCATTGCACTATATGTATGTGTAGGCATTGTCTACTAAGGACGTGCCTAGTGAGACATTGTACTTGACAGTACAATGTCTCACTAGGCACGTCCTTAGTAGACAATGTGACTTAGACTACTACCATCCGCATCCGCACGCGCACCAACGCGCGCATTCGACAGACACACACACACACACATACACGCACAGACACACGCACACGCACTGACACACACACACGTCAAACTTTACCACCCCATCGTTTTTGCGTCGGGGGTTAAAAACATTGCTAATCACGTCGATAACACAATCTTGCTCATTACCAGTCTTACCTGATATACAAAATCAATGAAACACTAAGAAATAGTAGCTCACGTTATACTGGTATAAGAACCAAATGTTTCAAACTACAATCAATATATGCCTGAGAACCCTTCAAAATGCGTGTCGAGGGCTGATAAACATCCTCATAACTTGGAAACCGCTGCACCGATTTCTACCAAACTTGGCTTAGAACTATGCCAGATTTATCTGCTTTCCATTTCAAGAATAGTTATAAAAAAATTACGAGTGATTTTTTGGAGCTACGAGCCTTGAAAGGTACAGAAACATAGACACAAAAAAGCCTCAAACTTAGAACACCTTTCTTCTTCAGTCGGTGGTTAAAAAGTTTATCTGAAGCGTTAAACGTGTCCTTAGGACTTAAAGGCACAATATTACATAAAAATATTGGTACTTTTCTCCCAATTTTTCAGAAATATAAATAGAAACGTAAAGGCAGAAAACGCTTAGAAAGCGCGGGTGAGCGGTCGGACCGGCTGACGTCACACGCGAAATCGCCGGGCTCAAAACACATTTTGAAAATCCAAACTTTAAAAAATCGTAGAAAATTCAGTTTTTGAGCTATCGCCAAAATTCTTTCACTGTTGTGTTTTGGACGTAAAAATCTATCGATCTACATTTAAAAAAAAATACGCTCATCTTCCTCATTCCACAGAAAATTCTAATCTAATATAATTCGAAAATTTTATACTAGTTGATTTAAATGTAAATTGATTTGAGTGAGACTACTTCTTTCTTTGTCTTGAATCTTTGAAGTAGTCTTACTCAAATCAATTTATATTTAAATCAACTACTATAAAAAGTTTCGAATTCCATTAATGCTCCATTTAACAAACGGAAGTCAAATAGACTAGCCATGCTGTAACTTGATTTTATGCTTTTTCTTGTAATCGAAAAAAATACGGTCGTCTCGGCACGCGCGGGCCGTCTGCGTACGCGCAAGGAATCCTGACACGAGTCACGACAGAAGAAGATAGCTGTATAACTCTTAATGTGTAAGAAAGAGTCAGATCTATGATTAATGGGCACGACTCACGAGCGAAGAAATGCAATCAAATTAGAAGAAAATAAATCGTTGGCGACATGCTTTAAAATTTCTGATTTGGATTTTGTAAAAATTTTAGATAAAAAAATATGGTAGCGTTGTTATAGCACTAAAATTAATTTAAATAAGCATTATTTTTGTTGATTCATTTCATACCTAAAGCAGTTTTAAAGCTACAATAAAAGCGGCTTGCACCAGAATCGCTAAACGCGTTTAAATAGTATTTAGCGAGTTGTCAAGTCATACAAATACGACAGATTTAAATCGATTTAGCTGTTAAATACGTTTAGTGATTCTGGTGCAAGACGCCCTAAGTCGGTACAATAGATAAGAATTAGTAAGTTTTTACGATTTATCTCTCTAAAAATTGTAGGTATATTATTATACAAATAATGTGAGTAAGTCAAAGATCAACCAACAAGTTGAAGTCTCAGAAGCTAGACCCAAAATCGTCAAAAAGAAATTAAAAAAAAAAGCCTATTTTATAACTTTACCTATTTTTATAATTCTATAAAAAATCGCTACTGCAAAGCCTAGATGCGTTTTCAGGGTTCAACTTATTTACTGGCTACTAAACGTGAGTAGTCGACCCTTTTAGCATTTGCAAAAACTTTAGTACGTAGTCATAACATAAAATAGAATCTAAGCAATAAGCGGGGGGCGTGAGCGACGCACAATGAGGATGCCTGCAGCACACTGCTTCAAGTTTATTACTCGATTTCGGTGTAAGTTATAAGCGGGAGCGGAGGCTGAAGCGATTTTTGAAGACTAGTATTCAAGTCACATTTTTATGCAATTTTCATGTACTGAAACTATTTCTTAGGGCGTCTTGCACCAGAATCACTAAACGCGTTTAACTCTTAAATAATATTTAGCGAGTTGTCAAGTCATACAAATACGTCAGATTTAAATCGATTTAGCTGTTAAATACGTTTAGTGATTCTGGTGCAAGATGCCCTTAGAGACATTCAACCGCGCAGTTACTTGTGGAAAAAGTTTTAAAAAAATCTAATCAAATCAAAGGGTTTATTTGCGACCATGTACACACAAAAGAAAAAGAATAAAAGATAATATTTTAAAATAAAACTTAAAACTAACTCTCAAAATATTACAAAAAATGCATTTAATACGTGGCTAATACTTTTTTGTGCATTTTTCAAGTAGGTACAGTACGCAGAACGAATCCTTCTGAAGTTAGATATAACAACGATTGCGCAATGTAATCAAAAGATGGTGAAATAGGCATTCAATTGTTTATTTTATTATTTTATTTGACAGACGTCACAGCTCAGTCGGTAATGGCTCTGCCTTTCGTGCTGTGGGTTGTGGGTTCGATCCTCACTGAGAACAAACATTTATACGTGGAAAACATAGGTGTTTGTTCTATGTCTGGGTGTTACTATGTATTATAAGTATGTATTTACAAAAAAAAGTATATAAGTATTCTATCAGCCATCTAGTTCTCATATCACAAGCTTTGCTTAGTTTGGGACTAGAGGGCGTTGTGTATAAAGTCTATGAATATTTTAATTTTTTTATTTTATCTACTATAGATAGTGTAAAGTATATCTACTAACCAATGTTCAGGAGTATACCTATTAGGTAGGTAGGTATGGGGGCGGAATAGATATAAACGCTAATGTTCATACTTTGGTCCTCACCACAAAAGTGTAAGCCATTCGTTTCCGCCAATATAGAGCCTTCGAATAAAACCCAACTCCACAGACTAAATAACACTAGAAACATACTTCATTCTGACATATGTGTATGAAGCACAGCTGCAAACGAAACTAATACTTAAAGCTGGTATTGTACAGCTCAATTTGGTGTAACAAATCGCATTGCGAGTTTTCGAAATATAATGCCATCAATAATTCAGTTACACCAATTTGGAACTAAAAGACAAAGCGGGAAAGTTCATTTTGCAATGCGAAAAATTGAGGAGTGAGCGAGTGTTGCCAACTTTATAGATATCGTCTTACATTTCGGAGAAGCGCAAAGGAAAAAGAACGGAATGCCGCGGCGAACATTGAAATATTTGTAGACACTACTGTTTTTGCTGATATTGCTGGCAATTTGTGTTTTATGGATAGAAGATGAAAGCTTTTGACATTTCTGTAGTGTTTTCAGAACGGATTTGTAAAATGTTGGAAACACGTATAAAGTTCGGAGTACACTGGCGTAAATTCTCATGCTGTTTTAACTTAGTATTGTTTAAAATCGATCTAAAATGTAAGATATTTAAATAATTTCTAGCAATCTCTACCAGTTTTTGCTATTATCCAATGGTGAAATAGCCAGCAACGTTGTCATTAAAAGTGTTATTTTTCTGTGAACCAATTAGATATGATTTTTAGAAAAGTTTCGTTGTATCTTTTCTTCTTCTTTTTTTTTGGTTCTGGCTGTTCGGTGGCTAGGTCGTTGTATCTCAAAAACGTCTATGTAACTGTCAATGTTACTGTCAAAACTAACAAACCGTTCGAAATTCAAACCGCTTAAAAATAACGTGATTTTGAACGTATTTCAACCAGGATTCAAGTTAAAAATAATAAACCCAGTTCACGTTGGTAGCATCCTGGCAGATTCGCTGAACTAGCACCACGTGACTTTACGTTCAATGTTCCGTAGTGCCACAGATTAAACAATAGTGATAATGTGTCATAGAATATATAGCATTTTCCTGTAGGTACATTTTAGTAAAGATTGCCGCAAGTTGGTTTTTGTACGTTTCCATTGTCATAAAGCACACGGATTTTTTTAAATTGATATTGCTGAGAACTGCCTATAAAATATTTGGATCTACAACGAGAGTTCTCTGGCTGTCAGGTTTGCCTCTCAAAAGATGCTAAAATGCCCCCAGTTTTTTTATTTTTTTATGCTAAAAAGTAATGAAACAATCTGATGGCCAACCTAGTTTTAAGCAATTACTTCTACCTATAACAATGCATCACCTCGCAAAGTACCTAAGACCATTAGGAACGTGCCGTGTGAGGAAGAGCAATGCATTGCGTCCATTACTCTGAGTCGTGAAGGATCTCATGTGCCTGTAAGTTCACCATACCCTTTAAACTGGAACACAACAATGCGGGCATTGCTGCTTGGCAGCAAATGCGGTGATAGTACTTCCCCAGACAAGCTTTTTCACATAAAGCCCTACTACTACTAAGACTGGTTGACGTTACATTTGCAGTTAAAAAAAGTGTTTATATGTAGCTACTTAAATATATATTCTTAGGTTTGGATATTACTCACTCTTATTTTTAGTTTGAAGTTTGGTCATAGCTGTTATATGTATTTCATTGCATCGAATAAATGTATAATCTCTATGTACTTGTTTTTAAAAAATAAATTGATAAAGTCGTCCGTTATTCTCGCAAGCCCTACAACAATGGAAACGGGTCCGGACGGCGCGTGCTGCAAACGTGACCGCGCGTGTCACGCGTCGCGAATAAAAGCGTTCGTAATGAGCACGTGTGCGCCCACCTTTACTTAACCTTCGGCACTTTGGTCCTTCGATGTGCTATATGCCCCTTGATTCAAAAATTTTAAAATAAAGGGGATTTTGAGACTTTTAGCCTCAAAATCCCCTTAAAGGGAAAAACTCAAAGGGGATTTTGAGACTAGCCCGTTTCAACACCCAGCAATGAACACCAGTATACTTCTTCAGGGTGATAATAATGATTACGAGGCAAAGCACTTGACTTTAAATACCTAGTTACAAAAATAAGGTACTTATTTCGGATTTTTGTGTAAAATATTGGTTAGGTAGTTATAGGTACCTAGACTTTAGCCTCCCGAAACTTATATAAGTATAAATTTGTTATTAAAAACTTATTTTAATAAGTATTTTATGTCAATGTAACAGTACAAAATAATAATCAGCTATTTAAATAGTAAAGCTTATTAATATCGTCTGTCTGATTTTGAAAACAAGTAACTCGTAAATGTATTTTTTCAGTTTTGATGTCATTTTAGACTAGGTAGATATCGGAAAAAACAAAGCTATAAAAAAATACATTTTGCACAGTAAAATAATAAGAAAATGACAAAAAAACCCAATCCCCATACAAAAGACATCAACGCGCACTCGCTTTTCTAATAATCCTTGATAATAATAGACCAGAATCATTTACTAGTTTATTTTTAATTTTACTCTTATTTTGTAAGTAATTAAATTAAAAATTTAAAAAACCCCCGAACCTTGGACCGATTTTCATCAAACATAGCTAAGAACACTCCCGACTAATTCACCTTTTAAACAAAATCAAAATCGGTCCAGCCATCCGGGAGCTACGTTGCCTCAGACATTCACACACACACACACACACACACAGAAACGTCAAACTTATAACCCCCCGTCGTTTTTGCCTCGGGGGTTAAAAAGACTCAAGCTAAAAAGTATGTACCACTACCGTAAATTCTTTCTGTCGCACAGTATCGCATTCTCTGAGCATTCATAATTGGAACCCAGGTTCCAATTATGAATGCTCAGAGTGATGGACGCAGTGCAATGTTTCACAGAACACGTCCAAAGTAGACGTGCTTTGTAAGCCATTGTTATAGACAATGTCAGACGGCCTATCCACGTGTTTCTTCAAATTATTACAGATAATCAAAATAGTTCTGAAATAAATAAATATATTCATGGACATTTCACACAACGCCCTCTAGCCTCAAACTAAGCAAAGCTTGTAATATGAGAACTAGATTCATGATAGAATTTTTTTTGTAAATACATATTTGTAACACCCAGATATAGAACAAACATCTATGTTCACCACACACAAAATATTTGTTCTCAGACTAAACGACGTCTGTTTTTTTATTTTTTTAAATAGTTTATCGTAGAATAAAGCTAGGTTAAGAGAAGATACGCAATTTACTCTTAATTTATCGCGTCTCCAACCTAACTTACTGGCTATTTCGATTCCTAAGAGAGTGTACGTAAGATGGAGTGCATAGAATTCTTCAATAATGTATATTGGCCGGTTGTCGGTCTCACAAAGGCGCAGCGACACGTCCAATGTCTTCGCTTAGCATTCACAAAGCAGCCGCTAACGGTAGCTAGACCACGATTCATAAACTATACATATAGTAAGAATATCAAGCACAAAAATATTAACTAATCCATGATAAAAACCTCTTTGCATTAAATGGTTTTGCTTAGCACTGGCATGAGATAGGTTAGAAAAAAATGAGCGTTTCTAGACTTCTTTTTATTTTTTTTATGACATGAATGTTTTAATGTCATTCATTCATCCAAAGTGACAGATAGGTATATTCTCGCACTGAGAAGTCAATCACATTTCCCAACAGTTTTGACATTTGAAGTTCGAAGGTTTTTGGTTTCACTTTACATATTAGTCATTCGGACAGTAAAAGGTATTATAACGTCTGTGGTAAATTGTGCGTCTAGAGTCCGCGCCACCACTGAAGTCTTACGGCAAAAGCGGGAACTAAATTTGACAGTTCCGCCATATTGTCTTCTGTGAGGAGTGTTTGCGGAGAGTATTGGTCGTGGAATTGTTATTGTTTTAGGTGAAATAAACAGCATTAATAAAGAGTTATTAATAAAGTGCAGATGAGAGTCGCCGCTATGACAGGTAAACTTTAGGGATACGATAGCCGCTCTTTTTTGCCTAATTTATGGGTAAAATATTGTTGACAATATATAACTACAAAATAATTAAGGCTAGGTGTATAAGATAATACTTTTTTTAGATATTTTCCAGAAAATATCATTTGATTAAGTGCTAAAACTTACAACGTTATGTTTATTTCAGGTGTTTCCGTGAAAACGGTTTCTCGAATCACTCATTGATGGCTCATTGATGTGGAAATGGAGAGATTCATAATATCTACGGAAAGTGATAGCGACACGGATTCCGTTCATGATAGTAAGTTCATGGATACGAGAGATAGCGACTGCGATATGTCCGGAATAGGAGCTCTTCGAGAAGAAGAGCATAATTATTGTATCAAAATATAGCTAAATAAAAACGACATAAATACAAAATAATTTGTTTTATTTATTATTATCCTGTTTTATTCAAGGTCATTGAGTTGTAGAATGAGTAGATAGATGTGTGTAGAATGAACAAACGTAGAAATTGGCTTAAATATAATCTTTTAAACCCTATTGGAAAATTGGTAATTTTTACCTATATTACTGGCAACATTTAGTTCTGCGATAGCAGCGCCGCGTCTATCGGACTTCAGTGGTGGCGCTGACTCTAATAACGTGTTTGGCTTTAGTTTCGGCTTTATTATTAAAAATTGGTGCAATTTGACATGATGTAGTGTGCATTGTTTCCAAAGAATTGTAATTTATTTAAGTTACAAAATAAGGTGTGGATATAAAATATTAAAATATACTCGCAGTAGTAGAAAATATCTCAGATAGAATCATTTTATATGTATTTATGCATTAACCACACGAGTTTCTTTCGCTTTTCTAAGCTATGTACGAGCATTGAGAAAATTATTGACGCCTTTCCACGTGTTTTGTAAACAATAGAATTAAATTTGCTTGACAAATAACTTGAAGTTCGAAGAATCTGTCAACATCAATCTTCATCTGAAATATTCAGTTTTGGAATCTTTAGATTGCTCTATTTGTACCACTTTATATTGAATCGTGGTATCTGGCTCAGCGTACCTACCAGCATTGCCGTCCTGCGTGTTGATACAGCCATAGGGTTCTTGGACGCTTCTAAGTTGGTCAACGGTCTGAAGATAGCAAAATTAGATATAGCTTCTAAAAATAAGATAAACCAAGGTCCTTCGAGCCGGATTAGTCAAACTGCACTATTATTTTCAAGTTGTCATCTAATTGCCGCCTGCATTTCCCAGCACGCAGCTGTTCCCATACGTCATCAACAAAATGTCAACGACCTCGAAAATTCCACGATTCAAAACAAAATTACAGGCCCACAATCGTTCGTCGCCCAAATGACACGCCCGTGACGACCAAATGACATAATTGTCAAAATAGTCACTGCGATGACAGGCGCACGTGACACCGACACAAGAAAGAGATAGGCCCACGAATCTCATGTTTGTTGGACAGTGATAGAAGATGGCGCGTCAGTGTCAATTATAGGCGGGAAAACAGAATTAGAGAGGAGAACATGCCGGTTTCAAATTTGGAACCGTTTGATTTTACATCGACAAATCGATCGATTTCGTCTGTGATTGCGTGTGGTCGAATTTCTAAGAATAATTGAATATCAATAAGTTACGATTCTATGCTATTAAAATGATTGCCGGAGTGAATGAAACCTGACTCATTCAATCGTTCAAGTCCCCGCAAAATATTTACGGCAATAATTTATAATAAAGACCATTCTATTAAAAGAGTTATTATAAAAGGGCCGTTTTATGGGCGCATTTATTAATGCTATACGAAAAATCGGTCATATTTTACGGGACACGGTTCAGCCTTTTCGACGCTTGTCGTGCATAAAGTCCGTGATCGTTTCTCTAATTATACGTGTGTGAGAGGGCAGGGACGTTGTGGGTGTTCGAAATACGAAATTACGATGGCGCGAACGTGCGACAATGATATTCTTTTTAATAATGAATTGTGATTTTGATTGTCTGTTATTAATCTTTATTTATAATCAAACTATTGCAATCGAATACTTTATTTTTTTCGCAATAATTTAGTTTTCTTTTGAAATTCTACCTACATAGTAAAAAATTCTTTTCGTTTCGAATTAAAATTATCCAAGGAGTATTTATGCGCTATAAAATAAGCGGAACGTTAATCCGGTGTCACACATTCAACGGCACATGATGAAGGCGTGATAATTTTATTTATTGCTTTATAATGAGCCTGTTTACACACAGCGTCAAAACGAGAAATATGCGACTGTCCGGTACACGTTTAGCGAAGAAATATGAACGGTTCCTTTTTCAAAATTATATTCATGAAACTTTTTTTTATATTAGCATGGCAGTGGCGGTAAATCATCATTAAAAGTATATTATTTTGATATCAATAAAAGTAATCTACCTACATTTTATTTCTATTCCACAGTTTATTCAATGATTGTAGTAAATGGAGATATAATTATAGATAATGAAAATGAAAATACCTAGACAAGTTCAAACATGTCAAGAAAAAAAAGTAAATACTCATAAAATGATAATGAATACTTATCGAATCACTGCTGACCCGAGTATAATCGATTCAGCGAACCGCGATTACAATCAATTAAAACATTCTCAAGAAAAAATACACACGGAAGCTGTTGTTAATTATCGATGTAAAAACATCTATTCGTTACGATTATGACGGATCGGTTAATCGATTCTGTGAGGAGGGAGTATGGGAAAACTTTGCGGGTCAACTTTCTTTTCACGTACGGAATGGAAATTGTGAAAGAAAATATGCGTTGGAGTCTCGCAAAAAGAGTTTGTATCTGATCGTGATTGCTGGAGCCGATATACTCTTTAGTGTGGTACATAATTGACGTTTAAAAAACGCTTTGAAAGCGATGCTATGTTCTAACTTAGTACGATTTATTTTTGTTATGTATGGTATACAAAGTCTGGCAACATAAAATTCGAATTTCAAATTTAAATGTCATCGAAAATTCAAAAATAGAACTAAACCAAGCGTTAAATGAGCACCGGTCGAAAACACCGATCAATTTCCTGTCGAATTAAGAAAAAAACCTCGTATAAAAGGCAAAGTTCGCCCGTAGAGCCCATTTCTTTGGGGTCATAGCACCTAACAGGAAGTGTCGTCTCGGGTCGCCGCGCGCCCGCTCGCCTCTTACGAAAAATAATTCTTTCTAGGTATAACACATACCCAGTGGATCGTATAACCGTACAGTTAAAACCTTTTATGCGCTGACAATACGTGATATGATGTTGGCGAAAATGTGGAGAATAATCATTAGTTTTTAAGTTACACCGATGCGGTCAAGGCTAGCGGATATGCTGAATAAAATTTGTATTTAAAAGGTTTGGCAAACTTTTGTTGGAATACAATTGCGAATGAATGCATCAATGGCAATATTGAATGACAAAAAGACAGAGATAAGTTGCAGATAATAGTTTATATTATCTGTGCAGATACTAACAAAACTACTGATAAAGTGCATATTATGTAATACGAGTAACCACTCACATTCACACCAAGAAAAATTATTAAAATAAAGTGCTAAGTTGTTTCCAAAAATGACAGAACTCGATCCCTCCGTTTTCTAATTTCTATCGATTGTAGAATGTCAACTTCTTCTGCTTCTTTTCTTATCTATGGCCTGTGTCCGTCATTTCGACACACAATTTTGCCCAATGTCAAGTGAATAAATTGAAAAAGTTCCTATTTAGTAAATTCGAGTCATTCTTCAAGTCGGCTGTCGTTTGTTTGTCAGCAGTACTAGCGCTCGTGACGTAGCTTGCTTAGTCAATCTTCACAGATATCTAAGTTAAGCGACGTTCTGCGCGATCACTATTTGGATGGGTGACCGCTAGTGGCATTTACGAGCGCTTCCGTGCTTCGGAGGGCACGTTAAACTGTCGGTCCCAATTCTAGCAGTCGTTGAGCCACGAGTTGGTCACACTCATACGAACGAACGAATGAACGAACAAGCGGATAGTGAAGCGGTAAATCTATGTTATGTAAAGGTCGTCCTACAATTTGACATTTCTCCATAATAACATCGTGTGAACACTCGGCCGAGTAACCCGGAAGGTCACGCACTGCCGGTTCTGAGACCCTGATAGAGTTGCCATTGCTAGTGAGTCCTGAAGTTCCAAAGTTCGAAAAATTTGTTTCTGAAAACATTCGGAGTTTTCGGACTAAAATAATTTTTTGGAATGGTTGGATGGTTTTAACTGAAACATTCTAACTAAATAAATAGGTATTAAGCACGACGAATATACCTACGTAACCTGGTGATGAGTGCTTCTTCTTTCGACCCAAGATTAAAACCCAATAAGTATTATGCATATGAAGTTCCGGGCATTTCACAAAATAGTTTACGTAGAGTGGTAGAGGTTGTTGCTAGTTTTGATTCAATTTTCTTTTATTTAAATCTGGCTTTTAATATCCGGTACAACAAAACAAAATCTGTGATTCTAGTACTCACAATCAAAGAATAGGAAAATTACGTATAACCTGCATTTTTGACATAAACATCGTACTCGAAGTTAAGAAGCTTTCATATTTCCGAAGTCCGAAGAAATGTAATGTCCCATCCCTATCCGCGCACTTTCCAGGGTTCCTTGTAATTACGCATTACTAATTGACCACGGAACCCTGTGACATAGGGAATTGACAGTATGTAATTACATAATGACACATTTCCTAAGACACAAGCTGAATGAATGATGGGTTTGAACTTGTTAGAATAAGTTGATGACAAGGAGGTTTCATATATAATTATAAATTTTAGCTGAAATATGCAGGAGTTTATAGTCAACAGACTCCTAGACCTGTCATCTAGGATGTGAAAAATTTAACTAATAAATCGATTTTCCTAGTTTTTTTAACTTATAAATTATGTTGATGAATAATCCTATGAATTGTTCTAATCAACTTTTTTTTATTTTTTATTTACTAATAAATTTGTCATCGAAAAACCAGCAAACAGTTTGACAGAAGTTTGAAATTGTTCGTGGTTTACATATAACCCTATGTACCTACTCACTCAATCAAATCTATGGGATAGCGTATGTTGTGGGACTAATCAACCCTAAATATAAATAAGTATTTATTCACAAAGAAAATTATGACTAATACAGTATTTACAATATTTATAATATCTACAAAATACGCATGAAGCAGTTGAGCTATCTACACACCGTTGCAAACGATTTATAGATAGCTCAACTGATCCAAATCAGTACCATAAACCTTTGACTATGAATTTGAACTTGGAACCGATTCCTTCTTCCGCGATGAATATATTAAATTTACAGTAAAATAATAAATTATTTATCAGCAAAAATTATAAAAAGTTTGTTTTATTTGTCTCAACTCATAAAAATAATTGTAAATCCTGACCTCACAGAATCCCGGAAAAGCTAGCAAAATTGATTTTTCACGCACCGATTATCGCAAGCTATCAATGCATAATGTGCTGTATAATTACGTACTTAAAAACTATTATTGTATAATTACGGGTGGAAATATTCCGAAGTAGTGCAATATGCATGAGGTTGCTTTCCCATGACGGCTGGCCGAAGTTAACTGTGTCTGAGATTCATATTTGTGTTTTTTTTGCGGTGTTTATACAGGTCGGTGGTCTTTGACCTCGGATAATAATATAGAGAAATGTCTGCTTTCTTTTTATTTTTTTACTACCAACCTCTTCCGTAATTCGCATCGCAAAGTAATATTTAGCTACCAACCTTTTTGGAATTCGTTTAGTAAAGCGAGCGTATCTTTTTAAATTACGCTAGTGTTCTAAAATTCGTATTCCTATTTTGAATTGGGGAATTCTTCTTCTTCTCTTATTATGGCCTCTGTCCGTCATTTCAACAGACAATTTTGCCGGTGTCAAGTGGATTATTTGAAATAAGTTTAGTCAAGTAGAGTCATTCGTCAAGTCAGCTGCCGTTGTTTTGAAGAGAAAATGGTGAAGTTTCCTTTCAAAACTTGGAAACGACATCCATCAAATAATAAAATGACATACTATACACATTTTTTCTACTGGCTCACACTTTATGCTATGACCTCAAGTATTATTGGTCAAAATTTCACCAAAATTAAAGACTCATAATAACACTAAGAAAAGCAATTAAAATAAATGTGCTATGGTGTACATTATACTATCTGTGCGTGTACCGAGCGAATACTTCTTTGAGAAACTTGACATTACACCGAACCCGTACTCGAATGTCAAACGTTAGTCGTTAGACCAAAGAGGTAGTACTACGTCCTGTCAAAGTGACGTGACATGACATGACATCATCCTCTTGCTAATTGGCGCCCGCTATGTTGCTATTTCCTACAAATGACAGAATTCGAATCCCAATTCGGGAATTATTCTTTGTTCTATAGATTTTGACAGTTCTGTGAAGTCAAAGTCAAAGTTTGAGGTGGAGTGAGCTTATTATTTGACTAAACTTCCAATACAAAATTGTAGACTTCTTAATATAGTATAGAGCTATTGCACGATAAATCAGTACCAAAGAATTCTAATCTAAACTAGCCAATGTTTATAATAGAGCATAAAAATATTATGATAATCATAGACTTATACAACTTTATTATGAAAACACTTATATTTACAAAACAAGCACAAATAGACAATCTATTACATGCCTTTTAGTCACAGCACCTATTAGACCATGCCCATCGGATAAATTGCTAATTGAAAAAGAGCTTTATGTGTTTCTAATTAGAGTTAAATTGCCGTGAGTTATCAGTGGTCACTGTTTTAATTGAGATCCATATTGCTCCTACGTGATACAGAAAAATGCACCTTATTTTCGTAAACATAAGGATTTAAATTAAAAGTATTTGTAGGCTTATAGTGGGGGCTTACAAATTAGTCGCTAGAGTGGTGTTAAACGGATGATATATGGGTATTTATGTTGGCATGTATGATGATTTTATCACGCTATCTAGTGTTTTTGTATGTTTAGAATAATTAGATCAGTATATTTTAAATTTTTTAATAAACGTATTTTTTTTTACAAAGTTAAGCAAGCGTTTCACCACAGTTGTTCCATACAAATTATCTTACACTTATATCTCAGAGTGATGGATGCAATGCAATGCATTACAAGGCACGTCCTCTGTGAACATGCTCAATGAGGCAATGCATTGTCACTTAATTTAATTATAGGTAGCAACAATAAATTGGTACTGAATAAGTATGTACAAATAATTATTTCATAGGTTTACCAGCGGAGGCCAATCTAAGCGTTAAGCTAATAAGCGTTACTATACGAGCCCACTCGTACAATCAGTTTTATAGCAGAGCAAGCACTTTTAGTTTTAATCTTATATTGTTTTAATCTTATTGAATTTATATTGTTTTTATGTGTTAGTTATATAGAAATTTCAAATACGATTAATCAAATTGTTTCTGAATAAATTAAAATGAATTGAATTCTTATGAAATAAATTCAGTTGCAAACTCACAGCCGTGTCGTGCGGTCGTTTCTCTCAACCCGGTCCCCCTCCACTATAAATAAATATAAATAAATAATATAAATATTCAGGGACATTTCACACAACACCTTCTAGTCCCAAACTAAGCAAAGCTTGTAATATGGGAACCAGATGGCTGATAGAATACTTATATACTTTTTTTTTGTAAATACATACTTATAATACATAGTAACACCCAGACATAGAACAAACATCTATGTTTAGCCACACATAAATGTTTGTTCTCGGTGGGGATCGAACCCACGACCCACAGCACGGAAGGCAGAGCTAGGGGGAAGTCCCGTAGCGGCGGACGGCACCTAGGTTCGGACACTTGTACTATTTCGGCAAGTCGCAACACGTTTGACTCAAAAATGGCTGAAAGGGGTGCGGGGGAGTGTATCATACACGGCCACGGGCCCCCGTGTGCCAGTGACGCGCAAGGTCATTGTGGGAGTGGTTAATTGGTAGTTTTGGCGGGAATGCACTGCGCCGCGTAAGATCTATGTGAGTTTTACTACTATGTTTTTGTGTTTATTTATTTATAGTTATTGTAATTATACTAAGTGGTCCATAGACATTTAAAATTCATAAGTAGTTTTGTTGAATTTCAAACAGGTTTTGATAAAAATACGTAGTTTTGAGGTTTCTCTGTCCCCTGGTACCGGACACCAAGTCGTCCCCTAACGTCGGACAGAAATTAAGTTGTTTTTTCTTGTAAGTAGCTATCTCTACTTTTATGATAAATGTTGTACGTTGTTTTAGCTAAAACAAGAACGAGAACGAGAAGAGAAATTGAAATGGAAGAGAAGAAAAAGAAAGGAAACTGGGACCAAAAAGATTTACATACTGCGATTGACAAGGTTTTGTCCAGATGGAAATTACGGTGTCTGGATTTAAATGCACAGGAATTCACCCATTCGATAAGAATTTATTCTCTGGTCTGGATTATTTGCCTGCAGACATGACCAACATTTCACTAGAAGAGCCAGCAACTTCATCAAATGCACCGGGCTGCAGTGGGGAAGATTTCGTGTCTTCTGCTGATTTAGCAATTGCTGGTAGCTCAACTACGACGTGCACAAATGAACCAACAGATTACGGAAATATCGAAAATAGAAACTACATGTGTAGTGTGCTTGGAGGACTATGACGAAGACTGGATACAATGCTCCAGCTGTCGTGGGTGGGCTCATGAAGCTTGTGCAGATATCCCTGAATGTTCAGAAGCGTACATATGCGATCGATGCATGATGTTTTGATGATGTCCGGCGCTAGGGGTTTGAAGTCAAATTCGTCCGGTACTAGGTGCCACTTTCAATGATTCTGTTTTTTAATACCAAAGTTTGATCTAAGTTTTAATTAATGTTTATGCAGAGGTTGCATTTTTTATATTTTATTTTGGTTTTAAACTTTGTTGACTTAGTTAAATAATAAAAAAAGTTATATATCTCGAAGCAGTTTTTTTTAATTGCCTAAAAACCTTAGGTGTCCGCCACTAGGGGACTTCCCCCTATACCGACTGAGCTGTGACGCCTGTCAAACGCACTATCATACTATCATTGTCATGTACTAGGGGTAGCAGCAGCCCCGTACAGTTACACTAAGCGTTAAGCTAAAAGTCTGTATTTTTTATCAGAATATGAGTTTGAGATAAGTTTCTAGCGCTAAAATTAAGATCATGTGCTACATTACAAGTAGGCGACATGTCGTGGGAGGCTCACACTATTGTCTCACACTCTTGACTTTCACGAATATTTTAATTCATTAATTAACTATGTCACTAAATTAATTTAGTTTTATTATGACTCTGCCCCCGTATTCCAATCTTTTGCTGTCAAGTTATATTTCACTGCCCAGTGTAATTTCTTCAGGTCACGTGGTACAATTTTGTACCACGTGATCATTCTTTTGAAACACTTGACAGCAAAATATGCGCGAAAACAAATTAAATGACATCATAATGTCACTATTTAGTCACAGAATAACTATGAGTTAGTATGAACTGACCATGATTTAAAACTTTGCAGTTCAACTGAGATTGGAATACCCCCTCTGGTATTCTAAGGCCGTAAGTTTTTTTTGCTCTTTATTTGAAGTTATCATCGCTATGAACATAATTTTCACTAAAAACGGGATATTTATGATTTATAAATTTTATTGTTTTCCGATATTTCGGCAAATATTTGTCAGGTCTCCAAATTGGTGTTTGCGAAGTCTACTCTCTAACATGTGAAAACAAGTAATTAAATTAAACCCGAATCTTGGACCAATTTTCATCAAACATAGCATCAAACATCAAACAAACACGCCCGACTAATTCACCTTTCAAAAAAAAAAACAAAATTAAAATCAGTTCACCCGTTCAGGAGCTATGTTGCCTCAGACACACACCCACACATAGACACGTCAAACTTATAACACTCCGTCGTTTTTGCGTCGAAGGTTAAAAAAGGCAAGGTTTTGCTAAAATAAAGATCCAGTTTCATAAAAAACTTGAGGGTAGACTAAAGATACGAGTTTACATGGTAACTGGCTTAAGATTTACCTAAACCTTTAATAATGGCGTGTTCATGACCCGTAACCTAACTTAGAGCAGACAGTTTGCATTAATAGAGTTTCTCTAGTGCATAACGGAGTTATATCTGCAATAACTCATCTCGACACGCCCTCTATAACCACCTTCTGTTCATCAACGATCGCTGCTGAGTTTGTATACCTACGCACTGACTTCAGAGGGCGCTCCTAGCGTAGCTTGCTTATGTCCAGTTTCTACTCTGATACAGAAAACCAATGAATATGTCCCACCAACAAAAAAAACTACGTAACATAATATGGCTGTCTTCTTAGTAGTTGACAGCAGATCTACCACAAACTCGGAACTAAACATGGCGGCGCGGTTACGCAAACATAAAATCATGAAGTAACAAAAAAATTCGAAAGGACAAAATATTGTTTTATTTTATTGTTTTATTGTTTTTTGTATTGTTTATTGGTTCCCAATTAATATTACAAGCATTGCTTAGTTTGGGACTAGAGGGTGTGGTGTGAAATGTCCCTGAATATTTATATTTATTTTTATTTTTTTATTGTCTATCTCTTTCAACACATTCAGTATTTGTTTGGTTAAAAAGAAACAAAATTATATTTGACGGCTTATGTGTCGATTTATTTTGTATAGTAGAATCGGGCATCTCCTTCTTCCTACCTCTTTGGGTTTCTGAGAGCTCGATCAAAACTAATCGGCTGTCAAGTCACTTGCTATTTCAGCTTTTACTTCGAATTAGTTAGAGATAGCAAGTGACTTGACAGCCGATTAGTTTTGATCGAGCTTTCAGCAACCGGCCGTTATTAGTATCTTCACCTATTTGGATGACCGCTAGTTGCGGTTACATCTGAGCGCACGCTTCGGAGGGTAGTTTAACTGTCGGTCCCGGCTCTAGCAGTCGTTAAGCCCTGACGGAGGCCTTAGGCGGCCTAAAGACTCCGTCATCAGTTGGTCACGAACGAGAGGACCTAGTAAAAGTTTTGGTGTATAAAACCGCTGTAAAATGGCGCATAGCGTGCCAGCGTGCGTTAATTTAGTTTATAAATACAAGCAAAGTTCAAGCATTTCAAAAAATCCGCTACTGGTCTACTGCAGGGGTATGCCAATCAAAGTTGAACTGCAAAGTTTTAAATCATGGTCAGTTCATACTAACTCATAGTTATTCTGTGACTAAATAGTGACATTATGACGTCATATTATGATGTGTTTTCGCGCATATTTTGCTGTCAAGTGTCTAAAAAGAATGATCACGTGGTACAAAATTGTACCACGTGACCTGAAGAAATTACACTGGGCAGTGAAATATAACTTGACAGCAAAAGATTGGCATACGGGGGCAGGCCGTGTTCAGAAGTTTGGCAGAAGACACGGTTCATGTCGAAATCCGTGGATCCAGTTTGGAACAGTGGTCAAGAGCCTTACTGGTCTTCAGACTAGCTAGCCTCATAGTTTTAGATGGTTCAGGTAAATATAAAAGCAAAATAAACTCTTCATTTTGTTAATTTACATTTTTAACGCGAAAATCAAAATCAAAAACGTCTCTCTGTTAATTCCTGCAAATTCCAACAGTTTTTCCAATATACAACTTCCTCCATGGGTATGTAGCGGTTGCTCCAAATATGGCCCGTGTACAGTCGGCGACACATCAACCTATACACAGTTTGAACTTTGAACTATTATAATTTGAATGTTGCGAATCAGGGATCGCAATAGGTGTAGGCGCGTGGCGCGCAAGCAGCGAGTCTCAAAAACATATCGTCCCTCTCGCATGATTCGCAACATTCAAATTATAATAGTTCGAAGTTCGAACCGTTGATAGCCGTGTATATCGTTTATTATATGTGACTAGCAGTTACCCGCGACTTCGTACGCGTCTACAGTTTCCGTGTACATTATATTATCTGTGCGTGTACTGAGCGGATACTTCTTTGAGAAACTTGACATTACACCTCATTACACCGAACTCGTACCTACTGGTATGTCAAACGCTAGTTGTTAGACCAAAGAGGTAGTACTACGCCCTGTCAAACTGACGTGACATGACATGACAATGAAATCCTCTAGCCCATTGGCGCTGCTTATCCTTTTCGTTCATTTTATCCTGTAGATCCTGTTAATTATTCGGGATAAAAAGTAGCCTATATGTCAATCCAGGTTACGAACTATATATATGCCAAGTTTCATCCAAGTTGGTTCAGTGGTTTTGACGTGATTGAAACACAAACATCCAAACATCCAAACATCTAAACATCCAAACATCTAAACTTTCGCATTTATAATATTAGTAGGAAGTAGGATAGGATAGGATAGGAAGTAGGATAGATAGATGTGTAGCCGATTGTACTACCACCAGCTCGAAGACTTTGCCCCCAGAACTACCACAATCCGGAGCAGTCTGCAAGATCATTCTCAAGTCATTGCCACACCACACCACCAAGGCCTCATGCATGTTCTTTCACCTTTGCTCCAATTGCACGATCAACCACCCGTGACGGTACGCACCATCGCCCATATCCTACCATATCAAACTCAACCTTACAATCACCCTTTAAAGTTGAAATTCCTCTAACAAGAAGAAGACTCAGACCTTTGACACCATCTTCGCAGTCTAAAAACAGCCGTATCATCTTCAGGTAAGGTTCATTATAAGGGGAGAGGGTGCTAAATTACAGTTTCCTCTTTGAATTTTAATGATACAAATTGGTTAGAGATTTGTATGTAAAGTAGGTGTAATTATAAAGGAAGTGGATAGATTGACCACTATGCATTTACGTTCGCGAGATCGGAGATTGAGGTAAAGTGTGGAAGGTCATAAATTACTTTCCTCAACTTTCAACTATTAAAACTTTTTTCAGTGCTTGTATTTGGAACGCGCATTCCAAATTCAAATTGTTGTTTATTATTTTTCATGAATGGCACAGAATATAGCACTTAAATAGGTTAGTTTGTAATCTAAAACGATGAATGAAAACATTGTAGTGAAACCAGCGTTCTATAAAATGAAAAAAAAAAGTAAAGCGAAAATGGAATCTTTTTAAATTAGTTAGGGCTGTGACTATGCAAGTTATGCCCAAAAAATTACCCGCGCTGTTTGGGATCTGTATAATGTCTAAAGAAATAGGTCTTTATAATATTTCAGATTAATAAGTCACCTTTATTAGAGAGATTAGGATCCTGACATAGAATCCACAAGAAAATAATAACCAGAATAAGAATTGACGAAACACTTATGACTGATAGCGCGATCTGAATGAATCAGCATTTGTTTTTAATATAATCTATTAGCGAACCAGGTCGGGTGCCGACCTATGTTAAACACTCGCCCAAGTTGCCCAATGAGGGTTGACGAAATGTCCCGCTTTTGTAAATGTTATTCATAGAAATGACCCTCCAGTAACAAAACAACTGAAATAAGTTCAATAACAAACATAAATGAGGTAACAAACATTAAAAAAAAAAAAAACGTATAACCGAATTGAGAACCTCCTCCTTTTTTGAAGTCGGTTAAAAAAATACAACCGAATTGAGAACCTCCTCCTTAGAAGTCGGTTAATAATTTATAAGTTGAAAAAACTAGTAAAACCGACTTCAATTCGACTACCAGCTTCATCATATGATGATGATGATGGCAGTTCATTGGGAATGTTCTAGTGACTATGAACATCACTAAAAAGTCACAGGAAAGCAAAATACGCAATTTCGTGCACGTGGTTGGCATATTTTTTTCAGTTATTTCTATTTATAACCCAAACTACTAAATAGATTTTGATGAAAATTTAATGAGAGTAATGTGGAAGTATATCCTTTCAGATAAAAAAAAAAATTTTGAAATCGGTTCATAAATGACCGAGTTCTGAGGTAACAAACATTAAAAAAAAACAACCGAATTGAGAACCTCCTCTTTTTTTGAAGTCGGTTAAATACATAGTTAGCTGCCGTCACATACACGTACCAAGGACACAGAATCATAGACATAGGTAAAGCTCGTATTTCCCAACAAATTATCAAGTCCAATCTAATTACTCGCTCACATTCATAAATCGCCAACACATGACAATGAAACTTCAAATAATGAGTTTTCGCACGATCGTTGCGTTGTGTTAACGATTGCGAAAAAGCGCATAGCGTTGGCGAACGGTGCATTGTTACTACTGCGTTTTTTGACGCATTCAAGTTTTGAAAATAACCTTCTAGAACGCAATGACTAACTAAAATGCAAGGCAAGAAGTGCGTATTATGTCTATTGTATTATATCTATCGCGTGTCGCAGAGGCTGTGCACTCCACTCTCGGCACCCCTGAAAACCAGCGCTAAAGGAGCCACCGTGCACCCAAAGCATTTGCTGAGTGGGTTCCTTTTTTACGCATGTTATCGTTTTATTATTAAGTAAATAAGTATGTACCTTATTGTGTGTTGCGTAAAATAAATAATTTCTGTTTCTATTCTATTCTATTGTAATTATGTAGTTACAGAGCTCCGGTGTTTAGCGGCAGCGACTGTGCCTTTCGATCCTAAAGTCGTGGGTTCAAATCCGATTGTTTTACTTGGAAATTTTATGTGTGCTATTGCTCTCAAATGGTGAAGGTAAACATTGTGAGGAAACCCACGGCTTAGTCAGCCGCACGTATTGTCATTATTAGACTGGTGAGATTGAATCCAAAAGTCTATCTTATATAAAAAAATCCACAACCAAAAAGTTTGGTAACTATTACACCACCAATAGGAAGGTATAGTAGTCACAACGGATCTTTGACCGTCTGAAGTATCAGCACCCATTTTTGGGTAATTGGAGGTAAGCAATTTTTTCCGCACAACAGTACATGCGCAATCGATTGTTACACCTAACTTTAGAGGGATAAAGATCCGTTGTGCGTACTGTAAATGCTTAGTAAACTCATGTTCTGTGTAATAAATGGTTGTAGAACTTGTAGAATCAGTTTTTGCTTTACGACATTATGTATCATGTCCCACATAAATGTCAGCTAACAAAAAGGTTGCTATTGTAAGATTTGTGTATTGAATGACCTCGGACGAGAGAAAAAGACAATAATCATAGCTGAACAAATGTACTTACTTGTACAGTCAAAGACACGTCCACTCTCAAGCCAAATCTTCATTTTTATGAATGCTAGTTTAGGTAGGTACAATCTTATAGGTTCCGGAACTCCATGCTATTACGGTGTAAATTTGCCAAAGGGGATTTTGAGACTTTTAGTCTCAAGATCCCCTTGATTCAAAAATTTTGAAATAAAGGGGATTTTGAGACTAAAAGTCTCAAAATCCCCTTAAAGGGAAAAACTCAAAGGGGATTTTGAGACTAACCCATTTGAACTATTAGAAGTTGAACGTTGCGAATCGTGCGAGAGGGACGACCAGTGTGTAGGAGGGCTGCGAGCGCGGCGCGCGCCTACGCCGGTTGCGATCCCTTTCCAACGATTCTCTGCATTGTATGTAGCGTAGTTATGTATTTGATGTATAGCCTGACCTGTGGCCGTGTGTACTACTCGTAAGCCCCTGTAACCTTTGCACTTTCACTGGTTTTTTTCTGTTAGGTATTGCTAAATCTTTTTTGACAGTGATCCCCCTAAATCTGCTCTTAGGAATATGTAGAAAAAGTTAAGTTAGAATTCATCAAATTGGGTTACAGTTTAGTTATATTTTATTTAATTAACACGATTACGCTTTCAGCCCCCGTATGCCAATCTTTTGCTGTCAAGTTATATTTCACTGCCCAGTGTAATTTTTTCAGGTCACGTGGTACAAAATTGTACCACGTGATCATTCTTTTTAGACACTTGACAGCAAAATATGCGCGAAAACACATCAAATGACGTCATAATGTCACTATTTAGTCACAGAATAACTATGAGTTAGTATGAACTGACCATGATTTAAAACTTTGCAGTTCAACTTTGATTGGCATACCCCTGCAGACATTTTTATTCGCTTGGGAATATATTTAAACGCAGTTTCAAAGATCCAGGCCAAAATAATAAAGTTTCACAATACACCACAAATTAATTCGATTAACCTCTAGTTTAGAAAGGTAAATTACAGATAATTAAGAAAAAAAAACTTGGTACATATGGTACGGCTATTGTCTTGGAAAAAAATATACTTTATACATGCATAAAGTGTTTTATCTGATTTTCGCACGGTGCTAACTGTGTTTGGGTACAGGTGGTTACGAATTTGACGCGGTTAATTTTCTAATGTGATGATTTCTCAGGTTTATCTCAGTTTATATATGTGGAGTTTCACTGATGATGTATTTTTTTATACGTTTGACCGCAATTTCACCTGATGTTAAGTGACGATACGGTCAAAATTGTAGCATATATGCCTAGATGCCTATTTACATCTAAATTGTATAGAATTAAAATTGTAATTTTAATGAAGTGATTAATTAATCCTAGTAAGTACCTATATTTTATTGTTTTTTCTTGAGATTAAGGATTTTTATGTTTATTTGAGTTCTAAAATATATCTATAGGTATAATAGTTACAACGGATCTTTGTATCTCTGAAGTATATGCGCAGCAGGGGTATGCCAATCAAAGTTGAACTGCAAAGTTGAACTGCAAAGTTTTAAATCATGGTCAGTTCATACTAACTCATAGTTATTCTGTGACTAAATAGTGACATTATGACGTCATTTGATGTGTTTTAGCGCATATTTTGCTGGCAAGTGTCTAAAAAGAATAATCACGTGGTACAAAATTGTACCACGTGACTTGAAGAAATTACACTGGGCAGTGAAATATAAGTTGACAGCAAAAGATTGGCATACGGGGGCTGAACTCATTTTTGAGTCGAATTGGAGGGAAGCGACTTTTTCCATGTGCAATCGTTGTTGCACCTAACTTCAGAGGGATAAAGATCCGCTGTAGTTTTAATAAGATGACATCTAAGTAAGCGTAAAAATTACAATACTGTAATTTTTAGTTTTGATCTCCTTTTACAAACCATCAGAATATAAAACCTAGCTATTTATGTTCAAATTTTTTTATTTATTTTTAACCCCCGACGCAAAAACGACGGGGTGTTATAAGTTTGACGTGTCTGTGTATGTGTGTCTGTCTGAGGCAACGTAGCTCCCGAACGGATGAACCGATTTTGATTTTGTTTTTTTTGTTTGAAAGGTGAATTAGTCGGATGTGTTCTCAGCTGTGTTTGATGAAAATCGGTCCAAGATTCGGGGTTTTTTAAATTGTAAATTTAATTACTTGTCTTCAAATAGGTTAGAGATCAAAGTTCATAACAAGTTGAACACCCTGTACAGTGTACAACTAGTAAAGTGAAGCAATTAATGCGGTTGCACCACGCTCGCATCTCATGGTTGCGAAGCCATCCTTGACATCACGCCCAAAAATTTGCGATTTTATGTATATCAATTTATGTTAATAATCTAAGGGCGGCTTGCACCAGAATCGCTAAACGCGTTTATCTATTAAATAGTATTTAGGGTGTTGTCAAGTCATATAAATACGTCAGATTTAAATCAAATTAGCTGTTAAACACGTTTAGTGATTAACAGCTAAGTGTTAATTTTAAGTTTTAATTTAAAATAGTATCTAACTTTTATTATTTTGTTTTTGTACAGTCGACGACACATCAACCTATACACTGTTTGAACTTTGAACTATTATAATTTGTAAGTTGGTTCAGTAGTTTAGACGTGATTGAAACACAAACATCCAAACACTAAACATCTAAACTTTCGCATTTGTAATATTAGTAGGATAGGATAGGATATCAAAATACGCCGCAATATCCTATCCTATCCTATTAATATTGTCTACTAATCATGTCGTGTCACGTCAGTTTGACAGGACGTACTACTACCTCTTTGGTCTAACGACTACCGTTTGACATTCGAGTACGGGTTCGGTGTAATGTCAAGTTTCTCAAAGAAGTATCCGTTCGGTACACGCACAGATAATATAATGTACACGGAAACGGTACTCGCGTACGAAGTCGCGGGTAACTGCAAGTCTTTTATAAAAAGTTAATAAATATTTATGATCAGATTTTATTGAAAAATAACTGGAATCGCCTAGGAATTTATATCAGCTGGCACGGTCGCAGAATACCTAGCAGTTACAATGGCAGCGGAAGTTACGTCACAAGTCAAAAGTAGTTATGTATTCACGATGGGTATTGCGCCTCTATGGTGAATTTAAGTTTTGTGTTTTGTGTGATTCTTTTATTTATTTCACCAAGTCGTTGCAATGCTTGAATGAAATAAGAAATTACTCACGTTCTGTGACTTATGTTGGTATTATAAAACTGCATCGAGACTCGACCATATTATAATAGTCACAACGGTTTGTCTCTCTGAAGTATATGCGTAGAACCCATTTTTGGGTAATTGGAGGTAGGCAAGTGAATTTTTCCGCACAACCAGTCAATTCTTTCTTAATTCTTAATTGCATAAAACACAAAAGACAGAAATAGATGACATATGTACATGGTACAAAGGCGAGCTTAACCCTAACAAGAGTTTTCTTCCAGTAAACCGTTGAGGCTAGAGAGAGGTGACTATAGAGGCAGTCAAGTACGCTTTTTTAGGATTTTTATTATTTTTATTATGCGTACCCCTCTCACCACGAATTCAGCCTTTTTGCCTAAGCAAGGGCTTGACACTATCGATGAATAATATCGATGTAAATGAAAGAAGCTAAGACATGACAACAAAAAGTTAGTTTTCCGTCATTAATTCATTTTGATTGATACTATTTCATCGAATGCGTCAATCACTAGTGTCAATTTACAACAATTCTAGACAGTGACAACGCTATAAGCAGAACTAATGCAGCAATAGATCTCGCGTGCCCCGAAAAAATTGGTCGACCGTGATTTCACACTTTTTTCGAGCATGCTTATTCGTCCAAGAGAGAGGGAGATATTTATAATTGATGGATAGCGTACCTAACACAGAACAGAGAAGTAAGCTGTTCTGTGGTACCTAATCATGAGATGGTGAAATGGGTACTTTGGGTTACAAAAATATATTTACAATTTAATGAGTTCAAAGGGTTCATGGTCAATAAAAGAGTTAAATATTCCAATGCAAGTTCCTACCTACTTCTTTTGTTTGTTTATGTGCCAAGGAGAGGCAACGTCGATGTTGTTAAATAACAAGGGCGATATTTGAATGTTTTGTTTAAATCTTCCAAAACGGTCATATTTTGGGCTTAATGGAGCAAATTCACCTAAATAAAATCGTACCGAAAATACGATTTCCGCATTTTATAGTTTAGTTTAGTACCTAAGTAAGCAAAACTCTTGAAAAACTTAATAAAATGGTAGCCTATATTGTAGATCTTCTTGTTAAAGAGCTCATCCAGGGAAATTAGGTGCAAAAAACGATTGCGCATGTAGTGTTGTGCGGAAAAATTTGCCTACCTCCGATTACCCAAAAATGGGTTCTGCGCAGATACTTTAGAGGGACAAAGATCCGTTGTGACTACTATAACAACTTCTATATTTGAGTAATAACGTATTTACCATGTCTTGGTCCTTTATTCCGAGCACAATACAGCACATGTTGCAATATTGCCACATGCGACTAATTTCCCTTTTTTCGTGGGAAAACTGTACAATGCATCAAATCGCCTTGGAAGTAAAAGGATAAGTTTCTGTCCATTGAACTATAGTGCGTGTCAGTTTGATACTTTTTTAACTGACAGGGTAATAAGTAATAGGTTATTTTTATGATACTTTTTTAGCTGACTGGGTAATAAGGTTATTATGATACTTTTTGGCAAGGACTGCCACTGAGTGGCATCCTGACCCAGCAAGAAGGCGACGCGGCAGACCAAAAAGAAGATGGTGCGACGAGCTTCAGATTTGTCAGATTGGCAAAGTATAGCCCAGGATCGGAGTGTGTGGAGAGAATGGGGGGAGGCCTTTGAACAGCAGTGGGACACAGAGGGCTAAATATAATAATAATGATACTTTTTTAGCTGACTGGGTAATATGCTATTTTTATGATATTTTTTTAGCTGACAGGTAGCGTATGAGAGCGTTGATTAACGGATCAACATAGCTTGTCAAGTCATCATTGTCAAAAATTGGGTTGCTGAAGGACCAATCACAAAAAAACATTTGCTAGCTAATCACAATTCAATCAACGAAATATTAAGACGTACGACGGATTAAGAAAAACAAAGTACAGTCCACAACGACAAGAAACATACCTAAGAGCCATAGTTTAAAATGGGTACTAGATAAATAAAATAATATATAAATAAATATTCATGGACATTTCACACGACGCCCTCTAGTCCCAAACTAAGCAAAGCTTGTAATATTGAAACTAGATGCTGATAGAATACTTATATACTTTTTTTTTGTAAATCCATACTTATAATACATAGTAACACCCAGACAGAACAAACATCTATGTTTGCCACACACAAATGTTTGTTCTCAGTGGGGATCGAACCCACAACCCACAGCACGGAAGGCAGAGCTAATACCGACTGAGCTGTCACGCCTGTCAAAAAAAGGATTAAAATGTGCTTAAATATACTCGGAAACGACAATTCTAGGCAGTCAATGCGTACTAAATAACCAGCCGTTGCTTTTAGTATAATAAGAAAACCGAATAACTTATGTAGTAATAACAGGCAATGAGGAAAACGGAAAAGTACTGCTACGCCGTAGACGCGTAGCGCCGGTTCAGGGTTGCGCAGGAGTTTCAGAAAAACGGTATACCTACTACGCACTTATTAGTATTAATTCAAGCATGTATTAAACCTAGATTTATCAATAGCATTTATTAAACAAACAAAAAAAAAATTAATAAAATATAATCTGGGTCTTTTCAAGGCAAGAGTGAATAGGTGTCTTCTAGACTGTCCTGCTCCATCGTCGGCCACATCGTCACTTACCATCAGGTGAGATTGTGGCCAAAGGACATTCTATATTATATGTAAAAAAAACAAAGCTTCTACAAAAGGAAATAATTTTTTTTAGCAGCCGTTCTTGATAGGATATGTCCTGTAAATATAAACACGTGTTTTCATAAATGGAAAATTAAGTGATAGAGTCTGAGAAAACAGGCTTGTGTGAGTTTTAATAAACAACGTTGGAATGTTGGCTTTTTCCTGACAGATAACCAAGACGAGATAACTGGTTATCTCAGAGGAATTTTTTTCCTCTCAGATAACTGGTTATCTCAAAGGAATTTTTTTCCTCTCAGATAACTGGTTATCTCAGAGGAATTTTTTTCCTCTCAGATAACTGGTTATCTCAGAGAAATTTTTTTCCTCTCAGATAACTGGTTATCTCAAAGGAATTTTTTTCCTCTCAGATAACTGGTTATCTCAGAGGAATTTTTTTCCTCTCAGATAACTGGTTATCTCAAAGGAATTTTTTTCCTCTAAAAAAGAGGATAAAAGAAAATAAAACTGCGGAACCACTTGGTGCCTGTATTGACTTAGTACGAGTGTTACAAGCACAACTGTCGCAGTGAATATAAAAAGCCTACAAGGGCCCCATCTCAATCTCAAAGTTGAACTGCAAAGTTTTAAATTTAAGTTCATACTAACTCATAGTTATTCTGTGACTAAATAGTGACATTAGGATGTCATTTGATTTGTTTTCGCGCATATTTTGCTGTCAAGCGTCTAAAATAATGATCACGTGGTACAAAATTGTACCACGTGACCTGAAGAAATTACACTGGGCAGTGAAATATAACTTGACAGCAAAAGATTGAGATAGGGGGGCAGAACCCTTCAGGACTTTAGCTTGCACTGTGAGTTTTCTGCCAGGAGTGCCCTTCAGCCTTCAGGCATAATTATAATAATCGATGTCATGCGATGAATCGTTTTTATTCGTTTTAATTAACAACTTTATCGTACACGTTATAATTATGACAGCCTCCGTATGCCAATCTTTTGCTGTCAAGTTATATTTCACTGCCCAGTGTAATTTCTTCAGGTCACGTGGTACAATTTTGTACCACATGATCATTCTTTTTAGACACTTGACAGCAAAATATGCGCGAAAACACATCAAATGACGTCATAATGTCACTATATAGTCACAGAATAACTATAAGTTAGTATGAACTGACCATGATTTACAACTTTGCAGTTCAACTTTGCAGTTCAACTTTGATTGGCATACCCCTGTTGAAGAGACTGTAGGTACGTCATAACGCGATGGACGTAGTGTGGCATGTCTTCAGTGGAAAATAAGTTTAAAAAACTAGAAAAACCGACTTCAATTCGACTACCAGCTTCATCATTGATGACGAATGATAATGAAAGTTCATTGGGAATGTTCTAGTGACTATAAACACCACTTAAAAGTCACAGGAAAGCAAAATACGCAATTTCATGCACGTGGTTCGCGTATTTTTTTTCAGTTATTTCTATTTATAACCCAAACAATTAAACCGATTCTGATGAAAATGATATGGGACTAACCTAAAAGTATATGCTTTCAGATAAAAAAAGAATTTTTGAAATCGGTTCATAAAGGAAACAAACATTAAAAAAAATACAACCGAATTGAGAACCTCCTCCTTTTTTGATGTCGGTTAAAAATGGATGAATGTCAAGTATCGTTTGGGTGTCTTGTCGGATGTAAAAACAACCCTTTGCACATTGAGATAGATCTGGGTTTCATACCTATCACCACAAATATTGTGTATCTTTAGCTCCAAAAATCTCATTGTTGTCGACCAAACCCATTGGTAGATCTATTGGTAGATCTCGGGCGGATCTTGCCTCAGCCTCATTAATGATTCTAGGTCGTTCTGCAATCACTAATTAGAGAGATAAGTGCGGTATTAATTGTGTACGCCATTGGAGCCACTATCGCGCCATCTTGTTAAGGCTGGGTGTAGACGAGGCGGGAAACACGCGCGTTATTTCTTTTGTTTAAATATTGTAAGGATTGTACAGATTAGTCCATTTCAGAGAAAATTTAAAGGAGATTTTGAGTTTAACCTATTTTAAACTTATCTAGGAACTACAACGTTAGGGCTGACATTCAATAAATAAATATTCATAGACTTACACACAACGCCCTCTAGTCCCAAACTAAGCAAAGCTTGTAATATGGGAACTAGATGGCTGATAGAATACTTAAATACTTTTTTTTTGTAAATACATACTTACAACACATAGTAACACCCAGACATAGAACAAACATCTATGTTTTCCACGCACAAATATTTGTTCTCAGTGGGGATCGAACCCACGACCCACAGAACGGAAGGCAGAGCCGTTACCGACTGAGCTGTGACGCCTGTCACAGCTCAATGTCAATGTATGGGCATACGTTATATCTTTTATACGTACCGTCGTAATTTACGTCGCCATTGGGTGGGTACCCGGCACCGGTTACCCGACGACCGGGGCATGTGAAAAGAGTCTAGGCAAACCCTTAGCGTAAAGGGCTTTATCGCGGTGATTTTTGTGGCAAACGTTTAGTTAGCCTGCAAGACGTCCTTAATTTGATTAGTATTTACAAAATGCTATCGAAGTTTGCGCTTAAAACAAGTTGATTTGCATGTAACTATGCCCTTTATAATAATTTATTTGTTTTGTTACCTTGCTACTGAAGGTTTTCGATATCGCCTTACCTGTGAAAGAAAAATAAAACAGTTAGTTAGGTATTATAAAAACTGTATTAGTCGTAATCTATGTGAATAAATATTTGTCTAAGTAACATTTGGCGACATTTATCTAGCACCTCTTTTGGGTAAAACTAGCAATCTAGCAACTTTTTGCAAGATGTTTAGTTATTAAAGTTAGTAGTTGGCAACACTGGGCTCGGCCAACAACCCTTGACGCTGTATATCTTCTCAACTATATAGATGCAAAGGCTTGTCTGTAAGTGGCTTTGTAGGGTTACAAAACCACTTACAGACAATGCTTAGGGTGAAAGCTTTGCAATAACATGCATCCTTCTCTTTTTTGAGAGTCGGTGTATAGTAACGAATATAATGTTTTTGAAAATCGAACCAAACATTTTCTTGTTATCTTGAAATAAATCGCAAAATAATGCCCTATTCAGAGACCGTAACCCCGTTCGAAATTCAAATTAGTAACGTTCGGAAACGCACCAACGCCTCCCATTGGTGTAAGGTTGCGAAAATGGAACGGATATCTCTCGTTCCTCTCGTTTGTTGTTTGATAGATTTCGAATTTTGCCGGTTAACTGGTTTCATCCGGCCTCCTTACAGCGCTTTGTTCTGTTTGCTAAGTTTCCGACCAAATTGGCGGTTGGTTGCTAATTTTACAGCTTAATTTTTAATTTGTTGTGCTTCCTTCGTGACTTAACGATTACATAGTTGAAGGCTTGGGTCACTCAACTAGACCTAGGTAAATCTGAAGCCTAAGCAGCGAAGTATAAATGAAAGCCTAGTCTATTGTCAAGTTTCTCAAGATTTTGAGTCCAGTTCACAGGATAGATATTTCATAAGTATTTCATATCTAGATCGAAACTTTTATGGTTGAAGTTTCATCAAAGTTTTCAATATTTTAAAAAATCGAAGCCATCTATTTCGTTTTCAAATCCGTATAGAACGCATTCCGTTGATCACTCGTTTCGGTTAGGCAATACCAACCCTTTCATAGATGGTGTAGTTTCATGAACGGTTGAGTCTAGTTCGTTTGAGAGCTTCACAGGCAATTCTAATATTTAAAAATGGAAGTCACATTCCAAATTCAAATCAGTATCTGATTTTGGCTATACGTATCTTATGATCGTGTACTTTGAAAGTGTACGAGAGAATCATCGGCAATTTCAATATTTTAAAAATCGAAGCCACAGATTCTACATTCAAATCCGTAAGTCTCGTATGTCGAGCGGAGGGCCGCCACGGGTGGCTGCGCGGGCTAATTGCACGCCGCGACCCGTGACGACAGTTAGAGTGCGGTGTCTTACATCCAGGCGCGATTCCATCTGGGAAACTATAAAAAAAAACTATTCAGACGCGATTTACCAAGGAAGACACTTTAGACTTACTAGACAATGGTTTAGAATTGTCTATTGCTAAGCAGATAGACCAGGCATTTTTGATTCAGTCCTTTTCTACCCTCGACCAGACTGTGATTAAATTGTCTATCGCGTGATTTGACGCGAGACGCTTATTTAGTACGCGAAGACATGCTTTTGGTATTGTCTATTTTGACTAGATTATGAAAACCATGTTGATAAAATGAATGGCACGACTATATTTTAAATGTAGCTATTTGCTATCACACATAAATGTCATGACCCAAGCTTAAATAAAATTTATAAGTTTAAAAAACTAGATAACCCGACTTTAATTCGACTACCACCAGCTTCATCATCAGATGATGATAATGATGGCAGTTCATTGGAACTGTTCTAGTGACTATAAACACCACTAAAAAGTCATAGGAAAGCAAAATACGCCATTTCGTGGACGTGGATGGCATTTTTTTCAGTTATTTCTATTTATAACCCAATCTACTGAACCGATTTTGATGACAATTGAATGGGACTAACCTATAAGTATATTCTTTCAGATAAAAAAAGAATTTTCCAAATCGGCTCATAAATGACAGAGTTCTGAGGTACTTAACAAACATTAAAAAAAACATACAACCGAATTGAGAACCTCCTCCTTTTTTGAAGTCGGTTAAAAAAAACATAAACGTCAACATAGAGTATGCAAATAGCTTAAACGATTAAACTAGTGTGACGTAAACTATGTACTTACCTACGCATGATTCTAGTCATAAATAAAAGTGTAAAATAATTTAAAACAATTCGTCATAGCAACTTTTCATCGCAAATAAAGGCGCAGTTTTTTCAGTTTGATGAACTTCAGAACATGTATTATAAATTAAAGTAATTTGTGTTGCTTTTGAACGATGTCCCGCTTCGTTGCATTCAATTATATTCTGCACAGAATATTCAAATCGGTTTTAATTCATAATAGCATGATTCTAAGTAGCTGCAGGGGTATTCCAATCTCAGTTTAACTGCAAAGTTGTACTGCAAAGTTTTAAATCATGGTCAGTTCATACTAACTCATAGTTATTCTGTGACTAAATAGTGACATCATGATGTCATTTAATTTGTTTTCGCGCATACTTTGCTGTCAAGTGTCTAAAAAGAATGATCACGTGGTACAAAGTTGTACCTACCACGTGACCTGAAGAAATTACACTGGGCAGTGAAATATAACTTGACAGCAAAAGATTGACATACCTACTGGGGCTGGTATACGAGGACTGAATTTAAAAAGAAATAAAATGTTCGAAATTCAAATATATTGGGAGCTTTACCAGCCTGATGAAACTCTCGAACTCTCGAAAATCAACACGAGATATATGTAACGAGGAATTAATTGAAATACACCAAAAAGTACTATTTAAAAGTGTTTTTTTTTTAAATTTTATTAGAGAATGTCCTTTGGCCACAATCTCACCTGATGATAAGTGACGATGAGGCCGACGATAGAGCAGGACAGTTTAGAAGACACCTATTCACTCTTGCCTTGAAATTATATATATTTTCAATATCACGCAATATTTTTTACTCTAGCCAAGAGTCACCAATTACTGTTTGATACTCAAACAGAAATAAAATAATATATGTGCGCCTCAGATTACTAAAGCTTTATCCTATCCTACTATTGTTGTATAGATGTTTGTTACTCTTTCACGCAAAAACTACCGGTCCAATTTGGATGAAACTTGGAATAAATATAGTTCGTAGCCTGGATACACATAGGCTACTTTTTATCCCGGAAAATCAACAGGATCAAACCGGACGCGGACGAAGTCGTGGGCGGAAGCTAGTAAGTAATATTTTTAATTTTTACGGTCTTTTTTTCAAAACGTCGATAAACCGTTCATAATAAAACCTTACACTGAACTTTTTAAGTTTCTGGTAGCGTTGTAATTACTTTATTAAAAATACTATTTTGAAGTTCATTATTGGTAATGGACGGTCATACATCGATGGTGGTCGCCTTCGTCACGGATGGTCAAAGCCACTCCTATCGCTGCACACCACAGGATGTTCCTCGATTCTGACAACTAACAAACCTTATAATGACGGACAATATTAAATGAAATATTGTAAATACTGTATTAGTCGTAATTTTCTTTGTGAATAAAATTTTATTATACTTGATTATGAAAAAAAAAGAAAATAAATAAATAAGCAAATTGATCATCCTGTAGTTAAAACGTCACCCCATAGTGTGTGAAATGAACCGCGGATTCAAGGACACTAATAATACTTTATTTATGGGAAATATAGGGCCCCTGTGTCGTTCATTTTATGATCAATGGGAAAATACACCATTGGTACTAAAATGTTGGTTAAATGGTAAGAAGAACGGGTCTAAGAATTATCTTTAGGTTTTCCCATTTATGAAGATTTAGTGACTTTTTGTCTTAACAAAACTCCTATAAAAGTATTGGCTAAAATACATATCTATCGAATAAAATAAAAAAAATGTAATAATATATTATGTACTTACAATACTCGCAACAGATCTTTTTAAAGTCGAAGTAAAATCTAAAATGGTGCCCATTTAAATATTATAATAAAATGATAAAAAAAATAATGATAATGATAATACTTAATAAAAGTTATAAAAAAAATATGTACTTAAGCGTTTTTACAACTCAACATAACTAGATCAGACCTACCACTGTAATTTGAACCCTATTAATAGGTTTATTACAACACAATAAAGATGTAACATTATCAATAAAATTATTATAAACGCTAGTGTGAATGAAAACTAGCGGTACTTTTTACGCCAACTGTATCATACCAGTCATAAAATTATCGTACTTTCAAAAATAGTTTTTAATACAACGGTATAAGAGTCTAAATCTGTATTTTGTAAGGTGTAGGATAACTTTGTGTGTGTCTAATTGTATGAAGCAAGTCGATCACATCGATATTATACTGATAAATGATGGTATGTCAAAACAGAACGGATTGTGTCGGTGACCAACCAAAACTTGTTCGTAAAAGTCATACAGCTGTAAAAAAAAGTTTGGTACTATGCCTTGTAATGTCAGTTAGAGTTAAACACCTTTGTTTGCGACTGTACAGTTCATTCACATATAACACGTGAACTTATAGCTATTTATAGAGATAGGTACTTTATGGTTAGAGAGTTTTGGATACCTCCACTATCCTAGCC
The DNA here is from genome assembly GCA_947859175.1 of Gandaritis pyraliata. Lineage (NCBI taxonomy): Eukaryota > Metazoa > Arthropoda > Insecta > Lepidoptera > Geometridae > Gandaritis > Gandaritis pyraliata. Next base: position 4,061,793 of record OX401874.1, on the reverse strand, counting down.
TTTTCACTCAGTTCTAAATTCAAAAAGCTCTCAGTAGGTAATTTTTTAGTTCGATTTCAAATCTCCGATTGCACTATACTGGCACCTAACAAAAATCAAATTTCGAACAGTTAGCTACTTAGTTCGGAATTCGAAAATCATCGCAAATCATAGCTCACACTGGCATGCAACAAAAATCAAATTTAGAAGAGGTTTTACCTTGTCAAAAATGAGTTTGCATTACAAACGGTCAAGTTCTAAGAACGTAGAATTTCATCAGCATAAAGTTAGTATTGTAATCAAAAATTGAGATGTTAAACGCGATATTTTGCAATGCGTGTACGCAGTGTACATTCGTACCTTAAGCTTCCATACTGTATTAAATACATAGTAAATCACATAGAGGTTTTATGTGACTTCACTCAATTTTATTGCTGCAACAGCAAGGACGGCTTGCAAAACAGATCAACACATTTTTACAAACTTAAGTACATAATATTAATGTTACCGGGATGGTAGGTATACCTAATTCACCTAGGGTAATTAACCTCTAAGTACACTACTTAGCACTTGATTCACCCAGGTAATTTCCGGATACAATGATTAGGTTAAGTACTGTTTTTTGTGAAAATAAATAGGGTTTTCTGCCTGACACGGTAGATAGTTTTGTATGTATAGTTTAGTTTAGTACATTGATAGTTTGGTACTGGTTTGGATCAGTTGAGCTGTCTATAAATCGTTTGCAACGGTTTTTAGATAGCTCGACTGTTTCATGTGTATTTTGTATATATTATAAATATTTTTAATACTGTTATGTATCAATCGTAATTTTCTTTGTGAATAAACAGTATATTTTTTACTCGTTTAGTACATTAACTATACTTACCTATAATTAATAGGCGTATGTTGTATAACGTTTTAAAACGACACATGTATATAGGGAGAAAAAATAAGACTTACTAATCTTTCTTTGAGCTTTTTTTATTTATAGCGGACTACATCTTATTTATTATACGTATAATTATTAAGTTAAAGCCATTTTCCCACTAAGTACTTGAAGACAGGTTTTAAACATTATGCCAGGTGTTAAGTTTTTTTTTTTAAATAATTAAATTTGCAAGTTTTAGCTGCTATCTGTACCGTTCGTATTCGCCTGCGGTTGCGCTTTTGCTTAACGATTTTTCCACCACCACAGCCTCCGAGTCTTATGAGGTACAGATGAGCACATGCGCCGTAACAAAACATTTACAGAAAAAGTGTTTTTTTTTTACAAAATATGATTTAATTAAATTCTTAGGGCGTCTTGCACCAGAATCACTAAACGTATTTAACAGCTAAATCGATTTAAATCTGACGTATTTGTATGACTTAACAACGCGCTAAATACTATTTAAGAGTTAAACGCGTTTAGCGATTCTGGTGCAAGCCGCCCTTAATGTTACCTTCATGTTACAGTTTAAAAAATTATATGGCAATTTGTCAATCCATGTGTTTTATTTTTATGATAAAGAAACTTGGATATGTTTCAGCCATCTAGTTCCCATATCACAAGCTTTGCTTAGTTTGGGACTAGAGGGCGTTGTAAAGTTCGTGAGTATTTGTTATTATTATTGTTTATTATTTGATTATGATATAAATGAAATAATTATGAATAGGTACTTAATTGAGATGACATTGATATTGACTTTGCATTTATAAAAATTTTCTTAACTACGAAAACTTAAAAAAAAATTTAGGTAGGGTACTGGACAAATATTATTAGATTAAATTTTTGAAACTATCATTAGTTATGAACGTAATTTTCACTAAAAACGGGATATTTACCATGATTCGTGAGTTTTATTGTTTATTTTGGTACAGTTTCATGCTCAGTTCGACCTGTGATCATGGCACAACTGCCAAAATATCAGGAAACAATGAAACTCATAAATCATGGTAAAATAACCCTTATTAGATTTGTCTACACAACAGTACACAGTGAGTAAAACCAGCAATGAAACCGGAGCGGCCCAAACTTGTTCTACTTGGAAAGCTCCACGCTTCAACATTACCTACGAGTATATACTTATTAAGATGTATATATGTATGTATGCCACTCATTTTAGTGAGGAAATGTGTGAGAAAGCATTCCAACATGGTTTTGCGGACTTAATTTTAACTATGTATTATGAGTATGTATTTACAAAAAAAAAGTATATAAGTATTCTATCAGCATCTAGTTCCCATATTACAAGCTTTGCTTAGTTTGGAACTAGAGGGCGTCATGTGAAATGTCCATGAATATTTATTTATTTTTATTTATTTAATTAGTTTTAACCTACCTATAGTAGGCACAACGGATCTTTGTCCCTCTGAAGTATCTGCGGAGAACCCATTTTTGGGTAGAATTGGATGTAAGCGAATTTTTCCGCACCTGTACATGGGCAATTGTTTGTTGCACCTAACTTTAAAGGGATAAAGATCTGTTATGCGCACTGTACAGATTCTTGGAAATGAAAGAAGCATGTCCAAAATTGGTCTATAATACAAGTAATTAAATAAAAAGTTTAAAAAATCCCCGAATCTTGGACCAATTTTCATCAAACATAGCTGAGAATACTCCCGACTAATTCACCTTTTTGCAGGTCGGACTTGGATGAGACTGGCGCAGGACCGCAGAGAATGGCACAATGAAAGAGAGGCCTATACCCAGCAGTGGGTGAGATCGGGCTGCGGATGATGATGATGATGAATTCGCCTTTCAATTAAAAAACAAAATCAAAATCTTTCCGTTCGGGAGCTACGTTGCCTCAGACAGACACACACACACAGACACGTCCAACTTATAACACCCCGTCGTTTTTCGTCGGGGGTAAAAAAGTATAGAGAGTAAAAGCTTAATCGAAACTAAATCTTTACGACATCGTTTTTGAGCAATCATGGCTGTATGTATAATGTCGGAGCACTTCGATGACTTGCTGTTCTGTTCTGGCGACCCCCTTCGCGCACCATGATTGTGATAATTATACTGTTGATATTAGCTGGGTCACTCCAAAGCCACCATTGTAGAAATATTAATCGTTACATTCATTCATGTAGGAAGATGATTTATGAAAGGGAACGGAACGTGAGATTTGTATGTGAAATGGAGCGTAGAAAGATTGGGAATGAGTGAAACGACTGAAAGATGATTGAGTGCTTTATTTTTTTAAAAGAATGAAGTGTGATTTGGCTACCGGCTACGACGAAGGCTGCGTGTGCAAAGAAATATATTTATCAAAAATAAAATAAGAAGATTAACAAAGTGTTTTTTCAATTCGCCACCCCCATCCGATTCCATATTCATTATTTACACGTGAAATAGTTGAACTATCTACAAACCGTTGCAAACGATTTCAACTACAACTTCTTGATTTGATGGCTTTTGTGACTGTTGACGCAATTCTGCCAGTGTCGAGTCTGTTATATGCTAGAGTCATAAACATGAGGGGAGTGAGGAATAAGAATATGGTCAGTGCTCAGAAGGAGATTCAACCAGAATTTTGACAATAATTTGATTTATCTAAGACAATGCAAACGATTTATAGATAGCTCAATTGATCCAAATCTCTACCAATCGGAAACAAATACAATAAAGTGTTTTTATTCATTCATTCATTCAATACAGTTACCTTAAATTCTCCATTTATAAAATAGTAAGTATAAGAATTTTAAAGGACAAAATCATGTATTATTATACCTATTCAATTATCTCTTAAGTTATCAAGTGAGATCCAAACCTGTATATACTACTTATATTCGAATCTCACTCGTTATATTAATTCTCGTTATTTAATGTAAATATTATGAAAATATATACATTTAAATAAAAAATTGTGAAAATTTAATTTTAATTTGATATTTTTGTTGAGTGAACCGGCTGTATCTGGTATCAGCTATAATATTAACTTCGATAAGATGACTATCGATTTTATAATTTATTTTTATCAGTCATTGTTATGGTAATAATTAGGTGAAAACGTTTAATGACAGCCTTAGAAAGGTTACTGTCTATCATTTGTATTATTTGAATAAACTGGTTATTATAAAAAGGATTAAATTCAAAATTTAAAAAACCCCTGAATCTTGGACCGATTTTCATCAAACATAGCTAAGAACACTCCCGACTAATTCACCTTTCAAAAAAAAACAAAATCAAAATCCGTTCATCCGTTCAGGAGCTACGTTACCTCAGACAGACACACACACACACGTACACACTCACACACACACACACAGGCATGTCAAACTTATAACACCCCATCGTTTTTGCGTCGGGGGTTAATTATTATTAACTTATTTTCATCATCCGTCAGTCTAAAGAATTCCAAATTTGGACATATCATTCATTTTTCTAGAACGAAAAGTTATTTTTGTTATACATTTAGCATGTTGATAAGCAGACAAACGTTGCTTTTTATCAATTAGAAGATAATATAATACATCATCTGTTTCTTTTGTAAGAAAAAGAGGTAAAATCAAAATAGTTTATATTTTTTCCATAGACAAATCATAGTCTAGGACCCTCAAATTTATTAGATAGTTTATAATTTTGTAAGCTTGTGAAGCAGTTGCAAAGGTAAATTATGTAATAATCCAAACTGAGTCATTCATGTTGCGTACATTCTATTTCAGAATGGTATTCAACACTTTTGTGATGAAAGTAGGTTAACCTATTTGGTGTATCTTATACATTTTAATTGGTATCTTTCAGTTGGTATTACTAAATTCAGAAGTTCTAATTTTAAAATTGACAGTAAACGTCAAGACAAATAGAGGCGGGATATTCAAAACTCGTTCGAAACTGCAATTTGATAAAAAATGGTTGTTTTTTTTTGATAAATTCTTTCGTAGGGAGGTCTGTGATGTTTTTCCTGACAAAAATGACAATAATTCATTAGCAACGTGCCAATAGGTGTTCATTAGTTACCGGATGCATAAAATGTGCCTTGTACGTGAGATGGTCTATTAGTTTTATTGGAATAGCATAGGACACTGCATTCTACCAAGCACTTATTTAATCGTAAAATATTTTCTAAGAATATAAATAAATAAGTACTTGAAGTTTATAACCGGGGTAAGTAAATTAAATGACTAACATGATTTTTAACATGTTTTTAGTGAAAAAACTATGACCCAAAATCCAAACGGTGGACATGTTTTTTTTAAAGTCATTCGGTGTCACAGCTCAGTCGCTAGCTCTGCCTTTCGTACTGTGGGTCGTGGGTTCGATCCCCACCGAGAACAAACATTTGTGTATGTCAAACATAGATGTTAGTTTTGTATCTGGGTGTTACTATGGATGTTACTTAACTGTTATTTTATTACAATTTATAACCGTCATTTTTACTAATATTTTGTCACAGTAACTAGTAAGAAATATCACATTACCGTATGAGCAGACTACAGTTAATAAGGTAGCACTTTTATCTCATTAAACGTACGTCACGATACTCCATGATCGATGTTGCAGGAGGCACAGAATAAATAACTCGATACCGTCGACAAATAACGAATAGTGTTGTATATTATCGATAAAAACGAAACTTTAAAATTTAAGATAGGTAAGTACTTGTACTAGAAAAAGTAAACTGGAATTTATTGATGAATTTTAGTCCAAAAGACTTCAACGCGCTCCAAAAACGTAATTTTTGCAAATATCTATTCAGGTATTTTAGTTTATATTATACATAAGCTAAGTTATATTTTTTATCGATTTCAACCGCAAAGCATTTAAAGTCTGAGAGCTTCTTCGTCTTGAAACATTTGTATTTTATAAAAATTTATAGTAAAAAGGACTCGTATGCCTGAACGAATTAAAGATTTTGTAATTTTTGAAAGAAAGTGTAAACCGAGCAGTCAGGTAGTGTTATACCTATCTATTTTGTAGACAAGCATATTGTCTGGTTTATAACGAAATATCGATTTCGACGTGACATCACTAGTAGGCATAAATACCGTCACAATTAGCTGTATCGATACATCGGTGGCAGCGCTAACTCAACATTACCAACATTTGTCATAGCCGTCGCGAGGTCACTACCAAAACCATAGAGTTGTCATTTGTTTTTTAAAAAGATTCTATTTCCAAATAATTCGTAACCTGCGTCAGCTGTCAAAAATTAGTTATAGAACTGGAGTTGCCATTAGTTTAAAAAAAGATCTTTTTTATTCGGCCAATGCATTCTTGCTTATTGAGCGTTCTGAGTGAAAGAAGTAGTGTGGTATAGAGCTAATAAGATACATCGCACTTGTCTACTTTAAAAGGGACCAATATAGCGTGAGCTCCCGTTTGTAGGAATTTTAACGACAATACGAATTCAGATTAGGTTGAACGCTGAAAACTGAAAACACTTAATTTTAATTAGGTTTTTTTAGCTCAGCTAAATCAGCTTATCTTCATATATAATACACTGCATTGATGGTGTTGCATTTTGTGTAAATAATACCTCACTGTCATTTTCTAGTGATAATCTGAAAATGAACGTCATAATAATCGCTCGTGCATTGTTTGAAAGCAGGTGGTCATCTTTAGTCACACGCTGTAACGGTAAAAAAATGATTATCTTAGTTTATCACCCTCTGTAGACGATCTTTGGCTTAAAAGATTTGCAACATTCAGCTAAGATAATATTTAAAAAAAAAACATTGATTTTAGCAAAAAAAAATTAACTTTGTACGTTTGTAATTTGTCTTAAGTCTAAGTTAGCAGGTGATTTTTTTTCTTCATAAACAACAAGTAAAAAAAAAACAAACGAGAAAAGTTTAAGCAATTGTTTCGAATGAGGCTGAATTTTGAATTTGGAATTTATGTTCGCGTCGGTCTGTCATCAATTTCTCACCATTTCTAATAAGGTTCAATTCTAAATTTCGAATTAAAGTATCGATTAGTCTATTTCTTACTACTCCACTCCTCGCTACTCCTCGTGTTATCTCCTTGACTAGGTCCATCTCTCATTTTCGGACCGCACGGGGCGGCGGGCGATAAGCGCGGATTAACTAGAACTATTTATCATTCACTCGTTATTTTTTGTTCACTACTGTGCGATGGATGGGCTACGACCTCCTTGGTATGGCTGGAGTGTCAGTCTGATGACAGAATAAAAAAAACGTGAAGCGCGCTTGGTCTATGGATTGCGTGCGGATTTTTTCTCCAGTATTTTAAATTAAGAACGATACCGCGAGGTGACTTTTAAAAATCGAAAGTAGTTTTTCTATTGCAAAGTAAATCAAAGCAGTGGAGAATTTGATTAAAATATATCTTTATATATTGCACAGACGTTTAACAAAATTGAAGTAGATAATATAAGTACACAATGACCACTCTATCTAACAAGAATTTACACAGGCGCTAACCTCGAAACAAAACAATAAACAAACAAGCCAATCTGTCAGACAAAACGTCAAAGAGCTAGACGTCTTACGTCACAATACAATTTAATACGCGTCACAAACAATGCTAAGTTCAAATAACACTCTCTTTCACTGATCAATGGGAGATCCCTATCTCGTGAAAACAGCTGATTGAAAACAATGACGAAAAACAAATGAACCTATTTAAGACGTATTGCTGGCTTGTGTCACTTTACTCTGCTTCTGCAGCCTTACAGCGTTCAATCAGACTCAAACAACTGTTAAAGTTGCTTTTTACAGCATATTGGAGTATAAACGAAATTGGGACGTGTAACTTTGCTTTTAAGCTTCATATTAGCTTGCGAGAGGGTTTAAAATTAGAAATTAGTATGTAAGGTGACGTCAAAGAGAGACTTCTCTAAGCACTCACTGCAAAGTCTTCTGTGGCATGTGAATGAACGGACTGAGGAACTCCTGATCTTCACGCAAATATAAAAGAACAATGCCCTATTGTTGTTGACGTCATACGTAATATGGGTCAGTGGTGGCCGAAATGTGATCAGCTGATCGTGGGATCGGGTTTTTGTAGGGAAATGACGGCCAGCTCCCATGCTATAACTGTTTGAGATCCTAATTGATATTAACGTCTCACCTTTTTTAGTCGGGTTATACTTTTGTAAGACTTTTCTACAAAGTCGCATTACATAGATCGTTTTGGTAACGTTTACATACAGAAATATCACCTTAAAGCCGTATTTTCACCAACGATTTTCCAAGTCACGCCTGGTTTATGATACCAGTTTTCACATTTTCCCAGGTTTTCGGGAGTTTTCAAGTCTCCAGAGGTCAACCGAGGTTTTGATCTCGACGGTCGTGCAAGGACGATCCTAGATAACAATTGGTAAACAGCACCACGTGGTCGCACAATGCGCCATTGTTCGCGGTTGTACCTATTGTCTACTGTCGTGTCGCTTCGTGATCGAGATCGTCTTCGTTTCATGGTGACAACTACAATAAGTGTACCTAACCCATTGCAAGTTCATTGTGGTCAATGGCAATACAAACGCTAGTCTTAAAGACACCAAAAGGTCACGGCTAAGAACTTGTTATACCAAATTATATCACTCAATGAGTGCAGTTTCAAATTACTCACATCATTTTATGATACCCTTTATATATGGTAACAGGTGACCATTGGATTTATCCACGGAATTCGGAACACTACCTCTTCAACTTATAAAGCGACAAAATTGTGAAGGTCAAAAAATGTCAGTAGATTGAAAAATCTAAATATCATTCGTTCTTTCAATTTAGAATCTAATTTCTAAAATGTATTTATGTAGTTTGATTGACGTCTGGTAAACAGGTAAGTACAAAGCAGGTAAATAATTATTATTACCATCAATACTTATACTATAAATATTTCACCTATCGACAGCTTAATACTACATTACCAAGAAAATATTTAACAAAATCAAAATAAATCACATATGCATATTTCTATAAATGTTACTCGCGGCAATATTGTGTACGTTTTATGGTTTTCCCAATGACTCCACCGAGATTAGCATAAATAAAATCATTGACAAGACTTCTTGTAGTAAATCGGTGGATCAGTTTTACGACGAACGTGTCAAGAAATATAACTTTAGGAAGAGTTACGGCTGAAATGTGCATTGAAGTGTAACGAATTTAGGATTAAAAAAAATATTAGCACTTTTAAAGGATTTATTATTTTGTTAAGAATATTTGGTTTTATGTTGCAGCACTTGTTTTATTTTGTTTTGCAAAAGTAAATGCTGACTTTTAGGAGGGTAGATAATGGGCACACTAGGGGCTTAATTGAAAATTTAGTTAATTCCACAGTTTGTTTCATTTAGAGCCTTGTACGAGGCATCATCCATGATTACTGATCTAGTAAAAGAGTATATCGCTCAAAGTCCCACATTTATCTACGTCTCAGATTTTTTTTATTATTGTGGCAGTGTTGAAACTGTGTTTGTATATTATATGCTCAACAAAATGAAGCATCATGAAAAAGCTCCAAGGATCAGCAGTGAAGGAATCCCGATCGATCATGGATTTTCTGTTCGATCTCGTCAACTTTATCAAAGGCATCCCAGACCACGCCTAAATCTTTTGATCACAAAAGCCTCAAAAACCACCGATTTGAGATATCGTTCCTCGTAATTTGCCCTACGTTGTTTTTACACCTGGCCAAATTACAAAGAAAGATCTCCGTAATGTGTTGCCATCCCAAAAGCTGCGTATTGCCATGAAAGTTTCAATAAATCACTTCTTACACGTTGGCAACACTGTAGCGATCGTAAAGCTCACCGCATAACACCATCCACTTAAATTGTTCCCAGAAGTTTGGAAGTACGAAAACGTTTTTTGGGAATGCGTTTGGATGATTGAGTGGCGTGCTTTTGCGTAATACCGTCCTGTATTTTGTGCTCCTTATTAGGATAGGTGTGTAGGTACACAAATGCAATAATTGTAGGTTTCATAACTTAACGTTTAGATTGCCTGAAAACTTCAACCATGGACCAACAACACCCAGCCAAAACTGACTGCTTGACTTTGAAAAAAACAAACTACATTAACTAGTTATAAAGTGTTATTTTATATCTTTTGCTATGAAGAGAAATAATAATTAATGAATGATTACAATGTAATATTATTTTTTCGTCAGATTTCAAACATGCTCTACCAAAAGCTGTTCCGTACACCAAATAAACAGTACGAAACATGACGCCTACTGCAGTTTTCAAAAATATTGCACGTTAATTTAGCACGGACGGGTCATTTGCGGCCCTCGAGCCCATTTGGCCTCTTTTTGGCCTCTTTTTACGCATTAAAACCTCTTGCGAGAGGCACGTTCGACTCTACAGAATTCTCTGCGTTTGACGTATGGAGGTTTTGGTACGAAATGTCATTTACTGCGTTTTTGCAGTGATTGGAAACTCGATCCGGAGTAAATATTTTTCTTTTCCTAATTATTGGCGTCCACTCTTGTTATTTAATTAGAAATATATGTACAAATCTTTTTAACCATAATAATATGACCAGGAGCACCCCACAAAAACAGAACTGATCATGTTCACACACAAAAGAAGCCTGGGTAACCTAAAATTACCCAAACTCTTCAACACTGATCTCAAGCTAACCAACGAAGTCAAGTATCTAGGGGTCATACTGGATAGCAAACTGCTGTGGAACAAGCACCTTGACTACAAACTCCAACGGGCGAACGCCACATTCTTCCAATGCAGTAGAATGCTCGGAAAAACATGGGGGCTTTCGCCGAAAATAACTCGGTGGCTCTATACAACCGTAATAAGACCAGCACTTACATACGGAGCAGTTGTATGGTGGACCAGAACCGAACTCACGACCGTGATAACCAAACTGCAACGATTTCAGAGACTGGCATGCTCTGCAATAACAGGTTGCATGAAGACAACGCCGACGGCTGCCCTTGAGATAATCCTGGGCCTCACGCCACTCGACCTTTATATACAACAGGAAGCGACGATGGCCGCTATCAGACTCAAACACCTGAACCTATGGGGATCAACCAGGAGCCCACACGCATCTATTCTGGTAAGAGCGTTAGCGCATGAACCGCTGATAGGAGCACCGTGCGACAAGATCCCCAAGCAACAAATATTCCAGAAACACTACCACATACAAACCCACGAAGACCAAAGAGATCAATCAGGAAGCAGCGAAGTACGAGTCTACACTGACGGCTCAAAAACCAAACAGGGTACAGGCGCCGGAGTACATTCGCTGGATCTCAACATCAACATATCAATGACACTCGGCACACACAGTTCCATCTTCCAATGTGAATGTGCAGCCATTACCGAAGCGGCAACAGCAATCAACAGGAGAGGAATCGTTGATTACAACATACGGATCCTCTCTGATAGCACAGCCACACTTAAAGCCTTGGAGAGCCACAACTGTACCTCCAGACTGATATACGAATGTCACCTTGCCCTGGAGAGCGTCGCCATAAGAAACAGGGTAATCCTACAGTGGATAAAGGGACATAGTGGATCACTGGGTAACGATGCTGCAGATGAGTTAGCCAGAAGAGGAGCAGGAACAATATCCGAAGGGCCAAACCCCTTCCTTCCTCTACCATTCTCTCAACTACGCACCTGGGTGCGTTTGGACACCCTTCACTTACACAACACACGCTGGGCTCGCACGACGGACTGCAGACAGTCAAGAGCTGCAATCCCAGCAATCACACCGAAATTAACACGCCGTCTACTGAGCCTGCAGAGACATAACCTCAAAATCATCGTGGGGACCCTGACAGGACACTGTCCCTTGAATAAACACCTCTACAACATCGGAGCCACTGACAGTCCACTCTGCAGAGGCTGTCTTACCAAAGAAGAATCAGCTGCCCATGTAATCCTGGAATGTGAGGGCGTAACCACACAACGAACAGAAATCCTAAATAACCCTAGGTCACTCCTCCAAGCCTGCGAAGCCCCCAGGAAGCTTCTGTGCTTTTGGGAGGAGTTAGGCTGGCTACACTCCTAGCCAGAACACCCCCCACGCATAATGGGCCAACTTTGAGCCTAAATGCGGAAAAGGGAGTCCCATCAATAGTCAATAGTCAATAGTCAGGAGCACTTTATCGACTAAATACGTGCTTCATTAAATCTCTGAGAAATATCTAAAAATAAAAAAAATTATATAAATCTTTTTGAGCATATATTATGGGCTAAGTATTCCTTAGCAATATAAAAAGTCTAAAAATTATTCATGCCCTTATCTCAAGATAAATATATTATGCCAATAAATGTATCTAACAATTTGTTGCAGCTCTCAATGATCAATATGAATAAGACTATAAAAATCTTAGTTGACAAAATGTTTGAGGTTAAAAGTAGGTTACATGACTAATCAAAATGACAACTTATAGTTATATGAGTGCGTGTACAAACTACTACGCACGTCCAGTCAGTGGATTATCCTATTGCGGCTATCAACCCAACTGTGACGTCACTGGACCCTTATCACTGACGCATTGACCGCCTTCGCAAATTGAGAATAGTCATGTTACTTCCTATTCTACTACACTACGTCATCAATCTATAATTTTAAACCAAACTAAATAACTTTTTAAACCGAGTCTGAAATTGCATAGGTTATGGGCCTCCCTCTGACTTACCTTAGCAACACTACTGTCATAACAAGGTTTCTTATAATGAAAATATAAAAAAATCTTATAATGACAGATTTACAATGACAAATTAATACATTTTTTGACTCAAGAGAGTACCTACCTGAAATACCTTTGGCAAAGTATGACAAATTCATTCCGTTACGTCACCGTAAACATCAGGCTACGGGCCCAGTATTTTAATTTCAGCTTCCGCAGCAATAACTTCAATATTATTATATCGTTATACAATCAACGTGTACTCTCACGGTCATATTTTAATATCAACGGCGTGTTTATAAAACTATAGGGTAAAACGTAAAACACGGTCGAACTTGAGCCGTGTTTAGACTGATCTTGGTGAATGAGTGTAATTTGAACGTTCGAATTATGAATGTGAAATTCGTCATTCAGTATTGACATTCAATTGATTCAATAAAAAAAACTCTACGTTATCTATGGTTGTTGCGTATGTTTGCGAATAAAAAAAACTCAATAGTTATTTTATGTGACGGTTAGGTAAATATGTAAGATTGATTCATCTTTATTAAAATTATAAATAAATAAATATTCATGGACATTTCACACAACGCCCTCTAGTCCCAAATTAAGCAAAGCTTGTAATATGGGAACTAGATGCTGATAGAATACTTAGATACTTTTTTTTTGTAAATACATACTTATAATACATAGTAACACCCAGCCATAGAACAAACATCTATGTTTTCCACGCACAAATGTTTGTTCTCAGTGGGGATCGAACCCACGACCCACAGCACGGAAGGCAGAGCTATTACCGACTGAGCTGTGACGCCTGTCAAATTACGACCAATACCAGCATCTACAATATTTATAATATAAAATACACATGAAACAGTTGAGCTTTCTACAAACCGTTGCAAACAATTTATAGATAGCTGAACTGATTTAAATCGGTTAATTTTAAGATTGGTTAATTTCTTGATTTCTTGGTTATTTTTTTAATTTTCTTTGATATTTTTAGTAATAATGATTTTATGCTTCTTAGCATCACAAGGCCTAAGGTCATTGATCGATAACCTGTTAGGTAGCCTAGGCTTACCTAGGCTTGCTAAATTGATCATAAACATAACGGTATATTAACCTTAATGCACTGTGTAATTCTCAGCGTTATTTGAAATAGTAATTAATGAAAAATATTAAACGGCCGTCGGAAAATAAGTTGGTAAGGTTCTTGAATTTATATAAATAAACCTCAGTATTTATTATAAAAATCTATAAGTAATAATTTAAAAAAATTGTTTATTTCATATCATAATAAAAGGCAAGTAAGTAGGTATTTCTCGTAAGTACATGCATGTTTAATTTTTTAAACGTATTTTATTTGTGTATAAATACAAAAATTCACACATTATTTCAATAAAAAAATCATAGAAATTTTATAAGCTATGCTTAGAAAATAAAAATCTTTAGACACAGATTGCACTATGGGCACAATATTGCAGTAAAAATATTTAAAAAGTTTTTTTATAAAGACATTAAAACATCACTGAATGAAGGTAAATGAAAATTAATATAAAAATGAGATGCATCGATCGGCACATTGATCCAAACATGGTTTTGATTCTATGCATACCCGCAGTGAATTTGAGTGTAGACGCGCCAAAATATATAATTAGCACTTTAATCAATAGGTCATCATCATTATCATAAGTCAGTATCATTATTATGTCCAGCAGTAGACTTCTAGTCATAAGCCTGCCCCATACATTTCCAAAAAACAATTTTGAGCCGTGTGCATCCATTTCATAAATATTGCGGCTAAACGTTATAATATTTTGTATGTAAGTAACGAACAAGCCAATTACTGCCATAGGTAAAGAATTTTATTCAACTTTAACTGATTTGAATTTGGAACTAATTTTCTTTTTAAGTTTAGTTTAATTTTTGTCTGCATATAGATTATAAATAATAACAGATTATATCTAATAAATCTGTTTGTACTAAAAAAAGGGAGGCAAAAAATTATTGTGCTATGATCATTATCACAATTTTTGTAGTTAGAATGAAGATCATGTGAATACATACTTTTAATCGGTTTGTACTAAAAAAAGGTAGACAAAATTTACCAAAAAAAAATTACTTAGGTACCTCCTTCTCAAAGTAAAAAAAAAGACAAATTAAAAAAAAATATTGTTCCAAATTAAAATCAGTTAAACTTGAATTACGGCAGTAATTTGTTTGTTTTTACTTACATTAATAAAAAATCCCCACTACTATTATAAATGTCAAAGTTTAGATGTGTGGAGGTTTGTGTTTCAATCAATTCAATGTGTGAATCTTGGAATATATTATACTTAGTTCGTAACCTGGATTAACACATATAACCTACTTTTCCCGCTTTTTTTAGGTTATATTATTTTAGTTTTTTTCGTGGACGAAATCGCTGGTAACTGCTAGTAAGAAATATTATAATAACGTTTAAAGACCATAGACTGGAGATTTCTTTTTAATTGTTTGAAAATTCAAACGTAGAACTTTTATAACCCGCCAGCACCTCGGCCATTCAAAGCGGCTGTCACTGTCACTGTCACCGTACAAAAGGCTGCTATTCACGATGTTACATGACATGCATCACAAAATCACAACTTGACGAGATATGAATGCACGTAAAAAAATTAAGGTTATGCATAGATTAATGGAAACAATTTAAATAGAGATAATTATCTTGACTGATTTACAAGAAAATGTTTAAACCTTGAGTTTTAATAGATGGGAAAATGAGATGAGGATCATAGACAATTATATAATTAAACCTATTTTATAATTATACTGACCAATAGGTGAAACTACCTTCAATGAACTGAAAACCACTCAAGAGATCAATAGTGAAAGAAAATGTAACATACTGTAAAACTCGTTTTATATGAAACTCATTTCATTACAAACCCTTTTATACATCGTTCGTTGTTTGAAAGTTTGAATCTAGATTGAGAGTTTAGCTGGGTTGGTACGGGGGAGTGTCAAAATTTTTATTATATTTCACACAAATCAAGGTAGTTTCATTCGCAAAAAAAACTTGGTGTTGGCATTGTGGGAAAAAGTATTACTCTTGTTTATGGATTGTTTATGGATGGATAAAACTTACAGTAGGTACACACTAAGGCTTATGTACTGTGTGTAGAACATGTTCTAGAGCTCATAACGAGCATGAACGAACGAAATCAAGCATAGTGGTTTTTTATTCCTTGATACCACAAAATCAACTATCCGTTTATTTCCATGAATGTTGCAAATCAAATATTCACGAATAAACGATTTTCGACAATGTTTTCCATTCAATTTTATTTTTCAAAATCTAATTTTGTACGTATTTTCTGAAGTTAGCTAACGTTTGAAAGATTTCAGCTGATTCATGATTAATTACAGCCTTGGTTTATTTATAAAGTAAGTAGTTTTATTACTCTGACCTTCATCTCACCATCACGCGAGATGTATCTTTAACTTATCGCGTTTTTCACTCAAATCTATCTTCATGAGTCAGGAATTGTTGTCCGGAAAATGATCTTGTTTACTAGTCTGGAAAATGGGTATTTTCTATTTAATTGTATTTAATTGCTTAATTTTATTTATTAACGGCAATAAATTACATCATAATTATTCATTTTAATATTAAAAATAGTTATTTTAATTTTATTATGACTGGCTTATGAATTTTATGTTTTAAATAAATTATTAGATATAGGTAGGTAAACTGCTTTTAATTTTTATAAAAAATGAAGGTGACCCTTTGTTTTTATGTAAATTAAAACATACAAATAAACTGTGATGAATATATACTTATGTTTAGTTTTTATAATCGGTATTATAAAAATTGAAATTACTTTGAAGTTTGGTCATCAAGTTTTTTATGTACTTAGTTGAACTAGGCAGGTAGGAAGCTAATATAACAACACTCTGACAAAGATAATTAAACCACAGATAACATAAACTATAGTAATTAAACGATTGTTAAACTGCAAAAAGTGTACCTACTACCTACCAAACTTGTTGCAAATCACATCAAACATTTTTAACTTACCTGAAAAACAAAACGCTGTATTAGTTAATTGTAATTGCTTACGCAAAATATTAACAAAAAATTACAAGGGTACGAACTAAAAATTAGAAACCATCAAAAAAGCTAATTTGAAGATTAGCTGCAAAGACAAAATTATTAATTAACTAGCAACCCGCGACTTCGTCCTAGAAAAAAACATAACCTAAAAAAAACGGGAAAGTGGCCTATGTGCTAATCCAGGTTACGAACTATTATCTATTCCAAGTTTATTCCAAATCGGACCAGTAATTACAGCGTGATTGAAACACAAACATCTAAACTTTGACATTTATAATAGTAGTGGGATACCTATACTATAGTAAAATAAAATAAAGTCTATAGGTACCTACATTAAACTCAAATTCACATAAAAATAAAAAATCTTCTGTTAAATAAAATCACAGAGATCACTTAGAATCGTCTCATATGCTCGCAGTTACGTTTGTACCATTGATTCGCCCCATTAATGTATGACTAGGTGATTCTATGTGCCAGTTCCACACGACCATCTGTACAAAAATCAACGTAAATACGATCTTCATGAAAAACTAAATAATAGCTAGTAAGGGTTATGCCACAGACACCATACAGACAGACACGTAGAACCGACAATCGTTGGAGCAAACTAATACTTGAGTGGAGACCAACGTTTAGGCAAGCGTAGTGTAGGAGATGGGACGAAGATCTGCGAAATGTAGCGCAAACACTGGATGAGAAGAGCCGAAGACCGAGCTCAATTGCGCGTCTTGGGAGAGACCTGCGTCCAGCAGCGGACGCATATAGGTTGATGATGATGATGATGCCACAGCCTACCACACGCGTCATTACTAGGACTGTAGGTACTCTTTTCAATCCGATATTTAACCAACCATGTACCGTATAATTCAATGTCGATCAGAACCGTGATCTTCAAATAATAAGTTGAACGTCAAGCCCATTCATCCTCCCACACGCTCCGCGAATAACGGTAAAGTTTTTTGTTGTTGGCAACACGCGTGCCATACAGCC
Organism: Gandaritis pyraliata; assembly: GCA_947859175.1. Taxonomy (NCBI): domain Eukaryota; kingdom Metazoa; phylum Arthropoda; class Insecta; order Lepidoptera; family Geometridae; genus Gandaritis; species Gandaritis pyraliata. The sequence continues at coordinate 4,044,166 of OX401874.1, read as the reverse complement.
GGATATGTGCGATGAAATTCATAGATAATTGCTTTTTTTTAATACGAACAGAACTTTAACTAGTTCGGTTAAATTACTATAGAAATTTTTTAGTGGCTATTGTGCAAAGTTTCCACTCCACTGTTATTTTAAAAGAGATTGTCAAATAAATCAATTTATATTCCAAAGCTCATCTACTTTTTATTTCTTACAAAGGAAATAAATAAGAATAAAACCGAGGCAAGATCTTGTGACATTTCGGGTGCCTACTTTATTTCCTGCGACGTCATCCAACCCCATCTGATTTGAATTGCAAATTCGAAGTTTAAATTTCGAACGCCTCTTGCTTGCGTGGGCGTGCGTGTGTGAGTGAACCAGAGAGAAGACTTTTTTAGGTAAGATAATTTTTAATTTCTACAATCAATGGATCGACCAATAATTTGTTATAAGCGCAGTAATTTTTTAAATATTTATATGTTTCTTATGTAAAGTAAGTCTAGATATAACTATCTAGACTAACGCTAAGGCTAGCTAGCTAGCTATCTAGCATACAATTTAGCATGTAATTTTGTACTTGCCTAATGAAGGCAGGGTATTTAAGTACATTGTTGCATGTATAAAAACTGGGCAAGGCAATAATTGCATCAGACAACCCACAGTAGGCATACTTACACCATACTGCACTATTGCATAGACTTGGTCTCTAATTATAAATTAATAAATACAAATTATCTGTATATTTATGCCTTACCAGGCAGCAATCTGTCAGTAAGAAATTAAGTAGGTTACACACTGTAAAAAACAGTAGTGTACCTACTGTTTAGAGCTGCCATTTTTGGCAATCAAAAAACCATGTTAAAATCACAAAAAATGCACCTCATTTCATATCTTTACGCTATTCAAACTTTGAATTTATTCGAAAGGTTATCAAAAAAATTGTATGTATTTCGTCTTACAACATTCTCCTCACTAATCTTTCAACTGTTTAGGAAACAATGTCATTTAATTTTTAAGTTGTATTTTGCTTCGATTTTAATGTAGTTACTTATTTGAGTAAATGTTTGTTTTTATAATTTTAATTTTCAATACGGCTTAATATTTCATTAAAACACTCATATTACATGGTTACCTACATAATGTAAGCGTCTTAAAGATAATGGCTTGACATTTAAGTTTTTAAAACAGAACCTATACAGCTTAGATAAAAAATAACAGTCACAATAATTTCTAAAGGACCAATACCTTTATCCAAACCGCCTGGAATCCTAACCGCCTCCATATTGTCAGCACAAGTGAAAAGTTGTTCAAAAAAAGAACAGCCCTTTATCGAAAGCTCGATTCGATACCATCGCGTTTTGTCTTCGAATGTCGACATTATTTATCGATAAGGACTTTGACTGTCCCGACACTAATTGTGTTCTATCGATGTACGGCGGCGAAAAAGTGCCAACTCTAAATGCAAATACGGTTATCTGTGGACTTTGTTCCGTGATCGGAGGGGTGGTCTGTGCACTTCCATTTTCTAATAAAACGTTGGGTCGAGATTAGAAAACTCAAAATACTATTGTGTAGCATTGTTTAGTTTTTTTGGATAGATAAATGGTTTAATTAGTTTCATTCATGGATTGGGTTACGTATTTGATTGACTTTATTAACCATAGATTGAGCTACAAAAATACACCTCGATTTTAACCTTCTTGTTTATTTTTTGTGGTTAAAAGGGGACAGTTTTGTTCACTTGTATTATTTAAGTTGCCTGTAATTGCACCAGCACTTTCAAATCGGAAATAATGCGAGCATCACTGCTTGACCTCAGAAATAAGTATTTTTTCCTCACCATTATTTTTATGTTCAAAACAATAACTATATACAAATACCTAAGAAAATAGCATTTTAAACAAAAAAAAATTATTAAAATGAACTCTGAATTCTAAATGCTAAAGTTTTTAAGTTATTTAAGTTAGTTAAGTTATTTTTTTTTTATTTTTTTTTGTTAAAGGTAAGTAAGGCATTTCCAATCATTATTACTTAGTGTACATAAAGGTGTTAAGTACATACATTTATGTACTTATTTGTTAAAAACTAGGCAAGTATTTTAGTTGATTAGTTGAAATATTCAGCTCCGCACGTATTGACCTTGTCTTTCCTGTGGATAAGGCCGACTAGGCTGAGAGGATGGTATAGGTGCTACAAGCCTACTCCATCTTAATCATGTCCCAGGCACTGCAGCCTCCCGTTCATCAGGGAATGGGTAAAAAGTGACTACTGACGCTGTATAAATCATCTAGATTAGATAGATGCAAAGGCCTATGACTATTAGTTCGAATATGTATGGTTTTTCCTAAAGCAAAATATTTCATGGAAGACACTGTCACGTGATAAGTCACTGGAAATTATTTAAATAGTATGAAGTCATTGCTTCAATGGAAAAATGCTAATTTAATGCAGATAAATGAAAACACGCAAGTAGCTAACGTCCATCTTTTAAAGGTGTCTGCGTCGAGAAATATTTAAAACAAGGAGATGCAAATCTTTCATAAAACTTATATGTGAGGTTTCGTCCATATTTCTAGTCAACCGTAGGCAAGGAAAAAGATCTAATAAATAAATAAATAAATATTCATGGACTTTACACACAACGCCCTCTAGTCCCAAACTAAGCGAAGCTTGTGATATGGGAACTAGATGGCTGATAGAATACTTATATACTTTTTTTTTGTAAATACATACTTATAATACATAGTAACACCCAGACATAGAACAAACATCTATGTTTTGCACGCACAAGTGTTTGTTCTCAGTGGGGATCGAACCCACGACCCACAGCACGGAAGGCAGAGCCGTTACCGACTGAGCTGTGACGCCTGTCTAAAAATGATATTGAATTGTAAAAATGTCCGTTTACACATATAGTAGAAGTTTTGGTTTAAAAACTGTGCGTAAAAACCAGTTAAATTCACAACTACAATGTTTTTGGAACACCTTTCTCTATAACCTGATTCCGATGCTCAGAACATTACCAAACTTCACCGGCCTCAAGCTAAAAATAATCCAAGTTTTATGAACATTATTGCACATTTTCTCAACAAAGATCTTACCAACCCTATCAATAAGCGTTTAATTCTTGCGTTTGCGCACGATGCCCATTGGCCGGTACGGGCGATCGCGATTGGTCCAGTCGCGTGGTCGGCAAGCTCAAAGCAAGAGGCGGCAACCGTGGACACTGACAGGTGTCTACCCCGGTCAGTCTATGAATATGGATAATGTATGCTCTGGGAAAATGTATGATGATTGTAGAGATGAGCTCTACTTCTGCGCGGGCTCTGCGCGCCTGGTAACTGGGTTTTCGTTTTCGATGTGGCGTGGTGATGAACTATCGTGTTTCCAAGCATTATGTACAAGTAGGTCTGTAAACACAGTAAAATATCCTAGAGTACGTAGATAACTATTTGCTAAGTATAAAGCAAATACTTTGAGACTCTGGTTTTCAGTTTTCAAATAAAAATCAAGCAGATTACAACCCAAATGTTACTGCAAAATATTTTTTTATGTCAATTGCCGGGGTTTTTCAAAAACCATTCGGATCACACTAGATAAATGGTAACGTAACTAAATGGTAGAAGTTTTGTTATTTTCTAAATCTTATAACCCATATTTTCATCTCCTTTACCTTACCTGTAACTTTTTGCGTTTCACACGAAATTGAAAATCATTTCCCCCTGCCACTAGCATCCAAACATCGTTAATCAACCGATTTATTGACCATCGATTAATCGTATACAGCATTTAATCGGCAATCGGTACTTCAATCGCTAATCTGTTGGTAATTGCTACACCGCTCCGCACTTAGGATCTTAGGATCAATATAATCGGAATGTAGATAGATTATGCAGGATCTACAAAGAGGGGCCGAATAAGGCTGCAAATGCACTTGGCGGTCGAGTCGCGGAGGTCAGATTGGAGAAAGAAGGTCGCTGCAGCTGGCCGGCCAAACGGCCAAAGTCCATACATTTTCAGTCGCTGCGACCGGGGTTCATGTCGGTCAAACGTCAGTCCGACAGAGGTCGTACTTAGTGCGTATTTCACCATCTTATGATTAGGCCATCCAACAGTTATAAATATCGCCATCTCTACTTTACTAGTCAAAGAGTGACCCGAGGGCTGGTGATTATCTGGGCCAGCGAATCAGCATTGCTATTCAGCGCGCAATGCAGCCAATGTCTTGGGCACGCTTCCGATTGGTACTGATTTGGATCAGTTGAGCTATCTATAAATCGTTTGCAACGGTGTGTAGATAGCTCAACTGCTTCATGTGTATTTTGTACATATTATAAATATTGTAAATACTGTATTAGTCATAATTTTCTTTGTGAATAAAGTCATTTTAAAATGTAAGAGTTCTAAAAGTAAAAATAATGAATATATACTTATATCTGACGGATGATAAATCATGTTACGAAAAAAGTTATGAATATGAGTGTGACCGGGTACGCAAGTGGAACACCGAAGAAGAAGTGGTTGAATTGTGTGAAAGATGACATGAATGTGAGAGGAGAAGATTAAGAGTTGACGAATGATAGGAGTGAGTGGAAGAAGAAGACATGCAGCGTGTGATAAGGGCGGAGGAATGAATGATGGAAAGCGTTACTCAGAGATGTTGAAACAGACCCCTAGTCATAGTCTGAGTTTTCACTGGCCGTGCTAAAAGCCCTGACGGAAAATGTGTAAATTTTGCCCACCTGATGTTAACCGCACCGACCGACATATTTTGGCCAACGAGACTTGGTAATGTTGCGAAATGTAGCTGGCAGACACTGGATGAGAAGAGCCGAAGACCGAGCTCAATGGCGCGTCTTGGGAGAGACCTACGTCCAGCAGTGGACGAGTATAGGTTGTTGATGATGATGATGATGATGATGATGAGACTTGGTCGCCAAATGCGCTTGCAGCCATTGGGCGTTATTTTATTGCCGTGCCAGAAACACAAATTGCATAATCTGGTAGCAATGAGGAAGATGAGTTAGGCATTTTTTCCTGTTTTTATAGCTTAAATCAAAAGTCTAGAAGATTGTAAGGACAACTGTGAAAGAATTTTGGCGATAGCTCAAAAACTGAATTTTCTACGATTTTTTAAAGTTTGGATTTTCAAAATCTGTTTTTAGCCCGGCGATTTCGCGTGTGACGTCAGCCAGGTCCGATCGCTCACCCGCGCGTTTTAAGCGTTTTCTGCCTTTACGTTTCTATTTATATTTCTGATAAATAGGGAGAAAAGTACCAATATTTTTATGTAATATTGTGCCTCTAAGTCCTAAGGACACGTTTAACGCTTCAGATAAACTTTTTAACCACCGACTGAAGAAGAAAGGTGTTCTAAGTTTGAGGCTTTTTTGTGTCTATGTGTCTGTACCTTTCAAGGCTCGTAGCTCCAAAAAATCACTCGTAATTTTTTAATAACTATTCTTGAAATGGAAAGCAGATAAATCTGGCATAGTTCTAAGCCAAGTTTGGTAGAAATCGGTGCAGCGGTTTCCAAGTTATGAGGATGTTTATCAGCCCTCGACACGCATTTTGAAGGGTTCTCAGGCATATATTGATTGTAGTTTGAAACATTTGGTTCTTATACCAGTATAACGTGAGCTACTATTTCTTAGTGTTTCATTGATTTTGTATATCAGGTAAGACTGGTAATGAGCAAGATTGTGTTATCGACGTGATTAGCAATGTTTTTAACCCCCGACGCAAAAACGATGGGGTGGTAAAGTTTGACTTGTGTGTGTGTCAGTGCGTGTGCGTGTGTCTGTGCGTGTGCGTGTGTCTGTGCGTGTATGTGTGTGTGTGTCTGTCGAATGCGCGCGTTGGTGCGCGTGCGGATGCGGATGGTAGTAGTCTAAGTCACATGACAATGACAATGTGACTCGCTAAGAAGAAGAAGAATGTGACTTACACTAGGACGTGCCTAGTGAGACATTGTACTGTACAAGTACAATGCCTCACTAGGCACGTCCTTAGTAGACAATGCCTACACATACATATAGTGCAATGCCTCACTAGGCACGTCCTTAGTTACGAAGGACGTGCTTAGTGAGGCATTAGCAATGCATTGCTTAAGGACGTGCCTAGTGAGGCATTGTACCTACTGTACAATGTCCTTCGTAACTAAGGACGTGCCTAGTGAGGCATTGCACTATATTTATGTGTAGGCATTGTCTACTAAGGACGTGCCTAGTGAGACATTGTACTTGACAGTACAATGTCTCACTAGGCACGTCCTAGTGTAAGTCACATTCTTCTTCTTCTTAGCGAGTCACATTGTCTACTAAGGACGTGCCTAGTGAGGCATTGTACTTGACAGTACAATGTCTCACTAGGCACGTCCTCAGAAACTAAGGACGTGCCTAGTGAAGCATTGTCTACTGAGGACGTGCCTAGTGAGGCATTGTCTACTAAGGACGTGCACGTGCGGATGCGGATGGTAGTAGTCTAAGTCACATGACAATGACAATATGACTCGCTAAGAAGAAGAAGAATGTGACTTACACTAGGACGTGCCTAGTGAGACATTGTACTGTACAAGTACAATGCCTCACTAGGCACGTCCTTAGTAGACAATGCCTACACATACATATAGTGCAATGCCTCACTAGGCACGTCCTTAGTTACGAAGGACGTGCTTAGTGAGGCATTAGCAATGCATTGCTTAAGGACGTGCCTAGTGAGCCATGTACCTACTGTACAATGTCCTTCGTAACTAAGGATGTGCCTAGTGAGGCATTGCACTATATGTATGTGTAGGCATTGTCTACTAAGGACGTGCCTAGTGAGACATTGTACTTGACAGTACAATGTCTCACTAGGCACGTCCTAGTGTAAGTCACATTCTTCTTCTTCTTCTTAGCGAGTCACATTGTCTACTAAGGACGTGCCTAGTGAGGCATTGTACTTGACAGTACAATGTCTCACTAGGCACGTCCTTAGTAGACAATGTGACTTAGACTACTACCATCCGCATCCGCACGCGCACCAACGCGCGCATTCGACAGACACACACACACATACACGCACAGACACACGCACACGCACAGACACACGCACACGCACTGACACACACACAAGTCAAACTTTACCACCCCATCGTTTTTGCGTCGGGGGTTAAAAACATTGCTAATCACGTCGATAACACAATCTTGCTCATTACCAGTCTTACCTGATATACAAAATCAATGAAACACTAAGAAATAGTAGCTCACGTTATACTGGTATAAGAACCAAATGTTTCAAACTACAATCAATATATGCCTGAGAACCCTTCAAAATGCGTGTCGAGGGCTGATAAACATCCTCATAACTTGGAAACCGCTGCACCGATTTCTACCAAACTTGGCTTAGAACTATGCCAGATTTATCTGCTTTCCATTTCAAGAATAGTTATAAAAAAATTACGAGTGATTTTTTGGAGCTACGAGCCTTGAAAGGTACAGACACATAGACACAAAAAAGCCTCAAACTTAGAACACCTTTCTTCTTCAGTCGGTGGTTAAAAAGTTAATCTGAAGCGTTAAACGTGTCCTTAGGACTTAAAGGCACAATATTACATAAAAATATTGGTACTTTTCTCCCAATTTTTCAGAAATATAAATAGAAACGTAAAGGCAGAAAACGCTTAGAAAGCGCGGGTGAGCGGTCGGACCGGCTGACGTCACACGCGAAATCGCCGGGCTCAAAACACATTTTGAAAATCCAAACTTTAAAAAATCGTAGAAAATTCAGTTTTTGAGCTATCGCCAAAATTCTTTCACTGTTGTGTTTTGGACGTAAAAATCTATCGATCTACATTAAAAAAAAAATACGCTCATCTTCCTCATTGAGCAATTACATACAATGTGGTGGTCCCGCCTATCTTTGGACTGTTGGCACTGTACCAGAACCACCTGCGCGTGCGCAACTAAATGAATAATTGAAGAGATATTCTTGCAAAGAACTCATTTGCTGGAGTATCTGAAGATACGTGATGACAGAGCCTTCGTTCGAGCTTCAACCAATTCTCCGATAGACAATTGAAAGTGTTTTAGGGTCTGGCTAACGACTCTACTAATGACTCTTAGGTTGCCTGGAAGAGATCGCTCTCAGCGACAAGGGGCGGCCTTATCACTAGCTACCTATGAGCTTTTTTCTTTCTCTGTAATGTTTTAGTGTGGTGAACTAATAAAGAGTTATCTACCAGACAATGCCAAGCTTATCAATGCTTAGCTAGTTATGTATAGGTTGCACGCAGTATTTAAGACCTTGGTTTAGGTATCCATGAAGATATCCCAACGTTAAAAAAAAATGTTATTACGGGACCAGTAATGAGAGGTTATTCCCATCGAGTCCACTGACCGGCCCATCAGTGGTTTTGATGTGGGTACCTGCCCAAGGGTTAGTCTCCAAAATCCCCTATGGATTCCCTCTTCCTAACTTTCGGCTTCAAAAAGACCCTAAGTCAAAGATACTAGAGGATTTAGATTGACCCCACTGCTTGCAGCAGCACAAAATTATGTCCACAAAATAGATGACTCGGTTGTGTCTCCACGTTTGTGGAGCTGCAGGGGTATGCCAATCAAAGTTGAACTGCAAAGTTGAACTGCAAAGTTTTAAATCATGGTCAGTTCATACTAACTCATAGTTATTCTGTGACTAAATAGTGTCATTATGACGTCATTTGATGTGTTCGCGCATATTTTGCTGTCAAGTGTCTAAAAAGAATGATCACGTGGTACAAAATTGTACCACGTAAATTACACTGGGCAGTGAAATATAACTTGACAGCAAAAGATTGGCATACGGGGGCTGATCATGGTCATGATTTTTTAAAATTTATTTTAACTCATACAAAATAGATACTTATCAATTTTAGATGTTGTACACTATAAACCACATAAGGTTAAAATTGAATTTTTTTTTGAGCTTGCCGATTCTTTTAACTGTAGAGTTAGATTGGTCAGACTCTAGCATAATGATGATATTGTAACATAAATCGTATTCCCTTGATATAATAATTCTAGACGTAACATAAATCGTCATACGACAGTTTGATTACATCTTCTAAATCAGCATGATAATAAAATCAGCACTTGATATTTAAATGGGCGCCTCGTTTGATAAACGATTGGACGCATTCACACAGAAAGAAGTTACCTCTGTATTTATCAATGTATTACTCATAGCTCACAGAATATGCTCATTGAGGATATGAATGCGTCCGTCACTCTGAGACATGATGTGCCTGTAATTGCGCCGGCACCCATACCCTTCAAACCGGAACACAGCAATGTGAACATCACTGCTCAGGATAAAGGCAGGAAGAAGTAAAATTCATATAAAAATACTGCAGCATCAGCACCGCAACATGTCCTGAAATTGACTAAATTGTTCATCCGGATATTTTTCCAGTTCATAAGCTCTACAAACATTTTCTGGAGCATAAGAAAAATATGTAGTTTTCTTTTCTAGTAAGTAATACAATTTCCGTATGCGTTAATTAGATTATGTCTTATCTTTTTGGTTAATATCATCATCATCATCCACAGCCTGATCTCACCCACTGCTGGGTATAGGCCTCTCTTTCTGACTGACTAATATAACACTGACTGGTTAAGAGGGCTATCACAGTTTGGCCGCGATTCAAGGGCTGGCGCGCGTCTGAGTTCGTCTGAGTCTGAGATCGCATTTCATGCAGTTTTAAATTTCGTTTATTCAATATAATAAAATAAATTATCTAAATAAAAAGTATACAATTTTATTGATTATGAACTAACGTTTATTTTGGTATAGTTTTTACTTAATAATATTAATGTAGTATGGAGAAATTAACGGCTAATTCTGAACGTTTTTAGCAATTTTATGGTTTTGAATTGATTTTTTTTTGTAGATATCCTATACTTATTTCTGAATTCCGGGGTCGCTACGGTCAATGGCAGTATATAAGAGATATTTGTAGATATTTTTCATTTCGTTTGCTTTGCACAGTAGTTAAATCCAGGAGCTTGAAAAAGTGTCTGCGCGAGTTTTATTAAAAACTTGTTTCGGAATTTTGGCTTTATTTTAATATATAAAGAAAAATTGTAAAAAGCGAGGCCGCTACGGTCAATGCGAATAACTATTCTACATCATACAATAAATCGAAATTATCTAAGAGTTTCAGTTTCAGAGATCTAGAACGTCAAAAATGGGCATTTTCACGGTTTGACCGTGATATGAGCCTAACTATCCGGATGCAAAGCCTGCTTTATGTGTAAATGTAGTCCTAGATCAAGTTAATATCCGATTAATTTATTTAGATGTAAGCAGTCAGAGCTAGCCAAATGTCAGTGTTTATTTGACAGCGTAATTTAAATATTTTGACAAGAACTTTAGAATATTACCTACTTGACGTTATAAGCTAAATCATGAATGACTCGACTTGACTAAATTTATTTCAAATAATCCACTTGACACTAGCAAAATTGTGTGTCGAAATGACGGACAGAGGCCGAGGAGATATATAAGAGAAGAAGAAGAACCAACCCCGAACTATCTTTGAAATTGAAGCATTATATAGTTTCAAAACTACAAAGCCACACACTGACACACAAGGTCTCAAACTTATAACATCTCTCTTTCTTCAGTCGAGACTTAAAAATAATCATTAAAACCATTGCAAGTTGTTTGTGTACGTGTATCACAGCAATGACTAATCGTTGACCATCCAAATCAAAATCGTAGCCCAAATAATTGTCGCCACAACAATCGAACATTTCGGCACCAATTGATACAACCATTTCCCTATGAATCAAACCCTTTCTTGGAATGACATCGTAAGGCGCCGACGGTAGCCGAACACACTCGAATAAAGCCGATTGAAACAAATATGGCGGTCCGAACTCGATTGCATCTAATAACCTCAAAATTTTATGCAAAATGGCGAATGACGGCTTCGTTTGGCATTCCGACGGGCCATAAGCGTACGCGTTCGCATTGTCTTCAGATATTAGTATTGATTTCAATAAATAAATTAATCGAATGCTATCGTGTATAGCATAGGTTTGGCACGCGACTACAGACTACTGTTGAATCGCCAACGACGGTACAGACAGCGCCAAAAAGACAAATCACTGTTTTTTTTTCAAAATTATCTAGATCATTGAACTGTAATAGCTAGATAAAGTGTACTATCGAACCAGTTCATGAGTAGAAATCCTGCACTGTCTGAATTTTAGTCTCTAAAATATTATTTAAATGTTTTTCTTTTTGTAAGTTCTAGCTCAAAGCGTTGACTATATAACATGGGATCGGTTCAAAAAAATTATTCAGTACAAAACCTTTCAATGATTTTTGCAATTAAAAGAAAAGTTGAGGCATAAAGCTTTTCCTGCCAAAAGTAAAAGTATCTAAAAAAAGTCTCTCAAAGAGATCTCTATTGTTTTTTTAAATTAGTAGCTACCTAGTTTATAATAGTCACAATCGACATTTATCTGTCTGAACTTAGTTGCAGGTAGCTTTGTAGACTCTATTCTTGGCTCGGATTGGATGAAAGTGAGAAGTGGGGGGATAGGTATAGTGCTTCTTCTTCTTCTCTTATATATGACCTCTGTCCGTCATTTCGACAGACAATTTTGCCAGTGTCAAGTGTATTATTTGAAATAAGTTTAGTCAAGTCATACGTCAAGTCGTTTGTTTAGTTCAAAGAGGTAGGAAACCATAAACATGGAGATGCCCCATTCTATACAAAATAAATCGACACATAAGCCGTCAAATATGTTTCTTTTTAACCTAACAAATACTGAATGTGTTGAAAGAGATTTTATGTTTGCGTAACTAGCGCCGCCATGTCTAGTTCCGAGTCGGTGGTAGATCTGCTGTCAATACTACTATGAAGGCAGCCATATTATGTTCCGTAGTATGTACGCTTTTTTTGTTGGTGGGGCATATCCATTGGTTTTCTATATCAGAGGTTTAGTTTCAGAGAGACAAAACAGCTGTGAGTGACTAGTGTACGTCAGTGCAGAATCGAGCGTGTTTTCTTTTGTCATAGCCTGAGTTTGTGACTGGTAGGTTTTTTTTTATTTATCAAGAAGTGTCGCTGACTGTCATGTCTTGTAAGTATCGCTTGACTCATGTTATGTACTGCATACGTGAGGTAGGGCATTAACTTTGTTATTTCACAGCAAACAATGTAAGCAAATAAAGATGGAGAAGCAATTGTTTATGATACCTATGCACTCTACCTAGGCCGGGTTTCAAAGATACGTTTTACGAATCAGCAATGAGAGATCACCCAAGGGATTGTTGCCAGCAAATATTAAAAATATAAGATTTTTGTTACAAAAAAGACGCAGGCGCAGGCAGGGTTGAAACTTCCTATACCCGTTCTTGCCTTTCCCAGATTACCAATTATGTATGCGATAAATCAATGCCGGTACAGTACGCTCAATGGATCTTTGTCCCCCTGAAATTAGATGCAACAACGATTTATGCATGTACTGTTGTGCGGAAAAAATCGCTTGCCTGTACCTAATACGACTTAATCCGTTGTCATACTTGGTATAATAATAGTTCGCTATCTTGCAGTTTTTACAAACTTTGACACTACAACGTGCAATACCACTCAAAGTACCCGTCGATATGAATAACTTTTTATATAGAACCAAGAGCGGGGAGCGCAAAAATCAAATCAGCAACTTTTATTAATTTAATAAAAAAAAAACAAAATAAATGTTATTTAAAAAAAATGCGTTCTGATTAATTAAATAGAACTATAGTTATTATACTTGTGTATGTGTAGGTAAGGCTGTAATACTATAACGGTAATAAATCTAAGTCCACGACATAATTATTAGTACCTACTATGAAGAATGATTGCCTAAGAACATGATACAGTACCTCCCACGTGTCTACTTAATTATAATAGGAAACCTATGGTACTTAAGTACTAGTTGCGTCCACTAGCAGTATTTTAAGTCTGGTATCATCTTTTTTAACTGACTTTAAAAAAGGTGGAACACATTACAAGCTTTGCTTAGTTTAGGACTAGATGGCGTTGTGTGAAATGTTTGAGAATATTGATTAATTTTTTTTATACTAAATGATGGAACAAGCCGATGGCCCATCTGATGTTAAGTGGTTACCTCGGCCTATAACAATGCATTGCCTTACCGAGCACGTCCACTGAGGACGTGTCTTGTGATGCATTGCACTGCGTCCATCACTCTGACACATAAAGGTGTTAAGTCTTATGTGCCTGTAATTACACTAATTTATGAAATTAATTAATTTATTATGATACGGATGGTGTTATCATGAGATGGTGAAATAGGAGTTTAGCCAAACATAGAACTACACAACATCAGGCTGAAAATAAAGCTCAGATTACCAGAACCAATGTTATTGCAGTTATTTTAAAAGTTTCTTGAGATTTAACTTTTGTAAATTTTCTTAAAATACGAGTGCACATGTGAGTCTACGACTCAACTTACCAACGACTAGGTCATGAACGTTTTATCCTATTTGCCTTTTCAATAATTATGAAACACATACTTACAACGGATTTTCTTAATAAAATATAGCAATTTTGCGTTTGTAGTTCAGCTAGCTCCGATTTTAATACGGTATTTTCGTAAAAAGACTTTTAGATTTGGAATAGATAGATAACTCTTTATTGGTACACCACATGAAAACATCACAAAAAAAAACAAAGAAAGCTAGTATATCTAGTTATCGACAGGCGTCACAGCTCAGTCGGTAATAGCTCTATCTTCCGTGCTGTGGGTCGTGGGTTCGATCCCCACCAAGAACAAACATTTGTGTGTGGCAAAACATAGATGTTTGTTCTATGTCTGGGTGTTACTCTGTATTATAAGTATGTATTTACAAAAAAAAAGTATATAAAGTATTCTATCAGCATCTAGTTCCCATATTACAAGCTTTGCTTAGTTTGGGACTAGAGGGCGTCGTGTGAAATGTCCATGAATATTTATTTATTTTATTTATTTGTTTGGTGAAAATCAGTGCAGCCGTGACCAAATCATGAGGGTATCATGTGAAGTTCTAAACCCCAGTTTTGAGGGCATTCAAATTTGACTAACAGAAGCCCATACTTTAAGGTTTGATGATAACCAGAAATGATGAAAACGAGTTTTATCGATCGGAGCTAATTTTTGTGGTTTGAATTTAGGTCTGCTAAAAAGTCATTACTTACCGCATGGTGTTGTTTGACATTTACGAATAAAAGCTCCCCTTACAACAGGTACCACTCAGTGTTGCCAACCTAATCGAATTACAAGCATGCCTTATCGTCGAATTCGAATAAATTCGAAATTTAAAACGTAGCCGCGCACGCGCCGCTCACATGAGTCATACGCCAACAGGGTCATAGCACGGTACCCACCAGACCCACCATACCATCGGCTCATACAAAACTATGTTCATATTTTAACTAGGTACCTATAGTATAGTTAGTGACTATTGAGTGAACTGTGCCCTGCCAAGCTTTGATTGCGTTTCTGCGGTTGATGGAAAGAAAGTTTTGATCGTTTTCTATTCTTTTTAAAAAGCTTGTGAATCGCCTACTGCGCGGCTGCCATCGATTTCAATGACTAATCGATTAGATATCTTTATCGATGCGTGTACCCAAGAAAAAATAGATTAAAAGGTAAAGAAAGGGGGTACTTAGGGTAACTAATCTACGAGTTTTTCGGTAATAATCTTTTAAAACGAATTAATTAATAACAATGCTTAAATACCTAATAAAATATGCTAAAAACAGTGGCAATGGTAGGTAAAAAAGTTGAGAAAAAGATGAGTAGCGGCTTAGCATACCGGGTAAAGATTAGATAAATCAACTCCTCTCAAGTGTTTAAGATTATAAGTAAATCAAACACTTGCGTTGTCAATATGCGGTATAAAAGTATCAAATCGATTAATTCTCTGCGCACGCGCCTACATTGCCACCGCTACGTAGGCTCGGGCTACGAATACATTATTTTATTGTAGGCGAGTGCGAGTACTCGATGGATATGACTCGACGACAAATTGTTATTACGAACTAATCGATACTATACAATCGATTTGTCTGATAATCGAGCCCGTTTTCCAGGCAGTTGATTTATGCGCAATATTTTGAATTTGGAACGCGGGTCCGTCACTGTCAATCAAAATGTTGAGCAACAGAACATGGTGCGTTTGAAATAAGATTAGTTGATTGAAGTTGATCGCTGGGTCTTGACTTGCAAAATTAGCTTTTTGTATTAGCGCTCTTACTTATTAGCGGTGAAATGAAATAAAAAATTTTATTGACAGGCGTCACAGCTCAGTCGGTAATAGCTCTGCCTTCCGTGCTGTGGGTAGTGGGTTCGATCCCCACCAAGAACAAACATTTGTGTGTGGAAAACATTGATGTTTGTTCTATGTCTGGGTGTTACTATGTATTATAAGAATGTATTTACAAAAAAAAAGTATATAAGTATTCTATCAGCCATCTAGTTCCCATATCACAAGCTTTGCTTAATTTGGGACTAGAGGGCGTTGTGTGTAAAGTCCATGAATGTTTATTTATTTATTTGACAAAACACACAGTACATTATAACAAAAATCTTGTCAAAAAGGTGTCAGCTGAGCATATTGTTGAATTGCGATGCATGCACAGCATTGCACTGCGTCCATAGGTTTAGGTAGGTATAGGTGTTAAGTCTCATATGCATATGGCACCAATACCCTTGAAGCTGTTTTTTAGTTTTTTATTTTCTTTTATTTATTTATCATTTATTTCGGTATCTTAAATAACTAAGATTCTTAGGGCGGCTTGCACCAGAATCGCTAAACGCGTTTAACTCTTAAATAGTATTTAGCGAGTTGTCAAGTCATATAAATACGTCAGATTTAAATTGATTTAGCTGTTAAATACGTTTAGTGATTCTGGTGCAAGACGCCCTTAGCCTAATTTTTAGTAGGTAGTCAATTTAATTAAGTATCATTTATAACTTTGGATATTTTGATAGCTATTACTTAAGCCTTTAGTTTCTTCTACTTCTCTTATTTAAGCCCCTGTCCATCAGAAATTTGTCTAACAGTTCATGTAAACAAGGTTGAAGTTCGTCTGTCATGTACATGAATATATGATTTGACGGACGACGTGACTACCCTTCGGCATGAATATTAAATATTATGGTACATGGCTTGTAAAATTAAAGCAATAGTGACTCACAACTTTACAAAACATAGACTTTATTTTTTATCTGTCATTTTTAAAAGATACCCAAATACATGTTAAAACGTAGCAACACCTAAACTTGTCATTTTGAAAGTCATCAAAAAAAGTTGACTTGTCAAAAACCTTGGCTTGTTCCAACATTTAGTTGTGTAAAAAAAAAACAGACTGAAACTGAGAAGTTGTCCCATTTTTGTATTTTATAGGTTTCATTTTTATTACAGCAGATCTGAAACATGTCGAAGTCCATTGAATAAAATGTTCTAGAAATTGGAGTTTTCCTTAAAATATCACAATTTCAGAAAAACTCCGCAAATACTTCACTAGTTTTTATTTTTAACCAGCTTCTGCCCGCGACTTCGTATGCATCCCGTTTTAATATTATCCTGTTGATTTTCCGTGATGAAAAGTAGCCTATGTTTTAATCCAGGCTACGAACTATACCTATGTAGGTACTTATTCTAAGGTTTTCGAGCAATATTTATTTTTAAAACAATAACTATATACTTACTTTAGAAAATAGCAATTTTTAACAAAAAAAAATTATTAAAATGAACTCTGAATTCTAAAGAGATAGAAAACAGAGTTCAAATCACCGACTGCAGGCAGGGTGCCCAAAAGGCTGGCAACGTTACCTCTTTGTATGGCAATACTAATTCTCTGTCCAAGGTAAGCGCCAGCCCTTTGGTCATTTGTCACGTCCACCAACCTTCTAAGGTTCATCCAAATTAGACCAATAGTTACAGCGTGATTGAAACGCAAACATCTAAACTTTGACATTTATAATATCAGCGAATCAGCATTGCTATTCAGCGCGGCAATGCAGCCAGTGTCTTGGGCACGCTTCCGATTGGTACTGATTTGGATCAGTTGAGCTATCTATAAATCGTTTGCAACGGTGTGTAGATAGCTCAACTGCTTCATGTGTATTTTGTACATATTATAAATATTGTAAATACTTTATTAGTCATAATTTTCTTTGTGAATAAATTTATATCAGTGGAATTTGGGAACCTAACTCAAGTAGGTAATTTTAACGATGAAGCGCTTGTTAATGTTGTTGAGAATAATATAAGCTACGATTTAAAATACGATGCAAAATCCTGACGTCATAAAATCCTAAGTACATGCAATTTGAGCTGTTTACGGTAGCACTATTAATTATTCAATGCTATGACGTCACTTCATAAATCAATGTAAATGTACTTACCTACTAAGACCTACTTACGAGTACAAGCAACAAGATGTTAAAGCCATTATCGACCTATTCTAGATGATTTATATTACTCTAGATCAGCTGACCAGTTTGCAACTTCGTCTGCATTTTTCCGACTTTACAAATATTAAAATTACGTACTGAAATGCAATTTATATTTGAAAAAAATATATTCTATAATATTCAGTAATAGTGCAGCTATTTATGAGTGAAATAATTTTTATAATCACTTCAGTAGTTTCAGAGATAATCTACGACCGAAATTATAAACTTGACCTCTTATACAACGTGTAACATATTGTCCCTATAAGCCAAAAAGGGGCTCATTCAGACCAAACACATAAATAGATTGGCATGTTCAAAAGTTGAATACAACATATTTGAATTTTTTTTTTTTTTATTCTTTTTTTATCTTAGGAATTTGTGACAACCCTATGTGTTTATTTACTTTGTGTATGTATCCAGCCTGTTATTATACATACTCACGCACCCTTCTATCACGTCGCACCCACACATAGACACTTTAACACGTGTGCAATACTATTTTTCAGGAAACTTTAAGACGCTTTTCATGAATGAAAAACTTCGAAATATTAAAAGTCGTAGAACAAATGTTGTTCGTCATGTGTAGAATACCCTCATTTCGGACTTATAGGGACATTATGTTACACCCTGTATACCTCTTATGGGCCTTTTTTGGGGGACTTCAGCCTTCTAGCCCCTCTCCCTAGACACGCCAGTAGATCTACCTACAAGATACTTAAATACCTAGGTCATAGGTAGGTAGTATAGGTACTTAATTATTAACGATAGCATTATACTTTGCGTAGGCTCTAAGTGACTTGCCTAGTTTCAGTAATTGCACGTTCTAATTGGGTTTGTTGCACTGTTTTGAATAAATACATAAATACATCTTCAATTCGATGGTGTTTTTCAAACGGTGAAGGAAAACACCGCACAGAAACCAGGTCTTACAGCAGCGATAGGCTTGTCTATATAGCTATGGTATGAAACTAACAACGATATTTATTTAAAAAAAAAGTATCATCATAATACGCGTTGCCGTCTTCTGTCTTTCCTGAGAAATATAATCTGGGTCTTTTCAATGCAAGAGTGAATAGGTGTCTTCTAGACTGTCCTGCTCCATCGTCGGCCTCATCGTCACTTACCATCAGGTGAGATTGTGGCCAAAGGACATTCTATATTATATAAAAAAAAAATGTTTTTTAACCCCTGACTCAAAAACGACGGGGTGTTGTAAGTTTGACGTGTGTGTGTGTTAGCTATGGTTGATGAAAATTGATCCAAGATTCAGGGGTTTTTTTAATTTTTGATTTAATTACTTATCCTTATTTTTATCGTATATCAACAAACATGAACATACAAATTATTGCTTTCAAAAAATTACATAAAACCGCAGTAGCTGATTAGCCGCATCAGCTACCCTCTGCCTATAACAATGCATTATCTCACAGAGCCAAGCCATTGAGGACGTGCTGTGAGGTAATGCACTGCGTCTATAAGTCGTGGCAAAGAATATATGAAAGAAGACCCACAAATGAAGATTACAGGAGTACCATTACCAAACCTCATCTTCAAGTCAAGGTTTGCCAACCTTGGTCGCCAGGAAGCTGATCTGCGCAGATCATTTTCCTTAGAGACTACCTCCCATATCGCAGTTCCATATTAGACGACTTTACGATCAATTTACCATCCTTACGATTTTCAACTCTATTCCTATAGAGATAAAGCCTTGCTATTGATGATTGCGGTCTTATGTGACAAACAAAATTAATTGTATTATTATTGGAGTGTGGTTGGAATAGTAAGTGACACCCCTGAGTTACTCCTCCACCTGTTGATTGCGAATGAGCTTTAGTACTTTGACTTAAGGCTCAGAATACCTGTATTAGTCAGACATCATGCCAATAGAATTTGAACTGTCGCTTGCTAGATTTAAGTATCAATATCGCTTGGTGGAATCACAAGTAGTGTTGCCAGTACTAGCCTTTGTCCGTTGCTTGGTAATTTTTAGTCTGTGGCAGTATGTCGGTGCTTTTGGTTGTTCCAAGAACAGTTTGGAGTATGCATCGGTGGTTACTATTCGTAGAATTGAGTGGTTTTGTTGAATTTTCTAGTATCTAGTTCTATGAAACTAGGCTATGCATTTTGCATGATTTTGGGTAAAAGGTAGTCTATTTTTCTGTTAGAACTATTCCGCCGACTGTTAGCTAGTGGTCAAAGTTTTTATACTTACTCTGTATAAAGTTTTTTGTCATTCATGTACACTAAAACGCGATATTTAGACTTATCGATTAATAATGGTTCAAAAAAAAAAAAAGTCTGGTTTAAAAATAGGGTGTGAAAGTTCCAGAAAATCTACCAAGAGGGTCTATAAGTAAGGCAATAACATTAAAAATAAACAAAGTCGTGCCTTTTCCTTAAGCTGAATAGCATAATTTGCGATTAAAAGCACAAAACTCTATTTTTGGTGCGAATGACCACCATTTCAGGCAAACGACCACTTTTTACGCCATATTGATAAGGCTTTCGACGGCTTGTGCGACTTTTGACAACCTTCAGCGGAAATTAAGTCTTATAAGCTACACTTTTGGGTTGAATTCGGGTTGTGAGTGAACAATATAACGTTTGGACGTGCCTCTCAAACAAAAATGTAATCATAAACAAGAAGAAGGAGAAGATAATTTGCTTGTAATATGGTAACTAGATGCTGATAGAATACTTATATACTATTTTAAATAAGTATTCTATCAGCATCTAGTTCCCAAATCACAAGCTTTGCTTAGTTTGAGATTAGAGGGCGTCGTGTGAAATGTTCATGAATATTTATTTATTTATCTAATATTTGTGTTTGAGACTGTACTTGTGGAAATGTGATGATGATGAAATAGGTATACTTTATATAGAATAAACTTAAGATGGTGCCTAGATAACGGAGATTGTGTATTGATTCATCTTAATAATTTATAGTGTCACATTCCAACAGCATTTTTATCTCCATAATATGTTATTTTAAATATCAAAGATGTACTTACAGTACGCACAACGGTTCTTTATTCCTCTGTAGTTAGATGCAACAAGCAATTACGCATGTACTATCGGCAAAATTTCCGCCTTACCAGTTTAGAAACTGTTTCGCTTGCAAGCAGTTAGCTACCTGACCCCGCCTTTTTCTTTTGTCTTCTCATTTTGACCAACCAGAGACATAAACATGTATTTATTTTTATGACGGCCCATTGTTTTCATAACTTTTACACCCGAAATAATTTGCTTCTATTGGTATTCAAAAATTAACGGCTAGTCAGTTCACAGAAAATGCACCCTTAAGGTGGTAAGGCAGAACTTTTGCTGATGGTACCTACCTACTGTTGTGCGGAAAAAATAGCTTAATTAATTAATTAGCATCGTCACTTACCATCAGGTGAGATTGCGGTCAAACGTTTGTCTATAATGTATAAAAAAAAAAAAAAAGCTTACCTCGAATTCGACCTGAAATGGGTTCTGAACAGATATTTTAGAGGGACAAAAATTCGTTGTGACTGTGACTACTATAAGTAGTTGAAACAAGTAATTAAATTAAAAATTTAAAAACCCCCGAATCTTGGACCGATTTTCATAAAACATAGCTAAGAACACTCCCGACTTATTCACCTTTCAAACAAGAAAAACCAAATCGAAATTGGTTCATCCGTTTGGGAGTTACGTTGCCTCAGACAGACACACACGCACACACAGACACGTCACACTCATAACACCCCGTCGTTTTTGCATCGAGGGTTAAAAAATAATAATTAAATGTATGTGTCAATTGAATTGCTAGACGTGGTCCACTCTACATTAAGGGCGGCTTGCACCAGAATCGCTAAACGCGTTTAACTCTTAAATAGTATTTAGCGAGTTGTCAAGTCATACAAATACGTCAGACTTAAATCGATTTAGCTGTTAAATACGTTTAGTGATTCTGGTGCAAGACGTCCTTAGTATGTATGAGTCTTGTATGTAAAAAAACCATTACTTTGACACCTCATGCCATCATCATACCATATAAACACTGAAAACCAGGTTCTTAGACCTATTAATTAGAATATAAAATTTTATTTAAATTGGTCCAGTCATTCCTATTACAGAGTATTTATTCAAAGCACTACCTTTAGAAATGTGTGCCAAAAAGAAGCTAGTTACAATGTAAATTCATCGCAATTTCTAAATTAACGTTTAATTCTTAATTCTTTATTGCACACAACACAGGACAGGACATAAACAAAAGACAGAAATAGATAACATGTACAAAGGCGAGCTTAACCCTAACTAAAAATAAAAGAAAAAAAAGAAAAAAGAAGAAGAGAAGTTTAAAAAAGTTATACTTAGATAACTTTGAAAATACAGTATTTTACAATATTTATAATATGTACAAAATACACATGAAGCAGTTGAGCTATCTGCACACCGTTGCAAACGATATATAGATAGCTCAACTGATCCAAATCAGTACCAATCGGAAGCGTGGCCAAGACACTGGCTGCATTGTCGCGCTGAAAATTGGTTCGATAATTTGTTGACAACTTCACGTCGTAAAATCTTGATTGAAATCCATTGACAGCGGTCGAAAACTCATGGTATCAACATACGCGATCGCAGTCAATCAATAGTTATCAATAAACTCATCGTACAGTCGAAGACACGTCCACCTACTGTTTGGACTTTGAACTATTAGAAGTTGAACGTTGCGAATCGTGCGAGAGGGACGACAGTGGTTTTGTGTAGGAAAGGCTACGAGCCTACGCCTTGCGCTCCCTTTCCAACGATTCTCTGCATTGTATGTAGCGTAGTTATGTTTGTTTTGGGTGTATAACTTGACCTGTGGCCGTGTGTACCTATCCAAAACCTATTTAGACAGTCAGGGATGATAGACTGGTCAGAATGATTCAAGAGTCTCATTATGGAGCAACCATTTAATTAAGGCCCATAAGTATGTACAACGCGCCCAAGATACAAGGATGTCATTAACGTACTACCTCCCCTTAAATGGTGTGCAGTTTAGCTGATACTATACACGGGTTCCAAGGTCACTGTTATTGATTAGACGTGTGATGAAGGCTTTAAGTTGAACTGTTTTTGTCTGTCTATAAAGGTATAGGTAATAGTGATCACAACGGGTCTTTGTCCCTCTGCCCCCGTATGCCAATCTTTTGCTGTCAAGTTATATTTCACTGCCCAGTGTAATTTCTTCAGGTCAGATCACGTGGTACAATTTTGTAACAAGTGATCATTCTTTTTAGACACTTGACAGCAAAATATGCACGAAAACACATCAAATGACGTCATAATGTCACTATTTAGTCACAGAATAACTATAAGTTAGTATGAACTGAACATGATTTAAAACTTTGCAGTTCAACTGAGATTGGAATACCCCTGCTGGAGGTTGGAGACAAGCTAAATATTTCCGCACAACAATTCGCAATCGTTTGTTGCGCCTAACTTCAGATGGATAATGATCCGTTTAGCTCACATAAATAGAATATAATATACAGTGTGATCGGATTTAGGCAATCGTGAAGTCTGTTTGGGATGCGCGAAGACAATTTTAGTTTGAAAAAGTTACAGTGCGCAACAAAACGGCTATTTTCACGATTGTCTAGATCCGTTATCCGCGACCATATCTCATTATTCAAAAGGTTTGGGGCAAAAATGAAACGAGCCATTAAAAAAAAATGTGACCATTATTAAAATGTAGTTATAATTAAAATAAAGTAATAAAAATGTTGAGAAGGAGCGGTTATAATTAGTTATTAGACTTAACTTCGGGAAATACCATATTTCCAATGTTGTTTATCGTATTTACTCACATAAAAATAATCACATTATTTTGCGTTTTTATGATTGCTTTGCAAACTATATTATGTTGTGCAACAGCGACTAAAGTATGATAATGAGGGATAGATAATATAGATCGAGATAGTTATAAATATTCATAAAAAATACACATTATATTTAAGTATATGTATTGTATGTATGTATTATTTTATTTAGTAGGAAGTATACATAATAAGTATGTATAACGTTTTTTATTAGGTATATATGTATTTTATGATAGGTATATGTTTGAATACCTTATTTTCTTAATAATAATGACTCGTTAGTTTAGTAAGTATCAAATCTCCGTTATATTATAACCTATTTATGTACACGGACCTACCTCTATAGTCACCTCTCTCTAGCCTCAAAGGTTTGCTGGAAGAAAACTCTTGTTAGGGTTAAGCTCGCCTTTGTACATGTCATCTATTTCTATCTTTTGTTTATGTCCTGTTTGGTGTGCAATAAAGAATTAAGAATCATTATATTTTGTTTTAAAAAGGGTCAGATGGTTACTCTTTACGAATCTATGGTTTGATGAGCCAATCAAATGCGTAAACCATTCATATTTTGCTTCTAACCACAAATCATTATTACTATTGAAATAATTGAATGAAAAGCTAACAAATAGGCATATAATTCATTAATTCTATACTATTTTTATAATCATTATCAGCGTAAATACCTACTTCTCAACTTCCTCACTTTTCTGTAAACAATATAAAATATTATTTCATAATGTATCCCATGCATCAAAGCACGCTAATTTTTGCATTGATTAGGAAATGACAGTTTTATTCTAATACAAATAAAGTTTACGTTACCTTGTTTAGATTTTCAGTGGTAATTCCTGGGTCACGTGATCTGGGTTATACCAAAGTCATACTTAAGTAGGTAACTAAACCTATAGATTCTGTGCTTATAGAGAATATATTTATACCTACTAGAAATAAGTGATACTGGTGCTCTAAGTGGAAGAGTGTAAGTGCTGTAAGTGGAATACCTCTAAGTTCTAATCTATAAAATATTCTCAAAGGTCCTAAAATACGAGTACCTACTAAGCTTAAACATCGATCGGTGCTCTAATTGGAAGAGTGTAAGTGCTCTAAGTGGAATGCCTCTAAGTGGACCTTTAAATATTCCCAAAGGTTTAAGTTACGGCTACCAAGGCTCAAAAGCATAGTTTTTATTCGTTTATTTCATTACAATGATAACATCGCACCACCCACGCCGCCATAATGACTTGCCATATCTAAGCCTGCTCTGCGATTGTAATATCATGGAGAAAAGTCTATTTGCATTTACAAATTAGAATTATAACCTAAATTTCTTATGGTGGTAATTTTTTTTATAAATCACTCAGGCTTTAAGCACTCCTACTGAAAGTAGGTTTTTCCCATACCTTAGACATTGACATTTATAAAATCTCAAATTAATGTAACTAGTAGGATAAAATTCCCACTAGTTACATTACTAGTTCTATTGATGGAACTAGTGGGAACTAATGGACCCTCCGGAAATTGTTAAAGTAATCATTATGAACTACTTTTGCTATGAAACCACAAGAAGGAAAAAATGAGTTTATTTTACAAACTCAGCCAAAGTTTGTGATTTTGAAAGTTCCGTAGTGGAGATGTCATTAGGTACACTTCCAACATAAGGAAAGTACATAGTAGTACATAATATATAGATAAAATTAAAAAAAATCCTATCCTACTTGTTATAAATGTCAAAGTTTAGATGTTTGTGTTTCAATCACGCTGCAACTACTGGTCCGATTTGGATGAAACTTAAAATATATATAGTTTGTAACCTGGATTAATAAACAGGTTACTTTTTATTCCGAAAAATCAACAGGATCAAACGAGACACGGACGAAGTCCTGGTTGTTAGTATTTTATAGGTAATATTCAATTCAGTAACTAAGATGAAACTATTTAGTTAAATAGTTCTATTTAGTCATAGATTGTATAAATAAGTAAAGTTACGTCATTTAGTCCTCTGACGTCTTACCCTGTATTCTGAATCAGCTTCAACCTATATGACACTTGTTTTAAAAGAAATATTAGGCAAACATTCCACCTAAGATGACGTTGGCTAGTGACGTTGGTTAAACGTACGAAAAGTAAGTAAAATCGTGGTTTACGACACATTATAATGGTTTATCACAATTAGACAAAAACGTCACAGTGACATACCACGTCATTTGTGACATGAGACGTCAGTTCCTTGGCCCCAATGATCAAGAATCAATTGCTTAAAGTGCGGGTATAGTAAAAATAGCAAGTTGCTTTTCGCTGGTAATCCGTACATACAATTACTAAATCAAAAGTAAAAATAGATACAGAAAATTAATTATATATCCGACCTTTTCTTTAATCCCGAAACACGATAGAAAAGTGTTCTCTTGATAGAAAAAAAATCCAAAGTTAGCTCTAATTTTCTAAGATTGGGTCTGGATTTTGAAGACAGCATTATTTATTGGGTTGAAAATAAGACAAATAGATGTACCAACAGTTTCTTGAGCGATGTCTGTATCTATTTTTTCAAAATTTACTTTAGTTTACTAGATATCATAAAAGAACTGCTAATTCATGAATTTTTTATGTCGCGGCGGTTTCGAACCTTATTTTAACGACCTTATGACCGCAGTTTTAAATCGCACGCCAGAGGTGATAATTTTTACTACACACGCACTCGTAGTGAATGATGTAATATAAAATGATAAAGGATAAAAACTAAACCATAATAATGTATGTAACTGTAGTTTGTGTCCATAAATATATCAAACATACCTATTAGTAAAATGATGTAACTGGGAAGTTCGCCGTATCTTCCATGTATTATTTTACCTACTATAAATAATTAAAATAATTGTTCGAAAAACATGAAATTTCAGATTTTTCGAACAATTATTTTTGGACTGCCCCCATATGCCAATCTTTTGCTGTCAAGTTATATTTCACTGCCCAGTGTAATTTCTTCAGGTCACTTGGTACAATTGTGTACCACGTGATCATTCTTTATAGACAATTGACAGCAAAATATGCGCGAAAACAAATTAAATGACATCATAATGTCACTATTTAGTCACAGAATAACTATGAGTTAGTATGAACTGACCATGATTTAAAACTTTGCAGTTCAACTGAGATTAGAATACCCCTGCTGATCTACTTAATATAAGTTGTATATTCGACAAATTCGTTAGTTGAATACAAGTAACAGATAAATCCCTGAAAACCAGCGCTAAAGGAGCCACCGTGCACCTTTAGCATTTGCTGTGGGTTCCTTTTTTACGCATTTTATTTATTTATTATTAAGTAAATATGTACCTAATTGTATGTTGCGTAAAATAAATAATTTCTATTTCTATAGATACAAGAGTCGATTTTTAAAATCAAAAGTTTTAAATTATGTTTATGACCAAAAGTATGACATAATAATAATAAAGATTATTAATCTAAAATTACCACTCTACAGTAAGTGTTTAGTACAAAAACACAATATAATCATTTTTCTTAGACATAATTGAAAAATTTGTAAAACCCTTTTGCTCGCGACTGTACATTTTTATTACATTGCGTACTGTAGTCAGGGTTCACGTCAAATGTCTTATCTAGAGAAAGTAATGTTGCCATAATTATAAATTCATTTGTCATAATAGGAAAAAATGAGGCCCAACACAAAACAAACTTACTTACTGTCCAAAAATGGAAGCCTCGACAGTTACTTAATACCTACTTAATTAGATTATAATATGGGCCAACGCACATCTATCGACAAAACTGTTTTGTCGCGTACTTAGTGACGTGAAAATAATTTTTCTGTTATAACGAAAACAGCATATGCTGAATGCCTCCTCGTCATATGCTGTTTTCGTTGTAACGAAACTCACATCAATTGACACGACAGACTTTTCTTAAGTATGTTTACCTATCTATTATAGCATTGTTTAATACCTACCTATTAAACATTGCTTTATACGCACATACCTAGAGAATAAACTGTATTTTTTAATAAATAAGAATATAGAGTAATTATGTAGTGTACTTAATAATATTATTAAGTACTTAGGATGATTCTCATTAAATAAGCAAGTAACGAAAACAGCAAATAAAAAGAAGCATATTGTAACTAAAAAAGTTTTACTGAGAAGTTTCACATCACTAACTGTTCGACAAGACGTTTTGTCTTTGGTTTGCGTTCTCCCTATAAGTATACCTACGTCCAGCCCCCGTATGCCAATCTTTTGCTGTCAAGTTATATTTCACTGCCCAGAGTAATTTCTTCAGACACAGATTTTTTTTAGACACTTGACAGCAAAATATGCGCGAAAACAAATTAAATGACCTCATAATGTCACTATTTAGTCACAGAATAACTATGAGTTAGTATGAACTGACCACAATTTAAAACTTTGCAGTTCAACTTTGCAGTTCAACTTTGATTGGCATACCCCTGCTACTTATAGGGTGTAATTCGCATATACTGCTCCGAACTCAAACATAGACTTTTTAACAGTTTTGTATGAAAATCTTTTGAAATCTATGCTGTTTAAAATGAATTTAAATTGAATTTCGCTGTTTAAAATGAATATTAAGTTAAAAAACAAAATCAAGACTTTGCATGCAATAGTGCCGAAATATCGGGAATCGGGATACAATTAGAACTCACAAATCATGGTAAATAACCCGTTTTTGGTTAAAACTGTTCATATCCATAACATAAACAAGTTTCATTTCATTTTATTTATTTATTTGTTATTTCAAAAGATTACACATATAAATTTTATAGTGCCTTAAAACCTAATTAAGGTTTAACTAAACACTAGGCTCTCGTGGGTAGGTATTTCATATCGGGTTACTCTCATCGAGCCTAAACTTTAAGCTTCCGAAGTTTTAGGTACCTACTTAGTGATTTTAATACAACCTGTATTCTATGACCTTATAGTAATATTACGCTACATTTAATGGAAAATCCAGAATTTGTACACCGCACGTGATTACTCTTATCAACGGGAAAAATTGCATCTCACATAACTGAGGGAATAATAACAGTATTAAGTAATTTTAGAGTTTGCGGTTTGGTGTAAGTATAAAAGATAAATGTTGCTGACCAAATGCTAAATTAAATTACTTAATTACCATTACCTTTGATTAAACGTAGACTATCTAAATAGTTGCTATTAAGGGGGGTCAAACAGGATAAGAAAAAAAAAGATGTTTTACCCCATTGAGTGGGGTATCTAATGAAGGCTTGGAACTTTACTAAGAGCTTCATATTTAGATTTTTATTGAAAAAAACCTTGCTAAAGAAAAAAATTATTTAGTACGAAATATTTCTTT
This sequence comes from Gandaritis pyraliata, assembly GCA_947859175.1. Taxonomy (NCBI): domain Eukaryota; kingdom Metazoa; phylum Arthropoda; class Insecta; order Lepidoptera; family Geometridae; genus Gandaritis; species Gandaritis pyraliata. The sequence goes on along the minus strand of OX401874.1, from coordinate 4,015,527 downwards.
CCAGACGGGTTTCTCTTAAAAAACCCGGCAATAATAGGTGATTTTTTCAAAAAAACCTGTACCATAATGGTCTCATGAAAAAAAAACTATAGGCAACTTCTAAAAGTTAACTGAATTCAAGAAATTAACAAAAACCACAATTATTACACATCCACTCTATCCTGAGCCGTATCGTCATTAAAAATCCAACAAATGGTATTTCCTGTTACATTGGTTTCATTTAAAAGTGGAGAGCTGGTTTTAATGTATATCTGAACACTAATCACCATGCGCAAATAAAACTTGCGCCTGGGCCACTTTATTTCTTTTGAGATAAAAATATATTTCAAACTTTGGCTAAAAATAGACACTTTTTATAAATGAGAGTCACTGGTAACATTTACAAAGATACCGTGTAGTATAGTTAAAATGTTAAAATAAAAAAATATTATGCATAAGGCCAATGGTAGATATAATAATAGTTTGGAAGTTTAAAATTTGACTTTCAAATAGCTGTCGAGAGTATTACCTACTACATTGTGCTGACTCATCGCCTTCGGCTAAACCTTTTTCGTTGAGTTTTATTGTTTTTATAATTTAGTTTTGGTGAGGGTTCAATGGACTATCTCCTAGAGCTTGAAAAGAAAGACAAAGAAGAAATGTTTTAAATATTAAAATCACTTACCTAGCATTTTGCTCAGATCAGCATTATGTAGATCAGGGTTCTCATCAGCCAGTTTTTTCCGCTCCACCTTCGCCCACACCATAAACGCGTTCATGGGTCTCCGTATCCTGGCCTCTTTCAGCGCCTTTGCCTGACCCATCTTGGATGTGAACTGTGGTCTACTATATTGCTGAGGTGAGTAGTCTCTTGGTTCGTATCCTCTATGATAGTCATACTGTGCCCTATAATCTAGCCCAGGGTAGGGGAGAGTTGACCACACAACCAGTTCTGAGCTGGTCTGGTCTTGGGGGGAGTCGCTGTTCTCTACCCCTCCTTGGACGTATTGCTCGTAGGTTCTGTGGTATGTGGGGGGTGACTCGATGCTGGCTCCCCCTGAGTCCATAATGCTGTGAACAACGAAAAACTTGTAAAAAAAAAGTGATGGGCGCAATGCAATGCATCACAACTCACAAGGCACGTCCTCAGTGGACATGCTCAGTGAGGCAACGCATTGTTATAGTCAGAGGTAACCTCAGGTGGGCCATCGACTTGTTTCATCATTTACTTGTATAAAAAAAATCTGTCTCAAGAAGTGAGTAGTATTTGTTACTCATTCTTTTTTAACCGACTTCAAAAAAGGAGGAGGTTCTCAATTCGGTTGTATGTTTTTTTTTTTTATTTTTTTTATTTTTTTTAATGTTTGTTACCTCAGAACTCCGTCATTTATGAACCGATTTCAAAAATTCTTTTTTCATCTGAAAGGATATACTCCCAGATTGGTCCCATTTTATTTTCATCAAAATCGGTTGAGTAGTTTAGGTTATAAATAGAAATAACTGAAAAAAATATGCCCGGCGCGGCGCAGCGCCTACTATTTTACTGCTAGCAACGATGCAATATGCCAAGTTGCGGCGTAGCGCCTACCATTTTACTTTTAGCAACGATGGACCCTTTGTGGTGCACACCTAAATTTTTACATTTTTCTAAATTTGTCAATAAACCCAGTTTGTACATTCAAACCGCATTTAATTGGAGAAAAGCAAAAACCCACCAGTTGTTCCTCTAAAGAATCAACACCAACCACGTGCACCAAATTGCGAATTTTGCTTTCCTGTGACTTTTATGTGGTGTTTATAGTGACTAGAACATTCCCAATGAACTGTCATCATCGTCATCATCATCTGATGATGAAGCTGGTAGTCGAATTGAAGTCGGTTTTCCAGTTTTTTAACTTATAAATTATCTTCTCTTATATATGGCCTCTGCCCCCGTATTCCAATCTTTTGTTGTCAAGTTATATTTCACTGCCCAGTGTAATTTATTAAAGTCAAAACAAAATTGTACCACGTGATCATTCTTTTTAAAAAATTGACAACAAAATATGCGCGAAAACAAATTAAATGACATCATAATGTCACTATTTAGTCACAGAATAACTATGAGTTAGTATGAACTGACCATGATTTATAACTTTGCAGTTCAACTGAGATTGGAATACCCCTGCTGGAAGGTTCATTGGGACTATTTTAGCGACCGTAAGCACTGAAAAGTTACAGAAAAGCAAAATACACAATTTCGTTTACTTGGTTTATTTATTTGTTGTTTATTTGGTTTTCTTTTCTCCAGTTATTTATAGATAGTTCAGTGTTTGGCTGCCAGTTCACCTGCCTCCGTATGCCAATCTTTTGCTGTCAAGTTATATTTCACTGCCCAGTGTAATTTCTTCAGGTCACGTGGTAAAATTTTGTACAACGTGATCATTCTTTTTAGACACTTGACAGCAAAATATGCGCGAAAACACATCAAATGACGTCATAATGTCACTATTTAGTCACAGAATAACTATGAGTTAGTATGAACTGCCCATGATTTAAAACTTTGCAGTTCAACTTTGATTGGCATACCCCTGCTGTTTACAAAAGAGCTGTTTACAAAATAGAGTAAAGTAGAGCTAGTTACTATAGCTAGTCCGTAGCTACGAAGTTACGGACCGAACGCATTAACATTGTATATGAACCCATCAGGGGATTTCTGGACGTTTTGTCCAAAGATACCGGCAGTTGCAGGACTCGCTAAGGGGATTTCTGATCAAAAAGTCCAGAAAACCTCTTCGCAGGGGCAACACGTAGGCGATTTCTGGAATAAGCCGAATGGAAAGTGTATAAGTGTACATTGGTTCGGGCAGTGCAATCGAACGATCTGGTACCATCAGTCTAGACCAGTATCAGATCGACTTCAGCATAATGTCACCTGACCTCAGCGCCACCACCGCCTATATTGGACACCGCATTATTACTCCGTTCGACTATAAAACTCCAAGGTTCTGTAACACGGTATCCGTTTTATCACGTCCGTATTATACAGCTAGTTCTCAAAATCATCAAAAAATATTCTTCAAAAACTTTGGTAAATGATTGTCAGAACTGACTGTCTAAAGTGTTAGAAACGTATCTTACGCATCCTCTATGACAGATCAAGGATTTGACGAATTGCGAAATTGACATATTAAGCTTATGACTTGTTAGAGATATGGACAAACAAGTATTTGACGACTGTCTGCGAAATCTCTAAAGGGGCCTTTAGGCAAGTAGACATTATACATTAGCTAGGGAATATAAGCCATCAAAATATTATTATGGGTATAGAACCACTTGGAATGGGAGGGCTGAGGGGGTATTCCAATCGAAGTTGAACTGCAAATTTGAACTGCAAAGTTTTAAATCATGGTCAGTTCATACTAACTCATAGTTATTCTGTGACTAAATAGTTACATTATGGCGTCATTTGATGTGTTTTCGCGCATATTTTGCTGTCAAGTGTCTAAAAAGAATGATCACGTGGTACAATTTTGTTTGTTGACCTGAAGAAATTACACTGGGCAGTGAAATATAACTTGACAGCAAAAGATTGGAATACGGGGGCTGGTAGCCAAAAAATGAAATTACCGACGACATAACTCCAAGGACATCATAGAATGAGGGGAAAAAAGAACTTTAACGTCTACTCCACCGGCACGACAAATGATTAGTAATAAAACGGTGACCGCTTTCCACAAACAAAGGCTTATCAGTTCGCCAGTTTCCACGGAATTCGAAAAATCCGGTGTATCGTCTCGCCGTCTTGGATTGCAGGAAAGGTGCAAGAGGAGACGGTACAACAACTGGTGTTGCCTAGACACTGTAAATGACTGGAAAATGAGAAGGTACAGACCATAGTCCTAATGTATCTAGGAGGTAAGAGCTATAACTAGTTTACATAAACACGTGCTGTTTATAATGCCCATATAGCTTTGCTTAGTGACTAGAAAGCGTTGTGTGAAAAGTCCATGAATTTATTATTTATTTATTTATTTATAATTACCTACTTTGCGGCGTTAAATGAAGGGTGCCGATGCCAAGCCAAAACTGCCCTTATACAGTAGGTACGGTCAGAATCAAAAGTAAATCACATTTTTCGAATTTTAAAGTGGTCTATTATTATTGTTTAAAGGAAGAAAAGAGGTTTTATTCAGAAAGAAAATTGTGACTAATACAGTATTTACAAAATTCACATGAAACATTTGAGCTATCTACAAACTGACTGTATTATTTCGGATATAACTAGAAATTTTAGCTATTACCGCATACATTTTTAACAAAAACAAAAACACTACTTTTTTCGGTCGGGAATCAAAAATTACAACTAATACATGTGAGTCACAATCTTATTAATAATTGAATAAGTATAATTTGATACGGAGTCATGCCACACTTTAGTAACACGAGTTGGTGCTGCGATTCCGAATTTAAAGGAAAGTTTCCGACACCGTCTGTTCTCAGAACGGCGCTACCGTGTGGGAAACCCATTGTCACTCGGATTTCACTTGATTTCATCTAACATACTCATAAGTTTGCAGTATAGTAAAGTAATACATGGGAAAGGGTGGCAGACGACCTCGCTTATAACCGACTTCAAAAAAAGAGGAGGTTCTTAATTCGGTTGTATGCCAAAATTGTCTGTCGAAATGACCTTCGAACTATATGACGAAAATGACGGATAGAGGCCATAATTTAAGAGAAGAAGAATATCAGTCAATATAATTATCAATGCTTGATTTGACAATGCTGTCGATTCTGTTGTTGCATTTTTCTAAACTAACCTAATTTGACAGCGCTAAAATTATAGCTGTCTTTGTCGTTTCAGTTTATGAGAAAGGGACGGCAACATTTTTAGTGCTGTCAAATTAGGTTAGTTTAGAAAAATGCAACAACAGAATCGACAGCAATGTGAACTACTCATTTATAAAAAGTAGGTAGATAATTCGATCACAATAATAATTATTGCATCTTTTATACAACAAAATTTTATTGCAGTGGAATTCTTCAGGCAAATTTTAATAACTTGGGTGTTCAACACGAGTAAACGATTGGTACCTATGTAAGTGCTTGTGTAATGTTAATGTACCTACATTACAACTACATTATTACTAATACATACATACCTATGTTCATAAACTATAACTTCATGATAAACTACTCATAAGTCTCTATTAAACTTTATGTGGAATGTCAAATAAAAAATTAAGTTTACTAGTCGCCGCGATACGTAAACCTAACGTATTCGAATCATATTGCGCGTCAACGTCAGTTCGACTGCCAAACGTTGTAGCGTCACCGCGCAGTGTATTTCAAATACGCTACATTTTTCCGTCATCAGGCCATACACGTGTCACGAAATTAAAAATAAATTATATTAATGCATTTTCCCGGAATTACCTGAAACCGCAAATGTTTTTGTCTAACGATAAACATTTAAATAATTTAAGGCGAGGCAGTTTTTTTTATTAGCCAACTTTGACAGGGAAAAACCAGAAGTTAGCATGTAAAAACTAAGGGCGGCTTGCATTAGAATCGCTAAACGCGTTTAACTTTTAAATAGTATTTAACGAGTTGTCAAGTCATATAAATACGTCACATTTAAATCTATTTAGCTGTTAAACACGTTTAGTGATTCTGGTGCAAGCTGCCCTAAATGTTTACATTCGAACCCACGACTTTAGGATTGGAAGGTGGGCTCGCTACCACTAGACCACCGGTGTTCTCACCTACTATAAGATTCCAGGAATATGCAACTCCATCATGATCAGTGTGCATAAACACTAAACATGGACACAATTGTTTTTCAAATCACGTAAATAAATATCTCGTGTTGATCATTATTAGAAATATCACATTCCACAACTCCTAAACAAATGTCATAGAAGAAATAATATTATGAATGTTTTTACTATTGTTCAGAGAATGAATTTCTATGAAGGATTAAAACCAAAGTGATGAGTTACATTAATTACTTTGGGCCTGTAGGCCCAAACATAATATAATACCATTAATATTAATACCATTACCATTAATACATAATATAATATCATAATTACCCTGTAGGGTAATTATGAACGAATGAATCTGTGAATCGAATTTCAAACATAGATATTTTTTTCTCAGTGAAAAACTATTGAAAAAATTCTATGATCTGTAAAAGGCTTATTAAGTTCGCTCTAAAACCTAAATTATGACTAAGTATTCCATCTAAATCATGTCCCAGGCACCACAGCATCCCGTTCATCGGGGCATGGATAAAAAGTAGCCTTTGACGCTGTTTTAATCTAAATTAGATGCAAATGCCTATATATGTGACTTTTTATCACATTTGGTTTTTCAAAAATTTTAATGATAGATACCTATTCATATTACCCGTTTATTTTATTTATTTATTAATATTCAACTGCTTCATGTGTATTTTGTACATATTATAAATATTGTTAATACTGTATTAGTCGTAATTTTCTTTGTGAGTAGGTACATACTTACTTCTGGATATTACCCGTTGACAGTGATTTTGTATCATTCTTTAGGCGATCGATTTGCATGTAGTTTATTAAATATACTTTAGTTTACGAAAACACCTACGAACAAGGATACAGTAGCTAAATAAATAGCACAGATAATATAAACTATAGTATCAATAGCAACAATGAGAATATCCCTTGATGAACTCAAGCACAGATATTTTGACTTTACTTTGAGTGGTGTTATGAATAACTAGCTTCCGCCCACGACTTCGTCCGTGCCTCGTTGGTCCTGTTAATTTTTCGAGATAAAAAGTAGGCTATGTGTCAATTTTACGAACTTACGAACATCCAAATAAGATTACTAGATGCAGCGTGATTGAAACACAAACATCTAAACCTTGACATTTGTAATATTAGTAGGATGCTTGACTTCGAGTTTTTTTGAGCATGTGTCTTCAATAAAAAGTGTAACATATAGGTATATTTTAAAAAGAATCAGTAGGTACTTGTACTCGATATGTACACGACTTAATTAGTCATACAGTTTCCGACTAATCATTTAAACATCACCGAAGATTCGTTCAAGAATCCGCGTGCGCGATAATCGATTGAATCGAGAGAAGAATCGATTTTCGATTCAGCAGTTTTATATCTCAACGAGCTGACAACTCGTTTTGTCAACAATAGGCATTGTGTTCGATGTTTGAAAATATTGTGGACATCACACATCACCCTGTAGAACGTCATAATGGAGCAACAGTTTCATTAGAACGCGAAAATTTGAAAATTATCTAAAAAAAGGTTAGGTTGCTATGAAATGAAAATGGTATTTTTTTTATGATATGCTAAGCGTTTTATAACCTGATGGAATGTGTACCTACTGCAGCCTAGAGTGGAGTACGCTTAACTATAATCCTAAAATAGGTACACCTGTTCACTCTTGCCTACCTACCTCTACCTATTTATTGTGCTTTATGCTCTATAGAGTCTAATGTCACCCTAATTTTTCTAAATTAATTGTGTAACTGTTACTTTTGCACATCTTTTTAAATAAATGATTCTATTCTATTCTTGGTATGATTCTAACATAGAATCCCTTATCAACTATAGATTTATCAACACTTTTAGATTCACCATCAAAACGAGATCTTTTTGATTTCATATTGATTTGATCACAACAATTTGAACCCACGCCCTTCAGATCGGAAGGAGGGATCACTACCACTAGGTAGAGTCAGTAACATAAGTAATTCAACGATATGAAGCTTTTGATTTTTTGTTATGTAATTCTTTACGTAGAACATTTTGCAACTGCATTTTCTTTTTTTTAATAAAATAACTTTAATCACCTAGAAATTTACTACATCTAACACAGTATTTAAAAAATACACATGAACTATCTGCAGACAGCATTTTGGATTTTAAAAACTCAATTTGCTAATCAACTTGTGAACCTACAGTACACACAACGGATCTTTATCCCTCAAAAGTTAGTTAGATGCTGAATTTGTTTACCTCCAATGCGACCCAAAAATGGGTTCTGCGCAGATACTTCAGAGGGACCAAGATCCGTTGTGACTACTGTACATAAAATACAATCTCGTAATATACATGCTATCTAAAACTATTTGATTCCGAGTGGTTCTCGGTCGGTTGCATCTGATAACAGATCCCTTATCAGCATGATAAGGTATCGCTGCACCCGATGTAATGTCTAAATAGTCTCTTAGCAAAATGTTTTGCAAACTAGCATTTGAAATTAAATAGGCACAGTACGTACAACGGATCTTTATCCCTCTAAATTAAATAAAATTAAATAATTAAATAATTTTTTTTATATTAAGGTTATTTACATTGTAGACGCATTTAATTCCTATTTAATTCAGTAATTTACCTAGTTAAGAACCTAGTTAAAACCTAGTTAAGAACAAATTTGTACGCCTTAGGGCAAATCACAGTGCACAACAATATCTATTATGTCACCATTTTACTTACCTGTGTTTACAAATAAATAAATTGAAATTGAAATTAAACTTAGGTGCAACAACGACTGTTGTGCAGAAAAATTCGCTACCTCCAATTCGACCCAAAAATCGGTTCTGCGCAGATACTTTAGAGGGACAAAGATCTGTTGTGACTACTATAATACTACATCCACGCACGGTAGTCATTCTTTTAGATTTTTTTGTTTTTTTTCCTCTAGAAAAAGTGATGGAACAAGCTATTACTTGTGGTCAAATGCTTGCATTACCTCCCACAGCAAATCCACAAAGGATTGTATGAGGCATTGTACTGTAAGGGAGAACGCAAACCAAAGACAAAAAGTCTTGTCGAACAGTTAGTGATGTGAAACTTCTCAGTAAAACTTTTTTAGTTACGATATGCTTCTTTTTATTTGCTGTTTTCGTTACTTGCTTATTTAATGAGAATCATCCTAAGTACTTAATAATAATATTAAGTAAACTACATAATTACTCTATATTCTTATTTATTAAAAAACACAGTTCATTCTCTAGATGTGCGTATAAAGCAATTTTAATAGGTAGGTACTAAACAATGCTATAATAGATAGGTAAACATACTTGAGAAAAGACTGTCGTGTCAATTGATGTGAGTTTCGTTGTAACGAAAACAGCATATGACGAGGAAGCATTCATCATATGCTGTTTTCGTTATAACAGAAAATTTATTTTCACGTCACTAAGTACGCGACAAAACAGTTTTGTCGATAGATGTGCGTTGGCCCTAAACCTCGTTTCAGATTTTATACACGATACTAGTCAGTCGAATGAAAATATCGTTGTCATTGACGACACGATGGTGTGTGGGAAAAATTAAAAAAGAATTCTCCACGATATCGCGAAAGTTTTGTGTCAAGAGGGGTAGTTAAAGGGTAAAGGCTTTTCAATTTTCTAACGAAGACAGCCTGTTCTCACTATACGCGTTGGTTTACACTGAACACAGCAACAAAGCATTGTGTGGACTTACAAAACAAAGCGAGCAGGGCACAACATGCGCTTCGAAGAAACACTGTCTGGAATCTATTCACTACGTTCCATCAGCTAGGCTATGAAGAACAAGTTTTTGGCTCATGTCAACGCAGCCCCCGTATGCCAATCTTTTGCTGTCAAGTTATATTTCACTGCCCAGTGTAATTTCTTCGGGTCACGTGGTACAATTTTGTACCACGTGATCATTCTTTTTAGACACTTGACAGCAAAATATGCGCGAAAACAAATAAAATGACATCATAATGTCACTATTTAGTCACAGAATATCTATGAGTTAGTATGAACTGACCATGATTTAAAACTTTGCAGTTCAACTTTGAGATTGGAATCGCCCCCCAGGGGTATTCCAATCTCAGTTGAACTGCAAAGTTGAACTGCAAAGTTTCTTGATAAAAAAAACTTTTTAGTTATAATTTTTTTTTAAATATGTAGCACAATATAGATTGTATTTTTTTTTAAACTGAGATTATCATCGCTTAGTATACGGCTGCTCAAAAAAATCCATCATTTTTTCGATCCAGTCTTAGGATGATCACCTTTTCGATCCAGTCTTATGATGATTTTTCGTCTCTTTCGACTTTGCTTTTTCAAGTTTACTTTTTCGATTTTGGTAAAACGGAACACATTTGACATTCGAAAAGGCAGGGTATTTCGCGCCAGCTCGTAAGTCCGATCTCTAGAGGCATCAATCGTGACACTGCGCTGTATAATCTGATGATTATCGGAGACTCCAGATCTGGTTGGACTAGTCACGTGACTGAGACGAATACATGAACATAATCTGTTGGTAGTAAGTTTGTTGATAAAATGTAATGCTCATTACAGATTAAAAGATCATATCCTACTAATATTATAAATATAGAAAGAAATGAAATTTATTAACCTAGACTTACCAGTACCTAGGATAAGGTACTTATATTACTTAAATGACTTTATTCACAAAAAAAATTATGACTAATACAGTATTTACAATATTTATAATATGTACAAAATACACATGAAGAAGTTGAGCTATCTACACACCGTTGCAAACGATTTATAGATAGCTCAACTGATCCAAATCAGTACCAATAAATATTAATTTACAATAATCATCATTTCATTACGAAAAACGTCAGAATTTTGACACTTTGTCATGTTTTGACGCGTGTGAAAAAAGGGGAAATTATTTTTTTATTTTTTTCCCGAAAATTTACTTTTACCAATATCAATGAGACTACACAGTCCTCTTCGCCTTTACGAGACAAATCCGTAGTCACCAGATTCGACCTCCTAGGACCAAGGGAACGCGAGTAGGTAATAGCTAAAACTTATACCCCTAATTTGCTCAAAAGTCTACATAGGCCTACCTATTGAATTTGAATTTTCCAATAGGCCCTAGCCTATTGGAAAATTCAAGCACCTGAAATTCGATTTAGCCAGGGTAAAAGGGAAAGTGTTGGTTATTGCATGGTTATAAAGGCTCGCGAGGTCTATGTTCTCACAGGACAACTAGTGTACTTACCTACGAGTACCTACACGTCATTCAGACTGCAGTGCATGCAATCTGTTATCAGCTGTTATCATCATGTATACAGTGTCAATGTACGTCGCTCTTTCTTACGAACTAGATTTTCAGTGCGTTGTTTAGATTTAGCAATAATCACATTTGACGGCCATGCGTTATCTTAAAAATTGTTAAAATTTTAAAAACAACACTAAGCATAGTGCCATATGGCTGGCTATACTTAGAAATGTTAATTAAGGGTTTAAAAATTAGTCTGAAAAAAAGAGGGTGACAAAGTTTTGTGGGGTATCACAGAAAAGGGTTTGTTTTGCACATTTTACAGGACAGGCGTCACAGCTCAGTCGGTAATGGCTCTGCCTTCCGTGCTGTGGGGTCGTGGGTTCGATCCCCACTGAGAACAAACATATGTGCGTGGAAAACATAGATGTTTGTTCTATGTCTAGGTGTTACTATGTATTATAAGTATATATTTAAAAAAAGTATATAATTATTCTATCAGCCATCTAGTTCCCATATCACAAGCTTTGCTTAGTTTGGGACTAGAAGGCACTGTGTAAAGTCCATGAATATTTAAAAAAAAATTAAGACTATTTTTTCTATAATGCATTGTTTTTGATTTATGATAAAAACAGTGCAAAAACTACTATTCTCCCATTATTTTCGAAGTTTGTGAATCAAAAAATTGAATTGAATTAACTACTTATAATAAATTGTGAATTTCCCCGTCCTATCCAAATAGTGACCGCGCAAAACGTCGCTTAACTTTCACAAAATCGGTGAAGATTGACTAACAAAACTACGCCACGCATAGAAATTCTTGTTATTGTGAAAAAGCCCGAAAGCAAAGTAAATACGAACGAAATCGCGGGCAATAGCTAATAGGGGTAATAAAATTATAAGTTTCAAAGTCACGAATTGGCGCGTGCTAGTCTTTCGAGGAAGCCTGTCTGCGACAATCTAGCAGAGCTATACAAGGTGACTCAAAACCAACGATATTTTATACAATAGATATTGCATTGGTGCTCAGAAAATGGAACGGTACAATTGTGCTCAGACGAGGGCATTGAATGAATCAAATGGTTTGGTAGCTAAATGAGAGTTGCGTATTGTGTTAAGTAATTGCATAAAAAAGTTATCACACTTTTCTTTAAGAGAACGAAAATTTATCGATATTGGATTGTGATCTACATTGTATTGGAATTTTTATTTGATTCAAGAGTAAGGCTTTAATAAGACAATCAAGGGGTCAATATAACAATCTAATCATTGACCTAAACCATAAAAGGCCCAGTGCACCGGTAAAATGAAACAAAAAACTTCTCTGGATTACGGACAGACACACAGACAGGTCGGCTGGCCACTACTAAGTAAGACAAGGACATAAATTCTTCAATGGAATAAAATAAAATAAAAAATGGCGGACCCTTTAGAGCTACCGAACTATAATTTATTGCAAAGTCCGCGACTACCATCGGTCGACACAAAACTGGTGAAGAGTGAAAGAGTAATATGCAAGAAGTGTTCTGTAGAAAATAATTTTCAAACACATTTCACACAACTATTCCCAAACTAAGTCATACTTTTTATTGTTAACACTAGCTTCGGCACATGACTTCGTCCGCGGCCGTTTGATCCTGCTGATTTTCCGAGATGAAAAGTAGCGTGTTAATCCAAGTTACGAGCTATATATATTCCAAGTTTCATCCAAATCGAACCAGTAGTTGAGGTTGAAACACAAACATCGAAATAAATATTCATGGACATAACTTTTACATTTATAATATCCTATCCTACTAGGATTGTGCAATATTCGTTTTTATTTTCAGTGTTTACGTATAGGCTCCATGTCGTTTCACGAACTCGATGATAAAGTTTTTGATTACCCTCATACCCATATTCAAAAGCAAATCCTATCCTTCAACATTCGCGGACTTCGCGGTACATAATTCCCTGCATGAATTAATCAGACAACTGAATATCACCATAAATCCGTTTCCGTATCGCCCCGAGGAACTCTAAAAATAAAACTCGCCGGTCGGGACGCGAAATGGTGAAATGGGAAATTATTTTGCGATAGCATCGTGCGCCGGGGCAGTCAAAGACAAGTTTGTAAAAAAGTTCCAATGAGTTATCTAAAGAGGTATTATGAGCTCTAGAATACTAGAATGTTCTAAAGAGGTAAACAAGATATATCTACGTATTATAACAGCAATCTAGTTACCATCGTAAAAGTTTGCTTAGTTTGGGACTTAGAGGGCGTTGTGTCAAATGTCCATCAATATTTATTATTTATTACAATATCTAGCGATGTATTTAATTATTTTTCACACAACGCCATAAGATATTTCGTCATAAGATAAAACAGCGACAAGAAGAAGATCTATCTTATTCGTTCAATTAAAAAACTTAATAATTTTAAATAGCAATACCTTCGATACTCAAAAACAGTTTGAAAATCGAACTCTGACTAGACTACACAAACTTTGCAGAGCTTAGAACGGCGGAATTTAAAAACCATCGTTGGAAACACCGTCTGTATTTACCATAACATACCACCATTTGATAACAGTTGAAAATTACAACGTAAAAGTAGAAGTTACCACCTACAAATATTTGTAAGGTTGCCCATTTATTGATCGCAAACTATACCGACTCGCTACGGTTATTTGACGGTCAAACATGTCAAAAACAAAGTCAAAACACGCCAGACCAAAACGAATTCCAAATACTGGCAATTGGAATAGTTTTTGAGTTTTTTTAAGTCTTTTTAAGTCCATGGCATCTAACGGTATTCCACGGACGACCGCAGACATAACTTAAAAGACTGCGAACAACTTTTTTCGTTTTTCACTGACCCGTCGAGATCGATTTTTGAATTTAGAATCGATATTTAAATTGTCTATGAATTTGTTTTGAGGTTTATCTGATCGCGGCTATTTTTGGTTCTCTGTGACTGATTCTATTGTGAAAAGAGGTCTGTAAAGTAAGTTTGTAAAAGCTGTTTGTTAAAAAAAAAGTAATCGCGTATGAGCTTTTGAACCTACTTATTTATCTCGTCCAAGGGGGGTGGGGAGGATGGGAATAACCCAAAAAAAGTGTCTTTCTGAAAAGGATACTTTAAAAAGCGATACCATTTTTTACTGAGCGGTTTTTCCTCATACAAAAGACATCAACGCGAGCCCTGAGTTGCTGCTGAATCTAAGTATTATGTTACCAATAAGAAGCACTCCAAGTCGCATTACTTAAGTCGTTAACTGCTTCACTTGGATCAGTTTAAGTCGGTTTTGCAACATTGGAATGCCAAGTCAAAAGCTCAAAATATACCAATTATGGCAGATATTTATTCAGTTATGGGAATAATGACGTAAATAAATTATGCAAGTCGCTCCTTAGAATTTAAGAAGATTGTTGGATTGCCTCATTAATTAAGCATTGAGGCTGTATAAAACTAACTTGTCGCCGAACGGAGATTATGACAAAAAGCAATACTGGCAACCTCTAATTGCGATCAACGCCGGCCGAAATTAAAAAGAAAAGTCTCACAGAAAGAATCCCGCCTATTTTTAAAAATGGAACCCGACGATGATTCGCCTAATTAATAAACCAATCACGTACAGTCGCGACGCGGCGTCGAAGTGCGGCGGACGTGCGGGCGCGGGGGATGAACGCTCGGAAATTCGAATAGGTACTATATTTTTTCTGCACTCAAAGCAATGCAATGTTACTTGTAATTGGCTTGACGGTTAATAATAACGAATTTAGAATGCGCTTAATTATTTATAGCACATTACTGGTCTAGAAATTAGCACTTTAGATGAAATAGGCTCCAATATCCATCAATCATTAGGAGATAACTACACGCGCCAGATGTTATCACGACCGCGTGTACCCACCATAAGCCAACTAGTTATAACGTAACGATACAAAAACTCAGTAGTTAATCTTGTCAAATCAATATGAGAAGTATAAAATTAATACTACGATCAAATTCTCGGAACATTGTTATGAAATCGCTCGGCTTAAATGACGCAGCATTATGTTCTCCTTTTTGATTGAAAGGGCGAGTCAATGAAGCTGCCAGGTCAACAAAAGAATCTTCTAATATTGACACCGAAAAATTACTCAAAAAAGTCATTGCCTTCAAAATTCTTAGAGAAAAAAATATCATTTATCAAATGAATGCATTCTGTGTAATGTCTTTGCACAGCGTGACTGCAAAAACTAGTTGAATAATAAATGCGTTGGTTGGCAACACTGGAGCCCGAAGAAGCCCGAAGCGACGCGAAAAAGGGCGAAGATTAGCCAGCGCGCGCTTTTTGTTTGCATCAATCGATGCGCTCGCGCATTCGCACAATGAATAATTCAAAAATTGACATGAAATGGCGTATGGTTCTTTTTTTAAATGAAAGGTGCCCGATTGAGGACTGTAACCGCCTGACGAATTCATTGGTCAACGGCTTTTTGCGTACCGTAATTGCTGTATTTGTTATATAGGTTATGATTTCGATGCACCGAATGTACCGAGCGGTCTATGGTCGTGACCTCCGATGCGAGATTGCCGATGTCCCCGCAACTTTATACGACGAGTAATAAATAAAATTTACTGTCAAACCGCAAATAAAGCGAAACCTTGGACGTTAAAAAGCGAAATATCGATTACGCGTGAAAACATCAATTTACCGCTAAAATGGCGTCTCTTTTTGCGTATCTAGAGATTGCTGAGTGAAAAGAAGTAATTAATTCATGTAATGTCGTTAATGATGCATCGGAAACTTGCTTTGATTTCCAAGTATAAGTAATCTTGCCATCGGAATTCAGTATGCGATTGGGTACCTACCTCGGATGCAGTTTTTGGTGAAATGGCTTCATCTCGTCCCGACGGGACACTGGCATTACTTCCCGAGTTATGGTTATGACGACTTTTTACGTGTTTCATGACGATAATTTCATTATGTCAAAATATAAAAAACCGGACGAGTAGTGCGGGAGCTGGTAGTGAAATACTTTACACATAAAATGATGCTTGATATGCAGAAAACTGTAGCTTCAACAATTGTGTAGAAAAAAAAACAATTTTTCAAAAATTAAATCATGTGAAAACAAGCTGAATCAATAGATAATAATTAATTAGTTGCAGATATGTTTTAAACTATTCTCACAGAAAATTAATTGAGTGACCTACAACAAAGGTACCTAATAACTCAGATCAACTCCATTACTTTTAGTCAAATAATACAACGTCAAATCGTCAAACCCAAAATATTGACGTGAGAAAAAAACGACTAGCTCCCAGTCTAAAGGTATTTTGTACCCAAAAATTACGTACCGATTTGACTAAGGAACGCCGGCGATTCCAAATAATCATTACTAAATACAATGTTTGTTCGTAAGTGAAACGTCAAGAGAAAACATGATAGTACCATTTACCTCTGTATTATGAACTGAGATAATTTACCTCAAGTATTTCTGACTGACTGAAGTGACTGACCTAATTTAACTAAATTGCATCATTCACTCATCATCTACAATCGCTAGAGAGTGGTGAACGAATGAAACAAGAATGATATTTGATCGATATGTCGCCCAAGCCGTGCCCTTGCGTTTGTTGCCAAAAAACCATTTGATATATCAAATCGAGATATATTCCGTCTATAGACGAGAGCCTTCTGCAGGGGTATGCCAATCAAAGTTGAACTGCAAAGTTTTAAATCATGGTCAGTTCAAACTAACTCATAGTTATTCTGTGACTAAATAGTGACATTATGATGTCATTTAATTTGTTTTCGCGCATATTTTGCTGTCAAGTGTCTAAAAAGAATGATCATGTGGTACAAAATTGTACCACGTGACCTGAAGAAATTACACTGGGCAGTGAAATATAACGTGATAGGAAAAAAAAACAAAAAAAAAATGTGGAACGCTTCACGATTTTGCGTGTCAAAAGATTGGAATACGGGGGTTGTAGTCCGGTAAAGTTGTCAGCAATCGTCAGATGATTACAACAGCATTCTAGTCCATCCGAAACAAAAATCACGTGAGTAAGCCCAAACTATTTTTATGTTTTCTAATCTCTAGCGGTTCAAAAATGTAAGCTTGGCTAGAGAGGCAGTTGAGTTTTTCGATCGCGAAAAAGGGATAGTAGGATCGAACATGTTTTGTGCCATAGCATTGGTCGACAACTGTAACACAGTGTAGCAATCTCCAGAGGGGTCATGTAAAGATAATCGTAAACATATCCGTAGCGTATTCGAAATACACTGCGCGGTGACGCTACAACTTTAGACAGTCAAGCTATCGCTGACGCGCAGTGTGAATCGAATAGGTTAGGTTTACGTAGCGACTCCCCAGTAGATACTTACTTATTACAAGTCGATAAAATCAACTTTCAATCTCAGTTTCATGCAATGACAGTCTACTAAGTGAGAATAGGAGATTAAAATCTTGATGTGTGCAATTTTAATCTGAATATTATATCATTTTCTGAAATGAACTAAAATATTAATATAAACAGATCATCAGAGAATCAAGATCAATTTAAGTTATAAATAAATAAATAAATAAATATTCAGGGACATTTCACACAACACCAAACTAAGCAATGCTTGTAATATGGGAACCAGATGGCTGATAGAATACTTAGTTCTTAATACATACTTCCAAAAGAACAAGTTATTAGCGACTAAAACTCTCGAGGAGAAATTCACTGCACAATAAATAAATAAATAAATATTCAGGGACATTTCACACAGTGCCCTCTAGTCCCAAACTAAGTAAAGCTTGTAATATAGGAACGTGCACTAAATTGCGTATTTTGCTTTCCTGTGACTTTTGAGTGGTGTTTATAGTCACTAGAACATTCCTAATGAACTGTCTTCATCATCATCATCTGATGATGAAGCTGGTAGTCGAATTGAAGTCGGTTTTTCTAGTTTTTTAAACTTATAAATTATTTACCTATACTTCGATGTACGGGACATATTTTAGATGAAGTAGCCTTGCTCAGCATATAGAACCATAATATAATAGTAAAAAAAAGTACTCACTTATAAGATGAGAACGCCATATTGCTGATACAGGGCTGTTCTTCACCACCGGGTGTCAGCATGAGGGCGTTCATGGGTTTTAATCGATATCGATCACAATAGAAAACTATCGATAGTTCACAACACTAGAGTTCCGCGTCGATATGACGCGATGTGTGAGTGATGGCGCATCACTAGCCGCGAGAATTGTATGTCATCTGGAACAAATTCGAAAATTGTATTTAAATAGATAATTTAGAAATTTTAAAACCCTTGACTGTGAAAAGCTAGATTCTTTTCATCATTGCCGGTCATCATCAGAGCTTGGAGTGTGGACTCCAAGAAGTCTGCAATTTGCGAGGGCTCTTAGGGGTTTTTTTATCGAGGAAATATTTTTCTATAGTGTTTCTGGATTAAAAAAATCTCGGAACTAAAATAAATTATCTGTTACTATTTTTATTTTTGGCTTATTACTTGTGTTTATAATTAATAAAAGTAACAAAGAGCGATTTTCACGGATTTTTACGGCCCCTATATTTCACAGAATTTGAAAACCTATGATGTAAGCACCGTCTGTACTATAAAAACTATTTGACAATCAATGACTACAAAACTAAGGTAAGTTCAACTTCCAACTAGTTCAACTGGTTCAAAGTCCATAAGCAGTCGAGGTTGAAGTGTCCCCGTGTGTACAAATATTTTTGAGGTTTATTCTATTGCAAAGTCTTGTGGTCAGACTTTAAATGATTATCTGTAGCTTAAATTGAGCTTGAAAAAATATAATAAGCCACATGAATTAATGAAAAGTCACTTTTTGATATGTGCAAAATGCTTGCAACGGGTTCTAAAATTCAATAACAGTAACTCTTTGTCAACTAAAATGGGTCAAAAGCAATCTAAAAACATCAGTGGACCCCAGAATCTGATCAGGCGATAGCGGGCTCGGAACCGGATCGGCAGCCATGTTGAATCTGATTGACAGCTGTCAATGTTGGCGGCACTGTGACGCGTCCGCGGCGCGCCTGCGCAACGTCGCTAATTCCTTTCATAATATTAGAACTCTGTGGTTGTTATTCTAACCTATTTTCTTTGTACTATTAAAATAATTATTCTATAGTTCATATTTTGATAAACTCTTCTAAGTGTTACTAAGCATAGATTTAAGGGAGAGATTTTCATGACACTGTAAAAATAATCTAAGTATCTATGAATCCGGATTAGTGCTTCAACAGTAACTATTATGCTAAGACGTACCTACATAATAGTTCTAATAAGTTCTTATTGTACTTTGAAACCAAAAAAAGTAGGTAAGCTTGTAGGTTAGCAGAACTCTAAGAAGTTTTTAAACCGCTCCACCTCATTCTTAACTTCTTTTTTTGTTTTGTGTTGGCATCGCTTTTATTTGTTTTTAACAACTGCTTGACTAGTGACGCCTATATTTTTTGAATTTGGAAAATCATTTTGAATTCAAAAAGTTACCATCGATCATGAAGCTACAGCATGCTTGCTTGCTAATTTGTCACGGTGCCTACCCTCAAAGCGAATACACTATAAAAATATATGTACTACTACTAGCGACCGCCCACTCATTTTTTAAAGCAAACAAAATTACTTTGAAGCAAATAAGTCAAAATCCAAAAGCTTAGAGCCAAAATATTATAAAAGTTTTACATTTTTAAATGATCAAAGTTTTCACAAAGCACATGGGCTAAGTAGTGCGCTGAAGTTATTTATTGCTTATAGTTTATATTTATTGTTAATTTATTTAATTATAATTTAAGTATCGTAACTATTTGCCTGCTCTATAATTTTTTTGCATAAAAGCAATATAGCTCGGAGTTGGTCGAATCTGGCCTTTACATGGTAGGTAAATCATAGAAATCTTAGAATATGTATTTTCTTACCGCATAAATAGGGGAATCCTTCAGGTCATGGTTATGCGACTGTTATTATTTATTATCATTTGAGTGCATAATAATAAGATGTTTAATGTATTGACGTCATCACATCAAAAGCAATCGTAAAACTGCGACGTTATTTGATGGTTTTCCGTACGACCTGCCCCCCTATTCCAATCTTTTGCTGTCAAGTTATATTTCACTGCCCAGTGTAATTTCTTCAGGTCACGTGGTACAGTTTTGTACCACGTGATCATTCTTTTTAGACACTTGACAGCAAAATATGCGCGAAAACAAATTAAATGACATCATAATGTCACTATTTAGTCACAGAATAACTATGAGTTAGTATGAACGGACCATGATTTAAAACTTTGCAGTTCAACTGAGATTGGAACACCCCTGCAGTAGAGGTTTTTTTATACAACTTAATGATGGAACCAGCCAATAATGGCCCACACCTGACACAGCTGTCTGTCCTAGTCACTCTTGCTAGCAAAGTGTACCTAGATTCTTGTACTTTTGCCTTGAGAGAGTCCTAGTTAGAATCTCCTAGGGCCATATTTTAAGTAAAAACTTTAAAATATTGGTGATTTGAGCTAAAAACGAATGTCTTAAAATGTCATGTGCGGTACCAAGACTTCTGTATTTTTAACCCCCAACGCAAAAACGACAGGGTGTTATAAGTTTGACGTGTCTGTGTATGATTGTGTGTGTGTCTGTCTGAGGCAACGTAGCTCCTGAACGGATGAACCGATTTTGATTTAGTTTTTTTGTTTGAAAGGTGAATTAGTCGGGAGTGTTCCTAGCTATGTTTGATGAAAATCGGTCCAAGATTCGGGGGTTTTTAAAACATTTAATTTTTTTATTATAGGAGTACTTATTTGTAAATTTTTATATATTGAACATGAGATCATAGTGTTGAACTCAAGCCTGAATCAAACATCGATTTGAGTTGAGATTTTCATGGAAATATGTGATTATTGTAGAGTACTACCTAATTTACAAGAAAAATTTACCTAAAAAAAAAGAAAAATAAAAAGAAAGAAAGATTTACCTAACTATGAACGGAAACACCTACCTTTTTTAATATAGGTAGTGGTTGCCACTCAACATTAGGTGGACCATCGGCTTGTCCTACCATAATAGTTGTATAAAAATATTTAGGACTTAATTGGTCTGTGCTTGAAAAAATTTAAAAGTAACTGTAAAATAAAAATATAATGTACACAATAATTTTGCATAGGCGATCAACCTTTTTGTCGCGTTATTACTAACACAGCGTAAGTCTAAAATTGAAATAAACGGATCTGAGGTACTTGACCGACAAAGCATGTTCTAACCTTTAAATTCAAACCCGAAAAATTACTTTTAGAACATTAATGTCAAAACGATACTTGTTTTCTTTTAAGTTTATTCAACCGTAGTCGTTACCATCACTGACATTGCATATGCAAATAGAGGTGAGAGGTCCGAATATATTAAAGTAACTTTATCTTTGCCTAGAATTTTAAGTTAAAACAAATTATCACTATTCAGTCACATGCGATTACTGATTAAATCAATCAGCATACGAAAAATTTACCAATAAGATTTTCGGTTAATTTCAGAAAATTTTCGGTTAAGTTGTTTAGATTTTAAGTTTTTCAATCATATGATTTTATAAGCTTTATTAATTTATTTATTTACTTAAGTAAATAAGTTACAACATAAATTGTTTGTAGGAAAATTTTCGGTTAAGTAGTTTAGATTTAAACTTTAAAATCTTATATATTTTTTTATAGTATTCCATCAGCTACCTAGTTCCCATATTACAAGCTTTGCTTAGTTTGGGACTAGAGAGCTTTGTGTGAAATGTCCCTGAATATTTATTTATTTTATAAGCTTTATTAATTAGTTTTTTACTTAAGTAAATCAGTTTCAACTTAAATTGTTCTACTTAATCATGGTAGGTATATTCGCATCAAATTTGAAACGCGTATTTTATCGATTACCATATAATATCGGTTGCACGCCTATTACATATTTTTATTACTTATTTACTAGATATTAACGTTAAGCATATTTAACTAGAATATAATGTAATATTTATTTAATACTATTGTCTGTGGCTTTACTTTCTCTGAGCTTAAAAAAATGCTTTTATACTATGATTTAGAACACCGATTCAGAACTTTTAGTACCTACCTACGTACTCAGTACATAATTAAGCAAACATTTTGATTTAGGATAATAATGATTACGACATCAGATTGAAAAAAACGGTTATTGCTGAAATATTTTAAGTTATATATCTACTTTTTGCCAGAAATGATGTATGTTTATGACGCAAGTTGAAATGAATAATTAGTAGGTACCTACTAGTAATTAAACATGAATACCTAAATAAAGAAATACGTAGTAGTAGGCAAGTTTTTTTTATGGATTCAACGTGCGGTAACCATCTTCAGGATCTAAAAGAAAGTACTTGATAGAAATCACTCAGATTTCTAATGTACATATATCTATACATGCAGACAGCAGATAGGTACTATGTATGTCCAACATTTAGTAAATAACGTTATCGCTTTTATCAATAACTTAAATACACACCTGTTTCACAAAACGAGTTGATTGGCCCAAGTCTTTAACAAACAGTATTTTAATAGTTTATAAAACACAGTTTAATCTCTAAAGCCTACCATTAACAATAAAAAACACTTGCTTTATTTATATTCATGAAAATATCCAACGAGTAAGCAAGCGAACTTTAACCGCAACTTGACACATAAACTTTAAAACACTAAAAATAAAAATCACGGGTTATACAACTTTCCACAGACACACACGATATAGTCTTTTTTTTTTAAAAGTCACACAATACGGGTAGGTTTACGTTGAAAGTTCGTAATTTGAATTTGAAAAGGGAACGGCACGATTGAGCACCGCTGGATGGGCACGATCGACTGGCAGCGCACGCGCACCTTTGCCTCCGACTGCGTTGAACGAAGGCATCACCAACATTTTTCCTGTTGTCATACGTTTTAGTACTACGATTTACGATTGCTAGAATATTGTTTTAATATTATTTTAGTAGGTTTACGGAATGGGTTACCTGATATTTAACCCAGAAAGTATAGCGGTTACACTATAATTAGGTACACAGTGGCAGTGGTTACCACTTAAAACCCATTTCATACAGACACACTCATCTTTCACAGACACTCATCCATAAATTACACCCTTCGCACTTTTTTACACTTGGTGGACCTTTGTTGAGCACGGTTAGAGGGAAAAAACACTACAAAAACACATTGCAGCCGACGAACACCTGTCGACCATAATTTAGAGGTATACTGAAAATCAGCGCTACAGCGTAATGTCCGTGCAGCATACACGCTGAGTGTACCCCCTTTGCCTTAGCGAATTAATTAGGGGAATAACAATACAATAAATTAAATTAGAGTTAAATTGATTAGGGAAAATTTTAATTTTAATATAGCTTGTAAGCTTCTTAGGCAATAAATGTTTTTTTTTCTTTCTTTCACTTAACATGAAGTAGGCCATCAGCTTGTTCCATCATTTAGTTATATAAAAAATAAATTGTAATACTTGCATGAATTTTAATTGTTTGCTTAAATAATTGCTATCTCTTACTAACGGGTAATGTCAAAGAGTGACAGCTAATTTTAATAAAGTGTTTACCTTATTCATCGTTTATAAATAGATACCTATACCTACTTCTAAATGTCTACACCGCAAATCGAGTTTAAAATTAAAAAATCTAAGCTAAAATCGGATATCACTGAAAGATTTTAATCATTACCACGTTTTTCAAAAACATAGATTTTGATATTGAGATAAATAGTCACAATTTTGTCAAAAACGCTTTTCCAGCTAACAAGGCTCCCAGTTAAGAATTCAGTCAATCTAAACATGAACTTACTAAGTTATGAACCAAATGTGTGCAACCTCTGGAAAAAACCTGTTAAGTCAACGATTGTAGCGTTAAAAGGCTTCTGGACTACAAACATACGTTCTTCCCTGTCTGTTACAGCTTTAATGCTCTTACGATAGAAAGAGACAGCTATACTATTGTATTTGATCTCAAATGGACCTTGATTAATTGATTTTATAGTCACAAAGTCGTAAGTTTCAATACAATCCAACAATTGATTTTGAACCTTAATACTAGGAAAATAAGTTACATTATTGCAAAAACTCATCTCAAATATGAGAGTTTAAGTAAGCGGATTTGAGAAATGTAAATTTCGGCAACATAATTCTCATAACAATAGTATATTCCAAAATATCCGATATTGAAGTTTGCGTTTTAAAATTATGTTTACGGAGCTTATTGAGATAATTTTGGAGTTGGATGCGTACGCGCAACCGGACAGTGGACACGTCTGATTAGTTACGAGGCTGAATCTGTATTCACCGTCTCTTTCTAGCAACATTTCCTCCCTAGGGACAGAGTGAGACAGTATTATGTTAACATCTTAATGGACCAAAGAGACGTGGCTATATTGGGAACTTCCCAGATCGACTAATTTTCGTTGGTAGGAGGATATTTAGTTATTTTTACATAGCGTACGAGTTTATATGTTAATTATTTATTATATTATTAAATTATATAGATTTTTAGTTGTTAATATATTAATCCGATATTGTATTATATATCATTCAATTTACAAATATTTGCAATGCTTTGTTGACAAAACAACGTACCTACAAATTATCTGAACTCTAATTAAATAAATAATATCTACTTAAAAAGAAATTTTTCTAGCGATATTATAATCAACTTAATTATACCTAGGAACTACTACAAATACATTTTATTAATTATGTATACGTTTTACTAATTTAAATGTATTAGGTACCGACTTACAACTCTTAGGTTAAATACTTTTTATCGAAAGAGGTAAACTTGATGAAAAAATGGAAATTACTTTAAAACGGATACTGCGGTTACCTTATCTAATCTAATACCTCCTTAAGGCTGGGGATCTGCCAAATTGCCAAAACTAGCGAAGTTCAAAGTGTGTTTAAAAGAAAAGTAAGATAGTAACTTCATTTATTTTGGTTGCAAATCAATATTCAGGATATGTGTAACAATTACATATTTAATTTAGCTTCATTTAGCTGGTTTATAATAGATAAATCTGGGATCAAACACAGCTCTCTCGCGCCCAAACCGTTTCGAGTCAAGTTTGTGCACTCGGATTAAGGAAATGAAAACAAAATCGCAAAAAGTACTCAGCGCGTCTTGATGTACATATCCTTGTCTCCAAAACGCCCTGAATACATTTTGCGATTTTGTTTTCATTTCCTTAATCCAGGTGGCAGAAGATCTTCGAAATTTTGGATTTTAAATGGTCTATTCCACAATATTCCCTTGTTTTATCTACAAAACAACTAAACTTACGTATAGGCCAAATATTTAAGTATATAAAAAGTGTAAAATCTTTACTTAAATAGTCTTATTTTTTTTAATATTTAATAATTGCTGAGACTAGTTTTTAACCAAATATCGCAAGAAAATTCTTCAGTGGCCTCTAGGCGGCCGAAACGTTCGGACGTCAGGCCCACGCCAAATTTCTCAGGATTTTTAAATGAAGAACACGCAAACGTCTACTCGACAAAAGTCTACAAATCATGGTTCTATTGTATCATTTGAGTACACTACGTAGCAACATGGCAGTTTTTCTCGCGGCTGCGCGTAACGCGTAAACAGACCGCGTAATAAGCTCATTTGACATTTACGAACAGTCACAATAAAATTTTATCGAGTAGAACTCCTGGTTTGCCAATTAATACGCATTGAAAGTGGCTTTACTTTTTTCTCTTGTATACATGACAATATCCAACAATAACCATACCAATGTAAACTTAGTTTTTATTTCTTTTAAGTCAACTCCGCCAATCAGTCAGTAGCTGTTATTTGTTTACACGGAAAATAGATTTTTCTATCCTAATTCCAATTAAATTAGGATAAGTAAGTACCTAATTATTATCTTGCTACTGCTCATACTTGTATTGCATTTAATTCAACCTATTTTATTGCTTTTGTAAAAACCTTTTTGTGAACAACCTTATTTATTCTAAAGAAGGATCTAACATGGACCGGAGAGGAACATTTGATGAAAGTAGAATACATAGAGAGAGACATTGCCTTCTGGCAAGACAAAATCTACCATTTTATCTTGCCAGAACGCAAAGAACCACATCCTATCCTATCCTACTAATATTATAAATGCGAAAGTTTAGATGTTTAGGTGTTTCAATCACGTCTAAACTACTGAACCAACTTGGATGAAATTTGGCATATATGCCAAGTTTCCTAAAACTCAATCCAATCCAGTAGGCACATAGGCTACTTTTTATCCCGAATAATTATCAGGATCTACAGGATAAAATGAACGAACAAGATTAGCAGCGCCAATTGGCAAGAGGATTTCATTGTCATGTCATGTCACGTCAGTTTGACCGGGCGTAATACTACCTCTTTGGTCTAACGACTAGCGTTTGACATTCAAGTACGGGTTCGGTGTAATGTCAAGTTTCACAAAGTATCCGCGCGGTACACGCACATATAATAATACAACCTGCGAACCCTGTGTCTGCTTTTTTCTGTCCTTAAGGATCCGCATACTCCTGGTTACTTGAAAGATCGCTTCCAGTTTCTCTCTGAGGCTCATTGCAGGCAACTTAGGTCAGCCGATAATCTCTGCCTGTTTACCCCGCTACACCATACCTCTCTCATGTCTCACTCCTTTTCTGTTGTCGCGGTAAGGCTCTGGAATGACCTGCCATTAGCCATCAAACAATTAGGCTCAAGGGAGTCCTTCAAGAGATCAGTACGTGAGCACTTTCTCAAGAAGTTATATTAAGGTTTCTATTCTATTCCCTTCACTATCACTATCACCAGTTATTATCTTCCTACTTCTCACCGTTTTGGTTGTATGTAAGTATAGTATAATAGTATAATTATTACATATGAAATATTTATATAGGTATTTATATATATATATGTTGATATATATTTTGTGTTCTTTTTCTTTTTTTATGTATAGTTAGGTATGTATTAATTTAAATTTTTAACTTTTAGTACCTTTAAAAAAAACACGCCACACCATCTTTTTGCACGCCCAGGAAGACTGGCAGACAATGCTCTTAGCATTAAGTCCTCCTAGCACTACCTATTTGTGTGAAATTTTAAAATAAATAAATAAATACAACACAGATAATACAATGTACATGGAAACTGTACCCGCTTACGGAGTCGCGGGTAACTGCCAGTTAACAATATTTATGCAAAAAAACTAAAATAAATACTGCTGGTTTTTATTGCACGTATATTTTGGAATACTTATTTCTTCTGAAATTACCTACTTACATCCAATTCTGTATCAATGATCTGTATCTGTCTCTCACAATTTGTGTTAAACTCTCCGCAATATGTTAATGTTAAAGATGAGTTTGGAGCAGTACCCTCCCTATCCTTTTTCATATTATTTAGAGAGTTATTTTTCAGTAGTACCTAAGGTTTTAGTTTTTAAGCTTATCTACTATTTATAGATTTGAGAGTTTCCGTAGAATTTACTATGACCAAAATATTAACAAACATACCCACTTAATGTACTTATGTCTACGCCCAGCTACTTTGGATTCACAAGACGGGATATAATTTGAAGATACAATTTGATAAATAAATTTAAATTTGATACAATTTGGAGATAAATGGAGTGTCAGAAAACGAGATCGAAAATCTACTGAACACAATTAAACAACTAGACACAGTCATATAACTCCCTATTGATAATGCGGACATACTTTCATGCTCCAGAGTCAGAAAGATGGATGAGTCTAACAACCATCATCATCATCATCATCAACCTATACTCGTCCACTGCTGGACGTAGGTCTCTCCCAAGACGCGCCATTGAGCTCGGTCTTCGGCTCTTCTCATCCAGTGTCTGCCAGCTACATTTCGCAGATCGTCGCCCCATCTCGCCGGAGGGCGTCCTACACTACGCTTGCCTAAACGTGGTCTCCACTCGAGTATTAGTTTGCTCCAACGATTGTCGGTTCTACGGCAAACATGGCCGGCCCACTGCCACTTCAGCCTGCTAATCCTCTGAGCTATGTCGAAAATTATGATCAATGATCGTATAACCCCAGAGCCAATCACTGTCGCCGGAATGCCTCTCGAAGTTGTGCAGGAGTATGTCTACCTCGGGCAGACCCTGCGTTTGGGTAGACACAACTTTGAGAAAGAGCTAAACCGGAGAATCCAGCTGGGCTGGGCTGCGTTTGGGAAACTCCGTCAAGTCTTCTCGTCGCAAAAATATGTGTGGACTAGGAATGGTCGCATATTCATCCGCAGAGATGACCAATCTCCTGCAAAGCAAGTCAAAAACTATGAGGCACTGGCTGATATGAACTCCATACTGATATGAAACCAGGCTCTGCGAAGTAAAAATGAAGAAGTATAGATCTCACTAAAACTCAATAATACTCTGCCAAGAATATTTAGATATGTGCAGTATACAAACAAACCTCAGTGACTATACAGACTTTGTTTCTCGTCATGGATAATATCAGTAGATAAAGTGACACAGTCAAGTGATATAAGTAGAGACTATAATTTGTTGCAGATTTTAATTTTGACCGGTCTACCTCTAGTGAAGGATACAAAAATTCAAACCCTAATAATAGTAAATATTATGTAGTTTATAAAATACTGTTCAAAGAACTGTAGATTTAGTGATAAGCAATTTTAGTGGTGTAACGGAGTGTGAAAATAAACTACCCCTCAGTAAGTTAGATCCTCATCACCCTGCATTAGATATTATAATTAATGTATGATATAAATGTAATGATACAAAAAATGTTAAAAGGGTAAAAATATGCCACACATATTTTCAAAAAAGTTGATTATTCAAAAGTAACAAAAAACCAATAAATACTTTCATTCCTGTATGATTTAAAACCAATCTTGGCAGATTTTATCCAATTAACTGACTATTTGACACAAACAATAGCGTTCCTTTAATTTTGTTATCACGAATGTTATCATGAGCACTTATTACTCGTATATTGGAATCCAATCACACACTTAGTTATAAGTTGTTGCTTTTTTTTTCCTTAAAAAATAAGTACTAAATTTTTTAAGACATATTTTACCTACATCAAATCTGTTTATGCCTGTAATGGTATATCACACTGTAGAATGTTATAAGTAATATTTTTCTCCTAAATAACAATTGTGAATATGCCATTGGTGTAACTAACTAAATAAATAAATATAAAGATCGCAGTAAAGCATTTTTCAGTTTAGTTTAGTATTCGATAAAATTTACGAATTGCTTTTCGCGCATGTCATGACAACTCGATTCTTCTGTTTTGCACAGATAGACTATCCCCTTAAGTGTTATTATTTATTAAAAATTATTTTTAAAAGTTTTACTACTTGCCAGGAGAACACAATCTCAAAATTATGATTAATTATCAAAATTATTCTGTTTGCATAGCACCTATGCAAACAGAATAATTTTCACTTTAAAATTTGCAACACTTTATATAGAATCAATAGATACCTATTAATAGGTAATTTGTATAAATTATATGTTAAAAAAATTAGGAAAACTGACTTGAATTCGACTACCAGCTTCATCATCAGATGATGATGATGGTGACAGTTCATTGAGAATGTTCCAGTCACTATAAACAAACACCACTGAAAAGTCACAGGAAAGCAAAATACGCAATTTCGTGCATGTGGTTGGCTGGTTGGCTGGTTGGCTGGCTGTGGTTTTCAGTTACTTCTATTTATAACCAAAACTACTGAACCGATTTTAATGAAAATTGAATGGGACTAATCTGGAAGCATATCCTTTCAGATAAAAAAAGATTTTTTTAAATCAGTTCATAAATGACGGAGTTCTGAGGTAACAAACATAAAAAAAAACAACCGAATTGAGAACCACTTTTTTGAAGGCAGTTAAAAATAAGTAATGATTTTAATTAATCCAAATCTGTACCAATTGGATCAGTTGAGCTATTTATAAATCGTTTGCAACGGTGTGTAGATAGCTCAACTGCTTCATGTGTATTTTGTACATATTATAAATATTGTAAATATTGTATTAGTCATAATTTTCTTTGTGAATAAAGTCATTTTTAATTAATACTTATATTTAAATGACGTCTGTAACTGTGGCTGCTAGCAAGAAAACCCGTTCAACAGTATGCGCGGAACAGAGCCTACTTTCATATGAGTGGTTGCGAATGTGAAAACATGACGAGTTACGGAGTTATGAGGTGCACGCCCTAGATACCATCTTGATTGTCAACGTATCACACAGCCATGGCACACAATTTCTTCTTCTTCTTCTTTTTGGGTAAGCACAAACAAATCTGACAGCCGCCATGTTACGTAAATGTAACGTATTTGACTCAAACTGCGATTCGAGCTCTGTCATTTGACAGGCGTCGCAGCTCAGTCGGTAATAGCTCTGCCTTCCATGCTGTGGGTCGTGGGTTCGATCCCCACCAAGAACAAACATTTGTGCATGGAAAACATAGATGTTTGTTCTATGTCTGGGTGTTACTATGTAATTATATAAGTATGTATTTACAAAAAAAAAGTATCTAAGTATTCTATCAGCATCTAGTTCCCATATCACAAGCTTTGCATAGTTTGGGACTAGAGGGCGTTGTGTGTAAAGTCCATGAATATTTATTTATTATTATTATTATTTGTAAAAGCAACATGGAACATTTAATTGTTTTTCTTGGTGTTATAGTGAGTACCTATTGTTCTTTAATTTTGGTAGAATTTGAACCAATAATACTTGCAGTCATAGCATAAAGTGTGAGCCATTGGAATAAATGTGTATTATGTGTTTTTATTATTTGATGGAATTCGTTTTCAAGTTTTGAAGGGAGAATCCACCATTTTGTCTTCAAAACAAACTACTTGACGTATGACTTGACTTGACTAAACTTATTTAAACGATGACTACATAATATTATAATATTAAATTAATATTAATTTCATTCATTAAAATAAAAGTTTTTTTTTATAATTTCCATACGCAAAGCAACGTTATCAACGTTGTATTTTTATTTATAATACATGCAACGATTTCAGACATTTTTGCGTCAATCCAGAAATGCAAGAATTTGAGTTACGCATTGTGTCAAAAGGCCGATACAAAAGACAAAATCAAAATTTGATGAGCGTTTCGACGGAGGGACCATAGTGGAATTTTAGGTTTCTGAGCACCTCAATATTTAGTAGAAGTTCTCAAACAATTGCACAAAAAAACAATGAAAAAATGCACAACTATGAAAGTGCTACGAACATGCTACGTGTCGTAGGGGTCGTAGCACATCTACGTATGATGATCTACCCTATCAGCTACGACCTAGCTGCAGGTACCTGCAGTATTTTTCTAGAGTACCTACCTAGTAGTTAAAAAATTCGCATTTACTGTTCAAACACTGATCAACATGTCATGTACGTTGTACATTATATTCTGAGCAGTATGTCGTTCAGCAAACAGGGAAGGTGTTCAATACAGAATATAAAAACTTGTAGTTTAGTAAAAATAATTAGATAGCAACACTAAATGTGATATTTTTAACGCGTTTAGCGATTCTGGTGCAAGCCGCCCTAAGTTACTTAGCTACCTAGTAGGTACCTTGTGACTCTATAGTGTAAACATAAGGTCATAGACACCAACAATTTGTTGTAATTAAAGCGAAAGGAAGGACGCGTATCTAGCGACATCGAGAAAGTAAGAGTGCGACAATTTCACGCTCGCTGTGCGCTGCGCGCGCGCACTGAACTTGCACGCGGATTTTATTGTACTGTGGGCAGATAACACACGGCGGAAAATGCCTTCGTCTACTGAAATAAATAAAAAAGCCGATGCAGAAAGATAACATAAAAAGTATTACTAACCTTGGGTTGTCGTTGAAATAAGCTTAGCTGCAGGGGTATGCCAATCAAAGTTGAACTGCAAAGTTGAACTGCAAAGTTTTAAATCATGGTCAGTTCATACTAACTCATAGTTATTCTGTGACTAAATAGTGATATTATGACGTCATTTGATGTGTTTTCGCGCATATTTTGCTGTCAAGTGTCTAAAAAGAATGATCACTTGGTACAAAATTGTACCACGTGACCTGAAGAAATTACACTGGGCAGTGAAATATAGCTTGACAGCAAAAGATCGGCATACGGGGGCTGAGTGGTTCCCTTTTACAAGCTTTTGTTTATTTACGCATCTCTTCTGTTTAATTTACCTACGGTTTGTAGTAGGTATGTAGCGTTTTTGCATGTTTATTGTTTATTGTTAAAATAAATAATTTCTTTCTATAAAATGCAAAAGCGTTGCTAAAGTTTTTGAGCTTTAAAAGTTATCTTCAGACGAGACCCTTTCCTTGCTTCCCTTTTTCCCTGCTCTCCCTGCTTTAATCTCTTCTTAAATCTGTGAAAATATATTTTTTTTAATGATGAAAACTAACAAAGATGCAATAGCATAACTTTTGGAATGCTATAAAACCTCTGTAACTTTGTTGTAAATACTCTGTAGCCAACCTGGCATAATAGGCTCGAATTAGTAGGTTAAAGAGACATCTTTAGATCGAATTTGATACTGCTGTTCAATGCAAAACACAATTTTTACTAAAAACGGGATATTTATGATTTGTGAGTTTAGATCCTGATACAACTGTGCCGAAATAAGAAGTAATATTCATGGTTTTCCCGTTACCAGAGTTGGCTACTAACTCGTACGAACTAACGGGTAAAAGATATATTATACTACTAGCATCCGCCCGCGACTTCGTCCGCGTCCTTTTTGATCCTGTTGATTTTCCGGGATAAAAGTAGCCTATGTGTTAATCCAGACTACGAACTATAATGTAAGTAGTCCAAGTTTCATCCAAATCGGACCAATAGTTTTGCGTGAACGAGGAATAAACATATATTCATACATTACAAACTTTCGCGTTTTTATTATTAGATACTTACCTATTAGATATCCTAGGAAAATATTGTAAAAATTGTGAAAAGTTGGTGGTTGAAGAGGGTTAAAATAATTCTTGTAATATCTGAGAACGTCTCCACTGGTATTATGATGGCGACTGTCTCTAGAATGGACGAAGATGATCTGTTTTGCAAACGCTACACAAACTGAGGTGATGCATGCTCAGATCTCACCAAAATTGTCCTCGCGCAATTTACCATGGCTTTCCATGGTTGTGTAACGTGGGTAATTCGATTATCTAACCGCGCTCTTATTCAAAATTCACGTTATAAAAAAAATTCAGAGACATTTCACACAACACCCTCTAATCCCAAACTATAAGCAAAGCTTTTATCATGTCATTTCGTTCATTTTATCCTGTAGATCCTATTATTTATTCGGGATAAAAAGTAGCCTATGTGTCAATCCAGGTTACGAACTATATATATCCAAGTTTCATCCAAGTTGGTTCAGTAGTTTCGACGTGATTGTAACACAAACATCTAAACATCCAAACCTCTAAACTTTCGCATTTATTTATTAGTAGGGTAGTAGTAGAATATTAGTAGGATAGGAAGTAGGATAGGATTTATGATAAGGACGCAGGCGTCCATTCCCGATCAGAGGATAACTCTAGACCGATGATAGTCTTTTTGTCACGGATCATCCTATCCTAGTAATATTAAATGGGAAAGTTTAGATGTTTGGATGTTTGTGTTTCAATCACGTCTAAACTACTAAACCAACATGGATGAAACTTGGCATATATATATAGTTCGTAACCTGGATTGACACATAGGCTATTTTTTATCTCGAATAATTAACAGGATCTACAGGATAAAATGAACGAAAAAGATTAGCAGCGCCAATTGGCAAGAGGATTTCATTGTCATGTCACGTCAGTTTGACAGGGCGTAGTACTACCTCTTTGGTCTAACAACTAGCGTTTGACATTCCAGTAGGTACGAGTTCGGTGTAATGAGGTGTAATGTCAAGTTTCTCAAAGTATCCGCTCGGTACACGCACAGATAATATAATGTAGGTACACGGAAACTGTAGACGCATACGAAGTCGCGGGTAATTGCTAATGACAAATAAACTATCGGTCTAAAATCACCCCAGCTCCTGTCTACCCTTCGTCTCGTCTTGACCCTTCATTCTGTCGTTTCACCATCTCATTTTATTTTATTGTCAAACACTTCGCATCACCAATCAATCAAATAAATTACACGCCATTGCACCTTGGATGTGGTATCAACATAAAACTCTCCTGTAAAGTAGACGATCCACTGAAGCAAAAATATCAATAAGCTTGGGATGAAAATGGAATAGAAAAATGTGCACCGGATTTTGGCCATTTTGCTTTATGTAAGTACCTACTAGCCTCCGTCCGCGTCTCATCTTGATCCTGTTCAATTAAGTAGAGGACAAACAGTAGGCACATAAATAAAAGATAATAGAGTGGTAGGTAGGTACTATAATGATAACGATTGATACAAATGATAACGATTGATACAATATAATGATTGATACAAAAGACGAACGCTGCCAGAATAGTAAATTCAGACACCGGGCATTAGACTTAGGTAGGTATACTTACCTAGATATAATAGGTACCTAAGTACCTACCTATCTATTGTTTTACTCTGTATTGTCTGTCTGTAAGTACATAATTAATAATAAGGTACGTAAGGTATATTAGCTTAATATAAATAAATATATTCATGGACTTTACACACGACGCCCTCTATTCCCAAACTAAGCAAAGCTTATAATATGAGAACTAGCTGGCAAAATACTTAAATATTTTTTTTTGTAAATACATACATATAATACATAGTAACACCCAGACACAGAACAAACATCTATGTTTTCCACGCACAAATGTTCGTTCTCAGTGGGGATCGAACCCACGACCCACAGCACGGAAGGCAGAGCCATTACCGACTGAGCTGTGACGCCTGTCAATAATGTTATGGTGCCTGAAATGAAATTGTTTTCATGTACTGGTATTAGTGCTTTAGTAGACAGTGCCCTTTAAGAGACCACCCTCACTCAATTGGTATTCCACATAGAAATGAAGCGAATAAGTTTATAAAATTGTAAATAAGAAGGGGTTAGCGGAAACAGGACGTAAGCCTTCCGCAGACGGCTACCGGTGACTTTTTAATTGCGAACGTGTCGATAGTTTTACGCAGGCATATTCTGTTTCATTTTAGCAGAATTTTACGGTCTTAAGGCTCATATCACGGTCAAACCGTGAAAATGCCCATTTTTGACGTTCTAGATCTCTGAAACCGAAACTCTTAGATAATTTCGATTTATTGTATGATGTAGAATAGTTATTCGCATTGACCGTAGCGGCCTCGCTTTTTGCAATTTTTCCTTATATATTTAAATAAAGCCAAAATTCCGAAACAAGTTTTTAATAAAACTCGCGCAGACACTTTTTCAAGCTCCTGGATTGAACTACTGTGCAAAGCAAACGAAATCAAAAATATCTACAAATATCTCTTAATACTGCCATGGACCGTAGCGGCCCCGGAATTCAGAAATAAGTATGGAATATCTATCTACAAAAAAAAACAAATCAATTCAAAACCATAAAATTGTTAAAAACGTTCAGAATTAGCTGTTAATTTCTCCATACTACATTAATATTATTAGGTAAAAATTATACCAAAATAAGCTTTAGTTCATAATCAATAAGATTGTATACTTTTTATTTAAATAATTTATTTTATTATATTGAATAAACGTAATTTAAAACTGCATAAAATGCGATCTCAGACGCGCGCCAGCCCTCGTATCGCGGCCAAACTGTGATAGCCCTCTTAAAATCGCGAATCGCGTCTCAACTTAACTTCAAGGGAACGCACCCATATTATGTGACCCGTTCAGGGGGGGTGCCTTCAAAACACCACGCTTGGTCAGGGGGGGGGGTGGTTACTGCTTAGGTTTTCGTCACTCAATATCATCTATTACCAGCGAAAAGCAACTTGCGATTTTCACTATATACGGTCTAAAGTTACACCATAATTTTTTTTGGTCCATGATACTATGCACAAATATTTAATAGTTGCCCATTTATTTAATTGCAAACTTGCCTTGGTCAAACTATACGCAATTTTGACCTATAGAAAATTCTATTTCTCTAATTTAGAGGAGAATTAAAAGATACATTTCAATAAATAGTTACTTTAATTTCAACACAATATTATTTAGAAACTTAATCAATATGTATAGGTAGTAATTTATATAGATCAAATTAGAAATAACACTATTTGTGACTATAAAGTAAGTATTTTTTTGAGAATTTTCATAATGTTCATAACCTATTTGTGTTTATTTAGTTAATCTACTAGAATGACAAATTGAGTAGAGATATACTAAGTACCTACCTCGTAGGTATTCGCATTTATTGCTCAAGTACTCGCACTTCCAAGCATTGATTTTTGTATGAAAATCTACTACCAACGCTCTCTTAACTTGAAGTAAATACTGCCCTCGTAATTGAAAACACAGTGACTTGGAAAATCACGTTTTGTAAACGCGTTTAAAGTTTGATAACTAAATCGTTTGGTTCTGACCAAACTATATCAGTTACGTGAGAAATACTAGGTACTTTGAGAAAAATAGTATTTCTCACCTAACTGATATAGTTATCAAACTTTAAACGCGTTTTTTACAAAACGTGATTTTCCAAGACAATGCTCTCGATTCTGTTGTTGCATTTTTCTAAACTAACCTAATTTGACAGCACTAAAAATGTTGCCGTCCCTTTCTCATAAACTGAAACGACCAAGACAGCTATAATTCTAGCGCTGTCAAATTAGGTTAGTTTAAAAAATGCTACAACAGAATCGACAGCACTGTGTTTCCAATTACGAGGGCAGTATTTTCTTCAACAGTTTTTCAAGAACTAGAATTATATAAACCCAGTTCAACTCTGTACTGGAATGACTTTCTGGGTCACTGCACTAGAATAATGTGAACAGTGCATAAATCTATGTTTGAACAATGATTCCTTTATCAGAATTCAAGCTATAACTAGTAAATAATTATATTTTAAAGTATATTTTAAACAGCACCAAGATACTTATATCTTAAAATTACACTGAAAAATCATAGCATAATATAAAATTTAACATAATTTTCCCATAATTTTCTTTCAATATAACTAAAACTTGTGATAAATTAAAATATAATATACATTAATTTTACTAGATTTCATATTCATCTGACACCAGGCTGAAAAAAGGACAGATCGGACTTTTTTGTCCCATCTGCTCCCCTAGGGTGATAGAACAGACAAATGGGATTAATTCAAATGCTTGCCTTAGACAAGTAACAATCGAAACATTTACAGCAATTCTTTTGTTTAAATTTTCTAATGTAAACCAGAATGAAACCCTCATATTCATTTACAGCGCCGTTTCCGACGAATAGGTATGTTAGTATCGTTAGAGTTACCGGTACGCGATTTATACAAATTGTCTTAATGTCAAAGATCTTGTAAAATCACAAGGACTATTTAGAATCGTCATAAATAACTAGGTGATTCTAGGTGCCAGTTCCACGCGACCAGAGCCTAGAAGAACGGGCAAGAAACTACGGCCTGGTTCCTAGTTTTTTTTTGTATGACTTTTCTTACTCTAGTTGCAGAGTCGCTTTCGTTTTACCAACCCTCCGATTGCTACTTGTCTAGAGACCAAATTTTTGCAGTTTACATATATTATATTATATAGAAACCTGCTAAATGACGTGTAGGAATGATCATACGTAATGTATGTACATTATTGTACATATCTTGCAATGTTTTCAATTTTACCTTTTACAATTTTTTCGTACAATAAAAATTGGTAGTGAGATTCCAATTCAATCATTTACAAACCGAATTTTCATATATTTTTTTAAATATAGGTACAAGCCCAATTAACCATGCAAGCTTAAACATTTTGAGCTTTACAAATAATAATTTATCAACAATACTAAACTATATTTAAAACCTTGGCCACACTAAATCTGCAATGGAATAAATATGGGCAACCCCCCACAAAGATTTGTCAATTTCGTGGTACATAGATTGTCAAACCGTTGTCGCAGTATAAAAGGTGGTTCTATCTATAGTTTTTTTTTAAATACTACCATGTTTTGAGTGCTGCAAACTTAGCGTGGTCAAACTATATTAAAAATTATTAGAAATTGTTTTTTTTTTTCATTATCCTAATGCACTGGTAGGTTAGGTAAGTACACATAATATTATATCACATAATTTATAGCTAAGTATAGCCAATATTTGTTGATTCTTAAGATTTCATAATTTTTGTTTTTAAAACACGCCTTTAATATTTATGCAGAAAATTATATATAATTTCTTATATTGAATTTACACGATTTTTTCATATATTTCTACTCGTACAGCATGCTAAATGCGTTTCAAATACATTTAAAAAGATTTTTTTGTAACATGTTAACTAATTTTACATAATTATATCGTTAACAAAATCAGTAAATCGATATTTGTTATAAAATATACGATAAGAATTTTTGTGAAATTTTTGAAATATGATTGCAAAATGTATAAATGTTTTTCACCAATTTTTTAATGAAAATTTCTATTTTTTTGTATCCAATGATACATAGAAAAATGTAAGTAAGTACCTTACCTAGTGTTTTTTGATTGCAAAATGTAAATGTTTTGTAATTTTTTTCACAGAAATGTATTTATATTTTACTTTTTTTTATATTTGTATATCTTCTCTGTTTCCTATAGTAGCTTTGCAGACATATCCCTTCAGAGCCAGTACTCCCCTACATTTGATGTGCACCTGGTATCGCGCACACCATTCTAACGTGTCGCAGAAAACGCCTGCGTCTGAAAGGGTCTTTACAGCGGCTATTGAGAGGAGATCTGAAAACAAAGAGGTGATTATAATTAATTTGAAATCATACAAGTAATTAAATTTAAAATTTAAAAAACTCGCGAATCTTGGACCGATTTTCATCAAACATAGCTAAGAACACTCCCGACTAATTCACCTTTCAAACTAAAAAAAAAACAAAATAAATCAAAATCGGTTCATCCGTTCGGGAGCTACGTTGCCTCAGGCAGACACACCCAAAGGGGATTTTGAGACTAACCTTAACATACACCACACAGACACGTCAAACTTATAACACCTCGTCGTTTTTGCGTCGGGGGTTAAAAACATTAAATACATTTGTGGCGCCGGTTGTTGAAAAGGCGAGCAGTGCTAGATTAGCATGGTATGGACACGTAACGAAATTCTGGCGTAGTTTGGATCGGTGAGGCACAACGGCGTGACTATTGTACAGTCGAAGACACGTTATCCTATACTGTTTGGACTTTTAGAAGTTGAACGTTGCTAATCGTGCGAGAGAGACGACAGTGTGCTTGTGTAGGACGGGCAGCGAGCGCGGCGCGCGCCTATTACGATTATCTGCATTGTACAGCTAGTTATAGTTGTATTGGATGTATAACTTGACCTGTGTCCGCGTGTACCGGACACGCATAACTGAGGTGTTACCTGGTGGGTCAGCGTGCGTGAGTAGTTGCACGTCATTAGCGCGACAGAAGGCGTGCAGCGCGGGCGGCACGACGCAGCACGAGGCGAGGTTGATCTGCGCGATGGCGGGCTTCACGCGGCACCAGCCGTGCAGCTTGCGGAGGCACCCGCCGCCGACATCAGCCACGCCCAACTGGTGGACACGACCTGGATATAGATAGATAAAATAAATAAATAAATATTCATGGACTTTACACACAACGCCCTCTAGTCCCAAACTAAGCAAAGCTTGTGATATGGGAACTAAATGCTGATAGAATACTTATATACTTTTTTTTGTGTAAATACATACTTATAATACATAGTAACACCCAGACATAGAACAAACATCTATGTTTTTCCACGCACAAATGTTTGTTCTTGGTGGGGATCGAACCCACGACCCACAACACGGAAGGCAGAGCTATTACCGACTGAGCTGTGACGCCTGTCAATATAGATAGATATCAATATTCATGGACATTTCACACAACGCCCTCTAGTCCCAAACTAAGCAAAGCTTGTGATATGGGAACTAGTTGCTGATAAAACAATTAAATGATGAAACAAGTCGATGTTAAGTGGTTACCTCGGCCTATAACAATGCCTTGCATCACCAGACACGTCCACTGAGGACGTTCACTTTAGGACATAAAGGTGTTAAGTGTCATGTGCGTGTAATAGCACCGGCACCCATACCCTTCAAGCCGGAACACAGCAATGCGAGCATCACTGTGCCAAGCACGAAATAGGTACGGTGCTAGTACTGAACCCGGACGAACTCTACTACTACTAAATGAATAGCTATATCTCACCATCTTTGACATAGTCCTCGAGTACAGCCCACAGCACCATGATGCCGGGGAGCGTCGCCTCGCACTTCTTAGCATCCGCCTCACTATCCACTTCCGCCTCCGCACTAGACATGCGCACTGCAACATCACTTTTCAATATTAAAGACAAAAATCACTTAGTCAATGAAAACAAAAGATTTTTTCATTTTTCTTGTCTTATTATTTTTTTAATTAACCTGTCTCGTCCCCCTGCTGGGCAAAGATCACCCCCAGAGACTTCCAATACTCCCTATCCTGAGCCTCCTCCCACCATCTCCCTTCTTATACAACGTGTTAATAGATCGGCATGTGCAAAAGCTGAATACAACATAATATTTGACTATTTTTCTGCTGACGACTATTTGGCATGACTATTCAGAACACTCCCGACTAATTCACCTTTCAAACCAAAAAAAAACAAAATCAAAATCGGTTCATTCGTTAGGGAGCTACGATACCTCAGACACACACACTCAGACACACACACACACACACAAACACACACAAACACACACACACACAGTCACGACAAACTTATAAATCTTATAATACCCCGTTGTTCATGCGTCGGGAGTTAAAAAAATAGGCTTGCTTAGAATTTTTGTAAAGAATACAGAATGCTTACCTAAATTATTGCTCCCTAGAGATATAGGGGATGCTTTGGTAGAATGGTTCTTCAGATTGGTGTCGTCTGTGACGTCATCTTTATGTACAGCCTCAGGGTTGTACGCTAGGGTCACATTGTCTATGCAATCTGTGTGTAGGGCTGTGAAAACTGAAATAGAAATTATACAAAATTATTATACAGGGTGTAACATAATGTCCTTATGAGTCCGAAAGGGGAGTATTCTACACGTCATGCCGAACAACATTTGTTCTACGACTTTTAATAATTCGAAGTTTTTCATTCATGAAAAGCGTCTTAAATTTTCCTTAAAAATAGCATTGCACACGTGCTTAAGTGTCTATGTGTGGGTGCGATGTGATAGGAGGGTGCGTGTGCATGTGTACTAACAGGCTGGATACCTACGCAAAGTAAACAAAAACTTATGGTGGTCGCAAATTTTTAATTTAAAAACAATAATTCAAAAAAATCTAAATTTGAAAATGTTGTATTCAACTTTTGCACATGCCAATCTATTCACGTGTTTGGTCTGAATAAGCCCCTTTTCGGCTTATAGGGACATTATGTAACACGTTGTATGCAAAAAAAAATTGAGCTAACAAGCAACGCGTTTTGTACGTTTTTAACTGGATTTAAAAAAAGAGAAGATTTCCAATTCGGTTACATGTTTTTTTTTAATGTTTGTTACCTCAGAACTACGTCATTTATAAACCGATTTAAAGAATTCTTTTTTTATCTGAAAGGATGTACTTTCAGATTGGTCGCATAAAATTTTCATCAAAATCGGTTTAGAAGTTTGGTTTAATAAAAATAAATGGAAAAAAATATGCAATCCACGTGCACGAAATTGCGTAATGTTTCGATACATCACTCTATTGCCGTCGAGTGTGGGTATCAATCAATCATCACAAGTGGTCATAGATTACAGAATTTATCACAAAATAGTAACAATACATGACGAATTGACAACATATCTTTTTGCACTTTACTACCTAGCTGCCACACTCATAAACGACACTTAAACATGAGTATTGTGAGAGATATAAGATTAACTGGCTAGACGTGGGTCTGTATCAGAGTTTGCTGGCTGAACAGACATCTGAGGTAGCTATTATGCTGTACCGGTCCACGTACGGGCTGGTTAATGTGTAGCTAAATAGGTAGAGGTCAATATGGGACCGACATAGTCGTAAGACGACTCAATGTCTCTAATTCAATAAAGAAAAAAACAAAAAAAAAAAAACATGAGTATTGTTTATTTACGAATTAGGTAAGATATGTCAAAAGAATAAGTATTGAATTTTTTTTATGAATAATATAATGTAATTTACCTTTATCGTTAAACGTACATCTGTGAGTGTGGCGGTAAGTGTGCTGATATGAGTTATCTATGTGGTTGCATCTATGGACATAATATTTCTTGTACTATCTATTTAGATAGTACAAATTGATAACAAGTAATTATTCTAGTTAGGACAATGGAATACTTTATGGTGTTCGTTTTTTTTTTTAAGTTTCAACCTGTGAATAGATAAAACATGGAAGAGTAGGAAACAAAATTACCTTTGTTTACAAGATATCATCAAATTCTACTAATATTATAAATGCGAAAGTTTAGATGTTTGAAGATGTTTGGATGTTTGTGTTTCAATCACGTCGAAACTACTGAACTAACTTGGATGAAACTTGGCATATATATATAGTTCGTAACCTGGATTGACACATAGGCTACTTTTTATCCCGAATAATTAACAGGACCTACAGTATAAAATAAACGAACGGGATTAGCAGCGCCAATTAGCAAGAGGATGATGTCATGTCACGTCAGTTTGACAGGACGTAGTACTACCTCTTTGGTCTAACGACTAACATTTGACATTCGAGTACGGGTTCGGTGTAATGTCAAGTGTCTCAAAGAAGTATCCGCTCGGTACACGCACATATAATATATTGTACACGGAAACGGTACTCGCGTACGAAGTCGCGGGTAACTGCTAGTAATTTATAAGTTTTAAAAACTAGAAAACCCGACTTCAATTCGACTACCGGCTTCATCATCAGATGATGATGATGGTGTTGTCAGTTCATTGGGAATGTTCTAGTGACCGTAAACACCACTAAAGTGACAGGAAAGCAAAATACGCAATTTCGTGCACGTGGTTGGCATATTTTTTTCCGTTATTTCTAAGCCAAACTACTGAACCGATTGTGATGAAAATTAATATACCATCAGATAAGATAAGAAGTAGATAGCTCACCATTTTCCAAGCACTCAATAAGAGCCTGCGTACTATCCTCATTAATAAATATCTTGACTCCAATCTTCAGATTCTTCCGTTCCTCTTCAGCCATTTTGTTCTGCACATCATCATGTGGTCGAGTTATGTTCATTACGGTTGAACCGGAGAGTACCATGTATTCCGAGGGAGCTGATGTTTGAGGGAATTCGTCAGGGTGGTTCCCATTTTGGAGCGGTGATGAAGGTAGCCCGTTCAGGGTACCCCATTCTGTTAGAGTAAGCTTGATGCTTTCTGAAAGCTGAAACAGAAACAAATCAATTATGAGACACCAGACTGGTGGTCGAGTCACTAGACTCTAGTGGAGACAGCCCTGCCTTCCGCCTGGTCGTGAGTTCAAATCCAATTGAGCTCTTATGGATTTTTCTATTCGAAAAATTTATGTACGCAATACCAGTGCTCTCAAACAGTTAAGGAAAACATTGTAAGAAAGTGTCATTCGTATTTCCTCATGTATTGACCTTGTCTTTCCTGTGGATAAGGCTGACTAGGCTGAGAGCATGGTAAGTGGTGGGCAAGGCTTCTCCATATAAATCATGTCCCAGGCACTACAGCGTCCCGTTCATCGGTGCATGGGTAAAATTGGCCCCTATTGCTGTTTTCATCTAAATTAGATGCAAATGCCAATTTATAGCACATAATATCTACTAGGTATGTAGATATATTATTCTCATCAAATGAATCAAACAAAACGTGATTCAATAGTTGTTACCTGTTTCTTGAACAAGTTTTTGCCAAGTCATCATAGATGGCAGTTTTTAATAGGCTTTTTATATACATACATGTAACAAAATTATTTTGCAAACCTACCTTGGTACATCCATAATACACAACAAGAAGGATTAATACAGGTAAAAATAAAAAAAAAACATCAACACATGTTTTTCTTTTAAAATAGTACCTACTTATATAAAATATGGTAAGTTAAGTTTGCAGATCTTCAATTTAAAGGGCAATTTATATATAAAAACCCCCACAAGAGAAGGAGGAAATCACAGGGCATATGCTCAGTGGGGCAATGTATTGTTATAGGATTTGGAACCACTTAACGTCAGGTGGGCCATTAGCTTGTCCCATTTTATTGTATTAAAAAAATGATCCAGGTAGATAAGATACTTTTGTTGTTGACTATAAGTACTTATGAAGTCTCTCAACCCAAAAAAAACATCCATTCATTTTAAATTCGCCATAAAATATTGAATTTCAACACATACAATGTTATGTAAACATGAATACCGACTGAGCTGAATGAATACTAGGAAAATGAACTTTGTTTCCTAGCGTTAGAGTTTATTGTAGAAACATGAGTCAATATGAAATGACTCGGGGTAAAGATGGTAGGTAGGTGTTCCATGTTTAAGCATGACTTTTGCATTTCCCTTGCATTCTTGAGTCAAAGTTAAGGTGATGGATAATGTCAAACAACATTCTCGCTCGCACACTTCAACCTTTTGAAGATATAACTTTGCAATTTTGAAGTTAAAACTTCAAAATTATTAAGATGTGCGAACAAGAATGTTGTTTTACAATTACCCTTCATTTTAAATGACTTTCAAGTACTGAATAATTTGTATGCTTGTATGC
This sequence comes from Gandaritis pyraliata, assembly GCA_947859175.1. Taxonomy (NCBI): domain Eukaryota; kingdom Metazoa; phylum Arthropoda; class Insecta; order Lepidoptera; family Geometridae; genus Gandaritis; species Gandaritis pyraliata. The sequence goes on along the minus strand of OX401874.1, from coordinate 3,970,686 downwards.
TCCAATAACACTCAAGTCTTAATAGTCTTTCATATATTATGAATGAAGACTGTTTACATCAATAAAGCAAATTGTTGTATGTCAACAAACATTATTATCAAGCGAAAGAATTTATTATGCTGGGTACACATTATTCATGTTTCGTATTAAGTTGCTTATTTCCACTGCGCCTGATTACAACCTACAACCCCATATTCTCAGTTGTTACTTCAAATAATTCTCGCCTCAACTCGACCTCAAATTCATGCTTTTGATAAGTTTCTTAACAAAATTATTACAAATACTCTTAGCTATTGATCGGGTCAGGTATGTAATCAGATGACAATAGTCACAAGTGTGTTTGATTATTTATTAATTTATGAACGCCTCACACACACATGCACATTCTGAATAAATTTCAAGTTTAAAACATTGTTTTGTGCCATCGAGTATCTAGGTAATTTTAGAGAAGCGAGATAGACATAATAGTTATAAATGGTAAATCACAAGATCTCCGTTTAAATAAGAATGAACTGAAGGTCAGTAGTATTGAGTTTAGGCTCAAGGCCCAACAAATAATTAGATTAAAGGTACCAACCTCCTCTGTAACATTTTGTCCAGCTTTCTTCTTGATATCAATTAAGTTCAGCACATTTCCAGTGTTTATTGTCACTTTGGAGGCACTTTTTAACATCGTGACCGCCTTGTTTAACTTTGAATACAATTTTGACTGCCTGTGAAATATTCAAGGTTAGGTAAGTAGTTCCTACCTACAGAAACAATCACCAAAATCTCGTTTGAAATAGTTTGAATTCGGAATAGAGCGGGAGTGCTGAGCAGCTACTGAACAATTGGCGTTGCACGCGGAAGCTCATCAGTTTTTATCCAATCAACCGAGAGTAGCGTATGTTGACGTACCTATTACAAATTATGACGAAATTGAGAGTGATATCATGTATGTCTGCAACAGCTGTAAGCTCTGCTTGATCGAATGGGTCAGGCGGTCAATATTCTGATGGGTTTCACGAAATTATGATTGCACTGGAATTTCAAAATAAATACATTTCAGAAAGAACTAGGAGAAAGAGATGTAAAAACAGAAAATTCTATCAACACAGAAGAAGAAGCAGATAAAAGACCGGCTGGCGGTTTGTCAATTAACTATTATCTATCAATGTCAATAAACATTTGAATATTAATGTCAGTGTCATAGTTTTTTATAGGCTTGGTAAGGGCCTCTGGCTTAAATGGCTTACCCCTGGCTTCAACTGAGGAAGGACTTTTTATCATGTCAATATTACATCACTGTCATGTCAACGCAAAGATGACGGACATCAGCTGATTGCCCCACATCAATATATATATATTTTTTTTTCGTTCGTTGTTCATTCGGCGCAGCGCGCATTCTGCTTTTATGTCAATGTCAAAGTTTAATTTGATTTCTTTCATTCATATTTTATCAGAGTTTGTTTGAGGAGTTACGCGTGTTGGAATTATTTCTTTTGCGATTTCGTAAATTTCAAGTTTTTCTCTGAATAATGGGTGTCGATTTTCTAGGTTTCGCATACGCTGCTACCGTCGCTGCCGGCGGTATCATGGGATACGCCAAAGCAGGTGAGCTATTTTTCCAAACTGTCTTATCGAATTTGTATAAAAACTGATCAATATTAGCCTACTGATTATGTGTTCCGCCTTCACGTAGGTAAGTAGATAATACCCAGTTGCCATAGTAATAGTACTACTGAGTCAATACTGTAATTTTTGTGCACTATTTTCAGCGGGGAGGTTTATCTAAAGAGTTCGTACCTATCTGTTTGTAGGTACATAGGCAACTAAAGTAAGATGAGACTGGCATGATCTAATTGACCTGTGTTTTTAATTTTAAACATATTTTTATATAAAAATATAGATTGTGCTAAATAACACGGTGTTGTCTTGCCTGTTTTCTTTTCTCTCGATCAGTGTAAATACAGATGTTTTTAGAAGCCTGTTTACCATAATGCTCAATCTCTTTCACACATATCTGAGTGTTTCAGAGCTTGCAAACATAGCCAGATGAGCTAAGTAAGAAGAACAACCACATGAGAACGCTAAGAGCTTATGCATAAAAACATAACGGAACAAACTTTGTGAGATTAAGAAAAACTACAGCATATTAAATTCCATTGTTTCAGGATCTATTCCTTCTTTGGGAGCTGGTTTAATATTCGGATCGATCCTTGGTATGTAATTCTATTCAGTTTACCATTCGACTACTATTACCTACAATAGAAAATAAAGGGCTCTGCTGAAGGGTGTCACATACCACTCTCTAGAACCATCCAACCAAAAAAGTCAGCCGCTGAGCAATACCATTTTGATAACAGAATGAGAGCAGATTAAATAAGTTTTTATTCCATTGAACACTCAATAAAAAACTGATACAGAATCATCACCTTTTCAGTCTCCATGTTGGCATAAATTTTTAAAATGCTGGTTATTAATGAGACTATTGTGGATTTCAGGTGTTGGAGCATACCAACTCAGCCAGAATCCGTCAAACTATGGTCTTATGCTGGGAACCACAACCACATTGGGTGGTCTCATGGGATACAGGTAATTTAAATACTTCTTAGCATATTACACAAGGCCTCGCTTTATCTCATAAAAATCGTACATCTCTCATAATCGATAATTCCATCATGAAAGAACTCAATACCACTATTATTAATTAGGAGTAGATACCTACCTACCTAGGTAGGTAGTCAAGTATGTACCTAGGCACTGAACAAGCATTCACGTCATAATTCCTTTTCATTGTACCTACAAGGACCTAGGTAATGCGCGTAACAAAAGTAATAGTGCTATATTTTCAATTAAACCACTAATGGATTTTTTTATTCGATAAATGCTATACTAAAACTACGCGTCCACTGTGTCGGAATTGGAGCGTACAAGGCGTCTGTATTTACAATGCGTAGCATAATGCTACATGTCCACTGGGTCGGGATCGGAGCGTACAAGGCGTCTGTATTTACAATGCGTAGCATAATGCTACATGTCCACTGGGTCGGAATCGGAGCGTACAAGGCGTCTGTATTTACAATGCGTAGCATAATGCTACATGTCCACTGTGCCGGAATCGGAGCGTACGGATCGTAATATGAAAGCCTACATTTTGCTCATCTTCATACCTTTGTTTCAGGGCCTACAATAGTGGAAAGTTCATGCCAGCTGGTCTTGTATTTGTGCTCTCTGCCGGTATGTTAGTCAGATTAATCGTTAATAATGTTACTGCCAGCCCTGTTCCAGTCAAGGGCAGCTAAGCATGTTTTGTAGATATGGCTGTTTCACACACTTATAACTACAATGGCTTTTAATTAGAGTTGAGTTACACTGACTGCTAGCATTGCCGTTATGTGTAATGTAACTCTTATGAGTGTGTAAATTGGCTCTTACTGCCACACTCGGAGACTTACATTAAAAGATAAATCAACTTACACTCATATTTTGTCTATTACCATCTCTTTTCAGTGAGTAATGAATGACGAACAGAGACACTACTAATTTTAAGTAATACTTTTAGTGAGTTCTCTGAATGTGGCAGTTAATGGTCTGGAATTGGAGATGTGTCAAGTTTTTAGCATTATTTATTTGAGACAGTATAGACTTGTAACTGCATTTGTTAGAGGTTATAATTAGTATCTTTCATAAAAATACGTGACTCAAAAGCACGTAGTCTTAAGTTTTGTTTTGTCGATCGAGACTAATATCGAAAAGCTACTTGTGAGATATTTTGTATGAAAACCCAAAAATCGCCCCTAGCGGGAGTTTTGCAAACGATTGCGATTGCGAGTTAGTCAATTCTCACTTTTCGAAAATTAACAAAATAAAACTCAGATTGCGGTTTGTGAACTCAAATCTAGTAAACTTTTTCGATTGAGTTCGATAAAGTAATCCCAAAAGGGTTTACTAAATTTAATAAAAGAACAAAGCAGTAAATGATCTTGTGTCTGATATATTTATAAAGCTACATGGTTCAATTTATATAACAAGCCATTCATGTTTACACAAAAGTGAACAATAGGTAAATCTATTGAAAATATTTTCGATTCAAATTAAACAAAACATCCTCTAACATTAGAAGTTTATACTCTACCGTGTTTTCATTTCAGTGGTAATTTATGTTAAAAAAACTTGATATAATGGTAAGCTAAGTTATAAAATAAGTAAATAACTATTTTAGTAACATTACGTTATTGAATAATTTATTCCCTTGTGTTCATTTATTTAGCATTTTATTGTGCTTTTGTTACCTTTGTTGAAATGTTATTCTAGTTAGGAAATGGACTGGTGTGTATTTTTTTTATATTATTGACGAATAAAGTGGTGTTGGGAAAAAACTTGTTAGCTTTTAGACCAATACCTGCCTAAAAATATATATTAGTCTCGTTCGCATTACAGCCTGTGCGCTATCGTTGCCGTGATGCACGATGCACGGACATAGAAAATATAGGTGTTTGTGTGTGTGTTAGTAAACACATATGTTTACTTGTAGGTGTATCTAGCCCAGTTTTTGATTAGGTAGATGATGCTAGAGTGAACCGCATCTTACTGCTTAATTTTACAGGATGGGTAAATAAGTAAAACTACATACAAGTTCAATTCAGTTTTCTATATTTTTCTCTCTTAAAATTTATATAATTTTTGAGGAAAAAGAATGGGTTCATACATAAATAGTTTGATTAAGAATAAATAAGTAATCTACACGCGAGAGCAATGATTCCGGGTCACTTAAAGAATGTTAAAAATCTCGGAAACTAAAAATGATAGGTTAATGCAATAAATTGTATTTAATAGACAATGTAATACTCCTTAAATGAAGGTATTAAAACTTCTTAGTTATTGTAAAGTTATATCTTAAAAAAATCAAATTTGAAAAAGGGCCACTTTCGAAGATGGAACTACGAAATTACAACATTTGGTTTTGCTTTTGTTTGTAATCTGTCATTTATGTGGGTATATAAACCATGTTGATAGTGCTCTATATTCATTATTCAAGCTGAAATTATGTCGCTTACGCCTGAAGAATGCACCAGAATACTTACAATGCTGGAAACCGGCCGGAGTCAGCGCGATACAGCCAGGACTGTCGGTGTGTCGCTGTCAACAGTACAAAGAGTTCTCCGACGTTACGAAGAAACTGGTTCTAACCTACGCAGACCAGGAACGGGCAGAACCAGGTGTACCACAGCACGAGAAGACCGATACTTGGTGAACACCATGCTTCGAAATCGCTTTCTCACAGGAACTGAACTCACAAATCAGTTTCGACGCCTCGGAGGAAGTAACCCAAGTGCATGGACAGTAAGACGTCGGCTTGCTGAATCTAACTTAAAACCCCTTAGACCTGCAAACGGCCCTAAACTGGAGCGTGGGCATCGTATTTCAAGACTAAGATATGCCCAGAGCCACGTAAATTGGAGTATTGAAGATTGGTCAAAAGTTATGTTCTCCGACGAATCAAAATTTATGCTCTACAAGCACGATGGAAGACACAGAGTGTATCGAAGACCAGGGGAAAGATTCAAGCAAGCATGCATCGAAGAAAAAGTAGCCTACGGTGGTGGGTCTGTACTTGTGTGGGCCGGAATTTCTTCTGAAAGTCGCACAGAGCTGGTGATCATAGAAAACGGCTCTTTAACTAGCGTAAGATATGTGGAAGAAATCCTCAATGATGTTGGTCCATTTATGGTCAATTTAGGTGAGGATGCTATATTTATGCATGACAATGCCCGACCTCATACAGGTAGGATTGTGAATGACTACCTTCAAGAGATGAACATTACTCGTATGGAGTGGCCAGCGCGCAGCCCGGATATCAACCCGATCGAGCATGCTTGGGACGAGCTAGGCAGATGCGTAAAACAACGAAACCCTCCCCCAATCACGCTTCGTGAGCTCAAAATTGCTCTCACAGAGGAATGGGAGAATATTCCCCAAAATCGTATAAGGAACTTGGTGTACAGCATGCCAAACCGCGTAAACGCAGTAATGGAAGCACGAGGAGGCAATACGAAGTATTAAAATTCAAGTCAAATCGTAATAAAGTTCAAAAATTTCATGTTTCCTATTTTTGTTTTAAGGAGAGATCAGCAGTTTTTTTCTTTATGTAATTTTGTGTTAATAAAATGTATGGTGACTCATATTTTTTTACTTTCATTTAAGGAGTATTACATTGTCTATTAAATACAATTTATTGCATTAACCTATCATTTTTAGTTTCCGAGATTTTTAACATTCTTTAAGTGACCCGGAATCATTGCTCTCGAGTGTATATCGAAGGCTAGTGATGTCGCAATTACAATATCACTTTTTTTATTGGAATTTCCTTTTGTTTTTCGTATTAGAAATACATTTTGTAAATTTTTAAAGTTTATTGGTAACTTTAGTCATAGTTCTATGTCACATAAATAAGTTAAGAGGATAAAAAACAGGCTTAAAATATAACACATTCGATATAATTAAATGTCGAAAAATTTTAAAATAAAATATGTAGGATACATTGAAAATTACATCTACTTTGATCGAAATGTAGCGAACCAGTCGCCCTAAAACTGCAAGACAAAAATAAAAAACCTATCTTACAATCATAATAAGTGTATAAAAGGCACTTCTTGGCAGTTTCTTTAACCTTACAAAGATATTTTTACAACAATTATATTTAGGAGTATTCTGCATATCCGAAAAGGATACTTGCTATCCCGCATTGATAATCAGATCTACAATATTATACTAACTGTACTTAAAGTTTATAAGAAACACAATCACATTTATATCACCCACTTATTAGTGTCCGACACTGTCTTCAGACACATTTTCACTAAACACAATCGCGCATACCCACTTACCCGTTAAATAATTAAATAAAAACAAGCAAAGCTTCTTCTGCTTGATTTTATTTCAATCCATCACTATCGATTTCGTCGTTTTCAATAAAATTGGTACTCATCACCTACTCTAAACACCTACCATTTAGAAAATGTAAAGTCTCATTTTGTTATTACAATGATATACATACTCATATTGACTTGTTGATTTTACATTCTTTTGTTTTTACTTACTATGTACTACTAGGAGCATTTATACATATTACAATTTTGTTACTGCGATAATCAAACATTCGTGATAGGCATTTGTTTTGTTACTCAGTTCTTGGGTATCCATTCTCTTGTTTATAGGTACTATTTGTTACTATGAGTTTTACCTATACATTCTCATGCTTTTACACTATTTTGATTCTTCGCATTTTTTGATTAATATTTAGTTACTACGAGTATCAGTTATTCTCATAGTGATACTAAGTACCGTTCTTTGCGATATTTGACGGGGTATGCGCGCAACACAATCTTTTATTGTAGTTCGTAGCTGGCACCACACGTGCGTCCCGATACGAAATATTCGCGTTTTAGGTCGCTTTGTGCACCAGCAGCGTAGCAGTCTTCAAGGTAATCCGCTCGATAATTTAATGGCGGCTGCTGGAAAAGAAAATATGTTAGCAAATCGTATTTGTGATTCCAACGGTGGTATGCAATTGGTCTAACATAATTCTTATTTTGATGGGACTACACTATACCAAACTCTAACTGTCTGGTTGATACAAATTCATATATTTTTATGAAAGTACTTAATACTAAAGGAGTATATTTTCACCAGTGGCATACCAACCTAAATCAGTGTTAAGAAAAATGGACGTTCGATAAGATGCTGAAAGAAGACACAAAATATTAACAAAAGTTTCAGAAGTGTTATTTACATTGATTCATTTTGCATACCATGCTGTTCAGTATTTAAATAGTCATGATGATACACAGATATTGCTGAAATGTAAGGTAGGTAAGTAAGGTGTTCGATGTTGGTTTATGTACACACAATGATTGGATTCTGAAGTAAGTAGGAAACTGTAATGTGTGAACTGAGAATCAGAATGAAGTCCCACAGAAAATGACTAGTCCATGTGATGACGATGCGATAAACCACGCTCACTCTGATTCTTACCAATAATCGTCAATGGCACATCAATGCTGTATCTCCCCTGTTGTCAAATTCCTTTGGTAAGAGAACACTAATCTCGCCGGTTCTATTTGCACCTGCTGCGAGTTGGCATCAGGCCTTATAGAGTTATCGTACGACTTAGCTTGCGAGTAATAAGTCCCTATTTTGAAAACTGGCTTTACTCCCTTGACTTGGTACGGGCTTTTTGTTGTCGATCGCGGGAAGTAAGCGTCGAACGCCCCTTTGTCGTAGAACCCTGTCTTTGGCTGATCGTTTCTGTCGATTCTTTGATTGTCTGCTTTAGAAGGCCGCGTGGCGAAGTCTTTGAAATCGTACGGGCTTTTTGTTGATGTGATGGAGTATTTGTTTATCGACGGTGGGTAAGTGGTCGAACTAGGTTTTGGCGTTGTTGTAGTAGTCTTCTCCGCAAAGAAATTGTAAGGTTTTCTCGTCGTGTATTGGTAGTATTTGAATACGCTTTCTGTAGTGGACGTACTTGAAGGTTTCGGAGTTTCTGTGCTTTTATAGGAGTAATAGTTTTGTGGCGCTCGTGTGCTAGCTACGTATGGCTGTGTGGTTGCTTCATAACTGTGTGTGTTATTGTAAAAAAAGTTGTATTAGTACTAGTGCCGGTTTGTTTGTATGTTATGTACTCACACTGACTTGAATGGAATAGTATTTCATCCCATTCGTGTTGTCAATTCTGTGAGCTTTGATCTGTGTAAAACTCATAACTTAACAGATTCCTATCATAGCATAGAGACTATAGCTGTACTGAACAGTATTGTCAGTAAACAGCTAAAATTATTTCCATGCAACCCACCCAACGTTACCGAATGCAAAAAATCCTTTAGTAGGTGAGCTCGAGCTCGTTCCTTGTACCACAAAGTATATGTCTAGGCTCTTGCCTAATTCAAAGTTATTAAAATCATTAGTGTGAAGAATAACATTACCTGGTAATATTTTGGAAGAACGGACTCGTTTCAGGCCGTACGTAGCTCGGCGTGTGTTGCGAGTAGTCCGGTATTATGTTCTCGTGTTCCGTTATACACCGCCCGTTTATGCAATACTGAAACACCGTACGATAGTGGACACATAAAAAACCTGAGATCATTCTACATTTTATTGAGTAAAATTGCAAGAATTTAGTTTTACCTGTCCATCTCCACAAGGCGAGCCTTCAGCTGCGGGTCGATACGCCACGCAGTACCCGCTCGCCGCGTCAAAACAGAACAGCTGGGCGCAAACTCGCTCGTCTTTGAAACACGCACTGAAACATACAGGTTTAGGTATATCATTTGTTTTCTGCCTCAAAACTTATGCAGCATAAGTAGGGGCTACATATTCATCCATTCTGATATGCAGTATATCAGGATGCAGTAGTAGCTTGAATATTATTTTAGATGAATTATGAGCTTCCAAGCACTGACAGCATGTAATATAAAAAAAATTAAACATTTATACTAATATCTACGCATTTAAATTGTAAATACTGACATCGAGCGTACTAGTTGTCGCGACATTTCGTACGCTCCGTACGCTCCGATTCCGACGCAGTGAACGCGTAGCTTTATGGCGTAATCGTAAAAAACTTTTCTGAGTACAGGTTATATCATTCCCGCTACACACTGCTAGAATACTTGCGAACTAGATACCTCACAAAGTTTTTAGTGTTTACTAGATATTAATTATTTTCGCGAAAAATATCGTAAGTGCTCAAGTAGTATTTGAATTGGCAGTTTACCTAGTGCCTCTATCTTTCCGGCACTGTGCGTCCAGTGTAAGTAACCGGCCGGGCAGTACCCTCGGTAATGAGTCGTCTTCATGTGGAGAGTTGTAAAGGCATGTTGCTGTGTCACCGCTGAAATTCAAAAAGTTTAGATTACGTAGGTACTCTAACTCCTTACTTCATAGTTGGTACAGAACACTATATTAAAAACAAAAAAAATGTTTTGCTACCCTTAATTTTTTTCAGAATAGTCCTAGGGATTCCTTCATCAGATTAGTTGAATTTGTATTTGTACAAGCGTAAACGTTCTCAAATGACGACCACAAATAAGTATACAAGTATTATACATATTAAGTACCTATACAAGTATATAAGTATTCTATCAGCATCTAGTTCCCATATTACAAGCTTTGCTTAGTTTGGGACTAGAGGGCGTCGTGTGAAATGTCCATGAATATTATTAAATACGAAGACGAAGACATAGGACGCTCCCCACGATGTACCGACATTATAAAGATCGTATTTCTTATTAAAAATTGGTATGACATTTTATGAACTTTTACCGGCTGATAACAGCAACTTACTTTAAGAAATGATGGAAGCTCTGAACAGAGCACGGCGACCATCGGAACCCTTTCTCCGTGTGCCTGAGATCTGACATGATGAAGCCATCTTCCCAACGGCATTTCTCAGCACCCGGTCCGCCGAGGTATGAGGGCGGGGGACTTCCGTCGTGTACTGCTCCTAGTCTGAATAAAGTAAAAAAAAATGGTTTGTAATATTAAAAATCATTTAAGTAGGTACTTACTTATACTTACCTATACTACGTTAGGTGTAGGTAGGTGTACGGCTCTGTTTTCTGATGCTGATAAAAGACCAAGTGAGCCGTTATGACTTTGTCTATATTTGTTAGCCATTTATATCCCGCCTATTCCCATAGAAATTATTTTAGTATCTATCTTGTATAGTCCAGTGTAAAGTATACAATTTTTTAGTATAAAACCATACTAGTAACCACAGACTATTAAAAATAATATCAATATTCTTAGCTAGTAACACAGTGAGTCATACGTTTTTTTTTTCGAAGCGGCTCTGTTGAAAATGTGCTGAAGACCGCTTGCCACCGACATACGTCAACGCATAAAATTAAAAATAAAACTCACAAATGGCCAACTTCATGAGCAGCGACGATGATGCCGGAGAAACCACCAGTGTCTTCAATGATGGCAACAGAGTTGACTTTCTCTAGCCGTTTGTTGACGACGCACGCGCCGCCCACGTACGCAAACCCTGGTGCATGAGGTTGTGTTACAATTTTGAAAGGTACTTGTCCAGTTTTGGTATGGATGTTGGCTAGTTTATTATTCGTAACAAAATCTTATTATTTCCTGACAAATCGAATGTAAGAAGGTAAATGACTTACAGGTACCAAAGTATTTTTTAAATCAATATTTTAAAATGATCGAGCAAATAGAAGTTGAAATGAGTGGATATTGGGATGTAATGAATTATTAAGAATATAATATTAATGGAAACTAACTAAATATAAGTAGATAGTAGGTAATGCAGATACTTACAGCAGCGAAGATGTTTTATAAATATCTTATTAGGTAAGTAGGTATGTAGATTGTAGGTACTTACATAGCTGATGAAAAAAATAAATTATTTACAAATAATCAAGCATGCGGCCATGCAAAACAAAGTGTTAGATCATGCATCCAAGCAGGTTTTGTAGCATTAATATTAGCTTTCGTAAACAACCATGCAATTATTATAAATGCCATCTTAAAACATAATATAATGTTTTTTTTATTATGTCCATAGTTTTGGGCAAAAAACCCAAAATTCAAATTAAAATAATTTTGTAAAATAAAATAGCCCGTAATCAAAAATCACCAAATAAGTTTCCCAATCCATACATTTCCCATTGCGGATGCATCCGATTTGTTCGTTCCTTTACTTCTGCTTCGCTTACCTAGGACGTTTGGTGCATTCTACTAATGAAGATAATAAACATTTTAATTAGGATTACGATACCTTTCTAACGTCATTGGTAGGTAGTATAAACTTAGCCCCTGTTTTATAAAAATGTAGTGTTGACATTATGTCATTTTTTCGTAAAATTATCTCAAAGTTTTTTAAGATAAATAGAAAAATTAAAGAAAAATAAGGTATACCTATTAAGTACGTAGGTAGTACATTTTGAACAAGAACAAATTAGGTATCGGTACAAAAATAATCAAAAAAATGTAGGACGAGGACAGTAGGTATCTTTATAAATTTCAATTTGATAAATCTACGTCTTGACATAAAACTAATCTATAGGTGGGTTTGGTGTCAATGATTTTTTGTAATTATGTTGTACCTAATAACTACATAAAGTCATAGGTACCTACTTAGGTTTTTACATAAAATGTATAAACATTAAGCGATTCATGCACAATCATGTGAGAATAGGTACGTTCTAAGATAATGATAAAAATAACTAAAACTAATATTCCTCACTTGATTTGCAAGCCATACAAAACGATGATTGGAAATGTCTAGAAACAAATAAAACATGAGACAGGCATTCAATGGAGCATGAAGATAAAAAGGTTATATTATATCAACGTTGTGTATGTGACTATACTACAAAATGAAATGTTTATCTGTAAAAATATATTACAAATTATAATGGTAAGATCAATCTAGAAGAAAAGTCAACAGTAAATTGCGGAAAGACAGAATATTATTCACAAGTGCGAATATGATATTTTGGAATTGGATAAGGGTATCGTGGAATTTGGTCCCAAAGTGAATAAATATAAATATTATGGGTGTGGGACATTATGAAAAAAAGTGAAGGCGTGCTCTTTTAAAATAAATTTGTAACACGCCTACCTGCCGTCCCTCTATTGCACGCATCGTTCGCAAATTGTCTTCTGCACATGTCTAGTCTGAAATACATTACGGAAATAATAAGAATAACATTCCCCACAGACACCTAAGTACAAGATGTTTCATTCAAAGTGGAAATGAAAGTACTTCCAACATTGTAGTACGTCCAAGCGCTCTAAGAGCAAGCGTACACAACGCATGTGGCTAGAGTAAAACGTTATTTTTCAACTCTCACTCAAGCTGTTTGATCGGTGGAATAATCTACTATCCTGAGAGTTTTGCACTATACGCATACCCTAGTGTAAAACATAATTTCAGCGCCATTACCAAATCCTTTACCTCATGAATTAAAATTATTAAGCCAAATTAATGTTTCACTTGAAGCATTATGTTAATGCTGATACCACTCGCAATCCATGGTCTTATAAATGAGTTTACCAGCGGTGCCTTTAGTGCAGCGACCACCCTTGCGTCGTCGGCACATGTCGTACCTGTTGGTCAAATCAGTTTTTGGTTCGTGGTCCGTTCAATGTGACCATCACTTATCTTATGTTTGAAACTTGGAATAATGGCGCTAAATTTACTCATTTTGAAAACTAAGTCATACTTACTGTTTCATCTGTAAAACGTGAAATCAAACAAATTAAATCGAATCAAAATTAAATTACTTACATTGTTACTTAAAACATCAACACAAAATTTGTATTCAATCTACCTACATCCTACCATTCAGGGATAGGGAATGTAAGTAATTGATTTTATTTAAATTCTTGACCCAAACCAGACTCAATAAAAAAGGTAAATGCAAATTAGTTGTTCTGGTTATAATATCAAGATCATTGTCAAAATACTCTTTAAAAGCTGACATAAGTGTTAGAATTTGAATGCATCTCTCCTCTCCACATTTTATCAGACTTTGAAGAGAATGTCATAGCTTCCACTTTGTATAAACCAGACATACTTATATTATAACTTCAATCGATTCTGGTATCTTTTGAATATTTCTAACTAAGTGTTATTATATTCACTTATGGATTTCATAAGTACCTACTGGACATAATATGTCCAGACATTCGACAAACATTAGAAAAGTCTTTAGAGCACTCTTCATGTGGGTAGACCAATAACTTTGTTGCAATTTGACTTAAATCATAAATTGACAAGTTCAAATGCTTTTTATTATTTGTGGAAGTACCATTGTACAAAATAAATACTTTCATGTTACTCTCTAGGGTAATCTCTCGCTCTCTCACCTAATATACAGAGAACTTACTTGGTGATAGCAACAGCTATGTCGTAGACTGGCAGCCGTCTCTCTCTGAACAGATACTTGCCCATGTCAGTGAGCGCAGCAGCAGAGTCAATAGCGTCTCTGCCGACACGGTTCCTCTCTAAGTATGGTGTTGCGTCTCTGCCCTATAACCAAAGATAAAGAAGGTATGCTTAGAACTAGGTAACTATGTCATTTATTATGCAAACGCATCCCATGGTTACCACAAAGGTTTGAAATAGTAACGCGTTCTGTCGCACGTCTTATCGTACAAATAGATTTGATTAGGGATTTCATACAAGAGTCTGAATCAGTGCTTGAGTAGTAAATGCAAATACGGACCTTAAAGTACAATTTTATTTTTGGGCCACAATTATAATACAAGGTGGACGTTTTCCTTTATTTGTCTATTCATTGTAGTGGTAGAATGAACGGGCCTTGCTATTGCTTTTTCTATCATTTCATTTCGCTGTTGCTGTCATTGCCAATGTCAATGTCATGAAGAATTTGTAAAACGTCATTTCATTTCGTAATGGCGCCAAATTGAAAAAATTGAATTCAATTTAGAACGAAAACTTTTATTTTATGAATTTATAAAATGGCACAAGAAGCCGTGTTAAAATATTTGGTGGACACAAATCGTCCATATTCCTGTGCAGACGTAACAGTGAATTTACGCGGTGTTTACTCGAAGGGAGTGGTGCAAAAAACACTGGACGCCTTGAGTGAAAGTGGAAAAATTCGGTGCAAATTGTATGGAAAGCAGAAGGTTTTCGTGGCTATACAAACTGAAACTGCTGTAGGGGATGATGATATTGAAGGTACGAGTAGATATACACTTCTGGCTAGCCAAGTAGGTATCTACCGACCAGCTCAGACCAGAGAACCAGTCATTGCAAATTGAAACAAAATACCTAGGTACTAACCATTAGCTTGACGAAGTTTGAAATTCGCCTAGTAAACTACTTACCTACATGTTTAAGAGAAAACCCTTAGGTATCCTAGGTAGACCTACTTACTAACGTACACTTGAAACCCTACCTACCCAATAAAAACCTAACGTTAATATCTAAGTACCTATTCTACCTCTACCTAATGTTTCAGATTTTGAATCTCAAGTAAAAAATCTAACCGAAGCTATAGCAGAGAAGACTGGTGCAATAAAAACAGCAGATAACACTCTGAAGACTCTTATCTCAACCCCGACTACAGAATCAGCTAAAACTCAAACAGAAGAAGTACAAAAGACTTTGACCTCTTTGGAGAGTAAACTGGAGATGCTGAAGAATTCAAAGGAGGTTGTGAGTGCGGAGGAAAAAAATAAAATTCTGGATGAGCATGATAAACTGTTTCGGGAATACAGGTAAGGTACCTACAAATTTGTCTGATTTTATAACATTCAGAGTTATGAGTTGACCCAGATTCAAACTTAATGGCTTTGGGATGTTATGAAACTGGCCTAAAAAAATTGGTTGGTATAAAACTTTTATTTTTATGCTCACCTATGTAGTTTTGCTCGGTAAAAGTTTTCCCAAATTAGAAGTTTTCAGTTCGCCTAATCCTAAGCTGCCCTGAGCATCTTTTTTTAAAATAATTTATAGGCAAACACTTGATCGCTATCTTACTTGATGTTAAGTGACGATGAGGTCCATGATGTAGCAGTGCTACATCATGGACCTCATGCCTTTAAATTAAAGGTAAGCGTGCTACAGTAGCACGCTTACCTTTAATTTAAAGGCATCAAGACAACTGAATAATTTTTTTAAATTTATTAGGAAAAGAAAGAGAATGAGCAATGATATGCTGGATGCAATATTAGAGGGCTGTCCAAAACCTAAGAAGACTTTGTTAGAAGAACTATGTATCGAAACTGATGAGATGGTCAGCTTCAAAGTTACTTTGGCTAATTAGTCTGATAATTACCTAATTACTTAGTTACATACTGATTTTCCATTGTAATTTAGAAATAAGTTAATAGATGATTCAATAATATGGCCTTTTTAATTCAGTATAAAAGTTTTTTTTAATAAATTTTAAATTTAATTGCAACCAATGGAGTAATTTTCAATATTTACAAAATACACATGGATCAGTTGAGCTATCTACTAACTGTTGCAACTGATTTATAGGTAGCTCAACTGATCCAAATCAGTAACAATTGGATGCGTGCCCAAGACACTGGTTGCATTGCCGCGCATCTTAAATAAAACTAACTTAGCAGTACGATAGGCGGTAGCGCTGATAGCGAATTTCTTCCAGGCAATCATGGATAAGATACCCTACATAAGTAGCCGAGAGAGTCGCAATACATCCATATGTATACCCATACCAATACCCATGTATTGGTTAAATTCTTGTCTATGTATGTATATTATTCTCATCATCACGTCAGTCCATTAGCACCCATTGCTGAGTATAATCGAGTCTTAGTATCATACTTACTCTAGATATAATAATTCCAGCGATAGATATCCTTATTCTGGGCCCCTTGAGCAGTTTGTATCTGAGATCGACACCGTTCCAGAACGAGACGAAATATCGCTTTATCTGCACGTTATCGCCCCCGTGTAATCTGGAATTAGAAATAGATAAATAAAATCGCCGAAATAATATCGAAACAACACTGATTTTCGTATTTTATGTTGTTTCCTTCACGGTTTGAGAGTAGGTACAGTCTGCTACACATCAACCTATCAACGGTTCGAACTTTTAACTATTATAATTAGAATGTTGCGAATTATGCGAGAGGGACGATATATTTTGTGAGACTCGCTACTTGCGCGCCACTCGCCTACACCTATTGCGATACTTGATTCGCAACATTCAAATTATAATAGTTCAAAGTTCAAACAGTGGATTGGTTGATGTGTAGCCGACTGTACCAGCATTGGGTAGGTAGGTTCTTAAATTTTTTTCACGAAAATTTTCTTTTATCGTCGACCGGATTCGACTGAAGCGAGTTTAACTCAAGTTTAGTTTGAAATAACTCGTCACATCACTATTATTACTTAAACTGACTGAATATCGCCTGGTGTTAGAATGCTTTTTTTATACACTTAAATGATGGAACCAGCCGATAGCCCGCCTGATGTTAAGTTACCTATACCTATAACAATGCATTGCCTCACTAAGCATGTCCACTGAGGACGTGCCTTGCACTGAGCCCATCACTCTGAGACATGAAGGTGTTAAGTCTCATGTGCCTGTAATAGCACCGGCAGCCATACCCTTCAAACCGGAACACAGCAATGCGAGCATCACTGTGCACACGAAATAGGTACGGTGCTAGTACTTCCCCGAACGAGCTCTTGTACAACTAGCTCTCCCTAGTAGCAATTTGTGTTGGCCAACGGTTGCCAACGGTTGGGATCACGTTGGGAAGTGGTAGTGACATTGCCTACAGCGAGCCAACGAACAGCCAACTCAAATTTTATTACGACAATTTCTAAACAATCTCCCAACATTGGCCCAACTACTGATAATAGTTGTTTTAACAACCGTAAATACATACGATGAGCAAATGATGGCCCAACATATGTTTTTGGTTCGGTTGCCGACGAAATTTCTATACAGTAAGCCAACGCTGGCCCAACTGTAATAAATCAACTGTATTCCCAACCAAAATCATCCACAATTCCCCTACAAATGCCCTACCGAGGTATTCGGTTGGAATACTAACACAAAATCCTTACTTTGAGCCAACCAAGTGCCAACGGTAGTTTTCTGATAAAATCCCAACTGAAAACAATCACGATTCCCCTACAAATGCCCTACCGAGGTATTCGGTTGGAATACTAACACAAATTCTTTACTATGAGCCAACCAAGTGCCAACGGTAGTTTTCTGATAAAATCCCAACTGAAAACAATCACGATTCCCCTACAAATGCCCTACCGAGGTATTCGGTTGGAATACTAACACAAATTCTTTACTATGAGCCAACCAAGTGCCAACGATAGTTTTCTGATAAAATCCCAACCGAAAACAATCACGATTCCCCTACAAATTCCCTACCGAGGTATTCGGTTAGAATACTAACACAAATTCTTTACTATGAGCCAACCAAGTGCCAACGATAGTTTTCTGATAAAATCCCAACCGAAAACAATCACGATTTCCCTACAAATGCCCTACCGAGGTATTCGGTTGGAATACTAACACAAATTCTTTACTATGAGCCAACCAAGTGCCAACGGTAGTTTTCTGATAAAATCCCAACTGAAAACAATCACGATTCCCCTACAAATGCCCCACCGAGGTATTCGGTTGGAATACTAACACAAATTCTTTACTATGAGCCAACCAAGTGCCAACGATAGTTTTCTGATAAAATCCCAACCGAAAACAATCACGATTCCCCTACAAATTCCCTACCGAGGTATTCGGTTAGAATACTAACACAAATTCTTTACTATGAGCCAACCAAGTGCCAACGATAGTTTTCTGATAAAATCCCAACTGAAAACAATCACGATTTCCCTACAAATGCCCTACCGAGGTATTCGGTTGGAATACTAACACAAATTCTTTACTATGAGCCAACCAAGTGCCAACGATAGTTTTCTGATAAAATCCCAACCGAAAACAATCACGATTCCCCTACAAATTCCCTACCGAGGTATTCGGTTGGAATACTAACACAAATTCTTTACTATGAGCCAACCAAGTGCCAACGATAGTTTTCTGACAAAATCCCAACCGAAAACAATCACGATTCCCCTACAAATGCCCTACCGAGGTATTCGGTTGGAATACTAACACAAATTCTTTACTATGAGCCAACCAAGTGCCAACGATAGTTTTCTGATAAAATCCCAACCGAAAACAATCACGATGCCCCTACAAATGCCCTACCGAGGTATTCTGTTGGAATACTAACACAAATTCTTTACTATGAGCCAACCAAGTGCCAACGATAGTTTTCTGATAAAATCCCAACCGAAAACAATCACGATTCCCCTACAAATGCCCTACCGAGGTATTCGGTTGGAATACTAACACAAATTCTTTACTATGAGCCAACCAAGTGCCAACGATAGTTTTCTGATAAAATCCCAACCGAAAACAATCACGATTCCCCTACAAATTCCCTACCGAGGTATTCGGTTGGAATACTAACACAAATTCTTTACTATGAGCCAACCAAGTGCCAACGATAGTTTTCTGATAAAATCCCAACCGAAAACAATCACGATTCCCCTACAAATGCCCTACCGAGGTATTCGGTTGGAATACTAACACAAATTCTTTACTATGAGCCAACCAAGTGCCAACGATAGTTTTCTGATAAAATCCCAACCGAAAACAATCACGATGCCCCTACAAATGCCCTACCGAGGTATTCGGTTGGAATACTAACACAAATTCTTTACTATGAGCCAACCAAGTGCCAACGATAGTTTTCTGATAAAATCCCAACCGAAAACAATCACGATTCCCCTACAAATTCCCTACCGAGGTATTCGGTTGGAATACTAACACAAATTCTTTACTATGAGCCAACCAAGTGCCAACGATAGTTTTCTGATAAAATCCCAACCGAAAACAATCACGATTCCCCTACAAATTCCCTACCGAGGTATTCGGTTGGAATACTAACACAAATTCTTTACTATGAGCCAACCAAGTGCCAACGATAGTTTTCTGATAAAATCCCAACCGAAAACAATCACGATTCCCCTACAAATGCCCTACCGAGGTATTCGGTTGGAATACTAACACAAATTCTTTACTATGAGCCAACCAAGTGCCAACGATAGT
Source organism: Gandaritis pyraliata (assembly GCA_947859175.1). Taxonomy (NCBI): domain Eukaryota; kingdom Metazoa; phylum Arthropoda; class Insecta; order Lepidoptera; family Geometridae; genus Gandaritis; species Gandaritis pyraliata. Next base: position 3,951,034 of record OX401874.1, on the reverse strand, counting down.
TTTCTGATAAAATCCCAACCGAAAACAATCACGATTCCCCTACAAATTCCCTAGAAATACCGTCCTACCTACTACGTTTTGATTTTGAACAACAGAAATGCCTTACCGAGGTGGTATATAGGTACCTACCTACCTATATTCGGTTGAAATACTAACAGAAGATCTTACTATGAACCAACCAGGTAGGTAGGTACATATATGTACATACATAAACTAGGTAGGAATGTTTGTTCGAGCATAACTTTACTACCGCCGATTTGTACCTATCTCAATAAATTTATTATTTCGGACTAAGTTACAACTAGGTAGGTAGGTATGTAGTCTGAACGAAAATTTATCGAATTGAATTGAATTGTTGCCTAAAAATGGCCTAGATTGTTTGACCGTATTGTGGGTATACGTAAATAGTGATAGATAGTTAGGTACCTACCTACCCATGTATACGGTAGGTAGAACTCGTGGCGATCATCGAACGAGCGGCCGCGGCGCGGCGGCGCCGTTGAAATAAAAGAATATCAGTCGTAAGGTAATTAAAATAAGATCGAAAATCATTTGTTCCAGAAAAATCACGCCTTGTCTCGAAGCACCGACCTTACCTACCTAGGTAGGTATAATAATGAACATGAACAGGTCCAATAGGTAGGTAGATATTTACCTATTCAATCCATCTCTGGATTTGATTTACTTTACTAGTAGTAGGTACCTATAGGTAGGTAGGTACCTCTTAATTTTATTATAAGTTAGTATAGGGTACCTAGGTACCTACTTATTACATATAGACATGGGACATATATGGGTGGGCTAAACATGATTAAGAAAATGCCACCTACCTACCTAACCTACCTAGGTACCTACCTACATTTTTTTACAAGCTACCTAGGTATGTCTTTATGTAGGCACCTGTCTACACTAATTCCAACCGAAAACAATCACGATTCCCTTATAAATTATGCCCATCAGTCATTCGCTCGCTCGGTCAACTAGGTAAGTAGGTAGGTACCTAGACAGGTAAGTACAGGTACGTCGATGAAATGCAGAGCTATTTACGACCACGATATCAATCCTTGGCTAATCTAACTCACAATCTTACCAGCAAACCTTTGATAGGTATAGTTACTTATACTATAACTTGTCGACCTACCTTTATCCAATTTCATGAAGATTTCATTCAATCTTCAGGTCGAAAGTTTTGCTCAAAAAAAACATTCTTACACACAAACTAGGTAGGTAGGAATGTTTGTTCGAACATAACTTTACGAGCGCCGCCGCCGATTTATAGGTACCTACCTACCTATCTCAATTGATTTCAGACTAAGTTACAACTATGTTGAACTATAATTTATCTATATACCTACCTAGTCAACCTAGTCTGAACTATAATTTATCTATATATAATTTGCCTAGATGGCCTAGATTTCTTGAACGTATTGTACGTAAATAGTGAAGACTAGCTGATACCCGCGATTTCTTAGGTACGCGTGCAAAACTTTCCACTAAAATATCTGTCAACCAACATACGATGTACCTAGGTAGGTACGTACCTCGTGTCAAAGGCTGCTTTTGGTTTAGGGAGGTCAAGCAAGCCTATCTAAGAATCCACGTCTTTAATTTCAATAAAATATAGGTAGCCTACCTATGTTTCAATCCCAAAATAAGGCTTCTGAATGGTATAAGTTTCATTGAAATTGGTCCAGTAGTTTAGGTGTGATTTGCGAACAAACAAACAGACAAACAAACAAACTCGATTTTCGGAATCAGAATCGTTTCTTTAGTTGCGCCGTTGATATAAAGGAATGTCAGTGGTAACTTCATTTAAATAAGGTCGAAAATCATTTGTTCAAGAAAAATCACGAATGCGGTTGTGATTGTAATAATAATAAATAAATGTTCATGGACATTCTAGTCCCAAACTAAGCTAAATAGCTTGTAGGTAGGTAGGTACTATGGGAACTAGATTGCTGATAGAATACCTAGTATATACTAGAGACAAATTGTTGGCGTCGCTTGGGCTTACCACAGGTAAAAATATTCGGATCACCTCCATTTTTTTATCGAATAATAGTTTTTATTGGTTGAAAAAATTCTCTAACCTCTACAATAAGAATCGATTTTTCTTAATTCAAAATTAATCGATTAATCGAATTTTAATTAAAAGAATTATTAACATCGATGTTTTTTTTCGATTCGATACATCAGAACCGTACATCGATGTCATTCGATGTATCGGGTGAAAACATCGATACTTTGTAAGCATCGAGTACTTTTTTAAGGTTTCGTACTCAAAGGGTAAAAAACGGAACCCTATTACTATGATTTTGCTGTCCTTTGTGTCCGCTGTGATTTGTATGATTTTCGGTTTAACTTGAATGAGTATTTAATATAGAAGACGTTTTAGTTTTAAGAAATAACAACTGTGTCATATACCTACGGTGGAAAATGGGGGTGATGGTGATCTAGAAGCTCGCCGGCCGACACGACATAAACAGTTTTTTTTTGTCACTGACTCGTGTGCAGTGCTGCCAACATAATTTTTTAGTACACGATGGCCGCAACGACATTATATTGTCAGTGCACTATTGAATAACAAAACTTTTTTTTTTTAAATAAACAAATACTTAGGAAAAAAAATTTTAGGGGGCAAACATGAGTTTTTATGAAATTAATTGGTTATAATCGATTCGATGTTTTTCTCCTAAACATTGAAAAAACATCGATACATCGAGTATATCGAAAGCATTTCAAAACATCGGATCGATTCGATGTATCGCATTGTAAATATCGATGTTTTCGATGCATCGATGTATATCGAATATCCCTACTCTAGAGACGACGCTCTTTTCGGTCAGGTCTTCCGCCATTTTGTGTTAATACGCAGCAGCCGCCAGCCAGTCTACAGCGAATATTGAATTAATTCTCCAAAACGTGAGTGCCTTCTCAATTCTAGATAGAAAATTTTGTGACCTGAGTTTTCTTTGTGGTATGAATACATACCTACGTACGTGTAGCCGATCAATGCTTGCGTTTTGCTAAACACAGCATCGATCGGTTGTGATTGTGATATAATTTATCCAATATTTTATGTAGGTATGCCAGAACAGAACGACAAGCCACGGTAATGTACAGTCTGTGTGTACAGTGTGGTAGAATTTACCGAAGACGAGGATTGTATTAGTGTAATAAGGGATGAATGGATTACTCCTCGAAAAACACATTGCATGTGGCCACCGAAGACAACAAAATTGAATAGGTGCCTTAGTGGTTCAATTGTGCCTGATACAACATGGAATTTGTTCGGTACCTATTAGGCGTGTATTTTATACAACAGGTACCTACCTACATAAACTTAGTAAACCTGTTGCAATATTACAACTTGAGGTAATAAATTACCCTATAGGTAATAAGTAGCTACTTTGACTCTTTACAATAATTTTAGATGACCTGGGCAAAGCTTTTGCTAAAGCAAAACAGGTTGAATATGACTCGGAGGTGAATAGTGACGGTAACCTTATAATATCCACAGAGAGGAGGCGTTACAAAACAAAAAAAATATATGACAGTGATACCACCAGTCACTCATCAGACGCAGAGACTGAATTACAGTACCCAAAACCACCTGAAGGGCTGGATCACCTGGGTGCTACCGATGCTGACTGTAAGTACCTACTAGTGCCATCATGCCTGAATAAGTAAATCTGTCGTTAGGGTTCGAGGGTAATCATGGTATGACTTTGTCTATCCGTCTATCTGTCACAAACCTAACGACAGATTTACTTATTCAGACATGATGGCATCATCCGAAGGTCATCATGGTATGACTTTGTCTATTCATGAGCCTGAAACTAACAGCCAAATGACAGCAGCCAAATCCAATAATCCAGGGCCGAACTGAGGATAAATCAATAAATTCTAAATTTTTATTTCTGACGCTATGTGTTTAATATTATGTTGAGTCTATGAAAACCTAATTAAAATTTTATTTTAAGGTACACTGGATTTGACTCTCACACCAATTCAAGATGAATTGACTGTACATAAATCACATGCTTTAGGTAAGAATAAGTAAACTAAAAACTTGTAGATTCTGATTGGTCTAATAGTATAGTGGGTGGTAACAGGGTGTTCTTTTAGAGAGCGAGGCCTCACTCTCACTTGAAATTTTTTATATTTTTTTTACTACACATTTTTTTACAAAAGTAGGTATTTTAAATATTTTTAAAATTATTAGTTTATTAGTTCTTAATTTTTTTTTTCTATTTTAGATGTGATTGCAAAGCACTTGGCTCGTATTGAAAGTGACATAAAAGATCTGCAAATATCACAGCATGAAATATTGCAAAGACTTCGATCTTCTGGGCCTGTCACTGGAATTGAGCTGTCTCTTCCAGAAGGGATAACATTACCATGTGATGATCATGAAGCTCTAAATAAAATCGAAATATATATTGACGAAAATGGGAAACATTTGGTAGGTAACTATAATCCCCAAAAATACATAAATGTAAAAATTGTGTTTAGTAGACATTTAGTTTTATTAGTATTTATTCTAATTACAGGTTACTCATCTTAGCTTAGTGGGTGGAAACAAGCTAGCTGTCATTATAAGAAGAATTTTAGAGAAACTATTCAGTAACAGACTTGCTTTGCAATACAATTGGACAGGAAAAAATAACAAGCTACCATTAAAGGATTTAAAATTAATGAAAGTTATAAGAGGTAGGTTATCTTACTTTTATTAGGACCACTTCATCAAGAATCAGACTAGGTGGTTCGTTTCGTAACTTGTCTTTTTATATTTATAGATGCAGTGCGACAAAACAAAATAGCAGAAAAAGCAACAGATTCTGAAATACATGAAGTGATATCTAACTGGTTCAGATTTACCAAAGATCGCAATGGAGGAAGAGAGGCTCGTAGAGTTAAGCAGTAACAAATTAATATTATGTGTACCTACTTAAAAATGTTCCATTCTTTCTGTATTTTTTCTATATAGAAGAAGCTACTATTTTATGAATAATAAATATAAAATTAAATATATTTAATGTATTTTATTTTAGTGTTTCAGATTCAATCCTTTTCTACATTGGCTTCACGTCGGGTTTCACACGGAGAGACCCTACCGAAGAATGGATATCTACGGTGGCTTTACGTTTGTTTTCCTATCGGAAGTCCTACAGTAGAATGAATACGTTGGCTTATGTTGTTCTCCTTATGGAAGCCCTACCTATGTAAGAATACCATTATCTACGGTGGCTTTACGTCGTTTTCCTTACGGAGGCTCTACCAAAGAATGGATATCTACGTTGCAGGTAGATATCTATTCTTTGGTAGATCCTCCGTACGGAAAACGACGTAAAGCCAACGTAGATAATGGTATTCTTACTTAGGTAGGGCCTCCATAAGGAGAACAACATAAAGCCAACGTATTCATTCTACTGTAGGGCCTCCGATAAGAAAACAAACGTAAGGCCAACGTATTCATTCTTCGGTAGGGCCTTCGTCAGGAAAATAACGTAAAGCCAACGTATTCTTTCTTAGGTAGGGCCTACGTAAGAAAACTACGTAGATATATGGTATTCTTTGTTAGGTAGGGCCTACGTAAGAAAAACAACGTAGATATATGGTATTCTTTGTTAGGTAGGGCCTACGTTAGGTTAACAACGTAGCGCCAACGTAGATATATAGTATTCTTTATTAGGTAGGGCCAACGTAGAATTCTTTAGTAGGGCCTCTGTGAGTAATCTCTACGCTTAACCGACGATAGAATGTTTAGTTAGTAAATGGTAGGTTTGTCATCCCTAAAAACAGTTGGCCCGACAGAAAGGCCCAACGTAGCACCAACGTGGATTTACTGCATTGTATTCAGTTGGATAACACTGATGGGCCCAACGAAGCGTACAATTGTTGGCTGTTTGTTGGGCCTTTGTCATAGATGGCAAATGGTTAGGTTTGTCATCCCTAAAAGTAGTTGGCCCGACAGTAGGGCCCAACGGAGAGCCTACGTGGATTTACTGTATTATCTTTGGTTGGCCTTTTGTTGGTTAATACTAGTTGGCCCGACATGGCGGCCCAACGTTAATTCTACCGTTGGTCCTACAGTTTTTAGGGATGACAAACCTAACCGTTGGCCAACCACTTTAGGGACGGAGGCCCAACGGTTTGCCTACAAAAAATGCTACTAGGGCTACTACTCGAGAATGCTGGGTTTATGATTTACCTACCTACCTTCACTGTTTGATAGCACTAGTGTGAACAAGACAAACCTATATCCGTCATAATCGACTATGACCAGTATCTCTGGGTAGATGACGTAGGGCGCGTCTCGCGTCTGCCGGCTGAGGATATCCGCTGAGCGCTTTCTTCTGTACCGTTTGCTGATGTGGTCGGGCTCCATGAACGCTGGAATAGAAAAAAAAATTGTTTTATCATTTGGTCTTTCAACAAAAACTAGCTGATTATAATTTATATCACAAAATCATCTATTTTACGAGTCTGGGTGGTTCTCATGAGAAATAAATCAAAACAAGATCATTATGGAGGCACCTGTTTTTAATAGACATACATCAGCCAATGTCACGTGTTCTTTGACATTTATTGCAAGCCGTATTTTTATTAGGCATAGGTACTTCATTAAAATTATTTCTATTCATTTTTTTTTAATAAATTGGTATAGTACAGTCAGCATTACCTAGTTACTAGTAAATAATAAGACGAAGTATGAAAACTGAAAATGAAAATTAGCAACTTCTCATTTTTTTATCATGTAAAAACTTTAAGCCGAAAAAAACAAACAATAATGCAATTTTGTGAAAAAAAATGAGATCTATTTCTTATGCTAAATGTACATACTAATACTAGATGTACCTACATATTAATATTCTAGATGCGAAAGTTAGGTTAGGATGTTTATGGCTCTCCCGTCGATTGAAAACTTATCCCACTATTTGATCCAAAAAGGGTACTAATTAACCTAATTAGGAATTAGCAAATGATTCCACGGCAGAAGTAGGTAGTTTTAAAATATCTAGGTACATATTTCATTCATAAGTTATCATCAATGATAGTAGTAAATGGAAAAATTTATTCATATAGTCATAGAAACGTTAAGAGTCAGGAAGTCTACTATCGCGCAATTTTAAAAGGTGTTTTTAAGAAAACTTCGGATTTTCCACTACTATTATTGTCCCAGCGCGATAACAGGTTTTATTAATAATCATGAATAATAAATAATAATGACGTCATAAATTCGGTCTGACCTTATGACCCTTGCCTCCGAGACGCAATAAAAAGTATTTAAAATATAAAACTGATCAAGTGCGTGTAATCACGACGTACAAGGGTTCCGTACTGTCGTTTCTAAGCCTCCATCTTTTTAACACCTGACCGAAAAAACTGAAGTTTCTGTTTGTTTGTTTGTTTGTCTCTGCCCCTGTTGCTCTGAAAGTAGGGGCTCCGATTTCAATGCGGTTTTTTTTAAGAAAGGTGATCGATCTATCTGAGATGGTTCTTAGCTGTGTTTGGTGAAAATTGGTAGAGCCGGTTCCATGATGAGATTCATCAGTGAAAACTAGTTTTGAAGAATCTCAGGCATTACTTGAAGTTTGAAAAACACTTGTTCTAACTCATAGATAGATAGATAGAAAATACTTTATTGCACACCTTAACCTAGGGACTACTATAACATACAAAACAAAACTTAACTAATTGTACAATGGGCGGTCTTATCGCCACATACGATCCCACTGAAGTCGTTATTAATACCTGCACATATTAAAGTAGGTAGGTATGTACCTTACCTACTTACCACCCAGCACTTAGCTAAGGGGAATTATATAACGTCATGTACCATACAGGTTTTTATGTAAAACTCTGATAAAGTAATTATTATTAATCATTATGAATAATGTTTCTGTTCAATAAGTAATAATCCTTTGCATTTATTCTATCTATCTATTGTAGATGACTTATACAAAGTCAGGAGGCACTTTTTGCCCATGCCCCTATGAATAGAACGCTGCAGTGCCTGGGACATGATGTAGGTGGAGTAGTCTAGTCTGCCTTACCCACAGGAAAGACACAATACGTGCGGAGCTGACTAAGCCGCGGGTTTCTTCACAATGTTTTCCTTCACCGTTTTAGAGCACTGGCATTGTGCACTTGAATTTTTCGAATAGAAAATCCATTAGTAGACGACTGGTTTTGAATCCACGACCTGTGTAGCACTGGTGATCTATTAGTGTTCAATAAGTACCTACATTATATTTCCTTATCTGTGGCTATACCCTTATAATTAATTCTTTTCAATTATGACGTTCTTCTTCTCTTCTATATGGCCTCTGTCCGTCATTTCGACAGACAATTTTGCCAGTGTCAAGTAGATTATTTGGAATAAGTTTAGTCAAGTCGAGTCATAGATATGTCAAGTCATTTGTTTAAAAAAATGTTTGTTTTTGACGCAGATCGCTATAAAAGCTTACCGAAGTTTGAATCGCGTTATTACGAAACGATCACGTTGGTGTTACCTTACCTACTAAGGTTTCAATTTTGAAATTTGTCTACGGAATTCTAATTAAACAAGATAGTTAACAAACTAGAAATGTTAATAGCCAGAAAAGCATCAAGATTTATTTAATATCAAAAATGCAGATTCGATTCGGTATTTTAAATGAAATTAAACAAATCTTAGTTTTTGGGTGTTGACGTACTAATTGCTGATAATGATACACCACAGCTATTAATTAATTAGCGGTATCGAGCTGTCAATATTATTTGCATAGCGTGAGAAATTAAAACAGAACAAAGATCCGGAATTTTTTGATATTCCGTGTATTTTTTTTTAGAAAAATCAAACTAAATTTACGAGCACGGTATCAAAAAAAATCTTATCTGGGCCCATAACTATATTTCACAGAAGCTGCCTCAGTAAGAAGTACCTAAGCCCAGAAATCGTAAAAAAGATGTCGAGTTACTTAGTCCTAAAAAAATCAAAACCCTTTTATTTTTTAATAGCTCTACATTCTTAAACATTGGATGCCCTTCGAACTAACGAACAAACAGACAGTCGGGCGTCGTTTAACTATCTTTAATTAGCAACTCTAGGGCCAACGCACATCTATCGACAAAACTGTTTTGTCGCGTACTTAGTGACGTGAAAATAAATTTTCTGTTATAACGAAAACAGCATATGCTGAATGCTTCCTCGTCATATGCTGTTTTCGTTATAACGAAAAAGCGAAAAAAGCGAACACAGCATGCATAAAATTATGTTTACCTTTCTATTATAGCATTGTTTAGTACCTACCTATTAAACATTGCTTTATACGCACATACCTAGAGAATGAACTGTGTTTTTTAATAAATAAGAATATAGAGTAATTATGTAGTGTACTTAATATTATTATTAAGTACTTAGGATGATTCTCATTAAATAAGCAAGTAACGAAAACAGCAAATAAAAAGAAGCATATCGTAACTAAAAAAGTTTTACTGAGAAGTTTCACATCACTAACTGTTCGACAAGACGTTTTGTCTTTGGTTTGCGTTCTCCCATAGACACATGATAATTATTTCCCGCCAAGACGACGACATTTTGAAATAACCTGTTATGCCGCCGCCATTTCAATAACCATAGACAATACTGCTCTTCCCGTGTTTATGATCGTGCATTTGGAGTTATGGTAATAATAATAAATAAGACAGAAGTAAAACCTAATAGGAAACACGTAGAAATAGTCTGGTAGAAATTATTGCAGCAAATTCTTGTTTGCTTGTGTTGAATGAAAAAAAAAACTGTTTTTTCATTTACAGAAGAATAAAGTCTTAACTATAATGTTACACGGATCTTTATCCCTCTGAAGTTAGGTGCAACAACGATTGCGCATGTACTGTTGTGCGGAAAAATTAGCTTAGGTACATCCAATTCGACTAAAAAATCGGTTCTGCGCAGATAGGTAGGACTTCAGAGGGGCAAAGATCCGTTGTGACTTGATAGCTGAAAACCAGCGCTGTGCTATACCTAGGTACTACTTAGGTATAGTGCAGCATCATGCTGAGACTGGGACCAATTTGCCCCCATGCACGCTTCATGGGCAGGTGGGCTTACCTACTTTGTTTTTTTATTGTTTATTTTTCATTTTTACTGTTTTGTAGGTAGGTAATAACTTACCTGTTCTTATAATAAGTCACTTAAGTCATCTGTATATTTGCTGAGGACAAATAAAGAATTATCTTATCTTATCTTATAGAGAAAAATAAATAAGTAGCTCAAGGCAAACCCTTGAAACATGAGCAACCGCATTTGCGTTTTTTGCGACAAAAACGAAGATCACGACTTGATCGACGTGCGTCCTCAAACACGTTCATAACACGGTAATCTGAACGTGATCAAACACGTCTTGTCACAAATCTAGATACCTAACACGTATCATGTTTCTGATGGAATATTGTTCGTTCTTTGCATACCAAGTTTTGGGTTCGTATTCATTGCTTGGGCACTAATCCGGACTCTAAACTTTTTTTATAGGTTTGTATGAAAATAGGGGCGTGTTCTAATACCTAGGTACCTACACCCAAAGCCTTGAAAACTTCTCAAGCTTCGAAAAGGTTAATCAAACATTTTACGATAGAATACACAGCAAATGATATGCGGTAGCAAACCAAACCGGTATATCGATTACCATAATCGATTTACCATGTGTGTAATCGAAAATCAGACGCACACGTGAAGATTGCACCATGGAGGTAAACTAGGTAAGTACGACTACTGCTTATTGGTTGAGCCCATCCCATCAAAAAATTATAACTAAGTAGGTAGAGTCCCAGGGCTCGTATGCTGTATTAGTGAATCCAGACTAAAGGTAGATCAAAAAATCTATATCCTCATTAGCGAGCTGATCATATGAACACAGAATACGGTCTACCACTTTCACAATCACATCAATTGAGACTATTTATAATTATAAGTTTTAAAACTACAAAAATCGACTTCAATTCGACTACCGGCTTCATCATCAGATGATGATGATGAAGTTCATTGGGAATGTTCTAGTGACCATAAACACCACTAAAAAGTCACAGGAAAGCATAATACGCAATTCCGTGCACGTGGATGGCATATTTTTTCCAGTTATTTCTATTTATAAGCCAAACTACTGAACCGATTTTGATGAAAATTGAATGGGACCAACCTGGAAGTACATCCTTTCAGATAAAAAAATATTTTTTTAAATCGGTTCATAAATGACGGAGTTCTGAGGTATCTAACACACATAAAAAAATACAAAAAAAAAAACATTCAACCGAATTGACCTTTTCCATTTTGAAGACGGTTATTAAAATTTTATAAAAAAAAACCTCAAGTTTATGTTTTTTTTGGGGGAGGGGGTTGAGATTCGCTGTCGTCTAAGAACTTTAACAGAGGTACGTGAGTCCATAAGTTTGAGGAACCCAGGTAACTACTATAAAGACGTCCCTGGTAGAGTGACTAGTGAACCTTATTGATATTTTTCTGTGCTACAAAGTTGCCCAGTAGGTATATTAAACTAGGTATTTCTAGTCTGTGGTAGGTAGTGACTTGAACTATCAATATCTTTGTTGAGTGCTGATAAAATAAATGACAATCTCATTTGCATAATGCATCACTGATTTATTCACATATAAAACTAAATTAAAAACTTACACAAATAGGTTTTCGTAAGAGCTCAGAATAATACCTACGTTTATTCGTGATCAAAGCACAGGTTTTATAGATAGATAGATAGAAAACTCTTTATTGTATCTGCACCGGAAATCCTATCCTATCCTACTAATATTATAAATGTGAAAGTTTAGATGTTTGGATGTTTAGTTGTTTGGATGTTTGTGTTTCAATCACGGCAAAACTACTGAACCAACTTGGATGAAACTTGGCATATATGTAGTTCGTAACCTGGATTGACATATAGGCTACTTTTTATCCCGAATAATTAACAGGATCTACAGGATAAAATGAACGAAAAGGATTAGCAGCGCCAATTGGCAAGAGGATTTCATTGTATGTCATGTCACGTCAGTTTGACAGGGCGTAGTACTACCTCTTTGGTCTAACAACTAGCGTTTGACATTCCAGTAGGTACGAGTTCGGTGTGATGAGGTGTAATGTCAAGTTTCTCAAAGTATCCGCTTGGTACACGCACAGATAATATAATGTACACGGAAACTGTAGATGCGTACGAAGTCGCGGGTAACTGCTAGTTAGATATAAGCCTCGACTTACCAAAATCGCTTAGATGGTCCCCCTCAATAGGCTCCCGTTTGATGACGATGTGGTGCGCGCCGTTCAGTGCTCGCTTCAGCCGATCCTGCTCCTCCTTGTCCCTCTTCACTGAAACACGTTTTAAATAGGTTTATACTGGTCAAGCCTACTCCATCTTAATCATGTCCCAGGTACAGTCGGCTACACATCAACCTATCAACGGTTCGAACTTTGAACTATTATAATTTGAATGTTGCGAATCATGCGAGAGGGATGATATGTTTTTGAGACTCGCTGCCTGCGTGCCACGCGCCTACACCTATTGCGATCCCTGATTCGCAACATTCAAATTATAATACCTAGTTCAAACAGTGGATAGGTTGATGTGTCGCCGACTGTACTACAGCGTCTGCTTAATCGGGAAGGGTAAATAGTGGCCCCTGACGCTGTATAAATCATCTAAAGTAGATGCATAAGGTGCTGTTTTTTACACTTAGGTAGGTACTACTCTTAAGGTACCTATGTATCTGACTGAATTTTTATAGTTGAAATGTCACCACACTGTAACTCCAAGATTAAAGTATATTTCTTTGTAAAAAGGATCATACAGAAAAACAGGAAGCAGGCCGTAGTTTCTTGCCCGTTTTTCTAGGCTCTGGTCGCGTGGAACTGGCACCTAGAATCACCTAGTTATATAACACGATTCTAAATGATCTTTGTGATTTTACTGAATAAAAGATTTTTGACTTTGACCATCATACCATATCCTCTCGTATCATGATATTTGTCTCTGTCTATTGCCGCACGTTACTCGATATTAGATCTAGATCCTTACCGATCGGCAAGCCAGTATCGATGGAGACCATATCAGCCATGTTGGCAGGATCCATGAACATCTCGTCGTCCTGCGCGCCAGTCATCGAGTCCGGGATCGGTCTGATCACCAGGTCGTGACCGATCGAGCCTTCCTGTTACAAGTAAATATATATATAAAAAAAAAAAAATTAAGAGAATTTTTTTAATCATAAATACCTAGGTAAGTAAAGAGAAATAAAAGAACCCATTGAATGAAGCGAGAACAATACGTGCAGGAGGTGGAACGAGCTTTCTCCCGAGGTTTTCCCATCACAATATGATCAGCTTCAACAATTAAATTAAAAATTTAAAAAACCCCCGAATCTTGGACCGATTTTCATCAAACATAGCTAAGAACACTCCCGACTAATTCTCACCTTCCAAACATAAAAAAAAAACAAAATCAAAATCGGTTCATCCGCTCGGGAGCTACGTTGCCTCAGACACACACGTCAAACTTATAACACCCCGTCGTTTTGCGTCGGGGGTTAAAAATGGTTAAAAAGATTTCATGGTAAGCAACGCATCGATCATATTATTGGTTAAAAATCCACCAAACGACTAACACTCACAATGAAAATAAAAACATTTGTAATAAATGTTCTATGTTGCTTCTACAAATGACTGAACTGGAAACTAATACAATTCAGAAGTGCAACTTAGCCTTGGCTTTCATTAGCCAGCAGTGTCAGGGTAAAAATTATCGTGTTTTGTCTAATCGACCTACTTAACCTCCAATGAGTGCACCATGTAGGTTCGATTCTCACGTTTTTGTTAATTTTCTTCTGGATACTGGTCTTTGTCAAATCTGTCTTTTATAAGGCAGTCTTCTCTCATGAAATGCTTTCTGTGTTTACATTTTATATATTGCAAATGGCTACATTTTCTTGGTTACTACAACCTCAATTTGTAAATCAACTTTGCTGTTGACTATACTTATAAAAGATAGGTACAGCTCTTAACCCTTAGCTGCTAATTAAACTCCATTTAAAGCACTCTTTGTTCCAAACCGCCCGTTCACACCTACCTTCGTTAGGAAGTTGTGTAAGCGACCTTAGTCTACATAGCCGCTATTGTCTGTGGTCTCACCGAGATTTGATGCTTTGTACTGTCTTTCATTATTAAGATTTATTTTTGATCGTGCGAGGGAATCGAGCGCATATTAGTGTCAATTTGGGCGATTCGGCGTTGTATGTTTATAACTTTGTAACCACTTATCTGATCTACATATAATTTGGTAAGTCAATATGTAGTACTTCTATTATTTACTAGTAGGATTATGAGCTGAATGAGACACAGAGTTATAAAGATAAAAGGGTTCAAATAAGAGAAAATAAAAATAACTCTTACTAATAAATCACGTTTTTTGCGACATAGGTTAAAAAAATGGCTGCTACTGCTAATATTTCAGTTATTCTGAGCTTTATTTTGATGATTAAAATTACAATTCTTACTTTATAACACAAACTTTAACAAACACGACAAGAACGCTTAGAAATTTAGATGATAACAACATCTCTTTTCTGGTCACGTCTCATAATTTATGACGACGGCGGAGCTAAGTTTAGGATACCTACGTATCAACGTGGACTTGGACATGATCAAAATCCTCAGGTCAAAATCCTCAGGTCCTCAGGTTACGGCATCCTGTCTAGATTTACCGTTATAAATAGGTATTGGAAATACCTGGGACTTTATGGTGCTTACAGAATTTGGCACCTTAAACTTGTGTATATTACATACCATTAAAAAAAGTCATGGACATTTCACACTATCCGTCTAGTCCCAAACTAAGCAAGGATAACACTCAGACATCCATGTTTGTTCTCGGTGGGGATTGAACCCACAACCCACGGAAGGCAGAGCTAATAACGACAGCTGTGACGCCTGCCAATACCTAAGTAACTTGGTTTTTGAAATAATAGTCAAGAGTAATAATGATGATGCCTTACCACCACAAGTTTCCCATGCTTGGGATGCCTCCTGATGAGCAAGGCAGCACCGTTCTCCTCATCTTGGTACAGCTCCCCAAACTCCTCGTCGTCTTCCTGTGGGAAATTATTTATTATTTTTGGTCATTATGTTAAATCTAAGATATTTAAATGAACAAGACTGAAATGAAATTGAGCTAAGCAGTCTAGGCATACCTATTTGCCGCATGCCTGGACAAAAATAACAGCAGAATGGGCCCCTGTGGTAAACGTTGTGGTAAAACGACCAATTTTAGTCTACTGTGGCAAAGAGGCTTATTGCTAACTGATCTATCGCATGATTGTTTTCTTATTGACAAACTTCTATCCGCTACCGACGTCATATAACATGCAATATAAACATTTACAATTCCAATTATGTTTCAACTTTAACTTCTCGGTTTATGGCTTTTGCGACAATGCAATTATGTAGGTATCTAGGTGGCTAAAGTGGCAAAAAATTTAAATGACACGCATCATAGTTTGCAATCTGTTATCTTATTCTCACTTCGGCAGAGATTTTACCCTGATGAGGATGACGTCATATCTCGGCCAAAAACTCATTTTACCCACTAGTTATACGGGTTTTCGATGTCATTTTGACGTCATCCCTATAAGAGTAAAGACTCTGCCGAAGTGAGAATTAGGCCCCTGGGGAGATTTGACGGTTTGTTTGATGCAAAAACTTTACTGTAAACCAACATTGACTGTGATAAGCAGCTGTTAATACACATAATAAATGCAATACAGAAGTACTTTCCGGAAATGGCCCAAAAGATAGGTAGGTGGTACAGTACGCACAACGGATATTTATCCCTCTGAAGTTAGTTGCAACAAACGATTTACTGTTGTGCGGTAAAATTAACTTCCCTCCAATTACCCAAAAATAGATACTTCAGTTGTGACTATACCTGTTTTGGTTTGACGTTGGGCTAAAATATGTGCAATGGTTTGATTTTTTTGTTTATTTGTACAGTTGCAATGTTCATTATTAATTAATTAATACTGATACAAAGATAATTTTGCACGTTTACGGGGCGGCAAGGCGGCAAGGCGGCGCGGGTGGCGATGATGGTCGAACCATTTACACAAACCCCTCTTCGCAATATGCCATAGAAACAACCGGCAACTGTGCCTTGATCTCGAATAAATGTGACAATCGTGAACGTATCGTAACGCTAGCGTATCCGACATACACTGCGCGGTGACGCTACAACGTTCGGCAGTCGGGCTGATGTTGACGCGCAATATCACTTGAATACGTTAGGTTTACGTAACGCGGCGACTGTCAGATTTGTTCATGATTACCCCTCTGTACAATTTTGTCATTATGACACGTGACCCGCCGTGGGAACTGAGAAGATGATGAGTCGTGAGACGAATTGCTTTAACACACAGATTATCTCATGTTATGGTAAATTATAGCAGTACTATATTAGGGCTGTTTGTGAAAGAGCTCATCCTGGTTCAGTACTAGCACCGTACCTATTCCTACCGCCAAGCAGTGATGCTCGCATTGCTGTGTTCCGGTTTGAAGGGTATGGGTGCCGATACAATTACAGGCACATGCTGCTAAATGTGCCTGTAATTGCACCGGAGTCCGGAAACGTTTAGTAGGTTTCTCATTAAAAAAAACTTCGATTTCATTACCTTAATTATTTACTAGAACTATCATTCAAATTAACCTACTGCAAAGTTAAGCGGTATGCACAGTTTAAAGTCACCGGGAAACGCGTATAGGTATCAACAATTACTCGTCATTGAGCAAGTTAATTGTGGCTATTAGCCTCGTGCTCTACTGAGGGGACACGATAGCCTATAGTAGGTACAGTCGGCTACAAATCAACCTCAACGATTCGAACTTTGGACTATTATAGTTTGAATGTTGCGAATCATGCGAGAAGGACGATATGTTTTTGCGACCTATTGCGATCCCTGATTCGCAACATTCAAATTATAATAGTTCAAAGTTCAAAGTTCAAACAGTGGATAGGTTGATGTGTAGCCTATAGTACAGTACGCGACGTTTCACTTGCGTTAGACGCATTGTGTAGCACTGCGGAGCGTCTCAAACAAGAATATTCTACAGGATATAATAATGTACGGAGCTCACTAAACCGCGGGCTTCCTAACGATATTTTTTCCACCGTTTGAGAGCACTGGCATTGCGCACATAGGTTTTGCGTATAGTAAAACTCATAGGTGCACGACCGGATTTGAACCCATGACCTAGGATCGGAAGGTGGGGTTGCTACCATTAGACCACCGGTTCTCTGCTTTTCACTATGTATGATTTTTTTTTCAAGATTTGTTTTGATTTGGGTAATTTTATTTTCAGATACATATAAAAACAATGTATGTATAAAATTATGGTGATTATACATATTTATTTGGGTTAGTCTCAAAATCCCTTTACCTTGATTACTTTTTATTAGCTATTTAAAGTTTTAATGTTTCCTTTTGTTTTATTGTGCAGAATAGTATTTTAATTCTTAATTCTTTATTGCACACAACACAGGACATAAACAAAAGACAGAAATAGATGACATGTACAAAGGCGAGCTTAACCCTAATTAGCTTAATTTAGATTGTTTATTATTTTTATTTAGTTTAAGTGTTTTTGTTTAGTTTTGTTTAGTTTAGACGCGTACGCTTAAGGCTTAAGTAAATAAATATTCATTTTATTTTCCTTGTGCCGCGAAAATTTGATTTTAAGACGGATTTCCCCACAAGTTACTAGAGCGTTATTTATTTTGTTTTGTTAGAAGCAAATAATTTGCACGTCTACGATTTACACACGCGTGTTCACGTTGCGTGCACTGAAAATGGTATTGCACAAAGGAAATGTCTAACTATCTAGAATCACGAATGTGGTAAACGAATACTGAGTTGTCGATATCAAACAAGTTTGTAATATTTAGGTCACTGTTAATTTAAACATAGAAAATCATATTTCATAATGCCTAAATAACATAAAAATTGTTCCAAACCCTAAAAATGAGTAGGTACAGCTCTCAAAATACAAGCGTTTAACCTAGTTTTATAGTGTAGATGTGTTGACCGAAATCTATAAATGGTAAATAAAAAGCAAGGTAATTGCCTGACTTTTACATAGATGCGAACATTTCACCAAGCCTCAAGTATTGATACTGAGCATTGTTTGTGTAATTTTTTTATTTTTATTTTATTTAGAGCATCCAACAAGGAAATCACAATTATCAAGTACATTCTTAAATCTATAGGAAATGCTTTGTGTTTCCTTAATTACATACTCTAGATATTTACCAGATACCAGATATTTTTGTCACACAGTAGTTTTTTTGCGTCGTACCAAATAATTTACGAAGCCATAATGTAAGTAAAGTGGCATAAACGGGGCCCCTAATCCGATTAGGATTATATAAGTCCTATACAATATATTTTCGTAATCCGTATGAGTATTTTTTACTGAAGTTCATTAATAAAATTCAAATCTTCACGAACAAAATAGTGTACACTCATTGATTTGTAACACATTTATTTTGGGTTAGGCCCACTGTCTGCTAAACATTGTTAAGAATCTTATTTTCCTAACATACTTAAGGCCGCATTTGCACTATAAACTCAATCGTGCCTCGCGCATAGATTTCAGTAGAGCTTTTCATACAAAACTATCAAAAAATCTAGGCTCGGTTCATCCTGATTTCGATTGAGAAACGTCAAAAAATTCTATATTTAAGACATGCTTGACTTTGAGTCATGTCTATCTATATACTTTAGTGGATGTTGGACCTTTAACTTATGCAAATCTATAATTTTGCAAATCGCCACGTGTTCAACGAAAACAGAATAAAATCCATCAGATTATTATAATTTTCATACATTTAAATACCAAACAATCCCTATGTTGTGTGGGGAATTCGGGATTGTCAATAGCTTATTATATTTAAATTATAGTACGTCGGTGGATCTTCCAGCTAAAGTAGGTAAGGTACCTATAAACACTATGACGATCGGCAGTAGGAAAAATAATGAATCAATATAGTATGAATGAATATTTTACTGTATGTACCTTACTTACATACAAATTTATTTTTTTACCTACGTAGTTAGTATACGGGGGGTGGAATGCATAGACAACATTAAATTAAAATATTAAACACGTTTAAAATATTTATGCTGACTTTCATTAGTAGTATATTTAATTTACAGAGATTCAACGTATTATACTGGCTGTGGATGATGATGAGATAGATACGAATGATAGAACGAGATGGAGGATTGAAAACGAAATATAAGTACAAAAAAAATAAACATTATGACATACTTCATACCGCCTTCATATAGATTGGATGTTTTCAAGAGACGAGTGAATAGGTATCTTCTAGGTAAGCGTGCTACATCGTCGACTGCATCTTCACTTAACATCAGAATTAGGTGAGATTGCGGTCAAACGCTTGCTTATAAATTTATAAAAAAAATTCTCACCTGTTGTACTTACATTATTAACCTATTTCCATAAACTAAAATATCAAAAGCATATTTTTTTAAATAATTAACTTATGGTAATTATGTAGAGGCATAATTTTATTGTTTTAGTCTAAATGCATGCAATTTGCAAATAATCAGAGCGTAGAACCTTGCCGTACAATATAAATATTTGTGGATCGTCAGTCTAGAAGATTAATTTATTGAAATATGCTTGCCTAATTTTTAGATGAGAATTATAGGGAAGTAATTGTAGTCACAAGTTCACTACAGATCTTTGTCCATCTGAAGTACTATCTGCGCAGAACCCATTTTTAGTCGGATGGAGGTAAGCAATTTTTTCCGCACGATAATACACACGGCCACAGGTCAGGTTATACACCCAATACAACCATAACTACGCTACATACAATGCAGAGAATCGTTGGAATGGAAGCGCAATAGGCGTAGGCGCGCGCCGCGCTCGCAGCCTGTCCTACACAAACACACTGTCGTCCCTCTCGCACGATTCGCAACGTTCAACTTCTAAAAGTTCAAAGCCCAAACAGTATAGTTAGACGTGTCATCGACTGTATACATGCGCAATTGTTTGTTGCACCTATAGACACATTTTTGAAGTCTCCCGGACTAGGTAATCTTATTACACCCGGATAAGAAATCCCGCGGCATAATCTAAATTATTATAATATAAATCTAAATGAAAACATTTAACTAATGAGATTTATGACATTAAACTCAATCGTTTAACACGTGTGCCACTGTCATTGGTTTTTCCGTTTATAATTACTTTATTCACTAAATATTCAATACTTATCTATTTAATTTATCGAATTATTAAACTTTATGATCTACTAATTTGTAACGCGCATCTGTTATGTAGCATATTTTTAAATAGTTTAACCAATGATCTTTATAAGTAAGTATACAAAGTTTAATGCTCAATAAAAAAAGGAAAAAAAAAACGTTTATTTCAATGAAAGTAGGTACCAAAATCAACTGTGACCGACTCTCATGTGTACGTACCAATTACTGAAAAATACGGTGTATTTCCTACATTTAGGTACACATCAACATTAATAAATCTGGAGTCTTTTTTTCGTAATAAACATATTTTACTAACTTCTGCACGCGACTTGGTCCGCGTCCCGTTTGATCCTGTTGATTTTCCGGGATAAAAGTAGCCTATGTGTTAATCCAGGCTACGAACAATATGTATTCTAAGTTTCACCCAAATCGGATCAGTAGTTTTTGCGTGAAAGAGTAACAAACATCTATACATAAATACTTTCGCATTTATAATATATATGTATGATTTACCTACCTACTAAAGGTCAACACACAGAACACGACAGAACTCTTGTTCAGTGGGTCATTATCACGGACATAAAGGTAAGAAAATTCAAGTGGTCCTTGTAATTTATTAAATTAATTATTATAAAAAATATTATACCCAAAACATACGATTAATATTATCTTAAGACAAAAATAAATTACGAAAAAGCGTCCACAGTTTTTTTAAATCGTTTTGTTACCAACGTAACTCGATAGGCATCATAATTCATCAATTATATCGGTTTGGATCTCGTAAATATTAAGAGTAATAGCCGTAATATATCAAAAATTGTCCAATACAATAAAGGTCGTGATGTCAACATAATATTTTAATATTTAATGTCAAAACGACATTGGTTCATTCATAAAACGACGATAACTTAAGCTGAATGAATAAATTAAGTAACATTTTACAAACGCCAAAAGCTTCCAGTGTCGATTAATTTCGCATGGAACAATTACCGATTTCTCAATTATTCGCGTCCTTAGTTGTCGCGGCAACTTTGGTATTTAGTTTTGCGTAAACATGTAACACGCGATTTGACACGTCATTGACGCGAATGTCTCGAATGTATAATTGCTGCTTCTACTTGACAAATCGATGTACAGTAAACGTAGTGACTGAGAATTTTGTATTTATAAGCAATGCTCAAGTCGAGACTCAAGTACCTAAGTATACATATTTGACATACGCTTTGATCTGGGGCCTTATGCTCAGTTCTACAGAGATTTTACTCTAATAAGGATGACGTAAAAATGACGTCAAATACTCGTTTTACCAGCGAGTGAAACGAGTTTTCGGTCGAGATATGACGTCATCCCTATTAGAGTAAAATCTCGGCCGAAGTGATAATAACGCATGCTGTCAAAAATAAAATGAAAATCAAAAATGTCGAATCTCGATTTATCTCCGAGGTTAACTCGTTACTTTGACCTCTGCGGGGTCCATAAATTAAAAATAACGTAAAGGGTCTGGGGCAAAAATCTATGGAGCCCAGGTCCCGATTTTTTTAAACTCGCACTAATAAAACTTTCTTTGTTACAATGTACTTGTTACGTAGTTTTAATATACGTAATAATTTTATTAAAAAGCAACGGGAATACTTAGTTATTCGACATCCAAACTTCGTCAAAAAACAAAGATTGTCTGCCATATTACTTTATGGTCTGCCAGAAAATGGTATTTTTCGATGACTTAATTGACAGTTTGTATTTGTTTGACTTACTAGCTTTCACCTGCGGCTTTTCTCGAAGTTTGTGATAAGTAATATCATATATACTATCGTTTGTTACGTTTGTTTGGTATACCTACCTAGGTACATACCATGACCTACCTACCTACTCAAACATAATAGCCAACGATAGTAGTGGTGTGAGTGAATGAATTGCCTTTTATTTAGATATGAGTACAAGTCAGGGTATAATAAAAAAATAAACAAACAAAACTCTAAAATAACTAATATGTCGATATTAGTTCTTCTACGGAGTTCCTCGAATCGGGTTTTATCACATATTGAAACATCCATCATAGCTCTGTATAGTTCGCTGAGCGTCTGAGATGGACGCGCTACAATGCCACAAAAGGTACTTCCTCCGTGGAGTGGACTTGTTTCGTCACTCGTCTCATGAAAATAAAATAAAATAGCACAAACATACCTGAATTGGGGCTATAACTGGTTGAGCCTGCACCAACAATCTTCTCCTTCTAGGGTCTAAACATATTGTTGATGCACCATTCTCATACTTCTTATCGGTATTTTCCATATTTTTATCGGTTAAAAATCCGGAAAATCAATGAAAGAAAAGCCAGATAAAAAGTATAAATGCGTGCGCTTTTCAAGTTCTATCAGAACTCCCGCAAACATTATAGAGGGACGTTCTTTTTTTAAAAAAGTTTTACATGGCCTGTTGCGATTGGGAAGAGGTGATTGAAAAAGAAGGTTTTACCTAATCTAAATAATACTTCATGTTTATTTTATTAGCTATATTGTCACTTGTTTTATTTTATTTAGGTACCTACCTCAAGAAAAAAAAATTTTTTAGTTCGGAGTTCATCTGCCTTGTGAGTCAGCAAACTGTCCAAAGAGTCTTTAGACTTTTCTAACCTTATATTATTAAGGAAAAAAAAGATGTCACAGTCCCGTTTTCTTGTCGTGTCATCAAAATAATGACTTTATATTGTATTTTTATAATTCCCGCTGCAATAGAGATTTCGATAGAACAAATAACTTCTTAAAAATAACAAAACTAATTTATAGCCATATTATATTGATGCGAGTGGAGACCTGCATTGCCCCATGGCCTTTTTATGGTTTTTTTAAAACATATATAACCAATGTGATTTTGAAGATTTCTATATCATTGAAAATATTGGTAAAAGAAAAATTTTAAACGCAGATGTAGTAAACAGTTACAACTTCACTGATTTTCACAGCACATGGTTTCTAATAATATGCTAAATCAATATCTGTCCTGGTTTGACTTCGAACTAAATACCTACATCGCTGATAGTAGACATGCCTATCAACTTGTGCGTCTAACTTCCTCGCAGACTGTACCGAGGACCTTGTATCTGAAGGCTGTTGGTACCAGCATCGCCACACGTACGCTTGCCAATTATCCTAACGCGTGCTTGCTTGTCACTTGTCATACACTCAAGGCACAGGTTTAGGGAACGTAACCATACTACGTGACCCTTTTTTAACTTAACTTTTTAGCCCCCTTCCCCCTCGGTGACCACCAGTGGTATATGCCAAGCCCTGTACTTGTCACGTAGATTCATAAATATGGTTCTAAATGATTTTTTGCAAACAAACAGTTAAAATAAAATCACTACCAATAAGACTTAAAATGATGTAGATTTGTGTCCACTAACATTATTGACATGCGTCACAGCTCAGTCGGTAATAGGTCTGCCTTCCGTGCTGTGGGTCGTGGGTTCGATCCCCACCAAGAACAAACATTTGTGCGTGGAAAACATAGATGTTTGTTCTATGTCTGGGTGTTACTATTTAATTATAAGTATGTATATACAAAAAAAAAGTATTTAAGTATTCTATCAGCCATCTAGTTCCCATATCACAAGCTTTGCTTAGTTTGGGACTAGAGGGCGTTGTGTGTAAAGTCTATGAATATTTATATTTATTTATTTATTATTATTTAGCCAAGGGACATAAACTTCCTAAAGTAGGTTTATAGATACTATGTAATGGAATATAATAATCACATAAAAGGTAGGTACCTGATTGGAATCCGGTCGCAATTACCCGTAAACAATACTTGGTTTTAAAGCCAACTGTCCACCGAAGTAAGTACCACGGTTTTAATAACCTAGGTAGAACCGACTAGTCTATGAGTGAGACAAACAGACAGACACACAACGCCGTCAGTCTTATAACAACCCTTCCGTTTTTCGGTCGGTGGTTAAAATAGCTGCTTCGTGGTTTCATTGAAAGCACTTTAGTTTATAGTAGGCCTGTGATATTAACAGTAAATTGTTTGTTATTAATTTAGACAAATTCAGGCATTCGGAATAGAATATTAGAATTATAGACCAAAGTTAGATAATCTAGGTAATTGGTTATGTAATTTAGGGCAGAGCTAGCCTAGAACTCGAGGTCGCCTAGATGTTACAGATGTGATAGCTAAACTGCCTAGATTTGTTGATGAACTTGGTAGAGCTAACAAATTGGATTGGATTGGCAAGTGCTAAACTGGTTATTCTATTTAAGGTTCTATTAGGGGGCATCCATTAATTACGTGAATTTTTCGACCCTTAGTGAGATTTTGATCGACCCCTAATCTCACGTGAGATTTTTCAGAATGTGAATTTTTAATGAAGTTAATAAGTCTGTGCTTGATTGTGTTACATTAAAAAAAATTCTTTGCTAAATTCTTTTAGGGGATTTACATTTGCATTTCTTGACTTTAGTCATCCCTTAAAATTGTGATCTCAATTGAGTGAAAATTAGAGGGGTGGGGGGTTAGCATATACCACGGGTGGTTACCGAGGGGGGGTGAGGGGGCTAAAAAGTTTAAAAAGGGTCACGTAGTATAAGTAGGTATGTTATGTACCCTTAGTACACCACATTCTAATAAACGTCATTGTCTTTGTACATGTTTGTTAGATAATAGGTTCGTGGGAGCGCTTTCACCAGCATCTACTTTTTACAAGAGTCGCAGTGAGAATGGTAGAGATGGGAACACGATGACGTCACTAGTTACGTCGTCGTACATCAATGGAATTGACGTGTGAATTTCGAGCTTAGTTTTGCATGCAATAAGTTTATTAAACATAACCAACGAAAAGTATATTCACAAAATAATAGGTGGTTGATTTACAAGAAAGGAGGAAAATTATAGAAGTAATAATTTGAAATAAAGCTGGCAAACACAGGATGAGAAGAGCCGAAGACCGGGGCTCAGTGGCGCGTCTTGGGAGAGACCTACGTCCAGCAGTGGACTGATATAGGTTGATGATGATGATAATAAATTTATAAATTAATATATTTTTCCTTTCAAATGATACCTCACTCAAGCAGTACCAAATAGGATTTTTGACTTTTTGATAATGAAAGTAAAAAAAATACTAATGATAGCAATTTTCAAAACTCCCGGAATCTTTCTAGGCAAAACTACCAAATGACTGGACTATTATAAATTATAAATAGCTACTTGTATATTATATTATATATTATAAATACTTGGAGTAAGTATTACAAGTAGGTACTTGAATTGATGCAAAAAGGCACCAAGCTGAGATTGAAACGGTAAATACCGTGAAAACTCTATTTCTCTGTGATAGTTTTCACACCGGTTCCCACCACGCCTACATCTATCGACATCTGTTTGTTCTACACTCTTCATTTTCACTGCTTTTGTTGACAAAGTATGGCTTAGAAAAGTGTTATTATGTACGTGTTTAGAGACAGAAACAATGTATTTTACTGGGACAAAGATATGAACTATCTCACATCATAATTTTCACCAAAAACGGGATATTTACCATGATTTGTGAGTTCTTTTGTATCCCAATATTTAGACACAGTTGCATGCACCATGATCACGGGTTGAACTAAAGTCTTTGCAAAGTAAATGTCGTTTTTGGTGAAAATTATGTTCTTAGCCATAATAGTTTTGAAAATTATATCTCACATTAGTCTCATCTTTATTAGATATTTGGCCAAAAACCGAAATTTGTCAAAAATTTATTTCACGATCTGCAGCTACGAGCAAGGCGTGATTTCTGACTAGATACAGCTTTAAGAATGTGATTCGGTTAGTAGAAGGCACGTGTGGATAAATGAGTAACTAATAAGTATTATCCTTTGTTTAGTATTTATTTAAATTAAGCTGTTTTTTAAGCTGTGTTCAGTAACAAACACTGATTTAAACGTATTTTTTTCTGGTAGTTGCAAAATATCAGTGTATTTGCATTATATCTTATTACCATAAACCTAACTCATATTAAAATCTTATGGAATCTCGCCTTCTGAATATATTAATCTATATTTCCACGTTTTATTAATATCAATGCTAATTTTCGCTTATAGAAATTAAATCTCTGAGAATTGTTATAAAGAAGTAGTTATATAACTGTAAGTAGACATATTTCGATGTCAAAATAAACTGTAGAATATAAACAAAACACTTACCGACTCCATTTCAACGTAGTCGACCCCATGCGGCTGAGAATCATTCCCCTCGACCCTCCACATCTTCAGACCTTCCTTCTTCACCAGTCCATCTTGCTTCTTCAACGTCAGCTTCAACTGTCGCCCGAACGCCTCCAGCTCCATTCTATGCACATCTTCCAAGCCCCCCTTAACATGCTCGGTGTCACTCAAATCACTAACTTCACTAGAATTGGCACTAAAATTGACACTCACTGTATTATTCAACTCTCCTATTAAATCCACATCTTTAATCTGTTCCTTAGCTCGTATGAACATTTCATCGTTGAGGAGAGATGGTGGGTTCTCCCATTTTTTGGTGTTTTTCTCGTGTGGAGTTTTCTCGTTGTGGATTTTGTTTGTCGAGTGGGAGTTGGGAATGTGCCGCCTTGATAGATGATGGGTGATTTGGAGGAGGTGGTACTGAGGCACCAGGGTGTGGTGGTCTACGTGGAAGACGCTCCGTAGCTCATCTGGGGTCATGTGCTCGTGGATCTGGAAAGAAAAGTCAAGGTTAGTTTCACATTCATTAATAGATTTGAGGCTTTAGATATGGTCAATTCCACATGTAGGTAATTGACTGTCTTTCTTGTGGATAAGGCTGATTAGGCTGAGAGGATGGTATAGCTGCTGGCTCCTACTCCATCTAAATTATATCCTAGATTAGTTGTTGAACAAAGGCATGTTTATTTCATTTTTTATTTATTAAACATCTGTTGGGAAGTTATAGCTAGAATATTTAATCTTATGATGAAAATTAGTTGTTGAACAAAGGCATGTTTATTTCATTTTTTATTTATTAAACATCTGTTGGGAAGTTATAGCTAGAATATTTAATCTTATGATGAAAATATTAACTATCGAATTTTTGTGATAAAGACATGAAAGAGGCGACCTAAAAATTCCTTCTTAAGATTTTATACGAACTCATTCATTTTATCCGTGAATACGTAGGTGTATTTTTATCAATAACGTTTGCGGAGATACTTCAATCCATTTAGATTCAAATGGTAATGTTTGAGATAAGTTGAGGGTGGATGTACCATCAGGCACTTTGAGTAAGTAGGTACCTATTTGCTCTACGCATTCAAATTCTACAAATATGAATATTTTTTCTTTTACTCTGCTTGGCAAACAATAATGCAGTGATGTTTGATTTGTTCATTTGTGTGTGGCAAACAGATGTTTTTCCTCTCTGGGTGTTACTATGTATTTACAAAAAAAAGTATTCTATCAGCATCTAGTTCCCATATTACAAGCTTTGCTTAGTTTGGGACTAGAAGGCGTCGTGTAAAATGTCCATGATTTTTTTTATCTGGATTGGTTGGCATGTGAGGAGAGATGCGTCCAGTGAGTTATCTCTCATTCTTTGTCTGCGAATCTTTTCTCTAGGTGTTTGGTAAGCTATGTCGTTTTAATTAGTCTAGAAAATTGAAACTGTCATTTTAGTCTAGAAAATTGAAATGCGAAAGTTATGATGATTTTGCGACAGTCATTAGTACAATAGGTTTATTAGCTCGAGATTACTAAAAATCAACGATGCATTTCAAAAACTTGTTATAGGCATAGGTAACCGCCTTATAGTTTATAGTAGGCAAATTCTAGACAGCACCAACTTTGACGGGCTCATAGTCTGAAAACGCACCGATAGCGCGTTCTAATTTTTCCTGTGCTGCCATCTAGTTCTGAAACGAGTACTATTTCACTCTCAAACAAGTCACTGTGCAAAAACTTGCTATTTTAGTTTTAGTAGTTTGTGTTATTTATTTAATAAATCACTGATAAACCCTGCCTCACGATCCCTAAGGTCTTGGGTTCAAATTCGATCCTGCGCCGATTTACCTACTCGGGAAAATATTACGCATTTCCAGTGCAGCTCTCAAACGGTGAAGGAAAACATCGTGAGGAGAACCACGGCTCAGTCAGCTTACGTATTAAACGTCTTTCCGTAATTACGGTGGACTAGTCTTAGGGCCTGTTTCACCATCCTTCAGTAACGCTATCCGTCAAAAAATATATCCATCTTTATTTATTTATTTTCACACAAATAAGTAGTGGTAGGAGGACTTAATGCTAACAGCATTGTCTGCCAGTCTTCTTGAGCGTGCAAAATGATGGTGTGTCGTGTTTTCATAGGTACTAAAACTGACATTAACCATCATACACTACATCTTTGTTTTTGAAGTCTTCTTCTTCTTCTCCTCTTAATTCTGGCTGTTCGGTGGCTAGGGCTGCCACGAATTTGCCAATGTCAGTGTTTATTGGCGTTTACTAGTTTACTAATCTTTTAGCAAAAGGCGGAGATCTGAGTAGGTGATAAAAAATGACCGGTGAAGAAGGGAGTCTCCAAAAAGTTGATTTGTCAAAATAGATAGGTATGGCGTGTAGAGTTTTTGAAGTCTAAAATAGAGACTGAGATATTTGTAAATGACGGATGGTCATAAATGGTCATTCCTATTTTTGCAGCACAAAGTAGAGCAGCTCTATTAGAGAGACCGAGCTGATGGGAGACCGTTTGACAACCCTAGTAAGTTGTTTACCTTGCTAGGCTGATCCAGTTATTATACAAGTGATATTTCGATTGGTTTTTTGTTGTTTTAAATTGGATAAGTGATTTGTGTAGTGTTGGACTTGACAGTTGTGAGTAGATAATTTATTGAGGATCTTAAATTCACTATTAATCACTGCGTATGTAATACCACCGGTATTGCAGGCGTCTATAGGCTATGGTAATTGCTTTCCATCAGGTGGGTTGTTTACCTACCTAAATGTAGACGCTTAGATAAATCGGTAATTGACTAGCAAGATATGCCTACGTTGAATTGGCGCTTTTGTATAGTAGTTTGAAATTATTATATTCTTTGTTATGTAGGTATTGCTGTCGATTCTGTTGTAGCATTTTTCTAAACTAACCTAATTTGACAGCGCTAGAATTATAGCTGTCTTTGTAGTTTCAGTTTATGAGAAAGGGATGGCAACATTTTTACCTACCTACATGTAATATTTGTAACTATTCAGTATCTCTTGTCGTCTACTTGCTGTTTTTCTTTGTCTAAATTCAAAATAATCTGTAGAAACTTTTAATTGGCCATCAGCTCGCTTGAATCTTCTTGATTCCTGTGTTATGTTTGTTGTTCTATCGTGTTACCTAGCTGTTAGTTTTCCTAAAATTACTAAAATAAAATAAAATGCATCAACAGAATCGACATCATTGTTTTATTATTTCCAAATTAAAAAAAGGTTTTAAAAATTGGCTATGAAGGTAAGGTATCTTAAAATCATGTAACTCGTATACCTTTAAGTACAGTGTGCTATACGTGTGCAAAGCATTGTTCAAAATGTAAATGACCTCAGTGCCAAGGCCGTGCAAACACGACATTTAGAACTTCCTTCGTGCCTACAGCTGGAGAACATTTAAAAAAGCTTGTACTTTTGAGTGTACCATGTTGGACAGTCGAAGACAGGTCCACCTATACTGTTTGGACTTTGAATTATAAGAAGTTCAAGTGCGAATCGAACGAGAGGGATGACAGTGTATTTGTGTAGGATGGGATGCGAGCGCGGCGCGTGCTTACGCCTATTGCGCTCCTAACCGCAATCTCACCATCCCCTGATCTTTATTTAATTAAAATGTGGCGTTATTTCGTTTAAAAATGACTATTTTAGAATTGTCATACATTAATGTTTATGCCAATTTGAACCTTAGCATAAACATAAGAACACTTTTAGTTAGTTACCTACAATGAAACAACAGAATTGTCACTTTATTAAATATCCGTTATGGTCTTGGTATTTGGTGCATGTATTTGTAAATAATAATTTAGATTTAATATTGTAAATAATCATTCAGATCCTGTTTTAGTTCCTTTGTGATATTAAAAATAACTGTATGACCAAGTAGCCATGTTTTCAGATACCTATATTAGTATTTTTTAGATAACTTGGCACTTAAAATCAAATCCTGCCAATATTATAAACGTGAAAGTTTGTATGATGTTTGTTACTCTTTCACGCAAAAACTACTTGTCCGATTTGGATGAAAATTTGAATACATATAGTTTGTAGCCTGGATTAACACATAGGCTACTTTTTATACCGGAAAATCAATAAAATCAAACGAGACGCGGACGAAGTCGCGGTTGGAAGCTAGTTATTATATTGAAAATTATGAAGATGATTTCATAGTGCGATCTAATCAATTTATTCAAATGCAATTTATGATTGACTTGTAAGTTATATTCCAACACATAAAAACCCCAACATATCCTCCATTGTTCTTCGGGAGAAAATACCATTGTCTCTGACTTAACTTTCTAAGGTTCATGTTCACCAACAGACTAACTGAACGTTTAACGGTTGATTAGTTAACCGGTGCATGTCGACAGAATATACATTGAAGTAGTTGCACGTGGTTATAAAAACTACCAAAGTGCTCAGCATGCATATGTAAACAAGTTAAAAACATGCTTCGTTTTGTTTTTTTTTTGTAAAAATTACTACCTACCTACCTACTTAAGTTTTTTGATGTCCACCAAATACCATTTTGGAGCGCCAGACCTATTTGCAGCCGGTGACTAGCAAAGTTACTTTAGAGAACTTATATTTTCACTTTTCTAGTCCTTCACTGTGCCTCAGAGATCTTCAAGTTAATACAATAATTAAAATCTTCTTTGTTAATATAACCGTGCCTTTGAGTTGGTGAACTTTGGGTCAAATGATTCTAAAAATTGATCAATATAATTGAGTTACATAAATGTATTGTTTGAATCGTGTTCATAATATAATATTAGTGCCAAAACTAAATCCGTTATCAGATATGCAATTATGTCTCTGTCTAAATTACTCATTCATTTATTTTTATTGTACAGACAGACAGACAGGCATTTATTTGCACACTAAGTAACACACAGTACTTACAGAACAAAACCAACAAAAATAAAAAATAAAGTAAAAAGTAACAAAAAATGAATATGGACGCTAGTAAGTGTTTGTACGAATAAACTAACTTTTACCTACGCTAAACTTCGGTCAAAAACTATTTTTATTTCAAGTTTCATCCAAATTGGTCGAGCTGTTAACGAACCACTACCTCACCGTATTAGTAGGTACTTAATTTTTTTTATACAATATAGGATTACCTTTGACCTCAATCTCACCTGATGTTAAGTGACGATGCGGTCGACGATGTAGCAGATGTTATTTGAGTGATATCTAAATTAGAAATATAAATCAAATTGCAACTCAATTTAATCTATATTTCTTATTTAATTTATACTTAAGTAGGTATCATTCAAATTTAATTCTGTTGAATGAAAACTGTTTTTCTGCTAGAACTAAAAACCGTACCAATAGTAATGATGATTAGTCACCGCAATTTTTAAGTAATACCTAAGTTTAAGTGACAATTTCTGAGTGCAGTGAGTGTAGATACAATAGTTCCACACAGCCAATTAAGTAAACTATCATAAACGTCATGAAATGAAAAGAAAATCATCGTAAGTTCACAACATAAAATAATTTATAAGTTAAAAAACTGGAAAACCGACTTCAACTCGACTACCAGCTTCATCATCAGATGATGATGACGATGATGACAGTTCATTGGGAATGTTCTAGTCACTATAAACACCACATAAAAGTCACAGGAAAGCAAAATACGCAATTTGGTGCACGTGGTTGGTGTTGATTCTTTAGAGGAACAACTGGTGGGTTTTTGCTTTTCTCCAATTAAATGCGGTTTGAATGTACAAACTGGGTTTACTGACAAATTTAGAAAAATGTAAAAATTTAGGTGTGCACAAAGGGTCCATCGTTGCTAGCAGTAAAATGGTAGGCGCTACGCCGCAACTTTGCATATTGCATCGTTGCTAGCAGTAAAATGGTAGGCGCTGCGCCGCGCCGGGCATATTTTTTTCAGTTATTTCTATTTATAACCCAAACTACTCAACCGATTTTGATAAAAATAAAATGGGACCAATCTGGAAGTATATCCTTTCAGATGAAAAAAGAATTTTTGAAATCGGTTCATAAATGACGGAGTTCTGAGGTAACAAACATTAAAAAAAAAAAAAAAATAAAAAAAAAAAAAAAAAAAAAAAACATACAACCGAATTGAGAACCTCCTCCTTTTTTGAAGTCGGTTAATAATAACAATCATACAAACAGCGAAAAAAAAAGAAAAAGCGAAAAAAAAGAAGAAAAAAAAAGGATAAGCGCGTTGAAGTCTTTTCTAATGACAATCAACATTTTGATAAACCTTATTGGCAGAGATATAATAAATTACGGCCTACTTTCTGAGCATGCATGATGTAAAACTATATTTACTGGCGAGATATTTTTATAAGTGAAAATAAACAAAAAAACAGAGCCGAAATTCGGCAAGGTTTCAAACACACAGATAACTAAAATTACGTGGGCTTTAAGTACTTCCATTTCGCATTGTATACCAAGAACCAGTATTTATTTAAATCAGGCTTTTAGGTCCGTCTGTATTCGTATTTACTACTCAAGTACAGTGACAGGCAGCTCAGTCGGTAATAGCTCTGCCTTCCGTGCTGTGGGTCGTGGGTTCAATCCCCACTGAGAACAAACATTTTTACGTAGAAAACATAGATGTTTGTTCTATTTCTGGGTGTTACTATATATTATAAGTACGTATTTACAAAAAAAAGTATATAAGTATTCTATCAGCATCTAGTTCCCATATTTCAAGCTTTGCTTAGTTTGGGACTAGAGGGCGTTGTGTGAAATGGCCATGAATATTTATTTATTTAAGTACGATCCAGGCTCAAGCGTATATTCCTAACAGTTCTGTATATAAGAATATCTACTCAAATGTATGCGTGAGCGCATAAGCCTGAGTTGTTTATTAAAATACAAGGCTTAGTATCCAAAGTGTAGGATATTTCTCAACGTATAATGCGTTGGTTCCGACATCGCAACATTATTGTGAGGTTTTTCACACGCAAAACTTCGTCCGCCGCGCGACCTTGTGTATTACAAAATGTATGAGAAATATTGATAATGCGTATTACACTCTCACTTTTTGATATATTTGCTGTTTTATTTTGATGAGCAGTTTGTATCAAATTCATACGATTTGACTGATGTATGACTCGACTTGACTAAAATTTCAAATATTTCACTTGACACTGGCTAAATTGTCTGTCGAAATGGCAGACAGAAGCCATATAATAAGAGAAGAAGAAGATCTGTCATTAGGTAGGTTAAAAAATATATGAAGGAAGGAGGTTTTACTTAGTAGGTTAGGTACCTACTGCAATAAGTAACATAGGTAGCCAGGACAAGATACGGGGAAGAATGGGCCCTTTGATAGCCCCGTTCAAAATTATAGGTGGGTAACCTATAAAAATATTATTTTGTTAAGTTTCGTAGAATCAAAACCATAGCAAATCGTTGATAAAAAAACTGTGATTAACAAAATCTCATAACAGAACCTTTGGTGGAAAAGAAAAAGCGCGAAAATCAATGAAGCACGGTTTCGGCGCGAAAGCCCACTGACATTCGATGTGCCATGTCGCTTGGCGGCCATCTTGTCGACCTTGCTCTACAAATGCACCGGTTAGTTTCGCAATGAGCCCGCTGGGAAAATTTGAATCGATCTTTTGTTGCTTTCGTTGTTGCCTAGTTGTTTTAGTAAAATTGCATCTTGCAAATTTTATATCTACCCACAAATTAATTTTTTTTTAATACATCACTTTTTGTATTAAAAAAGTGTTATCAAAATCCTTGACCTATTATTTATGTGTTAGTTTTAAAACTTTTTGAATGGAAAAGCTAAGACGGTTTATTTCTATATTTTGCGAGATTTCCGTATCTAATTGTTTTAAACTTTTTAGTCTAGATTTAGACCCTATTTTTGTTCACTAGTTTATTACTTTTAGACAAGAGATTTTTACTGTAATATTTTTTACGTACCTAAACCTAGATTTAAAATGATGACTGTGTTTTTATTCACTAAATTATTTTTGCTCGCACCAACTCTTCGACAGCAGAAAATTAAATTTTCAAACTAATTTTGTCTTTTCTTTATTTTGACTAGTTTGTCTCTTGCAGCTGCAGGGCTACTAAACGATAATTTGAAGCAGTTGAGGCACAAAATTAATATTAGTATAAAATACGCATAACAGATCTTTATCCCTCTGAAATTAGGAGCAACAAACAATTACACATGCTTACTGTTGTGAAAAATTCGCTTACCTCCAATTCGATCCAAAATGGGTTCTACGCAGATACTTCAGAGGGAAAAAGATCTGTTGTGATGTGACTAACTATACCAGTAGGTAGGAGTAGGTATGTGTGGTTGAAGTGCATTTGCCTTCACAAGTACTGACTTGCTGACGTCACAACCCCTTCTTACTTTCGTCCAAGCCGACCAGTTTAATTCCAAAACTAACACGATCACAGCCGCATTGTTCAACATTACACAATACATTATGCTACGTTTTAGTAGATGCACAATGCAAGTAGGTACTTGTACACTGGTCCCATTTAGTTGGTACAATGATATCTTGATCATTTGGCGAGGTATAAATTGAATGTTCTTTTCGATGCCAATTTCAATTTATTGATAAAAATATTTCATAACTGTAAGCAAAGTACTGAGTTTATAAGTAGGTAAGTATAACGCGCACTAGTTGATCACGAAAAACCATAGAAGAGTAAAAAAAACAGTAGGTAGGTAGGTAGAGTTTGGTAAAAACGTCTTGAAATGAAATATCTCGTTCATTCATTTCGATACAAAAGAATGAACGAATTGATTTATTGCAAAGATAGTGGCGCCCTCAATGTCTGTTACTTCTTTTTGTTAAGCTGTAAGTATTATTTTATTTAAATTCTATTTTGAAATTTTCAATACAAACATCAAAGCAAGAAATGTCAAAATCATCTTAATTAAAAAAAATACAAGTTTAGTTAACATCTGTCAAACTTTGACAACAGAAAAAAGGGAGTCAAATCAATCAATCAATCAATCCTAATTGCTTTGACCCAAGAATGTGCTACTCATAGTCCCATATAGAGTCCCTGAACACACGGGTTCCTTTCATTGTGCCACTAGTCCATTGTCTCATAGGTCATTGTCTGCGTTCACATATTTACATACAAACGAACGTTTTCACATGTACTGCATTATGTAAACGTCAGATTGCATACTGTGAAGATTAGTTACTTTAAATTTACATTATCTAATTTTCACTGAAAAGCTGCTATTTACAATGATATATGGGTAAATAAATCATATATTGCAACGATTTATGAGGATATTATCTACTTATAAAATCATGTTGAAATTACAGGTCATCTGTGTACTTAACTAACGTTGTTTTTTTTAAAATTTCCTATTTAAAATGACAGTTTAAAATATTAGTTACCTACCTACCTACTGCTGTATACTTCTCGATTAAGGTTACCTATAATTGTCAGAAAAAGAGACGCACAAAGCCGTTAAACTCATAACGCCTTTTTTGTTCGGGTGTTAAGTAAACATAAATAAATAAATATTCAGGGACATTTCACACAACACCCTCTAGTCAACATCAAATGGTTGTTCTGATTTTAAAAGTGTACCTATTTAGGAAAGCAAGATAAGGATGTTTAGTAATTATTTCATTCGATAAAAAACTATAAGAAATAATAGTAGGGGAGCCCACGATGCTAAATGGGGATTTACTCGAGCGTCGTAGAGACCTATTGGGATGCAAAGCTTAGATGATAAGAAGAAAAAAATGTTATATGATATATACCTTTACATCGGTGGGGGAAGCGGCTATAGATTTTTAAATATGTAAAAAAAAACTGTTGCATGGACATCCTCGAGCGCGTCAGATATTGATAGCATCAATGTCCTACGTATTTTTAATAATGTACGTATGTTAATCTGATCGTTTGCATGATGGGGGTGGTTGTATTTAAGGGTTGAAAATGAAAAAAAAAAAAAAATCGAGCGCGTCAGATTTTCTAAGGGAGTGTTAAGTGCACCAAAAAAAAGCTCTCATTCACTAATCTGACGATTTCGATGGGACGCAAACTCGCGGCCATTTTCATAATGTGCAAAAAAAATTCGCCATTTTGAAATACTCAAGCGCGTCAGATTAAGATATATATGGTACACCTTTATGTTCTAAACGTACTGTCTCATAATCTGACGATTATCTAGAGGGATTTGCCTGATCTGACAAAAAAAAATTAGAAAAACGGTTCACCTTAAAGGCCATCCCTGCAACTTCCCGCTAATTCCATTCCTGGGTGCTTAAAATTGAACTTATGACATTTCTGAGCTCAAAATATAATTTATGTGATACTAGCAGTTACCCGCGACTTCGTATGCGTCTACAGGTCCAAGGTCTACAGTTTCCGTGTACATTATATTATCTGTGCGTGTACCGAGCGGATACTTCTTTGAGAAACTTGACATTACACCGAACCCGTACTCGAATGTCAAACGTTAGTCGTTAGACCAAAGAGGTAGTACTACGTCCTGTCAAACTGACGTGACATGACATGACATCATCCTCTTGCCAATAATTGGCGCTGCTAATCCCGTTTTTTTCATTTTATCCTGTGGATCCTGTTAATTATTCGGGATAAAAAGTAGCCTATGTGTCAATCCAGGTTACGTACTATATATATGCCAAGTTTCATCCAAGTTGGTTCAGTAGTTTTGACGTGATTAAAACACAAACATCCAAACATCTAAACTTTCGCATTTATAATATTAGTAGGATTTTGAGCTCGCTGAGTTCAAAGAAATAATATTTCTATGCATTTGAGCTCTCCCAGCTCGAAAGTCTGATAGAAGTTTCATAGAACACTATTTTTGGAATTTTCAAACCGCAATATCTTTTGAATGGATCAAGCAATTTTCACGCGGTTGGCGCAATTCGACGCAGTTTTATCATCCTCATAAGTAATTTTGCAATTTTAATTGATCGAGCCACAAATTTCGGAGTAATCCCGAAAAAACACTTTTTCGGGTTTCTTTAGTTCACGATATCTCTCGAACGAATCAACCGCTTTTGACCAGCTTGGTGGCGATCGACGTAGTTTTTCAAGCTCGAGAGTAATAGATAGAGAAAGAGTGAGAGAGGAATAGAAACGCGGAGAAGGAAATATAGGCATCACGCAGCTGCACGCATTTAACTTTATCGACGAATTTTTGTTATTTCGGCTTGCGGAAATCGTCAGATTTTATATTTTTCATTATTCTTGAATTATTTCCTTCAAAATAAACAAAAATTTAGCTACGCTCGAGAATGTCGAGATGACGTTTTTTTTTACAACTTTGTTGCCCTCTCCTTTTTTTACGTCACTCTCAAATTGTCAGATTAGTGGAATATACACTTTTTAGGATGTAATTAACTCACCCTACCTTAATCTGACGCGCTCGAGAATTTCTGATGGTCAATTTTTTTTTACTAATCTGATCCTGTATCCTTCACGGGCGGCCTTATATATGGGCCTCATGTTTTGTGGAAGTACTTAACCGGGTACAAGGTATCCCCCTGTATATTAATCTGCCGCGCTTTAGTAAATCCCGAAATCCCCGCTTGGGCTCCCCTACTATAAAGAACTATGAGCTCTATAAGAATAATAGATGAAGATTATAGCGTTGTTGATACCATACAGAATCAATTCCAATATTACACAAGAACCTTCTTCTTTCATCCATAGACAAGAGCTTGCAACAAATGTCAAAAACTCAATAACGTCATTTTGACAGCTCGATCTCATCATTGTTGCCAACGCCTCTTACAATATTCTAACAATAGAAAGTTGTTATGTAAATTCTTACAAAGTTCACTTTCCGACGAGTAAATACCAACTGTCAAATTAAATAACCGTAATAACTACATGACAATCTACGTAGACGTAACAAAGTAGCAAACCTTATTTGGCTGCAACTTTTTTATAACCTAACTTAAAATACACTGTGACTCACATTTATGGATTAGGTTGAAAGAGGAATATGTTTTGGGTTGACAAGAGATAAATACCTACTGGGTTGAAAAATCTTGGGTTGAAACAGGAAGCACTCTTAACATAATGCAATAAATACATTGTATTATCAAAATCACAATGATAGGTAAGCTAAAGTGACAAAAAGAATAAATAAGAAATAAGAAAGATACTTATTGGGAATAAAAAGGCGCTAGAATGGAAACAAAATCTAAAAAAAATACCTAGTGAACTAACTTAAAATACAAAAGTATATAATGATCATCATCATCATCATCCGCAGCCTGATCTCACCCACTGCTGGGTATAGGCCTCTCATTGTGCCATTCTCTCAATAATAATGATAATCAAATAAGTATAATGATAAAACATTTTTATTTGCCAGAATATATGTTATAGTTTAGGCTTTCAATGTGAAAATAATGCATTATGTTCTACTAGGACCAATTCTTGTCTTGCTTCACACTACATTTATGATCTGTAAACCGGAAGAGTGAAACTCCCTACCCTTGGCCAGGATTGGATCTTATCGTTCATTTCATTCATTAATCATCGATCGAAAATAATCGAAGTCCATTGAACGGTTTACGATTGAATGATAGCTATATTTCCTGTATGCAATTGTTCTATTTTCAATCAAATCCAAGGTTTTGCGTTCGCAAAGTTTAATTAATATTTGAAACATAGTAAATTCTTTGAGTATGTAGGTACACTGTTGCCCACGTTCTATAAATAATTTCCGGTTTATCTTAAAAAAAATACTTAATGACAGTTTGTTATTGTTTCTCAATCACAACGACGACCAATTTGTCCAAAAACAAGAGAAAAAAAGAAAGAAAAGAAATTAGATAGGTACCTACCTATCCGCCGTTACTAATTTTAGTGTTTTTTTTTTGTGTATATCAGTAATTAGATGATTAGATATACGCATGCCCATTTTAAGATGTTTTGATAACGAAAACTCTATATTAAAATAAATTAAAATAATAGAAGTGTATTTTTTTAATTTTTTTTTTATAATTTAAGATGTTTAGAAATCAAAGGTGAAGCTATAAGCTTCAAAGAAATGCCTTTCTACTACCTACTCTACAATTAGTACAGTTAACATCAGAAGTAGACCACGTTTTCAGAATTTTAAAATTACTAGCTTCCATCTTCGACTTCGTCCGCGTTCCATTCGTCTTGTTAATTTTTAGGATCAAGATTGAAAGTAGCATGTGTTAATCTAGGGTACGAAGGAAGTAGGTATATTCCTTAGTAGTAGTAGAGCTCTTGTGTGCGAGCTCGTCCGGGGAAGTACCTACTAGCACCGTATCTATTTCGTGCTTGGCACAGTGATGCTCGCATTGCTGTGTTCCGGTTTGAAGGGTATGGGTGCCGGTGCTATTACACGCACATGACACTTAACACCTTTATGTCTCAGAGTGGTGGGCGCAGTGCAATGCATCACAAACACGTCCTCAGTGGACATGCTCAGTGAGGCAATGACTTACACCCTTCGCACTTTTTTACACTTGGTGGACATGCACCTTGTTGAGCACGGTTAGGGGAAAAAAACACTACAAAAACACATTGCAGCCGACGAACACCTGTCGACCATAATTTAGGAGTACACTGAAAATCAGCGCTACACGGACATAATGTCCGTGCAGCATTCATGCTGAGTGTACCCCCTTTGCCTTAGCGAATTAATGTATCTATCTATCTATCTAATTTTAATATAGCTTGTAAGCTCTAAGGCAATAAATGTTTTTTCTTTCTTTCTTTCAATGTATTTCAGGTAGAGGTAACCGCTTAACATCAGGTGGATCATCGGCTTGTTCCATCATTTAGTTGTATAAAAACAAATGTTACCCAATTTGGTTCAGTAACGACGTGATTGAAATAAAAACATCTTCACATTTATAATTACTGGGATACACTGTTGTGAGATTCAACAAAAGTAAATCGCTTCGTTCTACGGGGGCGTATGACATGACATCACAGATCTGCGCGCGAAAACGAAAGTACTTACAACGAAAACGAAAGTGGATACTTTAGTAGCCCGAGGCGTGATCTGCTTTGTATTACTTGTCGTGACCGGGTTAACTTTGTTTCGTAAGGTATTATGGTTACAATAGCCGCCGAGATTCTTTGCGCCTGTACAAATAGTAGTCATAGATTTTGACAACACCCAGAATGATTGAAAATTAAACGAAATGTAAATGAATTTCATGAAATTATTCAGAATAGATAAGCCGAGAAAAACTATGAAAACAGGTCAAAAACTGTACGGTTTGGCGCGATAATCTTTCTGGCACCTAGAATCACTTAATTATGTAAGACGATTGTGATTTTATTGATTATAGAAATTATGACTTTGACTTACAAAATGTTCTTACGTAGGTACTAGGTAGTGTAATTTATTTGTTAACAAAGATAAAAATAAAATGCCGGTGTTATATCTGATGAAGGTTTTTTATTAAATAAATGTACACGTTATATGTTTTAACACAACAATAAAATTATGTCACCGAAACGTTTGAACCATTGTTTTTGTGGGAACTTAGATCTTGGTCTTGGCATTTCGTAAGATTTGCGAAAATGTGAGAACTTAGCAGTGAGTTTTTGCTATAAAACGTTGCATAATTATTGCTATTTATAAATTGAAGCTAAGTATTTACCAAAACTGCTTAAAAATAACTCACGGAAATGACACGCGTGGATATTATAATAGCATATTTTACGCATTACATATCTATTACCATAAATCTCAATTTATTTTAGTTGTTTTTTTTTTAAATTGAATTTTTTTGGCGCTTTAGATTTCTATTGTTTTTAACTATAAATAAAATAACATTATCGAATATAACTTAGTTATTTAAAGTATAATTTTGATAATAATCAATTTTTTAAAACTCCTTTTTCGATTCAGTTCGTAAAAGCTGCTGAATGTCAAACGTCAAGATAAAATCCACGCAGCCCATCTATTAGGAAGTTTAGGTGATAATAAAATGGGCAAAATCAACTATCTACCTACAGTATATCTCAATTACTATTTATGATGATTTATTAAAATGACATTTAAAAAAGCTGCAAACATTTTATTTCATCAGTCTACGAATATGGACGGAGACATGTTAATTTGCATGTTTTACAACATTGTTAATCTATCAATGGTACGCCCGTGACTTTTTTCGCAAAGATTTATTTTTAACCCCCGACGCAAAAACGACGGGGTGTTATAAGTTTGACGTGTCTGTGTGCGACAAATGACAGCCGACTTGATGAATGACTCAACTTGACTATATACTTATTTCAAATTATTCACTTGACACTTGAAATTATCTGTGGAAGTGACTGACCGTGGGCATTAATAAGAAGAAGAATAGGGTGAAGCACTAATTTTGATTTGCTTAAATCTCAGGTCTGATTTACTACGAGTCAGACAGTAACACAGGTTTTTTAATATACCTATTTATTTAGTTCCTTTTTTTGTGTTTTGTAATAATAAAAATATCAATGAATTTTGAGGTGGGCGCCATGCTTCATTTGTTTTCATATTATGATTTAGTTTATGACTACAATAAATTGATGTCTGAGAAATTGTTTATGGATGTTAGACACTAATTTAATGAGATATAAAGTTTTATCTCTAAATGGCAATGCAAGAGTGTTAAAAAACCAATTTTGTGAAACGGCACGATATAAGTTGAAGTTAAAAATCTTTTATTCAATAAAAACGCAAGGATCGTTTACAAATTAGAATCGTCATAATATGAGTACAAATAGGTAGGTGATTCTAGGTGCCAGTTCCACGAGACTAAGAAGAACCACGTCATCACAATGAATGTTCATTCTATTCATTCATTCAGTTTCGGAGTAAGACCGCTGATCGGTGAATGGGAAAATACGTATTTATTATCACCCTTACGTCAGCCCTTAAATTGTCCGTAAAGGCCTTAGATTGCGTGAGATCGACCCTCGGCTTGCTACATGTGATAAAGCCTTTACCTCCCTTAAACTTTATGGGCCAGATAATGCCTACTCTTTGTTTTTTTTTTGCAACTTTGTTCGGGTTATAACTATACAGGTTGCTTCGATAGCCATGGTCGATTTTTTTTTTATTCTTCAAACCGGAACACAGCAATGAGAGCTTCCGTCTTCTTCTACTTGCACTCATATTTATTTTCGTAGCATGATTTTCATCCCTCCTCATTACGTGACCATGCTTAGCACTCATCACCTCTTCAACAACAGACGCCACTTTCAAACTCTCTTAAACTTTCTTCTCTCTTTTTAATGTCTCAAAGCTCTCTATTATTCAATCTGTTTTGGACCATAACTGCGGAATCACACTGTATTTACAACCTTACTTTTAGCCTTATAAAGTTATTTGAGAGGACAAAAGCGATTTAGGACAGAACTTTTGGGTTTTAGTATCAAAAACTTGATACTTTTTATAAGTAGTTAAAATATTACAATAAAGAATATTTTGTCGTTTTAAAGAAATTGAATATGATATCGTCGTTTAATTTTTATTGGACTCTCATTTTCTTGAACTTGAGCTAAAAAGATTTTGGACCACTGACCGAAGAATTAGGTGAATGAGTCATTCCGATGACCGAATCGTACATTCACTCATAAAATTATTGTGTCCCTCTTAGCAGTTGATATTCTACAATCGCTTGAGAATATTAAAGTAATCAAAAATC
Source organism: Gandaritis pyraliata (assembly GCA_947859175.1). NCBI lineage: Eukaryota > Metazoa > Arthropoda > Insecta > Lepidoptera > Geometridae > Gandaritis > Gandaritis pyraliata. The sequence goes on along the minus strand of OX401874.1, from coordinate 3,907,839 downwards.
TATGAAAATTACATTGAACTAGTAATAAGATAAGGTCCTACACGTACCTTATTTTCGCCAATCTATTTCAATATTGTGCGGGTATTGAATGAACTAACTGCTATTGGTATTGGATTGTCACATCCAATAAAGATTTGTACTCTTGACGCTGTTCTGTCAGCTCTAAATGACAGTCGCGTATTGTGTTAGGTACCTATTACGTGGTTTTCTTCAAGAGTATGAAAATTCATCGATATAAGATTGTAATCTACATTGTATTGGATACAAGAGTGAGGCTGCTGAACAGAAAAACGTCGGAACTAAAGATACGAGTTTTTTCTCCATACTCTGGGAGTTACCGACGTAACTCACGCGCAACAAGTGACATAATCTTCCTACCCACTTCCGATGCGACTGTATTTAGATTGCATCACGTTTAGATGGTTTGTTTTATTATTATTTTACTATGAACTTTTTAATCTTATTCTAGTTTTAGCGATATTGCTTTATTTAGATTGGATTTGCATGTTTATTTAGAAAAGGTTTCATTTATAACTTAATTATTAGGTAATAAATATTACTGAATTGAGCTGTAGCTATTTATAATAATATTAATTACCTATCTCATTTGCAAGAAGACATAAATACAAAACTTTAGTAGTTAAACTTTAGTGTATTAAGATATTTTGAAAAAAAAAAAACCATTATTTAAATACGATATTTGATACACGGCAAACTAAACAGTAGGTATATTTGCATAAATAAAAGTCACGTTTATCCAACTAATTCTATGAACCGCAAAACACCATCAAACAAAAGTGGTTTTATTCTAAAACGTCTGCCCTTTACCTAGTAACACCAATGGTGGCGCGTGCGCTAAATCTTTCATAATTGGATAATTTTGATCGAAAATAAACCTTTACTCTACTGCATAAAGTTTAAAACAGAATACAGTTTAGAAACATGACATTGGTGACAGTTGACGCGAGACGTGATTTGTATTTGACGAACAATCTGGTCAAGTACGATACTTATCATCGTTATTTGCAATCGATTCAGTGACTTATTTTTTAGTTATTGCTGTTTTGAGTATGTATTGTGACAGAAAACTACCTTATGAAACTACAACAAGTAAATAGAATGAGAGAATTTATTTAGTTTTTATTCTGTGCAACAAGCGCGTTGAAATCTTTTGTATAAAAAACTGAAAATCCATCTTTTTCTACTACTTTATTCTTTCTTTGTCCACCAATATTGTATGTTTAACGCAAACAAAACTAGATGTCGCTAGTAAAAATGTCCGAATCCTGAATCGCGCTGACGAAAACACACGGCTCTGAATGACTTCTCTTCGGTGGCGTAAAAAAATCATACTTACCTGGCACAGGGGACACCGTGATCAAAAAGGCGGTTCCCCCAGAGCGAGGCCTATTCATTGCACTGCGAATTGGGTTGACCTCTGCGATTATCCCTAATGTGGATAACTCGGGTGCGTTATTTTTGGTAGTGGGGACTGCGTACGCGCCGTCCCCTTCACAATGTACAATAAAAAGTAAATTTAATCAATAATCAATAAATAAATAAAATAAAATACGAAAATTTAAAATCTTCGACCGTGTAAATGTCCGTAATTTGATTGATATAGATTGATACTCTTCTTTATTTATCATTGCTGGTCATCCATCCATCAGGAGCCTTATTCTCACTTCGGCAGAGATTTTACTCTAATAGGGATGACGTCAAAATGACATTGAAAACTCCGTCACCAGTGGGTGAAACGAGTTTTCGGCAGAGATAGACGTCATCCTTATTAGAATAAAATCTCTACCGAAATGGGTATTCGGCCCTTGTTACAATGCCATCTCGTTCGGTTTAGTTAGATAATGACAAGGGGGAGCATTAACTTGAGAGGCGATTGTAAAAAACTATAACTATTAGTATAATAACATTAACAACAACATGACTATTGTCTCTCAAAATACAAGCAAACAAATTAATCCGAAAATCCGCCAACCGGATATTGAATTGGTTCCCGCTAGTTGAATTAGTCACTTCCGCTGTATAAGGAATATTGTCTATGACAAATCAAACAAACAAAAGAAAGTTATTGACAAGCGTGTCAACGGAAGTAGAGTAGGCTGTATTATATAACTTCCGGTTTTATTGATCTGAATTGTAAGTATGTCAAGGTCAAGTTTAGAATATTATTAATCTAGTTTCATATGCGAGAGATTACGTCATGCACAGATAGATAATAAACTACACTTCAGTCAGACAGTAGGGCTGCCCCCGTATGCCAATCTTTTGCTGTCAAGTTATATTTCACTGCCCAGTGTAATTTCTTCAGGTCACGTGGTACAATTTTGTACCACGTGATCATTCTTTTTAGACACTTGACAGCAAAATATGCGCGAAAACACATCAAATGACATCATAATGTCACTATTTAGTCACAGAGTAACTATGAGTTAGTATGAACTGACCATGATTTAAAACTTTGCCGTTCAACTTTGCAGTTCAACTTTGATTGGCATACCCCTGCTGATCCATAAGCTGAAAGTCGTTCAGCGAATTATGGAGAGTGGTATGCTTGGATTTTTTTTCAAGGTTAGAATCTGATATGAAGTTATCCGACAGAAAACCAAGGTCGCCGACATAGCTCAGAGAATTAGCAGGCTGAAATGGCAGTGGGCCGGCCATGTTTGCCGTAGAACCAACAATCGTTGGAGCAAACTAATACTGGAGTGGAGACCACGTTTAGGCAAGCGTAGTGTAGGACGCCCTCCGGCTAGATGGGGCGACGATCTGCGAAATGTAGCGCAAACACTGGACGAGAAGAGCCGAAGATTGGACTCTTGGGAGAGACCTACATTTTAGTCCAGCAGTGGACTAATACAGGGTGTACCATAATGCCCCTATAAGTCCGAAAGGGGGTATTCTACACGTCATGGCGAACAACATTTGTTCTACGACTCAGGGTTGCCAGGTGTCGAATTTTTTTCCTCGTACCAGGGATGCCAAAATCTCGTACTTTCATAACATAATCTCGTACAAGTTTAAAGTTTAGAAATCTATTAAAATCTGTGTTTTTAACAATGTTATATCTGGTTCCGATTATGTGATTATAAAAATGAGGTTGGTTCTATCAAATTAAACGAATACTACTGTACTTAAGTGTGCCAAATTTTAATAATATTCTTCTAATCTCTTCTTCTAATCAAAACAGATCTTAGTTACTAGGTACTAGTACATGTCATTATAGTAATGGTAAATTATTTTCTCTTAAAATTAATAACATTATCATAGCGCCTGTGTGCCCCGAAGGGGTAGGCAGTGCAGAGGTGGTGATTAATATTCAATGTCTGGGATATTAGTGAAATCGTCGTGGTTTTTGGTTTTTTCTTTTTGGCTGGGTAAAATGTAAAAATCTCGTACAAAAGTGTACGAGACTTTAATTAATCTCGTTTCTCGTACATGGACTGTAAATCTCGTAAATGTACGAGATATCTCGTACGTCTGGCAACCCTGCTACGACTTTTAATATTTCGAAGTTTTCATTCATGAAATGAGTCTTAAAGTTTCCTTAAAAATAGCATTGCACACGTGCTAAAGTGTCTATGTGTGGGTGCGATGAATAGGAGGGTGCGTGTGTATGTGTACTAACAGGCTGGATACACACAAAGTAAGTAAACACTAAGGGTGGTCGCATTACAGACAAAAAAATAGAAATTTATAACATTTTGTATTCAACTTTTGCGCATGCCAATCTATTCAGGTGTTTGGTTTGAATAAGCCCCTTTTCGGCTTATAGGGACAATATGCTACACGTTGTATAGGTTGATGATGATGATGATGCCACTTCAATCAGTGGTTACGATTAGGTAAGCGACCGCTGTGTGGTCTTGGATTTCTACACGGAAATGAACATTTCGAAATGTCTCAGATCTACTACTAGAGTCTGAACATATTAATGATTTTATTCGTATAAGTCTTCTAAAGCTTTGCTAGCTAAAATAGCTGCTAAATCTGTTGTCCTCATATTTTGAGTGAATCCCTGAACTGATTATGATGTAACTAAACACAAAGATAGCTTGCATTTTGGATATTGACAGCTACTTTTAAATGCAAAAAATGTCTTTATTTTCACAAAAATTCAGTCTACAGAGACAAAGTCGCAAGCTAAATAGTTTTTTTTGGTTTTTTAAGATTCAAAACCCAACAAAGTCTTGAATTCTTATTTTCGCGTGACGTAATGGTATTTTTTGTACATTCCTGCATATTTTAAAAACGCCCTCTTACTTTTAAACTCGAAATCGATGTTCTCTCGAGAAAGGTTATCGTACAACCAGCTGGTTTTAAGAAATAAAAAACTTTTTTACTGCGGGTGTAAGAAAAAGGTTGTATAGGTATTTTTGGGGTAATAACGGGGTCAGAAGGATCACAGATCAATTAAATAAGCAGATAAACCATTCGAGAATAACCAGAAGCCAATTATGGTTAATTTTGCGAATAATTTTCCATCTCCCTTATCTCATTACACCGCTATTATTTTGCAAATATCTGAAAAATAATACGTATTGATCAGTATCTGTTATTAACCACATTTGAGTAGTAAAAACTTGAAAAAAAAAACAGTTTTGTATAGTGTAACCAAATTAAGTGTGCAATGAAATAAATAGGCAACTTTAAAAGATTTGTACATCTTTACGTAGCTTTGGCGGGCAAACCACTTTCGCAACACAAACGGTGTTTACAACTATAGGTTCAAATTCAGCCTAGCTCTGCAAACTTGGCGTGGTCGGGCTCTATCAGCTATGTAAGTAGGATATTTTATAATTATTCTATCGCATAAATAGTACAAAACGATTAACTGATAAAATATAACTTCTAAACTATTTGTCAACCAACAAATGCTAAGACAATAGGATATGTTCTAGGATACCATTTAGTTTGCGAGATAAGGGCTTGTCCACACGTGAGTATCGAAAAAAAAATCCTGAGAAATATAATCTGGGTCTTTTCAAGGCAAGAGTGAATAGGTGTCTTCTAGACTGTCCTGCTCCATCGTCGGCCACATCGTCACTTACCATCAGGTGAGATTGTAGCCAAAGGACATTCTATAAAGGACATTCTATATTATATAAATTAAAAAAAAAAATGGATTGTAAATTAAATAAAAAATATTCATGCTCTGTAATTAGTACCTAGTAGTAGCGCTCATTGTGATAGAGCTCGTCCGGGTTCAGTACTAGCACCTATTTTGTGCGCCGACAGTGATGCTCGCATTGCTGTGTTCCGGTTTGAAGGGTATGGGTGCCGGTGCTATTACAGGCACATGACACTTAACACCTTTATGTCTCAGAGTGATGGACGCAGTGCAATGCATCACAAGACACGTCCTCAGTGGACGTGCTCGGTGTAATATAAAAGTAAATGCGCAATAGCAATACCTATCTCAGGATTCAGAGGTATAAAATAACAAGGACCAAATAGTTTTTAAGTAAATAAGGAACTAGGTGCTAAACTAGGTACTTCAGTTACAAGTACCTAAATACCTACTCGTATTCATATTCGGAATTGCCGCATTTTTTTACAAGCTTTTGTTTAACTTGTAATGTTTGTTTGTTTGTGTGTTTGTTTAGGTCAAATCTTGCAAGACTTTGATCCACTTCCCGATGTCAGATTTAGCTGGGCATACTTATTAGTCTTCGGTGACAAGATAATACAATAATATGACAAGAAGCTGATCTGATGATGGAGCCGAAAGGTGGCCATAGGAACTCTGTGATAAAACGACGCAACACCATCGAGTTTGGACTCGTTAGATTTGCTTAACCGGTCCTAGGTGACACAAAAATAATAGCTTGTTCAACAATAATCAAACACAAACAAAAACAAAAAATAATAAACAAAAACTTATTACTATTACGGATATCAAAGTTTTTTTTCCTTTTTTTTGCGTTTTATAAATGTATTTGTTTTAGTTAAAACAAAGAGGCTTTTGTTTTGTATTGTGCAGATATCATGAAGATTTTTTTTTTCATTTACTTTAGATAATTTTTTTTATGCTCGACGTAACTATGATTGTAAACTAGTTCTTGTGTCTGAGCTCGCCTTTATATTGTTTATAACAGAGCAAAATACGTTCGCATAATGTACCATAATGGTCAATACCGACTATTGTTTTAAGATCCTTTAAACATATCCGGTATAAGAAGTAGGTATTATTATCCAATCCAGATACTAAGTACTACCTACAAGTCATAAGTCATCAATAAATAATTGGTTAAAGTTATGTATTACAGGTCTAACACACTATAGATAGTAGAGGTGAGACGTATTTATCGTCACAGGTAAAAGTCACTGCTATTTAAAAATCACTGTCACAGCGACAAAAGATCATAAATACCAGTGACTGTGACTCAATGAATTCTGTGACCCCACTTGACCCCTTTATCTTTGAGCGCAACATTGCGCTAGTATTTTATCACAGTGCCTTAACAATTAAATTGTAGGTAATTTACGAGTAGGTACAGTCGGCTACACATGAACCTATCAACGGTTCGAACTTTGAACTATTATAATTTGAATCATGCGAGAGGGACGATATGTTTTTATGTGAGACTCGCTGCTTGCGCGCCACGCGCCTACACCTATTGCGATCCCTGATTCGCAATATTCAAATTATAATAGTTCAAAGTTCGAACAGTGTATAGGTTGATGTGTAGCCGACTGTACATACCTATCTAGGTATGTACTTAGGTAGGTGCAATATTTACAATCTTTTACAAATTAGCATTTAGTCATATAGCAGTTGAAGACCTCGAAAGGATAAAAAGCAAAGTTCCTTGACTCTGTCAATCTATAGGGTTTGAAAAAGTTATTTAAAAGTTAACAGTGTTAAGGACCCCTGCTAGCCCTTAAAGGGAAGGAATTTGTTAAGTAAACATGGTAGGGAGAAGTCGTGCTAAAATGGTTGTTTGACCAAAATATTTGCATGAGGGTAAATGTATTTACGTATTTGCAAAATGATTTTTATGACTGAACCAGTAGCGCATGTTATTTTGAGTTATCTCGAAACTCCAACATTTCCTGACATTGACACTATTCCTTCAATTGAATACCATTTAATCTGAGGCGGTTAAGATTCCAAACTTGACAATTTTCTCCAGTGCAAGTGGTCAATCTACACATCCCGTCGAAGTTGAACCCAACAAACCGCTTTCCCATGTAAAAACCATAGAGATATACTACCAGATAAATGCCCATCGATAAAGTTTAAAACAGCTTAAAATCACCTCTGAATTTAAACACTGCTTAAAATTCTCCCCGTCATTTGTTACTATATACACCAAGATAGCACTAGTTTAAACAATTATTAACTTTTGACAGAAGTTAAAAGGCGACTCTGAGAGCGGCTTACACCAGAATCACTAAACGTGTCTAACAGCTAAATAGATTTAAATCTGACATATTTATATAACTTGACAACTCGCTAAATACTATTTAAGATTTAAACGCGTTTAGCGATTCTGGTGCAAGCCGCCCTAAGTAAGACCAAAGCAGTTTTAAGCTTTACCAACCAAAAGCCAATACGTAATAAAAAATACCAAATTAAAAAAATTACTTATTGAAATGTTTAAAATAAAATAAATTATTTCCTACTATGTAAAGACGATTGACACTTGTCTACGCAGGTTGCCAATAATGTATTGACTTATAAGGAAATACGTGTGAGTGTGGTAATACCTACTTACATGTTTTATATATATTATATAGAATTTCATCTACTTCTATGAGAGTAAGTTTATTTTTGCAGAGATTTTGATCAATATTATGATAGACACGCTTGGGTCGTGGGTTCGATCCCCATCAAGAACAAACATTTGTGTGTGGCAAACAATGCAGAACTGCCAAACTGGCAGACAATGCTCTTACCATTAAGTCCTCCTAGCACTACTTATTTGTGTAAAATTTTAAAATAAACAAAAAAACATGTTTGTTCTATGTCTGGGTGTTACTATGTATTATAAATGTATTTACAAATAAAAGTAGGTACCTATATAAGTATTATATCATTAATCTAGTAATAATACAATCTTTGCTTAGTTTGGGAATATTTATTTATTCGAAGGTTAATCTCTCACAAACCTTGTACCGCGGTCTCTGGTTGCAATCATCGCTCGGAAGTGTTAATAATCGTGTTGATAGTATCACTATTGATATTGACAGATCAATCGATGACTTTTTAATCTTTCGATGGTCAACTGTCGAAATGTCATTTCCTTAAAATGATTGTTTGTTTTTATCGAGGTCTTACTTGTACGAAAGAAAACAAGTAGTTAAATAAAAAATTTAAAAAACCCCCGAATCTTGGACCGATTTTCATCAAACATAGCTAAGAACACTTCCGACTAATTCAGCTATCAAAAAAAAACAAAATCAAAATCGGTTCATCCGTTCGGGAGCTACGTTGCTTCAGAGAGACAGACACACACACACACACACATAGACACGTCAAACTTATAACACCCGTCGTTTTTGCTCGGGGGTTTAAAACAATTAGTTTTGGATACACATCAGAAATACACATGTTCTTTAAAGGATATGATGGAATAAGATGTAGGCCATCTTATTTCTGATGTTAGACCTCTGCCTATAACAATGCACTGCTTCATTGAGCACATCCTGAAGAAGTGCTTTTAAGGCATTGCACCGGGACGTAAAGTTAACCCGCACCCTTTAAAACCCCGTATGTAAGTAAATCAAAATCAACCCTTAAAATTCAAAAAACTTTCAAAATTTTACCCAAAGGATTGTAAAAAATCTTTGTATGACAATCAATATTTTACACTTATTACAAAAACCAATTCTATGAACTCACACGCCTTGGTATTTGATCTTGGACTAAAAAAATCGTTTTGTCATTGTCTGGTCACGTGATAATTACAGTCAGTAACATAAGTTGATAATTTTTTTATACAACTTTGTATATGAATTTAAGATTGCCAACTAATTTTGAGAGCTTTTGAGCTGTTTTGTAACTTTTACAAGTTTTAAGATGTCTGTATGTAATTTTAAAGTGATTTTAATGATAAAACTCAACTTGTTTTAAAGAGTTTTAAAAACTTGCTATTATGGTACAAGCTTTGCTTAGTTTGGGAGTAGAGGGCGTTGTGTGAAATGCCCATGAATAAATAAATATACTTAATAATATTTTTTCAAATAAATAAATATAATAATATTTATTTTTTCGGCGCTGTGTTGCTGAGTGGACATGTAATTATCCACCAATAGCCCTTAAGTCAAGGAGGTAAGGTCTAAAATGCAAATGGACAGCAGGTTGAATAATCAACACACGAGTTGCTTTAAAATTAATGCATATGAATTTAAAATATGAAACCTTTTTATTCTAATGTAGGCCAGCGTTTGACCGCAATCTCACCTGATGTTAAGTGACGATGCGGTCGACGATGTAGCACGCACCCTATTCATTCGTCTCTTCTTCTTTTTTTTTGAGTTAGCACTAATGACCATTATAAGAAAAGTTATTCGTATTGATAGGTATTTTAACCCCAAATTTTTGGAGAATAGTATTATTACAACCGGAATTATAAGAACCCTTTTCGAAATTGGTTATGAAAAACACACAAAAGGGTTACAAAAAGTTATAGCCACAATAACACTTGTACTTAAGGGCCATAACCAATCAGAGCCCATTCCCAATAATTACCAAAATGTTTTGACGTAAACTTGAGATCTTATTCAATAAAACACGGACTATTAAAAAAATTTAAATCCAGTATTCTTTAAATTCTAAATCCAATGTTTATGATGAAATGCCATGGGCAAAGAAAACAGCTGGTTTACGTAGAACTTGCACGAAAAACCAACTACATAAAATATCAGTTGAAATTATTTATTTATTTCACTTTAATTAAAACGGATTACCCTATTACATTAATTAAATAAATTAATAAAGTTCAGCTTAAATAAACAAAATAATAATATGTCAGTCAGTCAATAATTTTTTTTATTTATTTATTTTCAAGCCGCGTCATTTGACACTCCATTTATCAAAATCTGTGTGAGTTGTTTTGGGAGCTACGAGGGAGTAATTAATATCCCACATACATACATAGGTACTCATTGTTAAACTGATAACTCTACTTTTCCTCCGGGTATAAATTACGCTGACGACTGTAATCGCTGTTATTATACACATGCAAATCCTAAAATGAACCAGCGGTCATATTTTCACTGTGATTGCTCATTTACAAAAATTATTGTGGGATTTGAACACAAATCGGAACATTAAAGTTAAGTCATAAATTAAATTATTGTATTTTACCTCAATCAAAACGAAAAAAAAAACAATATGCTACTTTTTTGAAGCCGTTCTAACCGCTATGGGTATTCGGGGTTTGTCTGCAAATTATGAGGTCACTAGCTTCCGCCCGCCACTTCGTCCCCGTTTGATCCTGTTGATTTTCCGGGATAAGAAGTACCCTATGTGTTAATCCAGGCTACGAACTATAGGTGTGTATTCCAAGTTTCATCCAAATCGGACCAGTAGTTACAACTTGATTGAAACACAAACATCCAACCATATAAACTTTGACATTTATAATATTAGTGGGATTATTAGCTTCCAGTGTCCCACTGCTGGGCAAAGGCCTCCTCCGTCCCTCTCCGCTGTGCGATCCAGCGATGTGATGCTCCATCCGGGCTGGTATTTATCCAGTTCATTCCGCCATCTTGATTTTGGTCTGCTTTTTTATCTCGGAAAATCAACAGGATAAAAGGGGTTGCGGACGAAGTCAGGGACAGAAGCTGGTAATAATTATATTTCACCGTCGCCGCGTCTCATCGCCGTGCAAGGAAACAGGCTTTACAATCGTGCGCAGCTATTTCCACGTTACAGAGGAAAGCGACCGCAGGTTTGGCAACAGACCGCAACTGTAACAGATTGTGGAGATAATCGCTGTAATCTTAACTTAACCGCAGCCCTCGGAGAGATTAGTTGTATTTTATCTAGTGTAAAGTCATCCTGATAGATAGATAAATAAATATTCATGGACTTTACACACAACGCCCTCTAGTCCCAAACTAAGCAAAGCTTGTGATATGGGAACTAGATGGCTGTCAGAATACTTATATACTTTTTTTTGTAAATACATACTTATTATACATAGTAACACCCAGACATAGAACAAACATCTATGTTTTCCACGCACAAATGTTTGTTCTCGGTGGGGATCGAACCCACGACCCACAGCACGGAAGGCAGAGCCATTACCGGCTGAGCTGTGACGCCTGTCAGATAGCATGTATTTACGGATTAGACTCAAGAGTCCCTTTGATTTTAAAAATTTAGGATCAACGGATCACCACAAAAATAATACAGTGCAAGATCTCGCTTGGTTGGTAGATACAGATGCAGAAGGCAGTGATCCTCGACACAGCACGCATTGTCAGGAGGTTCCTCAGTCTGCAGCCCTGACCACTTGTAGCTTGGACCCTGCCCCGCTGCTGGCGGCACTCTAGTTTTTATGTTTTTTATACTTATATTGTAAAAAATTTAAAATTAAGAAAATAAATAAATATGTGAATAATACAATGCAGTAAAGAAACAAGTACCTACCTACTTATACCCGGGATGGTTTTTTGACGGAATTTTGGTCGAGCAAAGTCATGCTAGGGGTTGAAGAAGAGAATTCTTTGTAGGGTTAAGCTCACCTATTATAAGTACGTTTCTTTATTTCACTGTGTACACGAATTCTACTAGTATTATAAATGCCAAGTTTAGAAGTTTGTGATTCAAACGCTGCAACTGCTGGTTTAGATGAAACTTTAGACCACTATAGGTACTAGGTTTGAAATCGAAAGTGTATAAACAATTTTTTGATGGATTTAGCAACCGAAGTCAATCGAGGTGCGTGCACAGAGCTTGCTCAATCTTGCTACAGTTTTTCGTAATTCTCTGTAGGTCAAGAACTGGATAAACGATTTTTATGTAAAACCATGAAATATCGTTTATTTATTTCATTGTATTGCGTCCGAAGCAGACGACATTGAAATTAAATCTCATGGTGTTGCCACACAGGCGACACACCTCAGTCGGTAATAGCTTTGCCTTCCGTGCTGTGGGTCGTGGGTTCGATCCTCACCAAGAACAAACATTTGTGTGTGGCAAACATAGATGTTTGTTCTATGTTACTATGGATAAGTATGTATTTACAAAAAAAAGTATATAATATTCTATCAGCATCTAGCTCCCATATTACAAGCTTTGCTTAGTTTAGGACTAGAGGGCGTTGTGTGAAATGTCCATGAATATTTATTTATTTACACTATAGATGATTTATACAGCGTCAGAAGGCACTTTTTATCCATGCCCGTATGAACGGGAGGCTGCAGTGCCTGGGACATGATTAAGATGGAGTAGGCTTGTAGCACCATATACCATCTTCTCAGCCTAGTCGGCCTTATCCACAGGAAAGACAAGGTCAATACATTTCCTCACGATGTTTTCCTTCACCGTTTGAAAGTTGCACTGCGCACATAAATTAAACTAAATACCAACGAGATTTCAAGTTTTGCGCATATTTAAAAAAACCCGCAATAAATAGAATTCTGGGAAAAGTTCAACAGCCAATTATTTTTCATTTAATTAGAACTTTATCCTGATTGATTAAAAATAATCAACCGCAAATCATCATCATAACTCACTTTACTAAAATAACAAAATAAATTCAAAGTTCACAGGAAATAAGAACACCTGCTAAAATTATCTTCGTAAAAAAAAAATATACAGTCTACGACATAAATAAGTTAACCCAAAATCATCATCGTCCAAAGACTGACAAATGGAGAAGGTATCAAAGTCAATGTTATTGTCTGAAATTGCCATTCACGATAAGACCACCGATTGTAGAATATGTAATTTTTAATTTGCAATCCCATTTTGTTTAAAATTACGCTATTTTTGGGTCTTCAGCTCGTAAAGATTACAATAACTTAACACCCAAGTTGTCAATCAACTTGTAACGCTGACTGTACCGTACTTATGTAAATTAACAAGTAGAACACCCTTTTAATAAAAGTCGGTTAATATTAATTGGCCTATAAAGAGGTTCCAAGAATTGTTAAGCAATTTGAAACTGTTTTGCATTGAAAATTGAACTTTTTCCTGAATTTAGCATTTTTATTAGATTTTACAAATGGGAGTACTAAAATATATTGGTTAGATTAGTTGTTTGCGATAACAAGTCTGTAAACAAGTTTTGTCAATGTCAATGATTATTTTAAGTAACAGTCTGCAACATAATTTGATGACTAAGTATTTAAGATTAAACTTACGTTTTGGGAGCTTTTAACCAAGTATGTATTTTATAACTTTTGCAAGAGTAAATTTTTTATTAATTTTAATTAAATAAGTCTTTGTATCTTTAAAACTTAATTATAATTTCCATGATAGAACTGCTTATAACATTTTATGTTTGCATTTACTTAAATTTAAAAGCTCATTTGTTGAATTACAATTTCTGGAAGAAAAATGCGCAAAATTCTTGCTTACCTACATTTATCATTTAAGATAAGTATTTTAAAACCAAATGAACACAAATCGACAAATACTATGGGAATATAAATAATATCACAATGTTGTAGAAATATCCTCGAATTAAAACTGATTTTGGTATTTTTTTATACCATTAAATGATGGAACAACCCGATGGCCCACCTGATGCCTATAACGATGCATTGTCTCACTGAGCACATAATTATTACGTTTGTTTGTGCAATTAATAGTATTTGGTTTTTTTAGGTACCGAATCCTATCGTATCCTACTAATATTATAAATGCGAAAGTTTAGATGTTAGATGTTTGGATGTTTGTGTTTCAATCACGTCTAAACTACTGAACCAACTTGGATGAAACTTGGCATATATATAGTTCGTAACCTGGATTGACAAATAGGCTACTTTTTATCCCGAATAATTAACAGGATCTATAGGATAAAATGAACGAAAAGGATTAGCAGCGCCAATTGGCAAGAGGATTTCATTGTCATGTCATGTCACGTCAGTTTGACAGGGCGTAGTACTACCTCTTTGGTCTAACGACTAGCGCTTGACATTCCAGTACGAGTTCGGTGTAATGTCAAGTTTCTCAAAATATCCGCTCGGTACACGCACAGATAATGTAATGTAGGTACACGAAAACTGTAGACGCGTACGAAGTCGCGGGTAACTGCTAGTTGTATATAAAAATTGTTTATATATTCATAGTTGGATGCCGACAGCCATGTTAGATCACATCAAAACCCATAAAACTATATTACCCAATTTGTCCCCGTCGTGTCAAAAAACTTCCAAGTGTATTGTATTAACCTTAATTAAATTAATTTAATTTAAGTGTATTGACCTTAGTCTACCGTTAATTCTCAGTAAATCAATTTTAACTGTGATTCAAATTGATACTTGAATCTATTGTGATATTCCCGTAATAAGTGTGGTGAACTTTGGTCTTGGCAAAAAAACGGGTTGAAAATTCCCCACGTCATGTTATGACTAATAAATAAACTAATATAATAAGTTATTTAGTACTGTTATAATCAACATAAGTATCTTATATACCTAGACATAAATTACCGCTAGATTTGATTTTCTGATTATGTAGAGTCTCTTGTGAAAGATTATTTCGTGCACAGTGATGCTCGCATTGCTGTGTTCTGGTTTGAAGAGTATGGGTGCCGGTGCTATTACACGCACATGAGACTTAACACTTTATGTCTTAGAGCGTCGTCAGTGAACGTGCTCAGTGAGACAATGCATCGTTATAGGCAGTGGTTACCACTTAACACTAGGTGGGCAATGAGCTTGTGCCATCAATTGGTTGTATAAAAAAATTCTAGAGCTCTCTTTATTAGACTAAAATGTCACCCTATGCAGAATCTTTTTAGGGAGACGTCTTATTTACTTTCTGTATACTTTAAAGCCTCAGTAGTTAAATTGTTCAGTAATATGAACAACTTATTCTATAGAAACAATGATGTGAGTGCGAGAAAACAGTCAGTTCCATACATTTTTACCGAGAAGGTATTGAAATGTATGGAACGTGGATTAGCGGATATCTTTCCGGGCCCACAAAGTTAATAAAAAAAACATGATGATATTGATGATTACTTTAACCGCTAAGGGTAGTTTTCTCACACCCTGTATCGGTCCTTCACTTTGTTCCTGTCGTGAGAAACTTCAACCAATTTCATGGAACCATGTAGCTAGTGATGTTGTGCGATTACCTCTGTCTATTAAAAATCGCATTACCTTTCTGACCACGTCAACCACGGACTGAATGCAGCATGTAGTGTGGTCATTGCACCGAGTCCATCACTCTGAGACGTGAAAGTGAATCTGATGTGCCTGTAATTGCACCGGCACTCATACCCTTCAAATCACAGCAATGAGTATCATGGTGGCAGTGTAATGCACCTTCAGCCTCGTGATTTCTTGCATTCGTAGTCACATTGACAGGCGTGACAGCTCAGTTGGTAATTGCTCTGCCTTCCGGGCTGGTGGTCGTGGGTTCGATCCCCACTGACACCAAAAATCTGTGTGTGGCAAACATAGTTGTTTGTTATCACAAAAAAATGTATATAAGTATTCTATCAGCAAACTAGCTTTACTATGTTTAGTATAGTGTAGGGTAGTGTCCTAATGCTAACACATGTTTGTTCTCAGTGATGATCGAAATCGAACCCAGGACCACGCACGGAAGGCAGAGCTATATCGATTGAGCGGTGATGCCCTAGAATCATCCAAAAAGGATCATTTAGAATGGTGTTAATGTGGTATATCTGCTATCGAAGTGTGGGATAGTTAGGTATTTTGGCAGTTGGTTTGTAATTCTGACCGAGTACGAATACACAAGTTTTTTTTTCTTGTTATTTTTTTACAACACCCTCTAGTCCCAAACTAACAAAAACAAGTTCATTGCGATTTGGTCTTTCATTATTCCTCAAAATATAGATCAGTTATACAATTGGTGATTCTATCTGCCAGTTCCTCCCAACCATGAACATGATGATGATAATGACTTTTCTGGCTATGCAAATGACTGTGATGAATCATCCAGTTAACCAGCCATTTCTCCGGTCACCGACCCAATGCGGAACCACGAAGAAAACAGTAATCTATCACCGAGTTTAACCACTGCTTTGGATTCAGAAACTGGTAGGTGACTCAGTTTGGTGATAAGGAAAACACATTTACAAGTGAAGCCGGTTGGCGCTGGTAAACCAACCAAACTCTCAAATCAGACATAAACTCTCGAAAAGCTAAAAATAAATCATGAAAAGAGGGAACAGGTGGATTACAATCTTTTTTTTTATTCATTATAGACAAACGTTTGACCGCAATCTCACCTGATGGTAAGTGACGATGCGGTCTAGAAGAAACCTATTCACTCTCCTCTTGAAAACATTCAAATTGTAAGTGTCCGGAAACACAGACGCCGGTAAAGAGTTCCACTCCTTGGCGGTTCTCAGGTTAAATGTTGAGGCAAAGCGCTTAGTGCGGACAGGTGGCATGTCGACCATAATCT
This sequence comes from Gandaritis pyraliata, assembly GCA_947859175.1. Lineage (NCBI taxonomy): Eukaryota > Metazoa > Arthropoda > Insecta > Lepidoptera > Geometridae > Gandaritis > Gandaritis pyraliata. Next base: position 3,891,254 of record OX401874.1, on the reverse strand, counting down.
AAGCGTGTTCCACCTCAGGCTGCAGCTACACTTTCCATCAGGTGAACTGGCAGCCAAAAGATTAGATATATCCCACTAAATGCGAAAGTTTAGATGTTTGTGTTTCAATCAGGCTGTAACTACTGGTCCGATTTGGATGAAACTTGGAAGATAACATGTTCGTAACCTGGATTAACACAAGCTACTTTCTATCCCGGAAAAATCAACAGGATAAAACGCAGACGAAATTGCGGGCAGAAGGTAGTTCTTCATAAAAAAAACGTTGTCTAAGCCCTGTCCGCTTTTTGTGTGACCATGACTTTGAAATGCTAAATAAATACCTAATTGGCTATACTTAAGCAGAGTTGTATGTCATGTGTATCATTTACATAACATGATATATTGCCCTGGATTTTGCCGCTGGTAAAATGCAAAGTGGTATGGTGCCATCATCTTCAAGAGTTGGAGCAATGGGTTTAGTCACACCAACTCAGATAGATAGAAAATACTTTATTGCACACCTTAACCTAGGGATTACTATAACATACAAAACAAAACTTAACTAATTGTACAATGGGCGGTCTTATCGCTAATTAGCGATCTCTTCCAGACAACCTTGGACGGAATGGACTTCGAGGTAATAAACTAGGGGTGCTAGCTAAAGACTCTACCCTCCGAGTTAAAGGTACCACTTTTACTGAGTAGTGTTTTTTCCTTAACCTATCTCGTCCCACTGCTGGGCAATAGTCTCCCCCAACGACTTCCAATATTCTCTCTCCTGGGCCTTCTCCCACCATCTCCTTTCAAAGGCGTCCAGGTCGTAGTGTATGACGTTCAGTAAATAAGGACGTTTAGCTCTCATGACGTGTTACATTGCGAACATTCAGTAATAAGGACTCTGTGCTCTGAAAACTAGCAGTCATTCTAAATTGAAGACGTTTTGCTCTCAGAGCATTTTATATTACAGTCGATAGCCTAAGAACATTTAGCTTCCAATACCTTCTGATCCGTAATGCATGTTTCATCCAAATCGGACCAGTAGTTTTTGCGTGAAAGAGTAACAAACATCCATACATACATCCATATATTAGTATGATTTTCTCGCAACTATATGAGGTCTTGGGGGGGCAAAAAGTTTTAATTTAAAATGTGTTTAGTTAGGTACCTAGTTTTGTAATATCACTTAAGTTGTTAGCAATAGCGAGCCTTCGGCTATTGTTGCTATCGGTGTCAGCTTGTCTAAGTAATTATGAACTGCATTTAAAGTAGTCAGTTTACCCACCCATCCTACTTACGTACAGTCAGTAAAACAAAAGGATTGAAGAAAAAATATTCTTTTTAACCGATTTCAAAAAAGGAGGTTTTCAATTCGGTTGTACCTATGTTTTTTTTAATGTTTGTTAGCTACCTTAGAATCTCTCATTTATAAGCCGATTTGAAAAATTAATTTTTTTATCTGAAAGGATATACTTCCAGGTTGGTCCCATTCATCATCAAAATCGGTTCAGTAGTTTGGCTTATAAACAAAAATAACTAAAAAAAAGTATGCCGTCTAAGTGCGTATTTTGATTTTCTGTGACTTTTTAGTTGTGTTTACGGTCACTAGAACATTTCCAATGAACTGCCACCATTATCATCATCATCATATGATGAAGCCGTTACTCGAAAATTGAATAGGACCAACCTGGAAGTACATCCTTTCAGATAAAAAAAGAATTTTTGAAACCAGTACATAAATGACGGAGTTCTGAAGTAACACAAATTAAAAAAAAAACATTCAACCGAATTGAGAACCTTTTTCTTTTTTGAAGTCGGTTAACATGAACTTCGAACTATGTCGGAGGTACAGTCGGGTCAGTCATTTGGTACAGCGGAGCAATTCAGACATCATAAAAATAATTTTGTCATGAAAAAAGTCACGAGTGAAGTCACGGGCGTTCAAGAACTGTTTTATGAAGCAAGTTAAGAAAGCATTGTCCTTCAACTTTACGACCACAGCGGTTACCCTTTTGTGCAATTCTTATTACCATTGTTTTAAGGCCGAGTTTTGAGTAATATATTTGTGCCACTTTGGTGTAAATATTCGACATCAGAAGGTTTTAGACCTTATTTATTTTGCTCTATGGTATATTTTCGTGTGAAGTTGCGAATTGCATTCAGGGCTTACCCAACACGTCAATACAAATGAATTACAGTGGTGAGTTGATATATGGAGGTGCATGCATGTTAGGTCATTTTACGGAAATTTAGTAAAGCATGAGATAAATCTCGTATTCGACTTTCCTCTATAAATTTTGTTTGTATAGTTCAATAATTTTTTAATTGTTTCTTTTTTTACCCGCCTTGTTTGAAGTTATTAAATATTCATGGACACAACGCCCTCTAGTCCCAAACTGAGCAAAGCTTGTGATATGGGAACTAGATGGCTGATAGAATACTTAAATAATTTTTTTTATTAATTTAATATAAAGCTTACATAATTATGAATAATGTTTTTTTTAAATTAGGTAATAGGTATAAAAATCGTCTACCGCATCATCAAGATAGAGACAAAGTGTTCTACTAGAGTGCTCTAGCTGTTCTTTTTTAGCTGTCTCGTCAATGGATGATTTATGCAAAAGTGTACAAGTACCCACTTTTTATAAATTAATCGAAATTACCTATAATTATGTGTAAAATGTCAAGATGAACTTGTGATCTACCAATATTATCAATGAGTCATGCGTTTAATTCGTACCTACCTGGTGGTCATAAATATATGACGTAAACTTAATTGTTATAAGTTATCACCAAGACCATAAAATATTACTATTCTGCCGCAGAATGACAAAAATACTTTTCGCAATCAATAAAATGCTTATTTGTATAAATATAAATAAATAAATATTCATGGAGATATCACACAACGCCCTCTAGTCTCAAACTAAGCAAAGCTTGTACAATTGGCACTAGATTACTGATATATCTAATACTTATATAATTTGTTTTGTAAATTCATAGTGTGTTTGCCACGCACAAATGTTTGTTTTCGGGAATCGAACCCACGACCCACACGCCTGACGCCTGTCGGTATCTTTAGCCCCAATAAATAAATGGTCACCTAATAACAAGTTTGCTAGATATTTCCATAAATAATATAACAACTTTCCTTCAGGTTTCTAGTATACTAGCACTTTGTCGAGTTTTGAAATAGGTATCCGATTGTAACGTAAACGTAGTTACGAAATCAGTCAAAAGTGACCCGGCATCCTAGCCTATCCTATCCTTCCTACTAATATTATAAATGCGAAAGTTTAGATGTTTGTGTTTCAATCACGTCGAAACTACTGAACCAACTTGGATGAAACTTGGCATATATGTAGTTCGTAACCTGGATTGACATATAGGCTACTTTTTATCCCGAATAATTAACAGGGTCTACAGGATAAAATGAAAAAACGGGATTAGCAGCGCCAATTATTAGCAAGAGAATGATGTTATGTCATGTCACGTCAACTTTGACAGGACGTAGTACTACCTCTTTGGTCTAACGACTAACGTTTGACATTCGAGTACGGGTTCGGTGTAATGTCAAGTTTCTCAAAGAAGTATCCGCTCGGTACACGCACAGATAATATAATGTACACGGAAACGGTACTCGCGTACGAAGTCGCGGATAAATGCTAGTTATTTATATTAGTACTTCTATCTTCAGTTTAGGGCATGTAATCATGATGTTAGAAATAAGATTGTTATGCAGACCACTAGAGGGCGTTGTGTGAAATGGTGAAATATTTTTTATAATTATACAAGCGAAATAGACACGATAGATTTTTGACAGTTGTTGAATTGATGTGTGACATGCATGATTGTTGTAGTTGAATATGCATGATAATTGTAATTATTCAATTAATGAGCAATTGTAATTAGTCCGTTTTGGATAATACTGTCCAATTATAAAATAATACATTCAATTTTTTTACGATCGGCATTGAATTTGTGGCATTTCTTACTCTTGAATGCAAAACTAGCGCTAAATTATTTCAATATTGTGCGGGTATTGAATGAATTAACTGCTATTGGCATTAGATTGTCTCATCCAATAAAGATTTGTACTCTTGACTCTGTTTTGTCAGCGACAGTCGCGTATTGTTAGGTATTGCGTGAAAATTTTCTTTAAAAGAGTACGAAAATTCATCGATATTGGATTGTGATCTACATTGTATGGGAATTTTTATTGGATTTAAGAGTAAGTCTGCTGGTTGGACATTACACTCTTATGAAATAAGGCGTGGTTGTCTGGCGAAACCGATTTAATACACTGGTTCCGTAGTGTGCAATGCTTAGGCTTGTTGCACTGATAAGAAGTTTCGTGGTAAAATGGCCTTTATGATATTAACTTTAAGCTCTATTTGTCTTTTTAGCAATCACAATGATCATTTAGAATCGTCTTATATAACTAGGTGATTCTAGGTGCCAGTTCCACGCGACCAGAGCCTAGAAGAACGGGCAAGAACTGCGGTCTGGTTCCTAGCGTTTTTTTTATGATCCTTTTTACAAAGATATATACTTCTAGTGAAAGTCAATGCAGGTAGGTACTACAACACCTTCTGTAGCGACAGTGATAAAGGTTTATTTATGTTTCGAATTTGGATCTGGGTCGCGATGTTGCAAATGCAATAGATAAAGGTAGAAATTCGTATTAGGTCTCGCCTTTTCAAAAGTATTTGTAGTCAGTAATTTGCCTTGTTGTTACGAATTGCCAATCCCTGCTATTAGGTAAAAGTTTTACTGGATTTTATAGACTTTTTGGGAGTAGTTAACGCATCCAAAACTTTATAAAAAATATAAAAAGTATCTTTATTGACTCATGGCTATAGACAGTATAGACTTCAATCAACAGACTAAGCATGAGCAAGGCGCCAATGTTTCTTTCAACCAAAAGAAAACAAATAAATCATACTCCATCAATAATAATTAGGCCTTTGTATCTAATCTCGATGATTTATACAGCGCCACTTTTTATCCATGCCCCTATGAACGGGAGGCTGCAGTGCCTGGGACATGATTAAGATGGAGTAGGCTTGTAGCACCATATACCATCCTCTCAGCCTATTCGGCCTTATCCACAGGAAAGACAAGGTCAATACGTGCGGAGCTGACTAAGCCGTGGGTTTTCTCACGATGTTTTATTTTACTCCATCCATTTTTGAGTTAAAAGAAAGACATTCATCTAAGCGTGCTGGAAAAAATACAACCGTATTGACCTACTCCTTGTTTTAAGTCGGTTAAAATAAGAATTTTTTTGCTTGTTGTGTTCACGTATTTTTTTTAAATCTCGCATTCATAGTATTATGTACCTAACAGGTGTTCTATAAAAAACTGCGAATTTTCGTATAATTAAAAACAAACCACACAAAAGTTTAATTAGCACGTTTTTTATGAATATTCTAGTCAATAAAATCACGGCTTTTGATTACCTTGATTTGTATGGAAATTATTTTATTAATTTATGTTTTACTAGTAGTTACCCGCGACTTCGTACGCGTCTACAGTTTCCGTGTACATTATATTATCTGTGCGTGTACCGAGCGGATACTTCTTTGAGAAACTTGACATTACACCTCATTACACCGAACTCGTACCTACTGAAATGTCAAACGCTAATTGTTAGACCAAAGAGGTAGTACTACGCCCTGTCAAACTGACGTGACATGACATGACAATGAAATCCTCTTGCCAATTGGCGCTGCTAATCCTTTTCGTTCATTTTATCCTGTAGATCCTGTTAATTATTCGAGATAAAAAGTAGCCTATGTGTCAATCTAGGTTACGAACTATATATATGCCAAGTTTCATCTAAGCTGATTCAGTAGTTTAGACGTGATTGAAACACAAACATCCAAACATCTAAACATCCAAACATCTAAACATCCAAACATCTAAACTTTCGCATTTATAATATTAGTAGGATTTGATACTGATCAAAAGATTTTTACAATCGTGCGAAATCTTTGCTTTACATATTATATTATCTAGATGAATAAAATAAATAAGAGGGATACTTATCGTTATGTGAAATTTTCTAATTTCTTATTTATACATACAGACAAACGTTACAGGTAAAACCTAGAAAGAAATTAAAATGAAAATCTATTGAAATCACCCATAAGTTTTAGTAGATTAAAAATTAAAGTTACCTACATACGGCATTTCCTAATATTCAATCTTTATTCATCGTTATAATAATATTTATTATTCTAACGATGAATTACCTCACTGCACACGTCCACTAAACACCTGCCCTGTGATGCATTGCATTGCGCCCAACACTCTGAGAAAAAGTCTCATGTGCGTGTAATAGCACCGGCACCCATACCCTTCAAACCGGAACACAGCAATGCGAGCTTCACTGTGCACAGGAAATAGGTACGATGCTAGTACTTCTTCTTCTTCTTACGTGTCAATTGTGACAACAAACACTAGACGAAGTTCGAATAGAACTTCGCCACTTTTACCCCTTCGAGTAAATGTGTAAATATATGTGTAATGTGTAAATGGGACATCGTTTGGATGGGGACCCCGCAGTCACATTGGCTGAGAGCAGGGTCGCGATAGCCCCATCTACACATGCTCTTCCTAGAGCGACCAACCTGGGTTGGAACGTGGGTTTTGGTTTCTGTTTTTGGGTGCTAGAACTTTCCCGGACGAGCTCTACTAAAATAAAAGCTTACCTTAGTGTTGAGCGTGTGTGTGGAGAAGAACAAGCAGAGAAGAACTGACGCTGATAGCCAGTGGAAGGATACATAAGACGAGGCCTCCATTATGTATCTGTGGACAAAATTACATAGCTTCAGTAAGTATTCAGGTAGAACTTGCAATTTATTTGAATCCATCCAACGATTGCCTGGAAGAGATCGCTATTGAGCGATAATGCCGCCCGTCGTACATCTCAAGCTAACCTTGTGTATTTTATTCTACTTTGGTGTATATTATATACTAAAGTGTTTTTCATTCATTCATTCAACCTGCAATTTCAATTTTAGTTTAGGAAAATGCTAGTTTGTGTTATACGGATTAAAATGCTGGTGAAATCTTCAATCGATTACTAGTTTAAATGTGTTACATCTTCCAAAATAAGCTGCAAAATATTTCAATAATTATGAATCTCTCAGTTCGTTCGTTGGAATGAGTTTGTTGCCGTATTATACTGACAGTATTAAAGTAAGTAGCATTGTAATTACTGAAGTAAACATTGCTTAGGCGGTCTAAAAACTCCAGGATTACTTTTAGCTCTAGACCGCTACACTAAACTGACATGACATGTACCTAAATTGTATATTTACCAATAAATTGATAGTGATTATAAACTAATTACTAAAATGTGTATGTGTGTACCAACCGAACTAAGAATTGGTAGAGTATATCACAAAAAAAATATTCAGGTTGAGAATCGAACCCACAACCGAACAGAAGGTAAAACTATACCAACTGTAGCTATACTGTTAGGCCAATCATACAATACAATGTTAAATGCGAGAAAATTTCAACGTAGACAATGTTCGGAAGTAAAAGAATTTGACCCCAGCCTTCGATACATCAGATAAACATTGAAAAGACAAGTTCCGATGTGGCAGGAAGTCAAATAATACATGTAGTTACAATCAATGAAATACTACACGTTTTACATGCAAAATAGCTCATTTCCATAAAACAATGCTAGTATCTCATACCATTTTGTTGTTGCTACCTATGTTTAACTTCTAAACCTGCGTTTTGGTAAAATAACTATTTATTTATTTATATAAAAATATACCAACTGTTACAAAATATTCCCCTAACATACAGACTGTAAGAAACGGCTTATAGTATTAACTATTAAATAGTATTTAGCGAGTTGTCAAGTCATACAAATACGTCAGATTTAAATCAATTTAGCTGTTAAATACGTTTAGTGATTCTGGTGCAAGCCGCCCCTAATAATGATGACAATCAATACAACTGTTTAGTTTTTTTACAGGTTTTTTATCCGCTTTTCAAATCATCGCTCGAAACCAAAGGGGCGTTCCCAACTTTGTTAGCTAAAAACGGTGTTCATAAAACGATACACAATAGCAATAATTCACAGCGAACATGACCGTTATTTGTAATCTATTAGGTAACGTTATGACTGCAGGCATACAACAATAAATTAATTAAAAAGTAATAAAAATATTTAGGAAATTCATTATTATTGACACATTTAGAACTACAAGGTGTATAAGTACCTTAGTTGAAGTAAGTAGTATTTTTGCAACATATTTTTTTACTTATAAATATTGTATTTACGTACTAATGCTAGAATTTTAGCACTGATGAGTACTTTATGTCAAAAAGATTGATAAATTCAATAGATAATACAAAAAGTAGGATTTAATAAATCAATAAATATTTATATTTTTTTCTATCAATGTAACAATGAGACGAAATTACACAAAATATGAAATCATACTTATTTAACAAGTAATTAAAAAAATTAAAAACCCCCGAATCTTGGACCGATTTTCATCAAACATAGCTAAGAACACTCCCGACTAATTCACCTTTCAAACAAAAAAAAACAAAATCAAATTATTTCCGTTCGGGAGCTACGTTGCCTCAAACAGACACACACACAGACACGTCTAACTTATAACACCTCGTCGTTTTTGCGTTGGTGGTTAAAAATAGCTTTTTTGCACCCTGCTAGTTTAAAAAGTGATTTATACTAATAAACCGTAAATATTTCCCAATTAATCAATATTTCAAAAAATATTTTTTGTTGTCGCATAAATCTTTTCCAAATAGGTACTAAAGCGTAACTTAAAGGCACAAATTTAGATTTATAGCATTATAGTTTATTATAGTTTACAGAAAAAAAAAACTCCCAAAAAAAATTTTAAGTTCAACGCCCAGTCGGATACCTTCTTGGAAACAACTATATGTTTACAACTCCGAATAACTGTTGTACTGTGTTTGTACATTTCCGCATTGCATATGCTTTTTTTTTCTTTTTATCCGATCCGAGTACTTTACAAAGAGTATTGATTTATTTAATTGTATGTTTGTGATTCACAAACATATATCATTCGATTAGATCGATTCATCGAATTTAAAGATCGATTGGGAGAGGAGATGTTGCCTATAAAATCTTAGATTAAATAAATATTTATTAACCATAGCCGTCAGAAATTGTTCCAGTCGTGGATGTGTATTGAAATAAATTTTGGGACCAAACAGTAATAGAAATATTAATATAGTTGAAAGGTAGTGTTTCGTCCCAGTGGGACGAGATACCAGTAGTCCGAAACTAGAATAACTCATGAAAATGCTAGAAAGCCGTCCTATTAAAATTAAATTAAAAATTATTCAGATGACAGGATCTATTTCTTATAAATAGTAAAGTAGCAATATCGATAACAAATCGTTTTTCTACCATTATAGGGTTGTCGCATTTTATAAACATGTCTGTGGTAAGTGTCAACCCTAAAGCCAACACGCATTGTATACGGAAGTGTGCCAGCAAAGTTCAAGTTCAGTTTATTCCACAAAAAGTGCCGGTTCAATGCCCGGACTCAGGACATTGTCTCTTCTGCGAAACAGGACCAGCAGACGTTAAGATTCTATCCTGGTCACTTGGAACCAGGGTTCAATGTAAAATAAGCATTAGTCTTCTCACTTTAAAGTCTACAGCTCAGTGCTGACTTTAATCTGAATTTTTTGGATTGGATAGATCAAAAAATATTTTTACAGATTTAGTTCTGGATTTTTATGACTCAAATTCACGCGATATTTTAGAAAAAAACTTGGAGATGGAATAGCTTAAAGGTAATTTTTTTATCCATGAAATAATAACAAAAGAATCCTTGCCTTTGTATAAAACCTCTATGCTAAAATTACATTTATAATGTGTGTATGTAGAATAAAGAAAGAAAGAAAAAACACAAAGGATGCGTGTTCAATTCCCAAACATTCGATAGGAAACAACAGGACATTTTGTATTATATTTACGTTAATATTTTCCAGGAACGTATGATGATAATTCCCAGATATGTAGGCATTGTAGACCCCTCCCCTTAGACCTATTGTACCCCCTGTAAGGGTTTTTAAAAATGAACATTTAAAAAAATACAATTTTAATTCATAACAGCAAGTTTATGACAATGTTTTTCTTCACCATTTGAGAGCACGGGCATTTTACAAATTATTACATACTCTGTGGTATAACCGTATTATTCTTATTTTGAATCGGGATTTCCGTGTTGCTTTTTTTCTTTTTTTACGAAGCGTTTAGCAGAACGAATTTGAATCTGTATTATTTTATTGAAAACGTGATCGTAAATATGTTTTGAAGGCATTATTTTGTATTGTTTGGTGTAAATATTGTACCGTTTAACGAGGCTTGCGATTTTTTTATCTGTTGTTTATTGTAACTCGTTAGGGAGAGACTGCGTGGCAACGCAGCAGCGCTACGGAATTAAGTTGTTGCCGCGCAATGTAAGCACTTGGAAATTGTAAATTAGTTCTAGTTTCGCCATGTTTGTCGATTATTTGACGTCTATGCTTTTTTCGATTATTGGTCGTTTTGCGATTAGGGTGTTTTGGAGAATTTCACACAAAATTTACAAAAAAATTTTTTACCTGCTGTTTTATTTTCAGTTATGTTTGATATAGTTCACAACTAAGTACGCCTAAAATATTGTAAAAAAAAAAAAGGAAGTACATACTTATTCAATTTTTATGCCGTTGTCGTAAGAGACCAAAAGCCAAAGTCACTTATTCACTTTTCAATAATTTATGACCAGAACATTGAAAAAGATGAACTGCACCTTCACCAAAACGTACTCGCGCGTAAACCTTTTTTGGGGCTCAATAATTGGTTCTGATTTATTATTATCGGGAACCCATTACGCGTGTTAACGATGACGTGTAACAAGCAGCAATAAAGCTGACTTCACACGACGTACAATACTTCCAATATCAGTTTTTGTACGACTAGCTAATTTAGTAAATGAGTCGTTTTGATAATAGGTCGTTTTGATAATAGGTCGTTTTGCTATAAGGTCAATTTGCTTTTAAGACAACATGGAGAACTTCATCAATATGAATTTTGTCTTTATCACGGGAAAATGATATCTAGTTTAACTTAACGAAATAATAGTCTACCATATACAAGTACAGAAAAAATAAGTACCTACTAGTTGAAGATAAATTAAACGAAATTTCTTTATAGCTTCTGTATGAAATGGTATATAGTAAGTATTTGTTTAATCTCATCTGTTTACTTTGCTTTTAAAACATTTTACACCATATTTAGATTAATTTTTCGATCTTTGGTTTGACAGTGACATGCCAATTTAGGGCTTATGCAAGGTAAGAGGTAACCAAGAAACTTTATGTTGGGTGATTTATTTCAATTAGAGATTACAAAGAGAATGTTATGGTATCATTGCTTATCACCATTTTAAAATTATATACTAATATATTAAACTTTTTATGATATAATTTTATGTGTTCGCTCACGTTTTTAACGTGAATCGTTATCACATCTTTGTTTTGGCACTTTTATAAGCAAATAAATAAACTGTAATACGAATAAAAACCTTGAATTTATGGTCAATCTGTAAATCGCGTGACTTTCAACTTATTCCATAACTACCCTCCAAGTGGCTAATCTAGCAGAATGTCGTGCCATTCTACGAGAAGAAATGTTTTGAAAACGTCATAACTTTGCAGACAAAACGAAATTATGCGTGTTGCAGTGTTTTGTTGCGGTTTTTCTTTTACATTTGTCTCTAGTTTTAGTATTTTGCGAATACAAGGTACTCAAACAATGGCATTTCAACCAAGACTCGATGTGTGTCAAGAAATTGCAGTTTTACGACAAACTTCATTGTTTTCGATTACGAAATTGACTAAAGATGAGTCTACATTGTTTTCGATTACGAAATTCGGTTTTGTGATGAGATCCGATTCGCACGGCCTCTGAATCAACTGCGTAATTTTTTCCAATTCCTCGATTTCTGATGTTTTAGTCATGGTGCAAATATAAATCTAACTGAATTAGATACCTAATTCAAATAATATTGTGACTTTCTCTTTTTTGGACATAAAAGTTGTAAATTGCACTTTGAATTGAAAACTAGGCACGAGTTTTAATGAAATTAATATCGATTTTAGTTTTTTTTTCTGGTTGTTTTGTAAAATCGCTACATCTATTTTTTATAGGTTTGGTTAGACAAAAGAAACTTTTCTTATTTTTTGTTAGATTATACTTAGTCTTATCCTTGTAAAATGTTTTACTGTTTTATACATATTAATGTTGGATCAGAAATTTTCAACCGAATTTTTTTTTTATTATATCACTCCAGGAAATCTGTTGCCAACCTACAAATACCAACGCGGTAGGTACGAGTAAATTAATTAAAGTTTGACGATTTGTTTAGTTTTAACAAAATTAATTACCGAAACGACCTTGGACATACCAAATTGAGTTGTTTATTGTGTTGTGATTAATTAGTAATTTATCTAATTTATTTCCATTTAGTTCTAGTGATGTTGTAAATAAAATAGAAAATATGGAAAATTTACATATTTAATAGAAAAACCAACGTTTTTAACATTTCATAATTTACTACCGCTGACAAGTCTAACAACCTACCTACCTTACATTATTGTTATTATGTACCTACCTGTACCTACTGTATTTATACTTGTACATACCTGTTGGGGACAAATTAAGATTTATCTTATCTTATCTTAACCTATTAGAACTAAATTATAATAAAATATAGTAAAAACAAACCATCACAAATGAATACAGTTTGACTACCTATGTTAGTAGTTAATACAATGTACATTTTTTTTATTTCTATGCAGACTTAACGTGGTTAAACTCTTAACCGAGATATTTTTGACAATTCATGCGTTTTTGCATAGATTGCCGAAAAATCATGAAAAAAAAAATCAGTCAAACCGACCAGTTAACTTCAAGGTCACAAGAAGAAGGTCAGAAGATGCAACCAGTAGTGCCAATCATCATTTTATTGTTTCGTTACTGTTTACAAGTTATTGCAAAAGATCCGCACCGTGCGAACTTCGATGGTATACGCAAGAGTTTAATGTCCGTTTTCGCGTAACGCAATTTTATTGGACACTGCAGTGTTGACACCGCGCGTATAGAATGATCTTAGTAAAGAAAACAAATGACTTGACGTATGACTCGACTTGACTAAACTTATTTCAAATAAGCCACTTGACACTGGCAAAATTGTCTGTCGAAATGACGGACAGAGGCTATAATAGACGAGAAGAAGAACTAATTTACTCTAATTTATTCTGATTAAGTTTTTGCCTCATGGTATCAGAATTGAGTAAAGAAGAAATACCCATTATATAAAATAAGGAAAATAAAAAATTTGATAACTTTTTATTTTGCCATTGAAAAGACATAAACGCGCTCCCACCTCCTTTAATACTATTTCTAGTTATATAAGTACTAGTTTTGAAACTTTATCTTATCATTTAATGATACAACTGTAATTAGTAGTTCAGGTTTCCGCTCAGTTGATACTGTTGTTAATGAAAAAAAAAGTTATAAGTAAATTTTTCAATTAGATTGTATAAAATATAATTGGATACAATTGAACATACAACGCAAAATAACGAAATTGCAGGGAAAAAATTACACCTACCACAACTTCTCTTAGCGTTCGTCTCAATTAAAAAAATATATATCTACCAATGTTTTTGCTACATTATGAAGAAAAAACTTAGTAAAAAATATATTTGAATAAACTTTACTTAAAAATAAAAAAAGATGTGTAATCTAATTTTCATTTATACTGTGTTGAATTACATTATTTATAATTCAATTACCAACAACTGTTTATTTTCAAAAGCCCAAATTCCGCACATCAATGTCACCTAAAAGGAATGTGGTTAACTCGAAAATTTGCACTTCCCGGTTTTTTAGTTTTTTTGGCGGTAAAGCAGAAACATTTCTCACTAATTGGTTGCGATAAGGCGCTTTGGCGGGTTTTTATACTGAAGTAAAATCACGTTTTCTTTTTGACGATTACACAAGATAAAGGACAACGAACTTTACAGGAAGATGTTTTGGTACAGTTTTAAGGAATTCATTATACACTTACGTAATACTTGATTTTTATTACGTTTTAATTACCAATTATTTTTTTATTAAAATAGTAAGGGTTTTTTGTGATAAGTAACTACTCGTACCTCATGTTTATATGCCTAATCGGCTGGACTAGAGAAACATGTAAACCTACTAACATAATTGAAACGTAGCTTCCATAGACAATAAATATCTTTATCTTATTTTAATATTACGCTTTTTCAGTCAACTTCTTTTATTTTTTTTTGTCAAACAAGTTTCGAAAAAAAGGTTTTTATATAAAAAGAAACAATAAATCAACCGCATTATGGAAATGACAAGCACTATTCAAAATACACTTAACTAATTCAGGTTTATGCGAAAATTATTGGTGTGAAAAATATAATTATCACTTATAATGAAATAATAATTATGAAATAATGCTTTGACCTTGTTATCTTTGTCGTATTATATTCTTTGCGGAAATACTTGACTACAATGTTATGTGTAGAAGTAATCTCACAATACCGCCGCAAGACTTCCTGCTAAATTATGTCATTGTGTTTAATGGAAATTATGTTTATAATAACAAATATTTGTGACTTATAGCTAAAAACAACAATTTGTCACTTCCATGGTCCTACACAACCGTATAAATAAAAATACAAACAATCAAAATGATTATTTCATAATAATTTTAAACGTTTAAAAACTTTAAAAAACCAGTTGGTCCACTAAAAAACACTAAAGTTCAAACTGAATTTCTATTTTTAACGAAAAAAAATCATAACATAAAAGTTTTATGATCATGTTCGATTAGGCACTAATTATTGATATTCTCAAAGTGATAAAACAAATCACCCATCGTTATGTTTACAACATCCGATTAAACACGAAAATCCAGAGAATCAGGTGTTCTAATTATCTGTAACGCAAATAAAATTAGGTATACTATAACATAGACTCATTAGAAAAAAAAAACTATGCGATCGTTTAGAGAAATGTGTATGGACATCAGATGAGTTACAGTTTGGCCAACATAACGAAAAAAGTGAATCGAATCGAACGCGTGCCCCCCACTGTCAGCATAGCATACAAGTTTCTTAACCCCAAGGAGTTCGTTCAGAAAAGTTCCCGTTACACAATAATGTAAATGTGACGTAAAATTCATTAGTGTACCACATTTATGTAAAATTTCCGTATTTCGCCCGACAATGCGACAAATTCATATTTTTCCAATACCGGCGGCGTGGTAAAGTAAACGTTCATACAGCTTAATTTAAATTTGATATTTTATAGCAATGTGCAGGAAATTTATGATCGACGCAAAAATATTATAGTGTCATGTGATTTTAAGCGTTACAGCTTTTTTGCGTGAAACGGGACGTATTTGAATGGCGCGCGGTTTTGCAAAAAAGTGTTTCGCGGTTCCATCAAATCTTTTTTTATTACTTTGCGTTTAATGCGAAGATAGCTGACAAAATATTTAACAAGTTTTTTAGTGTTTCCTTATGCATTTACACTTGATTACAAAAACCAGAGTCTGGATTTTCCTTCATTATATTGTTACCTGTCAAAGTCAAAGATATTTTATTCGGTAAAACTACAAGGATCATTTAGAATCGTCTTATAATTATACTAAGTGATTCTAGGTGTTATTCTCGCGACCAGAGGGGAGAATAATGGGCAAGACTACTAGGTACTGCCTGTATTTTATAGAACTTGTATGGTGTACGTATAAGTATTTACTCTGATTATAGGTAGATTTCCCTAAAAACCTATAATCCACTTTCAAGTGAAAGTAACTTCAGATTCAAAGCACAAAGTTCGGTACTCGTCTGAATTATAATAACTTCAAGTAGCAACATTTGTGAAAACGCACCGTGTGGGGAATCCTTAATGTTTATCACGTGAATAACTTCACTTTCATACACTTTTGTTGTCTATTTCGTGACGTTTTATGTGAAAGTACTTTTTTGTATAAATTAATTTGTATAAAACAAAAATACTTTGTTTCATCTTGTAAATAGTTTTTTAAATAGAAATTTTTTTTAATTAGAAATTATTATAAAATTACGATCGTCATTGATTGTTTAAAAAACTTGTTGAGGTCTTATTTTATTGCAACCTAATAACCAACTCTTCTAAAATACTAAAAGGCAATCAAAATAAGCTCCAAGTGTCATCTCATAAAGTAGGTAATTGCTAACGAGTAGGTGAAACTACGAAAAAAATCAATTTCATACTTGAACAATGTTCGCATTAAGGCAAAAAAAAGATTAAATTTTGAATTCAGAATCGAATAAATACTTCACGTGCAGATAATTCAGAACTGCCAACGTTTAAAATCAATTGAACCTGTATCCAAAGATATATAAATTATACATTCATCAATCAACGAAATCTATAAAAAACAATAAAACCCATAGGTCGTTCTCACAACACCTGCAGGACATTTTTTATATAATAACTTCAAGTTTAAAAATGTTTTCGCATAACTTAGGTGTCAAATCTGTCAGATTTTGAAAAGGTCTAACCCAAAAAATGCAAAAAAAAAAACTAGGCAATTTTAAAAAACTCTTGAAACGTTAGGTACTTTATTTACACTTCAAAAAAAGGTAAACCTACTGTTTTAGGTGGCAAAAAAGTCTGTAGATTTACGATGGTTGTCATTGATGATTTACTTATTACTAATCGAACATGAATTACTTATTTATTATGCAATTTTACTTTTTGTATTCCATCGGGGTTGTAAAATATCATCTTGGCTAGAGGGGCAGCTTGGTAGTTTAAAGGGTTGATAACAAACCGCTTATTTTTCTCGCAATTGTCCATTCTACCTACTTCCTAGTTTTTACCTCATAGATACTTAGAAGAAATGATGAATGTGATATTTCTACGAACATTATAATGACGTCAAATAGGTGATATTTCAGAAAATCAGTTTAAATGTTTATTTGTTTTATGACATTGTGAAAAACTAACCACAAATCAACGAATCTTTGTTCCTTTGAAGTTCTGCGCAGAACCCATTTTTGGGTGGAATTGGAGGTAAGCTAATTTTTTCGCACCGCAATCGTTTGTTGCAATAACTTCAGAGGGATAAAGATCCGTTGTGCGTACTGTATTTTTTTTATTAGCTTTTTGCGGCTATGATATCACTGCGGCTTTCTGGCCTATTGTGATCGCCACTTGTGTATGTACCACCCCTATTTGGGGCGTTTATGGTTCACCACTAAATCCTGCAGCTGTTAAGAACTGAAGGATTTTCTTATTTGGTGCGTACTGTAAGTAGAATTTAATATTTAGTTAGAAAATAGTAAATCTGATATTGACGAGTGCTTTATTAAATAGCTTTTTAATTATTTTGTTCTTGAAACCATTGTTTGTCATTTACCATAGACAAGTGTGTCGCGCGATCATTGACACAATTTCTTCCGAACGTGTGCAAACACCGTGGCCAACTCCGAGGCCAAGGTACGAAATGTTTTAGCAAATCTATTTATTTCGTTGTAAAACCATAGTTTTAGGGTATAATTGGTTAGTATTCTTCTTCTTCGAGTCGATTGGCTCCCATATGTATTTTTTATTATTTAGTAAGTACCTAGGTACTTACTAAATATCCCGTTTTGCCCAGAAACGGACCACGTCTATGGCATTTTCCGTGGCGTCACACAGATCCTTCCGGGTGCAGGTGTTGGTGCATTCTGGGCAAGACAGGAGGTGAGGCATTGTCTGTGGGGCTCCGCAGTCACATTGTGCTTTGGTTAGTTTTATATGGACAATTATTATTGTTTTAAAATGTTCCGTGGTTGCAATGAATAAAGTACAGTACTCACTACTGGAGTACTGGATGAGAAGAGCCAAAGACCGAGCTCAATGGCGCGTCTTGGGAGAGACCTACGTCCAGCAGTGGACGAGTATAGGTAGATGATGATGATGATGACTCACTACTGAAGTTCGGTGCAACGACTGCGCATGTACTGTTGTGCGAAAAAATTCCGGACATAGTCGCGGGTGGAAACTAGTACTCTATGAATACAGTGTACTATACTTACTGTCTTTAAGTACACACAGTATATTTAAAAAAATGTTACAAAAATTGCTACGAAGTCATAACAACGCTGTGTCACTGTGACAAAACCTGTATCAGATATTTCATGAATTCAAAGAGTTTTCATTCAAAAACATAAAAAAGTATATTAGTTACAGTGGCTCTTTGTCTCTCTGAAGTATCTGCACAGTATCCATTTTTGGTCGAATTGGAGGTAAGTGAATTTTTCCGTACAACAGTACATGCGCAATCTTATATTGTACCTAACTTCAGAGGGATAAAGATCCGTTGTGCGTATTGAATTTTGTTTACTTTTTATTACTCAATGGTTATGCAATGTTGTGGAAATTGATACTTTGCAGTGACCTAAAAAACTTCATAAAGAAATCGCTGTTTTAAGTATTTCTTTTCACTGGTTCAAGGGGTATCAAATAACAGGTTACATAAGTTTTTATGTGCTAAGGAGGTATAGTAGTCAGAAGTAACTGGGCAGAACTCATTTTTGGGTAATTGGAGTTAAGTTTTTCCGCACTACAGAATATGCGCAATCTCTTGTTGCAACTAACTTCAGAGTACCATATTTTCCTATGACATTATGCTAAGCAAATAACATTATCCTATAATAAGCGATCTCAAGAAGCTTCATATGTACAGTCGGCGACACATCAACCTATCCAATGTTCGAACTTTGAACTATTATAATTTGAATGTTGCGGATCAGGGATCGCAATAGGTGTAGGCGCGTGGCGCGCAAGCAGCGAGTCTCACATAAAAACATATCGTCCCTCTCGCATGATTCGCAACATTCAAATTATAATGGTTCAAAGTTCAAACAGTGGATAGGTTGATGTGTAGCCGACTGTACCATCAGCAAAAGTTCTACCTTACCACCTTAAGGGTGCATTTCCCGTAAACCAACTAGTCGTTGATCTTTGAACACCAATAGAAGCAAATTATTTCGGGTGTAAAAGTTATGAAAACAATGGGCCGTCATAAAAATAATTAGATGTTTACGTCTCTGGTTGGTCAAAAGACAAAGACGAGGTCAGGTAGCTAATTGCTTGCAAGCGAAACAGTTTCAAAAGTGGTAAGGCGGAAATTTTGCCGATAGTACAACCCGTGAACAAGCTCACTCGCGTAATACGCGAACTTTGGGAAATCCCAAAGTTTTTTTTATAACAGTTATGTCACCGACCATAAAATTATAAAATGATGTTCACATTTGCAAAATGTTCAATGTCATAGCGGTTTTTGTCCGTTAACTTCAATGGGCTTATTTAAATCCAAAGTTTAGGTGTACTTTTCGACACGAGTTTTTTTTCCAAGGGCCAAATGCAAGCGTGAACGCTCGAGATTTGTCTACGGTTTAGTCTAAAATTATTTGTCCTTTTTTTTGTCAAACAAAAGAAAGGGACGAAGTATGGTTTATCCTCTCTCCCGTAGAAAGAAACGTAGTTATGAATACTATAGGGCAGAGTTACTCAAAGTGGGGTACGCGAACTCCTAGACTAGAGGTTCGCCATTTGACGGTAGAAGATTTGCGATGAGATTTATGTAACGGCTACCGTTACGTAAATCTTATCGCAAATTTTGCTGGGTCTGAATCGAGGTTAAAATTGACCAAAATTTATTCTAAAATCGAATCTATTTGCGACAAGACAGAATCCCACCCATTACATTGATACCTGCTTATAACATTTCTTATTGACACTGTAGATAGATAGATAAATAATACTTTTTGCACACACAAAGAAAAACTTAAAAATTAACTTATAATAATACAATGGGCGGCTTTATCGCTGAAAGGAATTTTTTCTAGGCACACTGTAGGTACGGCAGGACACTGTATTTCTTAACTATTATTAAAATAACAAACCGTATGTTCCTTTACAGCTAGATTTGTTTTTTTTTACATGATGTGTTATAGATCTACCATTCATGGCAAATAATAGTAAGGGCCTGTTTCACCATCCTTGAGTAACGCTAACCGCAGATAAAAATATTTCCGTCTTTGTTTTTGACTACTGGAAAATAGAGACAGACATATTTGTATTTGAACAGCATTATTATGAGATAGTGAAATAGGCAACAAAATGTTTTTATAGGGTTATGTAAATACTTTTCTACACAAGTAAAGGAGACTTAACTGGCTCCATTGTGATGCACTTAGAAAGTGTCTGAACGTCATTGTATAGCATCAGATATTACGAGTATTATGGTTCAGAATCAGATGTGGGCTGTTCCGATTGGCTCCCTGGTAAGCGCAAATATCGCATAAAACACACTAAGGGCGGCTTGCACCAGAATCACTAAACGTGTTTAACAGCTAAATAGATTTAAATCTGACGTATTTATATGACTTGACAACTCACTAAATACTATTTAATAGTTAAACGTGTTTAGCGATTCTGGTGCAAGCCGCTCTAAAACTATTTTGAGTTTTACTTAGATTAAATTTAAAAATATCAAGTGAGATCGTGGTCAAACGCTTGCTAATAAATTACAAAAAAAAATTATTCATAAGGTACCTGAATCATGAAATGCGTTTATTTTGCGTGTAGTATCAAAATTAACTAAAGTAAGTAAGGTATAGTTTCACACACTAACATAAACTTGGTTGGAACTTTATAACTTGGTTCCCTCATCTCTATTCTACCATCGTCACAGCTCAGTCGGTAATAGCTCTGCCTTCCGTGCTGTGGGTCGTGGGTTCGATTCCCACCAAGAACAAACATATGTGCGTGCAAAACATAGATGTTTGTTCTATGTCTGGGTATTAGTATGTATTATAAGTATGTATTTACAAAAAAAAAAGTATATAAGTATTGTATCAGCATCTAGTTCCCATATTACAAGCTTTGCTTAGTTTGGGGCTAGAGGGCGTCGTGTGAAATGTCCATGTATATTTATTTATTTATTTATCTACCCGTACTAACTTTATGATGCCGACAGCCAACGAGTGGAACTCAAGTCTGACAAGTTCGTTAGTGGAATTAGCCCCCTGTAGGCTTTCGCAAAGAACGACTGCTTCTTACATTTGTTGTAAAAACCCGTTGTGATAAAATAATGACAGGCGTCACAGCTCAGTCGGTAATGGCTCTGCCTTCCGTGCTGTGGGTCATGGGTTCGATCCCCACTGAGAACAAACATTTGTGCGTGGAAAACATAGATGTTTGTTCTATGTCTGGGTGTTACTATGTATTATAAGTATGTATTTACAAAAAAAAGTATATAAGTATTCTATCCGCCATCTAGTTCCCATATCACAAGCTTTGCTTAGTTTGGGAATAGAGGGCGTTGTGTGTAAAGTCCAGAATATTTTTTTTAATTTTTTTTTATTTATTTAATGTAGGTGTCAAGTGGATTAACCCCTAGAACGCATATTAGTTGAATCGCTGTGTAGCGCGTGGGCAGCTATTGTGTAGTCAATTGTTACGCGTCTGTTGAGCGACGAATATGTTAAGTTTAACTTTAGTTTTTTTTTTTTACTAATATCAGCCCACTGCGCTAGAACTTTGACAGTTTGATATACCCATTTCGGCCCGTTGCGCTGAAACTTTGACAGCTTGATAGGTTATCACAAGTTTTGGTTGAGATTTTGTTTTTGGCAAATTATTTATGGATCTTGATTGAACGGTGCAGTCTTTTGTGATTGGTAAAATGAGGTCATTCTTCTTTTACACGAACATAGTTTCAATAACATTGGTATCGATTCTGTTGTTGCATTTTTCTAAACTTACCTAATTTGACAGCGCTAAAATTATAGCTGTCTTTGTCGTTTCAGTTTATAAGAAAGGGACGGCAACATTTTTAGTGCTGTCAAATTACGTTAGTTTAGAAAAATGCAACAACAAAATCGACAGCACTGTGTCATTAAAAAAAATAAATTGAGAACCTCCTTTTTTAAGGTCGGTTAAAAAAAGTTTCTAACAAGATATTGCATAAACAGATATTATCTAAAAGCAACATGGAACTATTAGTACCTAGGTATTATTAATTTCGTCCCCAACCTACATGCTCATTGTATTGTTAGGAAGTCGTGTGTCTTCGGAGGATATGAGCAATACTTGATGCAATATGTTATACTAGCTGCTACCCGCGACTTCGTACGCGTGTACCGTTTTCTACGGGGTCGGTTTGTATGGATTACTCCATACAAAGCAAACCCCTAGTAATGGAGCACCGTAGAGCCTGGAATATGAAAGGGATTTTGAGACATTTTGTCTCAAAATACCCTTGATTTTAAATTTTAGAGATCAAGGGTATTTAGCAACAAAAAGACTGCCCCATTAGGTTTTCTCCTTAGGGGAATTTTGAGACTTTTTGTCGCAACTACCAACCCGATTCAAACGTAGTCCGCTGCAAACGCACTTGACGGCCGAGTCGCGACTGCGACCAGCTCGGCAATCATGATTGTTTGCAATGTTTGCATTTCAAAATGGCTGTCGCCACGGTTGTGCTAGAGACCTCTGGTCGCCGAGCTGGCTGCCGCGACTTGGCCGCCAGTGCGTCTGCAGCCTTAAAGATATAAGTGGGTACAAAACACACAATGTAAAATTTTCCAAGAACGCGTAACCGCTAAATTCTCAAAATGTCAAGCGGTCAAACTATGTACAAAACACGCATCAGAATAAATAAATAAATATTCATGGACATTTCACACAAATTAAGCAAAGATTGTAATATGGGAACTAGATGCTGATAGAATACTTATATACTTTTTTTTTGTAAATACATACTTATAATATTTAGTAACACCCAGACATAGATAAATTTCATAGTACATTATTTGTACATAAAACCGTAGTATTAGGATAACTTGCTAGGAAGCCCACCGTTAGACATCCTATCTACTTTAACTCATGAAAAAGTTACAAAACAAAATAGTAAAAAGCTTCCAAAACATAACCAACCTTAATTATTCTTCAACTAATGTCACTGACTGTATTACCTATGAGTCGGGCTTTACCACATTGTAAACAGACGTACTTAATAAATAAATATGCCGATTTACCTAGACCAGTGTTACTCAAAGTTGGATACGCGAACCTGTGGTTCGTCATTTATTGACAGTAGGGGGTTTTGATTTGCGACAGGAATTACGTAATGGCCGCTGGTCAGCTCATAATTGATTTATAGAACTAATAATGTAATGTAACTAGTGCGAATGGACTGATTCTTGGAGAAATCGACTTGATGCTAAGTCCAAAATTTATTCTAAATACCAAAATTTCTTCTAAAATCTACCCAATTTGCGACAAAAACAAGCTCTCTCATTATATACCTTCTTAGGTAGATACAACATGTTATTTCTTTTTGATACTGTATTAACTTTTAATCAAATAAAAAACCGTATGTGCTTCAGTTACTTTTTTTTTCGGGGGTTTGGGGGTTCGTGATCGTGTGGGAATTTTAACAGGGGTACGCGGGGCCATAAGTTTGAGAAACCCTGACCTAGACAAATACTTACTGTCTCTATTTTGTTAGTAAATAGCGTTCAAACAATGGCGACACCGGAATGTAAGGATATTTTACTGCGGTACATGAACAATACACTATTATAGGCTTAGGGCCAACGCACATCTATCGACAAAACTGTTTTGTCGCGTACTTAGTGACGTGAAAATAAATTTTCTGTTATAACGAAAACAGCATATGATGAATGCTTCCTCGTCATATGCTGTTTTCGTTGTAACGAAATTCACATCAATTGACACGACGCATGCATAAAATTATGTTTACCTATCTATTATAGCATTGTTTAGTACCTACCTATTAAACATTGCTTTATACGCACATACCTAGAGAATGAACTGTGCTTTTTTAATAAATAAGAATATAGTGTAGTTATGTATGTACTTAATAATATTATTAAGTACTTAGCATGATTCTCATTAAATAAGCAAGTAACGAAAACAGCAAATAAGACGAAGCATATTGTGACGAAAAAAGTTATACTGACAGGGTTTGTCACGAAATTATGAAGTTTCACATCACTAACTGTTCGACAAGACGTTTTGTTTTTGGTTTGCGTTCGCCCTTATAGCATTCCTAATAGCATGCTAGACTTACACACGTATTTTAGGGTCAGTCATAGTAAAGAACTTCCACGGGAGGCAGTGGTATCGATTCTGTTGTTGCATTTTTCTAAACTAACCTAATTTGACAGCGCTAAAATTATAGCTGTCTTTGTAGTTTCAGTTTATGAGAAAGGGACGTCAACATTTTTAGTGCTGTCAAATTAGGTTAGTTTAGAAAAATGCTACAACAGAATCGACAGTAATGTCGAAGTATTTTTTTATTATTACCTCATAACTCTGTCATTTATAAACTGATTTCGAAAAATTGATTTTTATTTGAAGGAGTATTGTTTCAAATTATTCTCATAGAAATTTCATCAAAATCGGTTCAATAGTTTGGTTTTTAAACTAAAATATATAACAGGAAAAATATGTCATCCGCGCGTTAACGAAATTGTGTATTTTACTTTAGTGTAACTTCTCAGTGGTGTTTACGGCCACAAGAGTAATCCCAATGAATTGCCATCACCATCATCATGTGGCGATGAAGAAAGGTAATTAAATTGAAGTCAGTTTCCCTCATTTTTTAACCAACTTCAAAAAAGGAAGAGGTTCTCAATTCGGGTGTATGTTTTTTTGATGCTTGTTACCACAGAACTCCGTCATTTATGAACCGATTTCAAAATTTCTTTTTTTATCTGAAAGGATATACTTCCAGATTGGTCCCATTTCATTTTGATCAAAATCGGTTCAGTAGTGTGGGTTGTAAATAGAAATAACTGAAAAAAATATGCCATCCACGTGCACGAAATTGCGTATTTTGCTTTCCTGTGACTTTTAAGTGGTGTTTATAGTCACTAGAACATTCCCAATGAACTGTCATCATCATTATCATATGATGATGAAGCTGGTAGTCGAATTAAAGTCGGTTTTTCCAGTTTTTTAAACTTATAAATTATTAAAACTACTATATATTACACCTTTTATCTTGGAATTAGGTAGCCAAAGTTATAAAATGGTAGTAGATACTACTGTTTTAATTACCTTTCAACAAAACAATTAAAATCATAAAAGCGAATCCGTTTAACGCTAATTGTTTAACAATAACAATCTTATTATTCTACAGTAGGTACGATTAACCTCTACGATCGAAAGTGAACGTACACAGCACACATAGATACTTACCTGTGTGTGTTTATATTACTTGTACTACTACATGTATATAAATGTGTGGATATTGTATAGCTCACACTACAACACTTACGATTAAATAAAATACGAACGATTTCACATTTATTCTTCTGTCGATTATTTTTAGTCTACATTTTGATAACCTACTTAACTAAGAGGGATGTAACGTGCCTGGGATGTAATTTTAAGTAGTGCTTAGATGCGTTCATCCATTATGAGTGTGAATGAATAAATAAATAAATATTCATGGACTTTACACACAACGCCCTCTAGTCCCAAACTAAACAAAGCTTGTGATAATGGGAACTTAGATTACTGATAAAATACTTATATACTTTTTTTTTGTAAATACATACTTATAGTACATAGAACCCAGATATAGAACAAACATCTATGTTTTCCACGTACAAATGTTTGTTCTTGGTGGGGATCAAACCCACAAACCACAGCACGGAAGGCAGACCTATTACCGACTGAGCTGTGACGCCTGAATGAATGCAAGTAGAGAAAGACCGAAGAAGAAGTGGTTGGATTGTGTGAAAGATGACATGAATGTGAGAGGAGTACGAGTAGATTCAGAGTTGACGAATGATAAGAGTGAGTGGAAGAAGAAGACATGTTGTGCCGACCCCACCTAGCGTGGGATAAGGGCAGGGAAATGATGATGCTTAGATCCGTTCAAAATGCCTATCCTCTCAGCCCTGTCTGCCCGAGTTGACCAAGCCGCGAGTTTCCTCATTTTCAATTAAAAAACTTCTTTCAAACAGAAAATCCTATATGCACTACCACATTCAAATTGCGTGAGCCGATTAAAAACCTGTATAATATATTTATCTATTCAAATTCATAATCAAACCCAACACTATTTTAGACGGCGAATCTACTACTAAACCACTAGTGGTCTTTGCGCTCTCTGACACGTAGGTAAATGTGTTGCTTTACAACCACAGACATAGAACACACCAATAAACATGTTACATGTATAAGGGAGAACGCAAACCAAAGACAAAAAGTCTTGTCGAACAGTTAGTGATGTGAAACTTCATAATTTCGTGACAAACCATGTCAGTATAACTTTTTTCGTCACAATATGCTTCGTCTTATTTGCTGTTTTCGTTACTTGCTTATTTAATGAGAATCATGCTAAGTACTTAGTAATATTATTAAGTACACTACATAATTAAACTATATTCTTATTTATTAAAAAAGCACAGTTCATTCTCTAGGTATGTGCGTATAAAGCAATGTTTAATAGGTAGGTACTAAACAATGCTATAATAGATAGGTAAACATAATTTTATGCATGCGTCGTGTCAATTGATGTGAATTTCGTTACAACGAAAACAGCATATGACGACGAAGCATTCATCATATGCTGTTTTCGTTATAACAGAAAATTTATTTTCACGTCACTAAGTACGCGACAAAACAGTTTTGTCGTCAGATGTGCGTTGGCCCTAATTCTCGCACGTGTGTTTACATGTGCGCATGCGCTAGGAAGTGAGTGCAGATTTATCACGGAGATGCATTCACTAGAAGCGATAACGAACGAATGATAAATCCGATGGTCTTCGAACTTATCTAGATAGCTATTAATAAAGCGGAAAGTGAAACCACAGACTAAAATTATATAGCTCAGGAGAGGTAGATTAGAAGTGAGATCGAATGGTCTGAATGAGACTTAACAACACTGTACCTACTTTAGTTCCTCTACGTGGAAATGTTAGCCATAACATTAATGATAAAAGCATCGACATCATTGATAATCTGAGAATAACTACCGCGTGAAAAGAAACTGCCTTTTTGATAATTTTCAGGTTTAAGATCATTTATTTCTCAAAAATAATACAAGTATTCACTTACATAGAAACTTATAGTTAGGTTAGGTAGGTACGTTAACAAAATAGGTAGGTACATAATATGTTCTACCTACCTAGGTAACCCACTAACCGTTTTGGTAACCGTTTAACCGTTAAGTGGGTTAAACGGTAACTATTTTAAAAGTAATTTTAAAACATAGTAACATAAATCAAGTACATATTCCTGAATATGGACTCGATCAAGCATACACTTCTGCTGTCATTAAATTATTCATAAATATTTATAAATAATCATGTCCCTTCCACATTTCTATTAAACAAAAGCCAATTATCAGACAGATCACGACAAACCTCCGGCGATGAACGAATTACATCGATTCAATATCGAATAGAAAACTTAAGGAAACCACAGTCCGCCATCATCAGGCCACTCAACCAGGAAGACAAGATACTGCAGGAGCATGAGCCAGTACCCTTGGAACGTGTGAATGCATTTTATAAATAAACTTGAACTTGTTTTTAAGTAAAAAGAGTAAAAAATTTACTCACGACTGAGTTGTTCTATCTACAACTAGATATAGGTATTTATCGATATGACATTTCAACTGGGCTCTAAATACTTTACAATTTAGCTACTTTTTTATTCTTGTCCATTTAATTAGACCTTTTGTCTTTGCTTCATACATAATAGTTTCCGTACAGTCGAGATTGAAAACTACTAACTAAAAAAAAATGGGGGGGACTGAGCACGATTTTACTCAATTTTTCTGAACTGTTTTTATATTCCATCAGATCTGTAGGCTTAGAATATTTGAGAAAGATAACACGTTTTGGCATTCAAAACAAAAGGCGGTGCCGCAACAACAAGACATGCTCTTGTATCAAAAAAATCGTACCTGTAAATCTTTTCATAGAGTTTATAGGTTAGGTCACCTACATCGTGACTTATGACATTAACCTTATTTATTGCCTTGTCAACTTTAGTACCATTAGTCATCAACCACTTTAACTTCCAAATTCTTACCACCGACTGCATTATGCTTACTGCAAGCGGCTTACCTGCAAAAGAAGAAATTATAATTAATAAAAACATGAATTACTTCTAGATTTACCAATCATACAATCACTAGAACACACATTGAAGACCGATGACATGCTTTGTATCATTTTATTGAACACCACCAAAGCCTTTGATAGCGTGTATCACGTCATTATCAACTGATAAGCGCTAAATACAAGACGTGAGGTTTTTTTAATTACATATTTTTAATATCTAATTAAAATATTACATAGAAATTGTCATCACATACAGTAAAGATGGTGTGATAAGCACGGCGTGCCTCAAGGCGCGTATCTTCCATCGATCTTGTTTCTTACGTTTGTATACACCGAATCTTGCTAATAACTTACATGTAACGATTAAATCTGTTTGGGTAGGGTTTAAAACATCCTTTGAGTAACTCATTTTAATATAAACTGTGATATTAGAGACCTATTGAGACGTAATAATTGCGGGTTTGATTTCCGTTCTCCAGCAAAGATTATTAGATTTGTTAATAATTAGTAGGTATGGTTACCTTTTGAATTTAGGGGGGCATTTTTTGTATCTTAGAGTATACATCTATATACTTTGAGATTACTATGTATAGGTAGGTGCATGGATATGTATGTACCTAATAGGTATTTAAGATGGTATGACCCGAACTAATAGAACCCATCAAAGGTCCAATGGGTCAACCAGATGACCTGTTGCTGTAATTAACTTGTAACTACTATGTAACCTTTTAGAACTCAAATGTCAAAGTACCCAAAACGAATTACAAACTTGATTTTAAACCTCAATCAATCACAATAAAGACCACAGTGTTGCAGCAAGATGCTTGAGGTGTGAAACAGGTCATGACGTCGAAGAACCCTAAACAGGGTCATCGGAAAGCCAAAAATTATCTGTGATTAATATCCAGTAGAGTTTTTTTTCGAATGGTGCAGGAAATTTGAGTTTAGGTGCAAAAAATTAAATGTCACACAGTAAAATATATATAATGTGACCAATTCTGAAGTTAGATGCAACAAATCTTTTCCAATTTTAAAATCTATCACTTTTAATCTAACCTTAATGACAAAATAGCCTTATCGCCTTGAATTTAGTTTCAACATCAATAGTAGTTTCCAATTTCCCATGTAGAGATAACTTTTCCTATCCACTTCAATAAATCAGCTGTTCCTAACTCACACATACGCATTTGTATAAGCACATGACAAGGCGTAAAGGAGCAGTCTATCTAAGAGCGAATCTGTATACAACTTATTAATTATAGTTATTGTAATAACTACAATTCTGGTAGAAAAGTATCTAGAGATTTACGACGAAGAGACAACTTCTAGATCACATATTTCAACATTTTTGAACCGATTTTGATTTTGTTTTTTGTTTGAAAGGTGAATAAGTCGGGAGTTTTCTTAGCTATGTTTAAAATTGGTCTAAGATTTGGGGTTTTTTATTAATTTTTAATTTAATTACTTGTCTAAGGTAGCATATAAAAGTTCATTGCTTTTAGAATATGCGTTAAATGGATTTGTGATTAGAATGATCCATTGAGGGTGCTATAACCATAGGGGTGGTAATAACTTAAACCGAGCAAAACAATTATTATTCTCTGCCTAATCTAGTCAAATGCTTGCTTTCTGTCAAACAGTTCCTTAACTAGTAGCGTGATAAGATCCCATTTCCTCAAGTGTTGATTCTGTTTCTACTATGAAACGAATTTATTATGATATTTTTTTGTTTTGTTTTACAAAAAATGTTTTTTGTTTGGTCAGCTATTTTATGAAATGATTTTTTGAGAAGAACTGTACCTTCTGTTTCTGCATACTCAATGATCAATGGATCTTAATAAAAGTCGTATCGTTTTGTTTTTAAATTATACATTCTATTTACGAATTTCCTAATCTTTTTTTAACCATTTAAAAAAGGATGTCCAGTTATTCAGCCATACTTATATCTATTTTTCAAAGTGTTAAAATAAATATAAAAAAATTGTTTTCCATTTTCAAATTTCATAACTTTTCGATCATTTAAAAAAGGAACCAGTTTAGTGATGTTCAACTTGTTGATTCACGTAAAAAGCGCGCCATAGCGTAACAAAGAAAAATAACAGGTAGAACTGAAACTCGTACTTGCAAATAACAGGTGATCGGTAAGTGGAACGCTATTGAGTAATAGTTACGGGGACATGCTCCCTTTCGACGCGATACGCTCTGAAGACTGTTACAGATATGTGGATGCATAATCATTTTTTAAGCATGGTTATTAGTTTTGGAGTTCAAGTGAGGATTTTTCTTGAACTTAAGCATCGTAGCAAAAATTATTAGTCTTTTTCAAAACCTGCCTTTGCTTAAAACTATTGCATTTTGAAATTTGATATCCCTATGGTTAGTTATAAATTAAAAAATTGCTCTAAGCAGAATACGATGATACACTATTTTATTAATTGACATCTTTTCAACATTACATGTACCTATTTCAAGATTTTCAAGCAATAAAATATACTTTGAGTCTGTTTTTTTTTATTTAATCAAAAGTTTTGTTTTATCTACTTACCTATTTATCTATTTCGATTTTCGAGCTTACACTGAGTTTACTGGTAACAGGACATCCTTACCTAAGTCCTTATTTTTCTGGAGATAAGCAATAATAACTAAAATTTTATTTTCGTTATCAAACGTAGACTATTTAGAAATCTATGATACTTCTAAACTTGTTTATATTTTTTGCTAAACTTTTACTAAAGAAGGTCAAGATAAAAAAGTATTATCATTATAGACCAAATCTAGAGTTTTATAGTCATTCTTGTTTTTTTATAGTCTCTTAACGTTAATTAAGTGCAATTTTAAGTTCACGGTTAATCAAATTGCGCCATTTGTTGATTTTTATAATTTTTTTTGTTTTGCAAAGTTTAAGTAATTTGGGTTGAAATAGCTACTTAAAAACATCAAGACAAGTTATTTTTTATGACTAAACACGTCCGTGACGTAGTCAGTAAATACTAACAGCGACGAATCGGTCATGTTTGCAATACAACGATGGTTACGCAAGCTAGTTATTTTCTACTGCCTCGTTAAAACTTGCAGTGGAATTGCAACATTACAGCACATCTGCTGGTCACTCTACCGAGACGTAGTGCAACTAAGAACTTTATTATTTTGATTACTTTGACGATGATTTGACGGATTTATTGCGGCGGCGCATCGAATAAAATATTATTAAGATTTACTCAAAAGAGCAGAACTTTATTGGGAATATAATTTTTTTATTGACAAATGTTGTTCGTGCCAACCAAACCAAAGACCGATTTCAATTTCAGGTAGAGTAGGTAGGTACCTAGTTAGTTTAACTAAAAAGTACCTAACATTCTTGTAGGTACTACTGCTATTTATTTACTGTACCTAGCATATTTTTAATATTGAATTAAAAAGCTTTAGGTCAAAATTCCAAACACTAGATTTTCTATCACAAGTGAATAATTGTCAAAGCAACTAAACAATAGTTAGCTAAGTTTCCGTAACGGATAATAATCTCTAGATAATTTCTAATTATACCTACACAAGCTCGTTTGGAATGATAACGGATAGAACGCGTATTCAATCACGTGTCAAATAAAAAAAATATTTTATAAAAACTTAAAAAATTGTGATAGACAAAAAAAGTATGGGTCAATGCGAGTCTACCTTTGACATTTTGTCTGCCAATTTAACATTCTATCGTGACCTTCGTATAAAATAAAACTTTTATGTCTAGATTTTAATCAAGTTATCATCATCATCATAGGCAGCTTGTGTTCACCCACTGCTGGGCATAGGCCTCCTCTCTCAAACGCCACTCGTGTCTAACCTGGGCCTTTTGCAACCAGGTCTTCCCCAGTATGGCAACGATATCATCCATCCATCTGGCTGTTGGTCTGCCAAGGCCTCTTTTGTGTCCCCTAGGCCACCATAATCATGTTATAGGTAAAATAAATTCTTATTGGAGAGATGTGGAACTTTTGTATTATCTTTAGCGATATCAAATATTAACAATCGAACTAGTTGTCCTGTGAGAACATAGACCTCGCAAGCCTTTATAACCATACAATAACCGACACTTTCCCTTTTACCCTGGCTAAATCGAATTTCAGGTGCTTGAATTTTCCAATAGGCCCATAGGTAGACTTATGAGCAAAATAAGGGTATAAGTTTTAGCGATTACTCGCGTTCCCTTGGTCCTAGGAGGTCGAATCTGGTATCTACGGATTTGTCTCGTAAAGGCGAAGAGGACTGTGTAGTCTCATTCATATTGGTAGAAGTCAATTTTCTGAAAAAAAAAAAATGAAAAAAAAAAATCCCCTTTTTTCCCCTTTCCACTCCCCCTTTTTGGAAATATTTTTACACCATCTTGTGTAGAATAAAGTCTTTCGTGTGCTTCTCAAATTTGATTGAAATCCGTCGATAAATAACGCTACAGCAAACTTTCCCTCTTTTCTCCCCTATTTTCCCCCCAATCAAAAATCCCCGACGACAAAAAAAATCGAATAATTCATATAACCTGTGTACCAAGTTTCGTCCAGATCGGTTGAAAAATGCGACCTGTAGAGGAGAACAGACAGACAGACAGACAGACAGACAGACAGACATCCGGACAAACGCATTTTTGGCCAATGTGGAAACTGAGACGCTTCGCTCGCTTCGCTCGCTCGGTCAATTAAACACATAATTGTCTAAATGTTAAATAGATAATAAATGCGGACGATATTCAGCTACTTAATAATGATCTATAGAACTGCATTTGTACATTATTTTAAATTATTCAAAAATATTAACTTCTATGAATTTAGCAATCCAAGCGATACCACTTTTATTTTTTTAGTTCATAATAATTTAAATGTCAATAAAAGACATTTAATCTTTGCCAAAATAAACACCAGCTTATATAGAAATAGGTCATGTTATTTTTAAACTATCTTCTGCCCGAGGTTTTGCTCGCAAGTCGATTGGAACATATTATACTATGAACCTTTATTATTTAATGTCAAACTAACCGAGTACGCATGCGCACATTGCGCACACCATAGACAAGGCATCTAAAGTCACTTGACTTGACACTTGTAATGAGTTGACGTCTTGTAATGATTTGATTGTGAATATCGGCTAGAGATTGACAAAGAGTAAACTGGGATTCAATATCTGTCATTTTTGGAAACAACATGGCGCATTTATTTTAATTCTTTTTCTTGGTGTTATTGTAAGGGCGTCTTGCACCAGAATCACTAAACGTATTTAACAGCTAAATCGATTTAAATTTGACGTATTTGTATGACTTGACAACTCGCTAAATACCTACTATTTAAGAGTTAAACGCGTTTAGCGATTCTGGTGCAAGCCGCCCTAAGTGTTGTTGCTTAATTTGGTGGAATTGTAACCAATAATACTTAATCGAAGCATAAAATGTGAGCCATTGAAATAAATGTGTATTATATGATTTTATTATTTGATAGAATTCATTTCCAAATTTTGAAGGGAAAATCCACCATTTTGCCTTCAAAACACATGAAAATCGACTTGACGAATGCTAAATATAATAAGGCTAAATACTATTTCAATTTATTCACTTGACACTGGCAAAATTGACTTTGTCTATCGAAATAATAAAATTCCAAACATCGAAACTAGGTAATAGCATTTTATATTTATTTTATATTTATAAGTACCTAATAAAGTAGGATTAGTGAACACAAAAACCCACAGACGCGCTCAAGGACAATAAAAATGTATCGCGTGTGATTTCACATGCCAATATTCCAATCTAAAAGTAATTCCATAATTATTTAAAACCAATAGGAAATTATTTACTCGCGTGTCCGCCCGCCCGGAATTTTGCAATGTGCATAGGTCACAGTCGCCTATCGTACAGTCAGTATCAACACAGACCTAACAGGCTTGAATATTGAACGAAACTGAATGAACGAAATTAACTATTATTTTATAAAAACAAATGGCAATTCAATTCATTCATTTTCTTCTGACACTTTTACAACACTCATGAAAAGTCACAAAACACATTGAAAATCAAAAATAAGAATAAAAAAATAGTTAAAATTAAAAATAGTTTTTCTATGTAAAATTTAAAGCTAAAAAATATTTCATTAGAAAAAAATATTTGCTGCACACGAATACAATAATTTGACAAATAAATATTTGCTTTTTTCAAAATTTTCTGAAGATTTTTTTACCAATATAAGAAAATTTATTGTCTCTGTTGTCATTGTTGGCTGGGTTTTTATAAATTTTTTGGAACAAATATTTATATTAAATTTTTAATCCTATACAAGCACTTTTGATGACAACTGTACAGTCACAGTGTAAATAATAGACACAGTATCGGAAGTAGGGCTACTTGCTTGTTACGTCACACTTGGCCAACTTTCGTCGCCGACGCCTGCGCCTGCGCAACGCGGCCGACCAATCAGAAGCGGTGAATGATACACTTATTGAATATTTTTATTAAGGTTATTATTTAAATGTGGTTTTAATAGAATCAACTTTAATTATGTCAACATAATGTTTGACATATCGATTAACGTAGGTACTACCCGCTTCGTAACATACAAAAAACTAGTTTTGGAGAATACTTAACTGAGAAGGTTAACATGAAATATTTAATGCAGGTACTTAGTTCTGTTTATATTTATCCTTAACATTATAACTTAGCTATATTAAAAAAAATGTTTTAGTTAAAAAATATAGATAACGTAAGTAAGCTTATTTTAAAAAAATGATTTTTTTTTTCACTTTCTATTAGCCAACAAAAACATAAATGAAAAGTATTTTTTATTCGAATCTTTGATGGAAATAAATATTAACATAAAAAAGTGTACAAAACGGCAGTCTTTTTTAATTTAAATTATGTAAAAGCTTTTAATTAATTAAACACTGGAATTGCTTTCGTTTTCCGTGACGTAATAAAAGAAATAATAAGCAATTATTCGATAATAGGCCGGAAATATTATTAACTTAATTATTTTAATAATAGCTCTTTGTACTAAAACTCCCAAGGTTTACTTCTTCACTATCACTTTAAATTGTTTATGAATAAAGCCTGTATGTCTGTTTATACGAACCCCTGATTATGTATCTCGCGACCAGACCGCGACAATTTTTTATTTCTTGTAGGTGATTTACAATTAACAAGCAAAGGTATATATACATTTTACAATAAAAAAATAATTTAAGCGTTATATAATTAATAATTATAAAATAAAGTCAATATTAATTCATAAATAGATCACTTAAAAACAAACCTTTAAATAGTTTAAAACGTCAAATTTTTCGCGCAGTCACGTTTGACAGCCATCATCGCTTATTTACGCTTTCTTGTTGCGAAGCTGTCGCAAGATAAGCAATGAGTTAGCTGGCATATCTCGGAAAGTACTAAATGGATTTATTCTGTTTGACGGACTAATTTTGAAGTTTTTTAGCGCGTGTGAAACCGGGGCGGGTCGTCTATATAGTTACAATAACTCGTACCATGTTATAACCTCATGCTATTTTCGTTAGAATGTTTACAATTTTTATAGCGATTTAGGTTGGTTTTTGCGTGCACTTGTTGAATTTATCGTGACTATAAACTTTGAGATTTGACTTTTTGGAAGTACCTATTTATAACGCAAGCGATAACTTTTATTACACAATACATACTTACCTAAGTTTAACCGCCGTATTAAATAGCGCTTGGTAACGTAGTTTTAGTTAGCAGATGTTTATAAAATACCTAGGTAGGTAACCAGGTCTAATATGGTTCTAAATCTATATTTTATATAATTAACACGATCTTATCTATTGTTAATGAAAAAAAAAATCACACGTCATGCAATAAAAAAAATCTTTAGTTCGGAAACGTCATGAATTTAGATGCTATCTGTACTATTATATTTTTAGATAATGTGAGAGCATTTTCTCACTAACGTTATAAAAGTATACCAGCATTTTATTATTAGAAAAATCTGTCATGTTGCAATCAAAAGATTGAGAGTAAAACTGTAAGAATGGGCGCACACTTAAATTCAATTGGAAAGTATTGACCTTAGTGCATGACAATAACTTTAGCGATTTACCTTTATTTGAGGCTAGAGGTTTTTTAAGTTTTCAACCCGTTCACTTGCTAAAAGAAAGAACGCCTAAAATTATACCTAAAAATTATGATTCCTATTTAAATAAATAAATCAGTAAAATGATACCTACCTTAATTCATAGAATTTTTTTCGCACGTTAGTATTTAATTTATAGCGAAAATATTTACGAACTAGTCGAGCACCGTGACTTCGTTCAAGAGCTTGAATTGTGGTCATTCCTTTTTTCTTTTAAAAATTCAGAAATTCGCCTATTCTTTGTTTGTTTATGTCAAATTACAGAGTTCTCATGGCCCTTCCATCTTCATAATGGATTATTCCCATCTGTCACCCTAAGCGACAAATTGGACAAAAATGTCCGATCTCCACCCATAGCGATAGTTTTATATTATTACTAATGTATTAAAAAAAACCTCATTATTATGCGTAAAAATACCATAAAAAATCATCTCATCTATTGAACACCTGTGAGTCTGTGATCAACAGTCACGCAGACATGTCACGTGATCTCATCAGTATACCTAATGTCATTGACCTCAGGGTGACCAGGAATGAACCAGGGTCGAGCGTCATGCGACCGGTTTGTGGAGTCGTTCGAAAAGGTAAGCGATATGTTATGGGACAAAACGGAAATACCTAAAAGATCGACATGTTTGTGCGAGTATCTTTGGTGGGCAAAGAATAATGCTCAGAAGCGACAGGCATAACTGACTAGAATAACGGAGTCCGTGAAAATCGTAAAAGGTATCTGAATATCAGTCAGTCTAAAAAATAACAGATAACTAAATTATAATCCAAGAAAAGTGTGGAATACATGCCTGCCCCCGTATGCCAATCTTTTGCTGTCAAGTTATATTTCACTGCCCAGTGTAATTTCTTCAGGTCACGTGCTACAATTTTGTACCACGTGATCATTTTTTTTAGACACTTGACAGCAAAATATGCGCGAAAACACATCCAATGACGTCATAATGTCACTATTTAGTCACAGAATAACTATGAGTTAGTATGAACTGACCATGATTTAAAACTTTGCAGTTCAACTTTGATTGGCATACCCCTGCTGTATATTAGTCGCAATACAACGGATCTTTGTCCCTCTGAAGTATATACGCAGAACCCATTTTTGGGGGGTAACTAAATAAGTATATAATAAGTATTGACGGTAACATAATATACAAAATAATGTAGAGACTACATAGTTCGAAACTAGATTCATGAAGGTGTAAAATGTTCATGAATACTTAAGAAAATAAAACGCTAAAACTGACTTTTGGTAAAACAGCTCAGTTCTTTTAATAAGTAGCTAATTTTTTATATAACTAAATTATGGAACAGGCTGATGGCTCTTTTTAAATGTAATAGTCTGTGAGTCTTGACAGGCGTCACAGCTCAGTCGGTAATAGCTCTGCCTTCCGTGCTGTGGGTCGTGGGTTCGATCCCCACCAAGAACAAACATTTGTGCGTGGCAAACATAGATGTTTGTTCTATGTCTGGGTGTTACTATGTATTATAAGTATGTATTTACAAAAAAAAAGTATATAAGTATTCTATCAGCCATCTGGTTCCCATATTACAAGCATTGCTTAGTTTGGGACTAGAGGGTGTTGTGTGAAATGTCCCTGAATATATTTATTATTATTATTTATTTACTCACAGAAGCTCTTAGCAAATAGGCATTGTAAAAACCCCAATCTCAGTTCTTCAACTAATCTTTAGATATTAGATATCCGCATTTTTTTACAAGAAAAAGTGTAATTTAAATATAACCTGAAGTCTTCGGTTAGGGAAAAACATTGTGGTTTTCGAACCGGTCGGTCTGGATTAGATCACACTTTTATTTATAAGTACCACTGGTTAGGTACCGATTAGAATGTTTTTAATATTAAAAAAATACTATTTATATATTTACCTAAATCTAAATTAACATATTTTAAAACTTTACAAGTTGTAACAGCTGTAAATTCTTAAAAATCTAAATTATTTTTGGAAAAGCTTAATTTTTTTATATGATTTTGAATGTTCTTTGGCGACAGTCTAACCTGATGGTAAGTGACGATGAGGCCGACGATGGAGCAGGACAGTCTAAAAGACACCTATTCACTCTCGCCTTGAAAAATTTAAAAAAAAACTAAATACAGCGAAAAAATATGTTCATCTAAGCCTTAGTTTAAATAAAGAACGAATTAATCAGTTTATTTTAGTGTGAAATGGAACATTTTACGTAGATATTAATTACCAAATAACAATTACCTAAACTACTAGAGTTTAGGTTAATATTTCACCTAGGGAAGTAAGTACTGAGCAATAAATAATATTTTTTTATAATTTGAATTATTAATACCTACTATCACTCAGGAAACAATAAATTATTATTTATGTAATCTCAATAATTTGATTGCTAATAACAAATCGTTACATAAAATAGTTTAAAAGAACGATTTTAATCAATTAACTGTTTTAATGCTCGTGTTGCTTGCCAAGCCTATGAGCGTCACCTAATGATGTGAATGACTGTTTGATTTTGTCTTAAATATATATAATATATCATTGCAAAAAAAAATTGAAATGCTTCAACTAAATATTAGTTAGCGGAAAACATTCAACCAAGAAAACAAAGATACAATACGCACAACGCATCTATCCCTCTGAAGTTATTACAACAAACGCTTGCGCATGTACTGTTGTGCGGAAAATTCGCTTACCTCCAATTTGACTCAAAAATGGGTTCTGCGCAAATACTTCATAGGGACAAAGATCCGTTGTGACTTGACTAGTATAGGTACATACACCACTAATACATTAAACATATAAGTCAATTGATTTTTACGTTACTTGGTGTAACCACTTCCCGTACGTACGTACGTCCCGTACGTCCCGACGTACAGTCGGGGAGAAAAACAACGGGAAATTCTAACACGTCGTTATTTACAAGTACCGTGAAAATTATTAAAAAAAGACACTCTTGGTGGTCGGATGAAAACCAAGCTGAAGTAATAGATACTACCTCGAAATGTTGTAATTATTTCGCAATTTTTTTTTTAAACTGTTACTTCAGATATGCCAGGCACTTGACTTTTAAAAGTTAAAACGATCATAAATAAGTTCACCTTGACTGTAGCAACGGCACATGGGACATACAATATTGAAGTGGCTGTTAGAACCACCATTGCTTGCGCATACCAATCAAGTAGGTATAGGCTTTGTCGAAACACAGGTCAATGAACTGGGAACAGTTATTTTGTTTGTCATACGAAACGTTGTGCAATGGTAAATATAAACTCAAGAATGGTACTTGCGAAGACGATGTTCCAATTTCGCAAAATAGTCAATAGACTTACTTATTAAGTCATCGTTCCAAATTTTGGTACTTATCTAAGCTTATCGTTTAATTAATAAATAAATTATAAATTACGTTAATAATTTGTGACAAAAGTGAGCAAACGTAATTTTTTTGCCAATTATGTACTTTTATTATTAAAGTTAATGTAAAACAAGAATATAAAGACAATTTGACATGTTTATTAAACTTTACATAAAAACACAATTTATATTAACTATCTTGTGCATTATAATAGAACATTTTACTAATATATGACTTAAAAACATTCAAACTTAGACAACCTGTTTGTATTTAGACAATATTTAAGTTTAAAAACTAAAACATTAATTTATGTTAAAACTTATATTTTATAGATATTTAGATAAGCATTTATTAAAGAAATAACATATACATAATATTGTAGTATAACCCATCACATAAAAAAGTATTTAAATACATGCATTCGATTTTAAAACATACAAAAAATATGTCAAACTGACCTGCACAAATCAAGTGTGCGCGCAACCTTACGGCCAAAGATAAACTATACGTACAGAGAGGTCATGTCATCAAAGGTCAGGTACCCACAGCGAAAGCCGTTGCAACATAGATTAATGCTTTAAGAAGCTCCGCATTGCAAAATGTATATTAAAAGGTCGATTATTATGTAACCTGCATGTGCATAGTTTATGTAATGTTAGAAGATCATTTGCGATTATGATGATCTTAAAAAAATAAAAATCGTGATTAGATGTAGCAACTTTACCTAACTGAAGTCAAGTTTGGTCCACTGCCCTCTTTTTAAAAGTCGCATCTGTCACCTTGGTACAAAAAGAGCGACAGATTGTACATTTTTGTCTAATCTGTCGCTCAGGGTGACAAATTTGGGTGACAGAAGGGAATAATCCCGCTCTACCCTCTGATTCATAAAACCAAGCCCTACCTAAGTCTACAGTCGCTAGAGAAATAAAAAGTCAAAAATGTTTGAGATTAGACACGTGACTTTTCTTTTAGAAATGTCATTTTGATTTGTTTTACATGTCGGTCGAAATGACGGACAGAGGCCATAAATAAGAAAAAGAACTCTCTAGAGATTGTAGAGTGTCAACTTGCCTAGAAGCACAGACAAATTAGGCCGAACTATTATTTACTTCTACTTCTTACTTTTCTACCTATTTTTTCCGCCAATATTTATAATTTAATACCGTCGCCAGTTTTTTTTAATAAGTCAATTTCTTTCAGGGTTGTCGTTTCCAAAGCGGTT
Organism: Gandaritis pyraliata; assembly: GCA_947859175.1. Lineage (NCBI taxonomy): Eukaryota > Metazoa > Arthropoda > Insecta > Lepidoptera > Geometridae > Gandaritis > Gandaritis pyraliata. Next base: position 3,850,330 of record OX401874.1, on the reverse strand, counting down.
GGCCAAGCGGCGCGTGGTTGTTGGCGCAACGTGTACGCTCGGGTGCGCAAGCGCAGAATTTGTGCACTTTTTGTGCAAGATTAGGGTTGACCTACATTCGGTCTTATTAATTTCAAAATTAGGTTCGACATCATTACTAAGTAGGTAAGTAGTATAACTACGTACTAAGTAATTATTAAATATATTTTTTTATTCGACTTTTCGCAAATTATGAAATATTTATGAAACTTACATCCCCCAAAATATTTAAAAGTAAATACTCGTACATATCGAAAAATCTAAAATAAAAATAATTTAACAACTTAGATACTTAAATTTTATTCATTAATACCTATTTATTAATTCATGCTATGTTATTAGATCCCAGACTCGCAGTAGTATGTCAGCAAATGTCGGGTAAAAATTGATTTTATCATTTTAAAATCAAATGATCTAAATTGTATCCAAATATAATTTCAATGAAATTAGTGCAAAGGCTATCGCTTAGTTCATATTCAAACTCATACCTAATATTTTTTTTTGATAACGTGACCTTGTTTTTTTATAAAGATACCTCACGTACAAGTTTCAGATAGAAGATGGTACTTATCTACAGTAAGTCGATAGATATCAATTGATGAGAATAATTTTATTTTATTTAAATTTCTCAAAGTTTTTATTCAATAAAATCAAGTTAAAATTTTTGAGGTTGTTTGATAACATCGAGGGGCAGTGTGGTGAAAAGTAGTGTAGGATAATATATAGTAGGAAAAAGTTATTTTGCGGATGTGTTGCAAGTTTGAAAGCGAGTCGATATATGACCAAATACATTGACTTTCGATTTCATACGAAATGAATTGTGTAAAACTTTGAGTCATTGTTCCTTTTTGGTGTTTTATTAATAACATAATATTTGCATATTTTTCAAATCCATTTAACTCGTACCATCTTTTATTTAGTTGCGTACTTATAACTTTTTTTTTAATATCATTAATGATATCAAAATAAAGGAGTAGTTATAAATTATGTGGTGGTAATAGATAATAATAACTAATTATAAGAGTTTATAACTAAAATACTATGATATGTGGGAATGCATAAAAGTTATAAAATAGGTACCTAACATTGTGTTAAACTATTTATGATGTGCAATAAAAATTCTTAGGTTTATGCATTATAATATAAGTATGTATTTACATAAAAAGTACGTATGTATATAAGTATTTTATTAGCAATCTTTGCTTAGTTTGGGACTAGAGGGCGTTGTGTGAAATGTCCATGAATATTTATTTATGTAAACCTAGTAAGATATCCCATCAGCATAAAAAAGGCTAATGTCCAAAATAGACGCTATTATGTTCTTTTATGGATATTATTACAAAATAAGTATTATTCCTTAAACGATTTCTGATAGAATTTAACGTTTATTTATATTAATTTGTTTAAGGTTGTGAGGTCAAAAGGAGAATGGCCAATTTACTAAATACCAGGTACCTACTTACAAAGAAAAGTATACACGCCGTTTCCAAGGCTAGATATTATCAATCAATTTAATTATGTATCCAAATACGTCTAGTTTTTGTGAAATATTCCACAACTATGCAAAATATGCTTAATTATTCATACATTACCAATTATTTTAAAATGTATTTAATTTTGAATATTTGGAATATTCATATTTTTATTGTGTAAAGAGTCGCATTCTCAATGGATTTAAGAAGGTTATTTTAAATTATTTGTAATATATTTTTTAAGAAACATAGTACAAAAATAGGGAATAGAAAAGATATAATAATATAAGATATAAGATTTTGTACACCGCCGTCTTTCTGTTTTTGTATATCCTCTCCATCCAAAGGTTGTCTGTAAGAGATCGCTTTTAGCGATAAGGCCGCCCATTGTACATTAGCTTTAATTGTTTCTCTTATGTCCTGTTTCTTCTTTGTGTACAATAAAGTGTTTATCTATCCATCTATCTATCTATAATGTTGTAACTACCATAATTATATATACTAATAATTATAAAGAGGAAAGATTTGCTTGTTTGCATTGAATAGGCTACGAAACTACTGGACCAATTTGAAAATTTTTTTAACCATTAGGAAGCTATACTATCCCCGGGTGATATAGGCTATATTATATTTTCAATAAAATTAGGGATCCTTACTAAAACTCCACCCGTGCGAAGCCGGGACTGTCCGCTAGTTATTAAAAAATGTTAATTTACTGTGTAGGACTTTACTGATCAATGAAAACGTGATTCAAATATTTTAAATTATAATAGTTGAACGCTGTTATGTCATATCTTATTGACTCATACAATAATCCAGACGCGCCCAAATAATACCAAGAAATCATTCATTTACAAGTTAGGTTACTAAAACTGACCACGCTACTATTGTGCAAAGCTGCACACAAAAATCTTGTAAGATCTTGTACGGCACGAGAACTACGTAACACTTAAATCACGAGTGTAGCGTAATAGTGAACTTATTGATCTATATCGGGATTGCTTTTCGACATGAACCTTCTAAATTGTCTTGCAAAATAAAAGAAAAAAGACATTACATAGATAGCATAATATTCTATGTGACTTTGTCCTTCCAGAACCGCAAACAAAAAATGGTATATTTGCCTTAATGCCTTTGACGCTTCAACATACAATTTGCCCACGCGCAATACCGCAACTGACAAAAGAGACTTTGTCGCGCCAATACATTAAAAAAAAAGTGTATATAAGTATTCTATCAGCCATCTAGTTCCCATATCACGAGCTTTGTTTAGTTTGGGACTAGAGGGCGTTGTGTGTAAAGCTGTGTAAAGTCAATGAATATTTATTTATTATTTTAAAAAACGCATCAATGCGACAAAGGCGATATGGCCCTCTAGCGAAATGAGACGGAACTTAATCTGTTACTTTGTTTCTCCAGATAAAAGGATGTTTCAAGGCACATTGGCATACTTAACTCATTTTATGAACTTTTAACAGTTGTACCCTTGTTCCACCGAAGGTACGATATGCTTTAGGATGTAGGTACAATGGGCGGCCTTACTGCTAAAAGCAATGATCTAAATGATCCTTGTGATTTTATTGAATAAAGAAATTTTGACTTTGACTTTGACAATCTCTTCAAGGCAACCTTTGAATGAACAGGATCTAATATACAACGACAAGGACATACAGCCTTACCTATGGCATAGTAAATATATTCTTTATTCTTCTTTATTTATTTATGTGCATATTATATACGTATGATGACTATGACGGTATTAAAATTAAAAAAAATAACAGTTGATGACGAATGACCTAGCATTTAAACCAACCGCAAATACTTAGGTAAGTATAATGTTACTGGAATTTATATTAAAAAAAACATGCATTGCGTATCTATATCGTGATGTTTGGGAAGTATGATGTTTGTGATTATAAATAAATAATATATACACTGCGCGGTGACGCTACAACGTTCGGCAGTCGAGCTGGCGTTGCCGCGCAATATGATTCGAATACTTTAGGCTTACGTAACGCCGACTGTCAGATTTGTTCGTGATTACCCCTTCGCTGTTAAAAGACTCTCCCGACGAAAATTACAGATATATACAAAAGAGCATAAAAGAAAAGCATTTGTGTTACCAACCAGAAGGTGTCAAATTTGACATGTGCATATTATATACAGGTGAATATTAGTTACAAAATATATTAGCAGTCATATATTAATTGTTGAAAGAGTAGACACATTGCAATATAAAATATAGGTACTTACAAAGCCACTTGAAATGCGAACTTTGGCGAAATACAGCCTGTAGGTGCCTAGTATGTATATATAAACTTAGAATATGCGAACGTTTTGTGCATTTTGATGTCACACTTATGGTTTGTGAGCAATTTGAAAAAGGAATCGGCCATTTGTAACGAATTCTTGATGCGTGAGTGTCCTTAAATTTGTATTTAGGAACATTTGTATATAACTTGTTTTTAGTTTCTTTTTGCTAATATACGAGACTTTGATTCCAAAGGTTTCTTTAAATAAATTTCTGAACGAACACTAACTACTTATAAAGAACATTTAGAATACATTATACTAAGATAATCATAATTTATCACAGAATGTCCTTCAAAGGCTTTTTATTTAACATTCTAAAAGCCATAAACATCAAAATAATCATAAATCTAATTTCAAGAAGTATTAAAAATCATCTGTCAAAATTAAATAATGCCTTCCTTTGACGTGATACTCAATATATGCGACATCAAAATAATTTATGACACGAAAAACGTAATATTTTAAGACAGATGGGTTCTATGCCCTATTACGAGTGACGCAACATGACAATCTAACGTTTACCCAAACAGAGTAAAATCCGCATGACACCCGACTCAAAACTTAAATATTTATTTAACTTAACTCTCGAGGCCACATCTAGAGAAAATAAATCCTTATGACCTTAGAACACGTACACATTCGCAAAACATTGGCGTGTTTATTCATGTCGGGTTTTCCGCTTTGGGCATTTCGCGGCTGTCAACAGTTGATTGAAGCCAATTTATATCAACTGGATGACATTTATTTCGGTACCTATCTGGTAAAACTAGTATTATTAAATACGTGTTTGTGTGCCATAATTATAGTTTCGATTTTTATATTGTGACCGTAACCTGAATTGATGTAGATATGTCTGAAATATATGCGCAGCATTACATCGCAAACATACATTATTTAGACATTAGTGAGGCTACCAATCATGCAGGGAAAACCGCAACTCTTACATAAAAACTTTAAAGTTTAAGAATACTTAAAACAAGTCTTTGCTGATTTTTTTTATGCAATTTATAATGACACTCACAAGGAAATGGCGTCGCAATACCGAAGTCTGGACCCGCCTTTATACAAGTTCAAAGGTTGTGAATACAGGTTTAGCAAGTGACCGGATTATAAAGTCAATAAAATATTTTAAACAACATTAGCAACGTCTGTTTTTTGGCAAAAATGTATTTAGCTGTTCGGACAAAGTCATTTTGGCGAAGATAATTTTGTTTCCAGGGTGCCTGTCTTTTAGACTTTAATTTCAGCAGTGACTCAAAGAGAGAGATAATTGAAATAATTTAAAGTAATATTGTAATATTGGTTTCCGCCCATAATCGATGCCAATCACTTTTAGCTAATCGATTAAAATGTTTACCTTTTTCGAGTTAACCTGTTTTTGCGTCGTTTTACGAAGTTATTGGTCACGACTTTTGTCACTTTGTTACCAAATTACTTTGTGACTATTAGTTTTTTACCCATTTTGTTATTGTTCAAGTATTTTTTATATCGATAAATGATCATTTCTTAAAAAGATTTAATCTGATTTATGTGCCGATCGATCTGTTTCTATAATTAGTTAGGTAAAGACTGGCTGTTTGACCTTTCGCAGCAAAATTAAATGTATTTTTAATAACCGGCTATAATATGCGCAAGCGCATACTTCTAAGTTGGTTCATTAGCGCCTTCGGCGTTTTGGCAATGTCCTGTCGCAACTTTCAGTTTCAAAATGTTTTGTTACGCAACTGAATAGAATTTAAGTTATACAACTTACCTTTGAAAGGTCTAGTTGCAAGGTGGGCCAGGGGCACTGGTAAAAAGGTAATCACTGGAACACTTTTCAGCCATGCACATAATCCAAATTTTTTGAACTGTGTTAAGGGTACGCGCGGCACAATTTTTCCGTGTTTTTTTAAGAGGGGGGGAAACTGATGCCGCTCGACGCGTGCTCCGCGATAGACGGCGAGCGGGCGACTGGCCTGCGTGAGCGCTCCCCCACACAATAAAACCTTCGCTTTTCAAGAGTGGGGGCTTTGCTCTTTTTTTTTCGAAAAGAATCTGGATTTAGGTTCTGATTTTGAAAATCTTGTTCCTGGACAGTTATGTAAGTCTTGTTGGAATCTTATTGGAACACCTATAGGTATTCACCGTGGAACCAGACTTTTTAGGGTTAATAATGCCGCTGGACATTGAAATTAATGATTAATTTTTGGTTTATTTCTGGTAATTTTATTTATTTTCCACTTTTCAATATAATTATAGGTATCTTAGAAAACAGAACCTTAGGTAATTAATTTTTTTTTTTAAGAAAAGGTTTCGATTTATTATCTTGTTAATTTTGAAATGTTTTTCTTGATGATTCACACGTTTATGTGATCAAAAACTTGTTTGATTTTGTTTGTCGTTATAAAGGATAAAACGGGTATTGTGATCGAAGACGCAGTGTTGTGAAATTCTATCTTTTTTTATTCAAAATATTTTTCTTTAATTTCTTGGGTGTTCTTGCAAACCCTAAATATAATTAGGGTCACTTCATTTAATTTGAAAAATCAATGGTCAAAAAACTTGTTGAGGAACGTGTAACAAGCAACATTTCCCTACAAAAGACTTCAACGGGCGCTCTATTCAATGTTACGTTTTTTCATGTCAAAAATAATAATCTATTTTGCCTAGATTTTAAGGCCAGTCTTTATAACATAACGTACCATTCTCCTTTAGAGATTTTGTTTTTGTCGATTAGAATACGATTGTATTCTGTCGTAGGATGTTCTTATTTTCCATGATTCATACGAACTCTACATTTTTTATGAAGAGTCCGTTTGTATTAGCATTTCTGTTTTAATTAGGTACCTACCTATACCTTTCTTGTATCAAGTAACAAAGTTATTTTTTCAGCTTAAATTTTAGGCCAACCTACATGTATGAAACATGCCATCCTCCTTTACAAACATTTTTTAAGAAGCGTGTGTTGCGGTGCAAATCGAGAGCTCCAATATTCTATGCCAAGGTTTTATGCTCGATTTTTTATAGTGTAATAGCTTAGTGAAACCAAGAAACCGTCTAACAAAGGGATGTACGTATAGTGGTGTCAATTCTGTTGGTGCGTTTTTCTCAACTAACCTAATTTTGCGCTCAAATTATAAAAGTATTCTATCAGTAATCTAGTTCACGTATTTACTCAGTTTGAGCCTAGACTGCGTTGTGTGAAATGTGCATGAATATTTATTTATTTATAATTATTTATCTGAAATGCTACTCAGTAAATATCAACGAATGTGCTAAACTGTAAACTGTTAAACGACTGATTAATGAGCTGGTGAACATTTAAACAGAGGGCGCAAGTTCTAATCTATGAGGGCGCCACTGGACGGGGAACCCCTTAACAATGAAAGATTGTACCTTGTTTCAATAAATCCCAATTCTTTATACCTATCAAAAAGAATCGAAGGTTTTTGAAATAAGGAAGACACAACCGTAGAACCTGCATCAGACCTTTAACAGACTCTGATCCTTATTGTCAGAACACTTAAAGGTGATTATGGTGTGAGAGGAATAGCTGAAGGTGCCTGCATCAGATCTTTCAAAGGAGTCTTCCCCTTATTGTTTATACGCTAAAGGTGATTATAGTGTGAGAGGAAGAGCTGAAGGTCTCGTCACAAAATAATTAGCAAGAAATCAATTCGAAATAAGTAAGATGGGGTTTTTAATTTGAGTAATTATGTAGGTATCGAAAATATGAGGAAGATACTCGTTTAGGACATATCCCTAGAGAATATACAGGGTGTAACCACTACACACTGCACCGTAAGTACTATCAGCAAAATTTCCGCCTTACCACTTTTGAAACTGTTTCGCTTGCAAGCAGTTAGCTACCTGACCCCACCTTTTTCTTTTGTCTTCTTATTTTGACCAACCAGAAACCTAAATATCTATTTATTTTTATGACGGCTCATTGTTTTCATAACTTTTACACCCGAAATATTTTGTTTCTATTGGTATTCAAAAATTAACGGCTAATTGGTGTACAGAAAATGCAACCCTTAAGGTGGTAAGGTAGAACTTTTGCTGATGGTACATCTGGGCATGGGTAAAAAGTGGCCCCTGACGCTGTATAAATCATTTAGATAAGATGCAAAGGCCTGAGGGGCGAGTACGAGTTTACAGTGTGCAATACGTCTGACGTCCAGCACACCGGTGTGCGCTGATTGGTATGGAAACACTGAGCGGATTTTTTGAGAAGCTTGGTTCCGCTCAGTGTTTCCTTACCAATCAGCGCACACCGTTGGACGTCAGACGTATTGCACACTGTAAACTCGTACTCGCCCCTCTGTTTATTCAGTATCAACCATACCTACATGTCAAAGAAACAATACCTAATGATTTTAAGATTGTATCAGTCAGGAAGAGTCGTGATATAAATATCTTCATGTTATTAAAATAATACAATAATCACTAGAATTATATAAATACAGGTTGTAAGTAAACCACTGTCGAAAACAGAAGGTACAGACACGGCAATTGTAATAAGTCTAGTGTCAAGTCAAAATGTTTTTATCTCTATGGATGCACTGCACTGATTATGAACGTTTCAATAAATAAATAAATAATAGTTTATTTACCAAAACACTAGTTAGAAATAAAACATATGTAGCAACAAAGGTAGGTACATATAAATCTTACTTAGGTTTACCGGCGAAGGCCAAACTAAGCGTTGAGCTTGTATTTTGGACTTGTAGAGTACAATTTCCAAGTGTGAAGTTCCTGACAAGAGAACAAGAGGAGAAAGTGCACGTTGCTTGCTTTAGCAATAAAATTATAGATCTTTTAATAAAATTTAGTAACATATTAAACTAAGAACCTACTTAAAACTAAAGCAATCATTAGTAATGCAATATTCCGTTCCGTAATAGTGGTCATATTGCTGTAAGTTTTACTTTGACAGACGCGCTAAAAACCAGTCAACGATATTTAAGCCGACTCCAAACAAACACAAGTTTAACCGAAAAATCTTTCATACAGTAACGCATTTGTTTTTTCATTTTACCAATATATATTTTTTCTTATTTTCTGTGGTAATCTAATCTCCCTGATAAGAGCAAGTTCTAAAAACCCCGTGAATGAAATTGGCACATTGCTGCTCATTCCTTCTTTTCGATTAAATTAAATTCACAAAAGTCGTAGAACATTTTTGGTGTTCTATTGCCGATAATCAGCGTTCTATATAACATAATACTAATTCTGGGACACCCTGTATACACCTGCCTATTTATTGTATTTCTGTGGTAATACAGCAAAATCATTTAAACTTGGTATGCGTACGGCAAACTTGTAGTCAACCACATGCCGTAGGATATAAAATTATGAATATTAAATACCTACATACCTATTAATAACTTAATACACCTACTTTAGTATAGAACAGATTGCAGTTTCTATAATCGTAGAAGTCATTAAAATTATTAATTACCTAAACCATTATTGTTTTAATATACGTCTTATTTTATTTTATTTTACAAAATTATTGGTCTTCAAAATTATTGCAGGGCGTCTAGTCGCAGCGACGCGTGACCCGAAGGCTGGTGATTATCTGGGCCAGCGAATCAGCATTGCTATTCAGCGCGGCAATGCAGCCAGTGTCTTGGGCACGCTTCCGATTGGTACTGATTTGGATCAGTTGAGCTATCTATAAATCGTTTGCAACGGTGTGTAGATAGCTCAACTGCTTCATGTGTATTTTGTACATATTATAAATATTGTAAATACTATATTTTACACATAAAAATATTTAAATAAATATAGTTAAATATGTGGCATACTGCGTGTAATAAGAAACCGGAAAACTTCGAATTCAACCTGAAGTTTTGCTTATCACACCCTGTATAATATTTGTTACAAGTGACAACCCTAAAGTGGCCGTTTGACTTCGTTTTTGGTGACGTCAAACGGGTACTTTTTAAGTGTTATTTTATTATAATTGCCTTTAAGCTACCTACAGTTATTATTACTTAAAATAATATAAAATATACTCTATCTTTAGCGACTAATTCTAAGTAAGAAATCCCTAAGTAGATTCTTCTTAGATAATGTATTTTATTAATTTCAGTCCATGAGTTTATAATGACAAAACTCGTACTATTAATATCTTTAGTTATAATTAATATATTTTATTAAACTTCCGGTCTTCCTTTGCCTCCGGTTACAGACAGTGTAAGTACCTACTACCTACCTATATACATTTATAATGACATGTGATTATTTACTTGTTTTCATCATCGCTAACCGGTTCTAAGAACTTAGGTACCTATACAGTGCAAAACATCTTTGTCAGTAAAGTTTTTGTACTGTTGTGGTGAAAAATCGCTAGGAATAAACTCCGTCTGGTCGATTTTATCAAGATCTCTCTTCACCTTGTATAACCAGACACCCTGTATAACCAGACATCCTGTATAACCAGGCACCCTGTATAACGAACACTCTGTTTAAAAAGGACGGTATCGATTCTGTTGTTGCATTTTTCTAAACTAACTTAATTTGACAGCGCTAAAATTATAGCTGTCTTTGTCGTTTCAGTTTATGAGAAAGGGACAGCAACATTTTTAGTGCTGTCAAATTAGGTTAGTTTAGAAAAATTCAACAACAGAATCGACATCACTATCCCGCTAATATTATAAATGTCAATGTCAAAGTTTGGATGTTTGTGTTTCAAACGCGCTGTAACTTCTAGTCCGATTTGAATGAAACTTGGAATACATATAGTTCGTAGCCTGGATTAATAGGCTACTTTTTATTCCGGAAAATCAACAGGATCAAACGGGACGCGGACGAAGTCGCGGAAAGAAGCTAGTGTACCTATAAATGGAATAAAACATGTTTGACGAGAACACCCTTTATATTATTTTCGCTATTCATATTCGCTATGCATAAAAATTACATAAAATTACATAAATTCACTTTATTGTTTCTTTCTCTCACTTATACTCGTATGTTTTCCTCTTTTCCGTCTATCCCAAATTAGGTACTGTTTTGTTTTTAACTAAAAATTATAATAACTATACGTGGAAACTTGTAATTAGCTTTTAAGTAACCATTCTATCTACCTATACTTCGTCTAACTGTAAGTTTTCCAAAAATTAAAAAAAATAAAATACAGTCGTAGGTAGTAATTCTATTTTATTTCTACTAGATAAGTACTTTTTCATTCAACTGTACTTGATGATCTTTGAAATCTATGATCAATCAAAAATTGGCCTAAGGCTGCAAATGGTCATAATTTTTAGCAAAAGTAACTACCTACCACTGATGGAAGACACGGTCAAAGCAATTAAAAATTATAACATATCAATAAAACGAACAGTCACGTTGTACAACTTGTACACCAATAAAGGTCGTTTAGTATTTAGTAGAAATAAGTGTGCAGCACACCTATTGCTACACGAGAAAATTATCCCTCGAATTCATAAATAGAACAGTATTTTAATACCACAAACAAAGGTAAAAAGTCAGGTAACACGTGATTAATTTTATATTAAATTAAACATACAAAAAAAATAAACTTACAAAAAGTTTCCCGTACCGGGAATCGAACCCGAGCCTCCTGGGTGAAAGCCAGGTATCCTAGCCACTAGACCATACGGGATATGACAGATGATTCAAAAATTACGTTCACAATTTATTTAGCTGTATTTACAGATGTTTATGTTTATAATATAAACAACACATACACATACTTTTATATGTATAAAAGTATCGTGAAGTTGATTAGGACTTTATGTATAACAAATGCGAAATGCATGGTAATTTTATATTTGTAAAAAATTACTCTTCATTTGGTCATCTTTTTTAACAACTAAATGAAGGATCGAGCCGATGGTCTACCTGATATTAAGCGGTTGCTTCTGCCTGCTGCTAGATGATTTTAATCTTTTTATAAAAATTATTTCTGTTTCATTTTTAATATCATTTGGTAGGTTGTTAAAGATTTTGACTCCCACGTAATGTGGACTTTTATTTAACATTTTTATTCTTGAATATGGTAGATACACCATCATACCATCATACATACCATCGTTCATACCATCCTCTAAGCCTAGTCGTTAAGGTTAAGGTCAAGTCAAGTGTAATGATTATTTTTTATTTAGATAACCGTGACAAACTGTCATTATTAAACCACGTTTTCTAGAGTTGGCCCCATGGTGCGTTTGACACACTTTCAATTTAATATGACGGGGCTATACGGACGAGATACCTCTTGTTGTATTTTATACTTGCTTCCGCTCGCGACTTCGTCCGCGTCCCGTTTGATCCTATTGATTTTCCGGGATAAAAAGTAGCCTATGTGTTAATCTAGGCTACAAACTATATTATTATGTATTCCGAGTTTCATCCAAATTGGACCAGTAGTTTTTGCGTGAAAGAGTAACAAACATCCATACATACATACTTACAAACTTTCGCGTTTTTATTATTAGTAGACTTATTTTAGAAAGAAAATTACGAATTACAGTGCAAATATAGATGTACAGATGACGCTATCAATGCATTTTAATCAAATTACAACGTAAAGTTATTAGCAAATTATCCTAATCCACTCAATTCTCAAAGTAAAATCGTGTACAAATATGGTTACTATATTTTCTTTCTGTTCATACCTTTGAAATTACTAAGTACATAATATTCTGTGCCTTTGCTCACATTTTCTGGCCTCGTCTGCACAGCCGTCCAAAACAGAACCCATTGTCATCTGTCCTTAACCCAGACTACAGATAATACAAACTATAGTACCCAGACACATTAAATGGTTCTTACATGAATTATGTATGTTAGGAGACATTACGTACAATGGATTTTGTTGATTTATCATACTTTAGATGATAATGACATTCTTGTGAACCTTTATAAGCTTAGATGCTTCATCCATCAACGGTTTTTAACGTCTGACCGAAAGAGAAAGGGGCGTTATAAGTTTAACGCTTGGATGAGACTAGCGTAGGACCGTGGAGGGTAGCACAAAGAAAGAGAGGCCCCAGGAGTGGGTGAAGACGGGCTGCGGGTGATGATGATGATGTGGAACCAAAGCCAAAGAGTGGAACTCTTTGCCGGCGTCTGTGTTTCCGAACACTTACAATTTGAATGTTTTCAAGAGGAGAGTGAATAGGTTTCTTCTAGGCAAATGTACACTGTAAACCCGTACTCGCCCCTCAGGTGAGATTGCGGTCAAACGCTTGTCTATAATGTATAAAAAAAAAAAAATGTGTCTGTTTGTCTGTGGCCTCGTAGCTCTGAAAGCAGAGTTCCGATTAGGATGTTTTTTTTTAAGTTGGTTGATCTGAGACCGTTCTGCCATGTTTGATGAATGATGCGCTTCCAAGTTTTGAGGATACTTATCAGCTCTGTTGTAATCTCAGACATAGTTTGTAATTTGTAAGATGTCAATGTATTCAGATTGTATAAACTGGTATCCATACCTACTCCAAAGTCTGATGATGACCAGCGACAATAGAGATTAAGCTCTGCATCACGTGTATTTTACAACTATCTTTTATGTAGTATTTAGTATGTATTATGTTGTAAATATGGTAATAAAACTATACGTAGTTTTCTTGGTAAACAATACCTACAGTAGGTATACCTACGTAGTTTTCTTGATAAATAAAACTTATGTATACATATACATCCTGTCTTGTTTACATACATGCACGATCCATGACCCCACCTATGTCATACACAAGTTAAGGTCAAGGGCAGCAAAGTACGAACCCATTTGCATAATGCACGTGCCTTTAATGTCCTATTAGATATTATGAGAAGATTTTGTCCGAACAGAGACCCTAATCTGTTTTATTTTGTTGATTTTCGAAAAGTGAGAAAGAAAATTGTTTGCAAATCTCCCCGAGACGTTTTCATACAAAATATCGATATCGATAAGTCGCTTATCGGTTTTTATTTTGATCGACAAAACGAAACTCAGACTAATATTTTTAAAAAATTAGCTCTTCAATGTGACTACCTTCCGGCATCATCGTCAGATGATGATGATGACAGTTCATTGGGAATGTTCTAGTGACCGTAAACACCACTAAAAAGTCACAAGAAAGCAAAATACGCAATTTCGTCATGGATGGCATATTTTTCTAGTTAGTAGGTACCTACCTATTTTGATTTAGAAGCCAATCTACTGAGCCGATTTTGATTGAATTTTTATGGGATCAATTTGGAAGTATAAAAGAATAATTTTCAAATCTATTTTCAAATATAAATCCATAAATAGAGTTCTGAGGTGTTTGTAAACAAATATTAAAAAAGCAAACGAATTGAGAACCTCGTTTTTACAAACTCTTTTAATAAATAACCTACAATTACTAGTAGGTAGATTCTATACTTATTGTATGCGGAAAACTATTAGCTGTAAGGAAGCTGGTTGACGTCAGCGTATAGAAATAATGAACCTGTCTGTCTGACGCATCTGGTGTCAAGATGAGGTGCATCATTAATCAGCTTACCACAAGAGGGTATTGGCCTTTTTGTCTTCCGAAAAACACAGTATCCACGACTAATCTAGCTACGCCTTACCTTGATATTGAACATCTAAAATTATTGACGTCATTTTTACAGGTGTTTGCCAAATCTACAAGGTTTTTAATTTTAAAACTTCGAATATGAAAACCTATTCCTTAATTAAATAAAGAAATATTGCTAAGATTGTTAATTTCTTTCAAATTCTTGCCAAATTTTGAGGCTTCAGTATACTAGCAGGTATGTAAGCAGATACCTACCAGATACGGGGACCATTTTGCCCCCATACAAAGTATTTATGTTCATAACTGTACTTACTGTATTTATACTGGTGACAAATAAAAATTTATCTTATCTTATACCTAGGTACTATATTCTGTGCGTTCAGTTAACCAATTTAATAGAGCCATGCTTTTATCAGTCACGTTCTTTTGTTTCACATCAATTCAGATTTACCTAGGTGGCTTTCAACTGAACGCTTAGGATCTGAATTTAGGAAATACTTGTCTCTGACTACTCCTCTAAAGGATTCTAGACATCTTCCTCTTTACATTAGCAGATCTAGGTGGCTATGAGGCTCAAGCCCTTCGTAAAGCTCCGAGTCTACCAAAATTAGGACCAGGATTTGTCAGGGAAAGCCGTAATAGCTGGTCTCAAACCAAAATCTTCCATAAGAGATTTGAAGATTGTGAAAGGATGTCTGGTACCGTGGGTATTACAACATAGTCGTGAGGTTTTTTAATAGGAACTTAGCCGATTTTCAGAGCATCACACAGCACTGTAAGTCTAATGATACATTGTTACTCAATAAATAAGTGTTCATTTCCTTCAGAAAACCCATATCTTGTAGGTATCTATATACTTCGAGCACATTAGACCCGTCGTGCCCACCGCGCCATTGTGTCCATTTTTCGCTCTACTTCTTGTGTACTTTCGTTTTTTTTCTGCGACATCGGTTATTATTCTATTGAGTACGAGGTTATGCAACCACTGAAGTTTTGATATAATTTTTACCTCTTTGAACTGTACCACTGCTCTATTTCATACTTGAGCTCTATGTCATTGAGTTAGAGTCGAAAGTGTTGCAACGAGTGGTAAGTTGGTGGTGTTTGATCGTGACTGCAGAAGCGACGGGGCCTCTTACGCAAGTACTACTTATAATTATCTACGTCGAAAGTGCAGAATTAGGCGGTGCAGCTACTTGGTGTTCAATCAAAATGCGATGCATTTTAGTTTTGCAATATTTGATGCTCATCGCTCACAAAACCTTGGGATTAGTTTTTTTAATTGATATCACACTTTACCACTTTCAAAAGTAATGTAGGTATAGTAGACACAACGAATCTTTGTCCCTCTGAAGTATCTGCGCAGAATTTTGCTTGAAACATTGCTTGTGTATTAATTTTTAACTTTTATTAGGACTGTGATGTGATTTCTTTGTCATTCATTAATGTTAAGTTGTTGTTTGTACCTCACCGCATGCTGTGACGCCCTATAAGTATGGGAGCACTATTATTATGACCCTCGACTAGTTCACTTGATACTAAAGTGTAAACCCGTGTTGGGAGTCCTATTTAAATAAATTAAAAAAATAAAAATAAAAATAGAACCCATTTTTGAGTCAAATTGGAGGTAAGCTAATTTTTCCACATAGCAGTTGCGCATGGTATCATGCGCAATTACTCGTAAAGGTTCGTTGTGCGTACTGTACCTACTTGTTTTTTTACAGGTACCATTACTGCGACCTTTTGATTCCATCAAAAAACTTCGTCAACAAAGAGATTGCGCCCTAATAAAATAAACAGGCCCTTGCATCTTATAATGTTGGATGGTGTACAGCATAACCTACTCACCTATAGGTGGCTATAGGTAATGCTTGCACAGTTAGTTGCATCGGCGCATCTTGCATAAACGTTACGTGATGTCTTCGCTCCGGTTGTTATGGGTATTAGTTCAATATACCTACCTACCTGTTATTGCGAAGATCTAAATTGTGACATTTTGATTTGATGGATTCTAAGATGATCGATTCTCACCCACCTACTAGTATTGCGTATGAAATACCACATCATCATCATCATCATCAACCTATACTCGTCCACTGCTGGACGTAGGTCTCTCCCAAGACGCGCCATTGAGCTCGGTCTTCGGCTCTTCTCATCCAGTGCGTGTCTGCCAGCTACATTTCGCAGATCGTCGCCCCATCTCGCCGGAGGGCGTCCTACACTACGCTTGCCTAAACGTGGTCTCCACTCGAGTATTAGTTTGCTCCAACGATTGTCGGTTCTACGGCAAACATGGCCGGCCCACTGCCACTTCAGCCTGCTAATCCTTTGAGCTATGTCGACGACTTTGGTTCTCTGTCGGATAACTTCATTTCGGATTCTATCCTTGAGAGAAATTCCGAGCATAGCTCTCTCCATAGCTCGCTGAGCGACTTTTAGCTTATGGACCAGCCCTACTGTCATGAAATACCACAGATAATATAAACTATAGTAGCAATACCTACTAAGTAGCCACTAGGCAACTGCAAAAAACTACCACGCATACCCGAGACGTGAGTTTATATTTCAATAGGTGTTAAACCGTGTTAATTAATTTAATTTAATAAAATTTTTATTTGTGGGCTTCGTAGACGTTTTCAATGTTTTATATCATTCAAGTTAGTAATTTATATCAGAACCAAGCTTCATTCACTCATCCCCTTTAACATTGACAAGGCCGCCCATTGTACTTACCTCCTAAAGAATCTGTATTACTGTTGTATTAGTTTAAGTGGAGAGTACAATAAAGAATATATCTATCTATCTATCTATCTATTAACAGAAGCCTGAAGAAGACCATCCACTGCTAGACATCCTTCATAGATAACCAGAACGACCGATTTACCTTATCCACTAACTTCTAATCTACCTAATTCAAAGGGGTCGCTCAAAATGCATCACAAGCCACGTCTTCAGTGGACATATTCAGTGATGCAATGCATTGTTATAGGAGGTAACCGCACTTCGCGTGCTACCTAAAATACTTTCAAACGCGTACCTATAAATTAAATCCGTCCTGATAGTGGTGATATTATATTGCATAGGTATTGCCGCTTCACTTCTCGTAAAGGTAAAACTTGTAAAGCTGCCTACCTGACCAATTGTTAGGAATATTTGTTTATTCCATATTCTTGCGTAATTTTGTTTTTCTTTTTTTTATAGCACATTAACTACATAGTACTTATTCCTGTTTGTTTAGTTTAAGTAGCAGTCGTTTTGACTTAGCAAATAATTATAGAAAGCATACATAGCCCGAAAATTGGTTAATTATTTTGTAAGTTAAATTTTGGACACTATTTTGTCTCTAGATTAGTATTTATTAGATAAAATTATTTCCTTTATGACTGTTTGTGCCAGAATATAAATAAATAAAATAAAAATAAAATGGATCATCGGCTTGTTACATTCTAAAAAATAAGATTACTTCATTGACTGTCACCCCTAATCGCTTGAACCAGGAAACGTCAACTCAGTTATGCTAATTCTAAGAAACGCCAGCTTTTTGCGACATACCATCTGCCCTTTTAATCTAGAGTTCACGATCTTTGTACTTTTTCCCTTTGCAGGCTGGCTCGAATTACCACCTCGTGAAGTTGGTTACACAAGGGGGCCGAGAATGGTATAGGTGGTTGACAATATTCTATCTAAAACCATGGCCCAGGCACTGCAGCGTCCGAGTTCATAGGGGTATGAGTAAAAAGTGACCCCGGACGCTATATATCATCTAGATTGACATCATCATCTGCTGCTATACCAGCTGGCCAACTAAGGCCGCACCGAACATCACTTAACAATCATCATTCCCTGCCCTTATCCCACGCTAGATGGGGTCGGCACAACATGTCTTCTTCTTCCACTCACTCGTATCATTCGTCAACTCTGAATCTACTCCTCTCACATTCACTTCATCTTTCACACAATCCAACCACTTCTTCTTCGGTCTTCCTCTACTTGCATACCCAGTCACACTCATATTCATAACTTTTTTCGTAACATGATTTTCATCCCTCCTCATTACGTGTCCATACCATGCTAATCTAGCACTCCTCACCTTTTCAACCGGCGCCACTTTCAAGCTTCCCCTGATATATTCATTCCTTATCTTGTCTAACCTCGTCACTCCACACATCCATCTTAACGAACGTCACTTAACAATAGGTGAGGATAAAAGCAAGCTATGCCATGAGCGCTTCAACTAACCAGTGGTTTGTTGTAACGAATGAATATGAATGTGTTTCACTGTTATCACGTTAGCTGATCACTTGACGCAACACATGCTGTGCTGATTAGCACTTTGCAGTAATTACTGGCATAACTAGTAGTTCGGCTGCTGTTACCTCAGAGCATGCTCCATTTGGCTGAAGACTGGTACACCTTTGTTCTATGTGAATGATTTGGTAAAATAGACATAAATATACGTTTATTTGTTACTTCACACATAGAAAACCATTAAAAAGAAAGAAAACACACAATTGTAATGTGTGGTACTGCAACAAATTGGCTCCAGCTCAGCATTATGCTTCACCACCTAATGGCAGCTCAGCGCTGTTATTAAAAAGTGGTAAAATACTTTTGAAAAGGGCCTTTATCTCTCCTGTCGATAAGGTCGACAATGCTGAGAGGATGGTACAGTTTCTGGGCAAGCCTGCTCTATCTAAATCATGTCCCAGGCACTGCAGCTTCCCGTTTTAGGGGTATGGGTGAAAAATGATCCAGCTGTATAAATCCTCTTGTGATTATTAGCCGAACATAGCAGATAGATAGATAGAGAACATAGTGTAGATGTCGGGTAAATATCGGTATAAGTGCATCGGGATATTGCGAACGTAGCTAATACATGGTTTTTTTAAAGTTTCTAAGAAGGTTATGTCTAAAGTCCTTGTCCACTAGAATTTAGCAAAAAACTATATTGCGTCTGTTCAGTGAATAATATTTTGACAAAGAGCTGAACATAATAGAATACGACTTGGCTACAAAACAACATCGATTCTCGCAAGTGAAATCTAGGTTCACAGGTCAGTATTCAAGTCAGAAAAAACTCAGCCTACTACTTTTCGCTCTTATGACAGTAGCAATAGAGGTTAGAATAGGTTCACGAGTTCACGGTCATCTTAAAAATGACAATAAAAATTACAATAAGTGCAATATTTTTTTCTATGTTAAGTATTGCAAATCCTTTTGTTGAAATGCAAATGTAGGGCAAGGTATTTAGTCGAAAACCTTCATGGCGCAGCGAGTGACTGAGCTGAAAGCGGTGAGAGGCTAGAGGTGCGGGTACAATAAAAAATCGAGAGATTTTTTTTGCAAAATGTAGACTGGTCCAGATGTAGCTATTAGTGAACCTAGTGTTTAGTAGCCTATAGACTATTCCAGGTCACAAACTACATTTATTTCAAGTTTCATTACAAACCGGTCCATTTATTTCGAAGTGAAATATCTAAAATACATGACTGAACTTCAGCAAAGTGCGACAAATTATCGTAAAATGTTCAATAATATTTTATAGTTCAACATCAAACAATTATTGCTAAGTATGTGATAAGACCTCAGTGTAACAAAATTATTTCGGTAGATGCTGCATACAGACAGGTACTCATTTGGACATTGTCCTTTCATATATCGTCACCTGTATCATCATTATCAGCCTGTAGCAGTCCACTGCATACGCTCAATACTCAATATTTTATTGCGTTCATGTTGTATAAAGAGGTCTTAAATGTATTAATGCTACCAACATGAGCCCAGTTAGGGCACAATTTAAAAATGGTCACTAGGCATTAGGCTTAGATTCCATCTTCTTCTTTGCGTGTCAATGGTATGACTAGACGAAGTTCGAGTAGAACTTCGCCACCTTTACCCCCTCGTCTGTGGCATCTATGAGGTCATCCCTTGTGCAGGTGGTAGGGCACAAGGGGCAAACGAGCAAATGGGACATCGTTTGGATGGGGACCCCGCAGTCACATTGACTGAGAGCAGGGTCGCGATAGCCCCCATCTACACCTTCCATAGATTCCATAGACTCCATAGATTTGCGGATAAACGATTTCGGAACTTCTCCACGGTTGTATTTACAACGATCGAACACAAAATCGACATTGTTCGATGTCGTGATAGCAGGAAGTGTTCGTCCAAGATTCAGAGCAGTGAAAGTCTAGGATACCTTCCTGTACCTAGGTAGGCCCACATCGGTATTGCGCAACGCCGGAAAATTGTAACTATCCATGATTGTACATTAGACTGTTCTAAGTTTATCGTAGTAATAATTTAGTTCAGTCTGTGGTGTATACCTAATTACCTACCTATTTCAGATTGTAGTTAAGAGGCCCAAAACGGTTTTTTTTATGAGAATAAATAATGGTCCTGGCTCTAGCAGTCGTTAAACCACGACGGAGGTCTTAAGGTGACCTTAAATTTCACCAGAGTTGACCACTTACTCGTACGAATGATCTATATGCCTTGCCTCACTGATCAAATCATATGCGGACGTGCGCTGTGAGGCACTGCGAGTAACGATACGATAACGATAAGATAACGAGTATATGTCTCGCACGTGGAAAAATGATTTTGCCCCTATCAAAACTGTAATAGCAATTATCCCAAAGATAACTCATGTTTTTCGCAGTTTAATTTATTATAATTAACTGTGTACGTGTGTACATAATTTATCATGACTTATAATTTACATTTATAAGTAAGCAATTAAATAAATGAATTAAACATACTTTTTCTATAAGCGGGTATTTTATTATGATAACTTGTAAGTGAATTGAATGATTTATCTAAATAAATGTGTTTGCATAATGAACTAATAATCTCTAGGTTTACATATTTTGTATATGTTGAAGTACAATAAATAATTATGGTACCTGATAATTCCCATCTTACTGATGAGTATGTTGATGGAATAACAAACTAATTTTTTATTGGTTAAATTAAAAATATAACCACAGAAGGTATGTATGTGGTGATTATTATTTTTTACTGCATGATAAATTTTCAGCAGAATGCAATTTTACTTAATAAGTTTTTTATAATTTTCCTTAGGTTGCGACTCTGATTGATTGTTTATTCCAGAGCATAAAACATGTATTCTTACCTTTTTAATTTATAAAAATACTAATGTTGATTCTATGTGATGTGAATTGATGCAATCTATTCCATAGAAGTTTCTAGAACTCAAGAAAAGTAAGAATTATAATTATTCTTTTGATTCACATCTCTGGACCTTGAATCATCTTTCACACAAATGCCCAATTTGAAATTATATATTTTTTTATTCTATACTATCTGCGATTGGTTATTTAGCTATAATCAGATTGATTCATAATTTGATTTGAAATTATATGAAAAACAAAACAATACCGCATCACTGAAGCATCAGCTCATCTCTTCATAGCTTCCAATTGCTCTTGTACCTCTGTGAGCATCTGAGCTGACTTCAGGATGTTTTCGTACTGGTAGCCCATATGGACGGTGATCAGCTGCATCTTCTTCAGGTTATCCTCGCTGTTCTGCATCTGGTTCTCTGTGCTGGCTATGTCACGGGCTGCTCTTGTAAGCAGCTGTAATAGGGTATAAACGAATGTAAGTGTTAGGTACTGTATGATTTTTGTAGAACCATAGTTTGGAAGTTATATCATAGAAATTAGATATGTACCCAAGTAGGTAGGTAGTAAGTACTAGGAGGAGGTATCTATGATCTATCGATCTGTTAATGAAGTAGGTACCCACCTCATTAGATTTGGATCCCCGTTGAATCTGGCGAGCCAGCGAAGAAATATTGTTCATGTTGACTTGCACTCGGTCGGCCAAACGTTGCTTAGATTCTGAGAAAAGAGACCGAGCACTACTCGATGACGCTGAAGTCATTGTGTTGCGATGATTTCTAAGGTTATTTCCATGAAAATAATGTTTCTGATTTCCCAACAACCAAAACAAACAAACTCAAACCCAGTGATGCCAGATTACGGTTTCACATCCCCCCCAAATCTTACCCAAAATCCCCCCAAAACTCAGGTTTTCAAAGAAAAACCCCCCAAAATGCAAAATACCTATTTATTAATTAATATCTTTGCGATATACTCAATAACGATGCTGTGCATGATTTTAAGTAGGTACTCATAATTATCTAAATGTGAAACACCTTAGAAAACGGCATGAAAAGTGTAGCTGTTATCGGCGAGCGGAGCGAGCCGCGAAATTTTTGGTAAATTAGGTTTAATGATTTCCATTGGTTTTAATTATGTTTAAAATGGTGAGTGAGTGTAGTTCATACCAGTATGTCAAATGTTGAAGATTACAGAAAAGGAAACGAAAAGGTACAGATTCACACCGGCGAGCGGAGCGAGCCGCGAATTTTTTTGGGGTTTTTTAAATAATAAAACTACAAAAAATTATGCTGGTTTGAATTATGATTCAAATGGTATGTTAAAATAAAGCACAAGTTCAAGCCGGAATCCAGATTCCGAATATTTCAAGCATGATTTTTTTGCTGAATCCATTGAATGCCGTAGCAAACCGATAGCAAATGCATTCAGGATACCATGTAGGCCCAAATAAACGTGTGCTGAATTAATTATTTAGTCTCCCTACAAGCAATCCGAAGACGCTATTTTGTGATGGTTCGGTTGGACTACCATACCAGACAGTCCAAATCGGACTGTCATTCTACAAAAATGTTGCCTGCGGTGAAAAATTATTCAGTGGAAAGATTGCGTTTTAAACTTCTTAATGCTAGATAAAATCTCTTACAAAAAACTTCCATATGATGAAACTTCGTACAAAATAGTACGAGGATGACATTGTTCTCGTACCTCGTACGGAAGACCCCAAATTTCGTACTTGTACGAGAATCCTCGTACGGTTGGCTACACTGTTTCACGTTTCACGGGTGGGACGGGGCGGAAATTTTGACGCCACTTGCTCGGTTGTCATCATGCGCAGCTTTGTGCTTGGCTAGAGCGCGTGGAATTTCAATTCTATGTTTGGCATACCGAGTTATTGGTTTGATCTTTTCTCAGATCACAGGTTTGGTACCTAATAAAAATCCCCCAATTTCCTCCATACCCAGTTTTTTCCCTCCAAACATCCCCCCAAAAATATTGTCCCCCCAATTATCCCCCCTTAGCTATAAAAACCCCCCAAATTTGGGGGGATTCCCCCCAATCTGGCATCACTGCTCAAACCGTGCCAGCCGGGTTTCAGTTTCATTTATTCATTTCATCATCACCCTGAAAATAAAAGAAGTTCGCTAAAAAAGTTTTATTGACAGTGAAGTTTGACATTGACTGATATTTACTGTGGACTTTGACAAAGACTAAATCAAACGTCAATTTTTTTTGCGCTAACACTAGTTACCTTTTGGCAGCACTGCTTATATATATATATATATATATATATATATATATATAGTCAAGGAAGGGCCTATTCTGAAACCTGTGGGATGCTTATTGTTTGGTGGAGTCTGGATCAATGCCTGCTCAGTATGCGAACACGCACCTTTGGCTCATATTCAATTATTTCTCATCCTTACATAGCTTGAGCATAACATTAATTTTATTAGTTAATAAATAATTTGAATATAACACATAAGTTACTTTGCAACTGTTATTACTATTAAATAGATAGATAAAATTTTTATTGCACACACAGAAGAAAGAAATTACATGAAAGAGAGAAACATAAAAACATAGTTATGCTGCTTCTTTTTGGCGAAATGGAAAGCCCTACTACTAGTAAAATAATAAAAATGCCTCTGAACTTTTCCAATTTGGCTGCTGGTATTACTGGATAAAATATTATTTTCTTTTTATCCATGTAATCAACCCGTACGCACTCACTGCTAAGACCTCCTCTTTAGTACGCCCAAGTAGGTACGCCAGTTTTTTCGATCCTGCGCTAGCCTTCTCAAAATATTTCATCTATTTTCTTTCAATTCAATCAAATCAAATTCAGTCAGTTACAGTACTGTTTTTATCAGTCTGGGTTCGGGTTCAGTCATCAGTCATCAGTTATCACTCATCAATCATCATCATAATTTTATTAAATACTACTAGGTATGTACCTAGTACCTATTATTCAGAGTACGGATACGCTACGCTGAGTTTTTGCTTGTCACTTCCACTTGTCAAGAGTATTTTTTTTATATGCAACTTACTTGGCTGTCACTGTCACTGTCAAAGTAGTTTTTTTTTCAACGCTTGTCAGTTGTCTTGTCTTGTTAGAGGTGTAATATAACAGTCAAATTTTCATATGCGTGTTATTGAATATAACGGTTTGGTGATACTATGTTATCATACCTGTTATAAAATAACAGTCAAATAACAGGCAAGGCTACGGATTTCTATAGGTATGTAGTGATTAACAATTCCCGGGTTGTGCAATCCTGGTCGTGCTTTCCATGGTTGTGTTTTCCCAGGCTGTGCATTCCATGGTTGTACAATAACCGGACTCAATTATTTTCCTTTCACTCTCGCCTTATACAAACTAACGTATAGCCAAGCCAACGCCACGCCACCGGAGGCATGGCGCGGAGGTGTGAGCAAACGGCGATCACGATGAAGAAATGAAACTATCACTGTCACATGTCCTGTCAGTGTCTGTTCTGTTGTCGAAGCTGAAACTGGCTGTTATCATGTTATTAAATAACATGATAACAGCCAGTAACAGGGATAACACTATAACGGCCAGTAACAGCCAGTAACTATTAACGGCATTGAATCTATGCCGTTCCGCAAATAACAGTAAAACAGTTTAACACTATAACTTTGGCTGTTATAGTGTTATCCCTGTTACTGGCTGTTATCATGTTATTTAATAACATGTTCTCCAACCAGACTTGAGCTCATAAAAAATGAACGATCTATGAAAAATGATGGTCAAAATTTCAAAATTTGCGTTTAATTCAAAATGAAAATCGCTGATATTTTTTTATAGAAGACAAATGTTTGCATCGACCGCCTGCCTGCACCCGTTTTTCGCGAGACTGTTATTTGGCTGTTATAAAATAACATAGCAGCGGCGACGCGTATAGCTGTTATAACGCTTTAGGCCAAATAACGCTGTTCCGTATACCTGTTATGGTTATATTAGTTACACCTCTATGTCTTGTCACGGAGGGTGTTGTGTTGAAGAAAATTTCGTAGCCACAGTAGCCAGCCAATTCAATTTAATTTATATTTTCCTCCCGAAATGAGTTCTCTAAAATCTTTATCTGTATCTCTAGTCTCTTCTACAGTTTCTCCTAGCTATACTCAGTTCGCGGCAGCAGCGGCGTAAAATTGTGCATGACCGTCAACCAGTGTATTGTGATTTTGTAAAACTGATTTCTTTACGTTCTAAGCTATTTCTTATTCAGAATGGAAAAAGGAATTACTTGTGAGCATCTGAATAAAATAAGTGATAATCTTGGAAAGGATTTGTGGCAGTCCAAGGAGGTAAATAGGTTTTATGTTGTAAAATAACCTCAAACATGTAATTGGATAATTATCACTTTGTGTGGTCCATCCAGTTAGCATTGTGTAACTCTACCTACTGTGTGCTCTTTGTGTGTTACATGACAACATGAGTAGTTCGCTTATAATGTCCCTTTTGGAGACAGGATGTTTACAATCCGTGACATTTAAATAAGCAATTCACTATCTAGCCAAAACACAACACACAGAGGACACAAAACAACAAATTTCAGCTCCTGTCCTCTGTGTTTTGGCCTTTAACACTTCATAACAAAAATACCTAGTTATGATATAGTTAATCAGTCCGTAGTTTATAATATTGCATTTAGATATTCACATTGGCTAGATTTTCGACAGTTTTGTATGAATGTCTCTACTCAAATCTAGTCGCACTTAAAACAGAGTCTTTTGAGACTATGAGCCAGAATTTCCTCAACCTAGACACTGTTTAAACACTGCTTAAGGTTCTCCCTATCAAATGATATCTGTGCTATCTAAACAAAAACGAGATGGTGGTATTTTTAAACGATGAATAATTTGGTGAAGTGAAAGTTGAGAGGAGACTATAAAACTCCTTTATTTTTAGCCTCCAGTCAGATCTTAGGACAAAAGATATTCTGCTATGTTCTGAAGGTCTCTGTTTATTTCCACTTGCAATGAATCACACACTTTATCACATTGTACTTAATAACAAAGAACATTATATATTTACAAGATAGCTGTTAAATGTATAGTACCAAACTGGCTGCGTCTCATTAAAAGATATGAAGGATCAGGAAAAATATTTTCTTTACAATTAACATATGTTGCGAATGATCATTTTTATCAAAGATTTATTGAAAGAGTAAACATTAAGGATATTTTCACAGATGTGAAACCGAATGACATTGCATAACTAAAAAATGTGAAATATTGCTTTTATTTATTTATTTTAAAATTTCACACAAATAAATAGTGCTAGGAGGGCTTTTGTGTGTTATATTAATTTAAAATTTTTCGCCTACAGTTATGTACCTATGTAACTTAAAGCATTATTATAAGTAACATAATCCTACTATTATTATAAACGGAAAAGTTTGTAAGTAGGTATGGATGTGTTTATGTTTGTTACTCTTTCACGCAAAAACTACTAGTCCGATTTGAATGAAACTTGGAATACATAATTTTAGCCTGGATTAACACATTGGCTACTTTTTATCGCGTAAAAACAACAGGATAAAAAGAGATGCGGACAAAGTCGCGGGTGGAAGCTAGTTTATCTATAAACCCCAAAAATTCCACTGGTCATGGTAAACAACATTGTATCAACAATTTTAGAAGCTGATTTTTTTTATATAAAATGCCTTGTATTTTTTCCTCCAAAATGGCTGTCCTTGTGCAGTCCACATTTTTTTTACCCATATTGCACTGGTATGTCGTAAGCTAGAAACTTCTGTTGTTTATTAAGAGGTTCTTTTATTACAGGCCCTAACATGCTTTGACTGCGGATGCCCCGGTCCCAACCTCTGGATCTGCCTACAGCCGGACTGCCATCATGTCGGCTGCTCTGAAGTCAAGAATGATCATAGCACACAGCACCAAAAGGTAATTTGTAAACACCTTCTACTCATTAGGTATATTTCTGATGATTGAATTTTTATAATTGAAGCATTGCTATGTTGACATTTCACCACACTGGGAAAAAAACGATAGGAACCAGACCATAGTTTCTTGACCGTTCTTCTAGGCTCTGGTCGGGTAGAATTGGCACCTAGATTCTAAATTAACCTTGTGATTTGATTGAATAGAGTTTTGACTTTGATACTAAATGCAGAAACGAGTCTGGTCTACATGCCTTTACATCTAGATTCAGGCATATGAAACTGTTTGACCGGAGAAGTTTTGTACCTATTTCTGATGCTTACATTGCTGTGTTCCGATTTGAAATGTATGGATGTCATCACCTTGCGTTATGAAAAAAGTGCAATAGGGTGTGTCCTTGGAGCTAAGGGCTTCTTATGTCAAATGTTACCATCCTTTTTGGTAAACAGGAGTGCTACAACTACATCTATAGTGTATCTACAACAATGCATAACGAAATTGAAAGTTCATATATTGTTTTGGTATACAAATACTAAGTTTTTATTGGCATGAAATCTTACTAATTTAACATTTAGGTATCTGGCGACCAGACAAAGCCGATTAAATTCAGAATAAACCAATTAGTTTTGTTACTAAATTCGTATAAGTTCAGCGCGAAAGTGGGCCAGCTCTGTGAATAGACCAAATCAATATTTAGATTTGAAATTCTCAGACCAAATAGGTCTATGCTTTGGCACTGCTAGCTAAACATCCGTTTAGAACCTCGTAGAACGCATCTGTGTGTGAGTGCTGGATTTAGTGATATCCGATATCCTTCTACAACTGTTGAATGCTTGTGTGTGTGTGTGTGTGTGTGTGTGTGTGTGTGTGTGTGTGTGTGTGTGTGGGCAACGATACCGCGCAGTAACTCGGCAGTCTACTAATCTCTCCACTTATGAGTGTTTAAATCAGCTATAAAGTGTAAGTAGAGTAAGCTCTAAGTACACTATGGGTTTTCTCGTGAGTGAGGAGTACAGAGCACAATGTTTTTACCAGCCAAAACGGTTTTTAACTAGTTGCATGTTAACTAAACAACCGATCGAAATACTAAAAGACGTAACTGAAGAAATAGGTACTACTAGGTTTCATGACAAAAGAAAAACCTAAATATATTAATAACGACAAAATATTCACCAATCGTGTTTTTAAAACACATAATATAAATCATTTCCCCAAATATTATGGTAACTTTCACAGATTCTGAGATGAATAACGATTTCGAATACAAAATCGCATAATATGGGGCATTCTTAAGTGTCATGTGCGTGTAATAGCAGCGGCACCCATACCTTTCAAACCGGAACACAGCAATGCGAGCATCACTGTGCCAAGCACGAAATACGATCATTTTAGTTCATCTGTTTATAAGTACCTAATGTGATGAAATTTCAGGCGCTCCCGACACACTGCGTACATATGAACGTGTCCACTGAAAGAATCTGGTGCTATGTGTGTGAAAAAGAGGTCCACGTCAGAGCAGCTATAAACCAGATGGTAGTAAGTTACATCTACAACACCTACATGTGTAGAAAAGTGAAGAAAGACATGTATAGAAACCCTTGACCATTCAAAACATGTAGGATCCTCTTCATCATTGCTGGTCATCATCAGACTTCGGATACGGAATCCAGTTCATCAAATCTAAATACATTGATATGAACTGGTTTTCAAATTCGATGAAATACCCTTATAATTTCGAAACAGCTCCACCAATTTTTACCAAACATTGCTAAAAACAGCTAAAAAGTAAGAATAATTAGTGATTAAACGAACTAAGTGAAGTTCTATCATAATTATACGAGTGCTTCGTCTGAAGATTAGTAACCCCCGCCCGCCCGTACCTACGGCCCTTATGTCAGGTTCTGGAAATAGAAGCACTAAAGGCTTCAGCTCTAAACGAATGAAGAAGCGAGCGAGCGCGCCCGACAGGAAAGCTAAGTACCCGCAGAAAAAAAAATACTCTCAATATAGTGTAATAGAGTGGTGGCACGTAGGTTTTACTACGATATGTACTGAATTCTAATCATTTATCTTTCAGGTTACTAATCGAAGACGAAGCACGATGTACAATTCCAGATAAATCAGCTGTTTAAAAAAAAATCGCATTCGAATCTGAGCCTTTCTTTCAGAGCTTCTAGGGCACAAATAGACAGACACACAGTGCCGTCAAACTTATAGCAAACCTTCCCCTTTTTCGGTCGGGGGTTAAAAAATGTATTAATCTGTAAAAAGTGGCTCCCAAAATCCCACTAACGCGTGTACACTATAACTATTCAGTCACAGACTATACAATTCTAGAGGAGTCGCTCTAAAAATACATCGCTATCTAGACGAAGAATATCCAGACAATTTCAGATGTTTGTTCGTTACAGATGTACCCAGACTCGACGTCAATAGACGGTTCGATCAGCGCACGTCTTAATTCGGTCGGGTTGGCGAGTCCGGACGATGACCCCGATGATGTAGATTATGATGATAATACGAGGGCTAGAGGTAACTTACCGTTTTATATTTAACAAGTCATTTAAAAAAATCTATAGAATAAAATAATTGTTTATGATTTAATCTTGGACCGGACACAACAGTATTTTCAATTCCATTGAGGTGTACCTACACGTATAGATTCTCGAATCTGAAGACTAGACATAGACCACCCATTCACCTTATAGACCAAAGACATTGCGAATATTGCTGAAAGTTGTTGAATGGAAAATGTGGAAAATCCTTATTTCTGGGAGATTAATGTCCAACATTTCTGTAGTCTCATTGATGATGATGCTCATTAGCCTCGTATTTAGATTAATAAACATATTTAGTACTTACATGAAATTGTATTCCAGATAAACTTTTACAAAAACTTTCAATAAATATTTCAATTAAAATAAAACATTAAGGGCGTCTTGCA
This sequence comes from Gandaritis pyraliata, assembly GCA_947859175.1. NCBI lineage: Eukaryota > Metazoa > Arthropoda > Insecta > Lepidoptera > Geometridae > Gandaritis > Gandaritis pyraliata. Next base: position 3,820,014 of record OX401874.1, on the reverse strand, counting down.
CCAGAATCACTAAACGTATTTAACAGTTAAATCGATTTAAATCTGACGTATTTGTATGACTTGACAACTCGCTAAATACTATTTAAGAGTTAAACGCGTTTAGCGATTCTGCTGCAAGCCGCCCTAAATTAACCATTGCTGTCGATTCTGTTGTTGCATTTTTCTAAACTAACCTAATTTGACAGCACTAAAAATGTTGCCATCCCTTTCTCATAAACTGAAACGACAAAGACAGCTATAATTTTAGCGCTGTCAAATTAGGTTAGTTTAGAAAAATGCAACAACAGAATCGACACTACTATCAATTATTTATTCACAAAGAAAATTACGACTAATACAGTATTTACAATATTTATAATATATACAAAATACACATGAAGCAGTTGAGCTATCTACACACGGTTGCAAACGATTTATAGGTAGCTCAAGTGATCAAAATTAGTACCAATCGGAAGCGTGCCCAAGACACTGGCTGCATTGCCGCGCTGAATAGCAAATTAACTATCTTTGGCGGTTTGTAGTAGATATTCTAATATTTTTTTTAATTATCCAGGTCTGGTGGGTCTCCAGAACATGGGTAACACGTGCTACATGAACGCTGCCCTGCAAGCACTCAGCAATACTCCACCACTGACGTCATATTTCCTCGAATGCGGGGCCGCCGTCGCAGTTCTGGCAAATGATAGAAAACCTACCATCAGTCGGTAATTTCACTGCTACACGTATCACGCGTCATAGCTCAGTTGGTATAACTTTGCTTTCCGCGCTGTAGGTTGTGGGTTCGATCCCCACCGAGAGCAAACATTTTTGTTATAAATATAGTTTTTTCTGTATCTGTTTAGATGTGTGTTCCAATCACGTTGTAACTATTTCTCCGATTTGGATGAAACTTAGATTAAATATAGTTCGTAACCTGGATTAACACTTGGTCTCTTTTCATCCCAGAAAATCAACAGGATAGGACGGGAAGTCCCGGGCTGAAGCTAGTGGTTTATAAAAAGATAGATAGATAGATAAACACTTTATTGTACACAAAGAAGAAACAGATCATAAGAGAAAACAATTAAAGCTTATGTACAATTGGCAATGTAAAAGCTATAGTTTAATCAATTTATTCTACAGAGCGTACCAAAAACTAATTAAAGAGATGTGGAGCAGAAGGACAAGAGGCTACGTCGTACCGAACGGCATTCTTTACGGAATCAGAAATGTAAGTATACCATCTAGATTAATTAATCTTATTTTGTACACAAAAGTGCTCCTGACGTAGCTTGCATTTCGATGGGTTTATTCCGCGGTCTTCTTCTTCTTCTTACGTGTCAATGGTGACAACAAACACTAGACGAAGTTCGAATAGAACTTCGCCACTTTTACCCCTTCCTCTGTGGCGTCCAAAATATCATCCCTTGTGCAGGTGGTAGGGCACAAGGGGCAAATGAGTAAATGGGACATCGTTTTATTCCGCGGTACCTTACACAGAAGAATTTGTCTAAATTAAAATGAATTTTTATCTGTTACTATTATGTTTTATCTTATTGTAATTTTTAATTTAATTTCATGTTGTACATACCTCATTTTAATTCAATTTTTATCCATTTATTTGAATTTGATATTTTTTTTTTTAATTTAAGTATTATTATAATATGTTTTAGCTTTTTAATGTGTACCCTTTTCTATTATATCTGCTCGCTCTCGCTCTAATCTTAACAGCTTGTCTGTCTCATGTATGTAACTATTGTAGCACTTGGCATAATTCCTTCCTTGTAATTATATTCTGTTCTCTGTTTTGGTGTATACAATGTTGGCGACTCAAATAAATAAATAAACAAACAAATGGGTGACCTCTAGTGGCATTTACATCTGAGCGCTTCCGTGTTTCGGAGGGCACGTTAAACTGTCCCGGCTCTAGTCGTTAAGCCACGACGGAGGCCTAAAGGCGGCCTAATGACTCCGTCACTAGAGTTTGCCACTAGAACAAACGAAGATATAAATGAGAACACATAAATGAGATCTTTCTTTGTACATCGCGCCAATGTGCATTGCAAAATAACGTCTATAACAATGGCTATAAGGTGTTTCTGCAGGTGCAGCCGATGTTCCGTGGTTACCATCAACACGACACGCAGGAGTTTCTGCGTTGCTTCATGGATCAGCTTCACGAAGAGCTCAAAGAACCGGTGAGATTACTAATCGAGATGATGTATACAGCGCAGCGGCAGGAACCATTATTAACCCCTGACGCAAAAACGACGGGGTGTTATAAGTTTGACGTGTCTCTCTCTCCCTCCCTCCCTCTCTCTCTTTCTCTCCCTCCCTCCCTCCCTCTCTCTTTCTCTCCCTCCCTCCCTCCCTCTCTCTCTCTCTCTCTCTTTCTCTCCCTCCCTCCCTCCCTCCCTCTCTCCCTCCCTCCCTCCCTCCCTCCCTCTCTCTCTCTCTCTCTCTCTCTCTCTCTCTCTCTGTGTGTGTGTGTGTGTGTAGTGTGTGTGTGTCTGAGGCAACGTAGCTCCCGAACGGATGAACCAATTTAGATTTTCTATTTTTTGTTTGAAATGTGAATTAGTCGCGAGTGTTCTTTTCTTAGCTATGTTTGATGAAAATCGGTCCAAGATTCGGGGGTTTTTTTAATTTTTAATTTATTTACTTGTTTACCCATGCCTCGATAAACGGGACGCTGTAGTGCCTGGGACATGATTTAGTTTGCAGTAGCCTTGCCCAGCATTCATACCATCCTCTCAACCTGTTAGTCGACCTTATTCACAGGAAAGACCAGGTCAATAGAGGTTCAATCAGTTTAAACTCAATAAATAACCAAGCCCCTTTTTTTTAAGAGAGAAATTCAATCACGTCGAAACTACTGAACCAACTTGGATGAAACTTAGCATATATATAGTTCGTAACCTGGATTGACACATAGGCTACTTTTTATCCCAAATAATTAACAGGATCTACAGGATAAAATGAACGAACGGGATTAGCAGCGACCAAAGAGGTGGTACTACGTCATATCAAACTGACGTGACATGACATGACATCATCCTCTTGCCAATTGGCGCTGCTAATCCTTTTCGTTCATTTTATCCTGTTAATTATTCGAAATAAAAAGTAGCCTATGTGTCAATCCAGGTTACGAACTATATATATGCCAAGTTTCATCCAAGTTGGTTCAGTAGTTTAGACGTGATTGAAACACACATCCAAACATCTAAACTTTCGCATTTATAATATTAGTATGATGTAATTGTGTCTGCAGGTATGGGACTTCCCACCTGAAGATAAGCTCAGCACTGAAGCGGATGGTGATCACCAGGAGAACAGAAATGTACACGTTCGACGGAGAGCCGCATCTTCTGGAGGTAAACCTATTGTCACAAACGACAATATCAAAAATACAAAAAAGATTATTTGGCTCAAAAAACTGCTTCTTTTTTTTTTTTGGAACGAAGTTCCTTATCGCGCGTTGTGAATGGGGGCTAGACGGAAAAAACTCTTACGAAAAGTTGTCGCGACACTTTTTGCTAGCTGTGCGGCGTCGCATGTTTCTCTGTCTGTCTCTCTCTTATAGAACTTCGTTCCATCCGGGTATCCCTTGACACCTCTCAAGTTTTTTTTATACATTATAGACAACGTTTGACCGCAATCTCACCTGATGGTAAGTGACGATGCGGTCGACGATGTAGCACATTTGCCTAGAAGAAACCTATTCACTCTCCTCTTGAAAACATTCAAATTGTAAGTGTTCGGAAACACAGACGCCGGTAAAGAGTAAGAGAGTTCGTAATCTTAATTCACCTGAGCTAATTGACCTAGGTGTATTAAATATACTTTTAGTAAACTTTAAACACCTGTTCATAAAACAAAAGACATTTAAAACCATAAGTATACCTTAATCACCCCAGTTAAAATGGTTCTAGTAATATTTATTTATTTATTAATTACTACGGTTAACACCAATTACAATAATTAATTAAATTACACACAGGCACAAAAAGTCAATTAAATACATCTAATGATCTAAATTATAAATATAATGTAATATATATTAATTATATTAATATTATGTCCATCTAACATGCTTAACTGGGCCTCACATAATGAATTCATCATTTAATACATAAACTACAATTTTAATATCTCTTTGATTTCATACAGTTTACGAAATAACTTCACAATCTATCACTCTAGCTTAGAAATGGTTTATTGCAGAAATCCCCAGAAAGTTCCCTCCTGCAAAGGGGATTTCTGTCTAAAAATCCCCTCAGCGTTATATGGGTACCTATCTATAATGAACAGATATGTAGAAAAATGCGATAGAGGGATTTCCAATTACAGAACGGTAGCCGAAAAACGGAAGAGGTATTATAAGTTTGACTGCGTTGTGTGTCTGTTTGTCTGTGCGCTCTGAAAGTAGGGCTCCGATTTGAATGCGGTTTTAAAACAAAGTTGATTTATCAATTTGTTGACGACATTCACAGACACACAAACCGTCAATCTTATAACAGCCCCCTTTCCGTTCTCCGGTAGAGGGCTGAAAATTAACTACATTTCTGAAGACAAAATGGAGTTTTCTAAATAATTGTCATATTTACCAGCTACCGATGCGCCTGTATTCGCTCGCATGAGGCGAAAATCACCAGCCGCTTCGTCTTACAGCGAATCTAGAACTGACGGCTATCTACGGTGAGTTGACGAAGTACAATAATAAAATTATAGTCTTATTATTAGTCATCTAAAGCTATTAGCAGGCTGAAGCGGTAGTGGGCCGGCCATGTTTGCCGTAGAACCGACAATCGTTGGAGCAAACTAATACTGGAGTGGAGAGCACGTTTAGGCAAGCGTAGTGTAGGACGCCCTCCGGCGAGATGGGGCGACGATCTGCGACATGTAGCTGGCAGACACTGGATGAGAAGAGCCGAAGACCGAGCTCAATGGCGCGTCTTGGGAGAGACCTACGTCCAGCAGTGGACGAGTATAGGTTGATGATGATGATGATGATCTAAAGCTACACTGTGTCGGAGCGTGCACAGCGTACGAGGCGGCGCTATTTCAATACTCAATACATTTATTGCTTTCACATGGTGTTATAGTTGTTACATTGTAGGTAGGTATCACACATGAACCCTGTTCAGGGGTATTGCAACAGGAAAGTAGCCAGACCGAGGTTTTATTCACGTCAATTTTTCAATTCAGTCAATTTCTTGACTACAATCTTTCAATATTTCTTCTTATTTACAATTATTATGCGTAGAAATAATACAAAGTAACAAACCGTATGCTCCGAATCCGACGCAGTAGACGCACCATAAAGCTCCGTTAGCTAAAATGACTGCTAAATCTGTTGTAATCTCATGCTAGAGAATTGCAGTTTGAAACATTAAGTTTATCTCAAATATGCAGATTTGATGAACTAAAGTCCATATTATAAGGTCTGATGATGACCAGCAATGATGAAGAGGATCTAAAGAGCTCCGTTAGCTAAAATGACTGCTAAATCTGTTGTAATCTCATGCTAGAGAATTGCAGTTTGAAACATTAAGTTTATCTCAAGTCCATATAGTAAGGTCTGATGATGACCAGCAATGGTGAAGAGGATCTAAAGAGCTCCGTTAGCTAAAATGACTGCTAAATCTGTTGTAATCTCATGCTAGAGAATTGCAGTTTGAAACATTAAGTTTATCTCAAGTCCATATAGTAAGGTCTGATGATGACCAGCAATGGTGAAGAGGATCTAAAGAGCTCCGTTAGCTAAAATGACTGCTAAATCTGTTGTAATCTCATGCTAGAGAATTGCAGTTTGAAACATTAAGTTTATCTCAAGTCCATATAGTAAGGTCTGATGATGACCAGCAATGGTGAAGAGGATCTAAAGAGCTCCGTTAGCTAAAATGACTGCTAAATCTGTTGTAATCTCATGCTAGAGAATTGCAGTTTGAAACATTAAGTTTATCTCAAGTCCATATAGTAAGGTCTGGTGATGACCAGCAATGATGAAGAGGATCTAAAGAGGTAATGTTCGGGGGTTTTAAAATGAATGAGTATCGACAGGATAGCACAGGATGCGAACACGCGACATCGCCGCTCAGCCAGCTTCGCCGGAACGCCGCAGTTCGCGTACAACGTACTAACTCAGCAAGTCAATACTAATGGTAATACTAGACTTTTAATCTTACTAATATTATAAATGCGAAAGTTTAGATGTTTGGATGTTTAAATGTTTGGATGTTTGTGTTTCAATCACGTCTAAACTACTGAACCAACTTGGATGAAACTTGGCATATATATAGTTCGTAACCTGGATTGACACATAGGCTACTTTTTATCCCGAATAATTAACAGGATCTACAGGATAAAATGAACGAAAAGGATTAGCAGCGCCAATTGGCAAGAGGATTTCATTGTCATGTCATGTCACGTCAGTTTGACAGGGCGTAGTACTACCTCTTTGGTCTAACAACTAGCGTTTGACATTCCAGTTGGTACGAGTTCGGTGTAATGAGGTGTAATGTCAAGTTTCTCAAAGTATCCGCTCGGTACACGCACAGATAATATAATGTGCACGGAAACTGTAGACGCGTACGAAGTCGCGGGTAACTGCTAGTTAAAAATAAATATTCATGGACATTTCACCACAGATAAACGAGTGGAAGCGGTTGGAGGAAGCCTTTGCCAAACTAGGGCAAACAGATATTTAAAGTTGTCGATGACTAATCTAACCAAACTATAATGTATACTTACCAATATGTAAAAATTTATCTGAATAAAGGCTACTATTATTATTTCACACGACGCCCGTCGTCCCAAACAAAGCAAAGCTTGTAATATGGGAACTAGATGCTGATAGAATACTTATATATTATTATTTTTTGTGAATACATACTTATATACCTAGTAACACCCAGCCATAGAACAAACATCTATGTTTTCCACACACAAATGTCTGTTCTCAGTGGGGATCGAACCCACGACCCACAGCACGGAAGGCAGAGCTAATACCGACTGAGCTGTGACGCCTGTTAATGAATTTATAGTTATATTATTACTTGTTAATGTTTTAATTGATAGTAATTTATAATAAACAGGCCCGCAAGAAGCCATCCAAAGAGACAACATAGGTTCTGAATCGGAGCTATCCTCGAGCGAGGCGGAGGAACGATACGAGACGTGTTCGAGCGGCGCTAGTGATGTACCTTCCAAGGAGCGCAGCGAGCCGCAGTCAGTTTATTTATAACTTACTGTCTTTATTTCGCTTCAGTAGACAACTGATGTCTAGTGAAGCGGGAAAAAGATACGTAACACGCGAGTAGTTCTAGCGATTTACTCGGTAAATTTTTTTCTAAAAGGGGATTTTGAGACTTTTTCTCTCAAAGGGGATTTTAAGACTTTGTCTCAAAGAGGATTTTAAGACTTTTTGTCTCAAAGAGGATTTTAAGACTGTCTCAAAGGAGATTTTGAGACTGTCTCAAAGAGGATTTTAAGACTTTGTCTCAAAGGGGATTTTGAGACATTTTGCCTCAAAGGGGATTTTAAGACTTTGTCTCAAAGAGGATTTTAAGACTTTGTCTCAAAGAGGATTTTAAGACTTGGTCTCAAAGAGGATTTTAAGACTTTGTCTCAAAGGGGATTTTAAGACTTTGTCTCAAAGAGGATTATGAGACTTTGTCTTTGCGACTTGGTCTCAAAATCCAATTCTAATTTTGTAAAACAAAGAGATTTTAAGACAAACTCTAAACTAAAGTCTAGTAACGTCTATCCATGTATACACTAGATTATTATATCTATTCTGTGACAACAAAATAGGGTTCAGCAGGGGTATGCCTATCAAAGTTGAACTGCAAAGTTTTAAATCATGGTCAGTTCATACTAACTCATAGTTATTCTGTGACTAAATAGTGACAGTATGACGTCATTTGATGTGTTTTCGCGCATATTTTGCTGTCAAGTGTCTAAAAAGAATGATTTCAATTTTGTACCACGTGACCTGAAGAAATTACACTGGGCAGTGAAATATAACTTGACAGCAAAAGATTGGCATACGGGGGCAGTTACACAAAGTTCACCGCAGTAAAGCAATGTGTATTTTGTTTCAGAAAGGCAACGCCCGGTTTTGGCGGCGGCGATGGTGGCAGCGGGTCCCCTAGGTACAGAAGCATCATTTCAGACGTGTTCGATGGAAAACTATTATCCTCCGTGCAATGCCTTATTTGTAATAGGGTAAGCTTCGAAAATAATTTTATAACTATAATATTAATTAATTGATCCTTTGTATGAAATTTGTGTAATTTTGGATGACATTATGCTGAACCATTATCTACCAGCCAAAAAAACCCCTGGCGTGCGACATTACAAAAAGAAATTAATTAAAAACTGAAAATTAAAATGAATTTGCCTTTGCAGGTATCAACCCGAGTGGAGACATTCCAAGACTTGTCTCTGCCGATCCCGTCCCGGGAACACCTCGCCGTGATCCGATGCCAGCAGCCCATTCTTAGCCATAACACTATGCTGCACTGCGACCAGGAGTCATGGGTATGCCACTAAACTAAACCAACAACACATACCAAAATATACAACGTGTTACATATAATCTTGGATGAAACTTGGCATATATATAGTTCGTAGCCTGGATTGACACATAGGCTACTTTTTATCTCGAATAATTAACAGGATCTACAGGATAAAATGAACGAAAAAGATTAGCAGCGCCAATGGGCAAGAGGATTTCATTGTCATGTCATGTCACGTCAGTTTGACAGGACGTAGTACTACCTCTTTGGTCTAACAACTAGCGTTTGACATTCCAGTAGGTACGGGTTCGGTGTAATGTCAAGTTTCTCAAAGTATCCGCTCGGTACACGCACAGATAATATAATGTACACGGAAACTGTAGACGCGTACGAAGTCGCGGGTAACTGCTAGTGTCCCTATAAACCGAAAAGGGGCTTATTCAGACCAAACACGTGATATATTGGCATGTGCAGAAGTTGAATACAACACGTTTGAAATTTCTATTTTTCTTTTTATCTTAGTTTGCGACAACGTGTTTATATTCTTTACGTATGTATCCAACCTGTTAGTACACATGCTCACGCACCCACACATAGACACTTTAACGCGTGTGCAATGCTATTTTTAAGGAGAGTAAACGACGGTGTTATAAATTTTACGTGTCTGTGTGTGTGTATGAGTGTCTGTCTGAGGCAACGTAGCTCCTGAACGAATGAACCGTTTTTTATTTTGTTATTTCCTGCCAATAAAATATTCCCCCCCACTGGGGTACTATGCGATCTAGTGCACTAAAACCCTTGCATTTTTGGAATAACTAGGTACTTCTTAATTATAATCTGTGATCTAAAATAAATAACCTAACGAAATTACATTTTTTTTGTAATTACATACAATCTTATTACAGATGCTTTTTATAAAAAACTTAGAAACATTTGATTTATTTGAAACATAGATGTTTGTTCTATGTCTGGGTGTTAGTATGTATTATAAGTATGTATTTACAAAAAAAAAGTATATAAGTATTCTATCAGCCATCTGGTTCCCATATCACAAGCATTGCTTAGTTTGGGACTAGAGGGTGTTGTGTGAAATGTCCCTGAATATTTATTTATTTTATTCATTTATTTATTTAAAGTCGTAGAACAAACGTTGTTCGCCATGACGTGTAGAATACCCCCGTTCGGGCTTATAGGGACATTATGTTACACCCTGTATAATAAAGTTTGTTTCAGGTATGGTGGCTGGTAAGTTGGCTCCGGTCGTGGTTCTACGGTCCAGTGGTGTCGCTCCAAGACTGCCTCGCCGCCTTCTTCAGCGCGGACGAACTCAAAGGCGATAATATGTATAGGTAGGTATATCTTTTTTACCTTTACCTACTTACTGCTGTCGATTCTGTTGTTGCATTTTTCTAAACTAACCTAATTTGTCAGCACTAAAAATGTTGCCGTCCCTTTCTCATAAACTGAAACGACCAAGACAGCTATAATTTATCACTGTATTTTTTGCTGGAAATAAAGATTTTTAATTTTTTTTTTCATTGTTGAAATTACGTTTTTGTAAGTGTTTCAACAACATTAGATCCATTGTTGATACTTTGTTTGTTATCCGGTAAAAAATCAAGTATGCCAAAAAAATAAAAAATCAAATTTCTCGAAAAATAAACATATATTTTGAGATTTTTAAATGCAGTTCATAATATCAAAATCGAGCCTGTAGATTTTCCCCGGGCGGTCGAGTGAACTCACCCTGTATATTTTTTTAATTGTGTATTTCTTGATAAGTAATCAATTTTTATATTATGTTTACTTACTTGATTTTATTCGACAGGCGTCACAGCTCAGTCGGTAATAGCTCTGCCTTCCGTGCTGTGGGTCGTGGGTTCGATCCCCACCAAGAACAAACATTTGTGCGTGGAAAACATAGATGTTTGTCTGTCTGGGTGTTACTATGTATTATAAGAATGTATTTACAAAAAAAAAAGTATATAAATATTCTATCAGCCATCTGGTTCCCATATTCCAAGCATTGCTTAGTTTGGGACTAGAGGGTGTTGTGTGAAATGTCCCTGAATATTTATTTATTTATATTTATTCCACAGTTGTTCGCGTTGTAACAAGCTAAGAAATGGCATTAAAATGTCGGGTGTGGTGCGACTGCCAGAGGTGTTGTGCGTGCATCTCAAGCGATTTCGACACGAGCTGATGTTTAGTGCCAAAGTCGCAGCCAGGGTGTCCTTCCCCGTTACTGATCTGAACATGGCCCCTTACACACATAAAGGTAGCCTATTACATGGAAATAAACTAAGTTAAGCGACTTTCTGCGCGGTCACTATTTGGATGGGTGACCGCTTGTGGCATTTTACTGTCGGTCCCTAGCTCTAGCAGTCGTTAAGCCGCGGCGGAGGCCTTATGGCGGCCTAAAAATTCCGTCACTAGAGTTGGCAACTAACTCATAAACTCATACGAACGAACTAGGAAATAATGATTTACAATGGGCCCGATTCTTTTGGGGCATTTTTTAACCCCTTACGCAAAAACGACGGGATGTCTTAGTGTGTCTGTGTGTGTGTGTGTGTGTGTGTGTGTGTGTGTGTGTGTGTGTGTGTGTGTGTGTCTGAGGCATCGTAGCTCCTGAACGGAGGAACCGATTTTGATTTGGTTTTTTTTTTGTTTGAAAGATGAATTAGTCGGGATTGTTCATAGCTATGTTTGATGAAAATCTGTCCAAGATGGCCGCCGCCTCAAAATGGCGGATTATATTTCACAATGTAGGCTTTTTACGTTCATACTATTTTTATTATTTAGTGTCGGGGCTTTTTTAAATTTAATTGAACTTGTGTTACAGATTGCACATCTAAAATAAGCCGGTACGAGCTGTGCGCTGTGATCTGCCACGCGGGCACGGCTGGCGGCGGGCACTACACGTGCGTGGCGCGCGGCGCACGCGGCTGGCATTGCTACGACGACGCCACAGTCACGCCACTCACACACAACCAACTCACGCACACTGAGGCATACGTGCTCTTCTACAAGTATGTTATAGCACGGTCACGCGAGGATTGCATTCAACAAGCACAAGGCTGTTACACATTCTAAGGGCGTCTTGCACCAGAATCGCTAATCGTATTTAACAGCTTAATCGATTTAAATCTGACGTATTTGTATGACTTGACAACTCGCTAAATACTATTTAAGAGTTAAACGCGTTTAGCGATTCTGGTGCAAGCCGCCCTTAATGATCCTTGTGATTTTATTGCATAAAGAAAATTTGACTTTGACAGACTATGGTGGCTATTTTGTTACACCAAACTAACTAAAATTATGTAATAATATACATATACTGGATACCCGCACTTTCGTACGCGTTTATCGTTTTTTTTTTTCAATAAAACAAAGTTCATGTTTTGATCCGGAAATAGGTCTTCCAAACTGTATAAGTTGCATTGAAATTGGTCCAGTAGCTATGGCGTGATCCTCGAAAAAACAAATAAACTGGAGTTTTGAAAATCAGAATCGTATATTTAATGGATCTGCTTATTTACTTTTTCCATAATCTTTCATTTTAGTTTTTGGCTTTTTTTACAGTTTTATAATAGTATATAGTTTGCAAGTTTCATCAAAGTTTGTTCAGTAATTTTTTTTTTATATAATATAGAATGTCCTTTGGCCACAATCTCACCTGATGGTAAGTGACGATGAGGCCGACGATGGAGCAGGACAGTCTAGAAGACACCTATTCACTCTTGCCTTGAAAAGACTCAGATTATATTTCTCAGGAAAGACAGAAGACGGCTAAAAGTTTCGACGTGATTGAAACACAAACATGTAATTTTTCACATTTACAATATCAGTGGGATTGGTTACAGAAAAGTGAATCCGCAAATGGTGGAGTTGCGACGGAAGGCGGCTGAAATAATAGATTCCACGAATCTAGAGCCGAACGACATCAAATTCTTCATCTCCAAGCAATGGATCAACAAGTTTGTACCCTTAATAACTAGTTTTTCCACGATTTGTAAAGTACATTTAAAGGTAATCAGGCGTCACAGCTCAGTCGGTAATAGCTCTGCCTTCCGTGCTGTGGGTCGTGGGTTCGATCCCCACTGAGAACAAACATTTGTGTGTGGCAAACATAGATGTTTGTTCTATGTCTGGGTGTTACTATGTATTATTAAGTATGTAGGTATTTACAAAAAAGTATATAAGTATTCTATCAGCATCTGGTTCCCATATTACAAGCTTTGCTTAGTTTGGGACTAGAGGGCGTCGTGTGTCCATGAATATTTATTTATTTATTTATTTAAAGGTGAATAAGTATAGATGAATAAGTAACATTTCACTCCTAACAAGTAATTCAATTAATAATTTAAAAAACCCCCGAATCTTTGACCGATTTTCATCAAACATAGTTAAAAACACTCCCGACTAATTCACCTTTCAAACAAAATCAAAATCGGTTCATCTGTTCAGGAGCTACGTTACCTAAGATAGACACACACACAGACATGTCAAACTTATAACACCCCGTCGTTTTTGCGTCATACAAATACATACATATACATATTATACATATTTTTCTAAATTTCAGGTTCAACACATGGGCAGAACCGGGTCCAATAGACAACAGTGACTTTGTGTGCTGTCACGGTGGAGTGAGACACGACCGAGCGCAGCAACTGCACAACCTCGCCGCTGTCGTCCCCCAGTCACTATGGGAGTTGCTGTACTCTCAGTGAGTTGTATACTATGTCCATATCTATAATGTAATACTAGCTTCCCTCCGCGTCCCATCTGATTCTGTTAAATTCCGGGATAAAGAGTAGCCTAAGTGTTAATCCAGGCTACGAATGATGTATATTCTAAGTTTCATTCAAATCGGCTGTTTCAAAAAATTCGTTCAAGGACATCTGTGACAGGTGTCACAGCTCAGTCGGTACTAGTTCGGCTTTCCGTGCTGTGGGTTGTAGGTTCGATCCCCACTGAGAACAAACATTGGTATGTAGCAAACATTAATGTTTGTTCTATGTCTGGGTGTTACTATATATTATAATAATGTATTTACAAAAAAATGTATACATATAAGTATTATCAGTATCTAGTTCCCATATTACAAACTTTGCTTAGTTTGGGACTAGATGGCGTTGTGTGTAAAGTCCATGAATATTTATTTTATTTATTGGTATGTAGCAAACATTAATGTTTGTTCTATGTCTGGGTGTTACTATGTATTATAAGTATGTATTTACAAAAAAAAAGTATATATAAGTATTATAACAGCATCTAGTTCCCATATTACAAGCTTTGCTTAGTTTGGGACTAGAGGGCGTTGTGTGAAATGTTCATAATTTAATTGATTACAGTTTCGGCGGCGGGCCCGCGGTGTCGCACGTGCACGAGTGCGGCGTGTGCGCGCGCGCAGCGCAGAGACTGCGCACGCGACGCGCCAGAGAACTGGCCGCGTTCTGCGATCTGCATGCTAGCTTTCAGGTAACTATTACACCTCCTTGTGTATAGATCCTGTCCATCCAAAGGTTGCCTGGAAGATATTGCTTTTAGCAATAAAACCGCCTATTGCACCTACATCCTAAAGCATTCTTTATTACCAATTTAGGTATTTTTAATGTATATTATTAAGTGGTGTCTAATAAAGCATGTTCTATCTGAAGGCACTTGTAAACGGGCTAGTTTTGTGGCAATTTGTTGCTGAAATTATATAGCCATTTCGCTTTATAAGCCTTTTGCGTGAGCGGGACAGCTATACAATTTCAGCGACTTTCCTCAAAACTAGTTCGTTTACAAGTGCAAACCAAATGCCATGCTTGGGTCCCAAAACAAGCAAGTATTTCTTCTCTCACTCTAGCATGACTCAATCATAAACTTTTTAATCCCCGACGCAAAAACGACGAGGTGTTATAAGTTTGACGTGTCTGTGTGTGCGTGTGTCTGAGGCAACGTAGCTCCCGAACGGATGAACCGGTTTTGATTTTGTTTTTTTTTTGTCTGAGAGGTGAAATTAGTCGGGAGTGTGCTATGTTTGATGGAAATCTGTCCAAGATTCAGGGGTTTTTTAAATTTTTTATTTAATTACTTGTTTATTACCAATTTAGGTATTTTTAATGCACTTATAATATTAAATGTGTATACTCCACTCGGCTCCCCTGAAAACCAGCGCTAAAGGAGCCACCGTGCACCTTTAGCATTTGCTGAGTGGGTTCCTTTTTTACGCATTTTATTGATTATTAAGTAAATATGTACCACATAATTGTATGTTGCGTAAAATAAATAATTTCTATTTCTATAATAATCTATTTGTAATAATAGGAGCAAAACCAGCCGCGCGCGATATACGCGATCAGTATGCACTGGTTCCGTCAGTGGCAAGCGTTTGTTCGCAACAAGACGCACCAACCACCGCCGCCCGTCGACAACTCCGGAATCGTTACTAAACAGGTAACATCTCCCACCTCCTATCACTTGCAGAACTGCAGGGCTATTCCAATCTCAGTTGAACTGCAAAGTTTTAAATCATGGTCAGTTCAAACTAACTCATAGTTATTCTGTGACTAAATAGTGACATTATGATGTCATTTGATGTGTTTTCGCGCATATATTGCTGTCAAGTGCCTAAAAAGAATGATCACATGGTACAAAACTGTACCACGTGACCTGAAGAAATTACACTGGGCAGTGAAATATAACTTGACAGCAAAAGATTGGAATACGGGGGCTGACTATTACTAAGGAAGCTCTCAAATGGCGACCACAAATCAGAAAAGCGTAGTAAGCGACCAACATTGTAAGGCTGTAAACTTTATGGTTAACTGGCAGTTACCCGCGACTTCGTACGCGAGTAGTACCGTTTCCGTATATTATCTGTACGTGTACTTCGCGGATACTTTGAGAAACTTGACATTACACCGAACCCGTACTCGAATGTCAAACGTGAGTCGTTAGACCAAAGAGGTAGTACTACGTCCTGTCAAACTGACGTGACATGACATGACATCATCCTCTTGCCAATTGGCGCTGCTAATCCCGTTCTTTCATTTTATCCTGTAGATCCTGTTAATTATTCGGGATAAAAAGTAGCCTATTGTTAATCCAGGTTACGAACTATATATATTCCAAGTATGTTCTGTGGTTTCGACGTGATTGAAATACAAACATCTAAACTTTCACTATTTATAATATTAGTGGGATAGTGTCCAACGTATAGCGAATCACGAATAGTTCTAATAATTAATTTCACGTTTCAGGAAGTCGATGGTCAAACCACATACACCCTAAAACAAGGCTCTGACCACGCCCAGCTCAGTGAAGAACTGTGGCGGTTCTTCACAGAAATCTACTCCGGAGGCCCAGAAGTTAAACTCAAATCCCCCATAATACAACCCCATACATCACCAGAACCCAAAGATAAACCTTTAGAACCGCGACGTCTGTCAAGAAAGTACTCCGAATCAGATAAAGAGGACTACTGCTCTAAATCAACATCAGAAATGAACATCAGAGATACAGTTCAGTCGGAACTACAGAAAAACCAGTCCTTACAAAATATCAATCGTAGATATACAGCATCTAGAACAGCTGATTCGGACGAAGACGTCAACTATCGACATTCGTTTCAGTTTCGACACGAGCCGAACGGAAACTACGATTCCGATGAAGATATGGAACCAAACCCACCGAGAACATATATGAACACAGTCAGAATGGAAAACGGTATCGACAGTTCTGATCATGACGCCAACGACAACCCAGTCAAGAACAAACCTTCAGACTCTGAATTACCAAATGTTGATAGCATTTCATTGAAAAACAAACCAAAGTCCGGCAAAGTGAGAAAGATGAAAAAACGAACTGTTAAATGATTTTTCCTCGCGTTCCAATTTGTTCACAGATTGAAACGGATGATATCGCGCCCGGACAGGCACTAAACATTCCATTAATTTCGGTGATCGGTGTATTGTGCATTTAGTTATGTTTGAGACTATTTGGAAACTGTTTAAAACCTCTTTGGGAACTGTTTGAAACCTCTTTGGGAACTTATTTGGGATTATGTTGTGTTTGTTTGTAGCCGGAATCGGGTTTTAGTATTTTTAGTACAATTTATAATTTAGTTCAAATTCAGGTAGATGAATTCTGTATTGAAAAATGTTATTCATTGTATAAGTGTATTTATGTGTACAGTAAGTAAAATTTATAGTTATAAATGTATAGAAATTTCGTGTTTAGATAATTCCGACTGCATTTCTTCCTTTCTATCTTTACCTTGGATTAGGTACCTATTTATTTTGTTAAATCTGGTTATAAGTTTGTTATTATTTGTTCAGCGATAAAATATAGTTCATCTTTATTGGCTGCATTTGATTGTTTCATTTTTGCTTTGTAGTTTCAAAGCTGCAAGCTGCCTCCAACATTATTCGCTTAGAGCTTTTTTACGGTATCTAGTCTCCCTTATTCTTCTTTGCCAAAAATGTGTCAAAGCAATCCAATAAAAAAAAATCCGCTTTAATAGGCGAAAAAAAAAATTTGCAGCCTTTTTTACGCGATATAGACAAAAAATTAACTAAAAAAAACGTCTAGCTAAAACTGATTTAACCTTTTGTGTTTTAAGTCCAAGATCCTGAAAACGCACGCAAAAGGTTAAAAAAATATTATAGTGTGATTGTGTGAATATAGCTAGAAAATTATAAATAAAACATAATTAAATGATGTTCCAAATATTTATTAAAATGAAAACTTACATTGTGTTAAACCAGGTAGGTACAGTATTATGTTTCTTGTACAAAGATATTTTTTGTTAGTAACAACTAAAATTGTATTTCGGTAAATGCTTTATAGTTTTACTGATAAATCTGATTCTAAAATAATGCCTCTTGCAGACGACGCGTATATCGTCGATACTAAGAATTTTTAGTAAGTTACTTTGTATTTTATAGATGTTCTTGGTTGAGTCTCTTTCCAAGCCTGAGATTTGAGTGAGGTTATTAAAATTTTAGATGTGTCTTAAATTCAAATACAAGTTACACTGCGCGGCATTATCGCGCTCGCTACTCTGCTTATTGAAGTGTAAACCTGATTTCGACGATCCCACTCAAAAGTCAAGCAAGACTAGCTACTCCTATTAATATACAAGAGTTGTACATTAATAGGATACTTAAATTGACACATATGTACCAATTCACACTTAAATTCATAAATGTTTTTAACATGAAATGCATACTGATAAAAATGTAACAAAAATAGATATACTAAGTAAAAATATAGGTATTGTAGTAGACTAAACAAAACATCTCATTTCTCATTAAAATTTCAAAAATTACTATTTTAATAAGGCCCCTATGTTATGTACCAAAATTACGTATATCGAATAAAATTTAAAAATAGTTTGAAACATTATAAAAAATTACACCGAATTATTGAAAATAATTTGTTCCAAAAAACATAATTAGATGTGTCAAAGGTATGTAAAATGAGATTAGGGAGGCCGCACACGAGCAACTTTTGTCCCCGCAACTAATTGGTCTATGTTAGCGTGAATAACATTGCATGAAACTGCAAGGATCATGCAAACGTAAGCTAATTATAGTAGTCACAACGGATCTTTGTCTCTCTGAAGTATCTGAGAAGAATCCATTTTAGTCCAAATTGGAGGTAAGCTAATTTTTCCGCACAACAGTGCCTACATACGCAATCGTTTGTTGCACCTAACTTCAGAGGGATAAAGATCCGTTGTGCGTACTGTACATCGTGTAGGACAGGCTTAAGTTATTAATCGTTGACTTACAAAAGATAATGATAAAAATAAAAAAATATTTGAATGATGCAAAAATAAAATTTATGTATTTGGTACTAGCAGTTACCCGCGACTTCGTACGCGTCTAGTTTCCGTGTACATTATATTATCTGTGCGTGTACCGAGCGAATACTTCTTTGAGAATCTTGACATTACACCTCATTACACCGAACTCGTACCTACTCGAATGTCAAACGCTAGTTGTTAGACCAAAGAGGTAGTACTACGCCCTGTCAAACTGACGTGACATGACATGACAATGAAATCCTCTTGCCAATTGGCGCTGCTAATCCTTTTCGTTCATTTTATCCTGTAGATCCTGTTAATTATTCGGGATAAAAAGTAGCCTATATGTTAATCCAGGTTACGAACTACATATATGCCAAGTTTCATCCAAGTTGGTTCAGTAGTTTTGACGTGATTGAAACACAAACATCCAAACATCCAAACATCCAAACATCTAAACATCCAAACATCTAAACTTTCGCATTTATAATATTAGTAGGATAGGATGTGTTACACAATGAAAATTTGCCAAGGATGTGTCGATCCACGCATAGTGCAGGCTTCCGGAGTCAGTATCTACTATCAACGGTTTCACTAACATGATAAGCGTTAGGCGGTAATGTTATTGTTACCACTTCTTATTTCATATTATTGTCGGTGATACCAATATTATAGCAATTTAAATCGATATTATCTAAGTGGTTCCCAAAGTATGGGTCGCAAGCTAATATTGGGTGGGCTCTGAAAAATAGGATAACAGATCAATCGACTACCGGGCCAACGGGTGGGCGAACTAAAATTCAAGTTAATTCTAACCTTCGATCAACTAATAGTTACCTTTATTCATATTCGCCTGTCATTTTAGCGCGGCTTTAAAAATGCTCTATAATGAACGCTGTACAGTCTTTCATTCAATAGTTATGCCCTTTTTTAACCGACTTCCAAAAAGGAGGTGGTTCTCAATTCGGTTGTATGTTTTTACTTCATGAAAACGAAAAGGTTAGTCCCGAATTCGGAACTTTTTGCTAGCTGAGTCGCGGGCCAGTCAACTTTGGGAAGCACTGGTCTATATGTGATACGCGATACTAACTACGGAAGAACAGACCAACATGGCAATACTAATAAGGTTGTTGGGGTTTGAAACCCTAAAAATGAGTCACACTCAGTAACTGTTAAGTAAATCTATAACTGGGAATTGAAAAAATTATGCATCGAATACGATTTTGACATCCTGAGAACACACTGTATAAATTTATTTGCATAAAAAATATAAAAGTAGATTTTAAAATGACGTCAAAACATTACATTTTAACTTGATTCGGTATATAAAGATAATATTACAAAATAACAAATAAATTTAGGTAGGTAGATAACGGAAATGAATAAGTCTAAGTGAGAATGCCCAAGATGTCCCAATCATTAATCTTATTAAAATAAAAAGTAAATGAACACTTTGTGTTAATATAAAATACAACAGAATTTGACAGTTGTTATACATACTGTATACATACAATAAATAAAAACATGAACTTCAATATTACATATTAATATCCAAGACAAAACGCGATAGAAAAGTATTCTTTGATATGTTAACTATAGTATAGTTAATAACTAAAACATTATAAAAATATATTGCATTACGTCGTTGTATATTCTGCCAATACTAATTTAATACAAGATTATGTTTATGAAATTAATATTTCGTAGGTACTTGTGTAGTTGCATGCAACCCTGTTAACAGATTATTGCAGTTTAAATTCAGACAAAAGTTCCACAGACGTTGATAGAATTTGGAAGAACCTTTGAAAATAGATGTTTCTTTTTGATAGGCTGAATGACAGCATAAGATTAGATTCTACAATATTATCGTTTGTTAAAAATCACACAATGCTGATGAAAGCAAGTTAGCAGAACTTTTGCCTTTTAATTGAGTACATAGTGTTGTAAAATAAACATTAAAACGGCTTATTTCAGGTGCTGCTTTTGTACGTGACTAGTGCAAAAGGAAATAGACTTGAAAAGTAGTCTCAAAGTTCTAAGTCTATGTGTCCTTCGGAATGATTAAACAAAAATGTTTTCAATAAAAACCCTACTTAGAGCAGCCCTTTGTTTCATTGGAAACATTTTTGCTGAAATATTT
Source organism: Gandaritis pyraliata (assembly GCA_947859175.1). Classification (NCBI taxonomy): domain Eukaryota; kingdom Metazoa; phylum Arthropoda; class Insecta; order Lepidoptera; family Geometridae; genus Gandaritis; species Gandaritis pyraliata. Next base: position 3,799,568 of record OX401874.1, on the reverse strand, counting down.
TCTGATAATTGCAAACATTCAGGAAATATGTATAATCATTGATAAAAAAATATATTCAACGTGCGACAATGTCCTATGTAATTTTTTTTTTATATTTTCGTGTGGCTTAATTTTTTTTTAAACCCAGATCTTTATTAATGGAATACCTATTCCATTTTAATCAAATAGCCACTCTTACAGAGCACAATAAAAAATAAAGCACAAAACTAAAAATAATCATATATATTTTAAGTTTTATATCAATAAAGATTTCCTGCAGCACACTAATTAAGAAATTACTGAAACAACCAGCCCTTGGTTCCTGTATCTCACATAGAAAATATATTTTTCTCACTAACCTAACATAGTCATTAAAATTCTAGAAGATAAGTTTTTTGAGGTAGATTAAATTTTTTTACAGTCCTATTAACCTAAAAGAAGATTAGAATTATGCACATACATAATCTGTGGATGAAGTATGAACAATATTGGATCTTTCTGATATAGTCTCCTTGCAATTACTAGACGCCATGCATTGAACATCACACTATAGGTAATGATTATAATAACATATTTTCAAATTAATAATTAAACTTAATTAACATAATAGATGTGTCAGTATTGAGGATTTCATACCAATCTTAAAACATTATTGAAATAGGGTAAAAACGTCAGAAATGTGTTAATGTCAATAAAATTCTTTAGTAAATGATAACTCTAGTATTTCATTTACCTTAGACATGTTACAATATATATTTTTTACCCTGTTAAAATAATACTCTAAAAACAAGTTCAATAACATTTCGTGCATAGTGGTTATTATATTTTATGTTGAAATATATATTATTAAGTGATTTTATTTTTGTACCAAAAATATATTATCAAGCTGTTTAAAATTTAAGTATAAGTATTTTTTTTTAGCTAAAGCAACTATGCACGATATATAAAAGAATTTCATAATGTTGTGTATGTTCTTAAGAAATGCAAGGCACCTATATTTTGTTGTATACCCTTCCATTTCATCCCAACTTTTTTATATTCTCTTTGATCTGACACATGAAAAATTAACATTAGGTATAAAATATTTTGGTTCGCTAACTCTAATAAAACCAATATGCCAAGGCTAATGCTTGTTTAAAATAAAGTTATTTGTGTTACTAGATGTCATGTAACATATTTGTTACCAGATGGGTAGAGTACGTAATTTTTGTGTTACCAGATGGACACGTAACTTTTGTGTTACCAGATAATAGGTATTTAACTTTTTTTAGCACATGATTATTTTCTTTATTTTATTATTTTTTTCTTGAAATAACTCAACATTGCAATCTTTCAAGTTGAGCTCATTCAAAATTCTTTTTTTTTATTTTATTTTTTATTTCTTTTCGACTTTTGGCACATTCTTGGATGATATTTATTAGGAAGGATGAAATGATGAAAGTCTTATCTTATAATCACCTGAGACTTTTTCAATTTATTCTTGTCTATTATTCTAGGAGGAAGCATAGATTGCTTCTGAGGTATACTGATTGCATTGTTTAAAATTGATTCATACCTATGCAGAGTTTTGAGACAAACTCATTCTAAACCATTTAAGTAATTGTAATTCTGTTCTTTAGCACTTACATTAAGATGATACACATTCTATAACAGATCTGATGTTAACCTACTCTAGCAGAAAATATTACCTTTAAGTTTGCTAAGGAACATGCTCTTTGTTGTATTATAGCGCGTGGAGGACAGCAGGCATCTCTTGAAACATATTATAAGCCTACTGCCCTCAAGAGCTATATTCCTAACGATTCTGCTCTGTAACCAACCACTCGAATCTCCACCGAGTGGCTACGACTAAGCACTACACCCCATCTAACAGCTTACAGAGTTGGTCCCGATTATACTCCATAAACATCGAATTGTGCTACAAATAAACATATAATTCCGAAAGTACATACACGACTAGATCACATATTCATGCAGAATTCGGAAATATTTTGGTATAACCAACGTACAATAAACAATTTGGCAATTTCGGAGGGGCGCCCCCGAGCTTATTATCAAAATATCAAGTCCAAAATTAAAATTCGAATTACTACTGCACAAGACTATTTACAGCTTAGGCCAACCTTACCTAGTGAGGTAGTTCACATAAGCTAAATGCAGGAATCACTCCCATTTTAACTTCAAATTAACGAGAGACTTATAAATTATTGTACTTACTCCTAGGGTCTTTCCGTTAATCTGAAGTGGTGATGGGTTAGTGAGGCGGCGGCGGCGGGGGCGGAGGCTTCGGGCTCTGGGTTGTGTGGAAGACCTGCTTGAACGCGGGCAACCTCTGCTGCACTCGTCCACTGGGACCTTCCTCACTCCCATACCGGGACTCCCTATCCTCAAGCAGCCCTCGAAGCATCTGGTTAGAGAGCCCCGATGGTCCCTCCCCTGGATCAATCAGCAATGTTGGATCAAGCAAGCCAGTCTCCATCTCACCTGGCAACTCCTGCGTTGTGATAAAATCCATCGGAGCTTGGAATTCTTCTGGCATCACAAACACTATCTCTTGGAACTCGCTCGGAACCGTCTCCAACATCTCAGGTGAAGTTTGTTGTTCTAACTTTATAGTGTCGGTTTCTTTTAATTTAACTTCATCTGGCTCCACCTTTATATCCAGCGCGACGGGTGCCATTTCTACTATAATATTGGAAGTGGATATGGGTATCTGCTGAACTGCCTCAGAAGTGCCTTCTGGTGGTTCCTGTTTCCAAATGTAATCGGAGTTGTCAAGTGTGTAGTCTGTGTATGTTTCTTCAAAAGCAGAAGCCTCAGGAGTCGGTTCGCTGGAGGTGCCCACTTCTGCCGAACGCCACGATTCTTCTGGGTGTGCATTCTTCACATGCCTGACTAAATGGTCCTTTCTGCCAAACTTCTGAGGGCAGTAGGGACACAAGAAGTCACGCCTCCCCGTATGCACAACCAAATGACGTCGTACATCTTTCGCGGTAAAAAACCTCCGATCACAGAAATCGCACGTGAATTTCTTATCAGTCTCATCTTTGACAGTTCGACTGCCGGTATGAACCTTCAGGTGATAGACAATATCATGACGATTGGTAAAAACTTTATCACAAATCTTACACTGCAGGTTCCCTTCTTCTGCTGAGTGCAACGCAGCATGCTTTCGGTAGCTCATTTGAGATGTGTATGACTTTCTGCAATCCGGTTTGTCACAAGTATATAACTTCTTGACAGGGTTGTGCACTCGAACATGGTTAGTGAGATGATCTTTGCGGTTGAAGGTTTTACTGCAAACATTGCAGGCAAAGGCACGGGCTTCGCTGTGGATAAGGTTGTGTCGGGCAAGCTTGAATTTAGAATTGAATCGTTTGTCACAAAATTCGCAAGGGAACGGTAGTTCACCGGTGTGGGAAAGGACATGTTGGCTGAGTTTCCCGGGGCTCGTGAAGCGCTTGTTGCAGGTGTCGCAGGCGTGCCGCTTGGCCTGGTCGCGGCGAGCGCGCGCCCGACGCGGCGGCGCCTCAGCGGCGACAGTGGCAGCAGTGGCAGCGGAAGAGGGGGCGGGCGATGGCGCCGAAGAGGGCCCCGCGCGCGACGGCCCTCCGCCCTCGTCCTCCTGCAGCTTGCGCGGCAGCGTGGGCACTCGCCTCGCCACCTTGACAGTCCGGAACAGCTGCTTGATGCCGCCGCTGGGGCCGGGCGGGCCAAACGTTACGTACGAGAGCTTCGACGGCAGCTGGCTCGCGGGCGGCGCTATGAACCTCTTCTGCGGGGCGGCCGCGCGTTCCCCGCCCGCCTCCTGTGACTCTGAGCCGCCCTCCTCGCCTTCACTAGGGTTCGGTGGCGAACTGGCCATCTCGCGCTCATCTTCGCCGCCCTTCGCCTATATCGCCGTCAGAGGAACGCACGTTTCGATCGCGGCGGCTATATTGTGGCGCTGGATCGTCGCGATGGCAGAAAACATTTTCTGTCACATTGACGATCTGGAAGCCCTTTTTCGTATTCGTGTCACATGGTTCTCGCGGAATTTCTCTGCTCCGTCGTCAGCTACTCGACGGAGGCGAGTCGAACGAGACTCTCTACGATCGAATTTGATTATAAATTCGGCAGAAGCTAATAGAATCTTTGCAAAAATCACTTTTCTCAAAGAAATACGTAGCGCTTGACATCAAATTCACGAAATGTCAAAATAATGGAATCAAGCCAAAAACCATGTCAAAAAAGTCCGCCGAATCATCAGCTGTGGACCATTGACCTAGATAGATCGGCCGCTTCCACTTCCATATAACAAGCAGCGGTTATGTGAATGAATTTAAAAAATTGGGTGACTATGACTATTTAAAACCCCGACCGGACCGACTCAACTCAATCCTTTGCTCAACTCCGACCGAAAAACAGTGACGTCTCTCGGTCGGTCTCTGATGAAAACAGGGCGATAGAAGTCGACTTTATGGTTTCAATAAAAAAACTAAATAAAGTTCACAATCTCAAAGACAAAACCTATTAGGATTCAAACTGACGATGATAAGGGATAAACTGGATAAAGTCATTTTCGCGAAGTATTCGTGAAGTCACACTTTCACTACATAATACAAACTTCGCGTTACTGCAATATGAGTGCAACAAGTGGTTAAAACAATAGCGAGTTTTTGACATAAGCTCTGTCTAATGAGTTTATCGTCATCAAGCCACTTCGCTCGCCAGCTGAGTGACTTCGCTTCGCGTATAGTCCGCTACGAGTGCGGTGGTGCGGCCCAACGGTTAAAAAAAAGTTGGTCGAGATTCTTATTTTTCATGCTCTAAGTCATAGAAAAACTGAAACAAAAGCACCCTTGACCGACTGACAGACCGAAAGCATAGACAAAAACTTGAGCTTGACTGACTTTGACTTATGCTTGTAATCAAACGAAGGCTCGGACACCATCCATGGCCGGCATGGCATTCGGCCAAAAGTGACTTGACGTATGACTCAACTTGACTAAACTTATTTCAAATAATCCACTTGACACTGGCAAAATTGTCTGTCGAAATGACGGACGGACTGAGGCCTTATAGAAGAGAAGAAGAAGAATTAGTTTTTGATTATAACCTAATTTAGCGATTATTTATTTTTGTGGGACGAAAATAGCTGTTTTGTGAATTATTCAGGCAACCAAACAAACCAGCCGTAAGTATTAACAGTATATAACTTTTCGAAAACCCTGAAACACCTTCATGATCGTAACAATAGATGGGAAAAAATGCACAGTAATTGCGTTGCTTCTGAAGTCCTTGATTCTGCTATTTGACTTTGCCCATTGACCACACGACTGTGGTGCTCTAAAACAGTAATTTTCGTGAAGACCCTAATCATTCCAGCCAGGTCCTATTCTCTCCAAAATAATTACCTAGGTCTCCCTGAAGAGGGGTAGCTTTATCACCCAGCAACATACAGCTTCTATACATATACAGTAGTCACAGCCGATATTTGTCTCTCCGCAGTTAAACACTACACCCCCCACTTCCCACTCTCCTCCAATCCGAGCCAGGAATGCTAAGCTACTTGCAGCTAAGTTTGGAGTGACATAGAGTAACTTGTACCTATGTTGTACTTCAGAACTGTGACTTGGTTCTTGGCAGTCCTTTGATTATTAAACCAAAATTATGTTATAGTTATTCCTATCAATTTTTGTCTCCAAGTTAGACACTTGAATTGGTAGAAAAAAACTAGATAATGATAGATGTCTACTGAGACTCACAATTATTATCCTGTTATAGGAATTAAGTTTTTTTATGTTGTAATTCAGACTGCCCGCGGACTGAAATGCTAAGCAGCTAACAATATTTTTATGCATTGACATTTCAACTACTATTAATTCTATCCCTATCTAATTTAGGACGGCGTCACAGCTCAGTCGGTAATGGCTCTGCCTTCCGTGCTGTGGGTCGTGGGTTCGATCCCCACCAAGAACAAACATTTGTGCGTGGAAAACATATCTGTTTGTTCTATGTCTGGGTGTTACTATGTATTATAAGTATGTATTTATAAAAAAAAAGTATTGAAGTATTCTATCAGCCATCTAGTTCCCATATTACAAGCATTGCTTTATTTGGGTCTAGAGGGTTGTGTGTGTAAAGTCCATGAATATTTATTTATCTATTGCATAATTAGTATTAAATGCAGTTTAGTTTTAAATGCAGCCAAAATGTTATCTCTCTTGGATATAAATATAAACCTATCCTACTATAATAAAGATAAATAATCCTAATCATAATCTTCTGTTATGTTTTATAGCTCCTTAAAATATTTTGTCATTGTCACATGATGGATAGTATTATCAAGCATAACTTGTGGTTTGAAATACTTTGCTCTTTAAGTTTTCTGATTTGACGAGCTGGAACTAGGGCAAATTTTGATTTCGGTATTTTAAATTCTTAGGGTAGTAATTCAAAATGAGAGATAAACACTACTGGTTTGACCTTGCTTTGTCTGTAAGCGGTGGTTACATATATTTAACCATGACTGTTTACCATGGCACATGGTATATATGTGCAGAGCTGACAAAGCCACATGTTTACGATGCTACTCTTTTTATTGTCAAACTATCTTCTACCTGCAACTTTGTCTGCTTCACGTAGGGTCCTGTTGGTTTTCCAGGTTACAAACTATATTATGTATATTCCAAGTTTCATCCAAATCGGACCAGTAAGTAGTTTTAAGGTGGTTGAGGGACAAACATCTAACTATAACATGTATCATATTAGTAGGAATATAGGAGTTTATATTTTATTTTTTTCACTTTTGGAAAACTTACAGCTAAACTATGTATAGGTGGTTACATTGGTTAATTAAAAGCTAATTACAAGTTTCCACGTATAGTTATTATAATTTTTAGATAAAAACAAAACAGTACCTAATTTGGGATAGACAGAAAAGAGGAAATACGAGTACAAGAGAGAAAAGAAACAATAAAGTGAATATAACCTACATTAGTACCTGTCTATAGTTGTTATATTATTGGTGTGTTCCAGGCAACATGTCTCAGGAACAAGTGGTATCGGCGCCCGCGTCAGCGACCAGCGTCGCTGAAGAACAGCAGCGCTCAGCCAGCGCCAGCGTTGGCGGTGGTAAGTAGACAGTTGAGTCATATAGAAGCAAAGGTAGCAACATCCATGTCTACTAAAATGACGGTAGGCATTTTTTTTTTCTTTGCGTGTACTTTTGTCATTTATTAATGTTAAGTTGTTGTTTGTACCTCATCGCATGCTGTGACGCCCTATAAGTATGGGAGCGCTATTATTATGACCCTCGACTAGCTCACTTGATACTAAAGTGCAAACCCGTGTTGGGAGTACTATTTTAAATAAAATAAAAATTTTAAATAAAATAAATGTAGTAGGCGTAGTAGCAGAATAGTAATTATGAGTTACAATAATAATAACCAATGATGTTATTATCAGATATACCACCACCAGAATTACTGAATAAACTCTCTATTTTCCAAAAATAGGAAATACAATTTGGATGAAAAAAAAAATGGGATGTTGCTACCTTTGCTTCTATATGTTTCAGTTACAGTGCGCACAACGGGTCTCTATCTTTCTTTGCGCATGTCGCACCTGTGTGCGAAAAAATTCGCTTACCTCCAATTAGATTTAAAAATGGGTTCTGCGCAGATACTTCTGAAGGGCAAAAGGAGAAGAGCCGAAGACCGAGCTCAATGGCGCTTCTTGGGAGAGGCCTACGTCCATCAGTGTGAATAGTGTTAATAATGATGATGATAACACTTCAGTCAGTGGTTATGGTTAGGAAAGATTTCTAACACGAAAATGAATATTTCGAAATGTCTCCGATCTAGTCACAGAGCGGTCCATAACTGAAACATGGTACCTGAGGACGTCGTTACCGTTGACTCTGTAAATGCCTTCAAAAACAAGCTCGACAACTGACTATGAACAAGTAAAACAGTGCTTAAAAGATGTGACTAAGAGAAATGGCAATGACTTTAAAATATCGTATAGAAGTGTTTCAACACTGTGTATATACCAATAAATAAAATAAATAAATAAATCTACTACTGGAGTCCATACTAATGATTTTTTTATTTATTTTTTTAAAATAGGACTCCCAACACGGGTTTACACTTTAGTATCAAGTGAGCTAGTCGAGGGTCATAATAATAGTGCTCCCATACTTATAGGGCGTCACAGCATGCGATGAGGTACAAACAACAACTTAACATTGATTGAATGACAAAGAAATCACATCACAGTGCTTCTTCTTCTTCTAACTTAAGAGCTATGCTCTTGTCGGCGTAATGTATGCATTTCCCGCCAGGTTCTTCTTTTCAGGGCAGCTTCCTTGACGTCCTTATACGACATGACAGTGCTAATAAAAGTTAAAAATTAATACACAAGCAATAGACAAAAATCAGTACTCAATAATATTACTACGTACTTTACAAACTTAGTGTTAATAAAATAGAGGCTACGAGTAGGTAAATATAACATTTAAATTTAAATATAACATATAAATGATCTTATTCATATAGGTCTTATAAAGCTTTGCTAGCTAAAATTACTGCTAAATAATAATAAATAAATAAATAAATAAATATTCATGGACTTTACACACAACGCCCTCTAGTCCCAAACTAAGCAAAGCTTGTAATATGGGAACTAGATGGCTGATAGAATACTTAAATACATACTTATAATACATAGTTGTTACTATGTATTATAAGTATGTATTTAAGTATAACATAGAAAACATAGATGTTTGTTCTATGTCTGGGTGTTCCCAGACATAGAACAAACATCTATGTTTTCCACGCACAAATGTTTGTTCTCAGTGGGGATCGAACCCACGAGCCACAGCACGGAAGGCAGAGCCGTTACCGACTGAGCTGTGACGCCTGTCATCGGTTGTCATATTGGTTGAAGATGATAAATGCGCACAGATATCGTTCTGGCTAAGGATACCTTGCGCTTGTAAAATAATTCGTAAAACAGTTTCAGCGGTGGCATCCGCCAGCGTGCACTCTGATGAGAAGTACTACGGCGGCTGCGAAGGCCCGGACGCAATGTACGTGAAACTAGTCTCTTCAGACGGGCACGAGTTCATCGTGAAGCGGGAACACGCGCTGACTTCGGGCACGATCAAAGCCATGCTCAGCGGGCCTGGCCAGTTTGCCGAAAATGAGGCTAACGAGGTCAACTTCAGGGAGATACCGTGAGTATATGAGTCATATAGAAGCAAAGGTAGCAACATCCCATTTTTTTTTCATCCAAATTGTATTTCTTATTTTGAAAATAGAGAGTTTATTCAGTAATTCTGGTGGTGGTATATCTGATAACTTAAAGCGGAAGCTTGACGAGACCAAGCTTCTCAAAAAATTCGCTCAGTGTTTCCATACCAAGCAGCGCACATCGGTGTGCTCGACGTCAGACGTTTGACACCGTTTTGTACATTGTCAACTCGTACTCGCCCCTCTGCTTAGTGAGGCAATGCATCTCAGTTACCACTTAAAATCAGATGGCCCATCAAAAAGTTCTATTAATTTTTTTTTCCAGGTCTCACGTCCTGCAAAAGGTCTGCATGTACTTCACGTACAAGGTCCGTTACACCAACTCCTCAACTGAGATTCCGGAGTTCCCCATCGCTCCGGAAATCGCTCTCGAACTCCTCATGGCTGCTAACTTCCTGGACTGCTAAACTATCATCTACTGCCGAATTCATCAAGATCTGCCATGTTACCTACATAGACATCAGATACTCGTACGACAATGCTAAGTCGATATGGACCGTAGATTTTAGACAGATTTTCATTGAAAATTGTCGAAAAATCTATGGTTGAGGTGCACGAATTTGAGTTTTTGAACATAGCACCTCGATGTCTTGAGTTTTTCATCCTCGAAAATCGAGGTTAATTTTTTTATATCAAGTCACGATTAAATCCCTAGCGGGCAAGTTGGTAACCCCTTTTTTCATAAAAGAATTCCCAAACAGTCATCGATTTTTGAGAAAAAACTGCACTATGATCTAACACTGCTCGCTTCACTACCAAAGAATAAATGGTGCAAGTATAGAAGCCTCACTTTGTGATTTCATCTAAATAAATAGCTAAGTAACGCACAACGAATCTTTATCCCACTGAAGTTAGGTGCAACAAACGATTGCGAATGTGCTGTTGTGCGGTAAAATTTGCTTACTTCCAATTGGACAAAGATAAGACTACTGTTCTTGCAATAACAATTTAATTTGCACAGCACCTGATGGTACGATGATTCTGGCATTTTTTTATGTACTTGTAGGTAAATCTTTTCTTTAGAATTGTCGTCATTCAAAGTGAAAAATCTGTGAATCAACGTGAATAAAATGCGAGAAACGTGCAGTTTTAGATTGAACTGCTTCTGATAATAGTAGGTAATAATGATATAAGTAATAAGTTTTTGGACTTTCATAGTATTTCAAAATGTATGTAGAGATGTAATCCCAAAATACCATGAAAATTAAAACCTACGATAGAGAAGTTAATCTTTGAGGGCTGATCATTGGCTACAAAAACATAATGTATACTTAAAGTATTAAAGAAAAACTATTAAATATTTAGGTACACTTACCAACATAAGTCGATTGACAAATATAGTGTTTAAAATCCAAGTTTTAATAGTCACAACCGTTCTTTGTCTGTATGAAGTTTGGCACTATACTCCTCAATGTCCTCCCAATCCGAAACAAGAATTGGTTCTGCAGAGCTACCTGTAGCTATGTTTGGAAAGGCAAAGATCGATTGTCACTATTGTAAATTCAGTCACAAAAGTTTTATAAGTAATTGAAATTAGTACGAAGATCTACTTAAACTCTTGCAAAAGCTCCATATTTCTAGACAGTTTTATATTTTTAATCAACTTTTTTTTCATGAGAAAATTATAGAATGCGCTATACATACAAATAAATGAGATGAATTTGCTTATAACATGAAATATTATTCAGTGGGTGACAACAAAGTCAAAATAATGGTCAATAGTAGTGCCTAGTCTCATTAAGAGCTAACAATATGAAGGAAAAGTTATCTAGCTTTCACTATTTCCTAGTATTTACGTTATGATTATTTACTTAAGTCTAGATAAAAAGTAGGTTTTATATAATGTTTTATTTTGGTGGTTCCTTTTCTGTCGTTTATTGGTAAGTCTGTGGTAACGTTATTTATTTTTTCAAGTGGCATGTAACATTAAAATGTATGGTTTATTTTGCTTTGTAATTTTTTGTTAATAAATCCGTAAATTAAAATTGTTTTATTTTATTTTTATCTAATTCGTTACGTTGGTAAAATCTAGGAGTTATGTCTTTCGTGTAGATTAGGCCAACTAGGCTGAAAAAATAGTATTACAGTATTTATTTTTATTCATAGGACATCCAACAAAGGTGACACGATAACAACAGAAATGTCATAGCAATGGGCTTAAAACTATTGTGTTCCTTCAATTAGAGGATGCCACAGCATGCATTATATAAGACTTATCAAACAGGTAGACAACAAATATTCATAGAATGATATTATAACATCAAACACAAATAGTAGCTAATAGAGTAAGCTCTTTGAGCACGTCTTCAGTGGCCGCATTCAGTGAGACTATGCATCGTTATAGGCAGTGGTTTCAGGCCAAGATTATTTATGAAACATTTTCATACCACTATTTACAAACTGCATACAGGATAAATAAAACAAAGATAATGTCCTTTATTCAGTTTATTGCGTAAACAAAAACCGGTTCACTGGATGTTTGGAAAATAATGTCAGGTGATCACTACGCTACGGCTCAACCATGCCTTGGAATGACATCCTGCTTACACGCTAACGCCTTGGCCAGACTGAACGCATTACAACATTAAGCACGAGATAGACATAGGTCTTTATGTGATGTTACAATATAAAAATGTCTTCGTGGGTATTATAAAAGTGCAGATGACGCTAAACAACTTTGTGTATGGCTTCGATTCCGATTCACATCGGTTTTAAAAAAATATAAAATTAACAATTACAGCTTTTAAAAGCTGTAGCATTTAAATAATATTTGATATGCTGCTGTAGGTAATATGCTAGTATCAGTAACTTGTGTGATACGTTCTGTGTAGCCAAGGCCTTAAGAAAATCAAATTTACAAAAAATGTTACATCAATAAATAAATTCTGTCATCAATTACACAACTAACCGAAACTACAATTCTAGAAAATCCTGAGATCTAGACTTACAATAAACTTTGGATAAGAAATTATAATAAACAATTTGTACATTTTTACAAAGAAAAACCTTCATCCCGGTGAATACTGAGAAATATTGTTATAAATGCATTATTGTTAAGTTGTGACAGTGTGGATGCACCTTAAAATATAGGTACATTTTACAATAAATTTAGTAATACTTTAATAATTAATTTCAAAAGATCGATATTATTGTTTTATGGAAGAATTGATTCACTTATACATATAGTATAAAAACATTGTTACACCAAAAATATAAAATTTGTATGAAAAATAACTACAAAACTTACTTTAGGTGCGAAATTCAAGGAATGTGCTCTGTATTGTGAATTGAACCTTAAAATTATTCGAAATAGGTTGTTATTATTGGCAATAATATCACAAATCAATATTATCAGTTTTCACAACAGTTTTTTCGATTTCAAAGATAAAGTAATGCAACAACTTGAGCCATTTTTGTTCATCAAGAATTTTTTTGTTTAAACTTTGATAAACACAATTTGTGTGACGATAAAATTCAATCTATTGGACTAAAACTATTGGGTAAATAAGTAATTTCACAATGAATGAAATGCGTAGATAAAAGCACGACAATGCCGATGATATGTTAATAAATTATCACTAAATGACTCCACGTAGAATGTTACAAACAGCGCACTTTATGTTTGTAGATTCCTATTTGTAACATAATTTTCATGAAATTGCCCCAAGATAAAAACCATACGACAATAATGACTTAAAATAGCCACTGAAGGATAAAAGGTCTATCTCAAAGTTGAAAAAAATACAAAGAAAATTCAATCTTATTTAGGTACTCTCAAGGTTGAATTGACATAAGTGCGCTGTCAGTAAAAACATAAATAATTTGATTACATGAATTCCACTAATGTTCGAATGTACAGGTAGGCTCAAACTAAATACATCTATTTACTATAGGATATTATATTGCCTATTTAGAACAAACAATCACTTACTAATTTTGTATATGAGCAATAATTAAATAAGGATTTTTAAAGTAAAATCTACCATAAATACTAGGTATGTTTTTTCTACTAAATAAAAAGGAAATTTAGAGGAAAATGAATGATTCTATGATTGAATTTTCACCAAAAACGAGAATTTACCATGATTTATGAGTTCTTAACCATATTAGTAAAAAAAAGTGATTCTATGATTTTTGTACTCGACACAAAATTCCATGAAAACTGCAAAATTCAGTGTTTTTGTGTATAAGTGATTGCTTATCTAAATGGCTCATTGAGCATTATATCTTTTCAGAGCAAGCGAAAAAGCTTCGAAAACCGATAAATGCTTGTAAGTACTATCATAGCCGTAAATAATAAAGTAGAAGCTACAAGCGATTATGAGCTTTATAGTTGTTTACCCCTGATCTGTATGCCCTATGTTCTGATCTATTTTTTTGCTAACTGAGTATATTGGCGGTTCAATTTTGCCTGCGATGGCTTGAACGCGGCTTTTGACAGACTCCATAGGGGCAGAGTCAACCTTTGGCTCGTCAATTGATTGGAATTCTGTGTTTCCGTAGATATGTTGAGCTTCCCTGACGTTGCCATATAAGTTGTAGTTATTGATCAATGCTGACACCCTATTGGCTGTTGATGTTAGAGAATGGTCCTTCGGTATATCTGTGGTTATGTATTGACTGGTTGTGACTGGTTGGTTGATTTTGAAGTCTGGTTTCGGCATGTCGTCCTCTTGTAGTGAAGATTGGTTGCTAAGTGGTTGCTGGTTGAAGTTTTGGTTGAATGGTGGGTCCTGAAAGTGGAAAAAATGTTTACTTAGTAAAATATCCGTAGATTTACCTATAAACTATTTTTTTTTCTATTACTTACTTCACTTACTACTTACTTACTTACTTTTTTATTTATTTCAGAAAGTCTGTCTGTCTCATCCACGCAGTAAAGGCTGGACCGATTTGGATGAAACTTAGAATAATAATAGTCACAAGCTAAGATCATACTTCCATCTAGTTTCTAGTTTAGTCAAGAAGAAGACAGTATTTTTAGTTTTTTTTTATAAGATCTAGAAGCTTCTTTATATTTTTTGAAGTCAAAAACTAACCTGTAGTTGAAATATCGGTTCTTGCTGACTGAATGACGAGTCTTGTCGTTGATACACCGGATTTTGTTCACAGAACTGATTATCGCTAGGGTTCTGAAAGTTCTGTTCATTTTGCGAGTTTGGGTTCTGCTCATGTAATTGATTATGTGTATGTATGTGGGAGGTTTGAGTCGGGTTCTGAGTGGGCGGTGGGTTAGGTTCGAGAGCGGATCGCCAGTCGATGGAAGGGTGTCGACGACGGATGCAGTCGACGACGTCTAGAAGGTTTTTAGCGTCCATTGCTAATACGTGAGCGGCTGCTAACATGCTCCTGTAACCAAATACAAAGAATAAAAAGATTCTGATCTATAGTGATTAGATAAAATGTCAAGCACTGCATGCGACGATGCATTGCTACATTAAACATTGATTTTTTAAGTTTTTTGTATCCAAAGTCTTTTTTCAATGTATTATTAAGTGTAATTTTTTAAATAAATAAATAAATAATAAATAAATAAATAAATATTCATGGACATTTCACACGACGCCCTCTAGTCCCAAACTAAGCAAAGCTTGTAATATGGGAACTAGATGCTGATAGAATACTAATATACTTTTTTTTGTAAATACATACTTATAATACATACATAGTAACACCCAGACATAGAACAAACATCTATGTTTTGCACGCACAAATGTTTGTTCTTGGTGGGGATCGAACCCACGACCCAAAGCACGGAAGGCAGATCCATTACCGAATGAGCTGTGACGCCTGTCAAAGTGTAATTTTTTAAATAACTTTATATTAATTACCAGGCACATGAGACGCAGTGCATTATTAGTTATAGTTAACCGCTTAACATCAGATGGGCCATCATTCTGTTTCATTAAAGATAGTTTAACTTACTTAGTGTATTCATGCTGCAAAGTCGTGTTAGAGTATTGTATCGCGAGGCGCATTGCTTCTACCAACGCCGCCATGTCCTTGCTCAGGACTTGATGAGCCATTTCAACCTCTCTGGAAATCAAATGTTATACAGGGTGTCACATAACGTCCCTACAGGGTGTCACATAATGTCCCTATAAGCCCGAAAGGGGGGGTATTCTACACGTCATGACGAACAACGTTTGTTATAAGACTTTAACGGTGTTATTATAGAAAATCACGATAGTCCGGGTTTAAACCAGGACTATGTAGTCCAGGTTTGTTACGGTAACTAAGTTGATCAGGGTATCAAAATATTTTCTTATTACAAAACCGAGACTAATGAAAGACTTGTTAGTACTATGAAAAAGATTATTTATTATCCACAGATTATATAGTAAAATAAGTGAAGTTTTTCATTCATGTAAAGCGTATTAAACTTTCCTTAAAAATAGCATTGCACACGCGTTAAGGTGTCTATGTGTGGGTGCGACGTGATAGAAGGGTGCGTGTGCATGTGTACCTACTAACAGGCTGGATACATACGCAAAGTTAACAAACACTTAGAGTGGTCGCCAATTTCTGAGATAAAAAGAAAAATAGAAATTCCAAATATGTTGTATTCAACTTTTGCACATGCCAATCTATTCACGTGTTTGGTCTGAATAAGCCCTTTTTCGGCTTATAGGGACATTATGTAACACGTTGTGATTTAATAATTTATTTACAAGTTATAATAGAAGATGGACATACCTCTGTGCCGCGGTAGGGAAGGGTACAACAACACAGTCGACAGTGGCACACAGCGCTCGCAGTTGTTCTCCGACACAGCGCACGGCCGCCAGTGTGGCACCCGGCGTCGCGTCGCGCTGCGCTACATGTGCCAGACGCATCACGCACCGCACCACGCTCGTAGTCGCTGAGTACACTGGCTCGTTCGTTTGAACTGAACGCTGTAATACCAATAGTTATAGCGCCATCTAGCATGCTACGTGAGAACTATCGTAAATCACGCAAACGTAGTTTTTCTTAATTCTTAATTCTTTATTGCACACAACACAGGACATAAACAAAAGACAGAAATAGATGACATGTACAAAGGCGAGTTGAACCCTAACAAGAGTTTTCTTCCAGCAAACCTTTGAGGCTAGAGAGAGGTGACTATAGAGGCAGGTCCGTGTACATAAAATGTTATAATATAACGGAAATTCGATATACTAAACTAACAAATCGATATTATTAAGAAAAATAAGGTATTAGACATATACCTATCATAAAATACATATACACCTAATAAAATTATAGGTTTATTTGTCATTTGCCAACTAAACTACAAGCTGATAGCTCACCTGATGTTTAGTGGTACAATAATACATTGCCTCACTGAAGGCGTGCCCTGTGATGTATTGTCCTATACTTTGCATGTGCCTATATACACGCACATGAGACTTGACACCTATAAGATAGACGCAGTGCAATGCATCACAGAGTCATTAGTGGACGTGCTCAGTGCGGCAATTTATCGTTATAAGCAGTGGTTACCACTTAAGATCAGGTGGGCCATCGGCTTTATTGTTCATGTTTACCTTTT
Organism: Gandaritis pyraliata; assembly: GCA_947859175.1. NCBI lineage: Eukaryota > Metazoa > Arthropoda > Insecta > Lepidoptera > Geometridae > Gandaritis > Gandaritis pyraliata. The sequence continues at coordinate 3,782,759 of OX401874.1, read as the reverse complement.
CTTCAGTGGCAGGTTTATCCGTTGACCGCACTGTGTTCGCAGGGCTTGTTTCCGACGAATTTGCCGCTAAAATAAAAACATCAAGTTTCAATACAAGTTTCAACAAACATTTGTTCGTGGCAAACATGTTTCTTCCATGTCTGGGTGTTACTATGTAGGTATTATAAGTATGTATTTACAAAAAATATACGTATTCTATCATCTAGTTCCCATAGTACAAGCTTTGCTTAGTTTGGGAAACACTGAGCGGAAGCTTGACGAGACCAAGCTTCTCAAAAAATCCGCTCAGTGTTTCCATACCAAGCAGCGCACACCGGTGTGCTCGACGTCAGACGTTTGACACCGGTTTTGTACATTGTCAACTCGTAATCGCCCCTCTGCTCAGCATTATGCTTCACCACCTAATGGCAGCTCAGCGCTGTTGTTCTGCCAAATATTCTGCCGAAATCCTATCCTATCCTACTAATAGGTATTATAAATGTGAAAGTTTAGATGTTTGGATGTTTGGATATTTGTGTTTCAATCACGTCTAAACTACTGAACCAACTTGGATGAACCTTGGCATATATAGTTCGTAACCTGGATTGACACATATGCTACTTTTTATCCCGAATAATTAACAGGATCTACAGGATAAAATGAACGAAAAGGATTAGCAGCGCCAATTGGCAAGAGGATTTCATTGTCATGTCATGTCACGTCAGTTTGACAGGGCGTAGTACTACCTCTTTGGTCTAACGACTGGCGTTTGACATTCCAGTACGAGTTCGGTGTAATGAGGTGTAATGTCAAGTTTCTCAAAGAAGTATCCGCTCGGTATACGCACAGATAATATAATGTACACGGAAACGGTACTCGCGTACGAAGTCGCGGGTAACTGCTATTTTGTATAAGTAGATGTAACCTGAATGCGGCTGACTAGAGACCCTGGGGTCTGCAATGGTGTCGTGTTGAGCCTCCGCGCTCTGTGGCTCGCCGGACTCCGACTCGGTCGACAGCTGGACGTTGGACAAACGCTTCTTCTGTAACAACAAATTAGTTATTACCTATTTTAGAAAATAGCTCAGCCTTCCGTGCTGTGGGTCGTGGGTTCGATCCCCACCAAGAACAAACATTTGTGCGTGGAAAACATAGATGTTTGTTCTATGTCTGGGTGTTACTATGTATTATAAGTATGTATTTACAAAAAAAAAAGTATATAAGTATTCTATCAGCCATCTGGTTCCCATATCACAAGCTTTGCTTAGTTTGGGACTAGAGGGTGTTGTGTGAAATGTCCCTGAATATTTATTTATATTATATTTATTTTACAGATTAGCCCACTACTAAATATTATAAATGTCAAAGTTTGGATGTTTGTGTTTCAATCACGCTGTAACTACTGGTCCGATTTGGATGAAACTTGGAATATATTATAGTTCGTAACCTGGATTAACACATAGGCTACTTTCCCCGCTTATTTTTTGTTTGTTTTTCGCGGGTAACTGCTAATAGGTAATTTACAAGATTGAAATTTTAGGAAAACCGACTTCAATTTGTTCCGGCTTCGTCATCGGATGATGATGATAATGATGGCAGTTACTGTTCATTGGGAATGTTTTAGTGACCGTAAACACCACTAAAAAATCACAGGAAAGCAAAATACGCTATGTGGATGGCATATTTTTCCACTTATTTTGATTTAAAAGCCAAACTACTGAAACGGTTTTGATGAAAATTTTATAGGACCAATTCGGAAATATTCAGACAAAAAAAAATTAAATACGTTTATAGACTAGTAAACTTGGCCAGAGACTTACGATGTGATCTATTTTCAAAGCTTTTCGCATTTTAATTAAATGAGATTCAAGCTTTGCAACTGAAAACTTTGTACCACCGCAAATAGAGTTCATAATTACCAAGCTATCTTCCTGCATCTGCAGCCATCGTCTGTCCTCTTCACTCTGATGTTGCTGTCTCGCTAGCTCGGCGAGTAACCTCCTTTCTACTGCTTGCTCTGTATCGAATTCCGGACTCTGTTGCGTGAAAAATAAGAGTTAGTTTCGTATATCATTTATTTGAATCACTTTTTAACTATTTGCCACAGTAGTAGCCATTTCTAAGAGATTTTTACTTATTACTTTTGCAATGGGAAAGTCAATAGATTCGAAACATTGAAATAGTTTTTTAGTTCGTTGCGTTTTCAAAAATACTTTGCATTATTTTTATCTTCAACGTGTGCAAAAAAGAATTTAAGTATTGTGCTAAACAATTTTCAATTATTTTCAACTTTTTCTAAGTAGTATATTAGAACTAATTTTAGGTTAGTTATTTTACAAAAAAAAAATACAAAACCCGATATTTTTTGTTACAATATTTTTAGATTTGTATAGAAACTCCAATCACCATAGGTTTTTTAAACACCAACACAAAATTAGTTCTTCGGGAAATGAAAATCACTAGTGAAAAATATTACCATTGAAAATCTAATAAAAGTCACGAGTGATTTCCAAAATCAAATATAAAACTACATTATAATAAGTACTTGTAATAAAATAAAAATAATAAAAACCAAAAAACTACCGGAGAAACCCAAGGAACATAAAACTCTGCAAAAAAAGAAAATAAAAACTTATCTATGTACAAAAATATATAATTTACAAAACTATAAATTATAAATCTAGGTTTGTAATGCATATAACTGTTTTTTTATTATTCACCAATTTTGAATCCTAATATAATACACTCAAAAAGTTTTAGAAAAAAAACCATTCAAAAAGCATGCTGTCTCTGTCTAACACACATATTTTATCTACAAAACTTCATGCCTCAAAGTTCACCTGAGTATTATTAGCTTGAACGACAGGCGAGCATTCTTGCCTCGACGCGTATTGAGCGTCCATTGCCGACGCCGACCCAAACTGAGCTCTCGGCTGTCCTTGAAAACCGGCAGTGGACGCCAAATTCGGCGAGCATTCCTGCCTCGACGCGTATTGCACGTCCATTGACGACGCCGCAGTAAACTGCGGTCTAGGCTGAGGTTGAAAACCAGTATTCGTAGGGCACTGCGCGTCCATCGATTGCGCTGTACTGAACGGAGGTCTGGGTTGTTGTTGAAAACCGGCATTGGACACCGAAGGGGATTGAAACCCCGGAGTAAACTGACTGACCGACTGACTAGCTACTTGTGGTCGATACAACATCGGCTGAGGTTGCACTGCGTTCTGATTATATTGTAAATAAGGAGGCATCGCTTGGGGGAATTGAAACTGGGGACTCCCCGAACGAAACATTTTAGACTTAGGGCTCTGGGAGTAAGGTATACCTTGGACTACACCCACCGGGACGTTGTAACTAGTCGGGTGCGACGCGGACATTGCCGCGCCAGTAGGCCGGTACGGTTTACACATAGCTTTCTGAGCAGCAATGGCCACGCAACTTTTAACATTATCGCCGCCAAAGTCATATATCTCTTCGACCAATGGCGGTTCAGGCTGCGTTCTCATTTTGTTCACAACACTAGCCGCTAGCTGAGCGTTGGTTGTGCCTTGAACTGAGAACTGTCCTACATCTTGCTCCCTCCTACTTCTAGGGGGGGAGGCTGGGACCGAGTGTTGTCTCGTGAACGGGGCGATGGGGACCGGTGAGCCTCGATGTGACAGACTTCCCCTATTATTTCTCTCAAGGGAGCCCATTCTAACGGGCGCGCGCTCTGATAGCCTAGTATTACGTTCCAAAGACCTAACCCTATTCGGATGCTCTGTATCATCTTCAATAGCTGGATTTTGACATAAATTATCGCAACTTTCTTTAGCCCCCACTAACACGGTTAAAGTCTCCTCAGGCACGACTGGATCCAGCTTGTGCAAGCTGTGGGCAGGTATGGGGGCGGTTTGGAGTGGGATATCGAGAATTTCATCCGGTTTTGGATGGATAATCTTTTCTACAATGTTGGGGTTCTCCGGATGTGTTTCGGCGAAGTCTACGGAGACGGTGTTGAATACCGAGGCTGGGGTGACGTAGGCCTGGGGCTCCAGGGCGCGGGATTGGTTCTCCCGGAGGAGATGGGCCAGGACTAGAGGGTTTTGAGCGACGATGTACGTTTGTGGAGCCGCGCCTGTCGACTGTACTGAAGTTGAATCAGCCGCTGTGGACAGAAATTCAGATTGAAAATGTATATTGAGAGTTCAAAATAAATTAACAGCGCTGATGGGCCTGTCATATAAATACAGAGACCATCGAAGAGAAGAATTTAGCTGTAGCAAATACGACCTACAGCTAAATTACAAGTCTCTAATTATAAGTCAATAATTAGCTCTTAAGTTAGAAGAAGAGAAGCTAAATTACAGCTAATTTAGTCTTTTCTATGGCGGGATAAGGGCAGGGAAATGATGATATGGCCTCTGTCCGTCATAACGACAATATGGATGTGTTACCAGTGAGATTAGTGGTGGGGCGGGTGGGCTTGGGTGGGGGTTCGTCGCCCCAGGACGCGGCCGCGACTCGGCGGTTCTCTCTCCGCATCGTGTCCCACGCTGTGTTCCGTTCTTCTTGTAAGATTTCACTGCAATGAAGTTTGTATGAAGATTTTGAAGATTTGTGACTAGAGGGCGTTGTTGTAAAATTTCTATAAATATTTATGTATTTATTCATTGTTTTTTTTTAAATGTTTGTTACCACAAAACTCCTTATTTATAAACCGATTTGAAAAATTCTTTTTTTATGATATTACTTTTAGACTGATCCCATAGAATTGGTTAATAAAATCACTGGGCACTTGAATTTTGACTAATAATGGTTAGGTATATAGGGTGTTACATAATGCTTCTATATGCCCGAAAAGGGGGTATTGTACACGTCATGGCGAACAACGTTTGTTCTACGAATTTAAATGTTTCGAAGTTTTTCATGAAAAATTTAATGCGTCTTAAACTTTCCTTAAAAATAGCATTGCACACGCGTTAAAGTCTCTATGCGTGGATGCGACGTGATAGTAGAGCACGTACTAGCTGGATACATACGCAAAGTAAACAAACACTTAGGTTTATCGCAACTAAGATAAAAAAAAATTTAAATTACAAAGTTGTACTCAACTTTTGCACATGCCAATCTATTCACGTGTTTGGTCTGAATAAGCCCCTTTTCGGCTTAGGTATAGGGACATTACTATCGATTCTGTTGTTGCATTTTTCTAAACTAACCTAATTTGACAGCACTAAAAATGTTGCTGTCCTTTTCTCATAAACTGAAACGACAAAGACAGCTATAATTTTAGCGCTGTCAAACTAGGTTAGTTTAGAAAAATCCAACAACAGAATCGACACTCAAGTTTAACACGTTTATAAACAAGTATAGGCACTTACAATAGTGTTTCCTTCAAGCTAGTTGCGGAAGGTCGCTGGCTAGGCTCGTAAGCCCAACATCGCGACATTATGGAGTAAATCCTCGGAGGACACCGCGGTGGTAACGCCAGTCGTTCGCCATTTTCCAACTTTCCTATGACATCGTTGTTCTTGACGCCGCTGAACGGCTTTACGCCTAGCATTAGTATCTCCCACATGCAAACACCTGGAATCCCATTTATACCTTTATTTCCTGTTGCTATTAATTGCAATAACATTATAACGTTTTAAAATTGACAGACAGGAAAATAGACAGGCGTCACAGCTCAGTCGGTATAGCTCTGCCTTCCGTGCTGTGGGTCGTGGGTTCGATCCCCACCAAGAACAAACATTTGTGTGTGGCAAACATAGATGTTTGTTCTATGTCTGGGTGTTACTATGTATTATAAGTATAAGTATGTATTTACAAAAAAAAAGTATATAAGTATTGTATCAGCATCTAGTTCCCATATTACAAGCTTTGCTTAGTTTGGGACTAGAGGGCGTCGTGTGAAATGTCCATGAATATTTATTATTATTAATTATAGAATCATTATGAACACTTAAACAATTGCAAAATGTAAATTCCAAATACCAAGTTTAGATGTTTAGATATTGTTTCAATCACGCTGTAAACTGGTCCGATTTGGATGAAACTTGGAATACATACAGTTCGTAGTTTAAAATAACACATAGGCTACTTTTTATCCCGGAAAATTAACAGGATAAAACGGGACGCCCGACGAAGTCGCGACCAGAAGCTAGTATTAAATATTCAGAAAATAAAAATATATATGTGTTCCGTTTTTCCAAAACTGGATCGGAACACTAAAAATGAAGTTGAGTTTATGGTGGGGATGTCAAAGTCATAATTATTTTATTCAATAAAATCACAAGGACCATTTAGTATCGTCTAATATAACCAGGTGATTCTAGGTGCCAGTTCCACGCGACCAGAGCCTACAAGAACGGGCAACAAACTACGGCCTGGTTCCTAGCGTTTTATTGTAAGAGAATCCTTTTCACAAATATATTTTATATACTTGGGTATATAAAGTGCATGGATGACATTAAATTAAAACAAAAGTTCGTTAGTACATTCTACAATATAAGCGCTGACTTTCATACCCATATAGTAAATACTTGAAATGTTTTTCAAATTCAGAGATGCTTTGTTGATGAATTCGAGGATTACAGTAGTGAGAAAGAGATAAAACATACCGAACATCCAGACGTCGGAAGCAGATGTAAACCTTCTGAAGTTGATTGACTCCGGTGCCATCCATTTGATAGGTAACTTGCCGCGAGACGCTTTGTAGTAGGACTTGTCTTCAACCATTTTTGATAGGCCAAAATCTGCCAACTAGGAAAACAACCTTATTTATTTCTTGGAGCTTTTAGTAGCAAGTTCCATTGCGCGATAACGTAGCAGTGCTCCGTAGTCGAGTTGTAGTTGCCGCGCAGTGTACAAGCTACTTAGATGAAAGGTCAAACAACTTCTCGCTCATTCCAACATTTTTGAAGATACGACTCATTGAATGCAAGTATGCAAAATCGCAAAGTTTCACCATCGAGAGAATATTAATTCAAAGTTTCAGTAAAAAATATAATTTTGATCAACCGAGTTTTTTTGACCAAAAAATGTGCACTAAAATTGATCACATTAAAGAAAATGTCGCAAAACTTCAGTTTTTATAGTCATTTTTCAAGAACATTTAGAACAAACACATTAAAAACTAAAGCTATTCTGAAGACTTTTTGAGGATGTGTGAAGGGGTAATCAGACGCACGTCCAAATATCACTTTCTCGTGTAACTATTAGTCGATTTTTGAAAACATTACGTGCAACACTACCTAGTATACGCAATACATCACTGCAAATAGGACTTAGCAAAAGGACCAGAATCCAGTGCCAGAACAAAATAAAAAAAAAACAAGACATCACTATTGATAGAGCGTTTACCTTATCTATGGTTGGAAGGACACAAGATGGCGGACGGAAGATAATAAATCTACAATGGTCGCGTAGTTTCAAACTATGTAATACTACTGAAGACATTGTAAGGAATGAAAAAGGGCCTTATGCTCAGTTCGACAGAGATTTTACTCTAATAGGGATGAAAATGACGTAGAAAACTCATTTACCAGTGTGGGTGAAACGAATTTTCAGCCGAGTTATGACATCCCTATTAGAGTAAAATCTCTGCCGAAGTGAGCATAAGACCCCAGGGCTTACCTTGACACAAGTAGGTGTAGAAACTAGTACATTTCTCGCGGCGATATCTCGATGTACAAACTTCTTGCTCTCCAAGTAACTGAGTGCCGTGGACAGCTGGTAGATATACAGCACCAGGGTACAGGTTTCCAGTCTGAAATGACGATAAACATTACTCGACAAGACTGTGCCTTGTTGACGAATAAATGTGACAATCGTAAATGTATCGCAACGCTAGCGTATCCGAGATACACTGCGCGGTGACGCTACAACGTTCGGCAGTCGAGCTGGCGTTGACGCGCAATATGATTCGAATACGTTAGGTTTACCTACGTAACGCAGCGACTGTCAGATTTGTTCGTAATCACGAACAAATCTGACAGTATTTAGTCAAGTTAATTGGGTAATCACCCAATTGACTTGACTAAATACTAACAAATTAAACTTCATCATAAAAGTCCACAGATAAATAATTAAATATTCATGGACATTTCACACGACGCCTTCTAGTCCCAATCTAAGCAAAGCTTGTTATGGCAAACCAAGATACAAAACAAACAAACATGTTTGCCACGTACAAATGTTTGTTCTCAGTGGGGATCGAACCCACGACCCACAGCACGTAAGGCAGAGCTATTACCGACTGAGCTGTAACGCCTGTCGATTACTGATAGAATACTTATATACTTTTTTTTTGTAAATACATACTATAGGTACATAGTAACACCCAGGCAGATGGACAAATCCCATGCCTATGATCACGAATGAGACTTGCCTATGAGAGTTTTGTTGTAAATAGGCTCGCATTTCTCCCAAAGTGGCCAGCTCCATCACTATCCATATGGGAGGAGAACTGCACACTCCGACCAGGCCGATTATGTGCGGATGTGAGAACTGCTGCATTATATCTGAAAAAAATTAGAATGTTCTAGTGACCGTAAACATCACTAAAAAGTCACAGAAAAGCGAAATACGCAATTTCGTGCACGTGGATGGCATATTTTTTTCAGTTATGTTTATGTATAAGCCAAACTACTGAACCGATTTTGATAAAAATTGAATGGGACCAACCTGGAAGTACATCCTTTCACATAAAATAAGAATTTTTGAAATCGGTTCATAAATGACGGAGTTCTAAGGTAACAAACTCACTACTTTAATCATATAATACTTGTTAGAAATAGGTACCTAAAAATAAAGGCTATTTTATCCTATCCTATCCTACTATCCTACTAATATTATAAATGTGAAAGTTTAGATGTTTGGATGTTTGTGTTTCAATCACGTCAAAACCACTGAACCAACTTGGATGAAAGTTAGCATATATATAGTTCGTAACCTGGATTGACACATAGGCTACTTTTTATCCCGAATAATTAACAGGATCTACAGGATAAAATGAACGAAAAGGATTAGCAGCGCCAATTGGCAAGAGGATTTCATTGTCATGTCATGTCACGTCAGTTTGACAGGACGTAGTACTACCTCTTTGGTCTAACGACTAACGTTTGACATTCCAGTACGAGTTCGGTGTAATGTCAAGTTTCTCAAAGTATCCGCTCGGTACACGCACGGATAATATAATAGGCCTTTACATCTATTGAAGATGATTTATACAGCGTCAGGAGGCAACCTATGCCTACACTTAACGGGACACTGTAGTGCCTGGGACAATGTTTAGATGGAGTAGGCTTGCCCAGCACCTATACCATCCTCTCAGCCTAGTCAGCCATATCCACAGGAAAGACAAGGTCAATATGTGCGGAGCTGACTAAGCCGCGGGTTTCCTCACGATGTTTTCCTTCACCGTAAAGCTCGTGTTAATGCGCATATAAATTTTCCGAACGAAAAATGCATTGATGCACGGTCGGGATTTGAACCCACGACCTTCGGATCGAAAGTCGAGGTACAATCCCACTCGGCCAACACGGCTTCATATAATGTACACGGAAACGGTACTCGCGTACAAAGTCGCGGGTAACTGCTAGTTAAATATAAAATAAGAGTTAAACTCACAAGCTTCTTCTAGAAACTTCTCAGCTGTATCGAGGTCGGCGTCCATCTTGCATGTCTTCACTGCGACCGGCAGCGTGTACTCGCCCGCTGTTCCCTTCCCGCGTTGCTTCTGGATCGCAATCTGACGACGCAGCGAGGGATGGTTTGCTGACGTCACTTTACACGTACCTACAATATACATTCTTAAAAATATAAATATTCATGGACACACAACGCCCTCTAGTCTAGCTGAAAGTGGCGCCTGTTGTTGAAAAGGTGAAGAGTGCTAGATTAGCATGGTATGGGCACGTAATGAGGAGGGATGAAAGTCATATCACGAAAAAAGTTATGAACATGAGTGTGACTGGGTACGCAGGTAGAGGAAGGCCGAAGAAGAAGTGGTTGGATTGTGTGAAAGAGGATATGAATGTGAGAGGAGTAGATTCAGAGTTGACGAATGATAGGAGCGAGTGGAAGAAGAAGACATGTTGTGCCGACCCCGCCTAGCGTGGGATAAGGGCAGGGAAATGATGATGACACAACGCCCTCTAGTCCCAAACTAAGCAAAGCTTGTGATATGGGAACTAGATGCTGATAGAATACTTATATATTTTTTTTGTAAATACACACTTATAATTACATAGTAACACCCAGATATAGAACAAACATCTATGTTTTCCACGCACAAATGTTTGTTCTCAGTGGGGATCGAACCAACGACCCACAGCACGGAAGGCAGAGCTATGTCGACTGAGCTTACTTACCTTTATGCACGTCACCAAACTGGCCTTCTCCGATAATGCTTGTCAGCTCAATCTGATTACGAACCAGTTCGTAATCCCGAACTGTAAATAATATTAAATTAAAAACATGAAGTATTATTTATACAACGTGTAAGTAACATATTGTCCCTATAAGCCGAAAAGGGGCTTATTCAGACCAAACACGTTAGTAGATTGGCATGTGCAAAAGCTGAATACAACAAGTTTGAAATTTTTATTTTTTTATTATTTTTATCTTAGAAATTTGCGACAACCCTAAGTGTTTATTTACTTTGCGTATGTGTCCAGAGGGGCGAGTACGAGTTTACAGTGTGCAATACGTCTGACGCCAACCACACCGGTGTGCGCTGCTTGGTATGGAAACACTGAGTGGGAGCTTGACGAAACCAAGTTATCAAAAAATCCGCTCAGTGTTTCCATACCAAGCAGCGCACACCGGTGTGGTTGGCGTCAGACGTATTGCACACTGTAAACTCGTACTCGCCCCTCAGTACACATGCTCACGCACCTTTCTATCACGTTGCACCAACAAATAGACACTTTAACACGTGTGCAATGCTATTTCAATGTACACTTTAAGACGCTTTTCATGTATGAAAAACTTCGAAACATTTAAAGTCTTTTATCAAACGTTGTTCGTCATGACGTGTAGAATATCCCCCCTTCGGACTTATAGGGACATTATGTTACACCGTGTATGACCTACCTCTTTTCCTGCAGAAATAGGATATGTTTTGGTAATTATGTACTAGATACTTAGAAATATTATAGAATAGAATTCAAAATCAGTCATAATGCTTATTGTATAGGATACCTGCAGGTGTAGAATAATCAGCATCATCATCAACAATCTCTGCGTAGTCCTCAGACAATAGCGTCGATGAGTTTGCCTCCCACGAGGAAGTCTTGCCTTCAGAGGAACTACTGCTCATTTCCGCTGAAAACACCAGTTAGCTAAGACTTTTAGAGGTAAAAATATATTTTCTGGAAAGATAGAAAAGCACAGTCTAATAATCAACCTATAGTCTGACCATGCTATGTCTGCAGCGGAGTAGTTGGGCAACCACAAAATAGTTCATTGTTGACCAAGGTGCTACTCTTTACACCAGAGATATTTTGGAAATAAGGCTGTGGCCATTTTTGAATTTTGAAATAAGTAATTCTAACGGAAATACCTAGTATTTCACTATGACGTGTTACAGGTAAATGCACAGATTATAAACGTAAATGTAATGAGCTTCATTTTATTTTCAAATTTACTTTCGGGTCATATTTTGAGCTACATTTTAAGCATGAATTATGAAAATATTGTTACATGTATCTACTCAGGGGGGTGATTCTAGACCGATAGACTTCAAGACGACAAGATACAGGCTTTTGCCTAGTTTGGGCCTCGCCGTTTCTATCATATATAATAATTTGTGTAACGACTGTGTCCTAATACTTGTTATCACGGTAGATATATATCCCAAGAACTGTCAAAACTCCATAGTGTTTGACAGTTTTTGGTAGATATATCTATCGTGATAAAAAAGTCTATCGGTCTAGAATCGCCCCCCAGTAACTTGTCAAATCGTTTCAACTGTATCAGTATTGACGGTGCTTCCAAGTATAAGTTCAAATTCTACTTGCATACTTAGGGCGAACGCAAACCAAAAACAAAACGTCTTGTCGAACAGTTAGTGATGTGAAACTTCATAATTTCGTGACAAACCATGTCAGTATAACTTTTTTCGTCACAATATGCTTCGTCTTATTTGCTGTTTTCGTTACTTGCTTATTTAATGAGAATCATGCTAAGTACTTAATAATATTATTAAGTACACTACATAATTACACTATATTCTTATTTATTAAAAAAGCACAGTTCATTCTCTAGGTATGTGCGTATAAAGCAATGTTTAATAGGTAGGTACTAAACAATGCTATAATAGATAGGTAAACATAATTTTATGCATGCGTCGTGTCAATCGATGTGAATTTCGTTACAACGAAAACAGCATATGACGAGGAAGCATTCATCATATGCTGTTTTCGTTATAACAGAAAATTTATTTTCACGTCACTAAGTACGCGACAAAACAGTTTTGTCGATAGATGTGCGTTGGCCCTTAGCGTGACCGGAAATTAAGCCGTTTTCACATAGGAGTATGGGTGTTTTAACACGGCTAACTACACGACACTACACGATATCGTCGAAAAGCCAGTCATATTATGTAGTAGACTTTCACACCGTGTCGGCACTGGCAACGATATTATGTATCAGCAACAGACATTATCGTGTCGGGCAGTGTGCAAATGCCCTAAAAAGCGTGACCATGCATTAATTCTACAGCATTGCGAGCCTAAACGATTTTAATTAAACTTTTATCAAACTTACTTTTACACTGACAATTCAGCGTTTTCCATACGGTGGCTTGAAAGAAATTATTACAAATTATTTACACAAAAATCTAGCATTAAGAAAAATGTATTAAAGAAAGACACAAAATGGAGGCGATTCTGTTGTAGCATTTTTCTAAATATAACCTAATTTGACAGCGCTAAAATTTTAACTGTCTCTATTGTGTTGTGTGTTCTATTTCAGTTTATGAGAAAGGGACGGCAATATTTTTATTGTTGTAAAGGTTAGTTTAGAAAAATTTAACAACAAAATCGTCGCTATTGTTATTCTAGATTCAACCATAGACTATTTACTTACAGATTACGATTAAAAAAAGATAAAAAAAAGCTTGAAACAAAGTTTTTTTTAATCATGAGTCCAACTGTCGCACTCAAAATCATATGAAACACTTATAATTAAGAGACGTTTTTGGGTGAGGCACTAAAACTTATCCGTTCTATAGAATTAGGACTTCTTTGCTATTAACAATGTTATGAAACTTGGCAATGGTCTTAGAACGCTTAATATTTAGTACACAAGGCGACACGTCCACCTATACTGTTTGGACTTTGAACTATAAGAAGTTGAGCGTTACAAATCGTGCGAGAGGGACCGATATATGTTATTGTGCGGAACGCGCTATGCGCTCTCTTTCCAACAATTCTCTACATTGTATATAGCGTAGTTATGTTATGTTGGGTGTCTAACCTGACGTGTAGCCATGTGTACATAAGATATGCTAGAAAATAATAAACTTACTCGTTCTATTCCATAAAGATGTTTGCGACTCTGTGACTAGTCTGCAATACCCGTCAACTAAATCTGCTAAACTTTCAGCAGCCTGCAAACAAAACAGTAAATCCATTAAAAAAAAAGTTTTAAGTATTCTATCAGTCATCTAGTTCCCATATCACAAGCTTTTCTTAGTTTGGGACTAGAGGGCGTTGTGTGTAAAGTCCATGAATATTTATTTATTTATTTAATGTATCATCACTACTGAGCAATATGGCCGGCCATTTTACATCTCAAGCTAAGCCTGTGTATTTTATACCACTTGTTTTTCATTCATTCACTCATTCATTCATTCGTTCACTCAATCAGTTGAGGTATTACTTACTTCAACGCTACTGCAAGTAATAGTTAACGTTTCTGCAGCTCCCTTCACTCGTAACTGCAACGCCGCTTTACCACAAGACCCGCTCTGAAAACCAACACCAAACAGATTTATAAACTTCGGTCATAAGATCGTCCGAATAAGGTTCGAAACCGCACGCGCTTCGTAGTGGCGCTTGCGACCGCCGCGACATAAAAAAATGCTTGAAGTTTTTTGATAATATCTTGTAAACTAAAGATAATTTTGAAAAAAACAGATAAAGACATCGCCCAAGCAAGTATTGGTACATGTGTTTATCTAATTTTCAACCCAATAATTAGCGCTGTCTTCGAAATCCAGACATTAGAAAATTAAGGGTGACCCCTTAATTTTTTAGTTTATGGGGTGACCATAATTTATTAAGTGCAATATTTAATACCTGAGTTTGTGACTGTTGTGACTGCTGCGATTGTGACTGTGTCGACGTACAGTTGGACTTGAGCGTCTGAACCGCGATAATATCGCTGAACGACGCTATTTTGGTGTAAGTCGGCGGCTCGCCTGCTTTGTGGGACACGTATGATATATCTGGAAGCAGCAATGGGACACAATATTAGCAAATCTGATTTTGAATCGTATTCGCATATGTATTTTAACTCATGTTACTTAGTGAGAGAAATACAAACGAGATAGAAAAGATTTGAAGTTTTAGGTGAATTCCGAATCACTTATATTTTAGTCGTTTTTTATTATAAAATGTCTAAGAGTAACCCACATTTATACGTCTCCCTATCATAGCTACAGCTTGGCAAAAACGTCTTGAAACGGAACGAAATATCTCATTCATTCATTTCTATACAAAAGAATGAACGAATTTATTTATTGCAAAGATAGTGCTGCCCTCAACATTTTCTACTCTATTTTGCCACACTCTAAGCATTCCGAATCACTCATATTTTAGTCACAGAGATTTTCAAACCTGTAAAAGGTATATTTATTTATTTATTGGTTGACGAGCAGCTTTCGCTGATTTGTCTATTTCACACAGTCAATATCGCTAAACGACGCTATTTTGGTGTAAGTCGGCGGCTCGCCTGCTTTGTGGGACACGTATGATATATCTGGAAGCAGCAATGGGACACAATATTAGCAAATCTGATTTTGAATCGTATTCGCATATGTGTTTTAACTCATGTTACTTAGTGAGAGAAATACAAACGAGATAGAAAAGATTTGAAGTTTTTGGTGAATTCCGAATCACTTATATTTTAGTCGTTTTTTATTATAAAATGTCTAAGAGTAACCCACATTTATACGTCTCCCTATCATAGCTACAGCTTGGCAAAAACGTCTTGAAACGGAACGAAATATCTCATTCATTCATTTCTATACAAAAGAATGAACGAATTTATTTATTGCAAAGATAGTGCTGCCCTCAACATTTTCTACTCTATTTTGCCACACTCTAAGCATTCCGAATCACTCATATTTTAGTCACAGAGATTTTCAAACCTGTAAAAGGTATATTTATTTATTTATTGGTTGACGAGCAGCTTTCGCTGATTTGTCTATTTCACACAGTCATTTTAAAGTCATTGCCATATCCCTTAGTCACATCTTTATCCCTCTTTCCCCCCCCTCTCTCTCTCTCATTACCTATAAAAGGTCCAATAGCCAACTCCACGGGAATGGCCCAGCCGGAACCGAGTGCTCCATTATACGTCTCTCTGTCGTACCCGTAGTGTGTGTGCATCGTTTCTAAGTATTTGAGCATGCATTCTGAATCACTTAGATTCGCCACCTGAAAACATATTATTTATTTTAGTTTTAAGATCATTTTTATCTGTTTTTCCTTGATTGTTAATTTGTGGTGGTAAGATAAATACCTATCTACTTATTTATCGTTTACCGTTTTTTTAATACGTTTTATACCGGTTTTAAACACCAAAACTCGTACTAGGCCCTTTGCAGCAACTGACATGACATCGTCCTCGTGTCAAAGTATGTTTAATGGCGCTTCTGATCCCGTTCGTTCATTTTATCCTATAAGTAGGTCTAGTTAATTATTGACAGGCGTCACAGCTCAGTCGGTAATAGCTCTGCCTTCCGTGCTATGGGCCGTGGGTTTGATCCCCACCAAGAACAAACATTTGTGCGTGCAAAACATAGATGTTTGTTCTATGTCTGGGTGTTCGTATGTATTATAAGTATGTATTTACAAAAAAAAAAAAGTATATAAGTATTCTATTAGCCATCTGGGTCCCATATTACAAGCATTGCTTAGTTTGGGACTAGAGGGTGTTGTGTGAAATGTCCCTGAATATTTATTTATTTAATTATTCGGGATAAAGAGTAAGCAAAAAAAAAAGTAAAAGTAAGTAAGTTAGTAAGTAAAAGTAAGTAAGTAAGCCTATGTGTTAATCCAAGTTACGAACTATTATATATTCCAAGTTTCATTCCAGTTTTTTCAGTAGTTTCGACGTGTTTGAAACACAAACATCCAAACAACTAAACATTCACATTTATAATATTAGTGGGATGGGCTTATTACTTGTTTGGTATATAATACAGGGTGTAAACAGACCTTCTGAACATTTTAAGCGGTAAAAGTACAAATTAACATGAAATATGTATACTTCAACCCCATGAAGATTTTGTATTTTACCTTTTTAAATTGCTGCTGTATCGCCTTCTTCAGAACTTTGGGTTTGATCGCTTCGAGGACAGATTTTGGCAGGAACTTATGTAGGCCGAACTCTTTCTCTAAGTATTCTATGTTGGACTTCTTGTCTAATGATATCTGCATATCTTTGCAGAAGTATCTGGGAACAACAAAAAAAATATTTGTCAATATTTTTTACTTTTGTCTATAACAATGCAATACCTTACAGCCCCCGTATGCCAATCTTTTGCTGTCAAGTTATATTTCACTGCCCAGTGTAATTTCTTCAGGTCACGTGGTACAATTTTGTACCACGTGATCATTCTTTTTAGACACTTGACAGCAAAATATGCGCGAAAACAAATTAAATGACATCATAATGTCACTATTTAGTCACAGAATAACTATGAGTTAGTATGAACTGACCATGATTTACAGCTTTGCAGTTCAACTGAGATTGGAATACCACTGCAGAGCAAGTCCACATGCTCTGTAAGGTATCGCATTGTATCCATCACTCGTTAAGTTTCATGAGCCTGTAATTGCACCAGGACCCCTTCAAACCGGAACACAGCAATGCGAGCATCACTGCTTGGCGCATGAAATAGGTACGGTGCTAGTACTTCCCCGGACGAGCTTGCACACAAAGAGCTCTACAACTACTAAAAATAAGCTTTTTTAACTACCTACCCCTAAAAAGGGTAAAAGACTTACTTTATCTCTAAACAGCATATTTGTATCGCCAAATCCTGATCGACCATAGGATGGTTGGCATTGAGGTAGTCATGTCGCACCTGAAACATAAAACCAGTAAAAATAAACAAACTAATCACATTTTAACTTCGGAAAATGGAACTAAAGTGCCTAAAGCTTAAGTACACACACACACACATAAACTATTTCTCTCACACACACAAACTGTCTCTCTTTCTCTCTCTCACACACACACACACACACACACACACTTCTACCTTAAATTAAGTATAAGAATTCGGGTCGGAGGAATCGGTTATCGTAGGGGTATATTTAGACCCCTACCCTTAACTTAGCCATTACTTAATAGATTGTAGTAAAACACAAATTAAAGCTGAAATCAGGAAAACTTTCATTCGAACTTACTTAACATTTGTGTGTGACATAGATGTTTGTTCTATGTCTGGGTGTTACTATATATTATAAGTATGTATTTACAAAAAAAAAGTATATAAGTATTCTACCAGCATCTAGTTCCCATATTACAAGCTTTGCTTAGTTTGGGACTAGAAGGCGTCCTGTGAAGAGTCCATGAATATATATATAACTTCAAAATTAAAAAATTCGTGATGGCCACTTTCCAATCTTTCTAACTTTTCAGTTTTCAGTGGTCAATTAGTTCTACCTGATCATAGTAGTAGTGAAAGGTCACGCGGTCAGCATCACACAGCTCTCGAAGGTTGGCTGGTAGATACCGCACGCGCAGTTCTAACCGCCACTCGCTCGCCGGCCACTTTGCGAGGAGCTCCGACACCGGCGTGTCTTGGTGGATCCATCGGATCTGGAAGAGATGGTTAATATTGGCATTCTACAATGGGTGAGTTCATGCGCTGATTCCACGGCATAAGTACAATAGAGGCTTCTTCATGTTGCTTCTACTTTCTAGCTAGCCATCTGCAAAGGGTATCTAGTCTAGTCTCTGTCGCCTGACTTGATAAACCACTGTCCGTTATACAAACACTTCTACAAGTCCATGATAGTTTACTCTTTAGTTGTCGAAAGGATCTGCTCTACGAAAACAAACCCTAGACTATAGACCTTAAGACAGATCCATATTGCTCAAAACCTGTAAGCACCCATAATGTATCTTTAGTGATTGAAGGGTGTCAAGTCTCCTTATCTAGGAGGCATCTAGTGCTGAAATACTAACTATATCTATTGGTCTTGATTTACTGCAGAAGTATACCTTCCCTGGGCAGTTTCCTGGACCGTCTCTAGTCCCTAGCCTGGACCACCCACTATTTTGCCAAATTAATAGTTAGATTGGTGGCACTAAAACAGAAATGGACTCTCAACTCCAGGCCAACGTGCTAGTGAAATAAGAAGCATACCTTCCCGCTGAGCAGTTTCCTGGCCCGAAGCGCGTAGCATGACGAGTAGACCCTGTCTCCAGTCGCTAGCCTGGACGCCAGCAACCGCAGCACTGATTTGACATCCTCGTCAGCGGACGCACGGACCACATTGAACCCGCCGTTGGGAAGGTGGATTTTTAATGTGGACTGTTCACCCGCTCCACCTTCAAAAGAGAAATGGAACTGTGTTAAAATCGGAATGAAATATGAGGTAATAAACGATCCTGTCAGATTTTTTGATGAGAAATGGTTTTCTATGAGAAAGTGATAAGAGAATCTGATGATCCACTTGAAGTTAAATGGTTTACGTCTGTTTGAAATAACTATGCATTAACTCAGAGGCTGTTCATAAAGGCAGTGCCTTGTGAGATATAGCACTATATCCATTACATACTTTGAGACGTAAAACGTGTCTCATGTGACTATACAGTCAGTTTGTATAAAAACTTCAATATATTTATCGTTTAATAGGTATAGAACGGCACCTAACACTACCTACATACCACGTTACATGTTTCATTGACAAAAATAAACAGCTATTTTCTTCAAAACATTGCACAGTAGCCACGCCTCTCGTCTGCCTTAAACGGATATCCTATTACAATTTATTAATATTAATTTACACACCACTGTTTTCCTTCCTACCTTTTAAGGACCTCGTTTTATAAGCTTGAAAGTTGATGCTACGGGTAGAATGACTTCATTCCTTTTGTCCCGAGGGAAACGACGTGCCTGCACGTCGTTTCCCTCTACACACTTGTGTACACTTTCCACAATGATATTCGAAATTAACATTGTTCAATGATTCTTATTTCCAGATGTTTGTAACCAGCATTATACTAACGAACACTTTTAGAAAGCTTTTCCTACGCCCTTTTTTACGGCGATCCCGGCAGTCACGAATGATAAGGCTCTATTGGCCCTTTGGGAACACTTCGATTTATGTCTGGTGGAACGATCAGGTTTAATAAGCTGTTTGGGGGATGAATTATTGGAAAGGTACATGGATTATATTTTACTTGGATCCAATATTTCAACCACGTTTTGAGACGATGATGTTAGTAAGTACCTAAATAATAAAACCGGATTTTTTTTAATAAAATTTTGATTCCTATTTTGGGTCACACCCTTAGGTCACAATTCTGTATAAATAAAACAAACTTTCCAGTATAAATGATTCCCGACTAGTCTCGACTCACTTAGTATCCGTAAAAGCAGTTCATATACTCAAACTATTGTTAATACATGTATAATTATAATTTGTATTACGCGTAACGGCGTGTAGGATAGTCTGTGACTTTCATCCAGTCTCACACATAAACCAATAACTAATAAATCATTTTTCCAATAAATAAATACAGTAATTTACATGCAAATCGCACGCCACAAGACGAATAATGCCGGCGCGCCGGATGATAGACATGTCATATTAATGGAGGCTCCATGCAAATTCGCACAATATCGGTGACAGTAGACTGCCCCTTTTGGGGTAGGCGCTTGTTAATGAACTACCCACATGCCCACATTATCCTATACGATGTCAAATATTGGTAAAGGCGGGGATAATATTTACCTACAAAAGAGGATCAATGTGTCATTTTGACGGAACTATTTTTTCTTTTTTAACCGACTTGATGTTTGTGTCATTTATGAACCGATTTCAAAACTTCCTTTTTTATCTGAAAGGGTATACTTCCAGGTTGGTCTCATTTCATTTTCATCAAAATCGGTTCAGTAGTTTGGGTTAGGTATAAATAGAAATAACTGAAAAAAATATGCCAACCACGTGCACGAAATTGCGTATTTTGCTTTCCTGTGACTTTTAAGTGGTGTTTATAGTCTCTAGAACATTCCCAATGAACTGTCATCATCATCATCATCATCTGATGATGATGAAGCTAGTAATCGAATTGAAGTCGGTGTTTCTAGTATTTTATACTTATAAATTATTTATGTGATTGAAAGCTTTTGGTGAAACCGTCGCCTATTTATTTATCGCATTCTGACTTCACTATCACAGACACCTACAGAATAGCCACAATTGAAAACGTAACAACGCGATAGTTTATTATAAAATTACACAGGCAATTTCTTATTTTATGTCGAAGAAAGTCTACCATAACATCTATAGCAATCCTCTTTAAAAATGTGTTCTTGACAGCTTAACTAAAACGTACATTGAATTTAAAGAATAAAATATCTAGTCCTCTGTCAGAGTGTCGCTAACAGGTGCTTGTAAGGACTGCTTTACCTGACAGCCGGTAGAATGGCTTTGTCCGCAAGAGCCTGAAATTGAAACGAGAGAAAAGTGGACATCGTTTTAATTTTATTGGATTTAAAAGAAGTTTTTGTAACATGACTAGAGTGAGGAATTAAGTCGTAATAAAATTTATTAAATCACAGTAAATTAAATAGATCGGAAAGAAGAATTAGATCGAGATAAACTCCTTATTGTACACAAAGAAGAAACAGTACTTATACAAGGAGATTATAGGCCCTAACAGATATTAGGACTGTATGTGTGTGAGCATAAAAAGAGTTTTAGGTAGGTAGTAAAGTCTGAGATGAAAAATTATACAGATCATAAAAAACTATACCTGCTCCCTAGTTAAGATTCTTCATTCATTCATTCATACAAGTTTCGTTATCTATTGTAATGTTAAGGCACAGTAAAATGAGTAGGTAATTTGTCAAAAATCTGTAGCCTGTATACTTCATTGTAAATTAATGTGATGTTGAATAGGTACACTGAATAACATTCTAAGAAGTGATAAGTATGTCTCTGATTTAAACGAAGATTCTTGTATGTGATTGTACAAAGTAATCGTGATAATTTAAAACCAGTTCAGCGCCAGCGGTCCGTTTTATGTGCAAAATTAAAATAACTGAACGCTGTTTCGAACTTTATCAGAATCTCAGGAAATTAAACCGACCGCACACGAAATCTGATAAAGTGGTCTTGTAGATTGGTGATTTCATAAAAACCGGAGTGATATTGATTTGTTTTTTAAAGGCTGGAAATAAGCCCAACTAAAAAGGATTTATTAAAATCTGAAAAAAATTATTGAAATTCAAATCCTATTTAGCTAAAATGAGATAGGTAAAAAATCATATGAGTAGATTAGGTAGGTCGTTGACCTAAAAAAATAACCGAAGTCTGTAACAGCTTGCTTAGTCGTTGACCAAATGCTGACAGGAAGCATTCATGTCAGCGTTAGGATTTCGGCATCGTATAAAAAGCCTTCGTGTCAGACTACTAAAAGTACCGGATGGATCCAACGCCAGACCGAATAAATTCGGATAAATCCAAATCGGTCCGTAGAATTTGAATCCGGATGAACTCCGAACTCAGCATTAGAAGTTTTCAGCGTTTATAACTCTGAAACTACTGAACCGAACAGAACGCGGTTTTCAACGGAAGATAGATAGACATTTTGTTTGTTACCTTGCGCAGGCGCAGGTGGATGCCGCTTCGGCGAGCCGCCAGGTGGCGCTGCGTGCATGGCGCGCGCTAGCGGCCCCTCGCACCGCCCGCCGCCCTCCGGCTCATGGCTGTAACAAAGATATTACATTTTAGAAAAGAAAAGAATGAGGAAAAGGAAAAAAAGAGTATAGTATCGTCTCTCTTTTATCAGTTCCGCTGATAGAGAAAGCCAGTTCAAAAAGGCTAGAGGCCTCTTTGGAACTACATGCAGCGAAAAGGTGTAAAAGTAATGCTTCGACTGATTCGACAAATTGAATCATTTAACTTGTATAAAATAATACCTACCTACCTAAAATAATAAAACACGTAAAACAACTCCCAAAGTTAAGGAATTATGAAGATTTTTAAGGAAATTTTCGAGATACGAAAGAAACTAAAAAAAAATCCAAAATTGAAAGTCGAAAAACTGCTCGATTCAGACTTCAATGAATCGTTTTTCCCAATACGTATAAGAGTAATTAGAGTATGAAATAAAGGCTCAAGCTGTGCTCAAAATACAGGTAAGAATGTCAAAAACACGAGACTTTTTCAACGTTCAATCCAAAACAAATTGGACAATCGCGCGCGCAAATACCAACATGGTTTGTCCCTGGTCCGTGGAGGGCGTGAAAATATTTGCAAACCCAAATAAAACACGGCGAACGAGTCATTCTTTGGATGTAATTGAATTTTCGACGTGACTAAACATTGGCCCGACATATTTGCTTTATTTTGTTTGAAAATCGTTACATTATCCACATGTTAGGCACTTATCAACTGCTCGGAGGGAACATCGGTGCCATAGAGGTGAGAAATTACATACCAACCTGATATTTTGTTTAAAAAAAATACAGGTTTGTTTATACTTAGGGCGTCTTGCACCAGAATCACTAAACGTATTTAACAGCTAAATCGATTTAAATCTGACGTATTTGTATGACTTGACAACTCGCTAAATACTATTTAAGAGTTAAACGCGTTTAGCGATTCTGGTGCAAGCCGCCCCTAGTTAAAGAGAAAAATTTAATCATTTTTTGTCACATAAGTATCTACTCTAGCTGGGGAAACTTACGAAAGTATCATTTTATATTTTGTGGTGATAGAACGAAGTGCCTGAAGGTTTTATTCAGTTTTAGAATCTCGAAGATAACTTATTATGTGTGTCTTATGAGCAATGGGTTGGTTCAAAACACTTCGTAGACATATTGCTGGTACGAAAATCAGCGTAAATTCACTTAGTTTTCTAAAATAATTCTTGAGGAAAATAATCGACTTATTTTTAATATCACCAATGTTTTATTAATCCTTTTCCAATACACACAGCTTCACCAAATTAATAAGGGAAAGTACCAACTATGTTAGGGGAGAAATCCCCCACCTACCCCAGCTTAGTATGTATTTTAATTAATTCCTCGGGGAGGGAAAATGACAACATTTTTCTTGTTTTTCATGAAGTTTTCAATAAATTACAACGGAACTTTTGTTCACGTACAAGTGCCTAGGTAAAGGTTCAGATATAAATTAATTTCACAAGAGTCTACGCTTCTCATAACTTTTATCCACATTTCCCCTAAAGGGGTTCTCAACTTAGCGTCAGCTGTCAAAGATTGACAAACTTGTGGGAATTATGGAAGTTACCAAGTTTACATTGTTCGTAGGATTACTCTGAGCTGAGACAATATTGTTATGCTTGTAAGCAGAGCAAGCAATTAGTTTATGTAACTTGTGCATGGTGTAAGACAAACCATAATCATCAGCAAAATAAACACATTTCATTTAATTTCAGCCAGAAATTGACCATTACTTTACGCTTAGCATGAGCGCCCAGTGGTTACGATACACACGCGTGATAATTTTGTCGAATTGTTCTGTCAAAATGTAGACTTTTACACCATTTTGTAATCTATTACATTTATCTGTGGTAATGTTGTCAACAAAACGCGCATTCGTATAATAAACTTTAGACATTTCACATTTCTGGGTGACTATTATATCGTGTTTGTTAGGGACGAGATAATAGTCGATATATCGACAATAATCGACATGCTTAGAGAGTAAAAGATAGAGATACATTTATTTATTTATCTTTATTTTGGCACGCTCGGAAAGACTGGTAGACATTGCTCTTAGCATTAAGTCCTAGCACTACATGTTTCGTGTGAAATTTTATAATAAATATACCAGGTAAATTTATTAACCCCCGACGCAAAAACGACGAGGTGATATAAGTTTAACGTCACAGAGGTGTGTGTGTGAGGCAACGTAGCTAGCTGTGTTTGATGGAAATCGGTCCAAGATTCGGAGGTATTTTAAATTTTTAATTTAATTACTTGTTTTCAGTTCAAAGGTATGAAATGAAATTAGGTTAATTTAATTACGTTCCATTTTTCAACCCAATAGGAAGTTTTAATTATTGCAACACGACCGAATCGAATGTCCGCTGTGACCACAGTCAAGAGGGAGTTCCCCCCTTTTCCCCCTTTCTCCCATATCACCCTTTCCGCCCACACGCATCGATTGTGCATGTGAATGCATAATACTTGTACTCCGCAATGCCTGATACAGTCGTACCTATGGTACTCGCTATAGCTTGCCTAGATATAGAGTATCGTAGGTATGATGGTGTGGCGCGTACCCTGAATTGCCCAAGCCTATACAGGCCTACGTAAATGACATGCTATATAGGGTGGAGCAATAACATACTGATGATAAGAATAAATCGAACGGTGACATTTGAAATGCGATGCATCGCAAAATTGTGTACTTCAGAGGGATTCAAGATTTGATAGTATTAAAAAACTTTATTTCGTTTCGATTTCTTCAGTAGATAGATAGATAAGATAGATAGATAGATAAGTTTTTATTTCACACCAAAAAAAACACATAAATCTAAACTAAAAATAGAATAACAATATAAATAAACTAAAAAATAACTAAAATTATAACTATAAATATACATATTATGTGTCTCCGTGGTGGTGAAAAGGCCTAAGCTCAGCATATGCTACTGCATTTTGCATACAGTAGCGCTGGTCTTCCGCGTAAATGTCAGTACATGTAAATGCAGCGCCCCTAGCGGAAATTTTCAGGAACTACAAAACTGTATGGAAGGAAACGTAACGAAATAGACCCCAGCAGGTTTCTTACCCTTTTAGGACACAAAAAAATGAATAGTGTATTTTTGTATTAATAAACCATTCCTAAAATCCCTCAGTTTTGTAGAACCAACCTCTTAAAAAGATGTTTCATGGTTAACCATTTATACCACCATATAATCATAACCATGGTAGAGGATTTTCCACGAATAAACCGTTATTGACTGGTATTATAAAATTCATATTCGTCGCTACGCACATTAAGCATTATTTTTTAATTAGATTCTAAGCAATAGTCTATGTAGAACCACGTCCTAAATTCCGGTGAATGTAGGATATTTTGTAATAAGATTTACAAACAATAATTGCAATTGGACACCCTGTATCGATGCCACCCGCATTTGCAATGCAGATCGGCGCGTGTATTGTCTAAGATCTAAATGGGTTGGAGTGCATTTGAAGTCTGCAACTAGGTACCAGTCTGACTGTCTGGTGCGTCATGATCTGAGTTTCAGTGGACGATCACGCCAGTAAGCAGGTACAGTGAACGAACCTTGGTAGAGGACAGCGGGGCTGAAAGAACCGATATGTAGTGTTTGTTTACTAACTTAAAGAACCTAGAAGCTAGTAAGTAGGTAGGTACCTACTTTAAGTATTATATACATAACCTATATAAGTATAAAATATTGTATGCCCGAAACGGGTAGGCTGTTGAAACTTTTAACGATATCTTTTACAGGTTTACAATAAATGATTCTTATTCATTTAAATAGACTTAAGACTCTCCAACGCACCACAGATAATATAAACTATAGTATACGCACGTTAGACAGAAAGGCATTATCCTTTTTGACAGTGACAGTTTGGTAGGTTGACAACTGACATTTTTTAGTGTGTCCGCTCATTGATAGGTGGCGCTAGTCGTCCATAATTTAAGCATTTCCGTTATAAATGTGAACCCAGAGGTAGAATACTTCAGGATCATGAAAATACTTTTCAAAACTTTCAATATAAATACTGAAACAGAAAGTCTTCAGACATTTTAGTTTCAGTACTTACGCACATTTTATGAAGCGATCAATTTTAAACTTTATACTCAACCGTAATAAAAGTGTAAAGCTGATTTGATGAATTTTCTACCCCTAAAGTTAGGGTGGGCTTAGGTTTTGTTATTTCTTTGATAGCTACATACAAGGAAAAACTTTGCTTACGGAACCGTGATAGGGTTGAAAATTCGTATAATTTTACCCCTATGTCCCCCACGTAGGTTTTAATTTCTTTGGTACCGGAAGGGGTATGATTTATTCCTTTTTTTGGGGATGGCAGCAGATAAGTAGACATTTTTAATGTGGTTTTTGGTTCCTCTTTCCAAGGGTTTTGCAATTTTACGAGTAGCGAAATAAGGTAGAGATTTTTGCGGATTTCTGAATTAATAAATACGGTAAGGTCTCTGTAAAACTAATTTTATAGAAGTAAGAATGGCTTGTTTTATTTTAGCTTTTTAGCCTATTTTTAATGGCTTTATTTTTGTTTTGTTTGTTTGTTTGTAAGGTAGGTAATGTTGATGTAACTAAGAAAATGATTTTAAAAACATCAGTAATACATAGCTACCTAATTTCTAGGTATCCTAAGCTATGTTTCATTATGATGAAAATAGATTTTCAGGACGTAATCTCAATATTTGTAAAACAAGAGACGAGACGAAGTTGTGGGCGGTTCATTACATTTTTAGTTAATTTTTTATGGCAATCGTTCGGAGTTGGACATTTCTGCTAGTCACAAATAAATACAGCTTAATATAATGTCTCTACATATTTAGATACCTACTCTGTGAGTGTGGTCATTTCATTCAACATTAAAAAAAGGCGTGGGTAGGACAGGTGTAGCATTTAGGCCACGAACGTGTAGATACTAATTGCATAAGAAATATCAATAGCCTTTAGTGTGAAATAAATAAAGGTGATATTCGAGTCATTGACCATGAGGTAGGTAGTGAGTGCAATGTGTGTCATTTCTATAATGACGTAATCAGTAGTAACTAGTTGCTTATCGATTATTGTCATCGATTATCGATCGATATCAATTCTTGCGACGAGTCAAGATTTTAACAGTGTGAAATTAATTTGTAAATGAAATGTAATGGTTTATTTGCTAGAAACATGGTTATAAGTTCTTATGGTATAGGTACATATAGGTTTCACATATTACGCGCCTTTATTGCTTCTGAGCTTAGTATATCTAGCTATGACAATGCAACTATGTCATTATAGGTAAGTATAGGTACTAAATAGCAATGCTTGAATCATATAGACCGGCTAAATAAAGTTCAAGTTTAAAAATACACAAACGAAGCGCTAGACAAAAAGTATTGCTCGTAAACCTCGTAAAACGCCAAATGGTTCGCGTCTATCGAAATAGAAAGTTAGTACAAACTATTATTCAATCTGTGTAACTCTTCAGATAAATCATGAAGGTCGAAGACCTCTTTGTTTGGGTGATCTTAGATCTACAAGATTTTTCACTTCTTCATTCAATGTTTATAACAAAAAATGTAGGTATGCTTCGCATTATCTGTCTTTTCAAATAATAGGAGTATTAGATACCTATAAACATTTCTTTCGTGATTTCACAAAAGTAACTAAGGTTTCCTCATCTCTCAGATGTAACATACAAATTCATTTTATTTAACACAAAAAAAAACTAAATCTTGGACGGCCTAAAACTCGATTTTAACAATCATAAAAATCGCGGAAAATGATATAATGTTGATTTGGCGAGCGAAGCAGCAGATTTTCTAAATCTATGCGACGTTACGGAGGAAACATGGCCTCATTGTTATGAAGTTTAGTATTACCTACTTATCACTGCATTGCAGAATACCTAGTCATCCCAGGACGACAGTTTGTCAATAATCTGATGGCGACAGGGCCTGAATATTCATAGAGTTATTTTATGCAACGAATTTGCAACGGAAATTATTTTTGCAGAAATTCACGGAAAGGAAAAATGTTCGCAGGGCTATGGAGAGATGAAAAAAATTAATTGCGCGAAAATGTTAGGAAAAATCCACGCAACTATGTCGTTTTTTTTTACCCTTCTACGCTAAACATAAGGAGCATGGTGAAAAAGCTATAATACTAGAAATTATTTGATTACATTTATACCTATACAACCTTATTACGCCCAGCCAGACTCAGCCAAGACTATAAATAAATAAATAAATAAAATAAAATAAAATAAAATAAAATTCGTTTATTTCAGGCACGGTTACAAAACAATGCAATGCAGACCCATATCACAAAACATTAACATTAACTAAAATAGAATAAAAATAAAATAAACAATAGAATAGAATTAGAGGTAGAAATCTATATACCCAAGTCATTTTTTATTCTGGTCCATGTGGACAGAAATCCAGTGCCTGAATATGGGATTGGCCAGATAGTCAGACACAGCCCCCAGGATAGTGTTGTTGGAGCGACTCAACCGATTCCAGAATGCCGCTATACGAGTTCTTATTATAGCAAAGAAATCAGGTACTCCCGCCTCAGAGAACATGCTTGACGCGCTGCAGTATCTTGGCAATCTCATAAGAGCCCGGTAGGCATTATTGTACTGGACCCTTATGGTACTGAAGGATTTTCGCGTGTACTTAGACCATAGTTGACAGGTGTACATACCCATACAGTAAGCCTTAAACAAAGTATTCTTTACTTCCGCACTGCAGTTAGCGAAGCGGCGAGCAAGCATGTTAGCCCTGACCGCGAGAGCTCTCCTCTCTCTCTCTATGTCATCATCATCTTTTAATGATTCCGTCAGCAAGTGTCCTAAGTACTTGAATTGCTTGACCATTTTAATGATCGTGCCTCCCAACCGCACCTCTGGCACTTTCTCCGGACCACGTCCTGACCTGAATATCATCATTTCGGTTTTTATGACGTTGTACTTTAATCCGTGAGAAATCGCATATTTCTCACAGATTAAAAGTAGCTTTTTTAAACCCTTAACTGAAGGACTGAGAAGCACCATATCATCTGCGTAACTTAAGTTGTTGACGCTGACGTTGCCCAAATGACAACCTACCCTAGCCCCTCTCAGCCCCCCAATCAGATCGTTTACATAGATGTTAAACAGGTCAGGAGAAGTCAGCCCCCCTTGACGAACACCGCATTCTAGCCCATAATCACTAGAAGTCGTGTCGCCCCATCTAACATTGTTTACTTGGTTTCCGTACCAATATCGCAACAGATCTACAACATATTTTGGTACTTGCGCTTTCAATAATTTGGCCCAGAGAATATCATAATTCACTAGGTCAAATGCACGGCTTAGATCTAAGAAACAAGCATAGACAGAAGTATTCTGTGAAGTGTAATAATTCACAGTGCTTTTTAAGCTCATAATTGCAGAATCTGTTGAGAGACCAGGACGGAAACCAAACTGCGCATCGTCAATACTTAAGTGTTGAACTAGGTCGGGATAGATAAGTCGCTCCAACACTTTACCCATAACTGTACCTAACGAAATAGGTCTATAATTAGAAGACGAGCTCAAGTCTCCGGTTTTATTTTTCACAATTGGTACAACTATTGTCCTCATTAGATCGTTCGGAAGATAGCTATACCTTATGCATAAATTGTAAAATATACATAGGTGTTCGTAAATACTGTCACTAGCCCAGAGAATGTGCTCAATAGATAGACCATCGTGTCCCGGCGACTTGCCTCGCTTCATTTTCTTAACCGCCATTTTTACATCTTTCTTAGTAATGGGTTCCGGGTGCTCATTCTCACATAAAACTGACTCACCAGCCAACACACTACTTACGGGCTGCGGGTCTACTTTAAACCTGTTAGCAAATACTTCCGCTATGGGCAATGCCTCTTGTAAACCGTCTATTGATACCGGCAAATTTTGTTTAAAGTTAAGTTTTTTAGTTGCATTCCAAAATTGCGAAAAATTTTTACTATTTCTGTGTTCTGCTAATATATTCATTTTTATCATTTCCTCATTTTTTTGGCACCATTTGACTTTATTTTTAAATTCAGCACGAGTACTACGCATTTTATCAAATATTTCACCTTCTGACGGTTTACCTGCCAATACCCAACGGCTGAAGTGCAACCTGGCGGCCTGATGGCTGTCTCTACTTACTACTACTATAAACTTAGTATTCAATAGATGGCGCTACAAACCTGTAATAATCAGGTTGTTGCACTGAACTGTATGATTTGTATGCTAGATTGTTATTCATTCATTATGGAAATCATAGTACGGCCACCGTTTACGAACCTAAATATAAACTTGACCAAGCTGTTTAGGAATCTTTAGTGTCCACTTACTTACCATTGAGATGTAATAGTTTAGGGCTGGTTAAGGATTTAGGGCTGTCACGTTAGTAAGGAAAATTTGAAAAAAAAAATGGCTAGTAGAGTAGGTACTGGCAACCCTTATGTTACCAAGCTGTTTACTGGGTAAAAGGAACGTTTCCTTTCTAACGTCTAAGGGGTAGTCAGTCAGAGGCACATCTTTATAATATATTTAATAAACAGGAAGTTTATATCGTTTTTTAAATCAGCGATTAAAAGTTGCAAATTTTTAATAAAACTCCGAATAACTATGCTTTGTGTCGTCGCTTCATAGTCCATCGAAATATTCTACCGTATGTTTTCATAGCTCGTTTATTTTTCACTATAAATATGGTTAGTTTTGGCACAAAGAAAGATTTATGATTGTGAATATTTAAAACGAGAGGCGAAAACTATTCTACTCGATCTTCACCGCGCGCATGCGAAACGATGTCGTTATTAGGTTTACTTTACTGACAACACCAACATTCTGCTCTATTTTACTGACAACACCAACAATCTATACCAACTCTAATTGTTGGTCAATCAATACGTCAATAACTTAAGTTTACGGACAACTTGATATCATCTAAGACCTTTGTGGACTTTGAACATTCTGCTATGGACAAAGTTCAATAATCCCAGTGTTTCGCAGGAAAACGCCCACGTGCTATGGATTCTGAGATGGCATTCAATATTGTACCCTTTATTTGTAGCAAGGATAGACTTCAGACAGAAGCTTTTATGCAGACTAACTACTATAATAATATCTACAAAGTGCAAAATGTGCAAATAAATTCATTGTAGGTACTCTATATAAGGAACTTTTTTCATGTCGGTACCCTGGGCCATTTTTTAGATGGAGTAGGCTTGCTCAATACCTTTCATCCTCTCGGTCCAGTCGACCTTATAGCGTGAGGTATTATCGAAATACAATCATCAAATTATTACAAAACATACATTAAAGACATTTCCTACTAGATATCATAAATTGCAAAACAGAAGTTGGCAATAAAAAAAACGAT
Source organism: Gandaritis pyraliata (assembly GCA_947859175.1). NCBI lineage: Eukaryota > Metazoa > Arthropoda > Insecta > Lepidoptera > Geometridae > Gandaritis > Gandaritis pyraliata. The sequence goes on along the minus strand of OX401874.1, from coordinate 3,751,233 downwards.
AAACAGATAAGTTATCTACCAACTTTGCATCACGCTACCAATGTTTCGGTCATCAAGTTGACGTGGTCAGGTGATCGCAGCCATGGATGATAAAATAACAATTACTAATCTGATTTTGGGCTATTAGCAAGGGTATGCCAATCAAAGTTGAACTGCAAAGTTTTAAATCATGGTCAGTTCATACTAACTCATAGTTATTCTGTGACTAAATAGTCACATTATGACGTCATTTGATTTGTTTTCGCGCATATTTTGCTGTCAAGTGTCTAAAATGAATGATCAGGTGGTACAAAATTGTACCTCGTGACCTGAAGAAATTACACTGGGCAGTGAAATATAACTTGACAGCAAAAGATTGGCATACGGGGGCTGGTCAGCCACCTACAATCCCACACCAGCCTTTTGCAACAAGATGTAGGTACATACAACGTGAGAATGTGGAAAGAGATAAAGTATCCACATTAACATTATTATTATTATTATTATTATATAATATTTAGCCGTCTGTGTCCCACTGCTGAGCAAAGGCCTCCCCCCATTCTCTCCACACACTCCGATCCTGGGCTATACTTTGCCAATCTGATAAATAACGGTCAAGCTCGTCGCGCCACCTTCTTTTTGGTCTGCCGCGTCGCCTTCTTGCTGGGTCAGGATGCCATTCAGTGGCAATCCTTGCCCACAGCTCACCTGGCATACGGCAGACATGACCAGCCCAATCCCACTTCAGCTTAGCGGCTTAACATTAACACATTAACATTATTATAAAAAAAAATGCGAGCGAAAGTGTATGTTTGTTATTTCACGGCTGAACCAATTTTGATGATTGACATGGTTTTGTAACAATTTTTGTAAACACTATACTAGAACGAGCTTTATGGTTTTTTTTATCGCTAAATTTCCTTCCTAACAAATTTAAACAAATAGATAATTAAAAAAGCCATACAAGCTACTAAAAATATTGATTATTATTTTAATTAACATGTATAAATATGCAAGTTTCGATGAATGCTGTATGGAATTCAATATTTAAAAAAAATGTTAGGAGAAATCGAAGTTTACGCAAAATGTGGACAAAGCAGTGGGCTAACGTTTCTATAAACTTATCTTAATTATTGCTGTCGTAAGAGTTTAATTTAATTAAGCGCATGAGTTTATCCTTGATATTTTGACCCACCTTTCTAACTGGCTCAAACAATCTACGTTTAAATTAATTACCATATTTGCCATCATAAATATAAAGATGTCAAATATTTTACATGATATAAAAACCGCGAAAATCGCAAATAGTTTCCAAACTTCTATAATTGGTTTGAAGGGTATGTGTGCCGGACGTGCCGGTGTAATTACAGGCACATGAGACATAACACCTTTATGTCTCAGAGGGATGGGTGCAGTGCAATGCATCATAGGGCACGTCCTCAATGGACGTGCTCAGTGAGACAATGCATTGTAATAGGCCGGGGTAACCGCTTAACATCAGGTGGGCCATAGGTTTGTTCCATTATTTAGTTGTAAAAAAATGCATTTATTAGACACATTTTTTTAGATATTAATTTGTCTTTATTGTAGTTATACGGTACACAAAAAGGATATATGATAGAAATACATGAAAAAAAAACCTACAAGAAAACTCCAAAATTTTTATTTTCTCTGAAACTTCTTCAACTTTCTAAGCTTAAATTAGTAATGGGACCAATATAGGTCAACATTACAAGGGTCATTACCCTCCAATAAAATGGTACAACAGTGGTACCCATCCTACCCGTAATTAAATTCAACCTCTTCAATGGGTTGACGATAGCTTTTATTGTTTCACAAATTGCCCGAAGCCGTAAAAATAATGAGGGTATTTCTATCGGAAGCCAGCTCACTAAGGATTGAGGGCTACTTAAATAAATGGACATAAAAACGGTACTGAGGTAATGGTCGAAAACCATAATCTTGTTACCAAAAAATCTCAGCGTAAATTTAAGAAAAAGTGTTTCACCTTTTGGATTGATAAGCAATTCTTAATCGAGAAAGACAAGATGATAAATTCGTTCGTAAACATTATCTTATCTTTATTGGAAGCAGAGTTAACAGGTAAACTCATATTACGCTCATACTGACCACTGGCTCATAGTAGACCGTCCAAATATCTCTAATGCTACCTTTGAAGCATGGAAATGTTTAGATTAGACAGCAGTACCACTGTTGATCATTGACATGAAAATTGTTATTATAGTGTATCAGAATTATTTAACAAAACCAAATAATATATCTCATTAACTGTGTAATATTATTATGAATAGCATCCTACAATTAATTAATCTGTTACTCTGTTCTTACTTGACTTGTTTTTATATTAATTTCAAAATTTTTGCATGTAATTTTTTTTATTTGACATTGTATTGATCAATTATTTCTATTGGGATTATTATTAAAGTTTTATTTTATTGTATACCAATCTTGGTTAACATAGTGGACTCTATTATAAAATTATGAACTGTAAAACCTATGTTACACAATAAACAATAATTTGAATCGTTCTTAAAGATTGTAGATAGTGACCACGCAGTATTAGCTGATTAGGTTGCTTAGGACACACAACAAGAGCTTTGACTTAAAATTAAGTTGGTGGTTTGTTTACTACACTTTCTTTCAAAGGGTTTTTTTTAATTTCGTACTCAAAAGAATCATTTAGTCTAGCTTAGATCTTTGATCATATACATATAACTAGGTGATTCTAGGTGCCCAGTTTCACGCAATCATGGCCTAGAGGAAAGGACAAGAAACTATAGCATTATAACCAAAACAGAAAGCATTTAAACCACCCTGCAGGGGTATGCCAATCAAAGTTGAACTGCAAAGTTGAATTGCAAAGTTTTTAATCATGGTCAGTTCATACTAACTCATAGTTATTCTGTGACTAAATAGTGACATTATGACGTCATTTGATGTGTTTTCGCGCATATTTTGCTGTCAAGTGTCTAAAAAGAATGATCACGTGGTACAAAATTGTACCACGTGACCTGAAGAAATTACACTGGGCAGTGAAATATAACTTGACAGCAAAAGATTGGCATACGGGGGCAGCTTGTTCAACATCGAGTTCGTTCCATCGTAAATTGGTATTTTTTTGTTCCCGATTCTGAAATTAATTTGTCGAAGTTATTTTATCACTTCTAATAAAACAGCCGAGACACTGGAGGAACGTCTTTCCTTTGTTAATGAGCTTTACTAAGATCCTTGACGTATATAAATCTCTATCTCTATCTATCTCTATCTCTATCAATTGAGGCTCTGTTCATAGAGTTGTTTATTATTCGATATTAAAGTGGTTTTTTTATTATATAGAATCGCTTTTTTACTTAAAATAGATCTTGTCGTTAGTTTTTTCATTACAAAAGGATTTGAACTGCTATATTTTTATTCATAAAGTGGTTAATAGAGTATTTATGTGCTTATTTCATTACAATCATCTCCGCGATGTAGTCATGCAATTCGTCCGAAGTCGTTGAGTTATTGTTATGAAAGTACCTTCATAAATACAATACGTAATCGTAATTTCTCTCTGTAAATAAATGTACATAACAAAACAAAACTCATCATTTCCCTGCCCTTATCCTACGCTAGGTGGGGTCGGCACAACATATGTCTTCTTCTTCCACGCCTATCATTTGTCAAAATTTTGCTACTTTACAAAACTAGATAGATAGATAGTTAGATAGATATATTCTTTATTGTACTCTCCACTTAAACTAATACAACAATAATACAGATTCTTTAGGAGGTAAGTACAATGGGCGGCCTTATTGCTAAAAGCAATCTCTTCCAGGCAACCTTTGGATGGACAGGATCTAATACACAAAAACAAGGACTAGTTTAGATAAATTAAAAACAAATCAGTGGATAGCTGAAACAAACCTTTTTGACCGCACCCTGGTGTACCGCCAAGTGTTGCTGCTATAATGCCCAGAGCTGGACGGACACAGCAACAGCTGCAGACTATTCGGCCTGGGCTGCCGCTGCTTCTTAACCCTCAACTTCACCACCTCTTCCTTCCTCTCTTTCTTTTGCTCAGAGTTAATTGGAGGCTTGGATACACTCCAACGGTTCTCGAACCCAAACTCTTCCAAATTCAAATGATCCAGTCTATCTTTGACAATACTTCTCGATCGCAACAAGTCTGGGGTTGTATCTTTGCGACGGAACTCGATGGGGGAGAGAGGCGGTTTTCTGGGCTCGAAGACCACTTTGGAGTACTCGTTGCTTCTTCGCCAGAGGCGCGGTGATAGGGGCCAGAACCGCCCCTGGTTCTGCCCTGACTCCATCACCATTTTTTAATTCGGAACACTTGATTCACTGTTTCGCTTCGAAATTCACTTGACTTTATCGATGTTTTCTAGAAAGACTGAAGGTAAGCCAAAGAATCTGGGGTGAGCTCTCATATTATTCGTAACAATAACACTACTATGTTCTGTTACCCACTTATTTCTAGACTACATACCTATGAGAAAGTTTTTAGAAATATTTTATCGAGTAATTTGACATCAAAAACATTCTCAGTTCACCAATTTTATTTTGAATGCGATAGACAACGATGAACAATGAAAACGAAAAATTTTCAAACAATCACAACACGAAGTCTAAATTTACTATGACTGTCACGTCTACCACATCCTACTTCCATTCATAAACTATTCAATAGTTGCACTCGTATGACCATTCACAGAGAGTTCAATTCACTTTATATTAAACACTAAATCCTGCGTGACTTTTTGATCTGAGTCATTTACGAACTATTCTAATAGGCACAATTTAAGAATAATTACCAGACACAAAAAGTATCAAGACTTCAAGACCTTTATGATTTTTTTCCGTTTTTTTTTTAAACTGGGTAGTTCTCACTGCAGTATCACACGTCTACCACATCTGAGAGTTCAATAACGACTGTTCAATGACCACATAACACGGTAAGGAGGTTGCAAGACCCCACGCAATCGATCAACTATCAAGGATTGATAAACTATCAATGAGTAACTCAGTCAGATCAGTCAGATAACTGGAGTAGGTATTTGTTATTGTTTTGGTATTACCAGACGGATTGCCGAGGCATTTGTGGGTGTGTCAATTGAAATACTCGTAATAGGTATTGAGTGAAGGTGTGTCAATCAAAGATCGAAGGGCACGTATAATATAACTAATATATAACTAATATAATTCTAAATGATCCTTGTGATTTTATTGAATAAAGAAATTTTGACTTTGAATTTAATAGAATAGAAAAATACTCTGAATGTTTTTTTGTTTAGAAAAAAGAAGGTTCTGATGAAATAAATTAATTCTATATCTTTAAAAAAAGTTTAAGTACTTGTATGAGTGTTTGCGTAACCTTATCAGGTGGGCTATCAGCTTGTTCCATCAATAAGTTTTAGAAAAAAATATACAAGTGCAAATGAGAGACTGATACCAACAAACATACAATTTCTTTTCTATTTGTAATAACGACTGTTTTATTAAAATCCCAAGGTTGCAGACGCTATGACTAATCACAAAGATATTGTCCGTTAGAAGTCTAAATTATCATAATTTATGTATTAAAAATAGCACGGTTAATAAGCCCAAATTGGAGCGGTCTGCTGTCATAAAACAATGAAGCTAGATCAACGGGCATCAATAAAATCAAGGACAATAACCGAATGAATCAGTTCAATCATTTTCTATTCCGTGCCAAAATGACAGACATTTTGAATTTAATATACATTCTTTTGGAAAAACTGTCCGCTTAAATGACGGACAGAGGCCATAAATAAGAAAAGAAGAAGAACAATATAGGTTTGCAATTTTATTAGGCCATAGATGTAGATGAACCTCAAACAAAAAACGTGCGGTCATAAATGAAATACAAACGAGTTATTTACTCATAACTCCCTGGTCAAATTTCGATGCCTCTTTGCACCAAGGTAGAGTTGAAGTATCCCAATATAAATACTACACTGGTATCGCTATTGATTCATAGACCACTTTTATATAAAGATTTGCCCAGTCTCCTTTGAACCATAAGCAAGAGCGAGTGACAGCTAGTGATGGGAAGTGACAGATAGCCATAGACAGTAATAGCTTCATCGAACACAACACTAGCATACTAATCTGCTGCCGGAAGTTATAAATTGTCATGCAGTTCAGAAACTATGGTAATATTGTAGGATAATATGTATCACCATTTACTACATAATATTGTAATAACTATGCGATACCGTAGGTTTGATGTGTGAAGCAAGATTGAAACAGAAATGTCATAAAACTTGTAACTCGATACCCTCCTACACCTTTCTGTCTGAATATTTCAAGATGTCGTAGATTTTTATGCAGGTACCGTTTTGTGCTGAAATGTCATTTTGATGCGATGCGTGTCATGAAAATCTTGACGTCAAAGATCCAAATTCATGAAAAAAATGTACGTAACGCATTTTTCTTTGGAAATAAAATGATTGTTGTATTCATTGTGTTATTGTTTTCGATACAGATTGACCTACAAACTTCCTTGTTTGTAAAAATGCGTTTATTTAGGTCGGTACGTCATTTTGACGTATTCTTGTGGTTAATTTAATTCTCAAGCTCAAACAAGTTGAATCACAAGTTGAATGACTAGTTATAAATTTATAAATATTATCCTAAAAATATTTCAAGCATTAAGTAAGTACTTACCTTACTTTTTATTTTTAAGATTTTTAGATCTCAAAAAAAATATATTTCTCTAAATTTTATTATACTTTACTTATACGGTACTTTTGTTTTCGACTAAAAAAAACAGTTCAATGATCATCATTCCATAGACACTCAATTCGGCGAAACTGTTTACCGTCTCATCAAGCAGAACGCTATCAAATAAATCTAAGCTCGAACCATCTTGAATCAACACTACTGGGAACACACACAATCGCCGGAAGACCATAGCCTCATAAACAACCGAAAATCACCCTTATAACCAACCACATAAAGCTTATAACAGAATCATTAGAGCCGAGCTGGTATCACCGACGGGAATTGCAAGCAATTAACAACCTTATTTCCAAAGCCAAAAAGCTAACAATTTAAGTTACTCATACAATCAAAAGAAATTGAGCTTTATACAGACGTGAAAGGGGAGAAAATGATGTGAGCTAGTGGACAATGGTGTTCGTAAATGGTTCTGATACTGTATGCATTGATTACAGTCGCCAACAGCTGGAAATTGGAATCTCCTTCTAAAGGCGACACGACATGGGTGACTCCGTAGTTAGTATTAGAACGGGGGGATAGTAAAGATTGGAATATTACGTTGGTTTACTAAAAGCAATGTTATGTGCTATTTTCTCACGGTTAAGGATGGACTATTGCTTCTTGTTCTTCTTTTTATTGTGGCAGCCCTAGCCCTGCTAATTTATGGGCAATAAACTGTCAGCGCACCTGTCAAACGTCAATGTCAAATAATCAATACTGACAAAATTGTCTGTCAAAATGATAGAGGCCATAAATAAAAGATGAAGAAGTTTTTAAACCAGTCAAATATATTTCTGAACTCATATTAAAATTTGTAGATTTTGATAGTGTTAAATTCTGTTTATTCTTGACTATTTAATTTTTGTTTTTATTAACCCTTGACGAAACTCCCAAAACTCGAACTCTTGAAGAACGAACGATATGAAATGGATGGTCAAAATTTGAAATGCGTTTTACAAAACCAGATTCATTAATTGCTTTTGGGAGAATGGAAGTCCCACTATAACGGAGTGATTACTTATATCTTCTTTAGTACATCCTCCGAAAACGTTTACTCTGTAAATCGCACTTAGCTGCTTTTAGTAGGTATTTACTTAACATTTACCTACTGTTATCGACCTCTAGCGAGCGACTGCATTGAGCACAGCACGAATCGAGTTCACATCCTGCTTAGCTCAACTAGATTGTCGCCACAACTCAATACATGTCATTCTATTTACATGAACAAACATAAAACTTTTGAACCAATTCTTTTTATTATATTTTATACATTAATAGATAAATATTTGACTGCAATCTCACCTGATGGTATATGACGATGCAGTCGACGATGTGGTACATTTGTCTAAAAGAAACACAGACGCCGACAAAGAGTTCTACTCCTTGGCGGTCCTCATGGTAAATGTTGAGGCAAAGCGCTTGGAATTTAAAAACATTGATTTAAATAAATAATCAATTACCCCATAACACTCCCGAATTTGTAATCGTTGGAGCTGAATACTTAATAGCCCCTCAATATACCTACGTCACTTTACTTTGACGTGTCATTCAGCATCCAAGCTTTGACTATAAATTACAGCGTCAATATTAAATAGGGCATCTGCTTGATCCATCAGTATTTTTCATTAAAAAAAAATAAGTAGGTACAAACTGCCAAGATTCTCACATTTCCATAAAACAAACAAGGGCCTAAAAACTAAATAAAAGACAACTAATAAGCTTGGACTCGCGCCACTAGCAATCCAAATGACAAAACTCTAGAAAGAATAACAAAATATTGAACGGCTACAATTACAAGCTATTCGTTTCGCCAAATCGTTAGGCAACAGTTGGCAACATCTGATTATGAAAATGAGTTCTAAACGGTAAACGTTTGAAAACATCTCACTTCAATAGTACACCTTCCAACTGAGTTCAAAGAGAGATTACAAAAGAGGTTTGACTGCAAGTGAGCGTGTAACTTTAATAATAGGTACTCTAATTATGTGAGCATTACATACAAGAAACTAAAAACAGAGAATTATCTAGAACGAAGCGCATTTCGTTCGTATGAATTAGTGGGCAACTCTAAATGAGTAAAATAAACGTTGACTGGAGAATGTAAACTTAAAAAGTATATTGTCGACTATATGGCGTAGAGCGTCGATTGTAGAGCAGACTACGGCGTAAGGTATATATGCGATGTAGACTATGACGTAGACTGTAGATTACGGCAGCGATTCTTTATGATCCATATGATTTTACTGAATAAAGGAATTATGACTATAGAACGTAAATTGCAAACTATGAAGGTGAAAGTATACTGTGATCGACTACGGCGTAGACTGCAGACACTACGACATAGTGTAGACTGAAGACTACGTCGTAGAGCATAAACTACAGCGTAGACTGTAGAATACGCCGTAGAGCGTAGGTACGTAAAGTGTCTAAATGCTACAGTAGTGTGAGCGTAGAGTCTACGCTACGCCGTAGACTTTGGACTACAGCGTAGCATAGCAATTGTATTGTAGCAAATAGACTACGCTCGCTGCACTCTGTTCGCCTACAGACAGACTGCACCTTAACACGGTTGTGAAATCCACTTGTGTAAATAATGTCGGAACAGTGCAGTGGGTCGAACTCGAACATCGTGGATTAGTGATTGTTGTTCGAGGAATCTGCCCCAGATTCATTCCGGGATGCTTTGCGAGAATAGATGGGCTTACTTTGAGTTCATAGACAAGTCTATCGTTCTTTTGTTTTATTGGCTAATGTTGGTTCTGCATTCTACCAATGCCATTTGAAAAGCATTCTTGACTACTCTAGTTGGAATTTTAAAATTAGAACATGATAGACTGGCAACATTTTAAAACTATAATCGAACATAACGAAACGACAACGTGTATTGAAGAATACATTAAAAATTCTGTTGTGTAAAAACAAATAGGACTTGGCAAAAGAACTAGTACCCAGCGCCAGAACAAAATAAAAAAAAATTATCGAACATTATACTAATATCCATGATTTATATTTTTGGAAAAAAAATATTTCGATACCTACTATAATATAGCTTTTTCGAACTAAATTGTCATCGCGCATTACAATCGACCAACTTCACAATTGTCCAGATCCACCGACCGCACTGTTTAGATGCTTTCATGAGCAAGATGTTTTTAAATTATGGTTATTTTCTCGTGCCAAGACATGACCAAGACTTATAAATATTTCGCATGCCAAGACTTCATACTGATGAATAAATAACTGAACTGAACCGTCAATTTATTCCGCAAGTTATGAAATCAGATTATGCTTCCTGAATTTCAGATTACATTAGCATTTATAAGAGTTTTTAAACATCTGTTTCCTTCGACTTGCAACACTGACGTAGTTATTTTCAACTTTCAGTCGACAGTGAACTCGAACGAAACTCGAACTCTCGAAAAACTACATTATGTATGAAAAGGGCAGACAAAATTGAAATGCATTTCATACAATAATTCACGGATATTTGTAGAAGTGGCATACAATAGATATCTACAACACAAACAATTATCGACCTACAAAAAAATATTGTTGATCGAGTGAGCGGAGCGAACAAAGATCTAAGTATTCACTTGGGAATCGGCGTTTGTTAGAGCATAACTTTGGTATATTCGATCTGCATATAATTTATTAGATCGACAGATAGTACTAAAATAGTTTACTGGTAAGATTATGAGCTGAATCAGCCAAGGGGTTGTAAAGTTATAAGGGTCCAAAAAAAAGTCGTACAAAAAAACCAAATGGGGTGTCATATGATAGGGCTTCGTTTACACATTCCAAAACAATTTTTACTTTTCTTCTAGGTTAAATAGATTTTAAGCTACAGTGAAAATTGTAAAGTTAACCACCAGTATAATAACGTGAGCTTAAATCACTTTTGAGTTTCAATAGTTTTGTAGTTCAGGTAAGATTGGTTGATCTAGATCGCAGTATCGATACGATTTGCTTTATCTCAGCCTTAGAAAAAATATTTCTTCGCGTTTATTTCTTTTATGGGAATATCGCGAGATCTCAGTTCGGGGCGAACGAGATTATCAGCTCAAATACTAGTACAAAGTGCAAACACCGGCGCATACGTCACCACTCGTGACTCTCAATACCAAACATATGAAAGCCTCTAATAAGCCAACAATACGTAAGTTCAGTGTACTCGTTTGCGACACCTGCATCTGGCACATTGCCATGTGATAGTCTGGTTACACCAGCTGTAAATTGGCAAGGCTTACCCCGGAATTGCATTGAGTGAGGTATTTTGTAAGGCGAGCTTTTATTGCAATTAACTTATATCCATTAGCAATCTAGTTGCCATATAAGCTTTGTTTACATAGTTTAGGACTAGAGAGCGTTGTGTGAACTTCCCCGGACGAACTCTTATTCACAGGTTTACGCAAACAGTCGATTAAAATGTAAATAGAATTCTAATAATATTCACTAACTAGCAGTTACCCGCGACTTCGTACGCGTCTACAGTTTCCGTGCACATTATATTATTATCTGTGCGTGTACCGAGCGGATACTTCTTTGAGAAACTTGACATTACACCTCATTACACCGAACTCGTACCTACTGGAATGTCAAACGCTAGTCGTTAGACCAAAGAGGTAGTACCTACTACGCCCTGTCAAACTGACGTGACATGACATGACAATGAAATCCTCTTGCCAATTGGCGCTGCTAATCCTTTTCGTTCATTTTGTCCTGTAGATCCTGTTAATTATTCGGGATAAAAAGTAGCCTATATGTCAATCCAGGTTACGAACTATATATATGCCAAGTTTCATCCAAGTTGGTTCAGTAGTTTTGACGTGATTGAAACACAAACATCCAAACATCTAAACATCCAAACATCTAAACTTTCGCATTTATAATATTAGTAGGATTAATAAATTCGAAAGAAAATTGAATTAAATCGCCGGTTAGTATCGATCGTAAAACAATGCATTAATTTAACATCAAATACAGTCACGAGCAAAAGTTCTAGGTCATGTCTAAAAACTTGAATATCTTAGAAACCATAAATGCTATTTTATTGAAATAAATTGTGTTTGATAGACAATTTAATACTCTATAATATAAAAAAAGTTGTTGTTAAGTTGCATAATTTCACTAAGCTACCATTCATGATTTTCAAGATATTTAAGTTTTTAGACATGACCTAGAATTTTTGCTCTCGTAAGTATTTATGTTAATTTAAGTTAATTATTCATAACAGCTTTGCGCGATGTTTTCATTAATAAAATCGTATAAAAACAATTTTAACTTGACAAGTCGAATTGATTCTAATGAGGCCCTAATGAGAATAAATCGCCACCGTCTCTATGAGGTTCGATCAACATACTGACTGACTCTTCTTCTTCTCTTATATATGGCCTCTGTCCGTCATTTCGACAGACAATTTTGCCAGTGTCAAGTGGAATATTTGAAATAAGTTTAGTCAAGTCGAGTCATACGTCAAGTCATTTGTTTTTCAATAATCGTATTCTCAATTCAAGTGAAACTGAATCATTCATAATTTTTTTCTGACAAATTTCCATTGAAACTTGCACTCGTATTTTATAGATCTTTGTTTTCCTAACGGCTTTCCTTTGTCCAAACAAAATATCAGAACCAAGATACTAATAAAAAGTTTCCTCACTATTGTCCGTTTAAATTCCGTGATTCATTGCAATAATTAAAAAATTCTGACGAAGCTTGCGTCACCGGATTACATTATAATTACACGTTAGGTACCTATGCAAATAGTTTTTTTTAAATATTTTGGTAAAATAAAACGACCCGGGCGCAGCCCGTTTGCGTATTTAGTTTTTATATGAATGACAAATGACAACAAACACATAAAACCTTCTCTGTGTTCTAGGCTTTATGGTCAACCCGTTTTATTAACCATAGATGGCCAATCTTAATAACCACAGACTGCTTAAAGTGTTGCCATCATAACAGTCTAGCCCTCTTGGCAAAGCCCCAAGAACTTGACTCATTTAGAGGGAATTCCTACCAAGACAGATACTTACTGTCATTGTGTTTAAATGTTACCTTAGGGCTTATTTTCCGCAATTCGATTCCAAATACATTTTATTGAATATGTATGAACTTCTCGTTGGAAATGAAATGACGAAGAATTGTGTATTTCCGCTGAGGAATACCTACTATCAGGATATTTATACCTAGTAGGTACATAGGTTGCGGTAAAACCATAGATACGTAGATTGGAACTTTCCAAAATGAGTATCTTTTCTTAGGATAATATCGATCACTTCTAAAAGACGGCTAATTATACATAAAAAATTTTAAGCGATAAGGCTGCCCATTGTACCTTTAGTCTCTGTTATCTTTTGCATTGACAAGCAGATTCAAATTTTGATCAAATTTTTCTTTGTTTTGTGTAATGTATAGTAAAGTGTTTTCATTTATTCATTTAAAAAACAATATTATATAGATACGTAGGTAGATAGATTTGACTTCTATCCTTCCGATTTTATATGATTGACTTAAAACAATAACTCTAGCAGAAATAACATTTTTTCAACAAATTAACCCCTTTTTTTTCATTGTATTATACTGCTTTTATCGCCTATAAAACATTTTCATTAAAATCTCTTTATAATAAAAATGTGTAGCAGACAAACAAAATGAAATAACGAGTAGGTATTCTAAAAATAAAATAACTTTTAACTAAACTAGAGGAAAGATAGCGTGCAGGGACAATCTAGTTAGCACAATTTAGCTAATGGCTGAAGCCTGGAATTGGGAACACGAACAAACAGGACAATCATGCGATGGACAAGGTACTTAGTTGATGGGACATACATTAATTTCACTTACGGTTTACCTACAGTACAATCACGAAGCAGAAATTCACAGAGCAACATTTTTTTTTTACCTCTAAATGATGGGACATCCCAATAGTCCACCTGATGTTAAGTGGTTACCTCGGTCTATAACAATGCATTGCCTCACCAAGCACGTTCACTGAGGACGTCCTTGTGATGCATTGCACTGTGCCCATCACTCTGAGACATAAAGGTGTTAAGTCTCATGTGCGTGTAATAGCACCGGCACCCATACCCTTCAAACCGGAACACAGCAATGCGAGCATCACTGTGCACACGAAATAGGTACGGTGCTAGTAGGTACTTCCCCGGACGAGCTCGCACACAAAGAGTTCTACTATTACTAGTTCAGACCTAAACACGAATATATATGATAATCGTAAACGTATCGAACGCTAGAGTATCCGAGATACACTGCGCGATGACGCTACAACACAGAAGTCGAGCTGGCGTTGATAACTATGATGAGTGGTCACCCATCCAAATAGTGGCAGGCAGTAGACTATAAGTTAATAAATCAGTTATTTATGAAACAAGCAAAACAAAATGCAAGTCCCTATTCGCAATCGTTTTATCTCTAACGTTTGGTTAAACAAAAAAAATTAATACCTTGACCAGTTATTCTAGCATATGATAAATAAGGCAAAAAGAGACAAGGTCGCAATCTGGGTTTTTGCAGAACAATTAAGCACTTAAAGTGTGACCAAGCTAAGTCTACAATGGAATTCAAAAAAAAAACTCTAAAAGATTTGAAAATTGTAATCTTGCTTCACTGTAAGTTTCGTTGTCATAGGTTGTAAAATCTCACAATACTTCAACAATAAGTTCTCAAACTCTACAATGTTTTAAGTGCAGAGTCAGTGTGGTCAAACTGTACCAGCTACCGGAGTAGATTATCATTATCTCAAAATGACTACATTCCAGGAACGACTGGTCGGATGATCAACTTGACCGCTTGAGAGATCTTTAGAATAGAGATGGGATGAGCTTCGGTTTTGTTAATCGAATTGCTGACCGAAAGAGTGTCGAAAGTTCCTATACGTTTCGGTCCCTGAAAACTCGATCCAAACTTTATTCAAAAAAGTTGACGAGGTTCGGTTTTTTTTCGATTATTCCTTCCTTTCAATTTAAATGACGATGGTTCGTCATTATTTGTAAGAAAGTAGCTAATGTTTTCAGCTTTACAATATGGAAAAGAGGTCCAATTGTTATTTTGCTAAAGTGTATGAGAATAAGTGCTAGTACAAACTGTAACCTTCGATTTTTAGCATATTTCCTTAAATGTACACGTTAAAAAAAATCATAGTAATTTCCTCGTAAATGTACCTACTTTGAATCTCGCGGGAGATATTTTCAAAGTTCCTTTCATCGAGATAGTATCATTATTTTATAGTTTTTCGTGTTGGCAACCCCACCATAGATAGGCGAAACTTATGTCTTTGCAAATAAGCTCTGATGAAGCAAACGTTTTTATCTTATCAAGCATTCGTAACTCGATTCCACTTTCGTAGTCATATTATTTATTGAAATCTTGTCAGTTTGTGCGTTCGTACGTATCTTTTCTTGGTTCTTTAGCAGATTCTGTTACTCTGAAAACAGTCATCCATCTGTCAAATCGACTTGACAGAACGATCAAACTTTGCTTGAAGCAAGCAGGTCATAGATATTGATTGATGGTGTCCAGTCTCTAAAAAAGAAAGAAAGAAGGAGAGAGCTGTATTGGAGGGATAGAGTCAGAGGATTGGTTTGAAAACTTTAAAATTTTAACGAGCGAACAGAAACTACCTTGATATTTTCTATAAAATTATAACTGTTCTTCCCAAGTAAATTGAAATCTGAAGGGATTTTATTGTGGTTCGTTTACGAAATTGAGAAGCGAAAGTTCTGCGCGTCCGCAACTTTTCGATTGGTACCTATATCGCTGCGTGCGATCCATGTTACCAGCTTCCAGCACAAAGGTATTTATGAACTTCCATCGTAGTCCCAGTTGAGCTCAATAAGAGCTGAAGGAAGCCTTTCATGGTGATTAATTTCCTTCTCTCATCTTCCTCAGAGTTGCGCTTTATCTGCATACACGGATCACACCGTAAAAAGGAGTTGTGAACAGGGCGGCATCGCAAACGATTGTCCACCAGATTTTTGAGTTCATCCCGACATAAAGGCCTCAAGGTATTCATAGTAAACATAATAATAACTCCTATAAAATCACCGTAAAAGTAGGGCTCTGTAACATACTAAACATATTTCTTTATTTTGCCTATCACAGAGAGGCTGTCAGGTTGCGATCAGTCTTCTTGGTGCAGCCAACGAGCTGGCCGGGGCTCCACAGCGATAAGAAACCGCGGAGACTCGAGAACGTATTCCCAACTCCCTTGAAATACAGTTTACCTCCAGCGGTTAGCCATTACTACAGGTTAGTTAGCACGGCGGGGGAAATTACTCAAGAACTACATTCGTCTTGGGGTCCAAACGTTCGTCATAGGCTCAGGACGGTCCACTCCTCACGTATTCAACGTTTCGTTAGGCAAACCTCAGTTTGAACTGCAGCAGAGACCAGACGTGCACCTCGACCCTTATTCACTTATTAACTTCAAATTACTACTTAAACTCCAATTTAATACCATTATCTTGTGTCTTATCGTAAGGATTAGCATTATCTCTAAGTTATTACCAATTAGACATATTTTGTGTATAACACTTATTTTTTTTTTAATAAATTTTAATAATTTTGTTCTGTAAACTTTATTTGTTTCCTTTTGTAGTTAGTTTCCCTAATTAAGCAGGAAATATTGTTACATTATGGCGCCCGAACAGGGACGAGGTGACACGTGACGAAAAGGTAAACAGTTTTGTCTTTTATGCTGGTCAAATTGCAGCTCAGATATTACTGGTCTCTGCTTCGGTAAAAACTTAAATTTTAGTATATCTTCAGTTTTATTAGGTATTCTTTTTAAAATCACTGCTAGGAAGCATTGTAATACTAATCTAGTGCTTATCTGGTCAGAATTTCTGTAGAATTTTACATAATTTCACATTTTTTGAGTTATTTAACTTGGTAGATGAGAAACTTAAATTTCATTGTATTTTCAACTTTTTATTAGTATTATCTTTAAAATTACAGCTTAGCGTTATTATACTACTATTCTACTACTACTACTACCAAAATAGCGTGAAAGTTTGCATTTTTGAAGATAATTTTAATTTTCACTAGTTCCATTGAAAACTTATTTTTTTATTTTTGTGAAGAAGTTAGGCATTGTTTTACTGCAAGTTTGGTCTGGGTTGGTGCTAGTTATGCTATGTGACCGTCTCGTTTCCATTTCTACTTAATTTCACAACATTTTCTATATATTTTTCTTATTTTTGATTTTTAACCATATCTACATACTTCAAAATGTTGGAGGAAAGGCCAATAGCATTCAACGTCTTGGCTAAGGATGAGCTTGAGTATGAGGTAAAGATTAGGGGCGCAGTACCGGCGTCGGATACTCTGTCTGCCTTGAGAACTCAGGTTCGAACCCTGAACAAGGAAATCCCATCGGATGAGATTGCAGTCTGTGATTTCAGTGCTGAATCTGAACTGGATACCGTTCAGGCTAAGCTGGACAGCCTAACTGACCTTATTACTGGTGCGGCGCTTAAACCCTGCTCTCTTAAAGTACTGAATCGAGTCCAAGCTCTTGGTCATCATCTGTTTCATAGATTTGGTCGTATACCAACTCCCAGTTGTGAAGATAAGTCATTTTCTCTCCACAGTAACTTACAAGAACGATTAGAACGCTTATTGAGGAAGCTAGATAGTATCTTCTGCAATTTTAAGAGTAGTATTTCTCCACCAACACCAGAGCCTGTACAGGAATCTGAACCTATAGAGGTGGCCAGTGTTAGCAATAAGCATTCAGCTGTGCACACCCTGAATGTAAAGTTCAATGGTAGAACATGTGTAAAAGCTTTCTTACAAAGATTGGAGGAGCTATGTCTGTCTAGGTCAATCTCTAATACTAAACTTTTCAATTCAGCCGCTGAGCTTTTCACTGATGAGGCACTTTGTTGGTACCGTGGGGTTCGCTCAGAGGTCGCTGATTGGGAAGAATTAAAATCAATACTGCTAGAGGAGTATTTACCCTTTGATTATGACCATCGTTTGATGCAGGAGATTAGGGCACGGACCCAAGGTCATGATGAAAGCATAATTAACTATCTAAGCGTGATGCAGAACTATTTTACTCGTTTATCTAAACCTATATCTGATGAGGAAAAGTTAGGTATTACTCTCTACAATATTAGACCTTTCTATACAAACCAGTTAGCTCTAAACCCAGTGGTCACCTGGAAGGATTTGAAACAAAAGTGTAGGCTTCTAGAAAGTGCTAAACAAAGATCTGAACTGTTTGCGGAACCTCCTAAAAATACTACTTCGTGTTTGGCACCAGATTTGTGCTATAAAAACTCATCAGCGTCCCCAAGTTCTACAAAGGTTGCAGCGATGCACACCCAGGTTGGTGAATTCTGTGTCCGTTGCAGAATCAATGGTCACAGTCTCAGTTCATGCAGAGCACCAGCTACCCTGGTTTGCTATCGTTGTGGCGAAAAGGAAGTCACATTCAGAACTTGTCCCAAATGCAATACTAATAAAACTCCACTGCCTACGGTCCAAAAAAACTCCATGTAGTGGACCAGCGGCCTACTAGGGCACCAGCTAAATGCAGTCATGCTGGTGATGATGAGCAGGGGTCCCGGCTTCTGTCCATCAGAGATTTTTCGGATAAAAAATCTTCCGTTTCGCTGGTTCACGAAATCAGGAGTGATGATAGACGGCCATTCCTCACTGTCTCCGTCTACGACCTAAAAGTGAGAGGTTTACTAGATTCTGGTGCTGAAATCTCCATCATTGGCAACGATGCCTTCAAGCACTTCCAGAACCTGGTATCCATGCACGAATCAACCGATTTGCATTACATACGAACGGCCGACGACTCATTTTCTCCCGTTTCAGGCTATGTATTCCTGCCTGTAACGGTTGGTGAGAAGAAAGCTATCGTGAAATTCTATATCGTACCCGGTGTTGCCACCGATCTCATTTTTGGCATAAACTTTTGGAAACAATTCAACATAGCACCCGACGTTCTTTCATTGCTTGATAGGAGTGAGTATTTTTCGGAAACTGACAGCGTGAACACCATTGCTTCAGAAGGCCGGTTTCTCCATGATTTCGACTCTTTGACCGAGTTGGAGCGGAAACGGTCTGAGGAAATCATGAAACAGTATGAAGATATTTCAGCGGAGAAAAAGGGCCTCGGAATGACCCACCTGGTATCCCATAAAATAGACACCGGAGACCATCCTCCGATAAAGCAACGCTACTATCTCATGTCTCCCGAAAAGCTGGCAGAAGTTAACCGACAGGTCGACCAGATGCTAAAAGAGGGCGTCATCGAACCAAGTAACAGCGCATGGAGCAGTCCGATTACTTTAGCTCCCAAGTCTGATGGCACATCTAGGTTTTGCTTGGATAGCAGGAAGCTAAACGAAGTCACGAAACACGATGCTTACCCACTTCCCTACATCAACAACATCTTAGATCAGCTAAAGAATGCCAAGTATTTGTCGTCCATCGATTTGAAAGCTGCCTACCACCAAATACCCTTGGATTCGATGGAGTCAAGAGAGAAGACCGCTTTTACAGTACCAGGCCGTGGTTTGTTTCATTATACTCGCATGTGTTTTGGCCTAACGTCGGCAGGAGCAACCCAGCAGCGTTTAATGGATAGGCTGTTTGGACCTGAGTTTGACAACAAAGTATTCATTTATCTCGACGATATTATTTTATTTACCCCTACCTTTGAAGAACATGTAGACTTGCTAAAACGAGTCAAGGATCGGTTAGGCGATGCTGGACTCACCATTAACATGGGCAAGTGTCAGTTCTTCAGAAAGCAATTGAAGTATTTAGGTCACGTGATAGATGAATATGGTCTGCGCACTGATCCTGATAAGATAAAGGCTATTATAAATTTTCCTACTCCCGTTACTCGTAAAGATTTAAAGCGATTCTTGGGTACCGCTTCATATTATAGGCGATTCATTAAAGATTTTAGTCACAAGGCGGGCCCCTTGAATATCCTTACTTCTACCCGCAAGGGGGGGGCCCCCTTGCGGGTAGAAGTAAGGATATTTCGAATGGACACCGGAGGCCGAAAAAGCTTTCCATGAGTTAAAGTTATGCCTTACCACTGCCCCCGTCTTGTCTTGCCCCGATTTCACCAAGCCTTTCGCAGTCCACTGCGATGCATCCGATTTTGGAATAGGTGGAACGCTCACCCAGGAAATTGATGGACAAGAACATCCGATTGCGTATTGCAGTCGTTCGCTTTGTCCAGCGGAACGCAATTACTCTGCTACCGAGCGAGAGGCATTAGCAGTGGTACATGTAGTCGAGCATTTCCGTCCTTACATAGAAGGTAGCAAGCCAGTCCGGGTAATAACAGATCATGCAAGCTTAAAATGGTTCTTCAACCTTAAGAACCCTACCGGTCGCTTAGCGCGATGGGGTTGTAGACTTTCTCCTTATAATCTTGTCATTGAGCATAGGAAAGGTACCCAGAACGTGGTGCCGGACGCGTTGTCCAGGTCAGTGCCAGTAACCGCTATAACTACTTCCCCTTTAACGACAACCGATACGTGGTATAAGAACCTCGTGAAACGTTGTATTGCTAGGCCCCGCGCATGTCCAAATTATCAGGTGACAGATGGCCGACTATATCGTTTTACTAAATGTAATAATAATCTCAGTAATGACTTCCAGTGGAAAGAGGTAGTTCCGTTAGAATACAGAGAAGGTATAATAGCAGATAATCACGCTGAACCAATCGCCGCCCACTTGGGAGTCGCTAAAACGCATAAACGTTTAAAATTAAGGTACTTTTGGCCCGGTATGTATAAAGATATCGAGGAATACATAAAAGCTTGTTCTACTTGTAACGCATATAAACATAACAATCAGGCTACACCTGGTTTTATGGGTGAACCTAAAGTCTGTTCTCGGCCCTTCCAGTGCATCAGCATTGATTTAGTTGGTCCACTGCCGATGTCGAGACAGCAGAATACTTATCTCCTAGTCGTAGTATGTTGTTTTACTAAATATTGTCACATATTCCCTCTAAGACGCGCCACCGGTAAGGTGATTGCTCAACGTCTAGAGGACCATGTATTTTTAGTTCATGGTATCCCGCAAACTGTTCTATCTGACAATGGTTCCCAGTTTGTAGGTCATGAAGTTCAGGCATTATATGCCAAGTACAATATTCCCCAGGTTCATTTGGGCCCAGTCTACTGTCCTCAAGTAAATACCGTAGAGCGTTATAACCGTACCATCATGACAGCACTATCCTCTTACGTAGAAGCTGACCATAGGACGTGGGACGTCAATATTCACAAGATTCAATTTGCAATCAATACATCAGTCAATGAGTCCACTTCGTTCAGTCCTTTCATGCTTGTTCACGGGAGGGAAGCTATCTCGGACGGTAGTATCTATAAAGACTTTCAAGATATAGACGAGCTAATTTTTAAGCCCCGTGATACATACGCCGCGAAACTAGGTACGCTCAAAGATATTTACAAATCCGTACAGGAAAGCCTAAAAAAAGCCCACAGTAAAAATGCCAAATATTATAACAATAAACGTAGAAATATTGCTTTTGAGGTAGGCGATGTAGTATGGAAGCGTACCTACAAACAGAGCGCTGCACATAAGTATTTTTCCGCTAAGCTAGCGCCGAAGTATGAACGGTGCACCGTCGTTCGTAAACTTTCTCCCCTAGTATATGAGTTAGAGGACGATTCTGGGAAGTACCTCGGGAAGTGGCACATCAAAGATTTCAAAAATCTAGATTACCACATAGATAATTAATAAAGTTTCCCCGCGTTGGCTCGGGGGGTAAGAATAGTCAACCACCGATTCCTCCAGGTGCGCCGTAGAACCCGGCACGGGATAACATCTGTGTACACCACCACTGCCTTACAACCGAAATTTCGGCTGGCGTATCGTACATAGTTCGTGCGAATTGCAGCTTTGCGTAACATACATCATCTTATTTCATTAACCTGCGTAGTTATTTGCATTTCGTTTAATTACTCAGTTACCCCGTAATCTCGGGAATATCTCCATGTTTTTAGGGAAACAACCGATCCAATATTGCCTTCCTAAGCAAGATCCGATTCGGTTGGTTAGCGATTCTCTGACTCAGAATATCCATTGGTATACTGTGTCGATCTGAGGATCATCAAAATACTGTATTATTCGCTCGCAAAGCTGCAGTTGGGACGATAAAATTACATTTCAGTTAGGTACCTCATTTCTTCTTTTGTCGTTAGTTAAATACAAGTGTAGGTAGGTAATTTAAACACGAGTTCTGTGACGAGGTCGTCCGGAGAATTCCCTACGTGAATTCTTCACCGGGAAAGGGGGTGCTGTAACCTTCGATTTTTAGCATATTTCCTTAAATGTACACGTTAAAAAAAATCATAGTAATTTCCTCGTAAATGTACCTACTTTGAATCTCGCGGGAGATATTTTCAAAGTTCCTTTCATCGAGATAGTATCATTATTTTATAGTTTTTCGTGTTGGCAACCCCACCATAGATAGGCGAAACTTATGTCTTTGCAAATAAGCTCTGATGAAGCAAACGTTTTTATCTTATCAAGCATTCGTAACTCGATTCCACTTTCGTAGTCATATTATTTATTGAAATCTTGTCAGTTTGTGCGTTCGTACGTATCTTTTCTTGGTTCTTTAGCAGATTCTGTTACTCTGAAAACAGTCATCCATCTGTCAAATCGACTTGACAGAACGATCAAACTTTGCTTGAAGCAAGCAGGTCATAGATATTGATTGATGGTGTCCAGTCTCTAAAAAAGAAAGAAAGAAGGAGAGAGCTGTATTGGAGGGATAGAGTCAGAGGATTGGTTTGAAAACTTTAAAATTTTAACGAGCGAACAGAAACTACCTTGATATTTTCTATAAAATTATAACTGTTCTTCCCAAGTAAATTGAAATCTGAAGGGATTTTATTGTGGTTCGTTTACGAAATTGAGAAGCGAAAGTTCTGCGCGTCCGCAACTTTTCGATTGGTACCTATATCGCTGCGTGCGATCCATGTTACCAGCTTCCAGCACAAAGGTATTTATGAACTTCCATCGTAGTCCCAGTTGAGCTCAATAAGAGCTGAAGGAAGCCTTTCATGGTGATTAATTTCCTTCTCTCATCTTCCTCAGAGTTGCGCTTTATCTGCATACACGGATCACACCGTAAAAAGGAGTTGTGAACAGGGCGGCATCGCAAACGATTGTCCACCAGATTTTTGAGTTCATCCCGACATAAAGGCCTCAAGGTATTCATAGTAAACATAATAATAACTCCTATAAAATCACCGTAAAAGTAGGGCTCTGTAACATACTAAACATATTTCTTTATTTTGCCTATCACAGAGAGGCTGTCAGGTTGCGATCAGTCTTCTTGGTGCAGCCAACGAGCTGGCCGGGGCTCCACAGCGATAAGAAACCGCGGAGACTCGAGAACGTATTCCCAACTCCCTTGAAATACAGTTTACCTCCAGCGGTTAGCCATTACTACAGGTTAGTTAGCACGGCGGGGGAAATTACTCAAGAACTACATTCGTCTTGGGGTCCAAACGTTCGTCATAGGCTCAGGACGGTCCACTCCTCACGTATTCAACGTTTCGTTAGGCAAACCTCAGTTTGAACTGCAGCAGAGACCAGACGTGCACCTCGACCCTTATTCACTTATTAACTTCAAATTACTACTTAAACTCCAATTTAATACCATTATCTTGTGTCTTATCGTAAGGATTAGCATTATCTCTAAGTTATTACCAATTAGACATATTTTGTGTATAACACTTATTTTTTTTTTAATAAATTTTAATAATTTTGTTCTGTAAACTTTATTTGTTTCCTTTTGTAGTTAGTTTCCCTAATTAAGCAGGAAATATTGTTACAAAACCGATAGACAAGCACCTCGTGCTAAACGGTTGCCTCTACACATGACAATGTATACCTCGCAAAGCACTTTCACTAGAGATGAACCCTGAGGTATTGCACTCCTGCCATCAGCCTGACATTTTACATTAGCAAACAACGAAAGAAATTAGAATTCTGTGACTGAATCGGTGATTTTTACCGCAAAAATATTAAATTCCTCTAATCTCTAATCTAATAGCTTGTTGTCTCTCTCCTGTAACTATTGTAGCACTTGGCATGATTCCTTCCTTGTTATTTTATACTATTCTGTGTTATAGTGTATACAATGTTTGCGACTCAAATAAATAAACAAATTCGGCGTCCGAATCGGCTTCAATTGTCATGTTATGTCCCATCCCTACTGTTACCGTTGTGTGTGGCTACTTAGTACAGTACTTTACTTGCCAATAGTAGTAAGTTGCTGTCCTTAGTCTTTAACAATTACCTACAGGTTGCGTAGGACAATAACTTTTCAATTTTTAACGACATAATGACTTAAGTGTGAAGTGATTTATACACTGGTTATTTATTTATTGTGAGCTTGACCTTTTGGAAGATGAGAAAGGAAATTGGTCCATTTTAAGATGTGCGTTTATTAATTTCTGAGACAAAAAAGTAACGAGGGATATACTTTTATTGATACAGGGTGTAACATAATGTCCCTATAATCCGAAAAGGGGCTTATTCAGACCAAACACGAGGACAGATTGGTATGTGCAAAAGTTGAATACAACATGGTGGTGGTTGCCTCGTAAGTACGTAGGTACCCACGACCACCTAAACTGTATTAGGTACCTAAGCATTTTGGTTTATATATCTGTGTTTGTATGTCTTTGTTTTATAGTTAGTTTTAATGTATTGTGCTGTTGTGTGTGTGTCCCAAAATAATGTCTTTTCTATCTTTCTATGTTACAGGTTGTATAGTAAAAACTTTGCTTAGTTTGGGACTAGAGAGCGGTGTGTGAAATGTTTAAATAAAGGAAACTTAGAAATCTCTTTTCAATATCAATGCTCCTAAGTCTTGGACGAATACACGGGACACGTCATACTCGAAAAAAGTATGAAATCACCGTCGACCAATTTTTGCGGGGCTCGGGGGGAGTGATCTATTGCTGCATTAGTTCTGCATATAGCGTTGTCACTGTCTAACAATTATTGTAAAGTCCTTGTTTGGTTTAGGAATTTAGACTGTGCTTTGACTGTCAATCGGCCGTACAAAAGTATGTGTACAATACGCACAACGGATCTTTATCCCTCTGAAGTTAGGTGCAACCGCTTTTGCGCTTGTACTATTGTGCGGAAAAAATCGACCCAAAAATGGGTTCAGCGCAGCATTGCGCAGATTACTTCACAGACACAAAGATCTATTGTGACTACTGTACCTACTTAAGTCTATATTTAATCGTAGAAGTAAATAGGTATAGAATAAGCTGAAAGGTAAAGATTCATGTCTTGTCTGAGACCCTTCCAATCTTCTAGGGTTTTAATTATAACCACTGACTAACAAAGATGGGACCAGTTATTCAGGAAGTTCGACACAAATAAGTTGTACAGCGCAGAAGCTGGTAAAAATAAAATAACCTATAATTTTCACTTATAAAATAAGCTCGTTTTGCGAAGCCTGTAATTTTCTCTACAATGTAGGTAGGTACGTAATGAATCTTTAGTAACGAGATCAAATAAATAAGAATGTATTTAAGTGTCATGTTTTTTATTTAATTTGATGTTTTTATAAGGTCTCATTTCCGACAGAGAGGCCGTCAACTGTCATGTAGACAGAAAAATTCAATTTAAATTATTGGTGGCGTTAAAATTCCGTGTCAAATCGATCCCAGCCTTCGATTGCATGAAAAAGTTTACGAAAACTACGATAAATCTTAAATTAACACGTTGACAAGCAATTAAAATGTATATTGTTTAATTTCGATAACGAGTTGCAGTATTTCCGTTATTGACATTATGAAGCTGTCACTGTCTCACAGCTCTTTTAGTTTCACTAAATAGTGTATTTGCCTGATTTAAGTGGTAGGTTTTCAGTAGGTAGTAAGTATAAAAGATGCAATAAACTTCCCGTAGACTAGTTGGAATTACAGGACAAAGAAAAGCCTACACTTGCCCAAGACTTTTCGTCATTTCTATGATAGTGACGTCTGACAATCACTACGTTGAAATATAATATCGACTTCCTAGCGGATTCGAGTTCATTTGTAGTTTGTAGTAGCATTTGAGCACATTTATTTTAATTATTTTTCTTTGTGTAATAGTATGTGTTATTTTTTAATATTGGTGGAATTTTAACCAATTAAGGTCGTAGGCCGTAGCTTAAACGCCATTGAAATGTGTAATATGTGATTTTATTATTTGATGGAATTCGTTTCTAAGTTTTGAAGTGAAAATCAACCATTTTGCTTTCAAAACAAACGACAGCCGACTTGACTAATTATTTCAAATAATTCACTTGACACTGGCAAAATTGTCTGTCGTTATGACGGACAAAAGCCATATATAGGAAAAGAAGAAGAAGACTATCTAGCCAATACAGCGTATCTATGGTATGTGTAGATAAAAAATATCGAACCGTGATTCAGCCAATTAAAAGGACTGTCTCGTCAAGTACGTAACTCGATGATTGATGAATTACATCTCAAGGGAAATAATAATAAACAAGTGGTCAATCAGACAGGAGAAGTAATTATTTCGCACTTCTTGCAACACTTTTAATTATTTATTTACTTGGAACAATTTGTTATCTTTTGCTGTGTGAAACGTCCAATATTTATTTATCTATCAGGGCGTTTGTAGATACCTACACACTCTCCATTACATTTACATTGGTAGTAACCTAATAACCATTTTAAACAGAGTAGGTTTTTTTTATTTTTGCAGTGTTTACCTAACCTTGTTTTAAATTAAATTAATTTTTATTTCGGACAACTTAATCCATATTACAACACATAACACAAAATAAAATAAAATTATAAAAAGGAATTTAAAACTTAGGGCGGCTTGCACCAGAATCGCTAAACGCGTTTAACTCTTAAATAGTATTTAGCGAGTTGTCAAGTCATACAAATACGTCAGATTTAAATCGATTTAGCCGTTAAATACGTTTAGTGATTCTGGTGCAAGACGCCCTAAGAGTAGGTCGAGAACAGAGGCCGATCAGTGAAGGAATAGAATTCCTTCACTCATCGTCCTCCGCACGAGGCACTTCCAGAGTGGAGATGTCCAACTGTCTGCAACAGTAGATAGGACGCTGTTCAGACTGCCCCTCACCCTACTGATCAGCGAGGCTATTTTCTTGCGCATCAGGGCATGAAATCCGTCTGTATGATACTGCGCAAACTTCCCTGATGCGCTACAGAAACGAGGCAGTCTCAAGTTGAGACTGCCTCAACCAAACTTTAAACCAAACTTTGAACCAAAGCCAAGGAGTGGAACTCTTTGCCGGCGTCTGTGTTTCCGAACACTTACAATTTGAATGTTTTCAAGAGGAGGGAGAAAAGAGGGAAAGTTTGCTGTAGCGTTATTTATCGACGGATTTCAATCAAATTTGAGAAGCACACGAAAGACTTTATTCTACACAAGATGGTGTAAAAATATTTCCAAAAAGGGGGAGTGGAAAGGGGAAAAAAGGGGATTTTTTTTTTTAATTTTTTTTTTTTCAGAAAATTGACTTCTACCAATATCAATGAGACTACACAGTCCTCTTCGCCTTTACGAGACAAATCCGTAGATACCAGATTCGACCTCCTAGGACCAAGAGAACGCGAGTAATCGCTAAAACTTATACCCTTATTTTGCTCAAAAGTCTACCTATGGGCCTATTGGAAAATTCAAGCACCTGAAATTCGATTTACTTAGCCAGGGTAAGAGGGAAAGTGGCGGTTATTGCATGGTTATAAAAGCTCGCGAGGTCTATGTTCTCACAGGACAACTAGTTTATATTATCTAACCGTGAGTGCTTCGTAAGATCAAGCTAAGCTTATACCATACTAAAAATAACGTAACAAATAAAGGGTTAACTTTTGTATACTCTTGTAACCCGACACTAGATATAATTCAGTTAAAATCTAAGTTTACCACTAGACTCATCATGACTCAGATGCGACTCAGTCGCCCGATTTGTTTGACAACAGCGGCTGTCATAGGCGTGCGCGTACGCGTATTATCGGCGATATATTGGACAGAGTAGATACAAGGTAAAAGGTAGTAGTTTGGTTTCAATAAACTTTAAAATTCTGAACGTAGCGTAGTAGTGCACCTAGTTACCCTTCTAATTTACCTTTTTTTTTTCATTTCACCAAAAACACATTTTAGAGTTTTACAAAATCCGGAATTTTAATTGTACCTACCTACTTTTTTTTCAAATCACAGATGTAAATTTACTGCAAAAAGTTTTTCCGATAACTCAGTTTTAGTATTTTTTTATGGTCTTTATGGCCTGACTTACAATTTTATTGTTTACAACTCTAAACATGTGAAATCAAAAGTGCACTAAATTGGAAAATGATCGCACTTAAAAGCACAAAAGCACTTTGATAGAGTTCTTCACAGTTTTACAGCCCATGTGTCGCAGGAGATCACCATAATAAACGAATGGCTAAATAAAGCTTTCGTAGAGTAAAAATAAACTTTGAAGCACGAAAAATACACAAAATTAATTTATCAATAAGTTTGATAGGAATATTTGAATTTCTTGAGCTATAATTTCTGTCGAAATGACTGACAGAGGTCATAAAAGAAGAAGTGAGAGAAAATTCAATACCACTACTATTATAAATGTTAACGTTTGTGTTCCAATCATGCTGTAACAACTGGTCCGATATTGACGAAACTTGGAATACATATAGTCCGTAGCCTGGATTAAAACATAGGCTACTTTTTATCCCGGAAAATCAACAGGATAAAAAAGAACGCGGACGAAGTCGCGGGCAGAAGCTAATCAACTATAATTTTAACCATTCATCAGCAGAAGGTCGTTCATACTTAAGCTTTCGGTTCATACCTAAGCTGGTAGTAGATACAGTTAACCTATTAGTTTTCTTAGACATGACAGTTCTCAACCGGTCGGTAGAAGCGACTCATTTATTTTGGAAACTAACGACATCTTGAACGCGTTTATTGACGATTTTTTTTTTACTTTAACTCTAGGCTACTGCTGTAGTACCTATTCTATAAAAGGGGTACGACACACTATCATTATATCACGCTATACGCTCACGATCCAGTATCAAGAAAAATTTACAGATTGATTTCGTATTATTATCGCGGTGTATCCGGATAGTTTTGATATCACAACCCAGGGGGTGATTCCAGACCGATAAGACTTTTTTGTCACGATAGATAAATCTTCCAAAAACTGTTAAAACTATGGAGTATGAACTAATTATGAACTATGACAGGAAATGCCAAATTTAACGCAACAAGAAATGTTTGTGTTCGGTAAAAAAAAAATCCGCTAATAACAGAACAGGTTCATCACAAAATACCCCCTCATGGATTCAAGTTCTATCATTTGTAGAAGCAACATAACACATTTATTTTAATTGTTTTTATTCGTGTTATTGTGAGTGTTATTCTTTATAAATATAAAGTGTGAGCCATTGGAACAAATGTGGATTATAACATGTGATTTTATAATTTGATGGAATTCGTTTATAAGTTTTGAAGGGAATATCCACCATTTTGCCTTGAAAACAAATGACAGCCGACTTGACGAACGACTCGACTTGGCTAAATACTATTTCAATTTATTCACCTGACACTGGCAAAATTGTCTGTCGAAATGACGGACAGAGGCCATAAATAAGAAAAGAAGAAGTACCCCCTCGTAGAATGAGAGGTCTTGATACTTAAAATGTTGGTACATCGTCTTTTTAAGGATACCACGGCTGCTAGAATACTGGTTTCCTTTCCTCACTGTATCACTTTCAAATTTAAAGGCTAAGGTAACGTAATGTCAAATGGATTAAAATGTAATTTCTCATGTTCAATCAGTGTGTCAAAATGTCAAATGTATTTTGCGATAAATTATTACTGTAAAGCTAAGGTCAACTGTAGAACAGAAAAATTAAAGTAGGTGTAATGTCGTTTGAAACAGTAAAAAATGCTCGTAGTATGCAATGTTACCTTATCAAAGTACCGTCATGGTTTTCTGATTACTATTAGAATTCATAATAAGTAGGTAATTACTTCCTGGACAAATAACAGACATTACAAAAATGCCAAAACAGTTTCTAGAATATTAATTCTAAAATTATAACCAGCAGTTAACTGGATGGTAGTGACCATAAAAAAGCGGTGACTAACTGCCCGTCTGACCTGAGATTCCTTAGCTTACAGACCGTAAAATATTAAAAAAAAAACACACTTCACAGAAAACCACAAACAAAAGAACATCGATGAACTTCCTTTTACATTTTCGAATTCGGAACGATCGTGTTTCGTTTTAAAATTGTCCGGTCGGTTTCACGCGCGGTCGCGCCGCACGCGCAGCGGCCAGAGACTGGCTGGAGACGAAGCTCTCTTCGCATTCACCTGTTTCCTCCATCTCATTCATACACATGGGACATAACACAGTGAATAAGGGACAAAATCTTGATTTTCCCGAGGTATTCTTGTGGGCGCGAATTTCGTAAGCAATCAAGGACGATTTACAAAACATCCAAATACACTCGAGAGCAATGATTCCGGGTCACTTAAAGAATGTTAAAAATCTCGGAAACTAAAAATGATAGGTTAATGCAATAAATTGTATTTAATAGACAATGTAATACTCCTTAAATGAAAGTAAAAAAATATGAGTCACCATACATTTTATTAACACAAAATTACATAAAGAAAAAAACTGCTGATCTCTCCTTAAAACAAAAATAGGAAACATGAAATTTTTGAACTTTATTACGATTTGACTTGAATTTTAATACTTCGTATTGCCTCCTCGTGCTTCCATTACTGCGTTTACGCGGTTTGGCATGCTGTACACCAAGTTCCTTATACGATTTTGGGGAATATTCTCCCATTCCTCTGTGAGAGCAATTTTGAGCTCACGAAGCGTGATTGGGGGAGGGTTTCGTTGTTTTACGCATCTGCCTAGCTCGTCCCAAGCATGCTCGATCGGGTTAATATCCGGGCTGCGCGCTGGCCACTCCATACGAGTAATGTTCATCTCTTGAAGGTAGTCATTCACAATCCTACCTGTATGAGGTCGGGCATTGTCATGCATAAATATAGCATCCTCACCTAAATTGACCATAAATGGACCAACATGATCATTGAGGATTTCTTCCACATATCTTCGCTAGTTAAAGAGCCGTTTTCTATGATCACCAGCTCTGTGCGACTTTCAGAAGAAATTCCGGCCCACACAAGTACAGACCCACCACCGTAGGCTACTTTTTCTTCGATGCATGCTTGCTTGAATCTTTCCCCTGGTCTTCGATACACTCTGTGTCTTCCATCGTGCTTGTAGAGCATAAATTTTGATTCGTCGGAGAACATAACTTTTGACCAATCTTCAATACTCCAATTTACGTGGCTCTGGGCATATCTTAGTCTTGAAATACGATGCCCACGCTCCAGTTTAGGGCCGTTTGCAGGTCTAAGGGGTTTTAAGTTAGATTCAGCAAGCCGACGTCTTACTGTCCATGCACTTGGGTTACTTCCTCCGAGGCGTCGAAACTGATTTGTGAGTTCAGTTCCTGTGAGAAAGCGATTTCGAAGCATGGTGTTCACCAAGTATCGGTCTTCTCGTGCTGTGGTACACCTGGTTCTGCCCGTTCCTGGTCTGCGTAGGTTAGAACCAGTTTCTTCGTAACGTCGGAGAACTCTTTGTACTGTTGACAGCGACACACCGACAGTCCTGGCTGTATCGCGCTGACTCCGGCCGGTTTCCAGCATTGTAAGTATTCTGGTGCATTCTTCAGGCGTAAGCGACATAATTTCAGCTTGAATAATGAATATAGAGCACTATCAACATGGTTTATATACCCACATAAATGACAGATTACAAACAAAAGCAAAACCAAATGCTGTAATTTCGTAGTTCCATCTTCGAAAGTGGCCCTTTTTCAAATTTGATTTTTTTAAGATATAACTTTACAATAACTAAGAAGTTTTAATACCTTCATTTAAGGAGTATTACATTGTCTATTAAATACAATTTATTGCATTAACCTATCATTTTTAGTTTCCGAGATTTTTAACATTCTTTAAGTGACCCGGAATCATTGCTCTCGCGTGTAAATAAGGCAAAATGCGGTTGTTTTTGTAAAATGTCAGCTGTTTATGAGCTAACTGTATGCCAGATGTCGTAGTGTTATTTAACTGCATACCTAACCTATACTTCACCTTTTTTCTGCCATTTAATTTAAGTCAACCCGGCGCAACTCTAGAACTAAACTCGAACTCTTGAAAAGTATGAAATATTGAGTTTTATTTAAGCCCGTAATATTGAGTTTTATTTTGATGATTTTTGAATTAAGAAACTCTCTCCCGCTAGAAGCGCTTATCGGGTTTTCATACAAAATATGTCGCAAGTCGCTTTTCGGAATTAGTTTCGATCAAAAGAACAAAACTCAGACTGCAAGCTCGATGTCATTTCAACTGAGATTTGGAGTACATTTTTCTTGGTAGAATGAGAGTTGTTACATACCTATTCTTTTAAAAAAACTTTACTAACGAGCGAAGCTCTACTTCCGTTTCTTGTCCAAGCCCAAAACCAAGGGTATTTCTGTAGAAAATGTGAATACTTTTAAGACGAATAAAAACTCAACCGTTATAAAGTATGCAATTATGTTAAAATGGCGATTCGTATAGTAATTGAATTAAAATCCAAGTCACTATCTGCATCGGAGTCTATTTAAAAGATATCTCGTGTCTATATTCTGAAAACATTAACTTAAAACCGCATTTCGATAAGATGGCTGAAATTAAAGATGTAATCAAGTTGTCTAATCTACTTGAAATCCAAGAAAAACAATGTGGCATAATCATATACAACATCTAAGTTTTATTTATGTAAAATGTGTACAATAAAGAACAATGAGTATAATGTCAAAATAATAAGTAACACAGGTACAGTATGCACAACGGATCTTTATCCCTCTGAGTGCGGAAAAATTAGCTTACCTCCATTCGACCCGAAAATCTGTTCTGCGCAGATACTTCTGAGGGACACAGATCCGTTGTGACTACTATAAGTACCACATTTTATCTGCATTTTATTCTTGCATTGTGTCAATTAAATTTTGTTAAATTTATAAAAGTTTATACATTCATAATTGTCATAAAATATAAAATTTAAAGCGTATAAAATATACCGTATGATACTCGTTTAAAAACTATCTATATAAATGCAGATTTATGTTATTCTAGCTAATAAAACCCAACGTTTAAGGCCAAAGATTAAACCCTTTACCATAATTAAGCAGACCTTTACAAAAATAAAAATCAACAATATTACATTAAATCTATAAAAATAAATGGTAATCATTGTAAGTAGAGAACATAAATGTTAAACATTCTGACGCTTGTATAAACCTTGTTATATTTTGCGTCGCCATCATTGTCAAACAATCGTTTTTTTTTTAATTAAAATAATAGTATTTTATTTAAAGGTATTGTCTTTACAAAGTAGGCACGATATCGTGTCCTTTGTAAATGCATTTTCGACATTTTTGCGATTATTTTCAATTATATAAAAACAGCTTTCATAAAAATGGCGGCACTATACAAGAAATAGACATTCGTTTATTTGTTGTTTCACACATAGATTAATTAAAGAACAACATTTTATAAAAAACTGTAATTTTATTTTTTATTATCACACAAAATTATATTCTGGTTGTTGATTTGTTGTTCTATATTGATGAATATATAGTAAGAATAAAGATATATAAAATGTTTGCATATTGCATAGGACCTACTTATCGGTCGAGTTGAACCGGTCTGTAAGTAAATTTTCATTAGTAACGACTGGAGCTATTAAAACTTGTCGGTAAATAACTGCAAGTAGGTAAGTATTATGTGCTACATAAGTAACTTTAGAATGCGAGTTATGCTTGCAAGGTAAGAAAAGAGTGTTGGAAATGCAATACTAGCTTTCGCTCGTCGCTTCGCTCAATTATTTGTTTATTCTTTTGTTTTGTTGATCGGGAGATTTGCAAATGATTTTTTTCATACAAAAAGTGGGTGTTCCTCGAATCTCGCTTTTCGGCGTTGCTACGGAAAAGAAGGTATCTTCATCCCTCTCTTTTGTTTGTAGACAAAGTATCTTTAAAAAGAGACAGATATGTTGTCTCCTCTTCCAATAACTCGCTGTCTAGGGTGTTTTGATCATGCTAAGTTTGCAGGTCACGAAATATATTTTTAGTTTTTAAAAATTACTGTTGTATTTAAAATTTTTAATTGTTTTTATTGTTCTGTGTAATCTATTATTACCTATTAACTGAAACTTAATTTATATGTTGTGTGTGGCTGATAAATAATTATGTGGTACCTACTACCTACCTACTTATTCAGCTCGCTTGAATCTTCTTGATTCCTGTGTTATGTTTGTTGGTCTATCGTGTTACCTAGCTGTTAGTTTCCCTAAAATTACTAAAATAAAGTAAAATCAAATAAAAATTATTAATTTATGTTTTTTTTTTAAATAATATTTTCTCTATGGGTGTTAATTTAGTCTAGCCGTCGCGCATCGAGGTAGGTACCTATAGGTAATTGAGTCGAAATATTTTCATGTAAATATTTTTTGCATTTAACCTTTAGTTGTGATTCCAGAGACAATAGAAAATATATTATGACTCGTGCATTCTGGCATACAAAAGAGTTATGGTTCGGGCTTTGTGTCAGCTCAAGTCAGACAGAATTGCAACTGATTTATATATACATTGAAAACTTGAAGGATAACTGGAACATTCAGACATTCATATCAAGCAATTTTTATTTGATTTACACCGGAACCATATTATACACCTACCTGTGTTTTAATAACCTAGATTTTAGATAAAATGGCGATATTTAATTGAATTCTGTGTTGAGTTTTGACTTCTGACGGAAATGTTGGGAGATGTCATAAAAACCGATTCAAAAATAATTTACAAGTTGCCATATATAGTATAAGAAGAAGAAGAAAAATTTACAAGTTATAGAAATTGATTTGAATTTGAGAAGAACTCGTATACGGGTTTAAATACGATATAATTATATCGATACATTCAGTACCTACCTAAGATATAATTGTATCGCATATTCGGAGCAAAGGTTAAAGTATTATTATATTATATTTATAATCTCATAAGAAATATTCCACATTCCATACAGTTAAGAGATGCTCAAGATTTTAGTGTGAAACAAGGTCGACTCCACAGGTGCTTAGGAATCATAGGAGCAAAGTTGTATACAAGCGCTAGTCTCGGATAAATAAACATGTTATTGACACGGAAACGAGATTGTAGGACCTACCTAATGAAGGTCGTTACTCAGCCGTAGACAAACGAAATGAATTATGGATATTATATTAAATGAGTCACGCTATGGGTTACACTCTGTTAAACTGTTATATTTATACCTCTCAAAAAAGTCGAGCCACATTAGTACCTAATACAAGTTAGATTTTGATTAAACCGACTGAAAAACAATATGGGGTAGTCTAAGCTTTAGAATAACAGTTCTCATGTAGCGCGCTAGATGGCGCTAGAACAATATTTACAGAATAAACATGTTACAGGTTCATAGGATTTATTAATAAATAATTAGCAATATTCCCTATGTGGCAGCCTTATTAGTTTCCTGTTTTGCTATTAACTCCACGTATAAAAGATCACTGATTAACACAAATCAAAACAATACATTATGTACTCTACCTAATAATTAACAAAACAACATTTTAATATATTAAGTAGGTAATAGTATGTAGGTTACGATAGGTACCTAGTGCGTATGAGGACGAAAATCACAATAATTATTAAGTAAAAAAAAACTAGGGTAACCGACTTCACGTTGAGATATGTATTATGTATGGAAGGTACTTTACCTACGAAATGTCAAGGAGCGCCCGTGGGTTTATAATTTACCTATGACATGCAATGCATTCAAATGAAAATGAAAGTCAGAGAAAACACTATGAAAACCATATTTTTTATGATATCTGTAGTAATATTTTGCGGGTGAGGGCCGCTGGCTTACACTCCTTACCCTACTTAGTGCTCGCGGGCCGGTCTGTCTTTGTGATGACCGCATCTTGGCATACTTCCAAAACTGTTCCCATAATGGATTCGCATGAGCGGGTAAGCATAATTTTATCACATTGGCGCTGCTGTAGTGTGAATAGGCCTTTTAAAAACATTGTATTAAGTGTAAAGATGCCAGAATCGCCCTTGAGCCGTCTTCAAGTGAAATGTTGATTAATTAATATCTGCCGAAGTTGAGATTTATAATTTGGCGTCAAACTGTGGTGCATTGAGTCATTAGTTATTAATGAATTTAGAGTTAGGTAATAGGTTTGACACTGTATGAAGGTAGGCTTCAACGTGTTTGCAATGTACCTAAGTAGGTACCTATGTTAGAAATAGGTATACCTAATAGGTATAAGTAAGTAGTCAAGATTTGGGAAGGAAAATCACAAATTATTAAACTAGGAAAATGATGTTCTCCAACTTCTTGGTTTATGGTTTTGCGACTTGTTGTCACGGTTCTGCCAGTGTTTAGTATCATAAACGAGATGAAGGTAAGGAAATATAAGATCATGGCCAGAATTATATTGAAAATTATGTTTTTAGTTGCAACATAATGTTTAGTATAATATATCTGTCTACCCAGGCCAATGAAACTCTCGAACTGCACTCTCAAAAAAAAACTATAGGTAGACTACCTACGATCGAAATGGGTGACTAAAATAAGAATGCTTTACTTATGTAGAGTTGTCGAATGGTTTATTGGTAGAATGGAAGTGCCGCTTCTCAGAACGTAGTGGTTAATTATCTACATCTACCGAAGAAGACGTTGGGCAAATAGCATTACGATTCTTCCAGCCGCGCCATTTTGCATAATTCCAACAACTAAACTAATTCCCTAGTGCAACGTGAATTTAAACTAAACTAATAAATATTTATAGGTTCTAGTGACAATGTAATTTCTTACGGCGTTTCTGATAAGTCTAGACGGATACTTGAAATTTTTTTTTTAAGCAGATTGTCGACGATAACCTAAATATACTAACCTAAAAAATTTACAAATGAGCTAGTGGAAATAAAGGTTAGAGATTATTTATTTTCTTAAAAGAATTTTTCACTTACCTACATGATAGATTATCTAAAACGTATGTAAATTAAAAACCTCGAACAGTATCTAAAAACAAGGTAACAATTCACTCAGGGATAATTTTGATGCAAAATCTACCCGCTAAAAGAATAACCTAGAAATAAAATAACTTAGGTGTAGGTACCTAGGTACCTATTTGTGGGTACCTAAGTTAGGACTACTAATAATTATAATGTGGTGTGGAATCAAAGATTATATTTAGGTATCTTAGAAAATGATTCTAAATACCATATTCGGTCATCGAGTAAATTCCGATTAAGAATGGTAATTTTTGAATTATTTACTTGTCAGGGAAATAAAACGACACCTAGATGTCATACGATCACATCTAGTACTTGCATGAGTCATAAAAAGTTTCCTATGAAAAGTTTTTGTGATTTGTTCTCATGAGAAACCATTTTTTTTGCGTACCTTTTGATGCCATTATTCACGTGATTTTTTTTTTCTAACCTAATTAGGATGCAATTTCATCGTATTGGTTTTATTTTATTTTAAAATTAATCTCCAAAGTCTAAATAATATCACAAGGATCATCTACAATCCTAAAGTATCACTGTGAAATCAATCTAAACTAAATAATATTGGTTTTACTCAAGTTTTATTACAATAACCGCGTTTATTCATCACAACAACAAATAGGCACCAATCATAAAAATATGATGTATCGTTTATTTAAAATACATAGTTTATGATAATCGTGATATGAAATCAGCCCAGACTTGGCCAAGTTACCATTTAGGGTAAAACCTTTGAACAAAGTCTGGTTTATGAATCAAAACAATTTGAACCTTATCACTGCATTTTACAGCTTACATTTCTTTAAACATTTCATGTAGTTTCTATAATATAAAAATACACTGTTTTGTTGTAAATGGAACTTTATTTTATTGATTGTAAATTATTTTTATAAAAATCAAAAATCATTTTCGAAATATCACTCGTTATTTTTACAAATTAATAAATTTGATGTCATTAATATTAATAATAATTAATTAAATATAAAAAATTTATTAACTTAAAATTTTTTAAAAAGAATGTTAATAAGCTGTCGACTACTAACCTCCAATCAAGAATTTATACTAAATCAGAGGTATAGTTAAATTGTAACCGTTATCTTCTAATTAATTTAACTAATTATCTAATCGTATGTTAATCAGCCCGCTGTCTATGATCTTGTTCGATGTGTGGGTAATGTGTAGGTAGATGTAGATATAATAGGTATTTCAGGTTCATTAACCGACAAACACTAACGTATCCACAGATAAGACTAGCGGTAAAATTATAAAAAAATATTGTAAAATAATGTTGTTCCCTGTGTAAAGTCCTCTATTTTAAATCACTGGCTCACTATTACACCAAGCTCGTATCTATCGGTAGCTCCATCGTTTACCGTTTCTTCTTCTTCTTTTCCTCTTTTATATGACCTCTGTCCGTTATTTCGACTCCAGGCTCTCTTCCTCGACCCTGTCGTCGTCCTCCCCCCCCAAACGTACGGATGACATTGACAGATCGGAAGCTAAACACTGACAGTTACCTAACTTCTTATGCATATGAGACAGGGTAATAGATAGATACTAGATAGATACAAACACAGGATATATCCTGTCTAGTGAAAACTTTAAACGTCAAATATTGTAATAAAGTCAAATAAACTACTAATTGATTCATTATTTAATAACCTTATAAAATACACGATTAAAATTATGTTAACCGTATTCATTACAATCGAAGATATGTAATTTAAATATAATCTAGAAGTCGTATTTTTATTTTATTGGGTACTTTTTGTGGTATGGTATTTTTGGGGTCAACGGGTTAGACTAGCGACCTCTATGACTCCAGTTTAAATTCCTAACAGCGATGAAAAATTGATGTAGATAACTACAAAATAATAGAAATCACGACTGAAATAAAATCGTCTCTCGTAAATACAAGAAAAGAAAAGAGGTTACAAATGCAATCTCTTTTCTGTCCTATCTGGACCTTCATGTTTCTTTATTCTTTGCTGAGTTTTGGCGCGATGCCAAATGGCGATCAATTTTGTAAAAACTTGTTACTACTGTGAACAATAACCTATTAATATCTATCTGCTACTATTATTGTGCATGATACGTAGAGCTTCATACTATTATCGTAATCCACATTAACCATTGTGTGTTGTACCATGGACCTAAAGGTGTTAAAACTTTAACAGGCGTCACAGCTCAGTCGGTAATAGCTCTGCCTTTGTCCTGTGGGTCGTGGGTTCGATCTCCACAGAGAACAAACATTTACATTGTGCGTGGCAAACATATATGCAGATTAGTGCTGAGCCTACTCCAATTGTCATTTTTTTTAATGTGCGCACCTAATGTACCTACACCTTTTTGATGACAATAAATTTTATTTGTATTTGTATTTTGTATTTGTATATGTTTGTTCTATGGCTGGGTGTTACTACTATGTATTATAAGTATGTATTTACAAAAAATAAAGTATATAAGTATTCTATCAACAATCTAGTTCACATATCGCAAGCTTTGCTTTGTTTGAGCTATTGTTTATATTATTTGTGGTTTGGGACTAGAGGGAACATTAATAAGTGACGTAATAAAGTTGTGACAAAGAATTTTTATTTTATTTTGTGTAGAATATTTTATCTGCAATAACTTTTTGTGTTTATTTAAAAAAAAACATTAAATGGCACTTGTAGCATTTCACATTCAACCACGACCTTTTAACAGTAAATAAACATTTTTATAGTTTTCCTATGGCCATCATAAAGATAATCCCTATAATCTATACGACTCTCATCGCAGATGTCCAAGAGTTGTCTCGAAAGCGACGTTTCACACTTGTATGAAGTACTATAAACACGGTGAAGTGGTAGTACAAATATTTAGGTTGGACGTCTGCCCACACGCCTATTGTGTGTTACGCAAGGCTGTTCTACGTAAACTGTCATCAAAGCGCTGACGAGGTTCCTTCGGTACCTGGCTTCGGTGAATGCATCGTCAGCGCAACGTGTTGCCAATGCCTTGTAATGTTTTACCTAGATTTAAGTTTTTCATATTCGTTCAGACTTCGAACGAGTGTCGAAGCCTAAGATAATTAAATTGTAATTTTTTTTTAAATTAAACCTTGGAACAAATTAAATATTTTTTTAAAAGCTACCTCGGCCAGCGGCCTACGTAATTGGCGCAGGCGGTAGGATACTTAAAATCTATAAAATTAGTAAAAAGAACCTACTAGTGCCGTTGTGCGGAGGTGAATCAAGAAATCGATTCGTGCTGAGTTCCAGACATCGCGACCTGGAGAAAATGCTGTAAGTCCTTGAAATTCTCAAGTCCTTGCTTATTCCTAACTATACTTAGTCCTATCCTTATTATACCTTATAGTAATTTTTTTTTGTGTTTTTAAAATTAATTTTTCAACATTTTCCATCCGAGAGAATCGCGAAGTGCTAGGTTAAGTAGAATTAGATTAGAAAGTAGACTCAGTGTAATCGACGAACATAGAGCTCTAGAGGAGAATATGGCTCAACCCAATAACCCACAGGGTAATGTTCCGCCAGCTAACCCTCAACAGTCTCACCACCAGGGTAACCCGGGTAATCCGATTGACACGATTTATAAGTCCCTAAGACTTGTTCCCGATTTTGATGGAAACCCGCATGTTTTAACAAGATTTATAAATCTTTGTGACCAGTTAGTTTTAACTCATTTTTCAACAGAGCCGGGTCACGAACTAATTAATTTAGCTCTTGTCAATGGGATATTAAATAAGGTGTCGGGTTCCGCGGCTAGATTAATAAACTCGAATGGTATTCCAGAAAACTGGTTAGGTATTAGAAATGCCTTGATTAATAATTTCGCAGACCATCGCGACGAGACCGCGCTTTACAGTGATTTATCGCTTGAGACCCAAGGGTCAAGTACCCCGCAGGAGTTTTATGAACGGTGCCAAAATTTATTCAGCACTATAATGACGTACGTTTCACTTCATGAGACCCTGAATACTACCGTACAGGCAAAACGCGATTTATACCAGAAGTTGACCCTTCAGGCCTTTTTAC
The DNA here is from genome assembly GCA_947859175.1 of Gandaritis pyraliata. Taxonomy (NCBI): domain Eukaryota; kingdom Metazoa; phylum Arthropoda; class Insecta; order Lepidoptera; family Geometridae; genus Gandaritis; species Gandaritis pyraliata. The sequence goes on along the minus strand of OX401874.1, from coordinate 3,710,219 downwards.
GAGGTCTTAAGGACCCACTTGGATCCAGGGTACGCTGTATGCGACCTGAGTCGATGGAGAAAGCCCTAGAATTTGTTCAGGAAGAGCTCAATACGCTTTACATGCAGGAACGCAGTAGTGGTTCATCTAGTAGAAAGGATTGGCAGCCACCTATCTCAAACGCGGCTAAGTTCAATCTCCCTCTTAACAATTATGTCCCCAGACTGACTAACGGATTTGGACTTGGACCAACGAGACAACCGATTTTTAACATGCCTGGCCCATCTAGACCAAATCCCGTGCAGGCTTCACCTAATCAGGGCTGGAGGCCTAATCCCACGTTTCAACCACAGCCATTCCGTGGTCCTACTCGTACGCAACAGATGTTCCGCGCACCTCCACAAAATTATAACCCTCAGAATAACGCTTTTAGGATGCCTTACAGACCACAGCCTCAGCCACAAACTAATTTCGGCAGTGCTCCGCGTCCTACTCCAATGAGTGGCGTTAGTAACTATGTCGAGAGACGTCTACCGATGACAGGAATGACCGGACACGACTGGAGGAAACACGGAAATCCTCCTCCGACTAACTACTTTAAGACTCGCGAAATTAATTTCAATGACTTTGACGGGTACGAACAGTATTACGGTGACGAGTACAGCGGCTTCCCCGACTATCAGGATTATTATCCTTGCGACCTTGACTACTACAGGTATGAGGATCAATATTCATACTCTGAACTCCCAGTAGTAGAGGAGGTTGTAGAGCAGACCTCTTCTGATGAAAATTTTCAGAAGGAAGTTGTATCAGAAAAACCAAAATAGAATTAAATTTTCACATGCAGAGACAACTGGGGTACATCCAGATAGCACATCCACCTTTAAAATTTTTAATCGACACAGGTGCTAATCAATCTTTTATAAGTCCCGATGCCGTAGAAAAATATTATCGTCACATTCCTTTGAAATACGATCCATTCGAGGTGACGAACGTTCACGCGACAAGTAAGAATAATTATTCTGTGACGATGCCTTGTTTCCAGGAATTTAACGACCCGAATGACATGACTTTATACATTTATAAATTCCACAACTACTTTGACGGACTCATAGGTTTTGACTTATTAGATTCATGGGACTCTAACATCGATTTAAAAGCTAAGTTATTAAAAACTTGCTACACGCAGATCCCTATTAAGATGTACGATTCGAGAAACGTTAATTTGTATGAAGAAATTATTCCGGCTAATTCTAGCAAGGTAGTTAGGTTGCCAGTTAACACGCGAGATGGCGAAGTTTTGGTAGACAACCAAACGATTTGCAACTGCCTTATTTCAGATTGCATTACGACGGTCCAGAATAACCGGGGCTGGGTAGAACTTACTAACCCGACGTCCAATGACGTCATATTTTCCATGGATCGTCCGATTGAAGCTGAACTATTTAACATTGAATGTGACAGTACTGAAATTTTATCAGACCGCGCTAAAGACGTTTTATCTCGTCTCCGGACCGATCATCTTAACCCTGAAGAACTCGCAAATTTACAGCGTTTATGTTCTAACTACGCGGACGTGTTTTATCTTGAGGGCGAACCACTTTCATTCACCAACAAGATTAAACATAAAATTAGGACTAATGATGAAATTCCAGTACATACTAAGAGCTACCGCTATCCTTACGTTCACCGACAAGAGGTCAGAGATCAAATTAATAAGATGCTTGACCAAAATATTATAAGACCATCAGAATCCGCATGGAGCTCTCCCATTTGGATTGTGCCTAAAAAGGCAGATGCTTCCGGTAAGGTCAAATGGCGTCTTGTCGTGGATTTTAGGAAAGTTAACGAGAAAACGATTGACGACAAATACCCTATCCCGAATATAACAGATGTGCTAGATAAGCTAGGTAAATGCCAATATTTTACGACCCTTGATTTAGCTAGTGGATTTTACCAGGTTGAGATGGACCCCTCCGATGTTCACAAGACTGGTTTTAATGTAGAAAACGGGCATTATGAATTTTTAAGAATGCCAATGGGTCTTAAGAATTCACCATCAACCTTCCAACGAGTGATGGACAACGTTCTGAGAGGCCTACAGAATGAAATATGCCTAGTTTACTTAGATGACATTATTGTCTTCAGTACTTCCCTTCAGGAACACATAGTTAACTTGGACAAAGTATTAAACCGTTTGAGAGAATCCAACTTTAAAATTCAAATGGATAAATCTGAATTCTTGAAGCTGGAAACTGAGTTTTTAGGCCATGTTATTTGTAAAGAGGGCGTTAAACCAAACCCGGATAAAATAAAAGCCATCAAGAATTATCCCATTCCAAAGACTACTACGGAAATCAAACGTTTTCTCGGATTACTAGGCTACTATAGAAAATTTATTCCAGATTTCGCTCGTATCACTAAGCCACTGACTCAATGCTTAAAAAAGGGTTCTAAAATTAAGTTAGACTCAAATTACATCAATTGTTTTGAGCACTGTAAGACACTCTTAACGAATGATCCGATTTTGCAATACCCAGACTTTACACGCGATTTTATCCTAACAACTGATGCATCGAACGTAGCTATAGGTGCTGTCTTATCTCAAGGTACTAAGGCGTCGAATAAACCAATCGCGTATGCATCGCGGACTCTTAATAGTAGTGAATTAAATTACAGTACAATCGAGAAAGAGCTTTTAGCTATTGTTTGGGCAACTAAATACTTTAGACCGTATCTCTATGGCCGTAAGTTCCTAATTCTCACCGACCATAGGCCCTTGCAATGGGTAGTGAATCTAAAAGATCCCAGTTCACGGCTTACAAGATGGCGCTTGAAGCTAAGTGAGTACGATTATACAGTCGAGTATTTGCAAGGAAAGTGCAATACTAACGCCGATGCACTGTCGCGTATTGAAGTAAATAATGAAGAGCTTATGTCGATCGCAGTTAATCCATCCGAAACTGATCCCGCGTTAGATGAATCTAGAACTTTAACAGCTACAGAAACCGCGGCTGGTTCAAGAACCGCCACTGTTCATACGAATAACGAAAACCCCATTTTAGAGGTTCCAATTTCGGATGACCCCTTGAATAGATTCACGAAACAACTAATTTTCAATGTCGTAGGCGATATCAAAAGTAGACCAGTAGTCACTAAACCTTTTGAGACGCACACACGAATATCTGTGCAGATATCTGAATCCAATATAGAAGAGGACGTTATCGCCGCGATTAAGGAGTATGTCCACCCTAAGATTAAAACCGGTTTGTTAATTAATCCTTACTCGGCCTTGTATACAGTTATACCTATCATACAAAAAACCTTTAAAAATTCGGCAATGAATCTTACACTAACTAAGACGGAGTTAGAGAACGTTAAAGAATATTTAAAACAGCAGGAAATAATTAATAAATACCATGATGGAAAGACCAATCATCGTGGCATCAATGAATGTTATTTAGCGTTATCTAACAGATATTACTGGCCTAAAATGAGAGAGCACATTACTAAGTTTATAAATGAATGCACTATCTGCGGACAAGCGAAATATGATCGCAGCCCGATAAAACAACAGTTTAAAATAGTGCCACCTGCTAGCAAGCCTTTTGAATTAGTACATTTAGATCTTTTAACTATTCAAAGTGAAAAGTTTCTAACTATTGTAGATGCATTCTCAAAGTATGCCCAAGCCTATCATTTACGAGACGGCACTGCTGTTAGTGTGGTTCAAGCTTTATTGAATTTTTGCACTCATCATGGGATTCCTATTACTATAGTAACAGATAACGGGACCGAGTTCACAAACCAGCTGGTTGCGGAATTTGTAAAAATGCATAAAATTCAGCATCATAGGGTTGCCCCTCATACTCCGAATGAGAACGGTATTGTTGAGAGATTCCACTCAACAGTATTAGAACATCTTCGCATTCTTAAGTTAGGTCAGAAATCTGAATCAGTAATTAACTTAATGCCTTACGCCCTTCTGGCTTATAACAGTAGCATTCATAGCTTTACGAAATGTAAACCACTAGAAGTAGTCACGGGACACTACGATCCGCGCGATCCTTTTGACATAGATCTTTCGGCTCATTTACTACAACAGTACATGACTAACCACAAAGACAGGATGACTAAAGCCTACAATACTATTCACGACATGTGTAGCGCGACTCGCAAAGACCTCACAGACAACCGAAATAAGAACCGAGAGCAGGAAGCTGAGTACTCTCCTGAACAACAGATTTTCGTGAAAAATCCGTTTGCTTCGAGACAAAAGTTAGCTGCTCGATATACACATGACGTCGTAATGGCTGACCTCCCTATTCATATTTACACTAAGAAGAAGCGAGGTCCTATTGCCAAATCTAGGCTTAAACGTCTTCCTAAAAGTGCCCAATTGTTACAGGACCCTCCTGATAGTTCATCTGCTCCTGGCACCAGTTCTAATGCAGGAGATAAAACTTGAGTCTCTCGATGACGGGCCTGGTATTTTACCTTTTAAGCTAGGTTCAGCTAGACTTATATCTCACTACCATTCCTTTTTACAAGATATCGATCTTCAAGAGCTGCAAAATAAAATAATCTCAGTAGATAATCAAATAGATAATTTCAGCCCTCAGCTACACAATAAAACTAAAGCTTTATTTGAACCTCACTTAGATTATTTGAAAAATAAGCTTGTAAGCGTATTGGAGCAATTAGAAACGTTTGAGATAAGTCGTGTAAAAAGAGGACTCGTGGATGGTCTCGGATCAGTAGTTAAAAGTATCACGGGTAATCTTGACTACTCAGACGCATTGCGCTATAATCAGGCTATTAAATCTTTGGAAAATAATGAAAATAAATTAGTAACAGAATTTAATAATCATGTTAGCTTATCTAAAAATTGGACTTTGCAATATACAAATATTTTAGACAGTATCACAGATAATCAGAATAAGATTGAGATTTTACTAAAGAAGATTAACGAAGCAGAAGCTTCCAGAGATAATGATCTAGTGAAATATGCGCACTTAGCTCAAACTCTTTTGATTCTAACAGATAACGTAGATTCCATCTCTCAAGAACTATTAAAGTTACAGAATATTCTTGCTTTTATCAGGGCTTCGACGACGCATCATTCGGTCTTGAATTTGTACGCAATTCGCGATATTATTCGTAAATTAAAAGTACTATATAGCAGTGAAAGAGTAGTAGATTTAGATATTAGAGAATACTTTGATATAATTAAACTAGGTTCGTATTATGTAGGAAATAGTATAGTAATAGTATATAAAGTTCCAATCGTACTCCCATCCTCTTATGATATGTATAAATTATCCATCATACCTAACAAAAATCATGAGATCCTTACTCCTCCTTTCCCATACCTAGCTATCCATGAGAAAGATTTCAAGTACATTGAGGCTGAATGCCCGAAGACCAGTAAATGGTACCTTTGTGAGGAGAAGAGGAATCAGCAGAATCGATCACCAGATGATTGCATCCAGCATCTCATCTCTACGCAGCAGCGGAACAACATGTGTAGCCCTACCACTATTAGTCTATCAAAACCAGCATACGAAGAACTCGATGAGAAACATTACTCCATCAGTTTCCCTGTCCCTACGAAAGTACATCTCTCCTGTGGTCAAGATCTCTACCAGACGCTCCAAGGCAGCTATCTCGCTATAATTCCCCAACAATGTTATATGGAAACCCCAGAATTCACGATCTCCAACATTAACGATCGTTTAAAAGGACAAGCGTTGAAGATAATGGACCTACCTGAAAGCAACTACCCTACTCCATCTTCAACCCCAGTATTCAAATTGAACTCTATCGATCTGAACCAACTTCACGCCACTAATAAGAAAATATCACTACAGTCGCCGTTGCACTTAGATACGAACAACGATTACACCCTGTATCACACTACGATCCCTATGTACGTGTTACTATCCGGTGCATGTGCACTCACTTGTGGCCTTCTATACAGAAAATATAGACCAACATTAAGAAAGAATTCTCATCAAGTTTGTGAGGAAAGCCAAGCTGATTTACAAAGAGTCTATGCCCTACCAACTATAAGAAGAGTTGATCCCAATCCAACTCCAGCTCAGTTTACGACGAACTTCAACACTCGCTGTTCTTCGGGGGGAGGTGTTACGCAAGGCTGTTCTACGTAAACTGTCATCAAAGCGCTGACGAGGTTCCTTCGGTACCTGGCTTCGGTGAATGCATCGTCAGCGCAACGTGTTGCCAATGCCTTGTAATGTTTTACCTAGATTTAAGTTTTTCATATTCGTTCAGACTTCGAACGAGTGTCGAAGCCTAAGATAATTAAATTGTAATTTTTTTTTAAATTAAACCTTGGAACAAATTAAATATTTTTTTAAAAGCTACCTCGGCCAGCGGCCTACGTAATTTGTGTCTTCATTCGATGCGTTTGTGATTCTGCGAATATTATTGCCCGTTTGTGGGTAGGCAACGACAGATTCTGAACTTACATAAAAACTTTTTATACCCATGACAGTTTGTTGGGTTAGGGCTTCTAGCTTAGCATAATACTCGTGATCAATTAAGAAGGCAAAGTTCGATTCGAGTTCTGTCATTTGTAAAAGCAACATAGCACATTTATTTTAATTGTTTTTCTTGTGAATAATTAATATTTAATAATTAAAAATAGTGAATTATTGTTCTTTAGTTTTGGTGGAATTTTAACCAATAATACTTGCAGTCAAAAGTGTGAGCCATTAGAATAAATGTGTAGTGTTTTTATTATTTGATGGAATTCGTTTTAAAGAGAAAATTCACCATTTTGTCTTCAAAACAAAACTAAACTTATTTCAAATAATCCACTTGACACTGGCAAAATTGTCTGTCGAAATGACGGACAGAGGCCATATAGAAGAGAAGAAGAAGAAGGCAAAGTTCAAAAGGATGGGTGAAGGATGGGTGACCAGACCACACCACTAATGTCTTTTCTTCGTGTTTGTGTTTCGGAGGACTTCGGTGTGCTAACTACCAATTCGTATTTCAAATCTACTCAAGTTTCTCTGATTTGTGCTTGTTCGTATTATGGTAAGGGTGTAAGCTAGAGGCCCTACCCCACAAATAAGCATATTGCAATGATGCGAAAGTTGTTTTTCCTGGGTTATTGTCTATTCCCATCGTAGCTTCAAAATCTATTAAAAACAATGTTGCTAAAAGCTTATAGACTCAAGAACAGTATCTAACAAACCATTTTACTACCTCGTTAAACTACGTTTCATCAAAACAGGGGTGTAAAGATGGTGGATAGAAAAGTAGTTACTGTCAGAAAGTTACTAGCGTAAGTTAGGACCTTCATGCTACCTGAGTCTAAAGTAAACAGTCTTCGCAACTTGTTTGTTTACACAGAATGAAAACTTTTTATAAAATTGCTATATGTACAGTTTACAACGTTTTGATGACACAAACGTTGAATAGAAATGTTATTCATCTGTAAAATGGTAGTTATCTATGATAGGTATATAAAAATAGGACCTATAATCGTGCCCACGAGTTTAGTTCATTAATGATATGTAAAAATGAGAAATATGAAAGTCAGTCAAAGTTTCTTAAAGCATTTGCGTACTAAACATTTAGTTCGTATTTCTATCTCTATTTGTAAAGATAAACCTCCGTTTTCTTCATCAAACGGTTATGACTGCTTCAAAGCCCAGACCGGAACAACTGCACGAAAGCTCTACAATACAGAGCAGCAGCTTGCGAACCGCATGCGGTAACCAACCGCGCCGTTATTGCACTGCTGTTTGATAATTTACTATACGCTGGGGATTTCATTCTCCATTGAACCACGCTTGCATGGTTTCAAAATAGAATGGAAGTATTGTTCGATATTTAAAAATTACGCAAGCTAGAATTTTCTTTGCGACCAGCGCTTGTGTTTAGTGATTTTGTTTATGGTAATTTTTAATAAACGAACTTGAATTTGGAAGTCGTTTTCTATAAGTGGGCAAAAGAAGTTATTGGATAAAAATGTACAAGTTGCAAACATAAATACTTTATGTGTTTGGTTCATTATGAGTTTTTATAAGTACCTATACTAAATGACCTAATACTGAGTAAGTACTTAGTCTTATTTGATAAATCCACCCCCCGATTGTCTATCTTTTGATACCTACAATTACTATTTGGACTGTAATTTGTGAGATTCTGATGGTATCAAAGATGACAATCACCCCGTCGCAGATAGTAGTACCTTACCTACAGCCTACCTCTATACGCAGAATATATTTTACAACAATATTGAATTAGGTATTATTGTTACAAACAACTTTAGTGGAAGTCCTTCGCAATGATCACGATTGGTGTCGAGACTCGAGAGGCAGCGTGGGCGGGCGGATGCGCAGAGGCCCTTACGTAAGGGCTGTAGTGATGGGACACTGATCGCTTCATCGATAAAATATGTTGATAAATTGCTGAGCCCGTAATCTGAGTTTTATTCTCGAAAAATTAATCAAAAACCGAGAATTGAACTCAGGGTATTTGTACTAACTTATGGAAAAGAAGGTTTTGTATTTTTTTACCCGCTAGGCTTGTCGTGACTTCATGGTAGATTCGACGATCTTCACGAGAAATTATATTTATTTCATCTCTAAGCCTTATTAGAGGTCGTTATTCTAAGAACTCCACTGCTAAAAGTGGACTACGTCAGCTGCAATATCTGAATAAATTAAACCTACTGATGCGAATTTTTTGTTTAGAATAAGTAATTAATTACCAACATAAAGAGACATATTATGAGATGTCGGTTAACTCTTTATCATATGAAATAACTGATTAAAATTCTAGCACCGTAGCAACTCTCAACATCATTAGCCACAACACTATTACAAAAGCAATCGGCCTCAAGCATTATCGATAAATCTTATCTGCAGAAAATATCGATGAGCACATCACTAGATCACTTACAAATTGACAGTCACTGTTTATCGCTACTTAAAAGTGTTCTACTTTTGAAATTCACATGTGGAACTGACTTTAAAAGGGTAATTTTGAAACATGAAATATATGCGTTTTATTGTTGTATTTTTCGTCGAAAATGCTATAATCGAAAACGATTTCAAAGGAAATAAGTATTAATATTGATAGTAAACCCCGATTTAAACAACATAATCATCGTTTATAACTTACTTTGTTTTTTATTACTTAGGTACCGACGTTTATATTTCCATTACTTGTACTTAAAATTTTCTCATTTACGCACGATTAAATGTATAAGACAACAGGCTGTGTTAAGAACTCACTCAATTTAATTATACTGCTTTATTTTGAAAAAAATGGGAGGTATGAAAAAATCTCACTTTCGGGTGATAAGGTACCTAGCCGTGATAATATTTATTTTCAATATTCAAACCGTCTGTAAAAACTATACTGGCAACTCTATATACCTCTACGACACATGAATCGTTTAATTTTGTCTATGGTTTTTAGCAAATTCAAATATCGAACTGAACACACTGAGCATTTCACATTTTCGATTCCAGAATTGAAATTGAAATCCGAGAATCATTTGTAGCTTCCGTCACCCCAAGCGAGTGGAATTGCATTTCCTGAATCAAAGCGCGGAGGATGGTGTCGGCTTGGCTTATTAACACTTCACCGCAACGCTGGGGGTGTGTTGGGATGATTAGACTTACACGATATTATTTATGCATAAATTAGATTTCACTTTACCCGTGTTTATTATTATGAAAAAAAAGGATTATAAATAAGTGCTCAGAACTGTAGTAATGCAGTGCAGTGTCATTGAAGCGTACCTATTATTATTACAAAAGGTTAAACCATAAACACGTAATAAAATAAGAATAAAATGCATAAATACTGTGGTTTTAGATATTTTACAATTTAATTTTTTTTACTGAACTTTTAACACCCATGTCAATACAAGAGATGTCAACAGAATCGTACGAATTTCGTAAGTGAACCTTTTTTAGAATTTTCGTAAAATCACCACCACCAGTAAAAGGTTAATCTTACCGCGGCAGTGAGAATGTCACACGTTTACTTATCATGCCATGCAGCTACTACTGGATCTTACCTGAAAGATATAAATTCACATTAATACTCATTTAGTAAATACGTTTAAAAGTGTGGTTAAGTTCATAAGGCCTTTGCATCTAATCTAGATGATTTATACAGCGTCAGGAGCTATTTTTTACCCGTGCCCCGGTGAACGGGACGCTGCAGAGCCTGGGACATGATTCAGATGGAGTAGGCTTGTAGTGGCATCACCATCTTCTCAGCCTAGTCGGCCTTATCCACAGGAAAGACAAGGTCAAAACGTGCAGAGCTGACTAAACCGCGGGTTTCCTCACTATGCTTTTCTTCACCGTTTAAGAGCACTGGCATTTATGTGTTCATAAATAGCACTTAAATGATGATAAGATAAAGTTTAAAAAAATCCTTACAGATATCAAACAAGTGTGCTTACGTGCATAAAAGCACGGGGTCACAGTTCTGTTTACCGAATGTCTAACAAAGCAAAGCCAGAATTGTTAATATTGTTATTAAAATGACATTGTGTATCAGTGAAAACCTCAACCGACAATCGGCTTCAACCAAAGGCCATAGTTGAAGAGGACCATGATTTTAAAATAGCTAAAAGAGGATAAACCTTTTTATTACAACCCTATCCGTGTCCAATGTTACAAAAATTAAATTACACACAGTTGCGACGAAAGAGATGCGAAGCATTATACGGTTACGTTCGCCCTCAACAAAATGCGCCTACAAAAAACTCTATAGTCTCAGCAAACTTAAAAGTTTTTCAAGCGGTTCTGGTGTACAAGCTCAAAGGTCTTTTAAAAGAACATCGTTAACTCGCAAATTACTCCCAGACGGATGAAAACAAACGGAACTTGTATAGAGCCCAGCCTACATAGAAGAATATATTATTATACATAGGTAAGGTAGTGCAGTATGTGCACAGATGTGATACGACTAACGACTATTAGTGCTGTCAACTATACCGTAGGTACTATTAGTCGATTTTTGAAAACATTACAGGCAACACTATTTACTTTATCTATGGTTGGCAGGTCACACAATATGGCGGACACGTATGGCCGAGTCGTAGAAAATAGTTCACGAATGTCGCAAAACTATAATCTAAATGCTCATATTAAGTACACGGGAAACAGAAAATATTAAAAAACACATTTTTTTTTAAATTTCGCGCCAAACCGAAACGTTTCGCCGTAACGCACTGTCTTGTGAATGAGACAAAAGAATCTGAATTAGGATTATTTTTAAAATCTGGATATTTTATATATCTTTTATAAAACATACATTTACGACATTGCATGCAAGGAAATTATACTAGCAATAGCAACACCGCCACCAAGCGATAACAAGATTAAAACAACACCAGTGTTGCCCGCTTGCAATAATCTACTGATTTTATATAACATATTTTTTTAAGGCACGGAAAATGCTCGCAACACCACGCCAAGGAACGATAGTAGGATAAAATAACGTCAGTGTTGCCCGCATGAAATATTCTAGTGGCTGGTGTTGCTTTTTCATTTTTACCGTTGTCGCGTCTCGCCTCTGCAAGTATAATATATTGCCGGGCTCCAAGTGCCACTTTTAAGTATAACTTGTTGAGAGCTAGTGGGAATATGCGCGTTTGCGTGGAAAGAAGAGAAAATCCCTTTGGAAAAAAAGTATAACCTTTTAGAAGGGAAAAAGGATTAAACTAGTATAATTTTTGAAACTATAATGGTTCTTTAATATAAGAAATAGGTAGATACTTTTAATGTAGTTACAGCACTCCAAAGAACTAATGCCATCAGTAAAGTCCGAAGTAGTTTTTAGTTACAAAATAAAACCTTGTTAGAAAAAGCAGCAACTTTAATTGACTTTTCTTTGAGAACTTGTTTTGAATCAGGAATAAATAAAATGCGACAGTTCTTCGAGACGTCTTACAAAATAGGACTCCTAAGAAGCGAGTAGGTCGTTAGCAGACTAGGTTCCCAAGTGGCTCTAGTGTAGCCAGCTAGAGTGGCCAATTTACCGCGGGGCAGACAGAATGTCTGCGTCAAGCCATCTCATGAATACCAGAGTGTCAACTTCAATTTTAAAATTGGAACTCCATGTCGCTCATTTTTTTTTTAATTTGAAAGCCAGTTTTTGCATTGTTTTTTTATGATTATGGCGCTTTAGACATTGAACGCTAATGGTTGACTTTTTTCTTTTTTTACAAAAATGAATATGCCAGAACACTGAGGAAAGGAAAACTACATGGATGTTTCACAGTTTCACGTTTCACTGACGTAGGTTGTGGTTATTTATCTACTATTACTATTCTAACCGCGTTTCCAGTATGTTTCCACAGAAAACAAAGCGCTCTACAAAAGCTCTGCGATGTTCTATGTAGGTAGTCTATGTTCTCTACGTGCTCACTACTCACCATTACATAGTTGATTTTGTTAAATATATCCTCTATAGAGGATTTCTTCTCTTTTTTTATCACGGAACGAATGGGGGGAGGATTGAGTTTTAATTGCATCCCTCTTTTAAAACCAATAAAAGCATGGTATAGCTTCATAGATTATTCACGTTTTTAAAAGCCATCAATAGTTAGCGTGGTTTTGATCAGGCGGATATAAAATATGGAAAAGATTTATGAAGAGATAAATGTAGGAAAACAGGAAAAAATATATTTTTTACTTGTCATTTCCTGACCCTCTACTTCTCTTTTTTAAAAATCGTTTTATCAGAAGATAAACGAAAAAAAAAACGGAAAAAATACAACATCTGACGAAAGCGGAATTTGACACATGTGAACTACATACCTACTTAAATCAATTTTTTTAAGTATTTTTTGTAACTTTGACGCAAAGAATATTGTACCAATGAAACAAAAAGCAGAAAGCAGAAACATAAAATGCAATTCGACGCTTCATTGCGAAATGCACTTGCATTGAAATCACACAATAAATCACGAGCGAGGGAATTTGCAAAATCAATGCGGAAACCAAGATTTGCAACACGGCAGACGGATGCGCAGACAATAAAATATTGAGGAGTTGGAGTCTGGAGTCATGGTGGAATGTGGGAGCGTGCCAGTATGCTAAGTGCACCAGGAGAAGTTGAGGCTTGGAGGGACAATAATATACAGAGAATGAGCGCAGTTCAACTTGCACGCTTCTTTAGACTTGATGATTGTTAGTGCGTTGGTCTGGCGTTGACTACGTCGTCATTCGATCTGGTTCAGTTGAATTGCCTATCTTTTTCTTCTTTTATATATGGCCTCTGTCCGTCATTTCGACAGACAATTTTGCCAGTGTCAAGTGGATTATTTGAAATAAGTTTAGTCAAGTCGAGTCATACGTCAAGTCGTTTGTTTCCTATCAATTCAACAATATGCTGAGCTGACACCTTTTTGACATGACATTTATCTTGTTGTACCATGATGTTTGTTACAACATAACTGTGTGTTTTGACAAAATATTGTAGGTATTTCATTTCATGATTTTTAGAGCGACAATATTTAGGAAGGAACTTGGATGATATTTATAGATATTTAGTATATTACCCAAATCCATATTAACTGGGATATGTAGGTACTAGGTATACCTACCTAAACTACCTATAGCAAGAAAAGCGATTCTCTCCGTCCCTCTCTATGATAACAATGATATAAAAATGATGATCAGCAAAAAATACCTTACTTACTGTGCGTTCATACCACGTGCTAAGTCTATAACCCAGACAGACTACTTAGTTATTTTCACTCTGCTAAAAAGTCTATACCTAGACTGCACGGCGCAGTCTAATCAAGTGTTCAAACCATTCAATCTTGAAAAGTTCAATCATACGGATCATGAATCTGGCTTCGAGACAGCTGACACTATTGAGCCATTTTAAATCAAAAGCCAATGACATAAAGCTCATTTTAACATGCAACACGATTCTCAGTGATAATAACTTTGTCGGTTTTCATACAAACACAAATGGTTAGCAAACGGAATTATTAAGCCGAGCTTGGCAGCATTTCAGCTTATTTTAAGCTGTTGTTATGATAGTTGCTTTAAAAGAGCTTATTTGTTTGGAACTGTCATCCTTGTCTGTTGTCTGTGGCAATTTAATGCGAAAAGAAAAGCCTATGTACCTACTCATATTAAATTTGGGAAGTCGCTTATACCCCTATTATTGCAAATTCGACCATGTGTACTACTAAAAACTTGTTAGCTAAATCGCTGTTGAACTTTAACGCTTTTCATTTGTTTTAAGCTCTTTCGTATTCGACTAGTGAACAACGATCCAACGTGACGTTTCTGAAGCTCAACCGAACCATAGTTGGAACTGAATAGAACGACAATCGTTATAAATTAGTAGAATTTGAGCCTTAGTTAACTACAAAGTGTACAGATAATATATATTTTGGTACCTATGTAATTCTTACTTTTTCATAATAATTATAATTAAGTTTCTACCTAGTCACCAACCTAGACATCTACCAATTCTTTTATCATCGGATTTTTTTTATAACGAAGGTAATAAAAACCAGGTTATAAATCATGCAGAAATCAGATTGTAGGCAATTTATTTTTTTACGAGAAAAACAATAATTATGTTGCAACTAGCTTTAAGCCGCGGTTCCGCCTGCGTGGAAAATTAAGCTTGTTTTAGATTTTATACGACATTTTCACTGAAAGCTGTCAAATATTTTAAAAATCTACTCTAAACAAATCTACCACATAGTCTGCAATTAAATTAAATGGGCCACCCGAAAAAAATGTAAATATCTGTCATTTCAACAGACAATTTTGCCAGTGTCAATTAAATTATTTGAAATAGTATTTAGTCAGTCAAGTAGAGTTCTTTGGAAGACACAAGTTGTCTTGTCAAATACTTTTTACAGGACGTTGCTTTCAACTACAGATTTTCAAATTCTGCTATTTTCCAAGCGTGCAGCGCTTGTCAGTCATCAAAATCTTACCCTATGACTTTTGTTTCACTCATACAACAGCTAGTTGTGCATTGTATGAATGAAACAATAGGTCATATTGGATAAAGACGTACTTATGAAAAAAATATGATGAGTAGATAATGCCACCTTTCTTCTTCTTTCATCGTACTAGATTAAAATTAATAATAGCCAGTTAAACAGACAACTAGAAGTTTTTTTTTTATAAATTTAAGATGAGAAAAAGACAAAGGTATCATTATAAATCAATCAGAACACGAAAGGCGTGTAACTTGTTGATATAATCAATTCGATATTATCGCGTTTTTACGTTCTTTTGTCCTCGAGAACAGTGTTGCCAACTATTCTTAATTCTTTATTGCACACAACACAGGACATAAACAAAAGACAGAAATATACAGACTATTGTCAGGTTTTATGGATTTATATTTACAGTAATTAGATTTTTGAGACGGTTAGGTATATGGCTTTTGTTTATGTTGCTTAAATAAAAAGCCACAGAATATAAAATATGTATTAGTGAAAGACATTGTAGAATATTTGAGTGTCAGTGATATGTGATTCAATGATAAAAAATAAGTACCTATGTACCTAGTTTACTTTTAGTTATAGTGTCTCTTTCCTATATCCTGTCATTACTTACCTAGACCAAAATTATAATTACCTTCAAAAGATGTAATAACTTTTTCCGAGAGAATTTAAAAGTAAGTACGTTTTCTGTAAAAATAATTCGCGAAAGTGGCAAGACTGGCTAATTAAAGATACTAATTAAAGTCAACTGGATAAGCAAGAGGAGACTTTGAGTTTCAATAAGTCACCACATCTAGCAAACGCAAAGTTGGCAACACTAAGCGATGGCGTGCACCATACGGATTCAGCGATAATGAGACCACCTACGTGGTATTATTTACGACTTCATAAAACGTATGACTAATGCTTGACCACTACTGGATCTGATAACTTAGCAAGGTCATTAAGGGGTTAAAAGTTTGACCTCTTCGAAGGAGGGAGTTAAAAGGTTGGCTTAGGTCGAATTTAGTGTATAACTCTGTATTAAGGATTTTTGTTGCAATCATGTTTCTATAAGACCAGTAAAATATGACTAAATAGGTTAGGTACCCTACCTGTACCTATCTATTGCGGAATTTGAGTAGGTCTTCTTCTTCTTCTCTTCTATATGGCCTCTGTCTGTCATTTCGACAGACAATTTTGCCAGTGTCAAGTGGATTATTTGAAATAAGTTTAGTCGAATCTCGACTCATACGTCGAGTCATTTGTTTTGAAGACAAAATGGTGGATTTTCCCTTCGAAACTTGAAAATAAATTCCATCAAATAATAAAAACACATAATACCTACACATTTATTCCAATGGCTCACATTTTATGCTGTGGCTTTAAGTATTGTTAGTTAAACTTCCACCAAAATTAAAGAACAATATTCACTATAACACCAAGAAAAACAATTAAAATAAATGTGCTATGTTGCTTTTACAAAATATGACAGAACTCGAATCATTTGAGTAGGTCTTTAAATTCAGCAATAGTTACAGGCAGCTTATCATAAGTATTCTATGGATGTTTTCGTTCACTTTTCAAAAACAATGAATGTGTAGGTATCTTCTCTGTCCATAAAATTCAATTTTTTTTCACTTAAACTTGGCAATCCTAGCCCACACTGGTATCCAAGTGAGATAGATAGATATTTCTATCTTAGCTATCCACAACACATCAAGCTCGATTTTCAGTTATTGGATCGTCTCAACCGTTGAGACGATCCAATAACTGAAATCAACGTAATTTTCACGATAGGAAATTGGCTGAGTCGTAGAACAACGGGCTTCGTTGACGTTTTCTCAAAGGGAATCGTATTAGGGTTGCTAGGGGTAGGAGGTTAACTTAGGAGATTCGATTGAAGAATTTAGAGATTCTTTATAGAATTTAGACATTGACAATAAGTACCTAGGTATATGAAGCAAAAAATTGGACGAAATACTTAGTTCGTTGCGATGCGACCAGAACTTCAAAATCGACATTGAAACAAATCCCGGAAAGTTTTCATAATCGTCAACTTTCTAATCTACGCGAGCTACATCTTGATAAATTGAAAATCGTAACTTTCACTAAGTTATAATCTAATATGATTGATAATCCCCCGGATATCTCACTCAGTATCCGTCCCAGACCTTAGCGCTTAGAGTTTGACCACAGTAAGTCCGCAAACGCAAACAATTTTCGAGAGGATGTATGTATACTCTTAGAATTACTTTTCTATAATCTGTGTGTATACCATGCCTGACGCTTACTAACAGTAATGATTCTTCTATTTTCATCACAAACGAAACAGTAAAAATCAGCTCCGGTAAACGAAGCTACAAACCAAATCGAACAAAATGAGTAACAATGAAGCTGACGCCCGAACTCTGACCGTTTTTATTATTACTTAAGCCCACTGGCCACTGAAGCGTTAGAAGTCTCGTAATGTATGTTTACCACAGACACAGATCAGATACAAGCTAATCAATCATGCTAATATATTGGAACCCACGATGTAGATAAGATACGTAGATATTTTCCCCTAAGAAAATCCTTCAGTTTTTAGCAGCTGCAGGATTTAGTGGTGAACTATGAACGCCCCAAATAGAGGCGGTACCTACACAAGTGGCAATTACAATAGGCCAGTAGGCCGCAGTGATATCATAGCCGCAAAAAGCTAATAAAAAAAACGTACTTAGATATAACCCCAATCTGCGGGCTGCGCAAATCACTTATAATTGAAATAGGGCATAATTAGTTACTATATTACTAATATTTAAAAAACGCCAACCAGAGTTTTTGGTAACCATTAACCACCTTAGAACCCCTTATTAGTGTGTACGTTTTAAGTATATCTACTACCAAGTTCGCGTAAACTTTATTTTGTATGGAAAATCATCAGTTATGTAAACTTCCCGCTAGGGGCGCTGCTCAAATCTCTATACAAATTATAGTTTACGTGATTTACGAAAAACGTACTTACACACTAGCCATGCTGGTCATAAAATGCTTAATTATACCTAGGTACTGTTTATTCTAAAGCATTGTCGTAAGCGAGTTGTTCTACAACGCTTTCACCTTTCAACCGAAGCACTGCTTTAGTAGCCAATGGCCTTTACAACACGCTAAAAAGAACACTGTAATACAGCAGCGAGAACGTACACCGATGTGCATACGGGGTAAAAGGGGCGAAAGGGGGGTAAATAGGAGTAGAAGGGGGTACAGGGTGCCACCCCCTGTCGAGACACGAGACGCTGAAATATTTAAATGGTCAGCTTTAAGCACTCAGCGGTTCTGGCGAGATAAATTTAATTAAAGTGCTCGTGTCAATACGAGAACTGATTTAAAACAGCTTTGGTGGGAATTTATTCAACGTGAAGTTAGTAGCAACCGTCTTTTTTAGCAAATTTTTTGTCAGCAGTATGATTTAGTTTTGTGTTTTTTAATACAGAAACCGATTGGCACTATTACAACAAAGTTAATTACTAATGAGATTATGTGTCCGATGAATGTAACCATCCAAGCTAGATTGTGATCAAATCACGGTTTTTTTTTCTCTAAAATGATTTTACTTTCAGTTCTTTCAGGCAATTGTTGTTATATGGGACAATGTTATAAGTAAGCCTATTTATCTATCAAATCATATGACGATAGCTAGGTAGTTCTATATAGTCTGTCTACTCTACACGTCCCTTCAGTATTCAGCTTATTACACGAGTTTTAAAAACTAAGTTTTTACTAGTAATTCCTCGTCCCTCAAAACCCATTATTTTCATGTTTACACTTCCCCATTTCCTTTACCATTTTCCATAAAATGCTCATGAACCGAGAAATCGATGCTCAATGAGCCGTAAGCTTCAAACAACCTCTTTTGTCTAGATTCCTATGATGAGACCACCGCTATTTACCGTAACATGGAATGTTAAAAAAAGTCAAAATATATTTAGATAGATAGATAGATATTCATTTATTCGACACACAATCACAACACAGGTACAGCACAGAACAAACATATAAAAAGAAAACAATAAGTACCTACACAATCACACAATTACAAGTACCTAGTAGGTAGGTAGGTAGGCTGGGCAGGTGTGAGTGCTGACCAGCGCGTTGATGTGAGCCAAAAATTATTAAATTAAATTAAATATTAAATTATTTATTGCTTGAATACATGTTGAAATTATGTCAATTAAGAAGAGTGTATCAATGTATTCTACTTATAACAAGGCGTGAAATTTTTTATATTATAAAATCAAAATAGGCTAGTAATAGTATGCCTACCGCTCGATAGGCGGGCTAACGTCACCCTAGATTCCTGACGGGCGTCGGTCTCGCGGCCGCCCTAAAAAGCGTTGGTGGGACGATCTCGACGCTTCTTAAAAGAGATGGTGCGAAGAGACCCAAAAATGAGAGAACCATATCTTTGGCTTTGGGGTAGACTTTTGCTCAGTGCTCAGCAGCGGAGCAAAATAGTTTAGAAAAAAAATCATGGACAACGCAACGCCATTTAGTCCTAAAACTTACAAATCTTGTACTTTGGTTGTTTCAAATCAGAGTGTTCCATACAAAAACGACCAGCAATGAAGAATCTACGGAGTTTTTCAGGGTCGAGTTTCGATATTTTAGATGGTGGCACTCTGTACTGTAAAGGTAAACTGGCAGCACTAAATGACGTCTGTCATATGAATGTCGTTGTATTTTAGAAACTGCAGTGCAGTTCGCAAACTGTAGGCTACTGGCAAACTTTGTCAGCAAACACAGCGAAGCGTATATTAGCATTGTTCATTGGTGCAATGCAACCCAGATTTACCCACTTCATAAAAAAAAGGCTTTAAATTCGGGAAATATAAAATAAAAAACATTGCCCGTTTAAATTTTTTGCAATTTGACTCAACTGCGTCAACGACTACTTGAATCTATAAATCGACTAGAGAAATAGTAATCGATATCGCGAAAGCCGCGAATAGTGTTGTATCATAGCGTGCGTGTGCTCGCAAATGATCGTGTATACATCGCTCAGCAGTCTACACGTAAACTTAGCTTTATGTTAGAGTACACTGCGATTAAGCATTTTTCTATACGAGTTTATAAACTAGCATCCACGCCGCCGCCGCCGCCGCGTCAAAATAAAAATTCCAATACAATGTAGATCACAATCCAATATCGATAAATTTTCGTACTCTTGAAGAAGAGTTTTGAAGAAGAGTTTTATAGCATTTCCACGCAATACTTAACACAATACGCGACTGTAATGGCTCTAGATTTGCATTCAAATCGGAGCCCTACTTTCAGAGCTGATGATGATGTCCTCCGCGACGTATCCGTCGATGGCAAGCCTTGATAGTAGGATTTATATATTTCATTAATTATCTAATATTCAAATTACTAATTATTATTATAACTATATTTTAATTATGCTATATTATTGATTTTTATTTTTTCAGAGCTACGAGAGCACAGACTCACAACGCCGTCAATCTTGCAACATCCCTTCCGTTTTTCGGTCGGGGGTTAAAAATAATTTGCATTAACATAAGCTTCGCAAGCGCCTCTTCACAGTGCCACTAATGTCTACTATCTGTCTAAGTACTCTGTCGGCTGAAGATTGAGGACGTCACGCGAGCGTTCGTTTGCCTACCCCCTTAATAACGACTCTTATAATATAGCTAGGGATTGGCTATAGACCACGATTGGATTTCCATTGTCACATCTTATCTTATCTTACTTCTTACTAATATTATAAATGCGAAAGTTTAGATGTTTGGATGTTCGGATGTTTAGATGTTTGGATGTTTGTGTTTCAATCACGTCTAAACTAAAGAACCAACTTGGATGAAACTTGGCATATATGTAGTTCGTAACCTGGGTTGACATATAGGCTACTTTTTATCTCGAATAATTAACAGGATCTACAGGATAAAATGAACGAAAAGGATTAGCAGCGCCAATTGGCAAGAGGATTTCATTGTCATGTCATGTCACGTCAGTTTGACAGGACGTAGTACTACCTCTTTGGTCTAACAACTAGCGTTTGACATTCCAGTAGGTACGAGTTCGGTGTAATGAGGTGTAATGTCAAGATTCTCAAAGTATCCGCTCGGTACACGCACATGACAGATAACATAATGTACACGGAAACTGTCGACGCGTACGAAGTCGCGGGTAACTACTAGTCACGAATAAATGTGACAATCGTAACACTAGCGTATCCGAGATACACTGCGCGGTGACGCTATATCGCTCGGCAGTCGAGCTGGCGTTGACGCGCAGTGTGACGCGACTTTATTTTTTTACTCCTTTTCTGACCCTTATAACTTTACAACCCCTTGTCCGATTCAGCTAATAATCTTACCAGTAAAGTATGGGAGTATTATCTGTCGTCATACCAAATTCTAAGCCTCAGCCAGTTTAGCGACAATCAAAATTCTTAAAAACTGCATTAAATTCCGCGCTTTCCAATCCTTTTGATCTCGAAAGCGCTGAATTAGGGTTCAGTGCGTTTAAAACAAAGGCCCATAATCCTTAATGAGCTCACAATCCGCGGAGACTAGCTCAATGAGCTGTGAACACTTGAATACACCCCCTCCCCTTGTGAACAAACTGCGAGTGGTGGGATAATATCGAAATCCTGTCGATTCTGCTGTTGCATTTTTACTATTATGACAGCAATAAAGAATGTTACCGTCCCTTTCACATAAACTGAAACGACAAAGACGGCTATAATTTTTGTATTTTCGTAAAACTTGTTTTTGTACATACGTGGCTGCGGCAGATTGCAAGTTCTACATAAAAATGGCCGCTCTATTATTAAAATAATACAAAGCTAGAAAGGTATATTAAATTTCTACTTATTAAAACAGACAGTGGATAGAAAGGCTTAACCACAGAGTATAGCAATTTGTATAATTGATGCTTCTAACCATTACAGTAGAGACTTATGGAGAAGCTATATTAGAAGTAGTATGGAACTGAAAAGCTAAGAAGCATAGTAGATGCTATAGTTCATGTCATGTCTAGGAAAAACATACGGCGAACTTGAGAGCCTCTTTTTCGAAGTCTGTTAAAAACTGATGTGTAA
Source organism: Gandaritis pyraliata (assembly GCA_947859175.1). Taxonomy (NCBI): domain Eukaryota; kingdom Metazoa; phylum Arthropoda; class Insecta; order Lepidoptera; family Geometridae; genus Gandaritis; species Gandaritis pyraliata. The sequence continues at coordinate 3,688,164 of OX401874.1, read as the reverse complement.
CGAGAAAAATGCTAGTTTGATGCAAATAAGTATGTACACACGGCCACAGGTCAGGTTATACACCCAATACAACCATAACTACGCTACATACAATGCAGGGAATCGTTGGAAAGGTTAATATTATTGATAGGATTTTAATAGAAGAATGCCACATCCATGCAAAGATTAGTTTCCACGTTCCACGTCAGCCACGTTGAACTTGCTCGCAATTACGTAAATTGAACTATTTTATTACAACTCTGCGTCGCGTTGCTACAGATATTTGAAACTTGGGAACTGTAACCGTTATTTCATTACTATGTTGTATTTCAGACTAACATACGCATTTTAATGTGATGAGCCAAATGTTTAGCATCCCAATGTGCTTAATAAATTGGTCATATCAGTAACGCCATAGACCTGAAAAGTTAGGTAATTTTGTCCCGTCGCGGGTATCAAACCCGCACGTCTTGCGTCTCAGCCGGGAAGACACTGCTACGTCACAAAAGCCGTCAGATCCCTGAAGTGTATTTCGTTTGTGGAAACCATTCAATACCAAAGTTCAATGCTCAATTTAGAAAATTACTTTTTACTAAAGAAACAGCACACATGTTTTTGCAATAATCTTTGTATACAAAAATCTGATCAATAAATGTGGGGTCTGATTCAATCATGTGACAAGTAATTAAATAAAAAATTTAAAAAACCCCCGAATCTTGGACCTATTTTCATCAAACATAGCTAAGAACACTCCCAACTAATTCACCTTTCAAACAAAAAAAACTAAATCAAAATCGGTTCATCCGTTCAGGAGCTACGTTGCCTCAGACACAGACACACACACACACACACACACACACACACACACAGATACGTCAAACTTATAACACCCCGTCGTTTTTGCGTCGGGGGTTAAAAAACCACGTGGACAGAGCACAATGCACAGCTAATGGAAAAATGGCTACTTCACTCCATATATTTTTTTTACACTTATACGTTTACCCGCTACTTCGTACGCGTGTAACGTTTTTTTCCAGACATTTTACACTGGTAGTTGCGGAAACGGCCGGAAGGGGCTTTACACACCAAAACTCGTACTAGGCCCTCTGAAGCACCTGACGTGACGTCGTCCTCGTGTCAAAGTATGTTTCATCTAGGATCAGATGCCATAGACCCTGTTTTGCCGGCGCTGCTAATCCCGTTCGTTCATTTTATCATGTAGGTCCAGTGCCTTGATCACGAATAAATGTGACAATCGTAAACGATCCGTAACGCTAGCGTATCCGAGATACATTGCGCGGTGACGCTGCAACGTTTGACAGTCTAGCTGGCGTTGACGCGCAATATGATTCCAATACCTTAGGTTTACGCAACGCGGCGACTGTCAGATTTGTTCGTGATTACCCCTCTGTTCATTATTCGGGATATTAGTAGACTTACGAACTATATATTACTGAAGCAAAGTTTCTAAGTTAGTTCAGTAGTTTCGACGTGATATTGAAACAATATGTTATTGTTTGTTATTACGCAACATCTATTATACAACAACATCTGTATTGACAGACATCACAGCTCAGTCGGTAATAGCTCTGCCTTCCATGCTGTGGGTCGTGGGTTCGATCCCAACCAAGAACAAACACTTGTGTGTGCCAAACATAGATGTTTGTTCCATATCTGGGTGTTACTATGTATTATAAGTATGTAGGTATTTACAAGAAAAAAGAAGGTATATAAGTATTCTATCAGTATCTAGTTCCCATATTACAAGCTTTGCTTAGTTTTACTGAAACTTACATTAAAATTAATGTCTGTCTAGGTACTTAAAATATCTATCTAAATGTTTAAATACATTGACAACTAGCCTAGCTGTTCTGTTATTGAGCTATGCCCAAACCACCCTTAACAAACTCACTCGTTCAAGGGGGTGCATTATTGATATTAATGCACTGAATAGGGTTGCTGCAAGGCGTGATGGGAAACTATATTTCAAACATATTGATGGTAAAATTGTTTCATTTCTGTAATTGCTTGGGGTCAAGTGTTGGACTATAATGGGTACCTACATAATTCCTTTTGGACACTTGTACTCATAACAAAGAATAGAAATAAGTTCTACGTACAGTGCGGTCGGTAGATCTAGGCGACCGTGAAAACAAATTCGATGCGCAATGAAGCTTTTTCGAACTAAATTGTCTTTGCACACAAAATTCCCCTGGGCAGAATGGTACATAGTGGAATTTTTTTTTTGACGATGGGAAAACAAATAACGCATCCCCTTCGACTCGAGGACGTAAAAGTACTCTCGCGCAGCTGAATAGAATTTTTTTTTCGGTAATTTTAAGATTGACAGTCAGATTGTCATTGACGTGGTATGCTAATTTAGACTTTGACGTAAACATGATAAAGACCTTTTAAGTTTACAGAAACAACAAAATTGCCACCTTTTTTTGAAAGCGTTCTCTCTCTGTTTCTCTCAAAATGAAAGAACAAGACAAAGAACTCTTAAAACAGGGCTATTACAGACTACTTTATTTTAAGATCATTACAATTTAATAGACCTATTAACGATGGTACGTACGTAAACTACAGAGGCCTCGTAAACGGTAGCGTATCCGAGATACACTGCGCGGTGACGCTACAACGTTCGGCAGTCGAGCTGGCGTTGACGCGCAATATGACTCGAACATTATTAAGTTCACGTATCGTGGTTACTGTCAGGTTTGTTCGCGCTCAGCCCCCAACACTTTTCAAAACATTACGCCCTTCTGGGCTATTTTAAACATCTTACCAAAATATAACGCCCTTTGGTTTATAAAAAGCTGTTTTTGTATTTCTTGTTCTTTTTTGGTCTTAAGTAAGCCTTTCTGGTCAAAATTAGAAAAGTTAGTAGGTACCTAACTGATTGGCGCTCTTTCTGGAATAGGGTAGCAAACAATCGGTACTCTGAAACTTGGTGCTTTTCAAGGTACCTCTATTATTATAATAATAATAATAAATTCATTTATTTCAGGCACACAGTAAAAAAAATACAAGGCCCATATTATAGATACCTTAAAACTAAAAAACATAACTATTTTTATATCATTTTAAAATTATTTATCAATTATTAATTAATTATTAATTAATTTTTTTTTAAATTAATTATTTAATTATTAGAGCACGTTAGATATACCCTCTTTCTAGCTACCTAGGGTACCTCTACCTACCTATACCTAATTACAAACTCACCCAGAATTGTTATACTTGTCTAAGAAGAGTATTTTGAGAAAAGTCTAGAATGTATAACGAAACCAAAAAATACATAATTTTTATTTCTAGGTAACTGAAATAGATAACTTATGTAACCCATGATTCTTAAAAATATCCAAAGGTAGTCAAGGAAATGTCCGAGCAGTTAGAGATTAAGGTGGTACTTCCGAGTAAAGCCGCGAGCAAAAGCTGTAAGTTACCACTTACTGCCCTCACATAAAATAACACTTCTATAACATCAAAACTCGCTTAAACCTAACGAGCACACCGATTTTTGTAACGACCACGATATTATAGAAATCGGTATTGATGTTACTTACGATACCGGAATTTAGTAATGGGAATAATGGCAAAAATAGCTTAGATAGATAGATAAAAACTTTATTGCACACACAGAAAAAAGAAATTACAGAGAGAGATAAACATAAAAATAGAGAGTACAATGGGCGGCCTTATCGCTAAAAGCGATCAGTTCCAGACAACCTTTAGATGGACAGGAATGACGAAAAATATAGAACGGCGGTGTGCAAAAATTTAAACCTAATAAACTAAAACAAAATATCCTACTATACATACTTATCTAATTTACTACAAATACAGTTATACAGACTATCTTAATTCTTAATAATACATAAAATAAAAACCTACATACATAATATAATATAAGAGGATATTATAATATACCTACTTAGATAATAAGGAAAAGTAATGACTATATACTGAGACTGACCAGCTGAAGGAAGATAGAGGTAGGTTCTATGACAGGTTAGGATGGCCACAAACAGAAGACGCTGGAGACAAACCTGTCCACTCTATGACAACAAAAGCAACCAGCAGCAAAAGCAACCAGCAGCAAAAGCAACCAGCGATCACGAACTTCAGACGTGCCGACCACGGAGAGAGAAGGGAACGAACTGGGCAAAAAGGTCTGCCCCAAATCCTTCCAGGTCTCTGCTAACTTCCAACATTAACCTACAGGTTATGAGATGAAAACTAAAACAGAAAACCTGCTTGCAAATAGGGTAGATGCAAAATGATGTGCTCTGTTATATCGTAGCGGTGAAATACGGCGCGTAATCGATAACTAGTGGTTGTGCCAAACAACGCCATATTTTACACTGCTTGCTGGAATTTTACATTTTATTAAAGTTTAATGCAACTTTATAGCATGGTACATGAAATTTATTTCCTTTACCATATTTCTATAAGGTATTTTGGGATGGTAATTAGGTTGTTTCTATTTAGACATAGACAGGCGTTTATTTGCACACCAAGTAACACACAGTACACCAGTACAGTAGTATTTAAGAGATATCAGAGTACCAGACAGATTTCTAGTCCATATTCGCCATTCGGTTATAAAATAATGAGCGCTTTCATAATAATGTTTGTAATCTAAGAAGATCATTATGTAGCTACTATACAGACTGAAAATCTGAAACACTGAATAGCCATTTTGCGGAACACTCAATGCCATCACATCAGCAGAGATGCCTTATCAACATCTGTCCTTTCGCCGAAATCTCATAAAAACCCGCAAAATCATATCAGATCATACTCCTGCTGTGGCATTCCTTTACCAAGGGAACATGCTAGTTTACCCTTCCCGAGAACAGTTGCTTTGGTGTGAACTCACGTGTGTGCGACATACAAACTATGCATACAAAGATAAGTCAACTCTTTGGAAGTCTATCTAACACTACTAGTCTATACTGAGCTGTGACAGGCATTACAGCTCAGTCGTCAGCTCTGCCTTCCGTGCTGTGGGTCGTGGGTTCGATCCCCACCAAGAACAAACATTTGTGCGTGGAAAACATAGATGTTTGTACTATGTCTGGGTGTTACTATGTATTATAAGTATGTATTTACAAAAAAAAAGTATATTATAAGTATTCTATCAGCCATCTAGTTCCCATATCACAAGCTTTGCTTAGTTTGGGACTAAAGGGCGTTGTGTGTAAATGAAAAATGAAAAATGAAAAAATATTTATTTCCAGCAAAACATACATAGGTACATACAGTAGGTAGGCAAGGGTAGGAAGGGTACATAGGTACAAACCCAGCAGGTAGGTACAGTGAGAAATAACAGACAGATAAATTACCTAAACATCAGGGGTACCTACTAATGAGCGCTGAACAATTCGGACATACGATCAAAGAGCTGTCATTTGTAGTTATAAAAGGATGGAAATGATTTAACTGATCCGATTTATGCAGCGATCACAAGCATAGCGATTAATCTTATTTTTTTAGTTTGTAAGATAGATTTAGCCTACCTACACCTTGCAAATAGCATTACAATATTCAAATAGTTTTACTGTGAGGTGAGAAAACAAAAGATTGCCTGTGGCACCCACACTAGATCAAATCTGTATCGTGGGTACCCATACGTTTAACTAGAGAAATTAGCGCCTCGGTTTATCTAATTTGTTATATAAAGCAATAAAAATTGAAAAGCATAAAATACCTACCTAAATTTTTTATTTTTGAAACAATTCCCATAAAGATGAATAGATAAGAGTAAGTTAAGGCATGATAAGCAAATTAAATGGCCAGGAGATGGGTGATTCAAGATTAGGACAAAGGTACCAAAAGGAATTCCGTACGGTCATATGTGAAAGAGGAGAGCAGTTGAATTAGTTTCCGTTTGGCTTCAAATACTGAACAATGTTTGATGTCACACAGCCTAAGAACTTTGTTATATATTGAGGTTGCGACAAATGGGCTGAAACGTTTAGCAAAAGAGGTATTCACAGAAGCGAGTGGAAGTTTAAAGATACGTTTATTGAGCATGCTATTGTATTCCGGACTGCGGAGAACCCGATCGTGCATAGAGAGACACACCCTGAGAATGTATAGTTGACGTACGTTGAGGACCCCGCTATCCCTATAGACACTGGCTGTAGGGTATCTGCGGTTCCTGTTCAACATGACTTTCAAGACTGATCTCTGCGCACGTTCTATCTGAATCATAGCGGTCTTCGAGGCACTACCCCAACAGGTTATACAGTAGTTTAGTAGTGATTGACACAAAGCAAGGTATGTGGACTTGATAATTTCAAAGTCTGCTACGTTTCTAAGTGATCTCATAACATTAATTATTTTTCTTACCCTTCCAGAGAGATAGCTAATATGAGCATTGAAGTTTAAGTTTTCATCAACTAGTATCCCAAGATATTTGATAACCTGAGTTCTAACTATAGCTCTACAGCTGCAACCAGAACTATTGACCGCAGCGGTACAACCGTTGCTATTATGTACTTTGATAGAGGAGATTGAAGCGGGGGGTGCCGAAGCTTTAGTTTTGTGGAAGCAGATGAATTTAGTTTTTTCTGTGTTTAATGTAAGCAGGTTTCTCTGCAGCCAGTAATTCAATTTCATAAGACCCAGCTCCGCCTTCGCAACCGTCTCTTGCCAAGTCTTGCCGTAAAAAATAATAGCAGTATCATCTGCGTAGCAGTAAATATCTGCACTACCTAAAGAAAGCTCATGTATGCTGTTCATATAGATAATAAAGAGGGTGGGGCCAAGGATACTTCCCTGCGGAACGCCAAAGTTTATATCGAGAGGAGGGCTTCTAACGCCATCAACGCAGAGACACTGTTTCCGTTTCTTCAGATAAGTTTCAAACCACTGAAGAGCGATACCTCTTACACCGTAGCATTCTAGTTTCTTTAAGAGTATTGGGATGGAAACAGTGTCAAAAGCCTTGGCTAGGTCTAAGAACACTCCCAGGCAATTGCTTTTATTGTCTAGGTTAGATACCGTGTTATTTAATAAAAGGGATAGCGCTTCTTCTGTGTATTTCCTTGTAACTAAGATTAAGTCAAATATCGACAATAAAAAAATAGCTCTCGGTGTATTCATAGATTTGAAGAAAGCCTTTGATACTGTCAGTCATAGATTACTACTCCAAAAATTAGAAGAAATAGGTATCAAAGGGGTTGCTCTAAAAATGTTTAAATCATATATTACAAATAGATCACAAGTCGTCAAAATCGAAACTACCCAAAGTAAAGCAGCCCCCATTACATGTGGAGTCCCACAAGGTTCCATATTGGGGCCTCTGTTATTTTTAATCTATATTAATAATATCAGTACACTAAATCTTCATGGCCACATAACGTTGTATGCTGATGACACGTGCCTCTTCTACTTTGGGTCATCAATACACGATGTACTACCGCAGGCTCAATCAGACTTAAACACTATCTTTTCCTGGTTTCAGCTCAATCTCTTAACCATTAACATATCGAAAACCTGCTACACCATATTTAGGGCTAAAAATAAAATAATATCACATCATGAACCACTCAAAATTAATAATGTATCTTTGGAAGAAAAACAGCATGAAAAGTATCTTGGCTTAAGAATGGATAGCCGCTTAACGTGGAATACCCATATTGAACATATAAAAAGTAAACTTTCATCCCTAACAGGGTCACTACGCAATATTGCTCAGTGTATTCCGCGAAGAGTGCGCTATACAATCTATAACTCGTTAGTAAGACCACACTTAACTTATCTCGTCGAAATTTGGGGCACCGCCGCGAAAACAAGACTAACAGAATTACAAATAATTCAAAATAAAATTATTAAAACCCTTTTTAAATATCCTTATCTTACACCAACCACTAAAATTTACAAAGAAACCAAATTAATGAATATTAAACAGCTATACATTTACAATACTTGCATACTTATCCGTAAAATTTTAAAAAGCTCCCTCCATACTAGCCTATCTTTTATAGCAGCGCATCAAGTAACCAAACGAAACACCCGCCGAGCCAGTTTTCTGGTTCTGCCGAAGACGCGAACAAATTATGGTAAAAAAACGATTACCTTTGAAGGCGCACAGCTTTACAACAAACTACCCGCGGATATAAAAAGTGTAAACTCATTCAATTCATTTAAAGCTAAACTACTGCAGTACGTAATTGAACATTACTTTTAGAATAATAATGCAGATATAATTTACTATACTTACCTATCTGCCTAGTCTTAGTTAGAACAAAATTATAAAATTATAATTATGTTAATACCTACCTACCTGGTACCTTACCTACCTACCTAGAATGAATTGAATGGGTGCTATTCATAACCTTATCACTAAAGCTGTACCTACTAAATCTACTCGAACGAAGAATACCTAGCTATACTTACCTAATTTTATACCTATAAGCTCTTTTCTCATGTAAGTGGCATATTATGTCTTTTTTGAGAATAAATGTCTATAAACCTATTTCCCCTGCCTGAAACCGAACTGTCTGTCTGACAGAATTTCGCGACTTTCGATGAACCACACAAGTCTTTTGTTCACTAACTTCTCCAGCAATTTTGAGAAGACACCAAGCAAAGATATCGGGCGGTAGTTACTAGGAGTGTCTCTGGAACCGGCTTTGAAAATTGGGATTACGGTGGCAAGTTTCCAGAGTTCAGGGAAAATACCAGATGATAAACTCTTGTTGAAAATTTGGGTTAAAGGTACAATTATGTAGTCTTTTATTTGTTTGATAAGTAGGTTAGTTAGGCCATCCAGACCGGGAGCTTTATCATTTTGTAAGTTCATTATTAGTCTTTCAACTTCATGTTCGTCCGTGGGGATCATAAAGAACGAGCTTGGGAAGTGATTAGCGGAATTAATGTCACCCGCCAGGCCGGCCTGGTTGACTTGTAGGTTATCGAGGATTTCATCGGCAAGTTTTTGTCCAACCGTCGAGAAGTACTTGTTACACAAGGAGAGTGATTCTTCTGGGTTCGAGTTGTCAATTGCTGATAAAAGTTCAGTGGCCTCTCTTTTATTAGTAGTCATATGGCAGATATTTTTTATAGTTTTCCATAGTTTTTTAGTATTGAATTTATTAGCTTCAAGTTCTTTCGATTCATATTCTCGTTTGAGTTTGCGCAGGAGATTGTTGCAGAAGTTACGATAACGGGTGTAGACGGTACGAAGGACTAGGTCGTTTGGGTTACGTCTGGACCGAGAATGGAGACGATCCCTGTGCCGCATGCAGCGAACCAGTCCGGGAGAGATCCAGGGTTTCAATATAAGTTTCAATATAAATATAAGTCAAATAATATATATAAGTCCATGAATATTTATTTATTTAAATACAAGAACTACTGTTAATAAACCGTTTCACAAAATCTCTACTAGGCATGAAACGCATTCCAATTTTGATTACCCGTCTCATAGGCATAGATTTTAGTGATTTCGAGCTCTTAAAAAGTGTTCGAGTCTCGTCGTTTCGTTCGAGAGTTTCGTCGATATCCGTTCACGTGAACAAAGGAAGTTTTGATTACCAAAACTGAGGGACATTTTGAGTCCCTTTTTTCGTCGGTCGATCGACCCTGAGAGACCCCTCTGATGCTATCAGTGGTAAAAGAACACCCTTTGAACTGAGGGTCGTCCTCCCTTTTAGCCAGTGTTCATACTACAACACTGTACGGTGAAATATGTGTGTGATAATATTTTGATATTATTACGAAAGTTTTTGAAATTCGCTCAGTCGTTGTATCGCCTTAATACTAGTAGTTTGTATATTGTTTTGGTTAGGTAATGTTGAGCACATCAAGACGATTATAAAAGGTGGAAATGACTTAAATTGTGTCCCGTCCCGAACACAATGGAGACTAATTTATTGTCACGAGCTCATGAACTGTGATTTTATAAGCTGTGAGATTACAAAAGACAATGCACAAGCTATTGTGTATCAAATCAAAACTAAAGCACAAAAATGAATAAACAAAATACGAATTGAAAATGTTGAGCCCTACTAATGCGAGCGCGTCATTACACAAGGGTAGCTCCAACCCCTAAACGCAAACATTTTTAAACCAACCCCTGCTTCCAGCAATTTACTAATTTAGTTAATGGACTCTGGAACTCCATCTTCAATTACTAATTAGCTTTGTAGAATAATCTCGCCTGCTTCTCTTCCGTTTTTGCAATTTTGTTTTATTTTACTTTCAATATAGACTGACGGACGTCCAGTATTCTTTCTCGACTGTTTTTTACCTCTGAAAGATTTCTAAACAAAATCTAAAAGATTGTGCGACTGTTGGCTAAAATAACATTGTAGTAAATAAACAATAAAATTACATACAGATTCATCTTCGACAGTATTTTAAAAATCTTGGCGTTTAGTTTATGTTTCAAACAATACGAGGTTACCGTTTATCGTGAAGGGATGTTTCAATGATACTGTAGTCTATATCAGTAGTAATGCAAGCAGACCACACGATAGACGCTATTGAGCAGGCATGGCAGATGACAACTCTCCAGACAGACAAAACAATGGCATGGCACACACGCTGGGTGAATATCATTGTCTGGTTACGTTGATAATGTATTACTTACATTACTCTGATGATATCAGTGTGGAAGAATCTAATTTACCACGGACACGTAATAAGTAAGGATGAAAATCATGTTACGAAAAAAGTTATGAATATGAGTGTGACTGGGTATGCAAGTAGAGGAAGACCGAAGAAGTGGTTGGATTGTGTGAAAGATGACATGAATGTGAGAGGAGTAGATTCAGAGTTGACGAATGATAGGAGTGAGTGGAAGAAGACATGTTGTGCCGACCCCGCCTAGCGTGGGATAAGGGCAGGGGAATGATGATGATGTTTTATCAGACTAATTAGACTTTAAGAGGATATAAAAGTTTCAGTATTAGATAAATAAATCTGTAGCCTGTTAAATAATGGGCGCATGTGACTAAAATTTAATATTGTGATGTGTAAGAATAAGAATTTATTTATTTGACAGACATTACACAAAAACACAGACATAAACAAATACAATACAAAAACAAATTGCTGTCAAACAGGTCCAGTCTCAGCTTTATGCCACTCCCGAACGGGGGTAAGGAAGCAGCGCTGGTTTTCAGACTGGACCTCGGCAGAGTAACATCACGGGCGCACACACACATCAACACAAATAACATAATTATACCTAATAATAAGAACATAAAGTATAAAATGCAAATAAGTAAAACTATATAACACAAAAAACTAATCTAATCGAAGTATCTAAATAAAAATAAAAACCGGTGTCTTTACCATTAATTTTATTTGCAGTCTATGGTCCTTAGACAATCTACACGAGACATGAGAGCAACTCTAGGGTGCTCTAACTTAGATAATTTAGAATTCATTGTAGAATAATGATTTGAACTTTATAGTGAAAGTCATTTACAGAACATCTACCTTCCATAGTCACAATTTCTTTCACAAGGATCATTTAGAATCGTCTTATATAACTAGGTGATTCTATGTGCAAGTTCCACGCGACCAGAGCCTAGAAGAACGGGCAACAAACTACGGCCTGGTTCCTAGAGTTCCCTTGATAAATTATTAATAGACAGATAGGTATAATTTCAATGCACAGTCTAGACTAGTCTACCTACCTAATGATGAACAATCTACCTATTAATGAACCTGAATAGTTGATGAGGACATTAGCGATCGGCATCAAACATTTAACGATGTCTGGAGTGAACTTTAATGCAGTAATGTGCATTGTGCAGTCTTGGGGAGGTCACTGACCTTGTTTAGGATGCATTCTGTTCGCATACTGAGTACTGAGATGATGGCTGATAGAAAATGGAAGATGTTGTGCCAACCCCACGTAATGTAGGTACCCAAGTTAAGGGTGATGACGAGATAGGTAAGGTTCAGTAGGTAATTGTAAAGGTACCAAAAAAAGTATCAGTCAACCAATTTAACGGCGAGTCCGGTTTTTCGTAAATTACAGCAAAATTTAATGCTAATTTAGAAACACAAAGGCGTCCCGGAGCTAGGAACCATAGAAAAAATTATTGTTTTTGGAATCCCATTTGAAGAGTAAATCGATAATACAGTCGGCAACACATCAACCTATCACCGGTTCGAACTTTGAACTATTATAATTTGAATGTTGCGAATTTTGCGGAAGGGACGATATGTTTTTATGTGAGACTCGCTGCTTGCGCGCCACGCGCCTACACCTATTGCGATTCCTGATTTGCAACATTCAAATTATAATAGTTCAAAGTTCAAACAGCGTATAGGTTGATGTGTAGCCGACTGTACAATACAAGGTCCCCTTAAGGAGGAAAACTCAAGGGGGATTTTGAGACTAACCCGGTATGAACAGGTAACAGAAAATATAGGACAGTTAGATATAAACTTACGTGTCCAAATACTGGAACACCCTGTACACCGGCTTGCGGTAGACAAGGAACCCATCACAGCGCTCCATGATGCAGCAATCCAACCAAGATCACAGGAACCTCACATCATCACGTTACCACCACACACACACACTTACATTTCACTACAAAAACAGTTATTACAAACGGTTTTTACAAAATTACAAAAACCGGGTAAAGCACTTACACTTACGTTAAAAAATTAAGGCATTCGTACACTATGCTAAAACGGTAAAAAGTTGGTCCTTCAAGGTCTATAAGGCTGGATTATTGGTTGTTTTTTGATATTTTGGTAGAAGCACGTAACACAACGTTTTTAACGTATAGTTTCCGGGACCTGAAAGTAAACAAATGCTGTAGAATGTGAAACAATGGCTTTCGTGTCCACAATTTCCACAAATATTTATTCAGGGCGGTTTAACTTCAAGTAGGTTCTTTACCGAATACCTACCGACCGACTACTCACTAAATAGTAGTCACAACGGATCTTTGTACCTGCTTAAGCGTCTCAGCGCCCTCTAGAGGCATATGAACAAAGAGTCTTTAAGATGCTTTTCCTCAGTGCTGCTCGGATTTCACAAGGCGCTTTCACACGATTGGCGTTCATATCGAAAATGACGCTATAAGCTTCATTCCCTTTACATTTTATCGATTGTAGATTTTATTTGAAATGGGTTTTTTTTCGGACTGCGCTACATTTTCACGCTTCATTTGAGATTACTATTGATTTTTGATGTCACATCATTGTTTATTTATGTTTTCCTTCTAAAGTCGTTTGCTTATTAAAGGTTATCTGTTTCTTAGTAAAAATATAAGGGAAATATAAAACACAGTGTAAGTAGGTACCTAACCTACCTAGATACAATGAAAAAAATATTCGTTTCGTGTAAGTATATTAAAAAAATACTTAATTATTTATATGGATTACTCTATTTTACGTTTGTTTTTATATATTTTGTAAATTACCTACAAAGGATTTGTCCTAAGCGAAAACAAAAAGTTACCAGCAACTCAAACAAATATTTTTGGCGTTGTTTGTAAACATTCATTTATCAGCCAGCATGAAGATAAGCGGTCGCTTCTTATCTCGTTATCGGTTCGAACATGTGTGCGTCACAGTTCACGCAATAACAGCTGGGTTACTCATCCGTGCTACGTAGTTGTCATCGTCATAAAAAAAAACGTAACAAAAAGTAACTTCGAAAACGTCAAAAATATTCATAAATAGAAAAATATTTTTTCAGTATGTATTTACTTATTGTCAAAATGGATAATTAATAAATTACATGTCATAATTTTTTTGTTTGAGATATTTTAATTAGAAATGATTAAAAAAAACTACCGCCAAACTAGAATAAGTTTTGCAAATATATTGGTTAAAATCGATATAATATTACAATTTACAATACAATTATCACACAAGGATTATGTGCTAGCAGCTCAGTGTATATTAGGTAGGTAGGTAAGTAGGTAGGTACAGGTAGGTACTCAAGCAAGATACTATAAAAAATACAGTTTATAATTCCTTTTTTAAATTACAAAAATACGATGAAGCTAAACACTGACCCAGCTATCTCCATCAAGCTGTAATTTGTAATGCTGATCGTGTCAGTAGGTAAATTATTTATCTGTTTGCAGTCTCTCAATCATCCGGTGGTCGGCCATTGCATTTTTATTTTACGCAGATAACACGACTGTCAGACAGATATTAGCGAAATCATTATTTTATTCAATGAGGCCTTCAAAACATTAAAACGTAATATAAACTGCGTTCATAATAATTATTCAAGCTTTCATAAGCAACATTGTATGTAACTTTGATACCTACATTGTGTGTTTAGATCTTTTTGATACTTTTCGGTAAGTTTAAAGGCACCTTGAAAATATTTTGACACATTATGTTGAGAACTTTCTGAGCACTACATCTAAATAACTAAGGATCCTGGAGGGAGACAGCAGAATGTATAATTATTCCGTCGCGTGATGCGTGTGACCCGAAACGCAGTGACCAGTACAAAAGTATCATTCAATATCCAAGATGCGCATGCACAGGAAGCAGGTGCCGCGCGCCACCTGTCGCGAATACCAAAACGCAGGAACAATGACCTGCGGTGTCGCCAGCTGTGGGAAGAAAAAATTACCCGACTTTTCCGATATTTTCTTTTATCATAACAAAACGTTAACGGTAACGTTTTTTTTTTGACAGGCGTCACAGCTCAGTCGGTATAGCTTTGCCTTCCGTGCTGTGGGTCGTAGGTTCGATCCCCACCAAGAACAAACATTTGTGTGTGGCAAACATAGATGTGTGTTCTATGTCTGGGTGTTACTATGTATTATAAGTATGTATTTACAAAAAAAAGTATATAAGTGTTCTATCAGCATCTAGTTCCCATATTACAAGCTTTGCTTAGTTTGGGACTAGAGGGCGTCGTGTGAAATGTCCATGAATATTTATTTATTTATTTATTTTATCATAATCTCGATTTGCGGGTAAACTCAACGCGTCTTAGTTGTTATAAATCGATCGAAACATAGGCGTATCACACTAGAAATCACAATAACCACGTCGGTTTTTTGTACTACATTCATGTCTAATTAAATACAGAAACAATAAAATGGAAATAGAAAAGTCGCTGACCATTCTAAATCTTTCTGCAGGGGTATGCCAATCAAAGTTGAACTGCAAAGTTTTAAATCATGGTCAGTTCATAATAACTCATAGTTATTCTGTGACTAAATAGTGACATTATGACGTCATTTGATGTGTTTTCGCGCATATTTTGCTGTCAAGTGTCTAAAAAGAATGATCACGTGGTACAAAATTGTACCACGTGACCTGAAGAAATTACACTGGGCAGTGAAATACAACTTGACAGCAAAAGATTGGCATACGGGGGCTGTAACACTTTACGCTGTGAAAATCAAATGCAGCTGATCAACTACAAGCAGCCGCGGACTGTGTCCCCCGCCCAGCTTCAAACTAACCCAAAATGCTATGTTTTTAAATAATCGAAAAAAGTTGAAGTCATACCAGTGACTCATATCGGATAAATGAATACGAGAGCCCGGTCAGTCGTTATCAAAGGTGTTTAATGAGTCTATTGTAATACGCTACTCATAAATTACACACTGGCCAACCACCATGATTTAATTTGAAGTCAACAGTTTAATCATTTAATCAATTTAATGGAGTTTTAATTTTTTTTATGTAAATTACATAATCCCTATAGAGCGTACCGAACCATGCGCGAAAAATATCCACTGGTTCATATATTTTTGTCAAGTAGGTATTGCATTTTGCATGGGACAGCCGTCTCTAAAGAAAAAAAAATTCTTTAGCATTTAACCCTTCGTCAGCCAGTTGGACCAAAACGCACCTACCAACACTACCATAAGTACCATCAGCAAAAGTTCTACCTTACCACCTTAAGGGTGCATTTCCTGTAAACCGACTAGCCGTTAAGTTTTGAATACCAATAGAAGCAAATTATTTCGGGTATAAAAGTTATGAAAACAATGGGCAGTCATAAAAATAAATAGATGTTTAGATCTCTGGTTGGTCAAAATAAGAAGACAAAAGAAAAAGGCGGGGTCAGGTAGCTAACTGCTTGCAAGCGAAACAGTTTCAAAAGTGGTAAGGCGGAAATTTTGCCGATAGTACATAGGTAATACAAAAGTAGGTAATATCGGACAATATGCTCACTGAAGTTGGAACAATTTCAAATCAAATTAAGCAAGCGGGTCACGAAATTCATCTGAAAATATGGAACTTGATAAACTCGAGATAGTTCGGAGCGAAAACAAATTTATTTCAGACGCAACACGACTCGGCAGTTTGGAATTTTCTGGATTTACGGTAACAAAACAAGAATAAAATTATCATAGTGGAGTAAAACTTCGATGTTGTTCTTTCCTAGCCAAGTTGATAGTTGGCAGCAAACTTCAAGATTGTAAAGTCCTTTGCAGCTAGATTTATTTATACAGCGTCAGAAGCCACTTTTTACCCATATGAACGCTGCAGTGCCTTGGACATGATTTAGATGCAGTAGGCTTGCCCAGCACCTGTTCTATCAGGGGTCCTTCTAAACTTCATACTAAGAAAGAAGGAAAATAAAATTTAACTAGGTACTAAAAATATGAACACCTTCGTTATGTTCGTCAAATTCAGAATATTAAATCTCAATAAAACCACGCACTGTATCACCACAGTCTAGCATTACTAGACGTCACAGCTCAGTCGGTAATGGCTCTGCCTTCCGTGCTGTGGGTCGTGGGTTCGATCCACACTATGAACAAACATTATATGTGGAAAACATAGATGTTTGTTCTATGTCTGGGTGTTACTAAGTAATTATACGTGTGTGTTTACAAAAAAAAGTTTATAAGTATTCTTTCAGTCATCTAGTTCCCATATCACAAGCTTTGCTTAGTTTGGGACTAGAGGGCATTGTGTGTAAAGTCCATGAATATTTATTTATTTATTTATTATTTTACTGTACGTTCATAGCCCTAGATTCCTTCAAAAATTATGATATCATGGTTACAGGCACTCCTATTATGAATTGGATGGATCTATTGTTCTGTTATGTTCCAATGTTTAGGCTCCCATCAAGAATGTGATATCTACCTATTTATAGGAAAAGTATTGAATGGTCCCACAGTCGATAAATATAGCAGCTGGATTCGTCCATTGATAACAGGATTACAGAACTTGCGATTTTATGAAATGTCTATGCTACGCAGATGATGACTTTTGACGCTGTTGGGTTTTGCTTGGATCTTTTTTCAAGTTAGGACAAATCAGTTTAATTTTTTAACATTCGCAATGTAATCTGTCAAAGATGGACAGGCCATTGCAAGAATAAGTAGACATTGTTTTTTCTATTTTTATTTAGTTTTTGATTTTAAGCGGCCGGCCTCCTTGTAATTGCGGTTTTTTCGCTAATTAGCCATGCTGGCATAATTATAGTAAAAAAATATATATAAATAAGTAATGACACTCAAATAGGGGGCTATTTAGTATAGGTTTTCGTAATTAGTATTTGCAAAAATAAATGCTTTTTATTTTTTAATTTTAATTCTTAGTAAATTATAAAAAAAAACTTGATAAGGTGTTCTAAAGAGTACAAAGAGCTGTGGCGCTGTCGATACCAGTCGCTGGGACGCGATAGGTATTGTTCGGGTCGCTGTAGACATTCCTGGTTTCAACAGGGTCGGGGGTTAATTTGGTTGCTTTATGCCATTTCGATTTGTACAACCCTTGAATAGGGAAAGGATTGTTTTTCCGAGGATCGTTTAGAATTAAAAAGAAATGACGAATTATACAAAATGTAAAAAAAAAATGGGCCCTGTCTGATAAAGGCTAATAAAAAAATTACCGCCAAGTTTTTTTATTTTTGTTTTTATTTTTCAGAAGTTTCTAAGTAGTTTGAAAACTGAATAAGTACCTATTTTATTTGTTACTTATCTCATTCTAGCGTGGGAAATGTGCTAAGTTGAAATAGCACAGACAATACACAACGCAGCCGACAAACAAGCTTTCCACCGTATCATTACCGAGCGTCGACCTCTGCCAATCCCTAGACGCAGTCTTTCATTACGTGACGTCACAGACTATATTTACTAGCTGCTAGATTGATGAGCTGGACAAATTGATTTTAAATTTAAAAATCTACTGAGCAGAAACTCCTTGCAATAAAATTGTTTGAATTTAGAACATAATTTAGAAGGTTGAATTCGGAAATCGACGTGATATGAATAAAATGTCATAAGTCACATAAACCTACTATTTGATCACTTTTAACATCCCGATATCGCATGTGAAAAACCTATTTGTTTTCAGAAACGTCTGCTTGTTATTCAAGCGTCATCAAAACAAGTTTGTGAGTAGGTACTCGGAAGCCGTGTAGGAATTTTCGTCGTGAATTTTAACGGGACTTCGGTGCTTTTTGTCATTGCGTCATATCGGGAGTTGATGACACGTTTTCAATTACACTGTTATTTCCGGTAAGTACGTTGCGTAAAACTTGTTCTACATTGAAATATTTGTGAGCTTCTTCTTCGTGTCGATGGTCTATTAGTGTTTTCGTTATATTGTTTTGGCCTGCACTTTAACCTGCCTGCCTGCCTTAACTTTAAACGCGTTTTTTACAAAACGTGAATTTCCAAGTTACTGTGTTTTCATTACGAAGGCAGGTATGGGAGGTAACAGTAAAAATTACTTGAACTAAAACTTTGAACTTTGAACAGATTTCGTACTTCATTTTGTGAATTGAGTTTCTTTGATGTTTAATCAAAAGGTTCAAACTATCCCCAGAATCTGAAGCAATGTACGTAAAATAGATTTTTTAACTTCAGTCAATGACCTTTGACCTTAGGAGGTCGTTATCGTTAAGCAGGTATAGTAAAACACAGTGGTTAGAACATCGAAGAAAAAATATAGAGGAAATTGTTTCCTGAGATGCGAGCTCATCAATCATATAGGAATGGAGAGCTGCTGTCAACGGGTTATTGACATAACTGAACAAAAGCCTTAAAATGGTAAAGTATTGATGTCTTTGCAGTAAGAGGACAAAACGAAGTAAGATTTGCATAACACACACGCACACAAAATCAGATAATGAGATTTGAATAACATCGTTCGAAATTAGAAATATTGTTCGATTTTACGATGGCAAGGTGGCTTTCTTTATTAACCGACATCAAAAAAGGAGGAGGTTCTCAATTCGATTGTATGTTTTTTTTACATATATCTTTATATCTCTTTAAACTTTGAAGTATTCGTGTAATTCTATGAGAGTTTCGCACTATATTCAACCGTTAAAGTTCCGAAGCTTTTAGAGAGAAATTATGGTGTCTGGTCTTTAATTGTAGTCTGTGCTGTGTATCTTACAGACTGATCTTTATATCAAAGGAAAAGGATCGAATTTGGCTTGGTTTTAAGATAATGTGAGGTATATTTGCGGGTGCGACATAAAATCATACGATTCTATTGTTTTGAATTTAGAATACCCGCGTTCTAAATTTGAAATAGTTATACTAACGGTTCAAAGCTTTAGATCATCTTTAGATTTATTATGTGGTCATTAATCTCTCATCATGTCTCTTGCAGACAGGATTCAATTTATTTCTTGTTGCTGGTGGTAAAAAGTTAATTTTTACTTGTTTGGGTAGATAGACAGGTATACTTGTAGGTACCCAATATTTTATGTTTTGCATCTGCTTGGTATAATTTAAAGAAAAATGTTTTTTTTTTTCAATATTACGAACCATAGTACCTACTGATAAGTATTTTGACATTATCAATGAATGTAAAAAAAAAGCTGTGCTGCAGTCTCCCGACTCGACCATTGTTCTGGAATATGAAACGAATGGGGAAGCCAAAAATGTATAATGTAAAAAGGTAAACTTCTTTTCTGGTAAAATAAATGTAAGTATTTGTAGTGTGTACAAGAAGCAAAATTATAGTTTAGGAACTTAGTGTGTACAAGAAGCAAGTTCATTCGTCCTTTTGAATTTCGAATCACGTTCTCAAGTTCAAAGGCCCAAGCGCATTGCCAGTAATTAGTAAGCGGTTGTGGTACATCACTGTATTGGGTCCTAATGATCCAATTTAAGGTACGGTCGATAACGGTATCTTCCAAAATTGGTGGGTCTGGAACCCTTTGAATTTTGTATACAAAGTTGGTTTAAAATGTCAACGAGTATCTTTTCTTTTTAGTTATACAAGAAAGCACAAACAAACGAATGGATGTATGAAACTCTTTATTGTACACCTTACAAACTAATAAAAAGGAAAAAAAGAAGATGAAAACGAATTTGCTAAGTAACGGTATTTTGTGTGCAAACCGTATTAACTTATTTTTCTTTCTTACTGCCTTATTCAATTTCAGTCGATATTTTCTCTCTCGTAACAGAAAAACACGAAAATGCTGTTTTGTCATATTTTTTGTGATCAACTTGTCAAGAAAAATGCGATTTATTTGTAGAATTTTCAAAACACCGGATGTACTCTACATGGAGGCAAAGGAGGGGATTACAGCTGTAAGCTCATTTTGAGTTCAAACATCAAAGAGTGCGGTACGTTTTTGGCACTCACTTTATTAAAAGTCAACGATTAAAGTCGTCAAGTTTTTCATCACAAATGCGCCCTGAGGACAATGAGGGGTTGTTCATAACGGATTATTCTGATTTCTCGACTGTCAAATGGGAAAAAATAAACAACACCAATTTCTAAATAAGCAAGGCTCTGTTTATTACATTATTTCGTGAATGAAACTCTGAAGAGATGACAATATAATGTGGCATGGCACAGAGAAACAATTAAATTCAATTCATGTTTGAATAGCCTGTGCAGTGTTGCCCGCAATTTCGCCAATGTCACGTTTTGCACAGAGCAGCATCATCCATTCCAGAGACTGAGTGACTTCTTCTTCTTCTTTTCGCACATATCCCACTACTTTCTTCATTTCTACAAGTTACTTTCTTCCATTCTCCCCCTATCATTCGTCATCTCAGTGTTCACTCCTTTCCTAAGCATATCACCTTTTTCTCTATATCCATCCACATTCAACAATGACATTGGTTACCTTTTAATCTAGATTTTAATAGTTATTTAATTTAACCCGATATTACCGCTACATTACTTACGAGATATTAACTTTGAAGTTGCTGTTTTATGACTTTTTCCGTGTAGCTGTCGTAAAATTAATTAAAAAGCTACCTAACTACGTTGGTAATAATGGCTGGTAGTTCGCATGTGTGGAGGTAATTCCGTGGATAGAAAGCTTTTGAAATAGTGCTTTCATTTCACAAGTTATTACTTAATTAGGTTAATTAACGGGTTTGAACTTGAAACGAAAGTGACGTTATATTTTACGTGAAGGTGCAAGTATTCGTAATCATGCAAAGCTTTATTTGCAGCTAGCGTGAAGGACTTACTACTCGTAGCACAGATTTGAAATAAGTAGACATCAAAATACTTTGTACCTACTTTGCACTCATTAGATAAAAAAAAATATTGCACTATACCTAGCAGAATACTATAATACCTACGCTCTATATTAATTGACATCTTTTTCAACGTGTATTTAGAGCAATAACGATACTTTTGACTTAAGCCTTGTTAACAATATACCCGTCATAAGCTCGAAATAGCTGCGTATTTTGTCTCTTTCAGTCGAATTTGAAACTGTTTGGTAATGCAAAAGACAAAAGACGAGTCACTGTTCCAAACGTATACTAGTCACAACGATCTTTGTCCCTCTTAAGTATCTGCGCAGAACCTATTTATGGGTAATTGGAGGTAGGCGAATTATTCCGCACAACAATACATTGCGCAATCGTTTGTTGCACCTAACTTCAGAGGGATAAAGATCCGTTGTGCACTTGTGCGTACTGTACTTATTGGTACCAACCTAGCAATACTGCGAGAAGTAGGTAGCATCGTAGAGTAACAGAGTGAAGGGCATCTCTATGACTTCTGACTACCTATACTGTACAATAACATTACCCTTCTGAGCAATATGAAGCTTCCAAGTTGAAAATGATAAAAGTTGAACGAAATAACAACACACTGGAATGCCAAACTGCGAAGTAATATAAAAATGTCTGCGATATGACACGCTTGCGAGAAAATATATGAGCCTAATCTGAAATACTACGTCAGAGGAGCAAAGAAACTCTTAAAAAGTATGAAAAACATGGTGGAAAGCGGCCGAATTTTTGCTTAAAATTCTCGTTTGAAAGGAGTTCAACTTGAGTTTCGATACTCGTATCTTATTTTTATTCCTCCTTATGAAACTAGGAAAATTGATATAGAATGAAAAAAATAGATACCTACTGATCGACCTAGGTTGGGTACCTATACCTACTTATTTTAATGAGTGTTTATTCGTCCAAGATTTTAATACGAATGGTTTCATTTATACTTCACATTCCATGGATGAAAAGTATAGATTATTTTCTCCAATGACGTTATATTCCATAGGTTTAGATAGGGTATTATATACCTACAACCAGACAACTCGTCCACCTGAGTTTTCAGCGTGGAACAATGGCGTCAATTTGCAGTAATTACTGCTGAGTTGAAACCACGTTTTGAATTACCAAGACAACGAAGCAATCCCGAGTTTTATCGAACTTTCCACGAGCATTTCCGAACAAGTAGAGTCGTCTTTACTTTACTTTTATTTTCGGTTATAACGAAAAAAGCAATTATTTTTAAGTGTTTGGAAAAATATAAAAAAAATGTTTTTTATCTGTGTAAACCTGATTAACCTGCGGCTTATCAAACACTGTCTGAAAGAATACGATATAGTCTACCTCCGTCTAGAGGAGTTAGAGTCGGCGGTACCTTACCCACTCAAGATTCTCAACATGGGAAGGTACCCAAGTCAAATAATTATTGGGAACGCAACATATAAAACCATAATGAAAACGTCTGTAATTTTGTATTTGACACGAAGAAGTCACATCACGTCCAAAAATTAGCGTCCCACATTTAGCTAAACCTAATCTTTAAACCTAATTGTATGTAGGTAAGTAGTAAAAAGATCATAGCTTAGCTAAGCCGGTGTTCGGTGCTGGCAATACCGAAATATCCAAAAACACCCCATTTCCTGATCCGGCTTCTAGATAATGGCAACTCTATTTCCGATTACTTGCAAAGGGAATTTAGATTTCCCGGATGATGGTCCGCCGATCTTTTTGTTTGCGATTGATTTTATATCAATCACGTTTCTTCCTTTCATAAATCAAAAAGTACTTAGTTTGTAAAATTGCTGTTTGGTGTTTTGTTTTATTTATGCCTTTTGTGTATTTTCTAAAACGGTAACCTATCTGAAAATAGACTGTGAAGATTATTCCAATAGCTTTTTTAAGAATGTGTTTTTGGGAGCTTTAAAAAGAATTATTTTGATTATTAAAAATGCATTGCATTGTTTTCATATTCTATCCAACACAATGTTATATTTCTTCTCTTCGTGTAGGTATACTTTACGCTACGTAATTTTATGTAATGGGTGCAGTGGATGCATTTCTCTGGGATTAGGGTTGCTAGCAACTTTTTTTTTTAAACCAAAAAGTTAATAATTTATTTTTCATTAAAACCACTACAAACTAGCGTTGAAAGATGAAACTTATGTTTAAGAAGCTAATTGAAAGAAAAATAAAAATAAATGATTGTCAACCCTATCTAAAGCAATTTTGCAAAGTTTCAGAAAGAATGCGGAGGAAAGATTTTAATAGGTGGAAAATGGATATAAATAGTGCAAAGATGGCGCTCTAAAAGGTTTTGGATTGCTTTGGTAGAAGACACATTTTACTAAACGACTTGCATTAGTTGGTGCCATTGGCGGTATAAAAATGTTGTGAACCCTTCATGAGCCAAAACTATATATAAAAAATAATATTACATAATGTGCCTTTCTGATAAATGCCCTTTTTTTAAGACCCTGTTAATCTATAATATCAATGTACAATAAAAAAAGAAAAAAAAAACTGCCCTCTAACCACGTATATTCCACATCTCCAAAACCCATTGTCTCCTACCAGATAGAAGTTGAAAAGTTGAACTATAAAGTGTCGTTGTTCAAGCTCCCGCAACGTTTGCCATACATCAAAGAGTTAGCAAACTTTGCTCTGACGCTGAGACCGAGGAAGTCTTAAGCCACCCCGTACTACACATCGACAGAGATTATTAGGTATCTTCTACCAGATTTGTACGAGTTTCGAAATTTTCGGGAAAAGAAACTGATTTTACTAGCGCTTTGTCATTAGCGACAAAGTTCAAGTTAAACTGACCGCCTAAGAGTTGTGGTTTTTATTTAATTTTTCAAATTCAGTTAACTTTTAGAAATTGCCTATGGTTTTCCTTTCATAAGACCATTATGGTACAGGTTTCTTGAAAAAAATCACCCATTTTTGACGGGTACTTTAAGAATGAATGTCTGGAATGAAATATTTCGCACTAAATAATTTATGGCAGCCCCAATATGAAAGTGATTGCAAATAAAAAATACTGTAAAATAAAAATCATAGTTAAACATAGTTCAAATTGAAATAATGAATGAACCAAATGAAAAATAGAAATAATAATATGAGCCATGTAGGTAAAATATGAATTCAGGTGTTGTGGTACTATGGTGCCAGGATAGTTTCTCGACAACTTTCGATATAAAGTAGGTATAGCCTTTACTTATTAGGTACTCTCACCTACCTACCACCTATAACATTTTTACACCTATTCATTTGCAGAGATAATAGATCAGGTTTAGATATCAATTAAAATAATGTTAGAGGAGCCTTTTCAGATCGAAACTGTCAAAACTGCTGTCAAAGAAGAAGCAAGTAGACCAATCATTACCTAGTGCTACGGATACGTTGAATTCGTGATGGCCTGCGGTCAGCCACGCCACATGCCAAAAGTGGTGCAGCCAAATGGAGAAATTGGCTGCCGTACGTCGAGTTTGTACGTTTATTTATCACTGTTTCGCTGTGTTGTGGAGTCACGTTCGTGTGAGCCATATATTCGCCTAATTGCTCTTTTTGTTTTATATTTTTTTTGTCTAACTAGGTGTGGTAAGCCCACACGCCGATTCATTAGAGAACCAAAATACAACAGTCCGTATGCTTCAGTCACTTCCATGCCATTCTTACCCTAATGTGCAAAAAACTTACCACCGACGGAATCTTACTCTGTACGATAGGCTTTGATTCTGAATTACTTTCACTAAAAATGGAAGCCGAGGCAGTATGGTCTTGACTTTAGCCTGGCCATAATGTAAAAAAAAAACACTAAAATAGTAGGTAAGTAAACTTTTATTTTTGCATAATCCAACTATACATCAGGGGTATCAAATCAACCACTTCAAATCGGTACAGTAATTTATCATTTTGTATGGTAAAATATGTCATTGTGGTTTATTCTGGCACTAAATGTGGTTGCTCTATTTTTTCACCTTACCCTAGTCTCAACTTTACTTCCGTATTCTTACCCTCTGCTCAAAACACATCGCAGTAAGAATGCTATCGAGGTAAATGTGATCTACAGAGCTATGCAACTTCAGTCAAGTTTCTCTCGGCGAGTCTCCCGACCTACTTAAAGTGATAGGTTGACAAGGGTGCTTCAGGGAGGAAGCTAGACTAGGATATTCCGAGTTTCCAACATACAAGTTTCTTACCTTTCTAGTTCTGTCCACTTCGCTCGCCTTATTTGTACTAGTATCTACAACCATAGATACTTGTTTATAACTTACTGCAGACTTGACGTCTTTTAGTTTCATGAAAACAGAAGTGGTTTAGGTTTGAATATAGGATAGCATTTTTGGTAATCTGATGGTTTTAAAAAAGTCAGTTTAGTGTTTTGTGAGTTAGGATGTGTTCATCGACGTTTGTTAATACGCGGCCGCTTTGTGCTTTGATGTGGGCTGTTGCGAAACGACAGCATCACTGCGCAGTGTAGGCCAAAACGATACAATGAACCTTCGAATAATCGTAGTAGCCACTCAGGTTTTTATATACCATCGTACCGGAAATTATATCATTGCCATCACATTTTCCTAGTCAATTAAAGGATGGTCTCCATTTAATACACAATAGATCGCCCATTGTTTCCAATATTCCCTGTATCTAGCTAACGAGCTGTGGAATGGAACGTTGCTATCATAAATCTGACTACCAGGCCTTCCTAGATGCTTCTAAAGGTTGAACCTTATTTATTAGTTTACGGAGTGAATTTAGGACCTTAAATAAATACACTCGAGAGCAATGATTCCGGGTCACTTAAAGAATGTTAAAAATCTCGGAAACTAAAAATGATAGGTTAATGCAATAAATTGTATTTAATAGACAATGTAATACTCCTTAAATGAAAGTAAAAAAATATGAGTCACCATACATTTTATTAACACAAAATTACATAAAGAAAAAAACTGCTGATCTCTCCTTAAAACAAAAATAGGAAACATGAAATGTTTGAACTTTATTTCGATTTGACTTGAATTTTAATACTTCGTATTGCCTCCTCGTGCTTCCATTACTGCGTTTACGCGGTTTGGCATGCTGTACACCAAGTTCCTTATACGATTTTGGGGAATATTCTCCCATTCCTCTGTGAGAGCAATTTTGAGCTCACGAAGCGTGATTGGGGGAGGGTTTCGTTGTTTTACGCATCTGCCTAGCTCGTCCCAAGCATGCTCGATCGGGTTGATATCCGGGCTGCGCGCTGGCCACTCCATACGAGTAATGTTCATCTCTTGAAGGTAGTCATTCACAATCCTACCTGTATGAGGTCGGGCATTGTCATGCATAAATATAGCATCCTCACCTAAATTGACCATAAATGGACCAACATGATCATTGAGGATTTCTTCCACATATCTTACGCTAGTTAAAGAGCCGTTTTCTATGATCACCAGCTCTGTGCGACTTTCAGAAGAAATTCCGGCCCACACAAGTACAGACCCACCACCGTAGGCTACTTTTTCTTCGATGCATGCTTGCTTGAATCTTTCCCCTTCGATACACTCTGTGTCTTCCATCGTGCTTGTAGAGCATAAATTTTGATTCGTCGGAGAACATAACTTTTGACCAATCTTCAATACTCCAATTTACGTGGCTCTGGGCATATCTTAGTCTTGAAATACGATGCCCACGCTCCAGTTTAGGGCCGTTTGCAGGTCTAAGGAGTTTTAAGTTAGATTCAGCAAGCCGACGTCTTACTGTCCATGCACTTGGGTTACTTCCTCCGAGGCGTCGAAACTGATTTGTGAGTTCAGTTCCTGTGAGAAAGCGATTTCGAAGCATGGTGTTCACCAAGTATCGGTCTTCTCGTGCTGTGGTACACCTGGTTCTGCCCGTTCCTGGTCTGCGTAGGTTAGAACCAGTTTCTTCGTAACGTCGGAGAACTCTTTGTACTGTTGACAGCGACACACCGACAGTCCTGGCTGTATCGCGCTGACTCCGGCCGGTTTCCAGCATTGTAAGTATTCTGGTGCATTCTTCAGGCGTAAGCGACATAATTTCAGCTTGAATAATGAATATAGAGCACTATCAACATGGTTTATATACCCACATAAATGACAGATTACAAACAAAAGCAAAACCAAATGCTGTAATTTCGTAGTTCCATCTTCGAAAGTGGCCCTTTTTCAAATTTGATTTTTTTAAGATATAACTTTACAATAACTAAGAAGTTTTAATACCTTCATTTAAGGAGTATTACATTGTCTATTAAATACAATTTATTGCATTAACCTATCATTTTTAGTTTCCGAGATTTTTAACATTCTTTAAGTGACCCGGAATCATTGCTCTCGCGTGTATAAATATCTTTGGATATTTCACACCACTAAGCTAAACAAAAACATGTTGGGAACTAGATTGCTGATTGAATAATATAAGTACCCATTTTTTTCTGTAAATACATACCTATTACATACATATTATATAACAGACAGAACCAACATTTATGTTTGCCACACACAAATGTTTGTTCTCAGTGGGGATCGAACCCACGACCCACAGTACGGAAGGCAGAGCTCTGACTGAGCTGAGACGCCTTTCAAGGTTGTACAGTGTGTAAAAATACACCCCTTAATAGAACAATTTCTTTTCACGCCTGAATACCTACTTAATACCAAAGTTTTAAGATGTACAAATCTTCCTATACAAATTTTATTACCCACGTTGTTTTTGCGCACGTTCACTTTTTCACAAGGAACAGGATCCAAACCCGCGACCAACCATTCAAATTTTGCTACTTACATGAAATTACGTATTCAGAGAGCTTCAAATATATTGCTAAGCTCGCTAAAGGTAGTCTGCTACTGGCTATGTAAAATGCATGCAGAATTCAAACATGTACGAATCAAAAACGTAAATAACAGCATTTGGTATTGCGTTTGGTGATGTCATCCTCGGTTCGGTCCTAAAAATAAAGTAGCCTTAACATTTAAGGGCATACGGAGGTGAATTTCGCTAAACTTGTAAGTAGGTTACAACGAGTAGTTGGGTGTCTAACCTGACCTGTGGCCGTGTGTACTGTGTACCTTAAGATAAGTATTTCATTAGGACCTAGGTTAGATATAGATAGACCAACACATCGACCTCATGAATTGACTTAATAATTTATAAGTTTAAAAAACTACAAAACCCGACTTCAATTCGACTACCAGCTTCATCATCAAATGATGATGACAGTTCATGGGGAATGTTCTAGTGACTATAAACACCACTTACAAGTCACAGAAAAGCAAAATAAACAATTTCGTGCACGTGGTTGGCATATTTTTTTTCAGTTTTTTCTATTCATAACCCAAACTACTGAACTGTTTTGATGAAAATGAAATGGGATCAATTTGGAAGTATATCCTTTCAGATAAAAAAAGAATTTTTGA
This sequence comes from Gandaritis pyraliata, assembly GCA_947859175.1. Lineage (NCBI taxonomy): Eukaryota > Metazoa > Arthropoda > Insecta > Lepidoptera > Geometridae > Gandaritis > Gandaritis pyraliata. The sequence continues at coordinate 3,659,342 of OX401874.1, read as the reverse complement.
AATCGGTTCATAAATGACGGAGTTCTGAGGTAACAAACATAAAAAAAATACACCCGAATTGAGAACCTCCTCCTTTTTTGAAATCGGTTAAAAAGAACCAGGGATAAGGGATATGTGTTATGTAGATGTACATAGGTTTATCAAGAAGGTATTATATACACAGTACACAGTCAGTAGAAGTATAAGTAGATACACTTATTGCTTGTTCTTTGATCATTCCAATGTGAACAAACCTCGTCATGTGGAACCATGGACGGAGACCGAATTTCAATTTCCATCAGACAGCCGTGTCATACAGAGTCCGTCCTCTTGTCATGCAAATCGCACATACAATACCCTGTTATTTATATCTTTGCGTCATTGTGCTACTGCAGAGTGAGGACAGGGTTATTTTATCCATTTTTGCTAAAGTATACAGGGTGTAACATAATGCCCCTAAAAGTCCGAAGAGGGGGTATTCTACACGTCATGGCGAACAACATTTGTTCTACGACTTTTAATATTGAAGTTTTTCATTCATTAAAAGCGTCTTAAAGTTTCCTTAAAAATAGCATTGCTCACGTGTTAAAGTGTCTATGTGTGGGTGCGAGGTGATAGAAAGGTGCGTGAGCATGTGTACTAACAGGCTGAATACATACTCAAAGTAAATAAACACTCTATGAGGGTCTTCCCAAATTTCTAAGATAAAAAGAAATTTAAAAAAAATCAGACAAGTACTTATTCAGCTTTTGCACATGCTAATATTTTCACAGGTTTGGTCTGAATAAGCCCCTTTTCGGCTTATAGGGACAATATGTTACACGTTGTATTGTAGGTAAGTTTTATAATACCTACTTTAGATATATCCTCGTCGACAGCATCGTCACTGAGATTGCGGTTAAACATTATATTCAATGCATAAAAAAAACACAATATATACACAATTTTTGCACACCGCCGTTCTATATTTTTCGTCATTCCTGTCCATCCAAAGGTTGTCTGGAAGAGATCGCTTTTAGCGATAAGGCCGCCCATTGTACTCTCTATTTTTATGTTTATCTCTTTCTGTAATTTCTTTTTCTGTGTGTGCAATAAAGTTTTTATCTATCTATCTATCTAATATATTGATGAGCCCGAACAAAGCCGCAGAGTGGCGAAGATTCTAAATCGTTATTTAGGACACCTATGGGGGCCTATGTTCACTCTCATTTGATGATAATATCACATAGATACTCGCACTATATTTATGGAGCTCAATAATTCAGTCACTTTTTTAAATTGCACGTCCCAATGGTTGCATTGCAAACGCAATACATTGCTGAATGATAATAAAGCAAAAACATTTTTTTTTTCTCTGAAATGATTCGACTGACAGCCAAGTGCTTTTGTATGGTACTTAACTGTAGGTAGCTCTACAAGTATCCTAAATATTCAGGAGAGGTCTTATTACTCCCTAAAGGTAGGTAGGTAGGTATAGGTACACATACAGATTGTCCCAAAAACAAATTTCAAGCGAAAGTCTGACGGTGGGCACACTGGGCACCCAAACCCCTATATATGTATTTCGCAACTTATTATAAATTTAGGTAGATATAGATAGGTACTTATTCAATCATAAAAAGTATTACATACAACCAAATCATAAGTATTTAATTTATTTTTATATGTGCTAACGACTTGCCGACATTACTCTCTTTACAAAAATATCATACAAGTTAATAATTAATTAATATTATTCAGTCCCTTATAATGTAATCTTACTATCTATCTAGTATATCGACCTCAACAGGCTTCAGTAGGTACTTTATCTGTGTGTGTATATTATGTGAAGCCGCGGGCAAGAGCCTAGTATTAATAAATGCACGCTACATTGTATCCACTCCTGACCTTCAAAGAAGGCAGGTAGCCCCATAAGGCTTGAGAATGATCGATGGGATTCTTAATCAGCTAATCTAGTCCCAACAAGAAATATAAGAAAAACGTCGAGCTCTGAAACACATTATGTGAATTAAAAAACGTTTAGGAGTATTTTTATGACTGCGAAAAGGGTTAGCGTTTTGCGAACGATTCAAAGTATTTAAAAAACAAAAATTAGGAGGATATAACCTACCTACCTACCTAATTATTAGAAACTTTAAACTGATTCCCATATTTAGATAAATAGGTACCTACTTACGCATATATTTTTATAACAAAGATTTATCTGTATACTTATTGTAGAATTCGTTTAAAACATATAGTTTATTAAAATAAAATACATAAATAACTAATAATATGCCTTCCCTTTAGATTAAAATATTGTCATACAGGATTTCCGTAATGAAGAATACATTAGTGACATTATGGTGCTGTAAAACTATACTTGTAAAATTGTATAAGTACTTCTGTTACTGTTGTAGCTATACCTACTTATAAAATTTGATGTATTGATATTTGATGTATGAATTTGATGTAAAATTTGATGACACCAATGTAATGAAAATTAAGTTCAATGTAGTGAATACACCCACATATAGACAGTTGTCAGTGACAATCATGAATGATTCAACGGAGTGCCTAGTCACGCGCCGATATAGTTCACATTATTGGTTCGAGATTATCCGCTGAATGCGAATGAGACACTACTGAATTCATCAATCGAACAAACGTAGAACATATGGCGAGGAAAGAGGAAACTCTTAGGTCTCAAAGCATTAAAAATGAATGTTTTATAAGTATACATCATAAAAGAACCAAACATTAAAATGCATACGACAAATTAGAGCAAAAACTTTGTGAAATATCAAAGAAAAGTCTGACAAAACAAGAATCTCGAAAAACAAGATGGCGACGTTCAATGACTAAAATTAAACAACCTCTCACTGGTTTTCGAAAATCACAAGGAAAAACTGTTCTCAGGAATAACGAATGAAGTTCTAATAAGAATTAGTGGGTATTACAACTGCAAAACTCATTTAGCTAGCAGCCAACTAGTCAGAGCATAAACACGAGTAAACTTTGCATGCAAAATTATCCCCCATTACTATAGGAAGTAGGAACGTACCTAGATACGTATATCTACATCATGTAGTTAGGTATCTATAGCTATCGACTGCAGTCAACGACCCACTGCGGGGGACACGCACATGTTAATTATGTTGTAATTGAAACAAATGTTTACATACCCATAGAGTACTTCTAGTAAATTAGAACGACCAGTACGTAGTTTTTAAGAAATAATAACACAAGAGTTCCTTCCTTACAAGATCGGGACCCAGTAGACTTGAGACATAACCCAAAAATTAGTAAAAACTAAGCAATATGACGGTGGGTGAATCAATCCAGCTCATTTTCAGACCGTGCTAAACTCGACCGAAATATTAAACTTAGCAAACAATTTTCCAACAAGCTAAAAAAAGATTTCATAAAAGCAGCTTCAAAGAAAGAATCAAAAGGCAAATAAATTTTAAATAAAAAAGTTTTCTTAAGTTCAGATTTAAGGATAGCTTTTAAACTAATTAGCAACAAATTAACATCACTTAGTAGGTATTAATAGTACGAATAAAATTTGAATTAGTAGACAAGTCCAAAGAAACTTATCACCTGACGTCGTCAATAGAGATAAACTCGATCCAAAATTGGCAGACATCAAGTGACACACAAGAAGCCAAATGAAGCATGAATACACTTCCGACTCGTGTTGAAAAAACTAATGGACACAAAACGAATGCTTTGATTCGTCATTGTCATTATATCGGTCTCAATAACAAAACTGGGTCGCAAGTACAGTTAGGCACTATAAATTGCGATCGGTCTATATTTAGAACGGTTGACCCACAGTCGGTGACACCAGTTATACGATCAAATACGATGTGCACAAGAGGTAAAGAGTTTTAATTAAGTCATGGGATAAAATTACAACAGCACTATAGTAAACAATTCGATTCTGGAATTTTATTAGTAACTGATTTACCTTATTAAATCTAGGCAAGCACTACACTGTGAGTCATAATAATGTTATGCATCATAATTGGTGTTGGTAATAACGCCAGATTTTTTCTTTTATCAAAGGTAGTAAGATAACAGAACAGATTTTATAGCTTTGGTAAATGTTAAAGGTTAAACCTCGAATAAGGAAAATAACAGAAGGGTTGCCCATAGCTAAGAAAGTACATAGACTTACAATCTTTCCTTCAATAGATAATCTTGGAAATTTGGATCGGAACTATCTGAATTCGTAATTTAAAAACTACGTAACTATCTCCGTTTGAAATTCAGCCGTTTCTGAATATTTTGATTCTGGAGAGGTTTAATAGATGTACTGATATGCCGTTCATTGCAATATTTGCAGTTTTTCATTATATAGTGTTTGCCAGCACAATACTGCCAAGTACAGCACGAAAGCCAATCACGCTCCGAGTATTGGTTAAAACTTCAAACGTTCCAAGCTTGCCAACTCTCTAAATTAAATCTTTGTTTTGTTTTGTTGCCGGAAATGCAGGTGCTTCGTAATTTGAATGCCTTATTTTGTGCACTTTGCAATTCCAGATAATTGAAATACACGAACGTTTTTTGCTGAAATATTTCTATTGAGTCTTTTCTTTCGGAAGAAAGTCTTCGTTCAGGAAAAGTTCGTGTCTGTCTGACCTTACAAATATTTTAGTGAGTTGAATACTAATGTTCATTTCACCGGAACAGTATTCTGTAATAGCAAATTTGGAAGCATTGTCAACATAATCAGACTCAATTCAATCACCAAATTAATAAAATAATTAATTAATTAATAAAATACCCGACGGTCCTGGCAGAACCGCAATCAATTCAGCTCGATCGCCCTTCGAATTTACGTAGGCATAGGCATCAAGGATAGCAACATTTCAAATTCAATCTGCATGACTGGATAACGATCTCTTTTGGTCGAAACCTTTACAAACATTTGCTTTATAAACGTAGGGAATAGGTTTGTAAAATGGTCTTCCGAAATACTTTGTAGAGCTGATGCTGAATCGAAATGGAATGGAAAATTGTATCATCGTAACCTGTAACCAAATGATCTTGTATCTAATCGTAACCACAGAATTTAGTCGCAAAAAATGGGTTCTCTGTTTAGGAATCATTTTGTGCTATGAATAAATGGCTGTAATAGAGTCATTTTCCCGTATGTAGCTGTGGTCAGCAATCAGATGCAACGGACTAGATTTCAACTTGGTAGCGTTTGCAACTAGGTTCCATGTTAGCAACGTAGGTGAGACGATCAATACTGCAAATGACGATGTTATCTACAAGCTCTAGGTTATGTAGGTTTGGTAACTTAGCTTAGCAATTTAGGTGCAATAGGTACAAATAATTATGTAACGATGTCCCTAAGGTAAGGTACCTAAGCAAAAATCTAAACTCCATACATTTTTAGTCCAAAAGTTAAATGCGGTATATTACGCAGTAGAAATCTTATCTGCTACTGAAACTACAATGTCACAAACGCGTATTTTGAATTTGCTATTCGAGATAATAATAAGATCTTAACTTGCAATAAAGAACACCCTAAGCATCATGAAGACTCTTTATATAAACTATTTGGTACAAAATTGTGGAAACGTAAGCCAATAATCAAAACAAAACGGAAACTTCAAAACAGTTACAAACCAGTAGGGCGGAAAACTTTAAAAATCCTTCACATCACTACTAATACTAACTAACTGCAAAATACCGCGTAACAAGCGTTATAAAACATCACTTCACTCATCATCATTTTCGGCAATAATTCGCACGAAACCGAATCGGCCGACGTTCGTCATCAAACCTACCGCAACGCGACGACTGTTGCCGGATAATCCTGAACGTGGGATACGGCTACGCGAGCGGTGTTGCCGACGAGCGGCGAGGCACTGCGGTGCCGGCCGGCCGCGTGTCATTCCCTCCTCAGAACCCTAAAGAACTAAACACCCCCGAGTATCACCGCATTCTCGACCATACACCTCCGACACAAACACTACATTCGCACCCCCGGCTACAGAAACGCCAATCGATGCTCCTGAAACAGGACAACACATCTTCCGCCTCCACTCCCGAGTCGTCACCGATACAAATTCTCGCCAATTTCGACGATTTCCAAACAAATTTTTATAATCAAATCGATATAACGCATCTCGAATTTCATTAGGACGGTGCTGGATGCGATACCTGGCCAGGCGGGTGTAATAAACAGGCTATAACTTGCAAAAATATGGATTCCTTCGATCGTAAGTTTTGCGTTTATATTGCGGTCTTCGAGAATGCGAGGAGTTGGTACACCACGAGTTATTTTTATTTCGCGCAAACTGAACGAACAGTAATGAGGAGGAAAGAACTTGGATTTATTGTAACCTTATGCACCTTATTATTTATTGAGATACTTAACAATAACTTTGTTAATTATATGACAGATAACAGTAAACATTTAAAAAATAAACAAATCGATAATAAACTAACGTAGGTAATAAACAATACATGATAGTTATATAAGTTTCCTCCGAGTATAACACAATATTATACAGGTCGGTGACATAGATTTCAAAAATAAGAAACAAATGGATAACGTTATGAATTAAACTCAAGAATATGCGTTGATTTCGGTAGGTCGGAACGATCCTGTTGCCAATTTGATACTATCCGGTTCGGATTACTGAAATCGAGATTGCGACTTGCAAAACTATTTGCGTTTGTCATTCATGTGGAGCATTGGCAAATAGGGTATATTACCAAAAGTTGAAATAGGCCCGTATTTGTAAGCACAGATCCAGACTCGAGCATAGAAAATCTCTACTCAAATCTAGGCTTGAGTAACGATTTCTTTATAAGAACGACCCTTAAGATTCTATTGAATTTAAAATATAAAATGAATCTACATAGTTCATAAATTTCGTGTTGTAGGTCTTATTGTTAAGAAAATAATAAACAAGCTTCTAAACATAATTCGGCCGTAAGCCAACAATACCTAACAACAAAATTAAACTAGAGCAACCTTGCATTTTTGCCTTTTCAGAGAGTACACCAAACAAAACGATGACAAACCCAGCTAATCATTAAAAATGATGTCAATTTAAGTCAATTTCATCAAGGTGCTTCCGTGATTTGGAGGACATGTTTAACTACCATGACAGGAGCCTTCAGATCAGAAACTCCGCAACCAGAGGTGGCTACTAGCTCACACGAGCTTACTTATTGCTTATGTTTTGCAGTTGAATTGAATTCCGTGAATGGTGAAACGGCTGGTACGCTGGTACCGCAATTGTAAATTATGCTGTGAACTTAAACGGTGCCATCCGGGAACAACAAAGCATTGAACAGTTGGAAGCACAGTTGAAAGTCTGTAGTTCTGTTAAACCGTTTGAAAGAGCTGGGTTCCGCTTTATGCACTGTGTGGGAAATGTTCTAATCCAGAAGGCACCTGACACATTGCTAGACTCTAAGACATAATTCAGAAAATAAACCGACTATTCATCTTAGGTTGTAACAAACAATTTTTTTTAGGTCTCAAACTATTACGTTTCCAAATTTCAACTTTGTAAGTACGGTAGGTACAGCTCTGGTTAAGTTGACAGACTAACAGCGCAGTGAGACCAGTGTTCCATTTTTCCAACACTGGACTGGAACACTAAAAATGCTATAATCCTTCGAATTTGGACGAAATACGCTGTTTTTTCTAACACTAGTAGTGCCGACCGAAGTAATTATAATACTTACAAGGCATATAAATAATGCCGTGCGAAATTAAGGCATTGTTTCGTTAATTGCAGTTATACTCCGTTGTTTCTTGTAACTGTAAACCATTAAGTTTTTATTAGAGTGTCAACGTAAAAGTAAATTAATAGATCCTGTTATTCACTGTTTATGCAAGTACAAAATCAGAAATATAAAATTGCACAGAGAACAATAAAGCCACTTTTTAAAATGTGCTCATAAACTAGGTGGTTACCGAAGATTGGGGTATACGAACTAGAAACAAAAAATAAGCTTTATTAGCTTCACTTGTGACTATCTAACAAACAATGTAATAAAATCTTAGAAGTCAATTTTATTTTCCTGGTTGAAGACAGAACTTTTAACGAAAGACATTACATAAAATGTGAGCTGACCTTAATTGACACTTAAAATATCTTATTGACTTAAATTACGCTTACATCTGCTTCAGTCAACATTTTTTGTGAAGTGTGTTGTGTGCATTACGACATCTGAATTTACCCTAAATAAATACAAGATATCAGTCTTAGCAACATTGATTCAAATGGTAAAAAACTCACTCCTAGTTAACGCAAATAATGACTGTTCCTTAAATAATTTAAGTTAGCATCACAGCTTTGACGTAAAAATAAAAACAACGATTTCGTGTCTTTCTAGTGCAGTGCTTTGTCTACAACTTTAGTTTTATTTTAATATTTGAATATCTATTTTATTAATTAAGTAAACAGCAGCACACTGGCAACATTTGATTTCACGTCCACGTATGAAACTGCTTTATTGCAAAATATATGATTTATGACTTACGCAGTTCGTTGCTTTTCACCCAGATAGCGAAAAGGAAGATTGTAGTATTGTTGTATTTACAGAACTACACTTTGACGACTAGCGTAATGTTGATGGCCAAAGCATTTTGGAAGCTGTTAACCCTAAGAGGGTAATCAGAGGTTTGAGGGACTATTACATCTGCTTGAGGTATCAACACTGTACAATCTACAGATTGGGTTGAATGATAGGGTTGATGGTTTGCTTTCTAGGTTAGTTTATGGCCTTGTCTAATATTCAATTTATCACTGGTTTTGTCTTATTATGATAGCAACATAACTTATTTCGTTAACAAGTAATTAAATTTAAAAAAAAACCCCGAATCTTGGACCAATTTTCATCAAACACAGCTAAGAACACTCCCGACTAATTCACCTTTCAAACAATATAAAAATTGGTTCATCCGTTCGAGAGCTACGTTACCGCAGACAGACACACACACACAGAGAGAGACGTCAAACTTATAACATCCCGTCGTTTTTGCGTCGGGGGTTAAGAAAATGTATATGTATGTATGACGAGGATTGCTCCACCTTTACCGAGTTATTAGATTCGGCCGTTAGGTACGCGTATAACTGCAGATGGTCCTAACGTCCGAAGTCCTAGCCAAGTAAAGGATTTTGAATGTTTTGGACGGAATATCACGTAATCGACAATCGGTACCGAACGAACCTTTTTTCGCAAAAACCATTTAAAAAACTGGCTACGGTTTCCACGCACTGATTTACGCGAATAAAATCCAGTAGTTAATCCGAATCTGAATAAAATCGATTCGCATATCCGATTACAGGCCCCGGTTTTTGCGCAATCGAAATAACGGCGACGCTGCTAATCCGAGCGAGTCGAACTTACTAATAATCGATTATCTGTATCGATAATGCGTGACTTATGCCTGTCTGATTATCCACATCAGCTGGTGTGTCGTGACTCCCGCGACAGATAATTATGGAGGCTTTTACACCATGACTACTACGTGCTATGATTTGTCATATTTCCTGTCTATCTGACTAAACTACCACTACAAAGGGCTCGTAAATTAATCACGTGATGTCATCTAGCAGCTTAGTAACCCCCTAACCCTTTAGTGTAACGTAAAATTTTAGACAAACAAACACTTGTTGTTACTATTAGCGTGTAGTTTTTGGCACAAGGTAAAATCTTTAAACTTTTCAGAATATTTGGTTAAAAATCGCACGTTCAACGAAAAATTAGTATACGACAGCACGCCACGCACGGAATATAGTGAAAATTTTAAAATAATTTTGAATTCTGCAGTGTAACCTAATTCCACAGTTCTAGACAAACAATTTACGTCAGAATAACTGCAGATGCAGAATCAACTTCTGCGGTAGTGCGTGCCTGAGTGCCTGCAGTCTGTAGGTTAGCCAAGGAGGTTAGCAGGCCAACTCCTTGTTGGATTTTCACTATAGGTTACTCGTAGCTAAAGACAGAGTGCTAGGAAAACAAAAAAAAAAACATTTTTTTTGCTCGGGCAATCTAGCTTTTCCTAGCTAGTCTATGGTCGGTACGGGTTTTGCATAGTTCTGCTTGCATGGTAGCGTTTTACGGCGCGCTGAGCGTTGAAATATTTTCAGTGGCGTATAACTTTTGTGGGCAAAGGCAGTGCATAAATTCGTTCAGCATTTTTCTATTTGTGGTTACAAAGAGTAGATGTCCTGACAAACTTTTACGAGAACGGATGGTAGAATGAGTTTAACTTGATAGTTATTTCATTTTAGCTATGTAAAAAAAATGCATAATACGCTTTTAGAAAACTCTTTTGTAGGATTGTAAAACTGTACCTACCTACATTGAGAAATAGAAACGTGGCAATAAGCTACCTAGGTAAAAGTTAATGATAGAAAGATAAAAAAGAAAATAACATAGGTACCTACCTTAGTACTCTCATGTAAAGAAAAAAAGAAAGAGATTTATTTGCGTGAAGAGTGGTAGATACATAATTATGAACTAAAATAAGCTATTGATTCTCGCACTTCACTAGAAAAACCCAGCATGCAAAAAGAATGATACATTAAGTTATAAATCCATGGAACTAAGTATATAAAAATCTTTGAAGGAAATCGAAGCCTACATCTTGAACAGAAGCTTGTGCCTGAAAATTCTATTACAAAACTACCAAAAAGTACCTACTGCAAGTTCCCAAGTTACCACTAAACACAGAACGTACATATCAAACTCTACAGAGTCTCCCAAAGGGATAACTGCCAATCCCAATCAAACCGCAAACTAGAAACTATTATTTACTCTATCTGAACTCAAACAGAGTATAAATGTTCAACATCGTCGATAGCGGTTTAGTAGTTTGTTAATATTTGGGTCTATGGTCACTAGAACATTCCTAATAAACTGCCATCATCATCATCATCTGATGATGAAGCCGGTAGTCGATGCAGTCGAATTGATGTCGGTTTTTCTAGTTTTTTGAACTTAAAAATTATTATGGGAGTAAAATGAAACATGCAATTTCCATCATTGACAACGATGCAATTCACCATTACTATGTATATAGGTACCAATAAAGTAGGTATAATCAATGTTTTGTGTTGAAAGTACAATCATTTTATCTTTTGCCTTGTGGTCACTCACACTAAACAAGAATGAGTGAAGTGGAAGAGTGTAGGAGGAATAAAACTAACAGTCTTCGTGTCAGGTTTGGAGAGTCTTCATCATCAGGAAAGGAGAGGTTCAGGGTGCAGGAAAATTCAACGGTAAGGGTAAAGTCTGAAAAAAAAGGATTCGTATTTTAAGGCTCATATCACGGTCAAACCGTGAAAATGCCCATTTTTGACGTTCTAGATCTCTGAAACTGAAACTCTTAGATAATTTCGATTTATTGTATGATGTAGAATAGTTATTCGCATTGACCGTAGCGGCCTCGCTTTTTACAATTTTTCCTTATATATTTAAATAAAGCCAAAATTCCGAAACAAGTTTTTAATAAAACTCGCGCAGACACTTTTTCAAGCTCCTGGATTGAACTACTGTGCAAAGCAAACGAAATGAAAAATATCTACAAATATTTCTTATATACTGCCATTGACCGTAGCGGCCCCGGAATTCAGAAATAAGTATGGGATATCTACAAAAAAAATCAATTCAAAACCATAAAATTGCTAAAAACGTTCAGAATTAGCCGTTAATTTCTCCATACTACATTAATATTATTAAGTAAAAATTATACCAAAATAAACGTTAGTTCATAATCAATAAAATTGTATACTTTTTATTTAAATAATTTATTTTATTATATTGAATAAACGTAATTTAAAACTGCATGAAATGCGATCTCATACTCTCAGACGAACTCAGACGCGCGCCAGCCCTTGAATCGCGGCCAAACTGTGATAGCCCTCTTAATGTAGAGTAATTTTATAGAAAACTTTCTATGAAGCTTATTTCGAAGACAGTTTTTAAATCGGACAATTTAGAAAGTTTCGGAGAGTTTTTTTTACACTTTTGATAATAGCGTACGGATGCATGGTAATAGAGTCAGACCTTAATGATTACATCATAAAACTGAGGTGTTAATTATAAAACTATTTCTAAATAACCGAAATAGATTGCCAAAAGTCAAAATATTGTAAATCAAATAGGTACTAGCACGTCGTAAAACTTTATGTTACGACTATGAAGACGTTAATTTGATAAGTGTGTCATAAATAGTAAATAAATAAAAGACTCACCAACAGGAAGGTTGGGTCGATGTGGGTCACCTGAAATAAAGTCTGAATTTTAGTTTCAACATTTCAGTGAAGTTTTTAGAGAGAATTTGTTCGGGTGTTACTCCCCAAAAATTCACCCAGCATAAAACTGAAATTACTGAGTAAACTGGCCTATTTCTAATTAACCTACGTAAGTACATAACCTAGTAGCCTACTCTAGTAGTGAAGCTTTTCAAACAATCCCGGAAACGACCCTTTCAACAGTTTCAACCTTTCTTTCAGTGTTCAGATATCATCCAAACCTCTCGAGATTTAGTCTGAAGTCTGAAAGCTATTTTGTTTTAGCGGCACTGTTAGGTACTTAGGTTCAATTAAACTGTCACTAGTATAGTAGTGCGCCAAGTGAATTTTTCGAAAATTTAAAAACCCCCGACCATTAATATCTCCCTAGATTCTCTTCATCATGGATGAAGTATGGATTTCAGTTCATCATATCTCAACACTTTAAGATTTCATTATTACTGTTTCATAAAAAAAGAAAATCATTTTATGTAATGCATTCATTTAAAAAAAATATATTATTTAAAATATACATATAATTCAGTAATACCGCATTTAATATAAAACTATTTTCACGTCGCGGCCATCTGTTCACAGAAACCACCATTCACAGCGGAGCCCGACATCCCAACAATACGTGTCGCAACGAAGTGTCCCTGTGCCCTGGTTTCAGAACTGGAGGTAACAACAGAGGGATAATGCAGGTATGAACATTTTGTTGGTATGAACCTTCTCCGTCGTACCTATTCTTCACTAGCAGTTACAGTTACCGGCGACTTCGTACACGAAAAAAAAACAAAAAAAAATATAAGTAGGTGAGTAAGTACCTACTGAACCTAAAAATAAGCAAGAAAAGTAGCCTATGTGTTAATCCAGGTTACGAATTAAAAAATATTCCAAGTTTCATCCAATTCGGACCAGTAGTTACAGCGTGATTGAAACACAAACATCTTAACTTTGACATTTATAATAGTAAAAGTAGTGGGATGGGATTTACTGAAGATCGAAGTACTTTAGAATAGTCGTTGATAAGTTTTCATGCTGTTCCATTCTGGGCCTATTGAAACAGGAAACAGGACGCCGCTGGCAGTAAGAGAAGTGAGAGCCTTTACTTAATCAGTTCACCGGGTTAGTCTCAATGTCAAAATCTCCTTTAAATAAGTAATAAATTCCGTAAACGCGTGTATTCCGTTGTATTCATAGTTTTTTATACATTACAGACAAACGTTTGACCGCAATCTCACTGATGTTAGTGACGATGCGGTCGACGACGTAGCACATTTGCCTAGAAGAAACCTACTCACTCTCTTGAAAACATCTAAATTGTAAGCTTTCGGAAACACAAACTCCAGCAAAGAGTTTCATATGGACGAAAAACACAGATAGCGTGCGCTCTTTTGCCTAGTTATTAGCCGCGTATCCACTTAGCGCACAGGCTCGCGCGGCAGCCTCGCGAGCCAAATGCCTCGGGCTGGTGTGGACGTGCCTCGGGCTGCCTCGGGCGCGCGTTTGCTCGGCTGAGCACGGCTCGGCCCCGATGTCGTTGTCGGTATCTGTGTCGACTGTTGTCGGTAAACTTGACGCGCTCAAAGGTGCCTCAGTGAGCGCTGTGTGTTAGGTGGGTACGGTTATGTTTTGGTCGAATACTCGCGGACTTATGATGGCTCAGCCTGCCTCGCGAGCCGGCCTCGTGTAAATTGAACAAAACTACTGAGGCCGAGGCTATTAGTGCACTAAATTCCAAAGAATATGTAATACTAGGTAGGTACTTAAATTAATTGTTTTTTGTAACAAAGCCTTACAACTAAAGCCCTATTAGGTATTACTATTCTATCTACCTGGCGTGTTAGTTCAGTTACGCGCTTTATAGGTACAACCCTACCCCTCTTACTAAGTACACCTAGGTACATAGTCCCATTCATAGCAGACACGTGGAAATGTTTGAAGGTGACACATTCCATTGTTCTGAAGAATGGAAGATGTTTTCTGTATTTTTCTAGTATGAAAGCTTTGCCGGTATCTTTCATTTAATATTAGTTGAACATAGTGGCATAGGTCATAAGCTATGTACTATTAAGTTTGTATGAACCAAGGGTTAGTAAAATAAAAGGCAATTTTTTAATAGAAAAGTATAAATTAGGTTATGAAAGTGCCTACCTACTCACTTTATTATTTAATGCACTTATTAAGAATTGGTACCTTAGACTGGGTACAACCAACTCCGAATAACGCTAACGGTTGATAAGATTACATATTGTTTTCATATAATGTCATTAAGGACTATGTCGGAGTTTCAATTCTTTTCCCATTGCAGATACTCAAAGATCCACAGACAGCATAATAATGACAATTATCTAGTATTTCTGCCTGTCCACAGGATTTTCCAAAATAGGAACATAAGGGCTATTGATTAGTAACGTTAAGATAAAAATAAAAGAAGTTTAGTCACTGAAAAATTAAAACAATTACAACAGTAAAACAATTACATTGTGGGTTGGCATAGGTAGGTACAGTGGCAAGACCTAGGACTAGGATATAGATCCTAAGTTATCCTAAACCTAAATATTAATTTGCTTCTAGACAAAGCTAATAATACGTTGATTATAATATACGCTTAGGTTTGCACTGATAACTCACTGATAACTGATAAAAGATGTTATTTAAGTAGGTATCTGACTTCAACAATTTTATAGTCTCACATTTAGAGAGCTAGTTAGTATTTATACAGCTGATAGGTACCTAGTCAGTCACAGAACAAATACTAAAATAGGCAATTGATTCTGATTCAGGACATTAGGTTTACCTACTTTCGAGAACCGGTCGAGATAGCCTCACTCCACAACAAAAACCTCTATAAACCTGTGCAACTTGAACATTTTACCAATAAAAACGAATAGGTAATCACCGCAGGGAGAGGTAAGTTACATAAATTATCTGAAATAATCCCCAGAAATCGTGTTTTATTGGGAAAAAACATCGAAATAGGAGCGGAGTTTGCATTGATACTTCTAGCCACAATAAACAGTCAGAAATGTGCGATAAATAGGAAAATCAGCTAACAATACTTACGGCTTAGCGTAAAGGATTCGTTTTACACTATTTACCACTGAAATTATTGAACAAAACACTGGCAAATACCACAAAATCGCTAAAAAAACTATATTGCTTCGATTCGATTATTTATTGACATGACACCCTCCTCTCTCTGCCCTCCTCCCCCAACTTCTTCTCCGTCCTTCGTCCCTCATCTTACGTAGTCTATGGTCTTTATTCTCTGTGGTCTTATCCACCAGTTTGTTTTTCAGCCAAGCTACTAATATCGCTTCAAAAATGACGGAGTTCTAATTCTAAAGTAACAAGTATTAGAAACATAAAATCATAGCAATTACAAGTGGTTTAAAATATGACCGCGATACATAAATCTACTATAGATAAAAAAATTGGGAACCTCCTTTGCCCAGTTTTTTCCAGTGTCAAGTCAATGTGAAGTCAATGTCAAGCGTAGAGGGAGAAATGTCAAGTCAACCTATCAAACAAAACAAACAATCAATGCGGTGCTTGCTACGTAATAAAACTTTGCGAGGTAGGAAGGTATTTTCCTTTAAATTTAGGGTATTTTATTTATTTTTAGGGTGGCTTGCACCAGAATCACTAAACGTGTTTAACAGCTAAATATATTTAAATCTGACGTATTTATATGACTTGACAATTTGTTAGTGAAAAATATTTCAACTGGATGTGAACAAACAAAGATATAATTAGTGCAAACGGTTGGTGATGGACTTATCAAAACATAAACGACTTTAATCACTAGTCCGGATGTGCGTGAGCACTGTGATGCTGGCCATACATACACCAGCCTTCCTATCATCCTTGTCTTAACTTCAGGATATTTTTCACTGAGACCACTGAGACTGGGGGAAAATCCAGTTTCAGGGCTGGCAGCACTGGTTTGCTAGTGCAGGTGCAAGCAAAAAGCAAGCAAACTATACTATAGTAAACGCAAGTCGCACAAACTACAGGCAAGTCGCAAAGGCAAGCAAGGCCAGCAGCAAAGCTCATTTTTATCGTTCGATCAGTCCAGTTTATTCATACAGTGTTTTTTTCTTAGTTCTATCAATAATTTGATGGCTCTAGTGGTGTACATCTCTTATCAGTGAATTTACGTATTCAATCACTCACGAAGATACGGTTCTTATCTTTCAGTGGCGAAAGATGAGTGAATCAAACAACATTCGTGAATCTGCCCCTGTTTTGGCAAACGCTGGAGTGGGGCCTGCTAATGTAACGTCGTTTAGGGGTGCTGTACCTTCTGCTGCGACTACTTATGCCACAACTCCAGTGGCATTGCCAGTTTTACCCTCCAGGCCGGAATTCATGATAGCTCAAACTCAGGGCATGAACCAAGGGTATGGGATGGGGTCGTACGGGGGTATGGGGTCTTATGGAATGGGTGGGATGGGGACTATGGGAGGGTATGGAGGATACGGCATGGGGGGGTATGGGGGATATGGCGTGGGAGGGATGGGAATGGGTATGAACGTCCAAAACCCTTATGGATATGGAAATATTGAAAGCAGGTAAGAATAAATGTTAAAATCGTTAATTACATATCAAAGACAAGATGTTTATTGTGATCATTCAGTGTACTTTATACCTATACTAAATATAACCATAATCTTCTGAATAAAGATGTAACCAACTGCCCACTTGAATTTTTGTGTATAATATCTCTCTGTATCTGTTCGGAACCTATTAGATTTTGTTTTTTTTTACCTCTTAGATTAAGAAGCTGGGTATTGATATCTGCAACACAGTCATATGACTACTGCGCAGTTATTATAGTTTTTCTCTATATTTATTTGTACCACTGAAGTTCTACATTTTTTTTGACTACCCTCTTAATTTTAGTTTGTTTTGCAACTGTATTTTTGTGTTTTCTATTTTTGGGCAAAAAAAACTTATCCTTATCTTACAAACATTTTTATTCATTTTAGATTCATTCAAATGGCCGAAGAAAACTCTCGGCCTGCATTTGAAACGATACAGAGCTTTGTACATGCTGTCGGAGGGGTCTCAATGATGCTTGAAAGCACATTCTTTGCAATGACCAGTTCGTTCCGAGCTATTTTAGGTATGATAAAAATTAAATTAAATAGGATCACAACTTTGTCCCACGGCACGGTAGATATCTCAGATTTCTTGGTACCATGTAACTGCTAAAGATGATGATTATAGATGTCTAAGGAGTAGTAGTCAGAGGCACATCCAGGGACATGCCCACTATTGCAGAAGTCTGTATTCCTGACAGGTTTTAACACATTGCCGCTGCTAGAATAACTGGTTTCCTCACTTTCCGTCTTAAATCTAATACGATTTTTTCCTTCACCGTTTCAGAGCACTGGCATTGGGCACATAAAAAGATAGATAAACCTTTATGAGACAACTTATATATTATGATAAAGTAAAATGGACAGCCTTAATATTAATCTTTCGAATATAAAAATTGGTGCATGACCGGATTCTAACCCACAGCCTTAGGATTGGAAGGCGGGATTATACCCACTAACCCACCGGGGCTCTCAGGAATATTTAAATAATACTTTACAGGTGTAGCAGAAAACTTTGGCAAGCTACGGTCATTATTTGCACAGTTCTGGACCACATTTGGCATGATTAGGAGCATCAACTGGCTGATCAGGAAACTAATGGTCATGCTTGGTATCAGAACAGAAGATGAATTCAAGGTTGGTATGATTTTTGTAGTTTTAAAATAAGAATCCCGTTCATTGCCTAAAAAAAATTTTTTTTTTAATTTATGTCTGTTGGCATGCGACCAACTCTGGTCTTCAAAACAGTTTTTAAGGATCCTACAAGGAACCCATAATATGGTCTCTCATCTTTTTTTATCACATTCTGTCTAGTCTCTTATCAAATCATGATAATATTCAGCAAAATTAAACATTGTCCGTTTCCAAAGCATAAGTTATGCTTATCAAAATTATTTGAAACCAAGATTAGATTATTTTGCATAAAACAATAGAGAGGTGGCCATCGGTTCCGATTTTAACACAAGAAAGAAATTAACATTGTTCACAAAATCAAAATTATTTTGAGTTTTATAATAATTTGGTGGAGAATCGAAAAAAAAAACTAGAAATACACACTTCAATTTGACCTCTTAACAGGCAACACGCAATTTCGTGTACCTACGTGGATGACATATTATTTCCAGTTATTTAAAACCCAAACTACTGACCCGATTGTGACGAAATAGTTATGGGACCGATCTGGAAGTATATCCTTTCAGATAAAACAAGAATGTTTCAAATCGGTGTATAATTAACGGAGTATTGAGTTAACAAACATTGAGAACCTCCTTTTGAAGCTTAAAATGTTTGATTGGAATTTTTTCCCAACCGAATGTAATGTTTCAACTCGCTTTGATAATTCAGGCATGGGCAGAGGCCGTAGCCGCCACACAAGGCCCCGCTACACCAGGACAGCCTCGCAGCTCCAGTTGGCCAGTGCTATTGTTCTTCGCCGTGGTAGCCGCCGCGCCATACCTCGTTCTGAAAATGATGAGTAGCGTCACCAGCTCTATTGAATCTCGTAAGTATTATTTCGCAAGGATTAGCAAGCTCCATCTAGCGCTTATGGCGCCACTTGTCTACAGGGTGTAACATAATGTCCCTATAAGTCCGAAAGAGGGGCATTCTATGCGTCATAGCGAACAACATTTGTTCTACGACTTTTGAAAGAAAGAAAGAAAGAAAAAACATTTATTGCCTTAGAGCTTACGAGCTATATTAAAATTAGATAGATAGATTAATTCGCTAAGGCAAAGGGGGTACACTCAGCATGAATGCTGCACGGACATTATGTCCGTGTAGCGCTGATTTTCAGTATACCCCTAAATTATGGTTGGTCTTTTAATATTTCGAAGGTTTTCATTCATGAAAAGCGTTTTAAAGTTTCCCTAAAAATAGCATTGCACACGTGCTTAAGTGTCTATGTGTGGGTGCGATGTGATAGGAGGGTGCGTGTACATATGTACTAACAGGCTGAATACCTACGCAAAGTAAACAAATACTTAGGATTGTCGCAAATTTCTAAGACAAAAAGAAAAATAGAAATTTCAAATGTTGAATTCAACTTTTGCACAAGCTAATCTATTCACGTGTTTGGTCTGAATGCCTCTTTTCGGCTTATAGGGACATTATGTAACACGTTGTATTAGCCTTCTGCCCACAGCTTCGTTCGGTCCAATTTATAGACACATTTACTTGTGTAGAACATATTGAAATACGTAATTTTTTTTGATTTAATGTTGCAATCCTAGTATTCTTCGGTTCTTGACATCAAATAGCATTTAGACTAACGCAAGCGAACCAGTGGGCGGAACCTAGATAAAAGATGTTTGTTAGTAAAATAAGTTACACATAGATCAGTTAAAGTTTACAAATTTGAAAGATCTATAAAACTATAAAATAAAAAAAAAACATTCACATTAGTTAGAATCTAAAATAATTTAATTACAGTAGATAACCAATTTAAAAATTCGTCCAACCTGTAAAAAGACTGGTCAATAAGCCATGTTTTTAATTTATTTTTAAACTAACTATTCTGTACCTACCTACCTAATGTTAGTAGAGTCAATACTAATACAAATATTTTCAGTAAGTATCTAATAAAACTAATGGGCTATTTTGCCACGCTTTACTACTTGCTAAAATACTAATAAAAATTATCTTGTCTCAACCTAAAAAGTTTATTGGTTTACTTTTCAACAAACCTGCTTCATGGGTTTCGAGTTGGTAATGAACACGCAGCGGACCTAAAAAATAGCGGTTAAAAAAATATATTAAATCACGCCTGCCTTCCCGGGATAGATTAGACATAGCTATGAACTCCGCCCGCTTAGAATACCCTAGATTAAGGGCGGCTTGCACCAGAATCACTAAACGTGTTTAACAGCTAAATTGATTTAAATCTGACGTATTTATATGACTTGACAACTCGCTAAATACTATTTAAGAGTTAAACGCGTTTAGCGATTCTGGTGCAAGCCGCCCTTAGTGCCTAAATATATTACTTCTCCGTTTAAACAGTGATGCTTAAAATATACATCTGCTAGAACTAGAGGCAAGCGGCAGAAATATGTTTATGGTAAAAAAAGTAAAAAAAAAAGTGAATTTGCCAATGTAGACCCAAATCCACATCCCGAGCTAGGTATATTAAATGTTTTGCTATCATTCAAATGTGTTTGTCAATAAAATGATGAATGGATCTACTATTGTCTCTATCTACAATCTGATGTAAATAGCGATATAATATCAGTTAGTTCGTTGATCGATAGCAGAAGACGTCCGGGTTAAGGAGTTCGTTCATCAAGAGAGAATTGAACCGAAAGGACTCGGTTTGTGCATCCACGGTCGGCCGCAGAAATTCCGCGAAAATAGTGGTAAAAATAAGCGAGGTTCACTAACACATAAACGGGTCTGTGTTTTAAATAGTCTAATAAAATTATCTTATATTTTTATAATAAACTAGATTCCGCTCACAACTTTGTGTCCCTCGTTTTTGAAACTTATAAATTATCTGATCCTGTTGATTTTTCTGGATAGAAAATTGCTTAATTACGTGTTAATCGTTATTTGTTATAACCGTTTTCTTTTTCTTCAACCTATCTGTCGTCTCACTGCTGGGCAAAGGTCTCCCCTAAAGACTTCCAATTCTCTCTCTCCCGGACCTCCCACCATCTCCTTTCAAAGGCGTCCAGATCGTCCCACCAGCCCTCTTTTGGCCTACCACTTTGGCGTTTTAATATTATTTTATTCAGAGTTCTGATAAGCTAAATACGTTATAATTATTAAAAAAGTATTGGTGCTAGTAGGCTACATAGATTTTTAACGGTTCGTTTACGTGTTGGTGAACTCTAGCCCTAGTAGTTCGCTTAGCGGCACGATTTTATTTCGATACGCCATGTTAAAACCGAGCATCGCTATTATAAAAGTACGCGTCTTTGTCGCCCCTAGCACACCTCCTCCGCCGCGATTTTGGAGTAGCGAGGCCGCAGAATGAATTCCGCTGCGATCAAGTGTAGTTGGATTTGCGGAATCGTCGGAGCGTTCGACATACACGAACACGTGCGGAGTCAACGCGGCACCGCAACGCAATGGCGGCCGGAGCGCGTAGGTGTGACCGGCGTCGGAGCAGATCGCCGAATCCGCGCGGGGAAAGAGATAGAATTATAGTCAAATCTATGCGTTAGAACAGGCAGTCACGCT
The DNA here is from genome assembly GCA_947859175.1 of Gandaritis pyraliata. NCBI lineage: Eukaryota > Metazoa > Arthropoda > Insecta > Lepidoptera > Geometridae > Gandaritis > Gandaritis pyraliata. Next base: position 3,637,810 of record OX401874.1, on the reverse strand, counting down.
AGTGTTCGGCTTCTCCTTTAATACGGACAAGACACGGCGAATTTACTGCGATTCCGTTGTTATGATAACGCAGCGGAGGTGTGCTACGGGCATGTACCTAGATCGACGTCCGCTATTGATTGTCCGCTAAATATGCATACTGAGAATGCGATACCAAAAATCTATTACAAAAACAATAGGAATCTTGCTTTATTGGTGTTCGTTGTAGTTTTTTTTTTCATTTTGATTTTAGGTATTATTGCAGTAAAATATGTTTTTTTATGCATGTAGTGTTGTACGATTGCATGCAGATTTCAATCAACGTCTGTGATTGCATGCTAAATAGGTATATCCTTGTAAAAAAGTTCTTTAACGCTGTCTGTACCTAGTACCTAGGGAAATGATGAATTATAACTAATTAAGGTAAAAAAAACTCTTCCCAATAGCAAACTTTAGGGGCGTCTTGCACCAGAATCACTAAACGTATTTAACAGCTAAATCGATTTAAATCTGACGTATTTGTATGACTTGACAACTCGCTAAATACTATTTAAGAGTTAAACGCGTTTAGCGATTCTGGTGCAAGCCGCCCTAACTGTAATAGTAATTATTCACTTTGCAATAATCTAAAATGTGTCTCCACAGTACAGGATCCAAGAACATGGACTAGAGCCATGACGGCAGTCGCACAACACTCCTTCCAAGGCAGTTCACCCCAGGAACTAAGCTTCACCGAGAACCAGACCTTGAAGATTGCACCCCAGGTACCTACATTACAATACTAGCTGTTACCCGCGACTTTGTACAAGTGTACCGTTTCCTGAGCGGATTCTTTGAGAAGCTTGACATTACACCGAGTGTAGCTATTCCCATTGAAATAGCGGGAAAGTAGGTGGACTGGTCTTGGTATTGTGGCAATGTTCCTTTTTTAGGGGAAGATAATCGAAAAATAACGCAGCAGATAGGTTCCAAAAAGATTCAATACCAATTTATTTTCTTCTTCTTCTTATTTTACTTTTACAGAAACAAGTGTCACAAATGACATGAATCATGAAGTTGTGAACATAGATTATAAAACTAAACGTGGATAAGGCGTCGCTTACACCGAGTAATAAGTTTGAAAATAGCGCCAATGGTGTCGATTCTGTTGTTTTGTTGCATTTTTTTAAACTAATTATTTTGACAGCGCTAAAATTATAGCTGTTTTTGTCGTTTCAGTTTATGAGAGAGAGACGGCAACATTTTTAGTGCTGTCAAATTAGTCTAGTTTAGAAAAATGCAACAACAGAATTGACACCAGTGTTCCATTTTCAAATAGTTTAAATGTTGTTTGTCATGGGGGGTTGTGGGTTCTATCCCCACTGATAACAAACATTTGTGTATTGGCAAACATGGATGGTCTTATTTATTTATTTTAAAATTTCAGACAAATAAGTAGTGTTAGGTGCTAAAAGCATTTTATGTCCGGATATTATTGCATATTATAGCTTATAAATATGTACCTACTAGCTTCTGCCCGCGACTTCGTCCGCGTACCGTTTTATCCTGTTGATTTTCCGGGATAAAAAGTAGCCTGTGTTAATCCAGGCTGGGAACTATATGTATTCCAAGTTTCATCCAAATCGGACCAGTAGTTGTTGTATGAATGACTAACAAACATCCATACATACAAACATTCGCGTTTATAATATTAGTAAAATAAATATAAAAAAAAAAATCAACAATCGATTTCCCTCGGTACAAGTTTTGTTTTGTGAGATGACGTTGTGTGTAATGTCTATATTTGTTTGGCAGGCTCTCCAAGGTCACCTGTGGAACTCGGGATGGCTGGTCGCCACAGCTGACGGCATCACTCCAGGCATGGTGCCTGTAAACCATATCAAGATCATTCCGGAAGACCTCAGTGCTGCCAACCAAAAGCCGGACAGCAAACCGTTGCATTGTTCACTGTCTCCAAGCACTTAAACGGGATAATAATCATGGTGTAATATAATGGTCCTATGATCACGTTTTGCAAACAGAATCTAACCAAAACCATCAATATGAAGCATAGAATCTAATCACGATAAAAAAATGTTTTTGAGACGATGAAATTGCTATTTAAAATGTATGGTGTAAATTGCATATAATAGTGATCACGAAGCGCGGTTTTGATGAAAATTGGTCAGATTAGATTAATAAGGTGAAAAATTATCGCTGTTCATCGATAGTATACAATGGTTAAAAAAAAATTCTAAATAAGCACCTACCATTTCTCTCACCAATGGAGAACAGAGATCGAACAAGTGCGGGTTCGATTACCGCAAAGGAACAATATTTGTCATCAAGAAAATTAGGTAGACAAGTTCCAAGTGATATTCTGGGATTCAAGTTATACCCAAGATAATATAGGGAATTTTAAAAGTTTTAGGGCGGCTTGCACCAGAAACGCTAAACGCGTTTAACTCTTAAATAGTATTTAGCGAGTTGTCAAGTCATACAAATACGTCAGACTTAAATCGATTTAGCTGTTAAATACGTTTAGTGATTCTGGTGCAAGACGCCCTTATTGTATTAAAAAAAAATCCCACTAATATTATAAATGTCAAAGTTTAGATGATTGTGTTTCAATCACGCTGTAACCACTGGTCCGATTTGGATGAAACTTGGAATACATATAGTTCGTAGCCTGGATTAACACATAGGGTACTTTTTATCCCGGAAAATCAACAGGATAAAACGGAACGCGGACGAAGTCGCGGGCAGTAGCTAGTGTATTATAAAGGTTACCTGCTACCGCGAAACACAATAGACATAAAAACTGTCGCAATTTCTAAGTATATCTACTCAAATTCATTAAAACTTCTTTGATATACTATCTCCTATTTCAGTTTAGTCCTAAGATTTATAGATGTAAAACTTAGGAAAAAATTATCATAAAAAATATACCTGAGGGGCGAGTACGAGTTGACAATGTAAAAACCGGTGTCAAACGTCTGACGCCGAGCACACCGGTGTGCGCTGCTTGGTATGGAAACACTGAGCGGATTTTTTGAGAAGCTTGGTTTCGTCAAGCTCCCGCTCAGTGTTTCCATACCAAGCAGCGCACACCGGTGTGCTCGGCGTCAGACGTTTGACACCGGTTTTTACATTGTCAACTCGTACTCGCCCCTCAGTTCTCGCGGTACGATCGTTTTTTGAAAAAAAATATTGAATCACTATATTATGAACTAATCTTTCATGACAAATCAAAATATTTAATTAAATATACACCTGTCATTACATACAATACATTGTTATTGTGATAATAATTTCGTAATGACTCATGACCATCATCATTATTATCAGAGTTATTATCCAAAAAAAATTATGCATTTCACTTTACATGTGGGTGGGCTAGTCTTTTATATTTGTATAGTAGAATTAAATTAGTTATACGTAATTTATGTACCTATAGTGGGCATTGTCGGGTTTATTAGCTCTTAGTTATACCTACTTCTTGTTATCTGCATTTTTATTATTACTTCGCAGTGCATCTAAATATTGTATCAATTAACTATAATGAATTAAAAATTACAATGTGTTTCTTTTGTAATTAAGAACTTTCATCACAATAGATCTAACAGGTACAGTCGGCTACACATCAACCTATCAACGGTTCGAACTATTATAATTTGAATGTTGCGAATCATGCGAGAGGGACGATATGTTTATAAGTGAGACACGCTGCTTGCGCGCCACGCGCCTACGCCTATTGCGATCCCTGGTTCGCAACATTCAAATTATAATAGTTCAGAGTGGATAGGTTGATGTGTCGCCGACTGTACTACAATAAGATTCATCTAATTTAGTACTAAATGGTGGCATATTCAAGAATCTAAAATGTTCTATGTGTATGCTGGGGACATGCACATCATGTAATCATTCCCAATTTCCAAAATAGATAATAAGAAATAAAATTAATTAAAATGATGTGCTCTCATTCATGTTTTTATTATTATTGGCTTCCTTTATCCTGTTCCAACTGCGCAACTCGCTACAGCTGCCTTATCTACCTAGACAGGTAGTAGGTACTGCATCTTACTAAATTGACTACATTCACGCTCCGCTCCACTCATTGATGCGTTGATTTGATACTTGATCTCATTTAGCAAATAAAACATGTTATTTAGGATTTTTGTTTTATTGTAAAGTCATAGCCCTAATTTACAAGTAAGGTTCTGGGAACTCGAAAGTTACTTCGCGACCCGTCAGCTTCTTGTACACAGACTGGAAGGTGTCGACCTGGGGACAAATGGAGATGCGGTATTATTACGGGGTTAGGCATACGATAAGAAGTACAGAATAGGATATGTTTGCGACCTGTCACATATGAGATAAAGACTACTGGGCTAAATGTCGTTAATAAATGTATTATGAATGTTTGGACGTGTCTCTAATTACCCCTTTTAAACATCCACAAGGAGTCTTGGCTAAGTACACTAGGTACCAAGAGATCTGTGGGCTAATTCCACTAACGAACATGTCAGCTGAATCATAGTTTTTTCGTTTTTAGGCCATTTTGATCCAGCTGAACAGTGACGTTTCAGCTAACCTGCAGATCAATCAAGCCATTGTTGGTACTGAATTAAACATTAAGGGCGGCTTGCACCAGCCGTGCAAGTACCGTTCTTGTCGATCGCTTAATTTGACATTTAGAATCGTCAAATTCGATACTTCGTACTTGCAACTATGGATAAAACCATTTTTATCGAATTTTGACGATTCTAAATGTCAAATTAAGCGATCGACAAGAACGGTACTTGCACACCGGAATCGCTAAACGCGTTTAACTCTTAAATAGTATTTAACGAGTTGTCAAGTCAGATTTAAATCGATTTAGCTGTTAAATACGTTTAGTGATTCTGGTGCAAGACGCCCTAATTGTTGTAAATTAGTGGAATAAGGGCTCAGCTCTATTTATTTCCGCGAGAAACATATCGCTACCGCGCTGTGTAGTAAATAGTGCAGTCTACACAGGATTTAAAATAAATCATCAGGAAAACTACCTTGTGCTCAATAGTAGTCTGTTGGTTCTTGTCTAAGTGAACTTTGATCAGCTGTGATCCGTCCAGTTTTACTCGGATGCGTTTGCCGACAATCTCGGCGGGGAAGACTAGGTCCTCGAGAATTGCGTCGTACACTGACGTTAGTGTCCTGGAAAGATAATGTGGATTAGAATTTCCATCCATTGGCTTCTCGCGATCTTATCAGTGTCGTAACATGGGGTCGCCATTTAATAGCTATGTGGCCAGCCCACTGCCACTTTAATTCGGCCAACTTCACTAGAGTTCTAAGGTATCTGCAATAGTCCATAACAAGACGACAAGAGGAAGCTAGAACATTGCTGCCATCAACCCAAAGACCTTCTCAGTTACATTAAAGAGTTGGGCTGGCTGGGGTGAGGTTAGCAGACTTGTTGTATTGGGACAAAACACACCAATGCGGGGCATCAGTACAGATCCCCCACCACGAATTAGAATTAGATACCTAGAGCGCGGCCTCTTCTGTTTGTTAGCGACGCGCGTCTTGTGGCTGGGCTTGGGCAGAATTTTGCGGTCACCGACAAACACAACATGCTTCCCGCTGAATTTCTTCTCGAGCTCACGGACTAGTCGGATCTGAATCTTCTGGAACTGCTTCAGTTTGGGCATGGGCACGTAGATGATGATTGACTGGAAATTTTATTTTAAATATTAGAACCACTCCAATAATAATTAACAGTTTTAAAAATAGACTGGATACACCGAGTGTCTGCACAGACAAGTGATGTACATGCATCAGCTTTAATCTGCCCATGTATTAAATTAAATAAATCATAATAATCACTAGTAGTTTTTTTGCTATCTAACAACAGAAGATGAGAGATAAGGAATAATCCTTGAGTTCGGCAAGCTAATAAACTTATGTTCGACGATGAATTTAATTAACCATCCCCGCAAAAACCAAACTTTAATATGTCTCTCTATTTTATAAATGGTTAATGTTTAAGTTGACAGTATCACTGATAAAAGAAATCAGATAAGAATGGGTGCCAATTTTCCAAAGCAAACCATTAAATTCTAAACAAATTAATGTACAACTCAATTTATTTAGAAAGATAATGATGATCACTGATTATTGAACTATAGAAATTATTACTTATAACATGCTACTGGTTTTAGGATAATAATAAATTTAATTTGCTCACCTTTTTGTTGTGTAGTTCAATTTCCTTAGCCTTGGTAATGTAGAGCTCCCTAAGTTGGGCCTTCAGGTCAGAGTTGGTCTCCAACTCGACCAGGGCCTGCGAGATCGACGTCTCGAACACATCGGGCTCAGCGGCGCTAGCCTTGATGATCTTCGTACTCATCTGCAAAGGCGAACCACCAACTTTTACACTCGCTTCGAGGTTAGAAAACTTGGACCGCCTGATCAAAACAAATACAAGTTTTCACAGAAAACCACTACAACGACCTTAGGGGTCCACGAATCCCAAGTGGTTCGGCCACGAAACGACGAAATGCAAGTTTTACATCACTTCAAAATACCAAAACAACGTTGAACACTGAGGGAGCGGATTTGTCATCACACTTTATCTAAGGGATCTTTACCGTAAATAAACTGAAATGGATAATAATGAATGGCGCGATTATTAATTTACGATTAATATATGATATTTGTGTAGTATTTTCGGTAAATACTTCGAAAAATTTCGTAAAAATTCACAAGTTCAGCTACCTTGAGAACTGTACGGGAGCGAAAGAGACAGAAAATTAGTGTTGTCAGCGTAAAACCCTCTATTTTGTATTTATTTATTCACCAAAATATGTAACTGATTGATCGAACAAAATTACAAAACAATAAACCTGATTTTTGAAATTGTAAAAATTGATGGGTGTAGTTATATCTCACAGAACACCAGTCAGAGGACGTGCTCTGAGAGGTATGCCTTGTTTTGTAAAAGATAAAGGTAACCACTTAATATCAGGTGAGCCATCTGCTTGTTGTATCTTAAACCTAAGTAACTCTCTAAAAAACTCGAAAAGAAAGCAAGTTGACCGAGCAGCATGCAGAAGGGCAGGACCTCGCTGCAAGATGCTCGGTTAAGGTAAATTCATAATTTACCACAATAATTGCGGATTTTTAATATAATGGCAAGATTATAACAATACTGAGTTCGTTCAAAAACCAGAACTTTTCGTTGAATAATAACATAGCACAGAAGTAAGTGGCGATGACCGACGACGACTGATTGTGATTGTAAATTATATCATCGTTGTTGCATGATATACCTACCCCTTACCTACCTACATAGGTACCTATCCCTTTGTGTAAATAAAATAAGCTACTTGTGTAGGTACCTCTCTCCCGTATCATGGAACTTCCATGTCATTACGTCAATGAGCACCTTGTTGGAATGTATAGTATTTTTGAACGAATTTGAAACTGCCAAACACAAACTGACATTGACAATGACAATCAACACATCTATCAAATTAATAAATTAGGTAGGTACTTAGGCTCCTACACAGAAAAGCGGCTTGAACAAAGAATGAATATTGATTTTTGCGTGACTACTCTACCACTGTTCCATGAATTTTGATCCATTAGGTACTTTGATACCTAAACGCCTGAACATGTCACATTTAACTATTTAGATCTATGTATCGTCCTGCATTATATAGATTTAATGTTTTTAAAAATTATGATTATGACCGCCTTAACGTGCCGTTTTGATCGTGTCCGTGCCCGCGAAGTTATAAAATCCGGTGAAAAAAAGAGCTGGCAGCATGATTGTCCGATCCCAATGGTGATAAAAGAGTAGATGAAACTAATCAATAGGCTTGCTTGCTTGACATAAAATAAGATACAGGCTTGATTCAAGCCGCTTGACCGTGTAGTGAGTGTAGTATTGTAAATTTGTCATTTTTAATGTAGGTAGATGTAGATCTACCTCCTACCTCGGTACGGTACGGTACGTTACGTACGTACCTACCTACGTTATGCAAATATGTATGCGGCGCGGCGGGGAGTGTGATTGATTAGGTACCTACTGAATAAAACCAAAACTGGTGATAACTAACGCTGAATAAATTCCTCACGGTTTACTCTAGCTGTAGCATACATACTGTAGTGTAGGTATATAGATCATAGAATACGGCTGCCGCCGTGCCGGTTTTCAGCAGCCCTTGTTTCTGGGAGACCACAGAGTAGTGTAGGTACTTTAAAAGCAATAATGTTTACTCTGCTAAATATTCTCTAAACAAACCTTGAATCCTATGACGTGCGTGAAGAGCTGAAACAACAATGAAGGCGTGTCTCAATGGGTAAGTCTAAGAACACCATTCGCTAAATACCTAGTTGTTTATAATATTTGGTACCTAGTGCCTGCACTGCACTCATTTGGTAGGTACCTACTCAAGTAAAAAGTAGCCTATTTGCTATTTCCGGTCACAAACTATACCAAATATTATCCAAATTTATGCAGCTGTTATGGTGTGATTGGGTCTGAACTTGGACGAAAGGGTCTGAATCATCTGAATCTGAAAGTCCAGAACTGTAATTTTTTGTACTAACCGTTCTTATTCAATCTTATCAATCAATTAATAGTAACTTTTTGTACTACCTTTCATTTTGCTTAGCAGTTTTGTAATTTTGTATAATGGGTTATTGTGTTTAATTCCTATCTTATTCTTTTCATGTTAATTATCAACAATATTTAAGAAAAGATCAATTTTTAATCCATTATAAATATCATGACTGCTATCATATATTACAAAATACCGCTTGCTCAACAACTCTGATACAACTGCTGATAAACTAATCCTCATAATAAGTTAGCCGGGCCTGTGTCACTAACGGCCATACTTGTAGCCTCTGATTTAACTTATTTAGGTTTATTTAATTAACTAGGTATTCTTTCAATAAAAAAAAGTATATAATTGTAGCATGGCTGAGGAGATCCCTGGAACTCTGCAATTTGGTACAAAAGTTTCTTTCATTTGGACAAGTTTAGAACTGCCTGTATTTCAAATTACACAAAATAGGTACATATTTAGTACCTAATTATTAATTTAAACACTTAAGTTTGCAATGTTTCTGTCTGATGGACGTGAACTTGCATAATCATAATACTAAATTAGTTAAAAATTAAGTTCTACAGGGTGCAATATGACTACTTGGTAAAAATATATGGAACCGGTTTTTCCCATGTGAAAAGTGTTCTTGAAGAGTAGGTCATTACTTTATCCTTTTATTCACATTTAATTCAATTTTTATCTTACCACCACATAACACATACCATAACTTATACGAAGATTAGGAAGGTATATGTATAAAAGTCATGGTTATGTGTCAGCCTATAGAAATTAACTACCGAGCGTGCCATAACTTCACACATAGTCCTATTTTCAGTCGTAATGTTATTAAAACAACCGCACACAACTATTATTTTGTCTGTGGCTCTACTGATAACGACTCTCCGGTTACTCCGTAGTGAGTGACCGGACGACCGTGTTGGTTGACGCACGAGAACTACGTTTGCCGATACGGAATTTAAAAAGTTAGTGCATTCTTTTTTTGAATTTTTCGCGGCCATTTTATTAACATATTTTTTTAAAATTTTAGGTACGTACTGTGAAGGTAGGTATTACGTTATGCCTAGGTTTTCTTGTTTTTTGGATAGATTTCGTGTTTTAATTATCAATCGCCATATTTGAAGTCGGGATATCGTAAAATTAACCTATTCAAGATAAAACGTGATCTTTCAGTTAGTTTTCAACATGGTTCTGTCTGAATAAGTTTCTCGCGTCCTTTGCAAGTACCTAGGTACCTACCTACGTAACCCTATTACTTATTGTACCTAGTGTTTGCAATACGAGTATCTGCACGACTTTCATTGATAATGTGTTTATTCAGGCAGCCTAAGTACCTACTTACGTAGGTTTTATTGTCTTACACGTACACTTAAGGTGAGCAATAAATTAGATACCTACCTATTATGATTAAAGACTACGTACGTGTACCATACCGACCAATTTATGCTAGGTATTTTGTAGAAAGTTTCAGTGGTATTTTTTATTTGAACACAAAACAACATCTAATAGGTACTCGCAGTACGCATACTTGGCTCCATCAGTTTAATTGGTTCAATAAAACGAATGCAGCTCTGTATGTACTTTTAACAGAAATTCGTCGGTACAGTATGTACCTACAGGGTGTCAAAGGAGTACTCGCGAAAACGTGGGGACCATAAGACCAAGAGGACCATTTGTTGATACCATTGGAAACAACCTTGATCTTTTTTAAATAGTTTATGTAATTGCATTAATAACGTAGATAATAATTTGATCGATTGAAAAAAATATATTTAACTATACTATAAAGTATGTAAGTAAGTTATTCTGAGGTAGGTTGGAAAGGTATTTATCCGGAAAATACTGTTTTGCTTTTTTTTGAAGCCTGTAAGTAAGTAATTAGGTAACTTACCGTTAAGCCGTACTCAAAATACAGGAAAAGAATGGTTTTTATTTATCTAGTGTAGGAACCTACGTTAGGTACCTAGATACAGTTTACCTAATACATTATCCTACCGGATGTCCTGAACCGACAAGTAGAAAACCTTTACTTTACTTACTTTACTTGACTTTACTTGTACCTATAAAATATTTTACACAAATAGATAACCATTCAAACATGGAATTTCTTCAAATTCAATACGTAAGCGAATTCCATACAAAAAAACCTACTTAATCTTTTTTTTCAAACTTTACAATAATAATGAAGCTAATCGATATGTAATACCATTTTATTACGATGATTAGAATCCGATATAAAAAATCTTTACTATGAAATACCATTAAAATGAGTAGGTAATTGTAAAGATTCTGATTAAATATTGGCAGTTCATTCTAAAGCGCTATTTGGGTTCCCGACCATCAGTATTTCGTATACTGCAATAGAATTTGAAAAAAAAAACTGCAATTTATGTTTAGTTTAGTTAGAGTAAGCCAGAGTAACACATTTTTAAAAAAATCACGAGTCACACTTCAATACATCTGGGTGTAAGTCACACATATCAAACTTAGTACCTACCTACTTAGTTATTTTGTTTTCACACACTAAAGCAATGTACGATATCGAAAAGCCCTAGGGCACCCTGTGGTCTGCGATAAATTGCAATAATTATATCGTGGTTTCCCTTTACGATGAAAATAAAAAAAACCCTTCATGTCCCTTTTTGCTATCAGTGGTTTCCATCCCCCCTTTTACATTTTCATCATTTAAATACAGTACAAGGTTTATTTGTCCAGTCATTGACTGTCAGTGAATCCAACCATTTGTGTATTTTCTATTATATTACAAAATTAAAGGTAACTTTCTTTTACTTGTAATAATTTTAAACCTGTATGTTTTTGAATAAAAATTCTATCAAGTGTGAAAAAAATGATTATTTGATTGGGCTGCTATAATAAGGCTCGTAAAAAGAACTTAGACTTATGCGTTACTCGCATACATTTGAATAAATATTTTCATACAAATCTGTCAAAAAATGTATGCTTGAGTCCTTGAGCAGTAAACGCGAAATACGGACCTAAATGTACCTAGGTACATAATAATATTTATAATATTCTATACGAAACAAAATAATATCGATGAAAGTTATCTTTGTGATCGACGATTCTTTACGGAACTTGACATTAGATGTTATCTTATTTATCTAACATGAACCGATTCATTATTATGATCTCTATGCGTTTAAAAATAAGGGCGTTACGATAGTTAATGAGTGCAATGTCGTTAGGGCAAACACATTACGCAGATAACCCTTTAACGGTTACGCAATAGGTTAAGATAATATTTTGTTAATGAAAAAACTACTTAGTATTTTATCCGATTATTTTGTGCTCATGAGCAATTAACTGGCTCCAGTCAGCTTGACCAGTAAGCTTCTTTCAGCATCACACTTCTCTCAGCGCTTCTGTGCTTCGAAGTATCCCTAGGATTATTACAATAAAATGTCTTACTTAGAACTTTTATTCCCCAGCGGCTACCAAATAAATGACTTTGACTAATACACTTTATCAGTTGGCAGTTGCAAATAAAACTATGCCTTTCTTTCTCACTCTGCATTGTCCGAGCGACTATTAATAATGAGACAACAATATAATATTATGCCTTTATCCATTCCAGCACGATAATGCCAGCAGTATTAGTAACAGGCGGTGCGGGGTTCATAGGCTCTCACACTGTCGCCAGTATCTTAGAAAAAGAAAACAGCCCAGAAGTGGTCGTCATAGACAACCTTTCCAACGCTTATAGAGCTGTGGGGGAGAAGAAACCAGCGTCGATCAAGATCATTGAAGAGCTGACGGATAAGAAGATACATTTTTACGATGTCGACATCAAAGATGTTGCTGGGTTGACACGGGTTTTTGAGAATGTTAGTTTTCTTCTAATTTAATTAACCTACGTAGGTTCCGCCTGGTTGGTAGCTTGCGGTGCCAAAGGTACTAAAAACTAGTTGAATGGTCTTAAAATCTTGGCTTGAACTATGCACTTCAATTCGGTGTAATTTAAAATTGTTCTTAATCATGATAGTTTTAAAAAATTAGACTAATAGTTTTAGAAAAATTTTGGTACCTGTTTTTGTTCACCCTCTATCTATAACAGTATTCAATTGTGATTCAAATGAAAACAATATATTTTCATTACAGAATTTTACAAAACGCATTCTGTTTATCTTCTTCTTCTCTTCTTTTTATTCTGGCTGTTCGATCTTTGAATTTTGTTTTGTTTTTCAGCATAACATCGACTGCGTTATCCATTTCGCAGCCCTAAAGGCTGTGGGGGAATCTGTGGACAAACCTCTCGAATACTATCAGACTAATATAACCGGAACATGTAATCTCTTTGAGGTAAGTACCTACCTACCTCTGAGTAGGTACCTGTTCAATCAGGGTTAATTATTTTGAAATAAAATTACTCAAATCTTTCTGATTCTACTTGCTACAAGAAGGGTTAAGTACCTACTTACCTGATTCTAGGTAATGTTTGATTTGATATCGATTAGGTATAGGTAGGTAGGTACCTACTATTGTTTACTTAGCTAATTGAAGCCATTGTTTTATCAATTTCTTCATTGTAAATCTTGGTTTGTAAATACTACAAATATATAACAAACAACTTAACCTTAAAACCTACATATTGCGAGCTTAACCCTACAGAGTTCTCTTCCAGCAAAACTACGATCTGGGATGGTTTTTAGTTTAAAAACTTGCACAATTCCAGGTGATGCGCAAATTCGGCGTATACAGAATGGTATACAGTTCATCTTGTACTGTGTATGGTGAACCAGAAACATTGCCCATCAATGAGGGACATCCAACAGGGCGCGGTATGACGTGCCCTTACGGCAAGTCTAAATACTTCTGTGAAGAGATTATGAAGGATCTATGTATTAGCGATAAGGTATGTGTAACGGTATAAAATTACATAGTGTCTAAGTATATCTAAATTTTATTAAATCATGTTTCTAAATTTTTTTCTATGTTATCTTTAGATAGCACCCCTAATTTATAACCTCGTAGTCCATTCCGTCCATGGTTGTCTGGAAGAGATCGCTCATTAGCGATAAGACCGCCCATTGTACAAATTAGTTAAGTTTTGTTTTGTATGTTATAGTAGTCCCCAGGTTGAGGTGTGCAATAAAAGTATTTTCTATCTATCTATGTGCCAAAGTAGGGTTACTCTGTAAAAATGTTCGACATGGAAAGTACTACTAACATAGTATCTACCTATTATTAGGTAGGTACTTGCAATTTTCCCCAAAATAATTAAAATAAAAAGTAAGTTTAGAAACTAAATTACAAAATATCTTAGTAGTCGGGTTTTACTTTTTAAACTAACTTTTTGTTAAATCAATAGCTATATTTCAGAAATGGCAAGTGGTTTCGCTCAGGTACTTCAACCCTGTTGGCGCCCACCACAGCGGGCGCATCGGCGAGAACCCTAACGGAATACCAAATAACTTGATGCCTTACATCGCACAGGTAATGTCCCCCCCTCCATTTCCCCCTTTTGAATTTTTTTTCACAACATCTTGTGTAGAATGAAGTCTCTATTGTGCTTCTCAAAGATTGAAATCCGTTGATAAATAACGCTACAGCAAACTTCGCCCCCCTATTTTACACCCAATCAAAAATCGCGCAAAATTATAACCCTCTTTCGGACTTATAGGGACATTATGCTACACCCTGTATAAGACAATTTTTGTCTAATTTTCATTGTTTGTTTATATTTGAGGTGGCGGCAGGCCGTCTGTCGGAATTACAAGTGTTCGGTAACGACTACTCCACAGTGGACGGCACAGGTGTCCGAGACTACATACACGTGATGGACCTCGCAGAAGGGCATTGCAAGGCACTCCAACTCTTCACCAACAAGGGTTTCCAAGGATTCCATGCTGTTAACCTTGGTAAGACTCTTGAATGGTGACCGTGAACTGGAAGACGAAGAACGGCCTTCCTACCAGAACTGACGCTTTTCTGTATTCCACTAATATTATAAAAGTGAAAGTTTAGATGTTTGTGTTTCAATCACGTCAAAACTACATAACCAACTTGGAATATTATACAATATAATGTAGTTCGTAACCTGGATTAACACAAAGGCTACTTTTTATCCCGAATAATCTTACTTTAATAACTAGGTATTCTTATGAAAACTACCCACAACTTCCTACGCGTGTACCTTTTTTTTTTCAATTATGTTTCTTTTCCCATGTTTTGATTCAGAAAAAGGGCTTCTAAACTGTACAAGTTTCATTGAAATTGGTTCAGTAGTTATGGCGTGATCCTCGAACAATCAAACAGATGAACAGTCAAACTCGATTTTTGGAATCAGAATCGTTGGGATTGCATATATTTACTTTTTCCATATCTTTTAATTTTAGTTTTTGACTTTTTTTTTTAAATTCTGTTCACCAGGCACCGGTACCGGTTACTCAGTCCTCCAAATGATATCAGCATTCGAGGCCGCAAGCGGTCGCAGCATACCTTACCGCATCGTGTCGCGCCGCGCTGGCGACATAGCTGCCAACTATGCCGACGTCTCGCTCGCACACCGCATGCTAGGCTGGCGTGCGACAAGGACGATACACGACATGTGTAAAGATACCTGGAGATGGCAGAGCGATAACCCTAACGGCTTTCAGAAGAATTAAGAAGCCCGTATTCTGATCGTTACCTACTTAACAATAGCATAGATTCTCATACAAAAATCTATGATTAAGTCCGTATCAGAGCTTAAGCAGTAAATGTGAATCGGTCGTATGTGTGATCTATGTTTATGTTATTCAATGAAAAGCCAAAAATGAAAAATATTTGAGGGTAGGTAGAAATTATGTGAATGCAGCGTCACTGGTTTATGAAATTAAAAAAGAATTTAAAAGATTACGTTTCCATATACTTCTGTTATTATCATTACGTTATTTAGTAACCACAGATTTTATTTAAAATATTTATGTGGGATTTTATACAATCTAACCAATTTTTTTAATTTAAAAATTATTTTTATTACATATTTAATTGTATAATTTTGCTGCATTCAATTTAATTTGTTCTAATCAGTGCCATTTTAAGGGCTATATTATTATTACATTTAAATGTAATTTTATTTTTTGACCAAATATTTCGTTGACGTTCCTATTTATTTGCCATATATTTTATTGATTATTTTATTTATAAAAATACCAAAGCATTTAACAAAGAAGCTAGATAATAATAAATAACTATGTACAAATTAAACAATAGTTGCAACGAGTTGTTGTGGTAGGTACATTATTATAAGGATATAAAATCCAAAAATTATAAATTATTGTGATAATGCTGTCGATTCTATTGTTGCATTTTTCTAAACTAACGTAATTTGACAGCACTAAAAATGTTGCCGTCCTTTTCTCATAAACTGAAACGACAGAGACAGTTATAATTTTAGCGCTGTCAAATTAGGTTAGTTTAGAAAAATGCAACAACAGAATCGATAGCATTGTTGATGTATGAAATTTAATATTTTTCGGTGCATTTCAATTACTTAGTAACCTTTAATTTAATCGTATAATTCGGCATTTTGTAACTTATCATTCCTTCGCTTTATCTTTGTTATTTACGAATTTATTTTAATTGCCTTTTTGGTGCTAGTTTATCCAAAGATTTATTTTATGTAATGTAATAATTTATTGTAAGTATTGTATCTACTTAAAGTATCTACCTATCTACTGGTAATAAATTCACATGAATTTATTTAGTTTTTTTTTATAAATATATAACAAAATATGACATCAATATGTCATGGACCCTAAGATTGATATTTTTAGGACGAAGGCACACTGGCGCAAAGAAGCGAAGCGTCAATCTAAAAATTTACATTGCATATTGACCCCTATCTCCACAACGTAATGCACAGATTGCCATCAAAATTTTTAGATTGACGCTGCACTTCTATTCTGCGCCAGAGTAATAAGGGTACTTCAGTATACTGAAATAAAAAAAACCAAATAAATGTAATTAATCTGTCTTCTATTATTACAAATCTTTCTTATTTTTCATCATTACAAGTTACAACTAGGTTTCAAAGTGCTGCATACAGCACATACATCTGTTATCTAAAAATATCTGATTTACATTTTTACAATATTTCGCTAAAATTGTTGTAATACGTTAAGTAAACTATATTTCTGTTTATTGGTAAGTATGGGGGGAAAACATGTGCTGTATACGAAAATAACTAAAAAACTTATCCTAATAAAATATCAAATCAATTACTTAAATGGAAAAATTGCACTTATTTCCATGATATTGAAATAATTACGAAACGTCACGATGAGTATAGACGTGTGGTGCATTCTCAAACAATCTAAAAATAATTATAATTTCACAATGACAGCATACATACCCAAAACATCCTTGAAAAGAGATTTTAAGGCTTTTTTAAAGAAAATATAAAGCAAAATATCCATACATACTACATACATTCATTAGATATTGCTTGTCATTATAATAATAATTAAAAAGCATGCCGGTATCATTTACTCCTGAATTCAATATTACATACATATAGGTATTATTATAATTTACACACTAATCAGATACATAATGTGCATATAATACACATACATATTAATATACATATAAATAGGATACATATTTATATTCAAGATCAACCCTAACGTTTGATTTCTAAGCAATCAATATTTTTTAATGCTAAAACATCGACTCATAAGAACTACACATAAGTCTATATTTTTAAACCTAACTCAAGCGCGAGTCGACTCAAGTCTAGATTTTACAGTTAATACCCAAAAATCTACAATTGAGTCCGTGCCGTCATTTAGTTTCTAATACAGAACATGTCAAAAAACCTAAAATACATTATGCAAAGACACTATTGGCCGCACTCGTAATAAAAAGTCAACCTAATAGTTTAAAATTGCTTCTAAAATCATCTAAACAATCTTTATTTATAATCATCTTATAAAACTTTCGATAGCGGAAAATGGCTTCAATTTTTCATCTTCTAAGGGTAAAGGCATACAGACGCCGAAGCGAAGCGGTAATCTTAAAATGTACATTGCATATTGACACCTATCTCCACGGCCTAATGCACATATTTCCATCGAGATGAAAAAGACGGTCAATCACCACGCGAATTTTTAGATTGACGCTTCGCTTTGGCGTCAGTGTGCCTTGACCCTAAGCTTGAGTCGCGTAGTAATGGCTTAGATTATCCAAGTTTAAAAGACAATTCAAAACGAATCTTGTGATTCTATTGAATTAAAAACTAAAACTTATCGGTCATTTATACAATAAAGACTCTTCTTTGAATTTTATCATAATCTGACTTAAGGCCCTACCTTATGGTAGGTGCTATATTCATACCGGACTTAAAGATTGGCGCTTTGAAAAAAGAATTGATATGTCAGCGTAGATGGAATTCTTAGTAAACGCTTCTGTTAATAGGACGCACAGAAAAATGGTTTTGGCAAGACAGTAAAACTTTCTTAAATATTTTTGATTTGAATGTTCGGCGTACAACGCACACATGTTGTCACACCTTTCAGAAAAACCGGCCAGAGTCGTACCATTTTTAATAAGATTTTACTGATTTATAGATTTTACAATTATTGTGTGATGAATACAACATATAAGTATTTGCCCTAAAAAGTGATTGATGTAAAAAAAAAAACTATTAGTACATTTCCTGGTAGTCCCATTGAACATTAGAAATTAAGAGTGTGAAAAACATTACTAACTTTTAACTTTGGTGTGTTGGGTAACTTGTGGAGCGAAGGATGAAAGTATGGGTGGCGACTAAGAATTTTGATATAAGCTGACATATCAATGAGAATAATTTCTTTTGTTATAATTGTGTCGGTTAAGCTAACGCCAAAATTATTATGCTGTCGACGAATATATATTGGCAATAGTCAAGTTAGCCGTTTGTGAAACGCGAGGATAATTTTTATTCGAAAAAGCTCTATTGCGTATCGGAACGACAACTTCACGATTAGTAGATTTTTGGGTGCAATGAAATTTTTCAAATTTTTTTCTAAAAAATTTGTCAGTTAGTAGAAATTTGGAAAGATTGTGGCGTGAGATGTAGCCGACATTATGTTAGAAAAAAAATTAAACATAAGATTACGAAACATTTTGAATAAGATACTTAACCATTGTAAAATCAAAACCAATAAAATGATAAGCATTCGACTCCGAAAAACTTTAAAATAATAATTCAAATTACAATGAGATCCTCGAGTCAAAATCATTGAATATTGGCCCATTAACGACCAAACACAATATTCAGTCAGCCCTTGTAAAAGTTTGGTAGCGTTTTTTTTGACCAAGGGCGAATCCGTCAAGGGTTGGGGGAGGGGGGTTGATAATCGAAGAGCCTGCATTTTTTTATTCAAGTGATTTTCAGCTGTATGAATTACGATCTAAGAAAAAGACATGCGAATGTTATCGGCAAGCGGAGAAAGCCGCGAAAATAACACGGTTTTTTATAAAAACTACTACAAAACATGCTGGCTTGAATTAGGATTTTAATAGTGAATAGGCGAAGCCCATACCTGAGGGGCGAGTACGAGTTGACAATGTAAAAACCGGTGTCAAACGTCTGCTTGGTATGGAAACATTGAGCGGATTTTTTGAGAAGCTTGGTTCGTCAAGCTTCCGCTCAGTGTTTCCATACCAAGCAGCGCACACCGGTGTGCTCGGCGTCAGACGTTTGACACCGTTTTGTACATTGTCAACTCGTACTCGCCCCTCTGATACTTTATTAAAGTAGGAAATAAAAAAATTAAAGATTTAACAACTGATCCGTTCTTGCGAGCGGAGTGAGCCGAACAAAATCATATGAGTTAGGTACCTCTAAAAGCACCGAACTCGCGTGACGTCATGACCCCCATAAATCCCCTGGATCCACCCATGTTTTTGACAAACTAAACAATGTTGCTACGGTAACATACCTTTAGTAAGGCAAAACCAGAGATGATTGAATATTGGAAATGGCCATAAGCTTATATTCACCAACAAACACCGACGGATATATTAAACTGTATAGGTATCTTTATTTATTTAGCTGTTCGAGAAACCTAGATTTTTAAAACGCCTTGTTAGTTGGTGAAAATAAGCACGGAAGGTCAAAATACTATCCCTAAAATGCATTTTTTTACACACTACAGAAAGAAATAAGGCAGCGCGGTGTCTTACTTTATCCACACCCTAAATACAAGTCAAAATATCGCGAATAACACACAAACAATATCTATTTATCTATTGTCTAGGTGCATTGTAATTTATTTATATTCGCTGCCTTATGTTGGGACCTGAGGTTAACTGGGATGGATGGAAATTCAACGTTAAGAAGCGTTAGAGGTTATATTTGTTTGTCGCATCCATCACGCAGTAACTGTTTCCACTGAGGCTGAAATTATTTCTGAAGTAATTTAAAACTGTATTCTGGATTCTAGACAAAGTTCGTGGACGAATTCGCGGACAAGAGTTATATATCAATTCTTTACATATCTTAATCTCTTGTCCGTTTTGTCATAGATCTTCAAAACACAGTAGAAATATTTATTGAATCCCGTCTAAGAAATATAAGGGGTCGAGAGGGGAAATAAACTCTGAATACGGCTGGATTTTACCAACTCACAATAACGCTATTCGTTATATTAATATATATCTATCCTTGTCTTTGACAATTTTAAAGTAGAAGCAGATATTTTATCTAATGATAAGCGTTATTCCGAGTTGGTAAAATTAGACTCTCAGTGGATTTATTAAGGGTTCAAAGGGTATGTAATGTTTAAGAAAGTATAGGGTGTAATAGATCTAGGGGATGATAAAATACGCAGTTTCTATATGGGGTAAAGATGTGAAGATTGCAGTCTCAGGAATAGAGAGATTCAGGGTTAAAAAAAAGGGTACTGAGGAGCAAAGAGGGAGAATAACGCTAATAATAATAGCCGTCTGTATAAGAGTCAAAGGGCATTAAGGGACTAAGGGGTTTTTAAAGATAAAGAATTGGATCACTAGTTCTAGGGGTATCAAAAAATTGTTCAGCCTCAGTAATGCGTAAATTCGAAAACTGTAGGTAGTGTAGTTATTACTCAGTGTGTTACCTTGGTGTTATCGCACTTTAGTCTTTAATGCATTGCACTTAGCCTTCTCTTTTGATGTTGGGCATCTGCGGTGGTGGTTCTGCCAGCCCCTTCACCTGGAAAAGAACACGTTACAATTTCATAAAGCGTTCGTAACATGCTTAGTCAATGTTCACTAGAACCAGCCTGAAAAAAAAAAAAAAAAAAAAAAAAAAAATTTGCCAGCGCTAAAGGAGCCACCGTACACCTGCCGCATTTGCTGAGTGGGTTCCTTTCTTACGCATTTTAATGTTTTATTGACAGGCGTCACAGCTCAGTCGGTAACGGCTCTGCCTTCCGTGCTGTGGGTCGTGGGTTCGATCCCCACCAAGAACAAACATTTGTGCGTGGAAAACATAAATGTTTGTTCTATGTCTGGGTGTTACTATGTATTATAAGTATGTATTTACAAAAAAAAAAGTATTTAAGTATTCTATCAGCCATCTAGTTCCCATATTACACAAGCTTTGCTTAGTTTGGGACTAGAGGGCGTTGTGTGTAAAGTCCATGAATATTTATTTATTATTTATTTATTATTAAGTAAATATGTATTTGAATGTTGCGTAAAATAAATAATTTCTATTTCTACTAATATTATCTAAGTTAAGCGACGATCTGCGCGGTCACTATGTGGATGGGTGGCATTTACATTTGAGCGCTTCTGTATTTCCACGATGCCACGATGGAAGCCTTAAAAACTCTGTTACCAGAGTTGGTCACTCATACGAACAAATGATTCCAGAACTGATTTATGAAAAACATTGAATGAGAAATAAACGTGTAGAAGATACATGATCTGTGCATATCCATAAAGATAGATAGATAGATAAACACTTTATTGTACAAAGAAGAAACAGGACATAAGAGAAACAATTGAAGATAATGTACAATGGGCGGCCTTATCGCTAAAAGCGATCTCTTCCAGACAACCTTTGGATGGAGAATATACAAAAACCAGAAAGACGGCGGTGTACAAAGTGTTACGCACAAACAAACTAATTAACCTATATATATAGGGATATGTATATATATATATATATATATATATATATATATGATATGGGGTTTTTTTTATACCATAGGGTAAACAGGCGTATGTTAATGATGTACCTTCAGCCTGGCTGCAGTCTTGAGAAAAGCCGGCAGTTGTTCCTGAGAAACGTTTACTTCTCCTGCATACATGAACTCCAAGATGGCTTGCAGATGGAGATAGGACACATCCTTCAGGATTATTATCGGATGTTTTGATGGATTTTCCTGTAATACACATAATATATAAAAAAGTAGGAAAACCGACTTCAAATTAGACTACATTCTAGCTTCATCATCAGATGATGATAGATAGTTGAAAATTGGGAATGTTCTAGTGACCGTAAACACCACTAAAAAGTCACAGATAAGCAATTTCGTGTACGGAAAAACCCATGCCCAACAGTAGACTGAACATTTGATTAATAAAAAATAATAGATGTTTAAAGTAGGTAAGTACATATAACCATAAACTATGAGAAAACCAGTTTGTCTTCCACCAGAGGTAATATCTAAAAAAATTGGGTTATGAGGTAAAACCTAGGTTTTTTTTCCTACTTTATTTCCTGTTGCTATTGATTGCAACAACATTAATAACAATATAATAATAATATAAATTCAGAAATCAAAATTACACTTCTAAAATAATTGTGACAAAACATTAGGTAACTTAAATCTATTTTTTAAGCTAAAAATAAATTATTAGGGTGTTAGTATGTATTTACAAAAAAAAAAGTATATAAGTATTCTATCAGCCATCTGGTTCCCATATTACAAGCATTGCTTAGTTTGGGACTAGAGGGTGTTGTGTGAAATGTCCCTAAATATTTATTTATTTATTATTTTTAAAACCTAGGGTTTGGATGTGCCTCAGACTAGTGCCCTTAGCTCTTCTTAAAGGTTTTAACAGATCTAATAGGATATCGGCATTTCACGTCTAGGGTTGCACCTATCTAGCTAGCATAACCTGAACTGAGGCAGTTTCTCCACCACACCACACAAGAGTGAAAACTTAAATAATGTAGTCTTAAATCTAGTTTGCTCAAATGTATTTTATTACCTAGTATTATTAAGTACTATTCTGTTGATTTTCTGGGATAGAAAGTAGCTTATGTGACTAAAGCAACAAACTATATGTATTCCAAGTTTCATCCAAATCGGACCAGTTGTTTTTGCGTGAATGAGTAACAAACATCCATACAACCTTTTGCATCTATAAATTAGTATGACTAATAATTGGTTTGAATAAATGTCTATCTATCTATTTCCATTATCAGTACCTGACGATGAAAATAACATTGCCTTCTAGTTCTGTCAGCATATACTATCAGTTATTGTGTCATAGCTAGGAAAACAGTCAAACAAAACATCCTGATAGGTCTAGTATATTATGTAAACATTAACAGCTGTATTTGGAAATATTCCCATTTGCAGTGGATGCCTCATAAAATCGTTCAATATAAATTTTATTAAAACCACTAAACGATACAAGCCGATGGCCCTATAATGCATTACCTCACTGATCATATCCAATGAATGTGCTCTGTGATGATTTGCACTGCTCATCACACAGACAAGGTCTTAAGTAGCATGTGCCTGTAATTGCTTATAATAAAACTGAGGGTGTGGATTAGTAGTAGGGGAGCCCAAGCGGGGATTTCGGGATTTACTAAAGCGCGGCAGATTAATATACAGGGGGATACCTTGTACCCGGTTAAGTACCTCCACAAAACATGAGGCCCATAAATAAGGCCGCCCGTGAAGGATACAGGATCAGATTAGTAAAAAAAAATTGACCATCAGAAATTCTCGAGCGCGTCAGATTAAGGTAGGGTGAGTTAATTACATCCTAAAAAGTGTATATTCCACTAATCTGACAATTTGAGAGTGACGTAAAAAAAGGGGAGGGCAACAAAGTTGTAAAAAAAAACGTCATCTCGACATTCTCGAGCGTAGCTAAATTATTTTTTATTTTGAAGGAAATAATTCAAGAATAATGAAAAATATAACATCTGACGATTTCCGCAAGCCGAAATAACAAAAATTCGTCGATAAAGTTAAATGCGTGCAGCTGCGTGATGCCTATATTTCCTTCTCCGCGTTTCTATTCCTCTCTCACTCTTTCTCTATCTATTACTCTCGAGCTTGAAAAACTACGTCGATCGCCACCAAGCTGGTAAAAAGAGGTTGATTCGTTCGAGAGATATCGTGAACTAAAGAAACCCGAAAAAGTGTTTTTTCGGGATTACTCCGAAATTTGTGGCTCGATCAATTAAAATTGCAAAATTACTTATGAGGATGATAAAACTGCGTCGAATTGCGCCAACCGCGTGAAAATTGCTTGATCCATTCAAAAGTTATTGCGGTTTGAAAATTCCAAAAATAGTGTTCTATGAAACTTCTATCAGACTTTCGAGCTGGGAGAGCTCAAATGCATAGAAATATTATTTCTTTGAACTCAGCGAGCTCAAAATCCTATCCTATCCTACTAATATTATAAATGCGAAAGTTTAGATGTTTGGATGTTTAGATGTTTGGATGTTTGTGTTTTAATCACGTCAAAACTACTGAACCAACTTGGATGAAACTTGGCATATATATAGTACGTAACCTGGATTGACACATAGGCTACTTTTTATCCCGAATAATTAACAGGATCCACAGGATAAAATGAAAAAAACGGGATTAGCAGCGCCAATTATTGGCAAGAGGATGATGTCACGTCAGTTTGACAGGACGTAGTACTACCTCTTTGGTCTAACGACTAACGTTTGACATTCGAGTACGGGTTCGGTGTAATGTCAAGTTTCTCAAAGAAGTATCCGCTCGGTACACGCACAGATAATATAATGTACACGGAAACTGTAGACGCATACGAAGTCGCGGGTAACTGCTAGTATCACATAAATTATATTTTGAGCTCAGAAATGTCATAAGTTCAATTTTAAGCACCCAGGAATGGAATTAGCGGGAAGTTGCAGGGATGGCCTTTAAGGTGAACCGTTTTTCTAATTTTTTTTGTCAGATCAGGCAAATCCCTCTAGATAATCGTCAGATTATGAGACAGTACGTTTAGAACATAAAGATGAACCATATATATCTTAATCTGACGCGCTTGAGTATTTCAAAATGGCGAATTTTTTTTGCACATTATGAAAATGGCCGCGAGTTTGCGTCCCATCGAAATCGTCAGATTAGTGAATGAGAGCTTTTTTTTGGTGCACTTAACACTCCCTTAGAAAATCTGACGCGCTCGATTATTATTTTTTTTTTTTCATTTTCAACCCTTAAATACAACCACCCCCATCATGCAAACGATCAGATTAACATACGTACATAATTAAAAATACGTAGGACATTGATGCTATCAATATCTGACGCGCTCGAGGATGTCCATGCAACAGTTTTTTTTTACATATTTAAAAATCTATAGCCGCTTCCCCCACCGATGTAAAGGTATATATCATATAACATTTTTTTCTTCTTATCATCTAAGCTTTGCATCCCAATAGGTCTCTACGACGCTCGAGTAAATCCCCATTTAGCATCGTGGGCTCCCCTACTATAGTGCCTCACCACAATCCCTCACTAGACTACTACTACTATTATTACTACTATTACTAGACTTTGGAACTAGAGGGAGTGCCCTCTAGTCCCAAACTAAGCAAAGCTTGTTATAAATGAACTATGCTGATAGAATACTTATATACTTTTTTTTTGTAAATACATACTTATGCTACATAGTAACAGCCAGACATAGAACAAACATCTATGTTTACCACACACAAATGTTTGTTCTTGGTGGGGATCAAACCCACGACCCACAGCACGGAAGGCAGAGCTATTACGGACTGAGCTGTGACGCCTGTCAAGTATTCCTGTATTCCCAGTTGTTATGTATGCAGAGGCTAAGGTATTGTTTTTTCTTTTACCTCTAACAAACTTTTGAAGTACGGACTGCACGCAGAAAGCACCATTTTGTGTGCTTTGCAAGTTTGGCCTTCACATGCCAATGTGACCTGAAAGTGAAGTTAATATCGTATGAAGACATCATGCACACCTTCATGGTAAACTTTATGATGATTTGCAAAATTCAATTCATATCCTGGTTTTAACTAAGGCTTGTCACCATGATGTAATGTAACTTATTTTGATAAAAACAGTAGTTTTGATGCAAATTGAGATCTAGTGTTTACCAATCTTGAAATATTGGGTTTAGCTGTTACAGATACACCAACAATTCAATAAGTACCTATATCAATAAGTTATAACCTATCTTGTGATTGTTTGTTTACAAAAACAATAAATATCTAGGAATACTCACATCTGTGAAACTTTTCTCATCCCTCAGATGCCTGAAGGATGTGACCATATTTGTTTGGAAATCGTTCCATTTCAGAAAAAACTGTTGGTCACCCATTTTGGATATTAGACCACTGAAAAAATGAGAAAATATGAAATTGGTAAGTTTTTGACAAGCCAAAATGCACTTCTGCACCGAATAATAGTTACATTTTCCAGGAGATTTCGGTAAATAATTATATTGTACGAATGTTGCAGACAGATAGTGCAGTTTACATAGTTTTTATATCTACGTCACGCACTTGTAATAATAGAAAAGAAATAAAAAGATGCTTACCTTCCAAACACACTTGGTTACAATTTACTACAATTTGAGTACACGAATACAAATACAGGAATCCAAGGACACGGCGAATTATTTCGAAACGAAACACGTAAAAGTTAAGCAATTGAATTGAATCTCAAAATAAAAGATGCCGTCTCGAATAAATTAGCAACTTCTTTCTTTTCTATTACTTCATTTTTGTTTGTTTGTTTGTTTGCTTTGCTTGCTTGAAAATCTTGAAAAGAAAAACGATTTCATTCATTCGTTTACCACAGACTGCCTATCAAATCAACCATAAGTTTGCAGCGACATCTATTGTTGAGTAGCTAAAGCTATTCACGAATTTTAAAGCCAAGCATGGGCCAATCCCAGTGTTGTGTCGATTAGCCGCGCGATATTGTATTTAGAGCTCATTCCTACTTACAAATTATTACTACTATTCAAATTCTTTATTTACTTTTGTTAGTAAAGGTGGAACGTCTCGGTTTGATGTGAAATTAGAATTAATAATGCGTTTGGGCAGCCGGAACTATTAAA
Source organism: Gandaritis pyraliata (assembly GCA_947859175.1). Classification (NCBI taxonomy): domain Eukaryota; kingdom Metazoa; phylum Arthropoda; class Insecta; order Lepidoptera; family Geometridae; genus Gandaritis; species Gandaritis pyraliata. Next base: position 3,610,937 of record OX401874.1, on the reverse strand, counting down.
AATGAATACTAGGAGGTATTTTATTTTGAAACACATCATTTATTCACAAAAACGTTTTTAAAACGACACTCATATTGCATAGGTAGTAAAAAAAAGAAAGAGAGGCAAAAAGTGAATAAGTAGGTACTTAATAATTATTTTTAAACATTATACAGAAAATATTTTCAGAATATTTAATACCAATAAAATCATGCACAATTTTATGGTTTAATGTTTATTTATTAGCAATATTTCTTTACCTAAAGATATTATATAAAACGACACTACATTTTGAAGGCCAAGCGGTGTTGCCACAATTTCTTATTTATTAATCTTAATAATAAAAATTGGGTAATTAGACTACTAAATATTAAATATAACTTATTGAATCATTGTTATTAGGTATAAGTAATTACGTTTATGACTAAATCTAATCTACTGTAGGTAAGTCTTGAAGGAAAGACTTGGTTCCCTCCTAGAGTAGGCACAATCCAGTACGTAGGGCCCCAACACAACGGATAACAAGCATTTTTATCAAACAGGCTGTATAATAGCAAAACTGTAAATTAAAAACTTAATTACAACTACAATATCAAATTACTTATTTGTTTTCCTTAATTATAATTGACATGAAGCGGGATTTCATCTATAGCTACTTATTTATAAAATTCCTAAATTTGGTATTCACAAGCAAAGTAAAAAATCACGACATGTAGATACATTTATATTGCTTTTAAAATTTGACGGCTAAGTAGGTCTTAAAGTTATGAAAGAGAAGATCAGTAAGCACGCTAGTAAATAACTTATACAGTTAATATTTTTTTAATTAAGTTAATAGGTAGGTAGTTATTTTATAATTTAATAATTTGGTATATTTAGCCATTTCAATATACAAAGCACAATCAGACTTAGGTATATTCTAGCGAATGTATGAATCATGTTCCTGTTGAAGGAAACGGATTTTCTTATCTATTTTGAATAATATCTACTTATGTTAGTAACTAAGGAGTTTATAACCCTTTAAATATTGCTGAAAGAAAAAAACATAATAAACATTTTGCAATAAAATATTGTTTTCATTCTGCAACGAAATAAAATTCTTTAAAACACCCCAAATTGGTAAACCACAGCCCACCATAAGCTTTGGGTAGATAATGAAATAAATTATACATTAGTTATTAACCCTAGAAAATATTTATTCTAATTAATATTACTTCTTAAACGTAGTAGAGATCCTAACCTTCCCTTATTTTTAATCTACCTAGTCTTTGAAAAGAAATGCCATTATTTGAGCAAAATAAAAATACAAATATTCAATAATCTAAATTCTTACGACATAGGAAAGTATTAAGATGATTATGATAAGTAGGAAGTAATTTTTATAATAAAGTGCGCGTTATACGAAAGTGCAGAAAAAGAAGAGAGATTTAAGGAATCACTTTAGGTTAGGTAGGTACACAATACAACATAATTTTTTTAATTATTTACATTAGTTTATAGAGCTTATCTCATATTCTCAACTAAGACATTATTCGTTTCGGCTGGATTTAGGTAGTAAGACCATTTTAAATTATGCCTAGATGCATACTTATTTTCATTGGTAGCTTATTAATTACAATTAAGTTACTAATTTAAATAAGTACTTATTACTAAACCTACACTCAAAGCTATTGTAAAGTCACTAATTTTACTGACATTTTGGTATTTTAGCTTAAGATAAGAAATCGTTTAAAAATTGACTAGATAATTTTGGATTTGCAAAAAGTTTTTGGCTGAATTTCACTACTAGACAGTGCGTTGTTTGAGTGAAAGTTGAAAAAGTATCCCGACTAGATGGAAAAATGCAAAATGTACGGCTATAACATTACAGCCTAGAACAGTGTCGAAGGTAAAAATGGTGCATTACACTATACCTACGGGCTTTTGATATTATCTTACCATAAATACGTTAAAATTAGCAATTCCACTTTATACAAATCAAAACATAATATACAAATATGTACTTTAAACCTGGCACTAAGGTATATTTCGTTGTATAGTACCCACATTAAGCATTACCTACATTACTAAACACACATTTAGGACGGTTCGTACTTTTCAATAAGGCAGCTAAAGGCACCTATTTTTTAATATATACAGTTCAAAAGTTGCGCATTATGTTGCCATTCAAAAAAATTACGACTACGCAGAGATAATACCAATCAATAGCACACACTCCCCTTAATAAAATGGCGGAGTGTCAAAATGTTTTATACTACAGCTACTCATTGGTAGATGGCGTTGTAACCGTTGTTTGAATCTTAAGGGCCAACGCACATCTATCGACAAAACTGTTTTGTCGCGTACTTAGTGACGTGAAAATAAATTTTCTGTTATAACGAAAACAGCATATGCTGAATGCTTCCTCGTCATATGCTGTTTTCGTTGTAACGAAATTCACATCAATTGACACGACGCATGCATAAAATTATGTTTACCTATCTATTATAGCATTGTTTAGTACCTACCTATTAAACATTGCTTTATACGCACATACCTAGAGAATGAACTGTGCTTTTTTAATAAATAAGAATATAGTGTAATTATGTATGTACTTAATAATATTATTAAGTACTTAGCATTATTCTCATTAAATAAGCAAGTAACGAAAACAGCAAATAAGACGAAGCATATTGTGACGAAAAAAGTTATACTGACAGGGTTTGTCACGAAATTATGAAGTTTCACGTCACTAAGTACGCGACAAAACAGTTTTGTCGTGGTTTGCGTTCGCCCTTAGTCCTCGTGGTGCCAGGATTAGCCTGGCTGGCGTCACGAAGACTAAGGCGTACTCTCATTTATTCACACCTAGTATTTTTGCGGCCTCGTCTGCTGAAGACAGGAGTTTGTTTATGGTTTTGTCAGGGATTCCAAGGAGTTTTCCAATGAGATCGCTGCCGTTTTCTCCTTCGTTTTCCTCTGAGGAATACTTGCGGGAAGTCATGTCAAGTCGGAGTTTCTTCTCGTAGGGAGCCGCGGGGGGAGAATTGTTGTTGTTCACGTTGTTTGGAATTTCGTTGCCGGAGTCGTCATCTTGGAAACGGTAACTGCGAATATGATAAATACCTAGTGTTAGAAATCTGACGAGGATAGGGTTAGACATACAACGCCATCTAGTCTCAAACTAAACAAAGTTTAAAAACACCATTTGAAATATTAAAGATAGAAACATTGAAAATTACTTACCCGTTGATTTTCTCCTCAGGCGTGATCGGCGGCGAAGCCTCATCATCATCAGTGACCTCTTCGCGGTGCTTCTTGCGGTGTCGAAGCATGCTGTGCTTCAATGTGAAACGGCGTCGGCAGAGGTCGCAAGCGAAGGGACGTTCGCCGGAGTGAGTCCGCATGTGACGACGCAGGTCCTCGGCAGACCAGAAACGACGAACGCAGAATGCGCAGACCACCTGGGGAAGAAGAAACTATTAGGTATCATCAAATTGGCATTATCTAAGCACACACACACACACACAAACACACATTAGACATACGTACACATTTGTTTGTTTTGTGCAATAGAGTTAAATTAATAAATTGGGTATTGTATAAACATGGGAAGTAGAGTAAAGCAAACTACTGCAATTTTAGATACCTGCCTACCTAAGTAAATTATGATTTAAAATCTCTTATACGTACTATCCTACCTATCCATGTAGCTTTTAACGCGTGGAATTTATTACCTACTTATTTATTTGATTTTTAATAATTTCTGAACGCATCCACTAAGATTTTTTGTGTTGGCAACGCTGACAGTGACAGATCCGCCATCTTTTTCCAAAAGCAAGCCGCCTTCGCCTCAGATTATTGAACTAGAGACATCTTGGCCGTTGCTTATCTTTTACGTGCTTCTAAATAAAATGCAATAGAGCCAGTGTCAGTAGCAAGTAGTCCTAACTACCTATTTAGTAAGATAAATATTAACCTAGATACCTATCATAGGTCTGTACATTTGTAAACAAAGAGCCAGATGGACAGACGCACTCGAAAAGTATCTAGGATGAAGAAGTTGTTTAGAAAGATTATCTAAACAAAATTGTTCAGCTAAGTTGCGTCACCATTGTTATAGTTAGGGAAATCCCAGCTCTCACCGTGTTTGAAGATCAAGTGTTTCAAGATTGAAGTGGGTTAGTCATTTTTACCTGTCTGAGACATGGTTTAACGACTTTGATTACCTACAAACTACCTAAGTACAAACATGTTTACCTCAATAGTGAAATGCAGATATTTCTCAAAACCCATTTTTGGGTCGAATCGGAGGTCTAATTTTTCTGCACTCGTTGCACCTAACTTCAGAGGGTTAATGATTCGTTGTGCGTACTATACCTAATAGAAATCTCGACCTACCTTTCTATTAGCATGGTCAGGAAACTTTCCCCTGTCGTCATCATCAGTATTTTCGCTCTTGTCACTCGTACCGTCCAAAGCCCCCTTGCTAACCAACTGTTCGTACTCCGTAGCGTGGAGGTTAGCCAGGTGGTTCAAAGCTCCGGTCCGATCATGGTACGCCGCTTCACAGAGATGGCATTTAAAGACCATGCCGTCTACAGTCTCCTCGTGATTATCTGGAGTAGGTGAACTTGGTTGGGATTCGATGGAACAGTGGCGAGAGGAAATGTGCTTCTTCAAAGTTTCCATGGATGAAAAGGTGCTGGTAGGGCAAGTGCCGCATTTGTACGGCCGCTCTGGTACTGTTCGGATGTCGTTAACCGGCTGCGGAGGGGATATGGCATCAGAAACAGGTTCGGCTAGTATAGCCCTTGCAGAACCGCCATGCTTTCTCAGCAAATGTCTGTCGCAATTGGACTTGGTGGTGAAGAGTAGAGGGCAGTGGGGGCATTTGAAGGGCTTTTGTCCAGTGTGTGTGAGGACATGGCGGCGTAATGACGAAGACCACGGGAATTTCCGGTGGCAGTAAGGGCAGGAGACGCGGTTTGGTGCAAGGCTGTAAGCTGAACGCTTCTTCGGTGGCTGGGTTCCAGTGTCAGATTCCGACCTAAAGGAGAAATATCACTTTTAGATCGACGAACAAAAGTTTAATTAACACCGTTTCGAATGCAAATAATTTTAATAGTCTTTCTTACAAGGAGAGTAGGTAACTTACTTGTTCTCATCGCTTCCAGAGTTATTCCCCTCACTAGTAGAGGCAACCAATCCTTCTTCATCTTCTTCCTCATCACTCCGCGTCGGCACCACCGGAACAGGCAAGGGCTCTTGCATCAACGGAATAGGGTCCGACCCTGTCTCCATCTTATCGGCAACTGGCTTGTTGATGAGATTGCCAGTGATTTTGAGATCAAAGTCCTTGTTTAACTCTTGTTGGCAGGTCGCCATGAGGATTTCTGCTGCAGCGCGCTTCGCAGCTGAATGCTCTTCCGGTTCCAGCTCTGGTTCTTCGTCGATGACTAAAGCATCATCTTCATCTTCCTCGTTGTCAGCAACTTCGTCGGAATCGCGACGGATTGGTGAATGATCAGACTGCTGGAGAGGTCTTTCAAGGTGACGCGCAAGTAACGCGAACTTTACACGATCAGCTAGAGCATCCGAAGATGGATATGGCGGAGGCGCCCTCGGAGCTGGTCGTCTTACGCTCCAGTGTTGAGGATGCTGCTGCTTCACGTGACGCTCCATGTTGGATCGGAGGGTGAAACGCGCTGAGCATTGAGAACAGGAAAAAGGTCGCTCGGTACGGTAGCGCCGCTGCTTCTGCTTCGGCATGAGAACACCGTTCTTGATCACCATTTTGACAGAATCCGTCTGTGTAACCATATTGTTGTTGTTGGACATTGGTCGTGGAGATTCTGAACGGGGCGATGGCACAGGAGAGATTGCGAGTGGTGCTGGCTTCTCTTCGATCTCTGGTTCAGGTTCTTGTTTAGGTTGAATCTCCTGCTCGTTTGGGACCAGTCTTCCACCAGACATGCTAAGGCCTCGAATGATTTCCTTCTGAATACGCTGCTTTATTTCTGTCATCTCGGGTGAGTCAGTAGGGTGGGGAAAAAAAGAAGGCTGAAGAAAATAAGGAAAAGAAGGTGGAAGAGGAAGACCGTGCAGTCCAGGAACTGCTCCGGCGTAGAGTTGGGAAAGTTGAGTGGCGTAGTAAGCGGGATCTATCTTTGGGAGTGAGTTTTCCAAGAACCTTTGTTGGGCAAGCAATAGCCTTGTCTTTTCAAAAGCTGTAGCTGCGACTGCTGCTGTATCGGGCTCAAAAGCTGGTCGTGGAGGAGTAAGATCTTTAGGTTCATCGTTGTCACTATCACGCTTTTTCTTGCTGAGATCCAGTACATCACAGTTGTTTTTGTCATTCGTGCTCAGATCTACTGGAGTCTCTTCTTCGTAGACTTCAGGCTTGATCTCGTTCGGTTTGAATGATAGATCCGGCACTCTGAATTCTGGAATTTGCGTCAGTTGCCCTATACTTTTGACATTGATTCTTGGCCCGGTTAGTTCTGGTTCCCTTGGGGGTAGTGGTGCTAGATCGGGAATCGGCTTTGAAGTTAGTGAGGCCACAGGGTGTCTTTCGGTTATGAAGCTAGGTGAGAAATGATGCGTCACAGGAGTATCGCGACCAGTACTATCATTGCGTCTCTCGATTTCAGAGGGAGAGTGGAAAGCGAGTGACCTCTTGACCTCCTCTCGAGCTAGTTTAGAGTTCACTTCATCGTTGTTGGGATCTTCTGAAGGATGGTAGATTATTGAACGTTTTACATCTTCTCTGGTCACCTTGGCGTGTCTGTTCCTCAAGTGTCGCTCGCAGTTAGCTTTGGTAGTGAACGCGTAGTTGCAAACAGCACATTCGTAAGGACGGTCGCCGTTATGAGTTCTCATATGTCTGACTAAAGCTGCTTTGTCTAACGAAGCATGAGGGCACATGTTGCATTGATAAGGGCCAGGGCCTGTTCCGCTGAGGTGCACTCTGTTGTGTCCCTTCAAGGCTCGCAGGTTTGGGAATTTAGCAGGGCATAATCGGCAAGGGAATTCACCACGAAGTTTCATTCGTCTAAATTCAGCTGCAAAGTTGTCTTGCGATTCCTCCTGGTCACGGTCTTTCGCAATAGTGTCCGGTGGTGTTAGCACAGAACTTTCTAAATTGACTTTGGTGCCAGTGAGTCTCTCTAAAAGGCTTCCTGTTGACGTGACGTTGAGTATCGATTGAATATCTGCCAAGTCTCGGGCGGCGTCTATATGTCGTATGCCGTTACCGATATATCCATCGTCGAACTTTGGCGTGAACCTCTCCATAGGGGGAGTCAACGTGCCCGGAATACCGAACGATCTGTTTCTAAGGTCTAGTTTCGCGAAAAAATCTTCTCTTCGATCGCGGTCGGGCGTGGGTATTCTGTTTGAAGGTGAGCACGTTTTTCTATGGATGTCTAGAATTTGTGCGTTGTTGAAGTCTCTCATGCAGAGATCGCATCTGAGGTTGTGTAGTCCGCGGGTAATTTCGGGGATTTTTTTTGTGGAGAAGTCTATGAGGTCGTCGTAGCCAGAGCGAGAGTCGTCTCCGTGGGCGGTGAAGCGATGCATGTCGAACGCGTTGACTGAATCGAATCTGTGGTGGCATTTTGGGCATTCGAACCTCGCTATTCTCTTATCCATGGAAATGGGGGTAGGCGAAGAGGATGCTGCCCGTTTCCTGGCTCTCCGGCAGTCATCCTCCTCGCTTCTGTCGGAGCGGTTGTCGCTGTCGATGCTCGTCGTCCGAGTGCCCCGCAACTCTTGGCGCTCGATTATCATCCTTTCCATTTCCTGGGCCTCGATTTTAGCTTTGCAGACCGCCTCTGTTTTGATTTCTGTAACAAAGAAAACGCGTTACAATTGATTGCGGTGTTTAAATAACGCAGGGTGCTTTCATTTTACATTTCCAAGAAAATCCCGACAATAGATGAGTCAGGCGATTCACTTGCGTTTTATTGAAATAATACAAAGAGATAATATCTTTTCATAGAATCGTATCAGCATAATCAGCTAATAGATTTGGGATTCAATTATTATGATTAGTTTTGTTGCCGCTACTCGATACTAGATGGCGCTTGCAGTATTTTTCATGGCTGTAGCTACCCACTACTTCCCTCCCTACAGTCTCTGCAAAATCGGCAATACCTATTCAATAAACATCTTTTTATTATCCTTAGCTTCCTTAATGAATTTATTATAAATCTAGTCACAACACACAACAAACCAATAGTTGCAGAGATCTTTTCGAAACTTCGAAGCGCTAAAGCACAGAATATAAATAAGTGTATGCCTACTGTACCTACTATGTATACTACGTAGCTAAAGGCTAAGCTAAAATCGATACTTCTGTCGCGAATGAGCAGACTGCGGTAGATAAATGCTACCTACCTACCTAGGTACCTAATTACCTACCTAATTGTTGTTGTACCTACTATTAATGTTCTTTTATAGGTTTATGAAATGTGACTGAATTTAATTTGTGTGGTGTGTTTAGTGTAGATAAATAGCGATGGCGTGCATTGTTAATAGCAGGCCATTGCAGATGTTCTGCGGAAATGCAACAATGACAGCAAAATCCACCCTAGGAACTAAAAAGAGATTTATTTTCGTAGGGCTAGGTATTCTACTCTTATTGCATAAGTAGGTAGAAACTCGACTGTACCTTTATTGCATTAATAGGTAAGGGTAAGGTACCTAGGCAGTGTACCTATCTAGGGAAAGTCATCATCTCTGAAAATAAGGTAGGCTTCCACAGCGATACTATCGATACAGCGATAATAATCCTAATAATCTAGGTAGCCACTAGCTACCGAATGTAATCCAGATCCTAACACACACCTACGTAGGTACTTCAATAGGTACCTACGTACTATGTAACAAACATGTCTTACCTACTTACCTAGGTAATTTGACACGAAATAGGTAAGTAATCGTATTTAGGTAGGTACTAGGTACCTAATGTAGGTATCACTACCTACTGAATGTAAGTATTGTACCTGACTTCCTATTACTAACAAGTAGGTATGGTTATATTATGTAGAGGTAGGTTAGGTACCTAGTCAGGCCTACCTAGGTATTATCTTTTTTCACTGGAATGCAGATTTCTGGATAAAATATTCGATTTTATTTGTAATTAGCCTGTAAGTTATATAAGTCACATAACCTATTACCTAGTTTTATCTGCTGTAAGTTTTCCTAAAATTGAAAAAAAAAAAATTACGTAAAAGTAGGTAGGTTAGGTATAAGGTACCGATACAGCGGTTTGCCAACCTCCTTTACTTAGTAGGGTGACCATGATTCATGAGAAATGTCGGGACAATTCCTCAAAAGCGCTCAAAATCGCTGAATTCCTAATTTGAACTTTTTTCGTTCTAAATCAAAAGTAAAGAATATTTGCATTCTCTTTGGTACAGAATATGTAGTTTCCTAATTCAGTAACATATGTAAGTACTTATGTAATGTAGTTCATAGTATTCTTATCTTCACTGCTTTAATTCATGAAGCGTAACTGAAAAACAGGTTACAGAAGAAGAATGTTCGGCATAAAGTAAAAAAACTTCAACAGGATTTTATTCTACGCAATATTATGAAGTAACAAGACAAGCTGAATAACTGGCTTAGATTGTTTTGTAACTTGAATCGTAAAATAGATAAGTAGGTTATGAATTGATTATACACGTGAAATACACGTCAGAGGGTCTAAGCATAAGATTTAGAAAACTTTATTTAGTTTCGTTTCATACATTTTTGTAGTTCCAGAAAGTTGCCGCTAGAAGCGCTGCAAGTAAATGTATGGAAGGAAACGAAATAAAGTTTTCTATAAAACTATCAAATCTTGTAGGTACTAGACTCTCAGGTCGATTTACAAACTCATAAACAGACGTCACAGCTGTTCTGTATCTCCAGACAAACTTCGGAATTAAGCACTACAGTCCGTAGTTAAGCACTACACTTTTCTGTATCCAAGAGCCAAGAATAGGGTCTGCGAAGCTACTTACTTGCGGCTATGTTTAGAGAGACCATTGTGCGCACACACATAAGACAAAAAGTCTCAAAATTCTCTTAAGGGGGCAAAGTTAAAGGAGATTTTGAGACTTTTGGCCGCAAAATCGCCTTGATTTGGAAAATTTAGAATCAAGGGGACTACCACTTACAACTCGCCACAGATTACTTATGAGTGTGTAAATTGGCTTTAATTTATCTTGAAAAAAAAAAGAAGTGTAATCAACTAATCATTATGAAATTGAATTCTTGGAAGTAATCTGAAATGCAGGTTTTAGAGAGACGCATTACGAATTTTATAAGCATTTCGTTTATGGTGACGAAGCGAAACGATTGTTTTGTTATTCCAAAAATTATAAATGTTTTAAAGCTGTAGGTAGGTGAGTACAACTTGCATAATGTTTAAAATAATACTTGTATTAACAATACTAATAATACAAATGTTTATATTGTTCCAATTGATATTAATATTAACAGTGTTGGAAATCTCTTTTTCAGTATGAGATACTTGAATTACGAGATTCCGCTCTTGCCAAGATACATTTTAAAATAATAACTGTCAATTTGAATTTATGAAAGCTAACACGATATCACGACAAAAGGTTTATCATATCATTTAACTAAGTACAAAGAAAGTTTACTGAAAATAGAGATACTTAACCTCATTTCTATCTAGAATTCGCAGCGAGCATAAACTATTGATAGATTATTATAATAAAGCATAAGTTTATAAACGAAAAGAACGTTAAAACGGTACAATGACGGAATAATGTCCTTTGAATTCATCGTCCATCGGGTTCACTCAAGTTCAAATACAGAGAAAAGGTGTGACATAGATGCGGCGAGGATCGTGACTTCCTCCTTCCCGCTTATTCGGAATTTAAATCGACCTATCACCATCCCGCACAGGGTTGCCATTACGAATGCCTAGAATTCACAAGGAATTGGTGAAAGAAACAGATAAAAAACTGTTTGGTCGATCGGATTTCAAATTATGGGCCGTTTACCTAATCAATGATTAAATTAGCTATCCAAGGCTCGTTTGCTGATAAAGAATTCAATCATAAGTTTGAGTTGACATTTTCATACAGAACTGTCAAAAAATTTATGCTTGAGACCGTAAATGTCAATACGGAGCTAATAAAATAGACGGATTTGAACTTTTAATAAAAGTTAGATCTCGTGTTGTTATCCACGGCGCTTGAAATATTATCCTATGTACCACGGAAAATTTTTTTCTCATGATTTTTTATATTCTAATAAAAAAAGCGGCACTTTGGATATTTATAATAATAATTACAATATTATGTTTTATTTGGCAAATGGTAAAGTGGCTACATAAGAAGGAATTCATTTCCCATTTAAATTATGTTCATTATGTCAAAATGTTTAAGGAGGCTGCCCTGAATAAAACCTGGCGGTAGATGAATTTGTTATGCCGACAAGAGCGTAACTCTTAAATTAGAAGAAGAAGATTATATCAAAATAAGTGAACATTTTGACAGTTCTCATTGTGGGTCATGTATAACGGAACGCATATTATAAGCGATTGATATTTGTGGGACGTCGTGCGCCACCGGTGCTTTCTTCACTCCAATGACCCGAACGGTACTCAATTACACCATGTATCCTAAGCCTTCATTTGCAGTGTCGCCATCACCAATTACCTGACCATACCTCTTACCCGCTTTCAAGTAGCATTCGATTTTAGTTCTTACACAGTTGGGATAAAGCTGTGTTTGAGAAGTGCCTGTCGCAACGGTTGTTGCTTAGAAACTGATAATGTATGTAGTCCGAACTGTCATTTCGACTGGACTCGTTTCGAATCTTTGGAGAAACTTAATTAGCTATAAGTAGACTTTCAAAATCTTATATTTTGTCAAGACATTGTATAAGGTTAATTTCAGTGTATTCTATGAAAATGATTGACTTCATTCACTAAAAAAACGCGCAGGAATTATTTGAAGTTAATATTAAAATTTTACGCAAAAAATTAACCACTATCGACCTATTTACGATGGCTTCTATAAAAAATCTAGGTTTCGATTCTAAGACTATTGTAACAAATAAGTGTAATGATTATTTCTGATTAGCCAAATTATCTAATTTAAACACAACTACAGAAGATTTTATTATCAAAATATATTCGTAGTTAATTTTAAATTCCCCGTTATTAAACCTACGAAGGAATACTAAACAAACAAATGTTTGTGATCATAAATTCATCGAGTAGGCGCGCCGCCATCTTGCCTGGACTCTTGGACTTCATTAATGCACGTCAGGAGCCTGGCCTTCCGCGGCGATTTAACGGTTCTCCCGTTTATATTATATTTATTGTTATTACGCGTAAGATATAATAAGAAACCAGTGCCAGGAGAGAAACCTATCGAAGTCCTCACATATTGCGTTCAAATAGATTTCTTACAAGTTTATGAACAATACGCAGAATCATTGCAAGAAGAGCTTGTTTTTAAAAACAACGTAATAAAAAGTCAAATTCATTACCAAAATTACGCAAAAATCTAAGTCTGTGAAAAAAACTAGGGCACACTCAGCCATGCAGTCCGAAATACGTTTGAATGAATAAAATGCGCGTTTGCGAAAATTTGTGAATTAATATTACTTGCCAATAAAGCTGATAATCTGATATTCTAGGCATGGAATTTATTTCTCCGATTTATGAATGAACTACGTCGATGGTCAGCGATCGTATTTCACGCCTACGTCAGGCGTCTTGTTTCAGTATTCACTTGTTTTGTTCGTTTCCTCCGAAGACTCTATTGAAGGATTCACCACGTTCAATAACATTCCGTCACAAAACCATTCACCTTTTAAGTTTTATGTGAATTACGGGAAAATGTTTATGTTGGTATTGTTTTCAAAGAAACGTATGGTGACAAAATATCTAACCAATAAATTTACATCAGACAAGAAAAAGCGAAAGAAAAAGACTGAGAGAATGCGAAAGATGTGATAAAACAAATAATTAAAACTTGGCATGGACAATGTAACTCGCTTCGCGATCCTTAATACGTATCAGAAAGCGATCGATCTTACGTGTGAAGTCGCACCAAAAAGAGTTACAAATAGCAGCTTTCACCGGACGGAAAGCCTACCAATCAGGCTTACGAGATGACTGATCAAGTGAAGGGCTAGAGATGTCGGTAACAGGATCGACGAACTGCCAACGTGTCGTGATGTGCCTGCTAAAGAGCCAATGTCGCATCACTGTCTGGGTATTAAAATGTTAATTAGACTGGTTTGTGTAATTGTCTTGGGTGGCGAGTAAGAGATAGTGAAATGTAGATGAATGGTGGTTGGTATCACAGCATACTGTGCTGAGGTAATCTTGTAAATGCAAAGTAACAAAGTAGTAGATGGCGGATAAAATGGGAGGGAGAGAATTAGAGAAGAAACATCTATCGCGATTTTGACCTAAGAGTTTGTAATCTCTTGGAAATACAAGATTTTATCAAAGTGGAATGTTTCATAGCTAATGATTCCCGCTCCATTGAAGACTTTCAGAAACTGCATTGTAACAAATAAAGATCCAATCCAACGTTGCAAGTTTAAAAGAAAGGCCCACCTTTCTTTTAAACTTGCAACGTTGGATTGGAACTTAGGCTGCATACAATTTTGTCCTAGACGCTTTCACGAAGAAAACTAATTGATTAACAGCGTCTTTTTCCTTTTAAAATTAGTCATCTCCACTATCACTGCTCCAATTGTCCAAATTTGCCAGGTTGCCTAACAGCAAACAGCAATTACGACCGGAGGTGACTCCAAATAGGTTATCTGATAAGCTATGCCGTTAGTGTACACCTTTGACTGATAATGTCAAATGGTCTGAGGAGACTGAACTTATCGGAAACAAAGAAAACGGATAGTAAAAAGAAAATTTAGCAGTAGTACTTTATAGCTACGTTCTTTTGCCAAACATAATTCAAATAGCCTTCCCGAGAGTAAATTGACTAGAAACGACAAAGTAAAACAAGGTGTCATATTCTAAGAATGTAATAACACGGACTTTTTCCGTAAAGATGAAATTGATGACTGTCATAATCACCGGAAACCGATTAGCTGATGATCTAATTTAGGTACTAGTGTTTAAGTATCAAATGGCATTTTTATAAAATAAAATTACAAACGAATTATCTTCGATAACAGATACGATTGGTGATGCATAGTCGTTAATTATTATCAATTTAATCCTTAACAAAAATAGTTGAGCTACGTATTTGATTCAACTACAGGCTAAATAAATAAGTGGTTTCGATGTTTGTTCCATGCCGCAGTACATACAAACGGCCTTAAAGATCTAGTGTGGCCAAGACATGTATAAACAGGTGTTTTCTACACAAAAGGATGTGGGCTCTTGCTCTCGGGAGATCATCTGAGCAAACTGGATTCCGAAAACGATTGTCTTAACGAGTCTTCTAATGACGCTTTGGAATTGGAAACTATTTGGTTAACAAAATAGTTGATGCTTGAGACCACGTGAAATGCGGGTTATCATTGCCTGCCATTCTTATTCACAGATTTGTATCAACACACCTAATACCGGAGCACCAGTAAGTAATCAGTAGCCTACCTAGTAGTTTATGCCATCTAGTAGCTTATTGTGTACCTACTTACTGTTTTTTTTCTGCCTGTGCTGTACCTGTATTGTGTTGTGTACCAAATAAATAATTCTCTATATCTCTCTGTCTCTATCACCAGCAACCAGTATTTTGTAAGAATGCGCTTTAGAGGTCAAATAAGAAAAAAATCTAAAACATTCATGTGATGTCCAAGAACACAAATAGGTGTCATCTTTCAGTAATTCTTTGAGTTTGTTCAAACTCTTCTTTAGCATTATAAAATGATGCCCATAGATGTAGAGGGCATAAGATTATTGACATCTTGTTTACCGTTTTCTTCTATTATTGTGAGAAGCACTATTACAATCAGAATATGCAGTGACGTAGCAAAGTTTTATGTTGTCGATATCAAGAAAATGTGTGGAAGCTAGTGCCTTGAGTATTTGTGAGGTATTTCTAATGGTGGCAGCATACACCGGATGCCAGGTCGTAAAGATTATCAGCTGTTCTGCAATGACGCGATGGAATGAAGATTGAGGGTAGTTACCGACTCCGGTGTCGGATCTGCGCGTGCTGATCGTTTTACTCACATTGCTAATGAGATGATCTCAAGTGCTTGTGTCGGAGAGGAGTTATCTTACACACACTGACGAAGAGTTATGAATATCATGTGGTATATGATTCAAGTAACAGAAAAGCCCAACTGTAGTCGCCGAATTTCGTCATTCAATTGTAAAATCATACGTTTAGCTTGCTCGTAAGGACAATACCTTTTAGGAAATCAATGAACTAAAATGACTACACAAATCATTATTAAGCTTTTAAAAATTGTGCGTCAATAGACCAACATATTCATCTTTGTGGTACGAAACCTCTTAAAATTGCGGTTATATGAATGTATGAGCAATAGTTTTGTGGATTAATCTTTTGAAGGAAATGAGAGCTTTATTCGCGGCCGACTAACCATGATATTGCTCTATCACACTATTGGTGTGAAGGTTAAGAAAAACTGCAACTAAGGGTATTTCTGGACTAAAAGTCCAGAAATCCCCTTCTCAGGGGGAACACGCTCTAACCATGATATTGCTATATCACACTATTGGTGTGAAGGTTAAGGCGGATATCGCGGTCAAACCGTGAAAATGCCCATTTTTGACGTTCTAGATCTCTGAAACTGAAACTCTTAGATAATTTCGATTTATTGTATGGTGTAGAATAGTTATTCGCATTGACCGTAGCGGCCTCGCTTTTTGCAATTTTTCCTTATATATTTAAATAAAGCCAAAATTCCGAAACAAGTTTTTAATAAAACTCGCGCAGACACTATTTCAAGCTCCTGGATTGAACTACTCGGCAAAGCAAATGAAATGAAAAATATCTACAAATATCTCTTATATACTGCCATTGACCGTAGCGGCCCCGGAATTTAGAAATAAGTATGGGATATGTACAAAAAAAAATCAATTCAAAACCATAAAATTTCTAAAAACGTTCAGAATTAGCCGTTAATTTCTCCATACTACATTATTATTATTAGGTAAAAATTATACCAAAATAAACGTTAGTTCATAATCAATAAAATTGAATACTTTTTATCTACATAATTTATTATATTAATTTGAATAAACGTAATTTACAACTGCATAAAATGCGATGCGTTGGCCGCTCGAATTCAGACGCGCGCCAGCGCTCGTGGAAGTCGGACCTGTGTCGATTTTCTCCGCGCCAAAAAGATCGCGCATAACCGTGCGTGTACACGTGGAGTGTGACTGACTACCTAGTTTTGATGTTAGTAACTTTTTTATTCATGACAATCATTAACACCTGTACAGTGTACATACCTATTGGGGACAATTAAAAACTTATCTTTTCTTACCATTTATAATATTAGTGGGATGAGATGCAAAAGTTTAGATGTTTGGATGTTTGTGTAGTAAATACAAAATCAATTGTTACACCTAACTTCAGAGGGATGAAGATCCGTTGTGCGTACTGTGCCAAACAGTACAATCTGCAGTGCAATGAAGAACGTGTACTTGAATAGAATAGAACTTCATGGTGATGAGCTAAAATGAAAAGATATTTTGATAGGCCTCACAGCTCAGTCGGTACTAGCTCTCCCTTCCGTGCCGTGGGTCGTGGGTTCGATCCTCACCAAAAAAAAAAACAAACATAATTATTTTTTGTGTGGCAAACATAGACGTTTGTTCTATGAGTCGTCTAGAGGGCGCCGTGTAAAAATGTCAATGTATATATTTTTATTTGTACCTATTTATGAAAAATCATAGCCGCCATTTTTAACTTTTCTGTTTATAGACCGGTTGCTTTCAAAATCGATATCTGACCATCCTAGACTACTCGTTTCATAACTAAATGACAGAGAAAATTTAAATCTACATTTTTGATAACAGCTGTCAAATTCAACTTCAAACGGCCATATCTTGGAAACTGCTCATCCTAGACTACTCGTTTCAATACTAAATGACAGAGGCAATTAAAATCTACATTTTTGATGACAGCTGTCAAATTCAACTTCAAACGGCCATATCTTGGAAACTACTTATCCTAGACTACTCGTTTCATCACTAAATGACAGAGACAACTAAAATCTACATTTTTGATGACAGCTGTCAAATTCAACTTCAAACGGTCATATCTTGGAAACTACTTATCCTAGACTACTCGTTTCATCACTAAATGACAGAGACAACTAAAATCTAAATTTTTGATGACAGCTGTCAAATTCAACTTCAAACGGTCATATCTTGGAAACTACTTATCCTAGACTACTCGTTTCATCACTAAATGACAGAGACAACTAAAATCTAAATTTTTGATGACAGCTGTCAAATTCAACTTCAAACGGTCATATCTTGGAAACTACTTATCCTAGACTACTCGTTTCATCACTAAATGACAGAGACAACTAAAATCTAAATTTTTGATGACAGCTGTCAAATTCAACTTCAAACGGTCATATCTTGGAAACTACTTATCCTAGACTACTCGTTTCATCACTAAATGACAGAGACAACTAAAATCTACATTTTTGATGACAGCTGTCAAATTCAACTTCAAACGGCCATATCTTGGAAACTACTTATCCTAGACTACTCGTTTTATCACTAAATAACAGAGACAACTAAAATCTACATTTTTGATGACAGCTGTCAAATTCAACTTCAAACGGTCATATCTTGGAAACTACTTATCCTAGACTACTCGTTTCATCACTAAATGACAGAGACAACTAAAATCTACATTTTTGATCTCAGCTGTCAAATTCAACTTCAAACGGTCATATCTTGGAAACTACTTATCCTAGACTACTCGTTTCATCACTAAATGACAGAGACAACTAAAATCTACATTTTTGATGACAGCTGTCAAATTCAACTTCAAACGGTCATATCTTGGAAACTACTTATCCTAGACTACTCGTTTCATCACTAAATGACAGAGACAACTAAAATCTAAATTTTTGATGACAGCTGTCAAATTCAACTTCAAACGGTCATATTTTGGTAACTACTTATCCTAGACTACTCGTTTCATCACTAAATGACAGAGACAACTAAAATCTACATTTTTGATGACAGCTGTCAAATTCAACTTCAAACGGCCATATCTTGGAAACTACTTATCCTAGACTACTCGTTTCATCACTAAATGACAGAGACAACTAAAATCTACATTTTTTATGACAGCTGTCAAATTCAACTTCAAACGGTCATATTTTGGTAACTACTTATCATAGACTACTCGTTTCATCACTAAATGACAGAGACAACTAAAATCTACATTTTCGATGACAGCTGTCAAATTCAACTTCAAACGGCCATATCTTGGAAACTACTTATCCTAGACTACTCGTTTTATCACTAAATAACAAAGCCAACTAAAATCTACATTTTTGATGACAGCTGTCAAATTCAACTTCAAACGGTCATATCTTGGGAACTACTTATCCTAGACTACTCGTTTCATGACTAAATGAAAGAGACAATTTAAATCCACATATTTGATGACAGCTGTCAAAATTAACTTCAAACGGCATTCATATAAGATTCTTGATAATGGCTGAGGGTGACCCTCAGATATCGATTTTGAAAGCAATCGGTCCATAAACAAAAAAGTTAAAAATGATGGTCATGATTTTTCAAATTTGTCATTAGATTCTTGATAATGGCTGAGGGTGACCCTCAGATATCGATTTTGAAAGCATTCGGTCCATAAACAAAAAAGTTAAAAATGGCGGCCATGCTTTTTCTAATTTTACATAATATTCCTGATAATGGCTGAGGGGGGCCCTCAGATATAGATTTTGAAAGAAACCGGTTTATAAACAAAAAGTTCAAAATGGCGGCCATGATAAAGATGATAAAGTAACTCTGTTAATTTTATTTATTTAATATGTTAATTTTTTACTTTGTATTATACATTTATTCACAAAAAAAATTACGACTAAATACAGTATTTACAATATTTATAATATATACAAAATACACATGAAGCAGTTGAGCCACACCGTTGCAAACGATTTATAGATAGCTCAACTGATCCAAATCAGTACCAATCGGAAGCGTGCCCATGACACCTGCATTGCCGCGCTGAATAGCAATGCTGATACGCTAAATCGTTATGATTTTCTAAACAAATGGCAGTCCTAATAAAAAGCGCGGGCGACCGAGGAGGACTAAATTAATAGAGAGAGAATGAGAGATAAACATAATTTTCTTCTTTCTTGTTATCTAGATATTCTATTTTTAAAATAAGTCTGTACTTTATAATATTATGCGCGCGAGTTGACGACAAAAAAATAATAGGTTAAATTGGAAATTGCCAAATCACAAGTTTCACGCTCGCGAGTTGACGAATAACTCGGTCGTTTGAAGTTGATTTTGACATAATTACATAATGTGTGCAATGTACCTAATGTTGATCGGTGCTATAAGCTATCACCATGATACGATTCATCAAAATCTGTTCGGCGGTTTCAGCGTCAACTGTGCTCAAACGACAAACCGGCAGACATACAATAAATTAAAACAAGTAGCATTCATTTAATCTCCTTCAAATAATTTATCAAAAAATAAATCAATGTACAGATTTGTAAAAGTTTAGATAGAAATTATATCTAATAAAATAAATAAATATGAATATTCTTGAGCTTTACACACAACGCCCTCTAGTCCCAAACTAAGCAAAGCTTGCGATATGGGAACTAGATCTGATAGAATACTTATATACTTTTTTTTGTAAATACATACTTATAATACATAGATAGAAACACCCTAAATAGAAACACCCATCTAATCTAAACTATTATAAATCTTTAGGTGCATTGAAAATTTTTATAAATTTAATGGCTTTACTTACCTAACTTCCAAGTACCAAGACTAGTTAGTTAATGTATAAACTCGAGCGGAAAGCGGCTTCAATTCGTGCGTGGGCATTTTTTTTTTAGTTTGGCGGCTCAGAAACCGGAATTCGAGCGCGGCCAAACTGCGATAGCCCTCTTAAGAAAAACTGCAACTAACTTCTCAGGGGGAACACGCAGGGGAATTCTGGAGTAAGCCGTTGAGTTGAGGCTATTTCTTTTCTTTTTCTAATAAGTACATGCATCTCAATGCATTTATGTAAAGTACTCACGTTGAGAAGGCGGTGGCTCGGCCGCCGGGGCCGCGGACACTCCAGCGCCCTGCATGGCCCGCGACGGGAAACCACGGCGTCGCCTGCGCAAAACGCATTACATTTTAGCATATTACAACCAATACTACGACCCAAGAGAGAACAAAACAGTTGAAGGTCTATCAATACCTTTTCTACGACAATAAAGCAATAATAATGAGATTTCCATAAGAATGGAATTTGTGGTTACCTTATATATTTAGAGTCGTTTTTAATCAGACTGATTATATTACCTCCTATGACGGGATATAGGTAATGCCTACAAAATAACGGTGACGTCAGTCAAATAAAAATATAATAATAAATTAATTATTGATTAATAATTATGTAAGAGGAAGTCTATATGTTATGTATTAGGTACCTCCACAGTTTTACGTCATAATGATTAATTTTTCATATCAAGTAGGTGTGAAACGTATGTGTGCCGCATATGGTTCTACGTAGATCTGTGATAACGTCAACCACGCTACCGAGTAATGATTTGAAAAGAGATGAGTATCATTTTTAATCATAACTCATCAATGTAATGTAAGGTGATCATTGAATTTTGTCCAAAATTAAATAAACCGTCACAACTATAAATTAGAAAAGGAATCATTATTGATGAAAAACTTTTAGTTTGAAAATTCACCATTTTGCCTTCAAAACAAATGACAGCCGGATTGACTAAATACTATTTCAATTTATTCACTTGATACTGGCAAAATTGTTTGTCGAAATGGCGGGCATAGGCCAAAAAAAAAAGAAAAGAAGAAGAGGCTAGTTATAATCGAGTAGACTAGGTAGTTGCATTTTTATTTATTACGGAAATTAAGTGCTCTATTCCTTATCTCAGTCACGGTTGCTCAAACTCTCAAAAACAAGTGACAATTAAACAGAACAAAAGAAGTTGACACACAAGCGTCATGTTATCAGCGACGTTTCCTGTGTTAGCAATCAATGATCGAAATGAGGCTGAAAGTCTCCTTCGAGGTAATTTCCTCAGAATACTTTACTTTAGTTTTTAGTATTCATCAATATTCCACACCGCCATCTTAGTTCTAAACTAAGCAAGCTTTGCAACTATAGAACCAGAAAACCAGATTGCTGATAGAGTTATTTGTATCAAATAAATCAGGTAGGTATTTATTGTAAATTAATTAATTTTAATTATCTTTCTACTGTTTGATAACTAGGTATATGATGCGAATAAGTTGTGATTGAGGAAAATCTACCTAAATATTTTGTTTATGTTCATTCATGTTAAGTTATGTCAAGTTGAGGTAATTCGCTAGTTCATTTCTCATCATCAAAATAAGAACTATGAGCTGTATGCTCATTAATTAATCCAGTCTTCATTGATCTGAGTGAAGCTTTCACGTTGCTAGTGTCGAATATTTATGTAGAGTTTAGCCAAGGTTTTCTTTATTCTGAAACGATACTCAAGTAAAACTAAGTAAACTGTGCTTGATCATAGTTTTCAGTCGCCATTTTTATAAGGAAATCGCTTGAGTACAGATTTTGTTATGCTTTCGGAATATGAACATGAAACGAGTCTCGATTTATTGAATCGATTTATCTGAGCTTGGATCACTGCTTGAGCAATTACCTAATGAACGTACGGGCCTTGGATTTTTTTTTCTCGTTTCAAAATGACGGTCACCCTATTGTCAAAGTGTTGCGCGCGCGCCCTTATTCGTCATTAGCAGACAATGCGTGCTAATAACCTGCGGACTGGTATGCAAGTGACTGTTATAGAATACATAATAGTACCTACTACATAGTTATAAGAACTTGCAATGCTTACCTTATTGCGTACAGTTTAAAAGGTACTGTATGACTCAAAAGCTAAGGTTATTGTCACGTAAAATTATTTCATCCTTTTAGATATTTTCTTGTCCTAGAATCCCTACGTATTATGTTTTTTTCTTAGAAACAGATGGTTGTTACTCTTAATCCAGTAATTTTTTTTAAAGCTCTATGAAATTACATAATAGGTAGATTACTGTAACTGACTGGGCTAGTCTCAAAATCCCCTTTGAATTTTCCCCCGTATGGGGATTTTGAGACTTTTGCATCAAGATCCCTTTGATTTTGAAAATTTAGAATCAAGGGGATTTTGAGACAATAAGTCTTGAAGTCCCCTTTGGGCAAAATTACACGATACTTCACCTATCGTTTAATTTTGGCCAAAATTTTTGGGCATTTTGACGTTTTGACCTCAGGCTGCTAAATCAGTCGTTATAGCTTTTAAATATGAGCTTTTGAATCATAATGTTGTGTGTGAAACTGCAGATTATACTGTCTCTTGAAACGCCGCCATTTATCAAAGGCACAAGATAAGTAATAAATATTGTATTACTTTCCTAGTAAGGTGTAATCCTGGTAATCAAAGGTGCCGGGGCTTTTGTTTGCATTTGCAGAGCGTGCGAAAGTTGAAACACTGAAATGGAGATTTCAATACCCTGGATTCGTTTTCTATGTGTGATGAAGATACATTTAATTTTTATAACTATCGTGGTTTTTTTAGTATTGTTGACAATAAAAGAGTGCGTGAGAAGGCAGACCGGTACATCTGCCAATGCCATTTACTTGATCCGTTAGACAAAGATCTGTCGTGCGTACTGTACCTTTTTCAATTGTTTCCTTATCATTGATTGTATATACATAAGTACGGTACGGCTTCTAAAATCCTTGTAAATCCAGTAACTCATTACTCTTGCGTATACCTTCAATAAAACTAAAGTGGATATTGATCGTTTTATCAGGAACACAAGGTTCGTCCATTATCAACGACGTGATCGGATCGGACTGAACCTAACTTGATAAATAGTAATCTTAGGCTAATAATAGTTGGCATTGACCTAACAAGTAGGTATTTAATTAAAAATTTAAAAAACCTCCGAATCTTGGATCGATTTTCATCAAACATAGCTAAAAACACTCCCCACTAATTCACCTTTCAAACAAAAAAAAAACAAAATCAAAATCGGTTCATCCGTTCGGGAGCTTCGTTGCCTCAAACAAACACACACAGACACGTCCAACTTATAACACCAGGTCGTTTTTCGTCGGGGGTTAAAACATTATTTTATACATACGTGCACGGGGGTGATTCTAGACCGATAGACTTTTTGTCACGATATATATCTCCCAAAAATTTTCAAAACTCAATTAATAAGTTTATTGAGTTTTGAATTCTATCCATCAACAGAAATATCCATCTGGTTATCAAAACTTTAGGTCACTACACAATATTTATTCCAAAAGTGAATTTAAATTCAATAAAAGGGTAGGGTAAGGAGACAATGCAGTGGACTACCATTCATATTATTTTATCAAACCTATAGGTAGGTAATGTAGGTATGTAGAATAAGAATGATGTGTGTAAGACAATGCAAAACTATGCATTTTTACAACTGCAGAAATGTATATTTTTGAATTGTATTCTGTAATTTTCATACAATAAGCTTTACATTATTTTTTATAGATTGCATCACCTAGTAACAAAAATATTACCTTAAATTTTTGTACTTTCAAGGTATTTTGATAAGAATTATGTAAATCTTATTTAATTAAAAATGTCGTCGATCTAGTTATAATTAATAATAAAAATTATGTATGCAGGTAAGTATTTAGATAATTTATCAGGTAAATACATTAAATTTTTGGAAAATAAATAGTTATTGTTTGTATTTAATTAATAATATAACTTAGTGATAATTTTGAAGTATTTCTAGCTAAGATAAGTAGCTTTAGTTACGTTACCAGAGTTTTTATCGCCATAGTAGTAGATGTAGATACGTAGGTAAGTATTTAGTAATCGGTCGACATGAGATGTTATTGTGTAATCAAGAGCAAATCTTTTCTCATCCACTCGAGATAAGGGACCATTAAGATTATTCTTGTTGTTGATGATGAGATTGATAGTATTTATAAGTTTTGTAACTCCTATCTCGATATTCTCCACGTATCGAAATCTAGCTAGAAACTAGAAAATTAAAAAAAAACGAAGTATATCTTATAGGAAACTAATTAGGCTTTCTTTTTGTCGATTTATTTTTTGGTTCAAGAAGTTTGCCGACGGTTATTTTAATATTTTAAATTTATTATTATTAAATTAAAATTAAGTACCCACTTATGTTTACTTATGTGAAAAACATAATTGCGATGCGTGTTCTTATGACTATTATTTAAGATTAAGGTAGTATCTTCAGAAAATAATATTTATTGAGAAAATTTGAGGCATACCTGGGTAGTGGGTACCTAATACCTAAAAATTATTTAGGCTGAGCTGTGTTGCTAAATGTTATTTTTTTATTATTAGAAATTAAACTTTTAATATGTATAAAAAAATTGTGTATCTAAGGGCGGCTTTCACCAGAATCGCTAAACGCGTTTAACTATTAAATAGTATTTAGCGAGTTGTCAAGTCATATAGATACATCAGATTTAAATCTGTTTAGCTGTTAAACACGTTTAGTGATTCTAGTGCAAGCCACTCTAAGTATTATAGATTATGTAAGCATTTTAGTAATATTTTTTGAGATAAGAAATTTACAAAAATCGTAAAAGTATAGATTTATCTATCACGGAAAAAACAAGAAAATATTTATAGATTTCCAATATCACTGTTACCACAGCGGCGGCCACAAAGACTGGACGGGCGTAACGTTTAAAATGTTAAAAAATAAGACAAAAATAAATGCTTCTAAATAAAAAACTGCTTCGACATAATACAAGTACAAATAAGCTTTTACGTACAAAATATTCAAAGAAAATATATAAAAAAATATTCGCGCAAAAAAAATATTTCAAGGCTTTTTTTATCTAGGTCATAATGTAATGAGGGTAACTTGGAATTTTTCTTATTTCGTGATCTAGGTACTTATAAATTATTTAATAATTTATTTAACACGTCTAGGTAAGTTTTGTGGCGTTTGTTCGATAGAATGGTGAATGGACGGACGGGCGACACGGTCAACCTGATTTTAGGACTAGACAAGGCAGTCGAAACAAAAGGACGTCGCCCTCAAATTGCAAAAAGATTAAAGTTAGCATACTAATCTTATCAAAACTCACCCAATTGTGGATTATTTACACTATCAGCCGAAGCCCGAAAAATTATTGTCCACAGTCTCAGTCACGAAAGCACAATCACAGATTTTCTTTCAAAATTTCACTGATCTATAGTCACTGTCTTTAATTCGCGTGTAGCGTATCGCATCTCGAGCGAACGACAACCTCGCGCTGCGAGATGTCGTCTCGTTGTGGTGATGAGAGTACGCACTGTCGCTCTGCTCTCGGGGGAGCAAGATACGGCTCGCGATTGGTCGAGAGCGGCCGACGGGCGCGCGGGGAGAGGGAGAGCGCGCATCTCGCGCGGGACGAGAACGAGCGGGACAGGTAGCGCCGGTTGTTGCGTTGCTACAGATTGTCCGATGCGAGCTCAGGTGGATTGAGAGCTATGATAGTATGGAGATGCCGTGTTTGTTGGTTCCGTATGTTATTGATTTTCTAAGCATAAGCATGTAAAAGCACTTTTTGTTCCATATTTATGTAACCTTACACCTTATTTTCTAAAAGAACGTAAAGCAAAGCAACTGCATTCGTTTGCGTCATTACATACCTGCATTAGACACGTAATACAATAAGCGACGATTTGCTAATTGTATGATAATGATATTGAGTTAATTTTTCGATAGCGTTCCGAGAACTCTATCGCATTGCTCAAGATTTTTTTATGATTATGTAGGAACTTGTTCGTTTTGATAGGTATCGATTTCTAGGAATTAAAAGAAATTATTGCTTGTTTCTGTCCGTTTCATAAGGGAAATCAGGAAGAGGTGATAGGGATTGTTATTATGTGATAATGATAAGCCTCATCTAGCGATGGAAATAGATAGTGCAGGTGTCATGCCTGTGGTTGGGATATACTCGTATAGCACGTGACACGTGCGTGATGCAGTACCTACTTGTAGTAAAATCTGTATTAAGGTACTTTTTAAGGCACTTTTTGTACCTACCTGCATTAAAAAGGTACCTACTACCTACCTACTTAGTATTGTGTACTTACCTGTAGGTAGTACAAGTAGGTAACTTAATGCCTAGAACAACAATAAAATTATGCGTGACTTGTGAATATTATAATCAGTTGCAAGTTTACATTAATTTTAAGTAGGTATTTACTATTTACATAAATACGAGTGTTTTAAATAGGTTTATTTTATTTTGTAAATTAAAACCTATCACATGACGGGTTATAAATACCTAATTATAATTATTTATTAATTAGTAGGGGTTTTCAATTACTTTTATTTGCATATGAAAATAATAAAAGTACCATAAAGTATTCTAAGCAACTTAAAAGAGAAGATAGCTCATAGATATAAATAGCTACATCACCTAGAAAATACCGAGATAATAGAAGTTGGTAGGTCGGTAGGTACTTAAATAATTATCTTCTCCACACAAGTGTACCGTGTAAGTAAAAATAAAACCTAATGATGATTAATAACAGTTTACAATCTGAAATACCTATTACGGCTTTACCTCGGATCACGTTGAAAAATAATTAAATTTTATCTTTATTAAAGAATAAAATGTTTCCGATAATAGGAATAACTACGCTCTTATCAGGGAGAATATTCTTGCGTTCTTGGTTTTATCTCACCTGTAATATTAATCTCCAATGCTAAATTATTTAGCCAGTGACTTAGGTACATCTATTTAAGTGTTTACTTAATAGTCTTCTTCTTCTTCTTACGTGTCAATGGTGACAACAAACACTAGACGAAGTTCGAATAGAACTTCGCCACTTTTACCCCTTCGTCTGTGGCGTCCAAAATATCATCCCTTGTGCAGGTGCCAAGGTCTACTTAATAGTGCCAAGTACCTGGCTTAACATTCAATTTTGTTTTGTATGCTAATCTGGATTTTCAACCAGGAATGGTTGTGTGTAATTTATTCATATTTTTTAATACGTTACAACGATTCTTATAAGACTTTTCATCTATCAACAACGGTTTATTAACCCCTAAAATCTACCTTTAATGATATACCTAAAGATATAATAAAGGTATAATAGTTCTATCTACTTACAACAAAGTGACTTCAACATAGTGAAACATTGCTGTTTAGGTACCTGATAAGGAAGGTAGAAGTAATACAATCTCACATAATTTTGTATAAAAATATGATAGATTATAGGTTTAATATGCAAATTTTATAAATGCAATTTTCAAGCTGTAATCTTGAAGGAAGATGTTTGCACTGCAGTGAAACAGGGGCGTGAAAAATTAAAACCTTGATTATTTCCACGCTATGTGTTCTAGCCCGCATATTATAGGTACAATCTCCACCTAGGTAGTATAATCTAAACGTCCATATTGACTTCCTGTATGCAAATACCGAGAAGATACAAACCATTGACAGATCGGAGGGCGCTGTGTTTGTACAGACTGTGCGTGACCGATTGCTGAGGTCACTCAGAGAGGGACCGTTGTGATGATAAGTTTGTTTGAGTTTGGGGAAAGAGGTGAGGCTTGAAATTTGTTAGTTATAGAAAAAAAATTAAGGATAGTGTAAAAGGTGTGGTACTAATAAAAATAAATGCCAGTTGAAGCCACAATGTCCACAACAGTTTTGGTCCAAATTACAATCAATTAAGAAATAATGCCTTTAATAAGACTTAAAATCTAGCTCAAGAATGCCAAGATTATAATTAAGAAGGATGAAGGAAGGAGTAAAAGGAATATGGATAAGATGGTGATGAATTTTGTACAAAACTATCATAAATGCTTAGATAAAATCTTGCTATGATTAATAATAGAAAAGTAATACAGTTAATTTGACAGGCATCACAGCTTAGTCGGTATATCTCTGCCTTCCGTGCTGTGGGTCGTGAGTTCGATCCTCACTGAAAACAAAGATTTGTATGATGTCAAACATATACCTACCTATGTTTGTTCTGTATCTGGATGTTACTAAGTATGCATTATAAGTATGTATTTACAAAAAAATATTTTACAATAAGTATTGTATCAGCAATCTAGTTTCCATAGAACCAGTTTTGCTTTGTTTAGGACAGAGGGCGTTGTGTGAAATGTCCATGATATTTATTATTAGTTATCTAAAGTTATAGAAGACATGGAAGGTCGCTTGGTATTAGTACCTAATTAAGATTATTTAAACAAAGACTGTTATCTACGCCTTAATATTAATCGATATCTTCAGACGATCTCAAAGCGAATAAACTTAATAAACATGTTTTTGAGAAACTCAAGGTATCACTAATCGTAAGAAAATTTATATTATCTTTTAGTGCTAAGAAGGACGTATTGTTTATCGGCGCGACACAAAAAGATGTGTTGTAGACTGAGTCGGATCAGACTATAATAAAATAAATTATACATGGACAGTACATATTATTTTATAACTTGTTTATTATTTTCAATGTTAATTATGTTTTTCTTTCTATAATATCATCTATAATATTAAAAAATATAATATAAGTTATATTAGAAGTACCTATGATTTACTGGGCAAATAAGTCAAAGAACGTGAAAAAAAAATAAAAGCCCATTCCATAGTAAATTAGCGCAGTGTACTTATATTGCTTACAAAAAAAATCTACAATTGAGGTAATTTTTGTGTTCCGAATTCCGATCCAGTTTTTGATTTAGCATATTTCAAGCTTAAACGGATACATTTCTAAGTTATAAAAGAATAGAATTCACGATCACGACTCCTTGTTTCCGGGGCCTCAGATTTTGTTGTTTTATTTATTATTTTTACAAAATATAAAACAAAAATCCCACTATATTTTCTAAATGATCTTTATGATTTTATTGAATAAAGAATCATGACTATGGCTACTACTACTAAGACTATGACTACTATGTCTATGACTATGACTACTATGACTATGACTACTATGGCTATGACTACTATGACTATGGCTACTATGACTATGACTATGGCTACTATGACTATGACTATGACTACTATGACTCTAAAAATTAATATCGAATACCAACGCCCTTTCTACGTCCCTGTAAGTAACGGTTGAGATAATGGCGGTAAGGTGTGCGCTTGTAGGAAACTACAATAATTATCTGATAATACAGTCGATTGAGTCAACACAGGATACATAGAATGGAATGTTATCATCTATCATTTTAGATTTAGTTACACAAATATCATTTGGTAGACAAAAAAAGTTGGTTTACTTTTCGGACTTTCAATAAAAATAACTCTATGTTCTTTTCTTATTTTGTATCATTTATATAATTTTACGTAGGTACGTAAGTTCTTTTATTCAGTTTAGAAGGATTTTGGGGAGACCTTTGCCTAGTGAAGTTTAACGTGTTAGAAACAAAAAGTATTGAAAAATAAAGACATTGCGCTTTTACCATATTTCATGGTCTAAAGTGACCATGCTGTCATAATGACGTAGTATCAATATTGAGTTTCTAACTATGCCAAATGCAAAATTATCCTCTTACGAGCTTAATTTTATCAGTGCCAAGTACCTACTAGGTAGGTATAGGTGCTTTCTACTGACTATTGTCAAGGAAAATTGGCTGGATATGTAATTTGACGAACTATGGATTTATGAATAACCTTGATAGTTGGGTTTACGCAATGAATACGTCATCTTTCCCTCGCCCCATATTAACATGGGTCAGTTACAAACCCAATTTTAATCAGTAAAGTTCGCGTCATAGAGGCGCATAATGGTAGTGCTAAAAATCCATTGTAATTTTTTACAGGGGGTTTTTTCCTCTTTATGGGTTTATTTTAGTCAAATTCCGACTTACAAAGATTAAACCGCTATTCCAGAGACACTCACACAGACAAAAATAAAGGAAAGAACGTAAGTAGGTCCATAATCAACCTAGTACCTATTTACCTATGTAGTTAAGTATTAAGGTATTTCTTCTCAAATAAAGCATTTCGTTACCTAGCTACCCAAAAAAAATATTTAAACGAAAAGTCGAATTGGCTAATTTTTGTAAATTACGGAACCCAAAAAAAAACGCGAGCTGGCAACGTAGCTTTTGTGAAATGCTCAAAAATGGATGGATCGAGCGAGTGAGATGCAATCAAGCATACATTTTTTGACAGATTTTGAATTTGTATCACGTTTTTTGAGCATACGCCGTATCTACTCATCTCTTGAACTCCTAATTTCCATAGACAAACATGTTTTAGTAATTTTCCCGCCAAATTGCGGAAACACGCGAATTCATTCACAAACCGGCGCAAGTTTACAAACATGGCGGACGACGGAAAAAATAGACATAGGTGTACAGACGGGATGTCAAGCAGTTAGTTTACAAAACATTGACTAGGGTGGCTGCGGGGGCTCATAGCGAGTACCTAGATCTAGGACAGACTATGTACTAGCTTAATAATTTATTGGACATATTGCACAACGCCATCTAGTCTCAAAATAAAAACCTTATAAGGGAACCAAAGAAAGAAAAGATTAACCTATAAAAATTACACCACTGACGAAAAAAAGGATTCCCAAATACTGCTCCATACAAAATATAATTTTCGTTAACCTTGTAGTAGTAGGTAGGACCTATGCGTAAGTGCACACTAAGTAGACACAAAAAAAAACATACAACCGAATTGAGAACCTTCTCCTTTTTTAGAAGTAGGTAGGTACCTACTTAGGTTAAAAAGGCACATACAAAAAAAACTGGGCAGTAGTTTCCTGCCCGTTCTTCTGGAACTGGCACCTATATTATACAATAGGTAATGTGAAAAACTGCCCCTGCCCCCGTATTCCAATCTTTTGCTGTCACGTTATATTTCACTGCCCAGTGTAATTTCTTCAGGTCACGTGGTACAATTTTGTAACACGTGATCATTCTTTTCAGACACTTGACAGCAAAATATGCGCGAAAACAAATTAAATGACATCATAATGTCACTATTTAGTCACAGAATAACTATGAGTTAGTATGAACTGACCATGATTTAAAACTTTGCAGTTCAACTGAGATTAGAATACCCGCTGTCGCGTTGTCGCGATATGTCGTCTAAAATGTGTAATGCCTAGGCCAGTAACACCTACGCTCATTAAATGCATGTATTTTCATAACAGAATCCGTGCAAGTTAATCAATCGTTGTCGCGACGCGAGCAGTTACTGCGTAATTGCACGATGTTACGTTGTTTTTCAATACTGTTAGCTGGGGTGACCACACTTCAATACTTATTATATTCATGGACATTCAATATATATATATATATTCATGGACATTTCACACGACGCCCTCTAGTCCCAAACTAAGCAAAGCTTGTAATATGGTAACTAGATGCTGATACAATACTTATATACTTTTTTTTTTGTAAATACATACTTATAACACATAGTCACACCCAGACATAGAACAAACATCTATGTATGGCACACACAAATGTTTGTTCTTGGTGGGGATCGAACCCACGACCCACAGCACGGAAGGCAGAGCTATACCGACTGAGCTGTGACGCCTGTCGAAATTCTAGATAAAGTTGCTTCTTGGTGAAGATAATGGTATTGTAGCTATGCCCATTGAAATAGCGCGGAAACAGGTGGACTGATCTTGGTTATTGTGGCAATGTTCCTTTCAGGGAAAGCAAAATAGAAAAATACAACGCAGCAGATAGATACCATTGAATTCAATTGACCATTTTATTTCTTCTTCTTCTTATTAATTTTACAAACAAGTGTCACAGATAACAAAAAACAGATAAGAGCCATGAAATTGTGAACACAGATTATAAAAACTAAACGTGGATAAGGCGTCGCTTACAGGTATCGCATCTTTAATTACTTTTTGCTTATCTTTGCTGTCCTGGGCAAAGCCCTTTCATCATCTTCCAATCTCCTCGATCCTTAGCTCACTCCGCCCATTCCCGGTCAAAGAAGTCCAGGAAAAGGTGTCTCATCTTTAATAATATTTTGAAATGAAAATGTCACCACTTTGACGACAGTCTTTGACGACAGTTTGTCGTCAAGCAAGGCAAATAATTTGTTAATTAATTGAAGTTATACAAAATACAATCGGAGTTTCGTCAAGGCCAATAGGTGTCTCCAACTGTCATCTGACTGTCCTGTTGTGAGATGGTTTACTAAATGGTGTTTAAATCAATCTCAGGGGCATGCACTTGTGGCACAGTACATAATTAGGTTTTTATAAAAGAAAAATACAGTTTTTTCGAACAAGCTGTTTCAACACGATGAAATAGGTACGGGCCAAAAATCGTAATAGCCATGAGTAGGTAGGTCCTGAGAAAGAGCAAACGTATGGTTACCACTCAGCGGTAACTGACACTGGCCGGTAGAAATGTCTCGCGCTAATAGCGATGCCAAGAAAAAAGTTAAGATTCTATTTCGCGCCAACGCTTCCGCCATTTTTGCTTGCGTGATGAAAATGATGTATTGGTCAAATGACTTTCTTTTACTTTCGTTTTTCAGAACTGAAGATGTTTCATCCGTGTTGTTGTGTTCCTTATTATTGTAGGATCATGTTACACGCTAACTCATGTTTTAAATTACGGTTCTTGCACATTAGGGGCTGGTTTTTCAGAGGTGTAAGAGCGACGAAGTGAAAAAAATGATCAAAAAAGTTTCATTGCAAAACCTTTATCAAATCCTATCCTATCCTACTAATATAAATGCGAAAGTTTAGATGTTTGGATGTTTAGATGTTTGGATGTTTGAGTTTTAATCACGTCTAAACTACTGAACCAACTTGGATGAAACTTGGCATATATATAGTTCGTAACCTGGATTGACACATAGGCTACTTTTTATCTCGAATAATTAACAGGATCTACAGGATAAAATGAACGAAAAGGATTAGCAGCGCCAATTGGCAAGAAGATTTCATTGTCATGTCAAGTCACGTCAGCTTGACAGGGCGTAGTACTACCTCTTTGGTCTAACAACTAGCGTTTGACATTCCAGTAGGTACGAGTTCGGTGTAATGAGGTGTAATGTCAAGTTTCTCAAAGTTTCCGCTCGGTACACGCACAGATAATATAATGTAGGTACACGTAAACTGTAGACGCGTACGAAGTCGCGGATAACTGCTAGTAATCTTATAAAAAACACATTGCCCGATATGCGAGTAAGTATTAAAAACGGTGTTAACGCAAACAGGATTGGAAGGGCTCATATCCAAACTATTTACTCGTATTTGAGATAGAATCCTGCGCGCGGGCATCGGTATCGTGTTTAGTTAGACACATTGTTTGTTGAGATATCAGTTCCTCTGGCTTGAATCAATATTGTCAGGCGGAGCATTGACCTTTTATGATCTCAATAACTTATAGTCAACGGATCTTTGACCCTCTGAAGTATCTGCGCAGAACCTATTTTTGGTTGAATTGGAGGAAGCGAATTTTTCCGCACAACAGTAGGTACCTAACTTCAGAGGGATAAAGATCCGTTGTGCTTACTGTAGGTACTTAGGTGTCAGGCCCGTCAGCATCTTTGATACTTACCTAGGTAGATCCAGGATTTCTGTTTGGGAGGGCTTGACCCAGCTATCTCTGAAATCCTGATTCACCTTGGGTAGAGCTTTTGGGGGATCAATTTTGATGACTCTTTTATAAGGCCTATCTGAAAGTAATTTCTTTAGATAAGGTAAGAACATAAAAAAATGCAACCAAATTGAAAACCTCCTTGTTTTTTGAAGTCGGTTTAGAACTAAAAATTATTATTGTAATGTTTAATGTTTCTATCTACTCAAACAAACTTTGTCGTTTATTGTGATTAAATGCTCCAAAATTAATATTTTTTACTCAAACAATTTAAAAGTCTGATTACGTATCATGCATTACTAATTCAAAATAAGTACTAGGTACCTAAATATCGTCGGCATTGAACGAGATTAAATATGAGAGATGTGTCCATCTGTTCAAACATTCATGATAAAGAAAACAAACAAAGACAAGACGCAATTTAACTTTTTCAATATTCAAAATAATACAGGGTCGTGGGCACTTTCGGGCTACTTTTCACCCATGCCCTTGGAACGCCTGAGAGAAGATGGAGTAGGTTTGCCCAGCATCTATACCACGAGTCGCGATCCCTTTATTCATAGTGAAGACATGGTCAATACGCAGTCGCGACTATTAGTAGCAGTTTTTAACAACCCACATTCGACCACCAGTAGGGAGGTGATTCTCGACCGATAGACTTTTTGTTACGATAGATATCTCCCAAAAACTGTCAAAACTCGATACATTTTTTATAGTTTTTGGGAGATACATCTATCGTAATAAAAAAACCTATTGGTTTAGAATCACTCGGTACGGGCCCGGTGTACCTACCTATGTTACGGGGACGAAGTCGCGGGTAACTGCTAGTGGTAGATATAACTACTTATTTAAACAAATTGCACACAGTTTGTTCACTTGCCTGGCGTTCAGAACACCTATTGAGAGAAAATCGTTAGGGTAACGACCTATACACACTATTTACTGGTGGTAGACAAGCTGGGGTGGCGTGTAAGTATTATATATTATGGTTTAAAATAAATCTTAGAGGTCTAGGTTTGGTACAAGGTGGTACAAGCAACACCAAAAGTGCATGATAACCATTTAGTTAAGTTTCACACTTTATTGTGAATGAAAACTAGTGGCTAGGTATTATTCAACAAAAATAGGTATAAATTCGGAAAAAAATATGATCCTCACTTATCTACCTACAAGTTACAATACAACAAATAATTATGATTTCTTTAGGAAGTATATAAATAATTGTTTTTAGTGTTCCGGTCCAGTTTTGGAAAAACGGAACACTATGGTCTCACTCCGGTGTTCGTCTGTCCGTATGTCTGTTTATCACATCCAGAGCTAAACCGTAGAAGCTAGAGCGTTTGGTTGCCCTGAACACATTACCCTCCCTTTCCATCGCTCAGTCGGATAAAAACTCACGACAGCAACCGGCGGATATGAACCAATCATTTACGCAGAAACCGAAATATTTCCAAACAAAAAATAAGATAGTTGCAAAGATAAACAGAATTCAGATAAGTATGAATTATGATGAAATGCCAAAATAATTGTAAATATTGTAATCTTTATTCTGAATTGCAGTTAATGCTTCATAGTTTTGCATATATTTGCTTATTAAACTTAGCTAGTAGAGAATTAGAGAAACTAGATGTGTCTTGTGAAGATGCAATAACTTCAGACCTATTCTTTAAAACGTTCGACAACGTCTATAAAGCGAGTTTTTTCAACAATTTATTGAAACTACCCGCCTGTCCCCGAAACTCATAAAATAAGTGCCAAGAATAAAAGTGAAAACCGCGCAGCAATAATATTGACAGGCGTCATAGCTCAGTCGGTATAGCTCTGCCTTCTATGCTTTGGGTCGTAGGTTCCATCCCCATCAAAAACCAACATTTTGTGCGTGACAAACATAATATTTGTTCTATGTCCGGGTGTAACTATGTATTTTAAATGTATAATGTATTTAAGAAAAAAGTATATAAGTATTCCATCAGGAATCTAGTTCCCATATCACAAGCTTTGCTTAGTTTGGGATTAGAGGACGTTGTGAAAAATGTCCATGTTTTTTTTTTAATTTGTTTATATTGTGCCGTGGTCAATTATGGTCCATGAAGTTTAGAGCACTTTCTTCCCAAGTTATGCGAGTTCCACTCAAACAATATCTATGTGGTGCTCACACCCCGTTAAGTAGTAGCAAGGTCTACGCATTAGCAGTTAATTAAAACATTTTTGAACTCATCTCGACGGGTTGCGAAATATGTCATGTATGACCTGTTTACTGATTTCGTATGGTATTTATAATATATGGTTGGCTAATATTTACATTAGAAATAAATAGTTTTTAGGTAATAAATATATTCTTAGCAACGGTCTGCAGAGTAACTACCTACAGTATTTAGCCGTAATTTTTTTTTTAATTATTACTTAAGTCAGTTTTTATAGTTGTATGTAATCATAATTTTCTGATACTTTACAATAGATCCTGAACACGTAGAGTTGATAAATACTTTTCATCTTATTTTTTTTACAAATATTACGTCAGTTAGTAGGTACGAAGGTATAAGATACCTAAATGTTTTCGTAGCGTATTTTACCATTCGCCACACATCTACATTTTGCCTAGCGGCATTATCTATTCATATTTGTGGTCGCTCACTCACCCATTCACCGAAACACCTTGAAATGTGTCAAATCGGCGCGTGCGCAGCGCACACGAGTGAATTAGTAACAGAAAGCGAGCTTCGTAGCACCTGCTACGGCGCCGGCGCGGCGTAGCGGAGGATGCGAGTGATAGTATGTTTGACAGGTTTTGAATGCTACGATTCGTAGCATTACTAGCGAGGATACATTGCGTTAAACACTATGTCAATAAAGTAATAATAACTTATTAAAATATTTATTCACAAAGAAAATTATGACTAATAAAGTATTTACAATATTTATAATATGTACAAAATACACATGAAGCAGTTGAGCTATCTACTTATTAAAAACAATTAGGTAGGTCAAATAAAAAAATTGAAGTATGACTAGCTACTTCCAATTCAATAATACTACCATTCTTAGATAGATAGAAAACTCTTTATTGATTACTTACATACTAAACACAGGTTTTACAAACATAAAAAAATAACATAAAATAAAAAGTATATAGGTAATACACTGGGCGGCCTTATCGCTAATAGTGATCTCTACCAGGCAACCTTTAGCTTCTAGCAATAAGTGAATAGGGTTTGTGAGAGCTATTGGTCAACCCAGCTGTTGAAACTACCTTAACGAAAGCATTTATTGATCAATTAAGACAACGCACTATTACGCAGCTAGCAAAAACTCGGCATTTTCGTAAAGTTCACCTGTAGATCGATATTTTATTTTATTTATTTTATTTTAGTAATTTTAGGAAAACTAACAGCTAGGTAACACGGTAGAACAACAAACATAACACAGGAATCAAGAAGATTCAAGCGAGCTGATGGCCAATTAAAAGTTTCCACAGATATCTATCTATCTATCTATTTTGAATTTAGACAAAGAAAAACAGCAAGTAGACGACAAGAGATACTGAATAAAATAAAATATAAAAGTTTCAATGACATCACAAGCATTATTTCTGTTGGCACATTCCTCGTGTGCGTATGCGAAAGCGGGCGGATACTTGCGCGTACGAATCTGGCCACGCATGCGTAATGACAATCTTTTCACTAGAGGAATTTTGGGCAGACATCTTTTGGTAGACCACTCCTTCCATGCTCCTTCCTTCTCGGAAATGTTATACAGCTTTTCTCTAGAGGAATTTGATGGAACGTATACTTATAGTACGCATTAATTTATTATCTATGGTGTAGGGTTTTATTTTGTCTATGCCTATCTGTCACTCTTCAGGATTCTACACACCAAACCCGCCGACCCGCCGACACAGCCCGGCGGCTTGGTGTCGGCGACCCAAACCCGCCAACCCGCCAACATGTGTCATGGGGCTGTGTCGGTGAGTTAGTCGGCGGCAAGAAATCAGTACAACTTTTTTAGTTAGTGATCTATCTATCGTCACTATCGCTGGAGTGTCGGCGGGCAACTGAGCGTGCGCGTACGCAAGTCGCCGGCCATGCCGCCGACTTGCACGCGCGGGTACGAGTCGCCGACATGATTCTTGAAACAAAGTCGCCGACACCAAGCCGCCGGGCTGTGTCGGCGGGTCGGCGGGTTTGGTGTGTAGACTCCTTAACTCTTGTCAAAACAATTCCTCATGATATGAGCACGTTATTTTCCTTATAAAATCGTATTTATTCTAATCCAATGTTATTTTATGTAACAGTATAGAAAAGTTGTTTTTCTATACATTATAGGCAAACGTGACCACAATCTCACCTGATGTTAAGTGACGATGCGGTCGATGATGTAGATAAGTAATTTGCCTAGAAAATGCCTATTCACTCTCCTCTTAAAAACATCTAAATTGTAAGTGATCGGAAGAACAGATGCCGGCAAAGAGTTCCACTGTTTGGAGGTCTTCATGATAATTAATGTGTACTAGGTAGGCACAGGTACTGCAGTACCAATGATCTTCCTTGGTACAGTCGGCTACACATCAACCTATCCACTGTTTGATCTTTGAACTACATATTATAATTTGAATATTGCGAACACAGAACAGCAGGGGTATGCCAATCAAAGTTGAACTGCAAAGTTGAACTGCAAAGTTTTAAATCATGGTCAGTTCATACTAACTCATAGTTATTCTGTGACTAAATAGTGACATTATGATGGTCATTTGATGTGTTTTCGCGCATATTTTGCTGTCAAGTGTCTAAAAAGAATCATCAAGTGTCTAATCAAGTGTCTAAAAGAATCAAGTGTCTAAAAAGTCTAAAGAATCAAGTGTCTAAAAAGAAGATCACGTGGTGCAAAATTGTACCACGTGACCTGAAGAAATTACACTGGGCAGTGAAATATACCTTGACAGCAAAAGATTGGCATACGGGGGCAGAGACTTTGTTCTGTGGTTGCGAATCAGGGATCGCAATAGGTGTAGGCGCGTGGCGCGCAAGCAGCGAGTCTCACATAAAAACATATCGTCCCTCTCGCATGATTCGCAACATTCAAATTATAATCGTTCAAAGTTCCAACCGTTGCCGCGTTGGCGTTGATGGGTTAATGTGTAGCCGACGGTACAAACCTTATATAGCATTAGATAATTATCTAATTACGTAAGCACATTAACATGCTTCTCTGACACAGGCCCATTGACAATTACCTAAGTAATTCACTTTCACATAGCTAGTAGCTCTTCTAGATCTTAAATTATGCAATGTTAGCTCATTACCAGTAGAAAATTCATTGATGCAACCGGAATTCGAACCCAAGGTCTTCCAGTTCCGATTCCAATACGGTTTTTTCTCGTTCGTCGGATGTGTCCGATAGAATTCGTGGTTAATAGGGCTTCGTGGTACATCGATGCGTCTCCATTGGACTCCATTGGTCGGTAGCATCATGAGAGCATTAGGTTATGGTGAACTGTCATAAAAACATTTTGCAATTTAGAAGACAAAAAGTATCCAAAAAAATTAGCTGGCTGAAATAGCAGTGGGCCGGTCATGTTTGCCGTAGAACGTAGTACGTTCATAAAAAATGCACACAGGACAAAACACTATCGAAGCCAAATCCGATTAGGGAAAAAAACCTACCGATGAAAAATGGGGTTGGTATTGCCTAACCCCGATCCGGCCTCCCCCCGATGTAGATTACCAAATAGTATGTATGCGCTAAATCAATGTCAGTACTGTGGCGAAAAAAAGTGAAAATGACTTTATTGTAAAGTTCTTTTATTTTAGCTTATTTCATATTCATCCAAATAAACTGTACCTACTTAACTACTTTTTTAACCGGCTTCTAAAAAGGAGGAGGTTCTTAATTCGGTTGTATGTTTTTTTAATGTTTGGTACCTCAGAACTCCGTCCGATCGATTCCGTCGATTTAATAAACCGATTTTAAAAATTCATTTTTTATCTGAAAGGATGTACTTCCAAGGTTAGTCCCATTTAATTTTCATCAGGTTCGGTAGTTTGACTTATAACTAAGAATACTTAACTGAAAAAAATATGCAATCCACGTGCACGAAATTGCGTATTTTGCTTTTCTGTGACTTTTTATTTTTAGTGGTGTTTACGGTCACTAGAACATTTCCAAAGAACCGCCGTCATCATCATTATCATCATCTGATGAAGCCGTTGGTGGTTCAAATAATACTCCAACTTTGATTCATGCCATAATGTGTATTAGTACCACAAACTTAGCTAGATGTCGCCACAGGCAAAATTTGAACGCGCTATCGATGCGTTTTGAGGTATGGTGCAGCACAGGGCAGTTGCAATGAATAAATTAGCACTTTTGTCTGCTGTTGTACCGTTCACTGATGGCGTAGTAACTATTTGGTAATCTACATCGGGGGGAGGCCGGACCGGGGTCAGGCAATACCAACCCGAAAAATGCGTTCGAGGCACACATCTAACAAACCACTGGTTGAGAAATGAGAAGAGCCGAAGACGAGCCTCAGTTTCGCGTCTTGGGAGAGACCTACATCCAGCACTGGATTGATTTTTTTTTTAATAAACCTTTACTGTCCCACTGCTGGGCAAAAGTCTCCCCCCTCGTCTTCCACTATCCGCGATCCTTGGCTAGTTCCGCCCATTTCCACTCGAAGGAGTCCAAATCGTCATGCCAGCGCTTCCTGGACTGATATAGGTTGATAATGATTATGATCTAGAAAGAACGTGTGAATCCTACTTCGAAATATTTCAAGTTTCATCCAAATCGGACCAGTTTTTGCGTGAAAGAGTAACAAACATCCATACATACAAACTTTCGCGTTTAGTAGGATAATTCCGGCAGCCATACACCGTTCTAATCTAATTCCGCCTTCAAACTTTTAATCGCCATCAGTCCCTGGGTAAGCGTAATCTAGCTGAAAAACCAGTCCTTCAGTAGCCGTATTTGATAGCATTTACTGAAGCCTTAATTTATCGACCGTTGTCGACTTG
Source organism: Gandaritis pyraliata (assembly GCA_947859175.1). Lineage (NCBI taxonomy): Eukaryota > Metazoa > Arthropoda > Insecta > Lepidoptera > Geometridae > Gandaritis > Gandaritis pyraliata. Next base: position 3,570,155 of record OX401874.1, on the reverse strand, counting down.
TGTGACAAATACATTAAGATTCATCGAAGAACATTGAATTTAAATACTTTGCTCAGAATAAGAATAAGTTGGCATAAATAAGATTTAATGAACCAAATCGGTTGAATCGTTTTCAGCACTTCTACTCTACAAAACGATAATCAAAAATTTCTATTGCAATTTAACGTTCCATTGCGTGATAACTAAGTAACCGTTCCGCAGTTAGCCTGTCATCCCCGTACATGCCATGCAGTGTAATTCAAAGTGTTAATTCGATCTTTTATTTGTTGTTTTTCGGAGTAGATCTTTAGGTACGTTCTGTTATCGTAAACATGTTTGTTCGTATCCAGTTCAATTAATATGCAAAGTGCTCGGTAACTGTCCAATAAGTTGGTTTACCTAGATATTTAAATACCTATGTTCAGTGATGTTCTATGTACAGTGAATGTGACCACCAGACACTCGATATAATAAATAATTAAAAAACCTTTTATTTCTAACTAAATAATTACTTCTTATATTTTATTATCTAAAAAATATTGAATGTTTTTTGGTCATAATCTCACCGGATGGTAAGTGACGATGAGGCTTCTAATAGTTCAAAGTCCAAACAGTATAGGTGGACGTGTCTTCGACTGTACATATAAGTAACTCTTACACAGTCTGTAAGTACTGAAAGTAACACTAGGTGCGGAGACATTCCGGACAGCCAGGAAGATCAGCGTTGAAGACGTAATAAAGAGCATTTACATACATATTCATGTGACCCGCACAGTATCACCTCTTGACTTTACGTCCGCCGACAACTGAAGGTATATAGAGTTACTGAAACACATTATTAGAATTCAAAATTGGTATAGTAGTCACAACGGATCTTTGTCCCTCTGCCCCCGTATGCCAATCTTTTGCTGTCAAGTTATATTTCACTGCCCAGTGTAATTTCTTCAGGTTGCGTGGTACAATTTTGTACCACGTGATCATTCTTTTTAGACACTTGACAGCAAAATATGCGCGAAAACACATCAAATGACGTCATAATGTCACTATTTAGTCACAGAATAACTATGAGTTAGTATGAACTGACCATGATTTAAAACTTTGCAGTTCAACTTTGCTGTTCAACTTTGATTGGCATATCCCTTCTGCGCGGAACCTACTTTTGAGTCGAATTGGAGGCAAGCGAATTTTTCCGCACTTTGTACATGCGCATCGTTTGTTGCATTTAACTTCCGAGGGATAATAATACGTTGTGCGTACTGTAGGTATTTAAAAATATGTATGAAAATACGGAAATTTTTAGATAACAGTTCTTAGATATTTTACCCGCCTTGCTGTACATTTTCATGGTCTGTCAAATTATGAAATAGGTAGATACAGTGTCAAAAATAAATATATTATCAGTAGGCAATTTTTCGTCGTAAATTGAGTCGATTTTAGGATTAATTTTGGTCAATTTTACTTAGTTGTCAGCATCAAGTCGAAGAAATCCAGCCGCCATTACGTAAATCTTGTCACCAACCTCCTGCCACCAAAATTTGGTTTTAAAATAACGGATTCAAATGGCGAAGCCATTTAGTGTACTCTTGAATAAACCCTGACTTAACATCGAGTTTGACTGTCACCTACTTGCCACGTGGAGTCAGCTCACGAGATTCTCAAAGGATGTTTATGTGCGAGCTCAGTTGTTCCTTGCATTTATGCCGGCACTGCTTTGTTGGTTATGCACTTTGCTAGGGTCACCACCAAACGCAAATCTAAAATTCAAATGGCGCAAAAAATTTTTTCAGTTAAACTTAATTCTTAATTCTTTATTGAACACAACACAGGACATAAACAAAAGACAGCAATAGATGACATGTACAAAGGCGAGCTTAACCCTAACAAGAGTTTTCTTCCAGCAAACCTTTGGGGCTAGAGAGAGGTGACTATAGAGGCAGGTCCGTGTACATAAAAGGTACATATAACAGAAATTCGATACTTACTAAACAGTTAAACTTATGTGTTTTTCAAAAATATTTCTTTAAAAAAATTGAACTAAGTTTTAAAATGAAACTGAGAATACCAAACGTATAAAATAGTAATAATTACATTACTTATAACAAAAAAATCCGTATTCATCAAAAGTTAAAGTAACTCTTGTTAGGGTTATGCTCGCCTTTGGATAATGTCATCTATTTCTCTTTTGTTTATGTCCTGTTTTGTGTGCAATAAAGAAGTTTCATAGAAAAGATTTAAACGCGCTACCTGCTACGAGTACAAATCAACATAATTTTGATTAATTTTCAGTAAAAACGGAATATTTACCATGATTCATGATTTTACGTCTTTAGTGAAAATTGTGCTCAATAACCATAATAGCTACTCGTAGCTAGTTTCAAAAATAACACATTAATTATTTGAAAACTAAGTAAGTACTTAACTAATTATGTAAACATATTTTACACATTTTATAGATATTCACATAAAGTTGGTGGTATTTATAGTAAATTACAGTGTAATTAACATCATCAAAAAATACCGTTGTACCTATCATTTAGATAAAGACCACAGTTTTCCAAAAATAACGATTTTAGGCAATGTTGTAAGACTTCTCATAAAACAAAGAAGGTAAGTAAAAAGTATTTTCAATAGTAGCTAGGTAAATGTTGCCAACCCTAAATGAGATTTGCACTTTCCGGTAAATATCATAGCACCGTGGGAATTAACAATGAACAGTATGTACACTGTCATTATCTTGTGATCAACAGGTATATCTAGATCTACCATCACAATAAGGTAGGTTTCACTAAAAAAAGACCTATATCAAGTGTGAACAAACTATAGAGAGATAGATAAAGATAGAGACATAGAAAACAAGCAGAAAAAGGAAAACAAATAAAAAAAAATTACAGAAATTGTCTTTTTTTACAACTAAATGATGGAAAAAGATGGTGCATCTAATATTAAGTGGTAACCATTGTCTATTGCATTGTCTCACTGAGCACGTCCACTGAAGACGTGCCCCGTGATGCATTGTACTGCGTCTGAGACATGTCGGTGTTAAGTGTCATGTGCGTGTAATAGCACCGGCATCCATACCCTTCAAACCGGAACACAGAAATGCGAGCATCACTGTGCCCAGCACGAAATTGGTGCGGTGGTAATAGGTACTTACCCGGACGAGCTCTTTCACAAAAAGTTCAGCTACTATTATAAATTAAGTTATTTTCAATGTGATCCGTAGGTTTTCTTCGTCCCTTTACGTTTTACGGTGATCCTCAGAAGATGAACTCTTAAATAATTCAGTTCATCATCAGATCGTTCAAAATTCTGCGTGTGTGAAATGATTTCTTTTCCCAAATGGATTCAATGTTGCCAATTTCAATTGTAATTCTGCACAAACCGTTGGGCGTTCCAAATTTGAAAATCAAAATTAATTCACAAGATGGACGACAGAGAAAGTGCGGTCATTGGTCGTAGAACATGCTGCGTGCGCATCTAAGCACGCGCACAATTATTTAAATGCATCATTGACAGCTCTACATTGATTGAAATAAGGTTCATGTTTGCTTGGATGCTGTGTTTATAACAATTTTGTCGTACACTACCGCTCAACGACGTACGCGACTTATTTCAATTGAGATAATTGTTCCTTTGTTTATTTGTTTACATTTATGACGCAAAAAGTTTAATTAATCTCTTAGCTACATCAGTTTATCTTATGTTTTATGAGTTTATCTTGTGTGGGTGCAACAACCTGCTATTTCAGACTCTATGTAATTTATTTGTTTTGCATTTTCAGTAGATTTTCAGCATGGTGGTGATCCTTTGCATTTTTGTAAACTTACCTAATTTGACAGCGTCAAAATTATAGCCGTCTTGACTGTTTCGGGTTCTGAGAAAGGGACGGCAACATTTTTAATGCTATCAAATTAGGTATTAGGTTAGTTTAGAAAAATGCAAAACCATAATCGACACCAATGTACTTACGCACAACTGATCTTTATCCCTCTGAAGTTAGGTGCAACAAGCGATTACGCATGTACTGTTGTGCGGAAAAATTAGCTCACCTCCAATCCAATATGACTCAAAAATGAGTTCTGCGCAGATAATTCAGAGGGATAAAACCCGGTTGTTGTGACTATTAATAAACAGTGCTACAAAACACAATGCACACAGTATAATTTTGTTTTTTTATCGATGAACTAAGACAATAATCGTGAAAAAAAAACGTTTATTTATAATTTGACTAAAAATTGCATCTCTAAATAACAACACCTAGATCAGAACAAATATCTAGGTACTTAGTAAAATTATTTGCCCTGCGCCAGGAATCGAACCTCCGCCACTTGCTAGCTGATTATTCGCCCCATTACACGGAGGTTGTCAAATCAATATCAATATCAATTTGTATGATTTGTATGTAACTATCACTTTCTATTCCACTCGCTATAAAATCAGAAGCATGAAATAACACGTTCAAACACTTGTTAGCAAATATAATAAAAAAAACCTGTTATTTTCCATCTCGGTACAGTAACCATGACGATCTTTATGTATAGTGAAGTATAGTTGTGTAAAGATTTTATTAAAGTTAAATAACTTTTACATGGGCGTTAAATAAGCTGGTATTTTCAATTTCTGATATATTTTGTACCAGTGAATACAGTACGCATAACGGATCTTTATCCCCCTGAAATGAGGTGAATCAAACAATGAGAAAGATTTCAAAAAACTCATTTCCTCATCGCGCACGTATACTAATGTGCGGAAAAAATTGCTTCCTCCAAATCCACCCAAAAATGGATTCTGCGCAAACGCAGATACTTCAGGGCGACAAAGATCCGTTGTGATTACTATTAACTAAATAGAATTTCAATTTGAAATTAGTGAATGCACTGTGGCAAGTTTCTTGTTGTCGATACCCGATACGATCAGCGATAATTTGTAATCTGTGCAAAAATGTGCAAATTGGATGACTCTCGTTGGGAAATACTGGCAGGTGGCACGAAGACATAAAAAAAACTTTTCGTAAGACCCCGTCCGGCCAATCATTTCGCATCGATTCTGGTGATTGTAGATCGGTATTGCCATCATTTAAAATTACCCTAGGGATTGATATTTTATGTTAGGTAGGTAAAGTCTTTTTTTAAGTCTCGATTTTTTTTGAAATCTTATTATTTTGTTGGTAGATGCTTACTTACCTTAAAACGGTATTTAACCGTGGTAAAATTTTGGTAAGTATGACAGTCTTTCAGCGTGAATTTAAAGGTTGATAAGGCCGTAGAATATTTGACCAATTGTCTCCACCTATATTTTTGTTGTTGCAAGATAAAGTTTGTTCACCTTAATCTTTAAGCACAAAAGATTTAGAGATCATACATAAGTAATCCAGTGCAATAAATTATATACCTATGTCTTTAGCAAAGTTGATAAGAATATGATATTTTGATACCAAACCTAGCAAATGAATATAAAATTTAAATGTAACTCCTTACTAAAAGTTAAAAAAAAAGCTCAATCAATTTTTCTCATAAAAAAATGCACGACAAATCCTTAATTCTTTATTGCACACAAAACAGGACATAAACAGACAGAAATAGAAAACTCCCTTCCTTCGGGGAAAACTCCCGAAAAGTGGGTAATTTAGGTCAAATGGCTACCCACCTCCTCGCACCACTGAAGATGTGGCGCGCTCACAATCAGGATGCGTCTGGTGGTTGACACGCAACACGCACCCAGCACCGATCACTCGGAACATTGCACGGTGTTGCCATCTTTAGTTATGAGATGTTATTACACCAGTTAGGTTTTGCGTTTCAGTAATTCAGGGATTTGTTTTTTCACTATGATACAAACAAATTTAAACAATTAAACAATTTTATTATAATTTTCACCAAAACCGGGATATTTACCATGATTTGTGTGTTTTATTGTTACCCGATATTTCGATGGACGTCAACGTATTTCAAATGGGCTTTTATGAAATTGTCTTTCGAAGCTATTTTCATTGATCTTTCTACTAATTAGAAATTAAAACGAACGTGCAGTCGGCACGTCTGCAATCACCATCCTTGCTATGACAAACCGTCTCGATTATCACCCTTATCACACTGACATAAGAGCCACTTTGCTCGATCTAATCGGTGTTTGTTTACACCGTATCTTATCAACAACATGAATTTAAAAATAATTTCAGATCACCTATAGATATCACGAAGAATTATTTTGTATCTTAGTAGGTATAGAAGTCACTTACACTCCTTATAAGATATCGCAGATACTTAAATGTTTTCAGTATTAAATCTACAAGTTGTCCCAGAAATATTTAGGTAGATACTGCAATGTTATTCTTTCACAATTCAGTCGCATTTTCTCCAGGGGCCCGATATCTTTTTACACTTATTTGTCAGATTCTGATGGTATTAAAAGTAAGACAATAAGAAAATCCACCATTTTGCCTTCAAAACAAATGACAGCCGACTTGACGAATGAGTCAAATGACTCGACAATACTAATTTCAATAGCAAAATTGTCTGTTGAAATGACAGACAGAGGCTATAAATAAGAAAAGAAGAAGATAAAGCTGATTCAAATATCAGTAGAGTATTTACTCTTGGGTCTCCGGTTATTTCTTCGTCAAAGAGGTTGTTAATAATCAGTAGATCTCATTATATTTACAATGGAGTCCGCTTGACCCGTCCACCTGTATTTGAATACAATGCCACTTGCGCGCGCGCATGGTAAATGGTAATCATACCGTTCGGTGAAATATATACCACTGAATCGATAATGTTAAAATGAGATCGAAATTCAATTGAGACAATAAGTAGATTTGTGCATAAAAATAATGATAGAGCATCTTCACCATTATTTATACGTTTTGTTGAAATCTATAAAATAAATAAATAAATAAATATTCATGGACATTTCACACGACGCTCTCTAGTCCCAAACTAAGCAAAGCTTGTAATATGGGAACTAGATGCTGATAGAATACTTATATACTTTTTTTTTGTAAATACATACTTATAATACATAGTAACACCCAGACATAGAACAAACATCTACCTATGTTTTTGCCACACACAAATGTTTGTTCTTGGTGGGGATCGAACCCACGACCCACAGCACGGAAGGCAGATCTGAAAAAGGCTTCTTTATTTATTTAACTTTTTTTTATAGCTCAGTCGGTAATGGCTCTGCCTTCCGTTCTGTGGGTCGTGGGTTCGATCCCCACCGAGAACAAACATTTGTGCGTGGAAAACATAGATGTTTGTTCTATGTCTGGATGTTACTATGTATACCTAATAAGTATAATGTATTTACGAAAAAAAAGTATATAAGTATTCTATCAGCCATCTAGTTCCCATTTCACAAGCTTTGCTTAGTTTGGGACTAGAGGGCGTTGTGTGTATAGTCCATGAATATTTATTTATTTATTTATTAAAAATGGTTGTGTAGTTTTGTCCCTCGAAACAAACTTGATTTCTGGATTCAGAGTTGTTCAAGTAGACCCTTTATGTACTCTTTCCATATTTTCAATTGTATCTCAGTGTTAAATTGAGATACGTACCTACAACTTGACTTCTCTGAACCAAAACCAGCTTAAGTAGGCCTATTTGTGACGGTAAACACGAACGAAGTTGCGGTCAACAGCTATTTAAATACAACACAACAGATCTTTGTCCCTCTGAAATATCTGCGCAGCAGGGGTATACCAATCAAAGTTGAACTGCAAAGTTTTAAATCATGGTCAGTTCATACTAACTCATAGTTATTTTGTGACTAAATAGTGACATTATGACGTCATTTGATGTGTTTTCGCGCATATTTTGCTGTCAGTGTCTAAAAAGAATGATCACGTGGTACAATTTTGTACCACGTGACCTGAAGAAATTACACTGGGCAGTGAAATATAACTTGACAGCAAAAGATTGGCATACGGGGGCAGAACCAATTTTCGGGTCAAATTGGAGGTGAGCTAATTTTTCCGCACAACAGTACATGCGCAATCGTTTTTTGCACCTAACTTCAGAGAGATAAAGTAAATATCCGTTGTGCGTACTTATTGTAAATCGGTAAGCCAGAAGCATGACACGAGCGATTCCTAACAGCAGGATGTCTGTAACTCGTTGCTTAATGAATATAAAAAATCGATACTCTGTACCGAGAAGCAATCGTAAACGAATCGAGTTTGGTTGCGTTAGATCCTGTGGGTATTGCTGTTTACTATCGAAAAGCCGGATAAATAAAGGTCGGATTAGTTTCATAGGTTTTTATTCAACTTTTCAAAGTACCTAGTTAGTTTTATTGAATAAGAATGAAAAATTGCACTGAATGTTGCTGCTAGGGAGTGGTTCATTTTTGTAAAAGTCGACTGTAGGTCACCAAATGTCACCATTCTGACTAAAAATATGGTATTTTTAGTACGAAATTCAAAATGGCGAAAGGTAGTGTTCTAGATACTGACTAGACACGAGTTATTAAGTAACCAAAGGTCTGATTAAAGCCAACTGGTGCTGTAAACCTAGACTAACAGCTGTGTGTCTATGTAGGTATAATATATAGTGTAGGTATGATATATAATTAACATAATGAATATAGGTATATTAGTTTGTTTGTGCGTAACACTTTGTACACCGCCGTCTTTCTGTTTTTGTTTATCCTCTCCATCCAAAGGTTGTCTGGAAGAGATCGCTTTTAGCGATAAGACCGCCCATTGTACATTAGCTTTAATTGTTTCTCTTATGTCCTGTTTCTTCTTTGTATACAATAAAGTGTTTATCTATCTATCTATTTTTTGAGTATCCGGCTAAAAAAGACCGGATTTTTCCCATCCCTATAACTGCAAGTGCATAGAGTGTACAATTAACACGATCTAATAAGCATTGATTGGATGCGTTATGAAATTTAAGAACGAAGGAATGTTGAATTGACTGAAACGGCATCACGATTGGAGTAAAAAAGCAATCAGAATCTCGCGATTGTATTAGACTATTAGAGTAAAATCTCTGCCGAAGTAAGAAAACGATTATTTTAAAAATATTTTACAGAATACTGGGGGGCGATTCCAATCTCAGTTGAACTGCAAAGTTTTAAATCATGGTCAGTTCATACTAACTTATAGTTATTCTGTGACTAAATAGTGACATTATGATGTCATTTAATTTGTTTTCGCGCATATTTTGCTGTCAAGTGTCTAAAAAGAATGAATTACCAGAAGAAGAAATTACACTGGGCAGTGAAATTAACTTGTCAGCAAAAGATTGGAATACGGGGGCAGGAGTGAATTTCACTCTTGTCAAAGAGTATTTTTGTTCAATGTTGAACAATTTATACTTAACCGCATAGTAACACCCAACCATTTAAATCCGCCCGCAGACAGAGATTAGCGCCGCCCGCCCTGGCGCCAAGCTTGGGCGGGCGGCGATCAATACTTCAGACGAAATGGCTTCTAATCTCCGCCCTCCGTCCTTGTCGCTCTCGAGATGAGCCTCTCATCTGAGGAGATACACCCTATACTAAAGGTATAAGATCGTTTTTCGCTCAGCAAGATTTTCTTCATAGATGAACATCTCAGCTGAGGAGATGCACTCTATTCCGATGGCGTAAGATAGTCTTTCGCTTAACGAGGTTTGTTTTGCTCGTAACCTCTTTTGAGGATGCCTGAAACGGCTTCTAATCTGTGGTTGTGTCCTTGTCGCTCCTGAGATGAACCTCTCATCTGAAGTTATACACTCTATTTTCCAAGACGTAGGGTCGTATTTCGCGTGACGAGATCTTAGACGTTCTTATTTTAAATGTAGATGCGTATTCTTGCTAGCCTGAAATGACTTATCTTTTGTTTTGATCTGGTCGGTCTAAGCAAAAGGCTCTATTACAAAGCCGTATAGTTGATTTTTGCGTGGCTGGAACTTCAGTTTAATTTAGTTTATTCGGTATAATAATGAGCTTTGGCGATGTCTGCCTGAACCCTCTGAAACTCGTGAAATAGTTTTGCATCTATGGCTCTTGTGTCCTTGTCGCTCTCAAGATGAACCTCTCATCTAAAGAGTGTGCTTTATGCTGGGCTAATAAAGCCGGTTTTTGCATAGCATTGTAAATGAGGACATGAGATGGTAGCATAGCTATTTATGTGCAAATAAATGTACAAAATCGAAAAATTAAATTTTGGAAAGTGGAAACATATAGCTTCAATAAAACCAGGATTTTTGAACAATAAAATGATTTAATAAAACGTTCGAATTTTCACTAAAAGGTATTTATTTGACAGAGAAAACTCTAAATACCTGAGTCAAGCCCCTCCTAAAATGAAATCCTGGATCCCCCACTGTTCTGTACCTTGGTGAATCACCGTTCACCGTCCACAAAGACTTTCACCCCAACATTTATACCCCTCTATCACAAAGCCGCACTAATGTATCTTCATATATTGAATCTTATCCTATCAGTATAAGACTTAAATTCAAACTCGATCGTTTCAGATTTAGATATACCTACGCCTTTACAAAGGTCTTTGTCTCGAGTTTGTGAATCTCAACTATAGTTCAGGAGATGGAGGTTCAAATCGGAACTTCATTCAAACATTCAACTTTTCAAAATTATTGCAGGGCGTCTAGTCGCAGCGACGCGTGACCCGAGGGCTGCCCCCTTATGCCAATCTTTAGCTGTCAAGTTATATTTCACTGCCCAGTGTAATTTCTTCAGGTCACGTGGCACAATTTTGTACCACGTGATCATTCTTTTTAGACACTTGACAGCAAAATATGCGCGAAAACACATCAAATGACGTCATAATGTCACTATTTAGTCACAGAATAACTATGAGTTAGTATGAACTGACCATGATTTAAAACTCTGCAGTTCAACTTTGCAGTTCAACTTTGATTGGCATACCAATGCTGGTGATTATCTGGGCCAGTGAATCAGCATTGCTATTCAGCGCGGCAATGCAGCCAGTGTCTTGGCACGCTTCCGATTGGTACTGATTTGGATCAGATGAGCTATCTATAAATCGTTTGCAACGGTGTGTAGATAGCTCAACTGCTTCATGTGTATTTTGTACATATTATAAATATTGTAAATACTGTATTAGTCATAATTTTCTTTGTGAATAAAGTCTTTCCTTAAAAAAAAAAGTACGTGAAGTGCTTATTTTTAAGTGCAGTGTTAGCAATTCATGCTTTCAGTTATAGCAGGTAGATATAGTGTGTCCTTGCAGTGTCAAATTGAACACGGTGATTTTTTATCTTGCAATCGTCTTTAGTTCTCTCCATCATCATCATCGACTTATACTCGTCCACTGCTGGACGTAGGTCTCTCCCAAGACGCGCCATTGAGCTCGCTCTTCGGCTCTTCTCATCCAGTGTCTGCCAGCTACATTTCGCAGATCCATAGTTCTCTCCATAGTTTTCGGAAATAGACAGTGCTGTCGATTCTGTTGTTGCATTCTTCTAAACTAACCTAATTTGACAGCACTAAAAATGTTGTCGTCCCTTTCTCATAAACTGAAACGACAAAGACAGCTATAATTTTAGCGCTGTCAAATTAGGTTAGTTTAGGAAAACGCAACAACCGAATCGATACCAATAACTCTACTTTTATGTTCTATGATACGTAAATAACAATTTAATTTGTCACGTTTGTATCTATTTCTTTTTTATTTATTTATTTTAAAATTTCACACAAATAGGTAGTGCTAGGAGGACTTAATGCTAAGAGCATTGTCTGCCAGTCTTCCAGTCAGTCAGTCAGTCAGTTCTGTCAGTTTTCTTCAGTCTTTTTTGTGATGGATAAGCAGCTATCTCTTGCAATAGAAGTGATGGTGCCAGGCGCTTCTTAGCTTCCCTCTCACCCTCTCGGGGGAGGTCAGGGGAGGGGGGTGGGGGTGTAGTGATGATTAATATTCGCCCGCATACCTACGTGGTCTCATTGTGGCCTGTGGCAATCCGGGTCATGATGAAGTTATGTTTTTTGTTATTAGGTTTGTGCACTGAATATTAATAAAAAAAATTTTTTTTGTGATTTTAATTTTGGTCAGCGTTTTGTACAAAGTTCATGAATAGAAGTAATTACAAGTTATAATAAAATGATTAAACGAGCTTACTTGAAGCGAAGATCGATAAACAGCTATGTAAATGCATTTATCTTGCTAGTATAGATAAAACTGAACAAATATAAATAAATAAATAAATATTCATGGACTTTACACACAACGCCCTCTAGTCCCAAACTAAGCAAAGCTTGTGATATGGGAACTAGATGGCTGATAGAATACTTATATACTTTTTTTTTGTAAATACATACTTATAATACATAGTAACACCCAGACATAGTACAAACATCCATGTTTTCCATGCACAAATGTTTGTTCTTGGTGGGGATCGAACCCACGACCCACAGCACGGAAGGCAGAGCTATTACCGACTGAGCTGTGACGTCTGTCGATGTATATAAGTACAGATGCAAATGCGCATTGGCGTCAGCTGGAACGTAGCTTAGGCTTCAATGAACAAGCCTGAATATTAGCAGGTATTACTTCTCATGGGAAACTTCCCATAAGGTACCCATTACGTACTTACTGCCAGTTGCAGTGGATGTTAAAGTTACCCTGTGTTACCCCTCCCCCCTCAACAATTGTCTACTTACCATCTACGTACTATAATAATTTATTCCCGAAAAATATTTTGGGCTTTAAAGCACTTTTTGACAAAACTATTGTAGTTGCGTTGTCTTATTTATGTTTATTTGTAAATAAGAATCAAAGATTTATTTCCTAGTTTACTTACTAGTAGTTTAGTTTACTTTGTTGATTGCAATTTGACCATAGACTACGTTAACCATAAAATAACTTTTCTTCTTTTTTATCTATTTGTTGGGGATGCCAACAACTATAATTATAAGTAAGATACTCTATGTTTTCGATATTTTAAAAATCTAAGTATGCCGACTATACTTTATCAAATCTAATCAAATTACCTAGACATTTTAGTCGCTAGAGAATACAAAAGCCTGGTAATGCATGAGAAAAGACACGTGAGCTATGTAGAATGTCAGTTTCGCTAGAAAGCCATTTATACCTATAATATTCTTCATGACTCGACTTATTTTTTTTTTAAATTAATTTACATGTGCCTACTAATAGATAATACTAATACCCTAATTATATTACGATCTAGCCACAATGCAGGCTAATTAGTAATTTTAGATTGACCTACATTTTTAATATAAACTAATCTAAGAATGTGTCCATTGGCACTTTTCTTATTGTCTCTATTTACTTAAGGCGAAGACACAGCCGACTTGACGTATGACTCGACATGACTAAACTTATTACAAATAATCCATTTGACACTGGCAAATCTGTCGAAATGACGGACAGACTTATATAAGAAAAGAAGAAGAAGAACATATTGGGAAAATTGAATATTTTTTTCTTTACCTGCTACGCCGTAGCGCTACGTGACAAAACACTTATCTACGCGGAATTGTATGAAATGATGAATCGTGGTTAGAAATAGTTACTTAATCATTTGGCACCTACTTCAATTAGGCAGGTACAGCGAAAAGTCAGGTCTTTTCCCTAAATAATATTTTTTTCTCAAAGAAAATCTATAATTTCATCTCTTCCGATTATAACTAGATTGTTATGTACAATACCCCTACATACAAAATGATTCTGAGCCAATGGGACCTCAACAGATTGAATTAAATCTTCAACTATTTTCTCTGCAGAGAACGCTACTCCCTGGCACTCCCAGATTTCCCCGCATCACACTAAAACCAACCTTAGACCTTTAAAATAGGGAAGTTAATCCTTTGCATGGCCTCTGATTTACTTACCACCTTTTTAGAACAAGTTGAAAACGAGATCGATTCTCTGAAACGAGCAAGTTTATACCAATTTCAATCGTAACACAATCGAATACGGTTGGTAATTCATTGGAAAGTGGAAAATGATAGACCAATTTAAATATGGAACGTGCAAAGATGGTTCTCTGGGGAAAATCCAAGGGGGAAGTGCATGGAACACTGGTCTGTATTTACACGGGATGTGGATAGTTTAAAGGTGATAATTGTGTGTATGTTGGAGCACATAGGTGGTTTTGCTGATGAGAAAATGAGCAGATCGATTTGCTCTAGGGAGAAGGTAGGTTAGATAGCCGCGCTGCAGGTATTTGAACTTTCCTTTTATGAATATGAAATGTTTTTAGTATTTTATGGTGTTTGCGCTTTTAGTAAATTGAATGCGTGTTTTTAGCTTACAACATAACTTTGTAGCCTTATTTTGCGATCGGGAGTTATCAGTATAGTTCAGATATTTTGACCGTATAATAGCTCTTAGGAATTATATAAACACAATAATATTCACTATGTGAAAACCCAAAAAGTTGGTACAATACGCAAATATTTGTGAAACTAGGGCGGCTGAGATGCGAGGGCGGGCGGTGACCTATCCGCCCTACACACAAACAGACATGCTCTCACATACATACATGATTTATGTGTGTTATGCTACATGTGTGCGTTCTTACGTTAATAGAATATGACTAATGTGGTTAGGCTAAAATAGTGTAAATATCTTGGTTAGAGACATTTATTGATTGTGGTTAGACTTTCCGCAAGTTTAGTTTGTAACTCATGTTTCTTAGCACAATAAAGTGCAAAAACTGCCCCTAGAAACTGAAATATGACCGAAAATTCCGCTAAAGTTACAAAACAAACAAATGACCGCTGAAAAAAGAGAAATAAAATGGAGATGGAGGAAATAAAATCGATTTTGAGGAGTATTCGTATCACAGAACAGAAAAGTAAGTTCGTATAAACCTAGTCTCAACTCTTCTTCTTCTCTTATATATGGCCTCTGTCCGTCATTTCGACAGACAATTTTGCCAGTGTCAAGTGGATTATTTAAAATAAGTTTAGTCAAGTCGAGTCATACGTCAAGTCGTTTGTTTTGAAGACAAAATGGTGGATTTTCCCGACTGTAATATTGACAGCTAAAAGCACGATTTCGAGGTCGAGTCGAGGCGATTATTACCCTCACGGTAACGATTAAGAAAATCGGTCCTAAATCGAAGTATCCTTACAAAACACTCAAGTTATTTTCCCCGTCATTAAAAACAGCATCATTTTGAGTGAAGTTGAAATTATCTTGAGTCATGAATACGGGTGCTCGCGTACATCTAAGTTCATTTCTATGGATACTTATGACGCATACAAATCAACTGCTTAGTAATAGCACAGATAATATAAACTATAGTAGTATTACTTACCACAGAATATTAAAAAACTGGGATATAAACTTTATAACTGATCGGTTCTTTTACACTATTGCTTTTGTTTATTTGTTTTTTATTGTTTATTGTTTGTTTTTTTTTTATTCCGAAGGCTTAAAATTCGTGTTCCGTAATACCAAAAATGATAAATGAAAACTTGGTGCGTTTTGCACATTGTGATTCTAAACTGTAACTTGGTGATATAAGCTATGTTCCCATTTGGCGTTCAATGGCGGAATTTTTTAATAGTTTTTTTTTAACAAATTGCAGCTTTTGTGGGAAGGGAAGGGGGGAGCCCCCCAGATACCCCCTGGATTCGCTAGTGAGCTAAATATACTCTATCGACATTTCCTTTGTCCCAGCAAATTCTAAACGCAGTGATGCATAGACAAACATGCCTCACATAGATAAGCGAGAGGCGTGGAACGTGCAAGTAGTATACCTACTCATCTACTGATAAATACTGGGTGATTCTCTTTTTCTATGAAATATACAAATTCTTTATTTCACAATGTCATGTTACATTCTAAGGGCGGCTTGCACCAGAATCGCTAAACGCGTTTAACTCTTAAATAGTATTTAGCGAGTTGTCAAGTCATACAAATACGTCAGATTTAAATCAATTTAGCTGTTAAATACGTTTAGTGATTCTGGTGCAAGCCGCCCTTAGTACCACTGTTTTCTGCGTTAATTTTATCTTACTAATATTGTAAATATCAAAGTTTAGATGTTTGGGTGTTTAGATAGATAGAGATATTTGAATATTTCAATGACACTGCAGCTACTGGTCCGATTTAGATGAAACTTGGAATATAAATAGTTCATACATAGGCTACTTTTTGTCCTGAAAAATTAACAGGATCATATTTTGAAGTACCTAAGTTTAAAATAGTACAAAGAGACAATCAAAAAATGAAAGTGGTAAGAGGCTATCTTTCTGAAAATTCTAAAACTTAGGGTCTCTTGCACCAGAATCGCTAAACGCGTTTAACTTTTAAATAGTATTTAGCGAGTTGTCAAGTCATATAAATACGTCAGATTTAAATCTATTTAGCTGTTAAACACGTTTAGTGATTCTGGTGCAAGTCGCCCTTAATCTCCTTGAAGTTAAAAATGACTTCGAAAACGGTAACAGAAAAGTCGACTTGATTCTGACGCAATTTGAATTTGATTTAAATAGATTAGTAGGTACTTAAATCTTTGAACAATAGAATAACGCACGTGTTAAGTGGTTTGTTGAAGTCATGGCCGCGCCAATGCGGGCTCCCTAGTTCCTGAAGTTTGTAAACAAACTATTTGTATTTATCTTATTATTCCAGACAAAGTATGGACGCATAGGTCTCCGTTTTAGCCTCGCAGGGGCAACACGTAGGGGATATCTGGAATAAACCCAAATTATGGCCTTAGGTACCTCTTAGTACTCAGAAAAGACGATCTGTAAAAAAGTTTATTGTAACAATACATTGTTAGATAACTAACAGAGATAACTACAACACCACACCCTAAAGTCCATAGAAACCAGCCGCCTTATTCACTAATAAGGCTCGGAACTGATTTCTGAGGCTTGTTACTGAATAAGGTGGTGTAACACAGCAGTGTTCGAATACTAGAAATAAGGAAAGTATTAGTTGCATGCTATGTCAGTAGTCAGTTCACAGAAAATGCACCCTTAAGGTGGTAAGGCAGAACTTTTGCTGATGGTACAAGTGAAACCAAACTTGTACAATAATTGCACTTTTGATTACACTTCTGCATGTAGATAAGTAAAATCATTCTAGCACTGGGATGCCAGGATAATCCCTCATCTCGCTGGAAGGTCCTACCACCTGATTCGTTCATTCGTTCGTATGAATTCGTCGCCAATTCTCGTGACGGAGTTTCTTTAGGTCGCCATAAGACATCTGTCCTGGCTTAAAGACTGCCTGCCCCCGTATGCCAATCTTTTGCTGTCAAGTTATATTTCACTGCCCAGTGTAATTTCTTCAGGTCACATGGTACAATTTTGTACCACGTGATCATTCTTTTTAGACACTTGACAGCTAAATATGCGCGAAAACACATCAAATGACGTCATAATGTCACTATTTAGTCACAGAATAACTATAAATTAGTATAAACTGACCATGATTTAAAACTTTGCAGTTCAACTTTGATTGGCATACCCCTGCAGAACCGGGACCGACAGTTTAGCGTGCCCTTCTGAGTTCGGAAATGCCACTAGCGGTCACCAATCCAAATACTGACCGCGCCGAATGTCACCTAACTTAGATTCGGTGAAGATTGACTAAGGAAGATTGTTACCTCGAAGTCCATTCCGTCCAAGGTTGTAGAGATCGCTCATTAGCGATAAGACCGCTCATTGTACCATTAGTTAAGTTTTATTTTTTATGTTGTAGTAATCCCTTGGTTAAGGTGTGCAATAAAGTATTTTTTATCTATCTATCTAAGCAAGCTATGCGACGACCACCTGGTCTAGGCTCTTGTCGAATAAGGGGATAGATAGATATAGTTTACAAGCACGATTTCAAGTAACTCGATAAGAAACAGGAACACATCTCGAGTGCTTCACAAACAGTTGACATCACAATCTTTCGAATTAGACCTATTTGAGGCTAACCTACTTTGAGAGATAATCGGTTTTGGATAGCGCTCTACTGATTATTCCGTGTCTGATAAAAAGCTACTGAATCTACTGTGGACGATAACATTATCGGAATTAGAGCAAGCTGGATACTTATCAAGATAAATAAAATATGTACTGACGGCTCGCTCGCAAAACACCAGCCAAAAAGGTCTTGCAAACAGATGACAGCCGACTTGACTTGACTTTTAAATAATCCACTTGACACTGGCAAAATTGTCTGTCGAAATGACGAAAATAAGAAGTTAATGGTTGGAGTATTTAAACTGGTTTGTAATTATAATATTACGAAACTTACCGAGCTTTTTAGAAGCACGTAAGCGTTCAGTGGAAAATGCCGCTATCGGCACTTATCCAACAAAATCACATAAGTTAGCAATGCAGTGAAGAACCAACCTCTTTGAGTTAAAACTTGTAAAGAGTTTGTACGCTCTGGCCACCAAAGAGTTTTGAAAATGGAAGACAGTGGACCACAGATTATAACGGAAAATCTGATGGTAAATCAACTAAAGCTAGATAATACTGTTTTAGTTGGCTTATTAACACCTATGAGACCTCCAGCTTCAAAATCCTTGAAGAACAGGCCACCAGACTTATGACTTTGAGCCCTATCGTTTCCTGTATTGATCCTTGTAACAAAGATTAAAGATAACATAATCCTAAGCAGTTGATAAGAGGCACCGGATTTCTGAGATATTTCACAAGTGGATCGAAAACTGATAGGTTTTTGATTAAAGATAATGACGCACTTGCTTGCGGCAAAGAAGAATAACTACTCTTTCTTGTTATAAGATTTTTATCAATACCTAGTACTCACATAGGTGAGGTGGATGCGGATGGCTAATTGGATGATACATAAGGGATGCGGGTACAATTTCCAAGAAACAAAATATTGTAAACTATACCACTGTAGGTACAGTTGTTCTATCTCATGAAGGCGGTTTGGCTATGTTTGAAGTTGTGCATGCACATACACCAGTCGTACACCCCTCTCTCTCTATCTCGGTACGCATGAGCAGTTTGGAGCTTACGCACACAAACTTAGCCAAACCGCCTTCGTGAGATAGAAAAACTATAGGTACTTTTAATCGTTGCATAACTTTAATTAGCTGTTTAAATCATTGCTATCTTACCGGATAATGTCAAACAGTGTCAGAGCTATTAGTTAACTGATAAATTTATTCAGCGTATATGTACCCCCTTGTTATTATGTCTAGGTAACCCATTATACTAATTTTCATTTGAATTATCTTTCGTGGTACAAATATGCTAGCATATAATGTGACCGTAAAGGTTTTACCTACCTAAAACGTGTCAGATAAAAACAAAGACCTGGTAGTCCCCATAAACGATGGAGCGATGACATCGCCAAAATAGTAGGCTTCACGTGGAGCAGAGTAGCTAGAGACAGATCGAGATGTAATCAAACGGAGGAGGCTTTTATCGCCCTAAGCGGTCCTTACACGGAGATGGAAGAAGATAAAAATAAACCAAAGAATACTAAGTACCTACCTATAAACATCATGTTAGTTTATAAATAGATTAAGAACATAATTATCATTGTTATTTAGTGTGTGTAAGAAAATAAAGCTTTTATTATTAAAACGTTTCAGAAGCCATTCTCACACAGAACAAGCAAACGCTTGCATTTCCCGTATGCCCGCGGCTATCTCCAAACATAATATCCCGCTATCTTTCTCCGAACCTATTGAATGACTCCATTCATTCGAGTCCGATCATCGTGTAACGGTTTCATTGCTCTATCCATCCACCTGGCCAGTATCACTAGATCCGCAACTGTCCATACCCCTTCCTCGATGCCATCAGACTTTTCTTCCTGCTGTAGGGACTTGGGGGGTCTGTAACATTGGTCTATGGTACTGTGCGGCCAATTATGCAAGATCTTCAACTGGCCATACCATTTCTCTTTGAAATGGGAGGTGGGACAGAAGAAAGTATTAGTTCTGATGTATCAAAGTTTCACTCCAATCATCTAATTTTTACAGGTCGGGATATTATTAGGAGGAAACTGGCTTGCTTTTCAAAATTGTAACAGTCAAATGAACTTAATTAGAATGCTGATTTGTCCAAAATGCCCAAGAAAAATGAACAGATCGAAAAGCTGACCGTTTGAGTCAATTTCAAGTCTTTAGTCAACGCGAAAAAGCTCATTTTCCAATGGAAATCCAATTGAAGAGACAGAAGCTTGGTAACGACAGAAGGGGTAGGCAGGTCAAGTTATTCTGGCCGATGTAAGAAGACGTGTTTAGATTCAGCTACCGTAGAAGGCTTCCGCGAACCGATGTGTGGACTGCACGCCCATTGTGAATGAGTAAGTATCATTTTACGTTTGTATTTGAAATTCCAATGTGTAATTGAGATAATTTGAGGAAAAGTCTATTTATGTAATGATTGTGTAGTCATCAGCGTCGGAGGAAAAGTTCAAGTTTTGCTAAATTAATCATTCGGTCTCGAGCACGCCATTTGTGCATTATTCAATAGCCTACATTTTCAAGCTTTCCTATACTTTTTGCCTGACAATTCTTACTTAGGTTGCCTGGAAGAGAACGTTTTCGTTCCCTGTAATCTTTCTGTGTGGTGCACCAAAGATTTTTTATTTTATCTAATACTCTCACCCTAGAATGTTTATAACCTTTTTCGTATAGATTTAATAACGAATAATGCCAATTCATAACATATTCTTGGCATTACCTACTACCTAAGGAGTTCTAAATTCAAACTTGAAAAAGTTCTAAACTCAAACTTTTTAAAACTTCTTAGGAACCAGGGGCGCCACACAGTACTGTACTTGAATTTACAAACAGTAAATTCAATGCTCATACAAAATCCAGGCATTTCAAAAAGTGGAGCCTCTTATTAATAAAATCTTCCAGGTTTTTCACAGAACCCAAGTTAGGTAGGATGGTATATACTTTACCGTTGATCGATATTTAATAAAACAGCTTGTTTTGTGTGTCTTTCAACATTTTGGTAAAAAACTCACCAGACCAAAAATACAAAACATTTTTGTCCAATCTGTCGCTTAGGGTGACAGATTTGGGTGACAGAAGGAATTAATCCATATCATCTATTCAAATTGACATTCTACTGAACCATAAGTCACTTGAACATTTTCGTAAATTTTTGACGTTTTTAGTTCTTTACCGTTTGTAAAATGTTAAATGTCGCTTGAGAGGCGCAGAATCCTGTGTCTTGGATTACTGCATGGCGTTGACGCGCAGTATGGTTTGAATACGTTAGGTTTACGCAACGCGGTGACTGTCATTTCGTGGTCACCCCTCTGGATTCTTCTTCTTCTTCTAATTTAAGAGCTACGCTCTTGTCGGCGTAATGTATGCATTTCCCGCCAGGTTCTTCTTTTCAGGGCAGCTTCCTTGACGTCCTTATACGACATGACATCTATCTTCGCCTTCACTTGGCTCATGTAGCTAATACGCGGTCTTCTTCCTCCTCTCTTTCCTTCTACCTTCAATGATATTTCCGATTAAGCTGTCATGTCGTATAAGGTGTCCAATCTTTCCTCTCCTGTTCTCAACAACTTTTATAAGGGCTCTCTCCTCGCTTACTCTACTTAATACTTCTATGTTTGTTACTTTTTCTGACCAGTTAATCCTTTCCATTCTCCTCCAACACTTTCCCCTCTGGATTAGGACTAGCAAATTCGACAGCAATTATTTATCAATAACACGCACATCTTTAGTATTCAGCGCGCAGACCCTGGCCAAAAACGATAAAAAAATCCTAATAACTCACATCTAACGAAAGGAAGTGAAAAAATCCGTGAGCGCGGAAGCAGAGGGCGTTGCTCCTCGCTGCGGTACCCATACTGATGAGAACAGCTCCTGGGATGCTAATGATCGTCGTGAGAGGAGCTTCGTCATTTGCATACGCGATGCGTGACCAGAAACATCTGAACATGGCCGATACTTAGAGATTACTCAAATAAATGTCTATTATATTAGATGTTTCTGTCTGTCTACTCTACAGATTTATGGAGATTTTTTTCAATGACAAAATCACTAAGGTCAGTGTTAACCAGTGAACTGGTTCTACTTCCAAGATGTTGTTATGCCACATACACAAGGGATGATATTTTGGACGCCACAGACGAAGGGGTAAAAGTGGCGAAGTTCTATTCGAACTTTGTCTAGTGTTTGTTGTCACCATTGACACGTAAGAAGAAGAAGACTTCCAAGATTTCGATTTGGGAGGAGCGTGATTCAGCTAATAAGGTTTTCCTGATAAATCCTGCGGTCTGGCCACCAGGAGGTATCTAATGGATTTATTACCCCATGTCATTTAAAACAGAAATAGGAGATAGGTTGTAGATTTCACTAATATTGTTACAATTTAATTAAACAAAAATTTAATACCCTGCCCCCGTATGCCAATCTTTTGCTGTCAAGTTATATTTCACTGCCCAGTGCAATTTCTTCAGGTCACGTGGTACAAAGTTGTACCACGTGATCATTCTTTTTAGACACTTGACAGCAAAATATGCGCGAAAACAAATTAAATGACATCATAATGTCACTATTTAGTCACAGAATAACTATGAGTTAGTATGAACTGACCATGATTTAAAACTTTGCAGTTCAACTTTGCAGTTCAACTTTGCAGTTCAACTTTGATTGGCATACCCCTGCAGGAGGTACCTAATGAATTTATTACCCCATGTCATTTAAAACAGAATAGGAGATAGGTTGTAGATTTGTAGATTTCACTAATATTGTTACAATTTAATTAAAAATTTAATACTCTGACCATGAGAATCTCCTTAGATCCTCTTCAGCGTTGCTGATCATCATTGGACCTTGGAGTATCGACTGGATTCATCAAATTTCAACACATTGAGACGAACTAGGTAAATGTTTTATACAAAATCCAGTGAGCAAAAAATGTATGGAAAGCAGATTTTTTTGCACTATGGTTCTGAAAAGTTGTTGGTTATTTTTATAGCCTTCTTCCCCCCTTTTGAGAGTGATTTTAATACATCCACTATATAATTGTCATCGCTTGTGTTGTATTGGAAATAAGTAGACAAATAAAAAGTTTAAAATTTTCATCAAAGGCTATCTCTATACAAAAATATATCACAACATATCGCATCAAATTCCGATGTGTCAACAGATCCAGTGGTCATCGTGTTTTGAATATAAAACTCTGTTTTACAGGAAACAGTGGCCGGCTTATAGCGGTAAACATAAATATAAATAGAAATAAATAAATAAATATTCAGGGACATTTTACACAACGCCCTCTAGTCCCAAACTAAGCAAAGCTAGTAATATGGGAACTAGATGGCTGATAGAATACTTATATACTTTTTTAAATACATGCTTATAATACATAGTACCTACTCAGACATATAACAAACATCTATGATTGCCATACACAAATGTTTGTTCTTGGTGGGGATCGAACCCACGACCCACACGGAAGGCAGAGCTATTACCGGCTGAGCTGTGGCGCCTAAGATTAAAAACTAGGAAAATCGACTTGAATTTGACTACCTTCAGGCTTCATTATCAGATGATGATGATGGCAGTTCATTGGGAATGTTCTAGTGACCGTAAACTCCAGTAACAAGTCACAGAAAAATAGAATCGTGTGTGGATGGCATATATTTTCTAGTTATTTTAATTTAAAAGCCATAGTACCGAACTGACTTTGATTAAAATTTTATGGGATCGATATATCCTTTCAAATAAAAAAAAATGAAGTCAATTTATAAACGGTGGGTTTCTGAGGTAACAAACATAAAAAATACATCCGTATTAAGAACCTTCTCCTTTTTTTGAAGTAGGTTAAGTAAGGACTACAGAAATAATTTCATTTAGGCTCAAATTCGTTATCGCCGTGGTCATACCTACCGCTAAATGACGGTCGCGTTTTCAGCAAACCCCAGTTTAACCGGGATGAATGTATGATCGGAGATTAGGATCACGAATCTCATTAAGTATACGAGATTCAGAGAAGCATAAAACGGATTCATAAAGGAACATTGCACTTTGCTACGCGAATGTACTTGGGATTTTTTATTTATGAGGTAAATCTCGTCAAAATTACTCATCTTTTATCTACGGACTTTGTGCTCAAATCAGTATTTTTTTTAACCTTTGACTGTTTTCAAAATAGGAATGTTTTAACGCTCTTTTAATTCTGAGTTTTTTGTGTCATTCTTTTGCTTTTTAACCGACTTCAAGGAGGAGGTTCTCAATTCGGTTGTATGTTTTTTTGCGATATTTTGGGAAGCTCAATATTAAATAGTTAGATTTAGTATCAGCTTTATGTTACGAAATGTATGAATTCATCTGCCTCGTACCAAAGTCCCTCTGAAGTATCTGCGCAGAATCCATTTTTGGTCGAATTGGAGGTAAGTAAGCGAATTTTTTCGCACAACAGTGTTTGTTGCACCTAACTTCAGAGGGATAAAGATCAGTTGTATACGTCTGTACCTTAGTATTCGTTTGTATGTATCACGTCTTCGCCGACGTGCTCAAATAAACGAAACTAAATGTCTATGTTTATCACCTAATACATATTAACACACACATTATTATTCATCTATTTTAAAGGTGATATTTATTACATAACTTCTTGGAAGTCATTTACAAACAAAATGATGAAGGTATTTACTCAGTCATTTGATGTAAATCATGCAATAATAAATTCACAATTTTTGTTATAAATATGATATTATGAATTAAATAAGTAGGTATCCATTTACGTCACAGACTTTTTCCTCATGAAATAAAATGGTACATCCATTACTAACCAATTTTATAAGGTGTTTTTGTAGCCAATAATAATTATATAGACGCTGTATAAATCATTTTGATTAGGTGCAAAAGGCCTGAATAGTTATTGTTAAGGTAATTCTAAAGGTGAGCAAAGCCTTGAGCGAAAGCTAGAGTAAATAATTCGCAAAAGGAGATATAGAGCCTACATCTTCGAACACATGCGTTGCATGTCAAATAGCATTTCTGTATGCAGTATGCACTTCCACAGATCTCCTGGGAGATCTCGTGATCTGGTTGTTGACCTGCCGCAGGCACCTTGGTATTGAGAACTACAATCATCTGAAATGTGAAAAAAAAAATTTGCATGAAGCCAAAATGGTTAGTTAGATTAACTTTTTTTTAACCTTTCACGTACCTAGTTGAATTTCTTTTGATACAATGCTGCTCTAGCTACCTTTTTATTTTACAATGTAGTTTTCACAAAACTATACTAATTATTATAAAAATCAGCGGTAATCATAGGTTATAGGACTTTCAAAATCAATCACAATCATTTCTGAATGTTGCATGACGCGGTTAGAGTAAAGTTTTCATATAGTATTTAATTCGACGAAATAAATACTTTTATCTGCGTATTTATAATTGACGTTACATAATAAATTGTGATAAGTAAAAATAACCAAAATAATGCATTCAGTGTACCTACCTATCGCGCTATTTTTCATCCACGAAAAAAAAAATGTATTCTAACCTGAAAAAAAATTGCAGGAAAGTAGCCTGTGTATTAATCCAGGTTACGCACTATAATATTCCAAGTTTCATCCAAATCGCACCAGTAGTTACAGCGTGATTGAAACACAAACATCTAAACTTTAACATTTATAATAGTGGGATATATTTCTAGCGAAACAATTCGCAATAACAACTGATCGCCAAACCCTATCAAGAAACCCGATGATTTCAACCATTGTATGCGGATTCTGGGTATCGAGAGATCACGCGCTGGTTGAATAATAATCGTATTATTTAGCACTCGATTTGTCTCGTGTCCTTATTGGTTGGTTTGATTGGCGAGCGGGATTCCAAAAACAAACTGTGAATAAGAGGAAAACCTGCAGGGGTATGCCAATCAAAGTTGAACTGCAAAGTTGAACTGCAAAGTTTTAAATCATGGTCAGTTCATACTAACTCATAGTTATTCTGTGACTAAATAGTGACATTATGACGTCATTTGATGAGTTTTCGCGCATATTTTGCTGTCAAGTGTCTAAAAAGAATGATCACGTGGTACAAAATTGTACCACGTGACCTGAAGAAATTACACTGGGCAGTGAAATATAACTTGACAGCAAAAGATTGGCATACGGGGGCTGAAATCTTTTATTACCTAGTTACTTACAAGACGTGTAGGTAAGTATTTTATGTACCGACTGAGCCGTAAGCAGGTATGGCAAAAAAGTTGTGCTTTATTTTACAAAAGCTTTACGTAAAACAGTTAGCGAATGGATTTTTCAAAATCGTTCCGTAAAGACATGTACCTAAACTTATATTAGACGTGTAATATTTTTAATAAAAAACAGAGTTCAAGTCACCGACTGCAGGCCAGTGCAGGCAGGGTGCCCAAATGGTTGCCAGCCTTTTGGGCACCCTGCCTGCAGTCAGTGATTTGAACTCTGTTTTCTATCTCTAGCATTTAGAATTCAGAGTTCATTTTAATATTTTTTTTTGTTAAAAATGCTTTTTTCTTAAGTATTTGTATATAGTTATTATTTTGATCAATAAATTAATTGGTAGTATATTTTTAATTCGTTTTTTTTTCTAAATAAAACATAGTAGTGAAATAAAAAGTTATTTTTCTTCTCAGTAATAAGCTTATTGCGTATAAAATATTCATATAAATAAGTATAAGATATTAGGATGTTGTCTCACCTTCAGCATAATTCAGTGATGGTTGTCCATATTGGCAACAATTTATTATTTTATTTACAAAGGTAGGTGATTGAATCGTCAATCGCTAGGTGTTTAGAGTGTTGGTCATGGGAAATACCGATGAGAGTGGCGCCAGATTTTGATTACTTAGTATACCTACTGAATTTTCCTCTTATTATTATGACCTTTTAGGGTCAGCTTTTAGCTTGCCTTTGCACATTTTAGCATAGCTTGCTTAGTCAATCTTCACCGATTAACTAAGAAGCGACGTTCTGCGCGGTCACTGGATGGGTGACCGCTAGTAGCATCTATCTGAGCGCTTCCGTACTTCGGAGGGCACGCTAAAATGTCGGTCCCAGCTCTAGTAGTCGTTAAAAGTCCCAAACTACAAGTAAAGCTTGTAATAAGGGAACTACCAACCAAAAATGTAAGTACCTACACCTATTATTTTATTGCAATAAATATTTTTTCATTTCATTTCCATTTTTTTCAACTAGATTGCTGATAGAATACTTATGAATATTTTCAGTAATATTTTTAGGGTCGTCTGATCAGGGGCCTTATTCTCACTTCGGCAGAGATTTTACTCTAATAGGGATGCCGTCAAAATGACGTTGAAAACTCCTGTCACTAGTGGGTGAAACCAGTTTTCGACCGAGATTTGACGTCATCCCTATTAGAGTAAAATCTCTGCCATACCCAGAATCACCCCCAGATTACAGAAGAAAGTCGATCAGCTCTCCTTGTCTAATAACAATAATATTATAATAATATTAATGATCACTGTCAAAAAACCAGAGATAAGTTATGATAAGCTTTGCTTAGTTTGGGACTAGAGGGCGTTGTGTGAAATGTCCATGAATATTTATTTATTTCTCCTTACGAGTACAAGATAAGATGGATTATAATCCACTCTGATGAGTCAATTGACTTCTAATAATTATTAGATGTCAATTGACTCACCATTAATTGTCAAGCTCGTAAACGCAGGTAGATATAATAAGTAATTTATTCCAACGGAAATAAGATAAAACGACGTGTTTCTTCCATTGAGTTTAATGGTACGAAGGTGGTTTCGCATAATATAAGCACGGAGATGTGGGGGCCTTGTAGAGCAGGAGATGGTGGTGCATAACTCTGCATCATCACAGAATAAATACCTATTACAAAATATAGAGTAGAATATATAAGATATATTCAGTAGAAGATACAAGAACGAATATTAAAATGTTATTTAATAATTATGTTAGTAATATGGTTCAAATACCTAGTCACCATTTTTAAATTGTCGTGCCCTAACTGAGCTCATGTTGATAGCATTAATACTACAACTTAGACATTTTTATACAACATGAACGCAATAAAATATTTAGTATTGAGTATTAGACTGGCTATTTCTTCACCCGTGGTCGCGTCAACTCCGTAGACACGACAAGACAGACAAACCTAGTAAAACTCAACGATGCAATACCTCGCTGAGCACGTTCACTGAGGACGTGCTGTGATACACTGCATCGTTATAGGCAGTGGTTACCATATAACATAAGGTAGAAATAGTAAAGCTTCTTGTGAAAGAGCTCGTCCGGGGAAGTACTAGCACCGAAAGGTGCCGGTGCAATTACAGGCACATGATACTACCTTAATGTCTCAAAGTGATGGGTGCAGTGTGATTCATCCGTTATGGGCAGTGGTTACCACTTAACATCAGGTGTTCCATTATACTTAGTTGAATAAAACAAAACTACATAGAGCAATTACAGCCTTGTGCTCAAAATCCCCTTGATTTTGAAAGTTCAGAATCAAAGAGATTTTGATACTCCCAGTCTCAATATCCCCTTTGGGCAAAATTACCATTATTTTGTTATTTTTATCTTTGTTTGATGTCATAATAAAACAATATAGTAAGCTTTTGCCATGACCTTGAAAATAAGTTGTATTACCACCAACTCCTGCACTACATTGTTTTTTCTCCAGTCTCAACATGCTCAGACCAGACCCACTGGCCCGTGAAGAGAGGGACATGTATCCTGCCTTCTCCTAATGAAATAAATTACCTACACAACGCCATAAGAATAACCTAACCACCATAAACCTTCTCATAATAAAACCAACCTTATTCGTAATAAGTAGGGTGGAGTTTTCTGTGGCAGGGGGGAGAGGAGTAACCTTAAGTGCTCGGTCAGCCTTATGAGGATTCGTGAGAACGTCTCTTGGAGAACTGAATTTTATTCATCTCACTGGTTCTTTTCTGATTCCTTTTCTTGACTTTACTTTACTTCTTACTCTTTGCCTAAGAAATTTTTTACTAGATCTCCCGCACTACAAGGCTAAAGACTGCGGGGAGATTGGTATTATATCAACCAATAGAACAGTCTCCGAAATATCACACGTCATCTACGTGCAATCTTATTGGTTGATTTTAAACATTCGTCAGACGATTTTATACAGTGTCATAAGGATTGAGACCAGTGTGTTGAAAGGTAGCCTGGAGTGATTTTCTCCGGCGTTTGTGGAGATGTACGATAAACAACCCAGAGAGGCATAGAGCAATGAATAAATTGTTCGGTCCAGTGACTTTAGATAGATAGAGGCGCTCTAACCTTATGCAAACTGATTCAGTAGCGGAGATACTGCACCGTGCAATGTCTTATGATGTTTATAATATAAATGCGTTATACGCGGTTTATAAATGGCAAGCAAAAAGTACGGTAATTGCCCGACGTTTAGTCAAACACCGAGTAGCGTCGCCGCCGCATAACAAATAAAGCCCTAATTCCACTAATTTACAAATATTTACTTACTGCTAATAATGGTTCGATCGATTTGAAATGTCACTAGACAGCTAGATGAAAAAAGCCTAAAAACAGATAAAAAAACTACGGTTCAGCGCAGCGTTTCAGCTGACAAATTCATTAGTAGAATTAGCCTCCTGCCCCCGTATGCCAATCTTTTGCTGTCAAGTTATATTTCACTGCCCAGTGTAATTTCTTCAGGTCACGTGGTACAATTTTGTACCACGTGATCATTCTTTTTAGACACTTGACAGCAAAATATGCGCGAAAACAAATTAAATGACATCATAATGTCACTATTTAGTCACAGAATAACTATGAGTTAGTATGAACTGACCATGATTTAAAACTTTGCAGTTCAACTTTGCAGTTCAACTTTGATTGGCATACCAATGCTGTTGTCCAAGTGTGTGTGGGCAACGATGCAAGCGTACTAACCCGTCTATTGATATCATGTCACGGTAACGTCTTACAATCTTATGAGCGAGATAATCGTAATTGGATACGTTAATTAAAATTACTAAAATAACTTTAGCTATTTTTCTTGCGCAGGAGTTGATTATCAAAAATGTTAATAATACTCACCTGCTCTACCTAATAAAGGACGCATAAGGAAACGAGTGAATGACCCATAGACAATATACAACTGTACGAACGGTCCTTCAAGCCAAGTTTACATTTTTATTCTTCTTCTTTTCTTAAATATGGCGTCTGCCCTCATAACGGCAGACATATAGTATATAGGTGCTGGTGCTATTACAGGCACATGTGATGGGCGCAGTTCAATCACAGAACACACCCTCAGAGGACGTGCTCATTCTGGCAATGCATAGTTTATATTATCTGTGGTCACGCTATAATTTTACTATTTTTTTGTCCTCGTCTTTATTGTGTCTCGTCGACTTCTGTCCCGGCCCTCTGGGTATCTTAAAACGTGTTTATAGTTGTGTGAGACTAATGGAAGGCTGCGGCACCGGACCCTCGGAGCAGCCAAGCATGACCGGTCATCTCACTCGGGAAGGTAGACAATGCAATGAATGCCACACACGCTTATTCCATCCTACGTATGAGGAGGTTGGAGTCAAAGGAGGATTTACACGCTTCATAAAGTAATCCTATGCAGAGGTCAGAAACGAAAGAGTATTTAGGTAAAATTTTGTTTTCTTTGCGTGGCTCAAAATTCAAAAGGTGGCATTTTCATTTTTGAATTTATGGTTTATTGCTAGGATATTAGAGTTATTCCCTTCTGTGACCCCGATCTGTTCGCCTAGATGGACAAAAAAGTCCGACTAGTCCCCCTTTTCTCTTTTTAGTGTGACTGATGAGACTTTTAATATTTAAAAATGTCCTTCCTGTCCCCCTTGTATTAATAGGGGGGCAGACTTGACTTTTTTGTCCCAACTGATGGCTCAAATCCATAGATTGAATATCCTTATTCATTATTGTTTACTACTACAACTATTATATACGGTTTTGGTATACAAAATGTCACTTTTTGATTCTTCCAAAAGTTATATTTTCTAGACCAAAACAGAGTCCTCTCCATCTGAACTGTCACACGACTCAACAAAATATAACGTAAACAACTCAGACTATTATGCTATACTTTCTCTGTCTTCTACAATGTCGATGGTATAAACATTGAAATACCGTAAAGTTAAGATGCAAAGCATATTTCTGCAAGTTTTTCTTGAAAAGCTCACAATAATTGTATGTTTTCGATTTCACACGCAATCATCCCGGCGTATGCATTATTCAAACATCGCGTGGTGTTTGAAATTACTGGCTAAGTGTGTATCGGGTATATAACAAAGAGGTTCTATACTTTTTTTAGTAACTTTATAGATTTTTAGGTCTAAAATTGTTGATCAGTACAGCCACTTCTCAACTGTATAACTCTCAAGCCATGACGAAATACAATGTTTAACTTTTCTTCTTTGTTTAGTTTTGAGTAGTTTTTCAACGTTGAGATTTACAGATGAGAATGGGTTTATACAGGCGAGAATTTTCCTGATCATTTGCTTAAACATCTCTCAACTTTTCAAAGACGTTTATGAGGCGATTCTAAGTAAAGATTACCATTTAGATTACCATTAGAAATCGCTAAAGATTTATTAATTTCTCTTTTAAAAATACGAACCTGTAAATGAAAGCTTTTCAAATCTAACCGTAAAATAAAACAAAAAAGTTTCTATCGTACCGTTTCATCACTGCTCTTCTTCTTCTTCTAACTTAAGAGCTACGGCTCTTGTCTGCGTAACAATGCATCTCCCGCCTGGTTCTTCTCTTCAGGGCAGCTTCCTTGACGTCCTTATACGACATGACATCGATCTTCGCCTTCACTTGGCTCATGTAGCTAATACGCGGTCTTCCTCTTCCTCTCTTTCCTTCTACCTTCCCTTCAATGATATTTCCGATTAAGCTGTCATGTCGTATAAGGTGTCCAATCATCTTTCCTCTCCTGTTTTATAAGGGCTACCCCTCTCTCCTCGCTTACTCTACTCCAGCTAACCACTGCTCTAAGGAACCCTAACCATTTGCCATATAAACATTTTTACGCCGCATTATGCAGACAATTAACCTACATTTTAATTAAGCTTATTATTTCACGCGAACAGTACTTGTAAGGGTGAAATATGTTGTGTCTGCCATATTATCCCCTGAGTTCTTTTGTCACGCACTTTTCAGACTTTAGGGATGGACCTGCCCTCAGTCTTTGTCTTGTTTAACCCTCGACGCAAAAACGACGGGGTGTTATAAGTTTGACGTATCTGTGTGTGTGTGTTCGTGTATGTCTGTTTGAGGTAGAACAGATGAACCGATTTTGATTTTGTTTTTTTGTTTGAATGGTGAATTAGTCGGGAGTGTTCTTAGCTATGTTTGATGAAAATCGGTCCAAGATTCGGGGGTTTTTTAATTTTTAATTAATTACTTGTTACAATATAGGTACACATGAAACAGATGAAGAGATCATAAATACTGTGTTAGTCGTCATTTTTTTTGGAATTAATTGTTCATTTGATCAATAAAAAAAAATAAAAATAATCATGTACTTTATGGCGGTTCAAAGTGATCAGCGAGATTTTATTGTAGTTTTGCCCATAGGGGTTTACAATATCTAAATACTTATTTTGCGATATCATAGTCCGTAGATATCTAATATCTATATCAATATTTTATTTTTTACTTTGATTTACTTAATAAAATTAGCTCAACCGCTTCATGTGTATTTTGTACATATTATAAATATTGTAAATACTTTATTAGTCATAATTTTCTTTGTGAATAAATACTAACTACTTAATAAATAAACTTACCTACTTTTATAGAAAAGTCTTTCACGTTGTGCTTTCCATCACTATTAGGTGTATATTTCACGCTTTATCATTGCGTGAAACGTTTTCTTTGTTATAATATCTCAGTTTTTTTGACAATCCATTTTGTTTAGGTTTTGATAAATTACTCGTGTATTTTTTTATAAGTAATATTTTTTTTACTCTATTTATTTTTTCTTTGCCTTAGCTTTATTAGGCCCACAACCTACCTACCTATTTAATGTGTAATTTTTTTCATTTGTATAAAATTTTAATAGTCCACTCTACACTTAGCTAACACCGAAAATAAAATAAACAAGAAAATGAAAACAAAAACAAAAGCCAAGATGAACGTCCGATGATTGGTGGACGCGGCGTTGCCGATCTGGCATCCCGCCGAGATGCGTATCTTCCATCCCTCTCGCACACAGCAGCTTTTACCATCTCCTTCTTTGTCTATGTCCGCAGGATCGTCTCGCTTGAAGACGCAACAGAGATAATTTTCATCCGAAAGCTTGGAACTTTGAACTTGGAACGTGATGCTATTTTTGAATCGCAAGACGAGACAATGGCGGGTAAAATGTAACCTTTCCTTTGTTTTTTATTGATTTCTTCATTTGTTGTTTATTTAATCAACTCGTAGAAAGGTACAATAAAAATAAATAAGTATTTAACGATCTTATCACACATTCGTGATAAAAAAAGATAATACCTACATACTTATATTATGTATAATTAAAAACGTTTACACTAGTTATTAGGTACTCACAATGTTCCGAGATAATATTGAGATTATCTGACGAAGTCGAGGTCAAGGTCAGCCTATTGTGATGGATGCTGGATGTAAGCTCATCATACAAAGCTCTATTATTTTTGTCAATTTTTTTTTTCATAAGATGTAAAAATGTATACCTCCTACTAACCTAAACACAAATATATTTTATTATAGAAGACCATGGTATTTGAAGCAAAGGTATAAATAATACAGGGTGTACTAAAACAACTTCCGAAAATTTTGGAAGGTACCTACTTGAATAACTTTTATATGGAACAAATAGAAAAAAAATCAACTACCTACTTCATATATATTTGCTGTTTAATAAATTGATTTGTTAGTTTAGTAAGTATCGAATTTCCGTTATATTATAACCTTTTATGTACACGGACCTGCCTCTATAGTCACTTCTCTCTAGCCCCAAAGGTTTGCTGGAAGAAAACTCTTGTTAGGGTTAAGCTCGCCTTTGTACATGTCATCTATTTCTGTCTTTTGTTTATGTCCTGTGTTGTGTGCAATAATGAATTAAAAATAATAGACACTTGAATATAAAAATACTTAGCAAAAATTAAAATTGGTTCAGCGGTGGCTAGGCGTAGGTAAACGAGATAAAACTGTGGAAACTTTGCTGGTTTATGTGTTTTTTAAGTTATTATTTATAAGTTTATAATATTGTTTGCTTCCCAAAAAAAACACCAGCTTTTCTGAAATAAGGATAGTCGCTCAAAATTTTTGCAATAAGTTATATGGCATTTTATTCGTTCTATTAAGTAAATAGCTTGTGGAAATTGGCCGTAACTACCCCCTAAATACTTTAATTTATAAGTACGTGTTCGTTTGTCACGCGAAGTAGTTCGCGATCATAATCTTGTATTAATTTTAAACTTGACAATGAATTTTACATGGCAGATTATTATAAGAAATACTTTATTTTACAATTATTATAGGTAATTTTAACTACACAACAGGTGAAAGGTTTTTGACCAAGCCAATTCTACAGGGCACTTACTTGATCGAGTGAGCGAAGCGAGCGATTTTAGTGTCAACTTGGGCGAATCGGCGCGGCGCGTTGTATTTTTGTTAGAGCATAATTTTTAAACCGCTGATTGGATCTGCATAAAATTTTGAATTTTTGGTTTTTTGGAATTTGGAATATAGACAAATAATGCTGCCATAATTTATTGGTAAGATTATGAAATAACTCAGCCAAGGGGTTGTAAAGTTATAAGGGTCCAAAAGAGAGTAAAATAATAATCAAATATTCGTGGACATTTCACACGACGCCCAAGCAAAGCTTGTAATATGGGAACTAGATGCTGATAGAATACTTATATACTTTTTTTTTGTAAATACATACATAATACATAGTAACACCCAGACATAGAACAAACATTTATGCCACACACAAAATGTTTGTTCTTAGTGGGGAACGAACCCACGACCTACAGCACGAAAGGCAGACTATTAGCTGTGACGCCTGTCGAGAAAAAAAGTTAAGAAAAAAATCATAATGCTTTGTTTAGATATTCCAAAACCGTTAATTGTTTTTTTTTATACTTAATAATAAAAAAGCTGCATGCCGCTCTGTGTACCTACAAGAGTGTATTAATTGGCCATAATGTCCAAAAATTTATACCTATGGTTTGTATGGTTGGTATAATGCTAGCAATAAGGAGTCGTATGTTTATTAACGGTCGGGCCTGGCTCCTTCACAACTGCCTCGGGAGAAATGAATGTTTCGACGCGTGCGCAGCCGACTGTGGCGAAGGCTTTGCAACTACTAGAGCTTCCAATTCCAAAACCTTTTCGTTTTTATACAGGGTGTGATAAGACTACTTGCAAAAACTTCATGAGGATTGTACCTACTCATCAATATGTAAAACTTTTTCTATGTTACATTAATGTGAGATGAAAAAAATCTGCTGTTATTATGGGATTTTTAATACTAAAAGTCTCAAAATTCCCTTAAGGGGGAAACTTAAAGGTGATTTTGAGAGTAACCCTTCCATAATGGTTCCGTACATTTTTGCTAAGTATTATTATGGGTATTTGCATTTTTTTTTGAACAACTGATTTTTCTATTCTCTTCAGCACTTGCTTGTAGCTCGAGTGGTGATGCAGTCAGTGGCGCTCATAAAATAACATGGTTCGTCATCTGGGTCACCAAAACGTGTCTAGGTCTACGAACAATACATTACATTTCATTATGGACTCAGGTTTAAAATGTTGGTTGATATTACCTAATGTTACGTTGGGATATTGGATGTTCTACATTTTCAAAGCTCTATGTTAGCAGGTGCGTAGGCGCACGTCAACTTTGACAAAAAATGGCGTCCGCAGGGAACAGCTCTCACGATTAACGAGGATATTTTATCGAGAGGTCACTTTCTTATTACTATTTTATTTGTTTTACACTTAGTTTTTTCCACGGCTTCACTCGCGTAGTGCCTGATATTTTTTTTGTTTGCTAACGCTAAGCGTTTAAACAAGATCGAAAGTCACTTTTGACTCTAGAACTCTTATACTTACCTATATAGCCTTATCTATCCCATGAAGATATTCAGAACTAATATAGTGGGCTGAGTTTTTTTTCAAAAAGGCTATTAATTCAGTTTTTTTTAGTCCAAGTCAAAGTTATTCGTTTTAAAAATCAGAACCATTTTATAAAATTTATTGTTTTACAAGTACATTTTTATTAGTTTTCTTTAATTCAATTCTCTTTTTTGTTTTTTACAAGTTTAACAAAAAGTGAATTTTACGATTTGGCTATCAGCTGCCGTTACGGAGTGATAGTCACAAACAAACAAACATACCTATTTGGTTTAACTATATGTAAGATCGGCGATGGAATTAGAAATTGTAATCTTGTGGATAAGTTTTATGGGTTTCTTTAAAGTGATTCTAGACATCTTAAAGGTTAACTGGTGTTGATGATATTTTATTAGAATGTCTGCTTTTCAATAGTTTAATTGCAACATGCAGTAAATTCTAAAGAAATACAGAAATATTGTCTACTCGGACGATAAGACATAGCTCAATGATTCAAACCAACACCGGGCCCAGTTAGTAAGTAGGTAGGTACTCAAAGTAAATTTTTTATACAACTTAATGATGGGAAAACCCGATGGCCCACCTGATGTTAAGTGGTAACCAAACCACTACCTATAACGATAAATAAATAAAATATAAAGTTCACTTAAGCTTTACTTAGTAGTTTTATTTACTTATGTAAAATCGAAATATTGAATGGCGAGCTCTTAACTAGTCAAAGGTCAATACTTAAATAAAAAAAAATAAAAAATCAGAACTGGTGTTCAGTCACTCCGGTAAAAAAGTAACGGATCATTAGGTCAAAATAATAAGCTCAAATACGCAAAAAGTCAAAAACTCAAAAGAGGATGTATGATTTCGCAAAATGTCAAATACGCATAATATTCGGGTAAAAGTACAAGTAATATAAAAACAATACACGCTAAAAATTTCAACCGACTCCAAGAAAAGGAGGTTCTCAATTCAGTTGTATTTTTTTTACACTTTGCGTCAAAGTTTATATTCCCAAAATAGAATCATTGATTCGTTAAAATCATAATTCGATTGAACAATATCAAAATGAGAACGCTCTTCGTAGAGAAAAGACATCACATCCAGAATATAAATTGCAAATGTATATTTTACAACTATATCGTGACTATAGTACGTGACTCGGCAGTAGATCAAATGTATAGAAAAGGTAATAAATAATACCTATCATATATTTTAAGTATAAGAATGTTAAGTATATTTATTTATTAATAATAATAATTAATATTAATAATAATAAATAAATATTCATGGACTTTACACACAACGCCCTCTAGTCCCAAACTAAGCAAAGCTTGTGATATGGGAACTAGATGGCTGATAGAATACTTATATACTTTTTTTTTTGTAAATACATCCTTATAATACATAGTAACACCCAGACATAGAACAAACATCTATGTTTTCCACGCACAAATGTTTGTTCTCAGTGGGGATCGAACCCACGACCCACAGCACGGAAGGCAGTAAGCATAGTATAGTTATTATAATATATATAATATATATATATATATATATATATATGTATATTTTGAATGTTAAGATGGATGTGTGCAGTGACGAGGTTAAACAAGATAAGAAATGAGTATCTATATCAGGGGTTGTTGAAAAGGTGAAGAGTGCTAGATTAGCATGGTATGGACACGTAATGAGGAGGGATGAAAATCATGTTACAAAAAAAGCTATGAATATGAGTGTGACTGGGTATGCAAGTAGAGGAAGACCGAATTGGTTGGATTGTGTGAAAGATGACATGAATGTGAGAGGAGTAGATTCAGAGTTGACGAATGATAGGAGTGAGTGGAAGAAGAAGACATGTTGTGCCGACCCCATCTAGCGTGGGATAAGGGCAGGGGAATGATGATGACATATTTTAAGCGCTATAAGCTATAACCACCTGTTTGGATGAGTTTTTTAGTCAAATATAAAAACTGAGTTAGTTTTTTACGGAACATCAGTACAGCACAACGGATCTTTATCCATCTGAAGTTAGGTGCAACAAACGATTGCGGATGTATTATGCGGAAAAATTAGCTTACGTCCAATTCGACCCAAAAATGAGTTCCGTGCAGATACTTCAGAGGGACAAAGATGCGTTGTGAATTATACAATGACTTATACTTAATTATGCCTGAAAATCCTGAATACTGGTTTTCAGAGCTGATAAAGATCCTCATAACTTGGGAACGGCTGCACCAATTTTTACCAGCTAAAAACCATCTCAAATCGACAAGCTTTCTTTAAAAACCGCATTCAATTTGGAGCCATAATAAAACTACGAGGGCACAGACAAACAGACAGACACACAACACCGTCAAACTTACAACACCTCTTTTGTTTTTCGGTCGTTGATTCAAATGCCTTCATTCAGACTGAAACCTTTTTCCAGCATAGCAGCCGAAGTCGTGATATGGAAATCTCACACACTTTTGGGCGCAACATGAACTTATTAAAATTTTCCTAGATTATCATTCAAGGTTGTCTGGAAGAGATCGTTTTTAATTATAAGGCCGCCCATTATACTCGATAGCTTTAATTTTAATTTAATTTCTCCTTCTATCTTCTTCTTTTTGTACAATAAAGAGTTTTGCTATCTATCTATTATCGAACAGCAATTTGCAACTACCCCGTGTGAAAATGCGGCTATTATTTCTATAGCTTTAATATAGGTAGGTATTCTAATAACTCTGGCCATAGATAATGAATAGTTGCTGGTGACATGGTGATGGTGATGACGTGGCCCAGCAGATAAACAGCTGAAACGCACACTAGCAAAAATAAAGACTGAGACATACTGAGAGATGCTTCAAAAATATTAAGCTAAAGAAACTATTGTAAATACTGTATTTACTATAATTCTGTCGTAATTTTCTTAGTGAATATACCATTTTCAGCTAAAATAAAGCAACTAAAAGATGTTGATAAGAGCGATAAAAATATTAGATAAGAAAATACGATAATACGATAAAATCCCAAAAACACGTACCTAATGATTTTTTGGGCGTAATGATAATTTTACTAGATATTTTTATTGTGAGTAAATAACAAGTACTTAAGTATTTTTTGGCAATAAACTCTTTTGCATTTATATTTTTTTGTATTTTTTTACGAAAATTAGCCCTCTGTGCGCAAGTCCGAATCGTTTTTTTTTAGTAAAATCTGTTAATAAGTGTAGGTCTAGGTACCTATCCAATCGGAAATCTGAGGGATTGTTTTTTAAACCACCTTCTTGAAAAGTTTACTTATGTATTCTTCTTCTTCATTTATATTATGGCCTCTGTCCGTCATTTCGACAGACAATTTTGCCAGTGTCAAGTAAATTATTTGAAACAAGTTTAGTCAAATAGAGTCATTCACGAGTCATTCCTCAAGTCGGCGGTCGTTTGTTTTGAAGACAAAATGGTGGATTTTCCCTTCAA
The DNA here is from genome assembly GCA_947859175.1 of Gandaritis pyraliata. Lineage (NCBI taxonomy): Eukaryota > Metazoa > Arthropoda > Insecta > Lepidoptera > Geometridae > Gandaritis > Gandaritis pyraliata. The sequence continues at coordinate 3,530,702 of OX401874.1, read as the reverse complement.
AACCTGGAAACGAATTCCAGCAAATAATAAAAACACTGAGGGCGGCTTGCATCAGAATTGCTAAACGCGTTTAACTATTAAATAGTATTTAGCGAGTTGTCAAGTCATATAAATACGTCAGATTTAAATCTATTTAGCTGTTAAATACGTTTAGTGATTCTGGTGCAAGCCGCCCTGAGTGCGCTTACAGCACAAGTCTGTTCGAATTTAGATTTTCTTTTTTTATAATCTGTACCCTGTACACCATCATCCTAGTTCACCTGGGTATTCACATGCGGCTGTGTGCGGTGTTGATGCGACGCGTTGCCATGGCAACCGCTTCTCAGAACCCAAGCGGGCCTTTGTGCTTTCGAGAACAACCGAACTACTCAGAAATTGTGAGGAAAGTTCATCCGCCGTATTCGAAACTGTAAGATAAAGCTCTAATAGTTAAAATGATCGATACATTCACTGATTTATTAATCCGATAAAGAAGTAAACTTAATTCTCTACATAAAAAGTTATATCAAGCTGTTACAAACCACAGATAGTATAAACTACGAACCGACCGAAATGAAATGAACTGGTTGCCCATTCTACTAAATTCTTTTTTAAATCCCTACAACACAAGGCACATGGAGTCGGTACTTAGCGACGAGAAAGCTGAATTCTGACAACTAAGTAACGGTACCTTCTGCTACCAGTAGTCACTTATCTAATTGACGACGCCGCATATCTTATTTTCCTGGTTATAAGAATGGTCAAATAAGGTGGCATAATTGCGCATCGTTGGCATAACATATGATAGTGAAAAGAATGTTATAAAGCCTTCATAAATAGCGGTTGTTTTGAATAAGGCTCTTTCGTTTTTCGGGTGAAATCGACTGACGGTTTTCTTTTCACTTTATATTCAGAAAGTAAATATCTCTAAAATGTATGAGATTGTGGTTTCAGAGAAATAATTTCACCTTTCTGAAACTGAAATTTTATGTATGTATGTAATGTACTTTTACCTACATATAGGTAGGTACCTACATTAAGGTTAAATAAGAAAATGATCAAAAAGTCTCTGCACAGCTCACACAACGGATCTATATTCCCTCTGAAGTTAGGTGCAACAACGATTGCAAATGTTGTGCGGAAAAATTCGCTTACCTCTAATTCAACCAAAAAATGGGTTCTGCGCAGATTATTCAGAGCGACAAAAATCCGGTGTGACTACTATATGAAGAGTTCTTAAAAATTGCCTAAAATCAAATTAAGAAATTATTATTATTTTGTTTTATCTTATTATAATCTTTAATTTTATTTCATGTTGTACATACCTCATTTTAATTCAATTTTAATCCATTTATTTGAACTAGATTTCTTTTTTTTAATTTTAGTATTATTATATTATGTTTTAGCTTTTTAATGTGTACTCTTTTCTATTATACGTGCTCGCTCTCGCTCTAATCTTAACAGCTTGTTGTCTGTCTCTTGTAACTATTGTAGCACTTGGCATGATTCCTTCCTTGTAATTTTATTCTATTCTGTGTTTTAGTGTATACAATGTTGGCGACTCAAATAAATAAACAATAAACAAGATAAGATAAGATTACATTTATTTCCAAAAAATAAGTTGCGTGATTGAATCGATTTACGAATCAATCACGAAAAAGTACGTACAATGAAATATGGTCTTTAGACTATGAGCTATGAGTCAGCTTTTATCCCCATCAATACAGTTTGATAACTGACAGCTTTTGGTTTTACCTCTCACCTGTATTGCAGTGCGCGACTGAAACTGTGGCACGTTTTAGTGGTATATTCCAGAAATCTCCACCAAGACATCCCCACCTTCTATGTCGTAGCATGCTACGATGTAGCAGTGGGGATTTCTAGTACAGAAAACCAGCTTTCGAAAAATGACAGTCATCTTCTACATAGATGTAAAAATATTTAAAAAAAATCTCGATAGAAAGCGTACTTAGTTATCCAACAATATGATGATGAGCTTTTGAAAAATCAAACAGCATTGTCTATTTGTCTTATGGAGATTTATATACGATATAAAACTGCTAAATCTCATTAATATCATTTCTAACATAATAAAATTCTTTTCTAAACGTCTGTGAAAAGAAAACCTGAGTTTTACACGTAAAGCTCAAAACATATACCTACAATAAAAAAAATGCAAGTGTCAGTCACTTATCCACCAACTCATAATTTTTTTTTTTACAATTTATTTTCAATCTTTAACCCCAATCGTGTCTATGCTGTCGACGATGTAGCACGCTTACCTAGAAGACATATATTCACTCGTCTCTTGAAAACCTCCAAATTAATGTGCCACATTAATTACCCCTGAGTGTACACCACCCACACCACAGAGCACAGTACCATGATAAATCAGATAGGGTGGTACCACCGTATGTTTGATTTCTCCTTTGTTAACATTGTCAACTCCCCCCGTGCCAAATTGCATGGAAAAAGTCAGGTATACCCCAAACTTGGGTTGTATAGATTGTGGAGTCAATGTTGCATGACTATTAACGTAAGGGTGTTGCAAATTGATAGTGCTTTGATTGACACAATATAATTGGAAGAGATATTGCAATTATATACGAAATTCACAAAAGCTTTATCGAAAGCCACAGTACAAGGCAGTAACTAACTAGATAAAACTTTTTATAATTTGTGCTAAACGGATCGATTTATCATTTTATTTTTATTCTCCAACCGAAACACAGAAGGGTATAGATTGACGGCGTTTTGTGTCTGTATGTCTGTCTGCTTTCGTAGCTCCGATAGGAATGCGGTTTTCTTTGTAAGAAAGGTAATTTCGATGTTGGTGAAAATTGGTGGAGCTGTTTACAAGTTATAATCATCAGAGCTGAAAACCAGTTTTGTCGACTGTCAAAAATAATAATTGTAGTTTGAAACATTTAGTTCATCTCAAAGTATGATTTGATGAACTAAAGTCTTGACATCACCAAACTCCTTTGCCCTAAAGTTTATCACAAAAACGAACAGTTACTTTATCCTACTTGTCTGAGGCAGCGTTTGCGTCACATCGATTTCTGACTTCCGGGGAGGGAAGGGATAAAAACCTCATTTCCGGCGAGAACCCTTCCAGGGGCGCGGACACTTGCATTCGTCACGTTGCTATGGTGATTTAAATAAGATAAAAAATCATGAAGACAAGATTTCTTTCTTAGGGAGAACGCAAACCAAAGACAAAACGTCTTGTCGAACAGTTAGTGATGTGAAACTTCTCAGTAAAACTTTTTTAGTTACGATATGCTTCTTTTTATTTGCTGTTTTCGTTACTTGCTTATTTAATAAGATTCATCCTAAGTACTTAATAATATTATTAAGTACACTACATAATTACTTTATATTCTTATTTATTAAAAAAGCACAGTTCATTCTCTAGGTATGTGCGTATAAAGCAATGTTTAATAGGTAGGTACTAAACAATGCTATAATAGATAGGTAAACATAATTTTATGCATGCGTCGTGTCAATTGATGTGAATTTCGTTACAACGAAAACAGCATATGACGAGGAAGCATTCATCATATGCTGTTTTCGTTATAACAGAAAATTTATTTTCACGTCACTAAGTACGCGACAAAACAGTTTTGTCGAACAGTTAGTGATGTGAAACTTCTCAGTAAAACTTTTTTCGTCACAATATGCTTCGTCTTATTTGCTGTTTTCGTTACTTGCTTATTTAATGAGAATCATGCTAAGTACTTAATAATATTATTAAGTACACTACATAATTACACTATATTCTTATTTATTAAAAAAGCACAGTTCATTCTCTAGGTATGTGCGTATAAAGCAATGTTTAATAGGTAGGTACTAAACAATGCTATAATAGATAGGTAAACATAATTTTATGCATGCGTCGTGTCAATTGATGTGAATTTCGTTACAACGAAAACAGCATATGACGAGGAAGCATTCATCATATGCTGTTTTCGTTATAACAGAAAATATATTTTCACGTCACTAAGTACGCGACAAAACAGTTTTGTCGATAGATGTGCGTTGGCCCTTATGCTAATGGCCTCCGATATGGGCACCCGTGAAGAGATCGAGGAGTGAAAATGTGTTTTAGATTAGCCACTTGCTTCCTGTATTTCAATGGGATTCGGTACGATATAGGAAGACATAAAGGTTACAGCCCCCCTATTCCAATCTTTTGCTGTCAAGTTATATTTCACTGCCCAGTGTAATTTCTTCAGGTTATGTGGTACAAAATTGTACCACGTGATCATTCTTTTTAGTCACAGAATAACTATGAGTTAGTATGAACTGACCATGATTTAAAACTTTGCAGTTCAACTTTGAGATTGCGATCGGGCCCCAGACGACTGATGTATACTAGTCACAATAGATTTTTGTCCTTCTGAAGTATCTGCGCAGAACTTATTTTTGGGTAATTGGAGATAAGCTAATTTTTCCGCCCAACAGTAAGGGAGAACGCAAACCAAAGACAAAACGTCTTGTCGAACAGTTAGTGATGTGAAACTTCTCAGTAAAACTTTTTTAGTTACGATATGCTTCTTTTTATTTGCTGTTTTCGTTACTTGCTTATTTAATGAGAATCATCCTAAGTACTTAATAATATTATTAAGTACACTACATAATTACTTTATATTCTTATTTATTAAAAAAGCACAGTTCATTCTCTAGGTATATGCGTATAAAGCAATGTTTAATAAGTAGGTACATAACAATGCTATAATAGATAGGTAAACATAATTTTATGCATGCATGTTTGCTTTTGAAGGCCGCTCGGCCAATTTAATTAATTAATTAAATTGTTTTAACGGCTGGTTTGCGAACCTATTAATAAAAAAACGTAAGAAAAGACTGTCGTGTCAATTGATGTGAGTTTCGTTACAACGAAAACAGCATATGACGAGGAAGCATTCATCATATGCTGTTTTCGTTATAACAGAAAATTTATTTTCACGTCACTAAGTACGCGACAAAACAGTTTTGTCGATAGATGTGCGTTGGCCCTAAGGGAGAACGCAAACCAAAGACAAAACGTCTTGTCGAACAGTTAGTGATGTGAAACTTCTCAGTAAAACTTTTTTAGTTACGATATGCTTCTTTTTATTTGCTGTTTTCGTTACTTGCTTATTTAATGAGAATCATCCTAAGTACTTAATAATATTATTAAGTACACTACATAATTACTTTATATTCTTATTTATTAAAAAAGCACAGTTCATTCTCTAGGTATATGCGTATAAAGCAATGTTTAATAGGTAGGTACTAAACAATGCTATAATAGATAGGTAAACATAATTTTATGCATGCATGTTTGCTTTTGAAGGCCGCTCGGCCAATTTAATTAATTAATTAAATTGTTTTAACGGCTGGTTTGCGAACCTATTAATAAAAAAACGTAAGAAAAGACTGTCGTGTCAATTGATGTGAGTTTCGTTACAACGAAAACAGCATATGACGAGGAAGCATTCATCATATGCTGTTTTCGTTATAACAGAAAATTTATTTTCACGTCACTAAGTACGCGACAAAACAGTTTTGTCGATAGATGTGCGTTGGCCCTTACTCATTTTGAATCTCAAAATCATTCTTCTAGATCTAAAAATATATGAAAGCAGAATAGTCCAGTAATGTACTTCTACAAGATTATGATGATTTTCACGAACGTTCGTCTGTTTAGTTAAAATAATTCTTTCAGTTCCTTTGTTGTAGTTTCAGCACGAGCTCGTGCCAAAACAGCTTCGGCCGACTCATTAACACTGAAAAATATTTTCATTACATTTGTTAAATATTTACAATTTCACGTGACCACAACGATTCTGATAAGTACGTAGCAGATTTTTCTTGCATCTAATAGGTCAAATATTTAGGAAACTACTTTATAGGTACATCTTAATGATGGAACAAGCCGGTAGCTCATCTGATGGTAAGCGGTAACCACTGCCTATAACGATGCATTGCCTCAATGAGCACGTCCACTGAAAACGTGCCCTGTGATACATTGCACTGCGCCCATGTGCCTGTAATTACGCCGACACCCATACCCTTCAAACCGGAACACAGCAATGCGAGTATCACTGTTATGGCAGAAATAAAAACTTGAAATGCAAATCGAAATGGTATATTCCAGAAATCCCCACTGAGAAATCCCCACTAGTGCGGATTATGTATCTAGTTGAGTCCTTTGGTCAGATTAAAAAAAATAACAACTTTTATCATCAGTTCAACTGTCAACATGGTTAGGTTAGGTCATAAGACCACACCGGCTTCAACCTTCATGAATTTTCCTTTCATCTTCATCTTATTCCTCATCTTCGTTCAGATTTAAATTCTCACTCTCCCCTCCAAGGTGCAATGGCGCTCGCACTGTCAAAACCCCATCTTTTGACAGCGATGACTCTACTGACTCCGGATCTGTGCCAAGAGGGAGTAGGAACTCGCGATTAAACTCAGTGTAGACTGTGTTCGCGTCTGTTTTCTCTTCACGGACTGCTGCGACGATGAGCATGTTGTTCAGGATCTTGACTGAGACCTGGAAGACATAATTTAGAAGTTTTTGTTAGGGTAAATTGTCCTGCGTACTTGTGATTGTTAGAAGAGAATATGGAGTAAATGTGATACGTCAGAATCGTTGCAAGCAAATCTGCGGCCTCTGTTTACCCTTAGGAAACGTGGTACCGTATGCTCATCCCCCTCCAGGTGCCTACAGGATACCTATCTACTAGGTAACTAAAAAGATTTGTCAATACTGAGTTTTTACTAAAGATCGTGGCATGGTGACACGAGTAAGCGGAACAATTCCATGTCGATTTCCAGGTGTAGCTGTTTTAGTACTACGCTACTAGCTGTACCTACCCCCCAATAATAAAGAGCTTCCTTGAATCCGCTTCTAATGGAGCCTTTACATCGTTCAAGAATTCGAGACTTCATGCATTTTACACCAGATTTAAAAGAACTAGTACCACAAACCTCATTAGGATCATATTCACTGACATCGAACTGCAGTTTGAGGACCTTATCCTCCCCTTCCCCCTCCACTAACGGGGACTTGGTGATGACGTCCCAACTCGTCGCTGGATTATCTTTGTTTGATGACGTCATGCCGGCGTGGACTGTCGTGGTCTGTCCGTAGAGGCGGAGTAGGTTGGTGCTGAAGTGAACGAGAGAAAATTAAATATGTAGGTATGGTAATGGTAGACGGTTATGAAATGTTATGAAAGGTTAAGATACGGTTATGAAAAGACGGTTACTGAGGTTTCTTGATACCTAAAGAGCCCAAAATGTGATCAAAACCTAAGGCTGGAGAAAGCCCAGTTTTTCTTCTGGAAGTCTATTTGGAAGCCTATTTCTAACACGCTAGCATCAGCGCTCTACACAACTTTTCTTTCCATCAAAGAGAAGCCAATCATGCTTCGTCCTATTCTTTTGTTTGACAAAAAAAGAGACAGAAATCGATGTACAGCAGGGCTAGCATGATGCACTTTTTCTACGGAAGAATAGACCAAAGCTAGTCCGGTCTCCGTTTGCGTCAAACAAAAGAAAGGGACGGTATGATTTGTCTTCTCTTCGATCGAAAGAAACGTCGTTTTTGGTGCTCATGCTAGACGCTGCAATGATTCTATAGTCTGATGTAATGATGGGTACCAAAGTACCTGAACTTGGACATCTCCTCATCCATCCTCCTCATCTCAGAAGCAAAGCGCTCTTTCATAGAAGTGAAAGCGCCATCGTAGACTGATCTATCGGTGAGCTGAACTGGTACAGAGAAGTCTCTACTGACTGTATTGGTTCCAGACATTTTATGTGGGTATTCAGACATTTTGGATGATATTTTTGAATTTTGGTTGTGGATTTTTGGGAGTTTGAACGGAAAAATTACAATGTTTACATTCTGTTTGCTAAAATAAATGTCAGTTTGATTGGTGTCAGATGTATTTGAAAGCTAGGGGAGGTATGGGAAGACTGGGCTGGGCTATGCATTCTACAATATTTTATAAATATTCGATGAGAAAACAAAATTGTAAAAAAGCGTTTTGCTCGCTATATTTTCTAAGATCCTAATAATTAGGTACCATCTAGTTGTACCTACATACAGGCACCCAAAACGTGTAATTGTATGTAATGCATCGTCGGTATAAAACAAACCCTGCAAAGAAAACTTTGTCCTTTTAGTAAATAAAAGTATTTGCTTTCTGTCTTCTTTTATCGAGATAAAAATCATAAAAAAACAATAAAAATTCAATCTATGCCAAAATTAACGGTTGACCTTTTCTCACTTGGGTTGCCAGATAACGTAACTTTCCCCCCGAGATGTGGTATTTCCAAGGGTTGTTCAACAATTTGTTTCACTTAAAATCGGGGTTAGTTGTAAAATAAACTTTATCAAGTCGGGTTTAGATTTAATTCCGTTCTAAATCAATTTCAGAAACAGTAGTTTTTCATTGACTGACTTGTTTTCCTGTTCATCTGATTCCATAGCAAAGTATTATTAGGTGTTGGTAACATTACCTCTGCACGCATGATGACTAGAATTACACACTAAGATTCCTGGCCTGTCGTGTGTATAATAAACTATAACCTCATTATCATGTTACAAAACATATGTTGTTCATGAAAACGTAGTTTATCGGGTAATTGACTTCTTTCTTTTAACTCTATTGATCGCCATTTGTGGGTAAATGTAGTCAAGGTTTTGACTAAAACATCAACACAGAAGTAACATCCAATTTACGCTGAATTTACTCTTTTTGATTTCTCAGTGTTGAAACCCTGTTACCGAAACTGCACTTAGTATATTAACAATAGGAGGTACGACTTGGCCATAACCCCCTATATGTCTACTAAATGAGGTAAAATGTTTTTGTATTTATAAACCCCAAGAACCAAAAGCAAAGTGGTATTAGTACGAGTAAAACTGCAAATTCAGTGTTGCCTGTAAGTTTTTCTATGTATATTTTTTTTAGCTGTGGATTTTGCTAGATACTAACCGAAATCATAATTACCTATCGTCTAAGACGCGGGCTTTTTTTTATGTTTTGAATCGTGTCAATTTTGGTAACCACTGAACCACTGTCCAGAGTGATTCTAAATAAATCAGACCACCTAAGCACCTCAGAGGTGGTACTACACCATCTTCTGTGACGGAGATGTGGTATTTGCAAGGGGTGTGAGACACCCCCGCTGCTATGGCGACGCGGCCTAAACACAGAGCCCTATTAATCTCGAAGTGAGGGCGTGCCGCAGGGCTACTGTTTGTTTTGATTTCATTATTCTCGTCTATTATCCTCTGGTAAATTACTTATGCTTTGGTAATATGTCAGTCAATATGGCACGTATTAGGGAACGGTATAAGGGTTTTCGTTTTTGCTGGTAAGTACTTATTTTTCATCTTTCTTGTTACCTACACGCACCTAGTTAGGCATGCTGATTAGAGAGGTAATCACAAACAAATCTGACAGTCGCCGCGTTACGTAAACTTAACGTATTCGAATCATACTTATTGCATATAACATGCACATGAAATTGTTATATGCAGTAATCGGCTATTTGAACAAGAATACAATACAATACAAAATGTTTATTTGCAACAGCAACAACACGTGTTTTAATTATAAAACACGTTTTTAAATTAAGTGTTCCGATTTTCCAAAACATGTAATTTCTTTCTTCTGTGTGTGCAATAAAGTTTTTATCTATCTATCTATACTAGGTAAATTAATAGCGCTCCTCAATTTCCCTAATTTGTGTGAAATATTCCACAAAATGGCAACCCTGGGGAGAGTGCGAGGGCGCGAGCTGCCGCCAAATTGGCGGGAAAGCTGCTCGTTTGACAGATCATTTTTTATTCCATTTGGAAGGTGCCCATTGTTCCACTGATTACCAGGTGGCCAGGAAGTGAATTGCACACCCCTCTTAATTCACTAAAGATACGTTTGTATAAAATATTATATAGTGGTATATTCTTCTAAATGAAGGTCATTCCTTCATAAAATTATGACAGGCGCAAAATAGACCATTAAAAAAAAATACAGAGTAAAATTTTTTTTAGATAGGATCTACGTACCTAAATATATCTACGGTTCAGATATTACAGAAACTAAAAATTGGTAAAACCGTTACCATACCATCTTACCTAGGTGGTACTTACATATTATCATAGTAAACTTATTAAAGATATAATCTAGTTAGACGAGGGGAGGCCGGGCATTTTTAATTCCCGTAAAAAGGGCATATCTCGGGGGAGAGTGGGCAAACATCGTTACGAGCGCGATGTCAACATGTTTGTTTTGTTATTAGTTTTCTACTGTTGATGGGGTTGGATAGTTTAGGTTTTCTCTTGGAAAAATATTACTTTTACTTGAATTTAATTATTCTCTTTACCAATCATTATATTTTTATCGAGTAGTGCCTACATATATTAACATCAGGTTGGCTATTTATAGTAATTTTTTCACATAAAAAAAAACATGCGGGATTAAAATCCATAGTTTTAAGATTCTAATCAACCAGTTGGCAACAAATCTAATCCATTACGAAACAAACTATTAATTCGCTCCAATCTCCACGAATCCCCGACCTTTACAACCGCGGACCCCAATATTTCATTACCGCTGATTAAAATGATATCACGATATTCTCCCGATCCCCCACCAATTTGCCAGGGCTGCAGAATACAGGGTGAAAACTAACTGCTTACAAAATCTTATAAAATCGCAAAACAGTTCATTTGAACGGCTACTAAGTAAAACAAAAGTAAAAACTAAGTACTAAGTAAGTATAACCACAGATAATATAAACTATAGTAACTATTATAAGTTAATTTTTAAGTTTTAGTATGTTATCTGAATTCTTTGTGTGTACAATAAAGTATAATCTATCTATCTATCTATCTGTAGTATTATATTATCTGTGGTATAATACAAAGCTGCAAAGGTATTATTTTACTGCAGAAATTTCATTTTTTTTTTTTCATTTCATTGTAAGCAGACTGCACGGGAGCAGCAACAGCATGGAAACTCACCCAGAGGACAAAATCATTATTAGTTATAAGTTACTAACCTAGTTTAATAAGTTTCTGTTACTAACAATATGGACTAAGTTGTCCCAATAAATTAACTTTTATTATTATTATTATTGTCACACTAGAGCCGAATATCACCTTTCTGGAGAAACTAATTGTTTGGTAAGAATTAAAAATAAAATAAAAAAGTTTTTATGTACATTGGTCATTAAAAAATCTTAAATTACCAAACAAACCATACCGCTTTGAGAATGCGTGTAGGTATAACGAAATTGTGATGCTGGCAACACTACTGTTAGTTTTAGGGAGTAATCGCATAACACCTTGTACACAACGCCAGTGTTGCCGGTCGCAATCAGTAAATTGGTATACATAAACACAAACACACGGCGCCGAGTCACTACTAGAGGTTCTCGAATTAAGTTTTTAAGATTTCACATTCTTTTTTTAATTCATTTAGACAACTCACTCATCATGTAATAACATTTTTTCGAACTATCCCGGTATTAAACATAGTTTTTACATAAAATGGGATATTTAAATAGATAAATCATGGTAAATATCCCGTTTGTAATGAAAAAAACATGCTGGTAGAGCTAAGTTAGTAATTCTAAATGATCCTTGTGATTTTATTGAATAAAACATTTTTGACTTTATTGGACGATCTACACGTTTGCATTTCGAATGCACGATTTTAAGTAATTGCACATGTTAAGTTACTCTATGTTTTAGTTAAAAGTAGTATTAATGCTCTACAAGTTTAAACAAAATATCACCAACTAATAGTTTTACTCTCAGACGCGACAATATTAAAAAAACTGCTAGACCACACGTTTTTGCGTCAGTTATCTTACATAATTATTTGTAAATGTTTAAGGGTACAATGTTATGGGGCTGACATACCATGTACTCACAAAAATCCATAATAAAAAAACCTATTTATCATTTTTTATCTATTATTTATTACTATTTATCATATTTTTATCGTAATTTCTTCTTGGTTATCTAAGTTCTTGGTCAATGTCACTGTTTATTTTTTTTTCTTGTGGGTTGGGATGACGGAAGGTCAGCGTTACAAGCTCATCATCAGCTACTAACCTCATGCTGAGTCAGGGTCCGGTTTGCCACACTGACCTATAGTACCTACCTACCTATAGGTACCTAAACTAGCTTATCTAGCTAGGTACAGATCGTGTTAAGTGCTAGCAAATAAATTTATTTTCTTTCTTTCTTTCTTTCATTTTTGCAGCCTCTAAAAAGATCAAAGTTTAGCGTGTAAAACCGATAGTAGGGTCCAGGGTTTACGCAAACGGTGCCTGGACACGCAAGCTCCGTGTGATCCTATCGGCGGCGGGATGCGGCGCAAGCCAGGAAATGAGAAAAAACTTTTTTGAGGGCGATGACGTGGACACTAAAATTGACTAAGTTCCTTGGGGTGATTTTGATGTTCGCTGTGTGAATTTGTCTAGTTGTCATGCTACTAAATAAGTTGCTATAGTTATTAGTTACCTACCCTGATAGAGTAGTTGTTTTTTGCCTACCTACTTATACTAGTTTCAATACCTATATCGATAAAAAAAAACAAGAAATTATACTTCTTTAATAGGCTGCTGTAAAAAATAACCTGTTAGATCGACTATAGACAGACCTTTTTTTCGATAAAAAAAATGTAGTTTCCAATACTTTATCTACTCTACTCAACCAAAACTCTCAGTCTTACTAATTAACAGATTCTTCCCACATTGGTAATATTGGTAGAAAATATTTTTTTATTTCACGACATAAAAAAAACCATCTAGCCTCAAATCATCACAAGTCAGTCCCAAAATACAGTGATAAGTTCATCTTTCCCCTAAAAAGTTTATAATGACACGTTACATTTGATTGACTCCCCAATCCCCACAGATAATAAAGGTGCGGCAGTAATCACTTTCATTAGCGAGATGGTTCCGCTTACCCCAACCTCCCCTGCGCACGCGGCGAATGATACGAACATTATCCGTCAAACAGTCAATCAAGCGAATTGGATAAAAAGTAAAAACCCAATAATAAATAATTCGAGATTTTTTGAGATGAATAAGCAGTTAGTAGATGAATGAATGATTCATATAACGTCTTCATCTAACAGGTACCTAAATAAAGTAATGGGTTTTTTACAATTAAGGGCGTCTTGCACCAGAATCACTAAACGTATTTAACAGCTAAATCGATTTAAATCTGACGTATTTGTATGACTTGACAACTCGCTAAATACTATTTAAGAGTTAAACGCGTTTAGCGATTCTGGTGCAAGCCGCCCTAAATGATTAAACAAGCCGATGGCCCACTTGATGTTAAGTGGTAACCACTGTCTAAAACTATGCATTGTATTACTGAGCACGTCATAGAACGTCATAGAGCAGACATAGAACGAATATCAATGTTTACCACACACAAATGTTAGTTCTCACTTCTCAGTAGGGATCGAACCCACGACCAACGCACGGAAAGCAGAGCTATACCGACTGAGCAGCTGTTTTTTTCGCGCTAATGCTGTTGTGCGCTGCAGCGCTGTATTCATTGGAGAAGTTGTTCTTGGCTTCCGACACTTCCGACGAGTTTTCGAGAGCACTCTTATTACACCCTGTAGGGGCTGTAGGTGATATCATTATTTTGTTACGGCGCCCAGCATTTTGCGCATAATCTATTATATTATGAGCATTACAAGCAAAACAATACAAAATTTATTTCGATTATTACGTAAATTATTCCAGTCACAGTGAGGACGCGTGCTCACGACCTCATTGTCCTGAAGGTGCCATGGCTCGTGCCGATACTTCTTCCTGTCTTTATAATGACCTAATTAGAAATAAAACACCCTGTTGCGTGGAATATAGAGTACGAGAATAACCCTTTTGTATGGAAGCAATGATCTATGTAAAAGAACCATGTAAGCACCAGTCTTCTATGTAAGCACCGGTGTCCCGTGGAGGAAAACGCGAAACTGAGCTCAATCGCGATTCGAGCACATTTGTTTGGTCAGTTCCTGTCAGTACGCGAGGCGTAAAAATGCCAAAATGTGTGCTAAAAAAATACATATAAAAATCTTTGTATGGAGGTGAATAATCAAGAAAAATCTAGAAAAATATACAGGGTGTCATAAGACCTTTCCCAAAAACTACGGAGGTGGAGGGGGGGAGGTAAAGGAGGTACTAATGTGTAGATAGGATAATAAGACATGGCATGTGTTTACAAAACCAGCAAAAAAACTCTTTGTAATTCATTTTCATTGACTGACTAAAACTAGTACTTAGGTACTTAGTTATAAACGTGGACCATACTAAAATAATTTAATGACTACTCACCTTACTTGACATCAATCACCAATCTTTTGACAAATAAGGCTCTGATTTTATGGTAAGTGGGTAACTACTATAGTAGTTGGTAGTAATACAGTACCGTACATTGACATGCTTAAAAACAATACAAGATAATCATCGCAGTTTTGCATATAAGTGACAGTTGATTTTTCTACAGACAACTGTCATTTGTCTATGTCTAAATACTGAATAAGCCTCATTCACTTGACACTGGCAAAATTATAAGTCGAAATGACGGACAGAGGCCATATAAAGATATATGATGTGGTGTACCGTCTGTATAACATTCAAATATAACATTTTTGTGATACCTGAAAAGGGTAAGTATATAAATAAGTTTTAAAGTGCCTCTGACTTTAGCATAAGACCAAATTGTAACACTTATTTTGGCAAATAAATGTATCTTGTATCTTGTAAATTACACTTATTTGAACACAAAGGCAGTCTTTATGCAGTTAAAAAATATGCACAACATTTATTTAAAAAATATTTTTTTTACTACCAACTGAATGCCCCTATCAATATTGAGCGTATATTTTTTTAGACCCTGTATAAGTAAGGTACATATGAATAAAACAAGTGTGTGCACATATTTTGAATAATATAATTCATGTGACAGTAATATCTTAATTTTAATTAAACTCTCCGACCCCATAACCATTGTCTTACCATACACCATTGAACCCCGCTTTGGTGTCGATCCAAAACGCTAGACAATGATCCAAATACCATGTATTGTGGGCATTGTGGTACAGCAATAAAGTAGCGAGCAATGTAGAAAAAACCAGTAGCTCAACTTTCATAAGAAGCAAGTTGACCTATTTAAATAAATATTCATAAACATTTCGCACAACGCCCTTTAGTCCCAAACTAAGCAAAGCTTAATGGGAACTAAAAAGCTGACAGAATACTTCCTTTTTAACCGATTTCAAGAAAGGAGTAGGTTCTCAATTCGGTTGTATTTTTTTTTTAATGTTTGTTACCTCAAAACTCCGTCATTTATGAACCGATTTGAGTTTTTTTTTTATCTGAAAGGATTTGCTTCCAGGTTGGTCCCATTCAATTTTCATCAAAATCGATTCATTAGTTTGGCTTATAAACAAAAATACCTAAGTGAAAAAAAATATATGCCATCCACGTGCACAAAATTGCGTATTTTGCTTTTCTGTGACTTTTTAGTGATGTTTACGGTCACTAGAACATTCCCAATGAACTGCCATCATCATGATGAAGCCGGTAGTCGAATTGGAGTCGGTTTTTTTAGTTCTTTAAACTGTTAGTTCATCAATTTAAAAGAGTAATACCTACTGTAAATTATACTTTGGCGCAGTACAATGCTCCCTACCTAAGTTTTATGTAAATGCGATGCAATGTGCCATCTCGACATATTCGCCGTTGTTCATGGAATTGGAGACTTCTGCGAGGACTGAATTTTAAAAAGAGCTGCTGGGAGTAGGCTGATGTCAAGATTGTCAAGTCAACATGATTTTGAGAGATTTCTGTTGTGTTTAATAAACATAATCAAGTCTGCCCCCGTATTCCAATCTTTTGCTGTCAAGTTATATTTCACTGTTCAGTGTAATTTCTTCAGGTCACGTGGTACAATTTTGTACCACGTGATCATTCTTTTTAGACACTTGACAGCAAAATATGCGCGAAAACAAATTAAATGACATCATATAATGTCACTATTGAGTCACAAAATAACTACGAGTTAGTATGAACTGACCATGATTTAAAACTTTGCAGTTCAACTGAAATTGGAATCGCCCCCCTGGTCAAGCTATGATTTATTAGGTATTCCTGACTTTATGAAATTCTTGAAAATCTAGGAAACGGACATTCAAAAAGCAGATGAAATTATGTTTTGAATGACGCGCCAAAACAATGAGTTACCTATTATAATAAGTAAGATGAATTAACAAAAAGTTTTCATTTAAACACACCTCGATTCTTGGTTATTAGTCAGGAACAAGCCGATTTCTACGCCATGTTGCCTGATAACTGGTAGAAAAAAACAACAAAATAAGTAAGTAAGCGCATTTCGTGCATTTTGCTCAGGTACCTACCACATTCTAACAAGTTTGTCAAATATTTAAATGTGATTAACTTTCTTTAAACCTTTTAACAAATTCTTTAGTTTTTTTCCTGGAGTTGAGAGGAATGCGTCTCAATAGATCCATCGCGTGTTTATCTAAAGGTGTGCTCGACGTTTTAGTTGTTATCGGCGCGGGCGCAGACGTCACTATCTCCTGCGCACGCGCCTCTCATAGACCGCAATATGTCTAGAATAACTGGCCTTCTCACCTTCTCTGCAAGACATAACGAAAATCCCTATCATCCTATTAATATTATAAATGTGAAAGTTTAGCTGTTTGGATGTTTGTATTTCAATCAAGACGTACCAAATAGTATAAAAAAATAACTTCATTGTATTCGCATTGATTAAAGTTTATAATTTTTTTTACAGGAAGACTGGCAGACAATCCTCTTAGCATTAAGTCCTCCTAGCAATACCTATTTGTGTGAAATTTTAAAACCAGTTGTCCTGTGAGAACATAGACCTCGCAAGCCTTTATAACCATACAATAACCGACACTTTCCCTTTTACCCTGGCTAAATCGAATTTCAGGTGCTTGAATTTTCCAATAGGCCTATGTAGACTTTTAAACCTATGTAGACTTTTGAACAAATTAACAAGTTTTAGCGATTACTCGCGTTCCCTTGGTCCTAGGAGGTCGAATCTCGTGTCTACGGATTTGTCTCGTAAAGGCGAAGAGGACTGTGTAGTCTTATTGATATTGGTAGAAGTCAATTTTCGGGAAATAAATAAAAAAATAATTTCCCCTTTTTTTCCCTTTCTACTCCCCCTTTTTGGATTTTACACCATCTTGTGTAGAATAAAATCTTACGTGTGATTCTCAAATTTGATTGAAATCCGTCGATAAATAACGCTACAGCAAACTTTCCTCCTTTTCTCCCCTATTTTCCCCCCGATCAAAAATCCCGACGACAAAAAAAATCTAATAATTCATATAACCTGTGTACCAAGTTTCGTCCAGATCGGTTGAAAAATGCGACCTGTAGAGGAGAACAGACATCCGGACAAACGCATTTTTGGCCAATGTGGAAACTGAGACGCTTCGCTCGCTTCGCTCGCTCGGTCAATAAATAAATAATTTTTTTTAAGAACATCATGAACAGATCTTTATTTATTTTAAAATTTCACACAAATAAGTAGTGCTAGGATCTTTGTAAAAAAATATCCCCTGTCTATACTTCTCTATATCTTTACCTAAGATGTTGGATTCATCTCGAGGGTATGCGAGTAACACTTATCTATCAGCATTGTTTAGATTTAGAGTGAAGCTTTGGTCTCCTAGCAACTGATTACCGTGATATAGCGGTGGGCAGAATCAGTACCTACTACGTCATAAATACATAGTAGTAGAAGATAACAGAGATGAATCTATCAAAAATAAAATAAACTGGCCAAGGCGCAAGTTTTATCGGCGCATGGTAGTGTTCCGTTCACTCGGAACTTCTAATACCACATTTACATTCGCGTACGAGTCGCGAGGCGAGGGACGAGGCGAGGGGCGAGGTGCGAGTGTGAACAGACGCTCGTAGCTCGCCTCGTCCCTCGCCTCGTCACTCGCGGCGCTCGCGTCCGGAGCGGTTTTTGGGGCACGAGTCAAAGGACCTCGCGTCGCACCCGGCGTCGTCGGCACGCGAGTGTAAACAGGCAACTCATTTACCAAAGCCTCGCACGAGGGACGAGGCGAGCCACGAGGCGAGGGACGAAGCGCGAGTGTAAATCCGGTATAAAGATTCGTTTTATAACCAGCTCTCCACATTTAAATGAAACCAACGTAACAAGAGCTTCCAAACTCCATTTGTAGTATTTTTAACGACGATACGGTTCATTGTGGTTTTTATTTTTGACCGAGCGAGCGAAGCGAGCGAAGCGTCTCAGTTTCCACATTGGCCAAAAATGCGTTTGTCCGGATGTCTGTCTGTCTGTCTGTCTGTTCTCCTCTACAGGTCGCATTTTTCAACCGATCTGGACGAAACTTGGTACACAGGTTATATGAATTATTAGATTTTTTTTGTCGTCGGGGATTTTTGATTGGGGGGAAAATAGGGGAGAAAAGAGGGAAAGTTTGCTGTAGCGTTATTTATCGACGGATTTCAATCAAACTTAAGGAGCACACGAAAGATTTCATTCTACACAAGATGGTGTAAAAATATTTCCAAAAAGGGGGACTGGAAAGGGGAAAAAAGGGGAAATTATTATTTTATTTTTTTTCCCAAAAATTGACTTCTACCAATATCAATGAGACTACACAGTCCTCTTCGCCTTTATGAGACAAATCCGTAGACACCAGATTCGACCTCTTAGGACCAAGGGAACGCGAGTAATCGCTAAAACTTATACCCTTATTTTGCTCAAAAGTCTACATAAGGGCCTATTGGAAAATTCAAGCACCTGAAATTAGATTTACTTAGCCAGGGTAAAAGGGAAAGTGTTGGTTATTGCACGGTTATAAAGGCTCGCGATGTCTATGTTCTCACAGGACAACTAGTAATATCTCGTATTCAGTTAACTTTTAGAAGTTGCCCATAGTTTTCCTTTCATGAGACATTATGGTTCTGAAAAAATCACCCATTTTTGACGGGTACTTCGGACAGACAGACGTACACTGGAGAGAGACCAAAAGTGTTCCGTTTTTTCAAAACTGGATCGGAGCACTATAAAAAGGAGACCGCAAGTCAGACTGAGAGTGTCAGACATTAGAGAACTCAAACCGTGTAAGCGAGATAAAGTGACCACCGTAATTTAGCGATTACCGCTATATTCGAAACGTTCAGTTTATCTCCCATTGCGGCAGTATAAACCAGAGGCTCTCAGCGAACTGATAACGTCTCAAATTGTGGCATTTTGTACAAATACTTTACTAATGTACGCTACTGGAGTTCGGGTGACTGATTCGCGACCACTCGAGTCGGTTCAACGAACCAATTATAACTACCTACCTTATGTCTCACAGTGATAATGCATCATATTCATCATTCATCATATTCATTGCAATATTTTGTTATACGCAGTCATTAGGTGGGCCATGGGTTTGTCCCATCATAATTATAGTTGTATAAAAAATATTTAAAAGTTTGAGATACTTTTTCCCGAAAAATCAACAGGATCAAACGGGACGCGTTCGAAGTCTCGGGCAGAAGCTAGTAAATAAATAAAAAAAGCCACAGGAAAGCTATATACACAATTTTGTGTACGTAGATAGTATTTATCCGGTTACTTTGATATGTTTCGTGCTTTAGAAAAGGTTAGAAACCACTGCAATCAGAGGGGCGAGTACGAGTTTACAGAGTGGAAACACTGAACGGATTTTTTGAGAAGCTTGGTCTCGTCAAGCTTCCGCTCAGTGTTTCCATAGCAATCAGCGCACACCGGTGTGCTCGACGTCAGACGTTGCACACTGTAAACGCGTACCTACTCGTATATCAGTAGGACAGCCCCCGTATTCCAATCTTTTGCTGTCAAGTTATATTTCACTGCCCAGTGTAATTTCTTCAGGTCACGTGGTACAATTTTGTACCACGTGATCATTCTTTTTAGACACTTGACAGCAAAATATGCGCGAAAACAAATTAAATGACATCATAATATCACTATTTAGTCACAGAATAACTATGAGTTAGTATGAACTGACCATGATTTAAAACTTTGCAGTTCAACTGAGATTGGAATACCCCTGCAGTACACTACACAGATATATTATTTATTATTCTATCGGACAGTAGGTTAGCCTGCCGAGTAGGTAATATTAGCGAGACTCGTGGGATCTCCTTATGGCTCTAATTCTATTATCTCGCAAGTTTCTCCGTTCGCAGATGTACATACCTACTATGCTGTTATCCACTGTCCATGACTGCAAAAAAAAATGCAAAAAAAAGCACACAAGTCCTTTTTAACCGAGTTCAAAAAGGAGGTTTTTAGTTCAGTTGTATTTTTTTTTGTTTGTTACTTCAGAACTCCGTCATTTATAAACAGATTTGAAAAGATCTTTTTTTATCTAAAAGGATGTACTTCTAGGTTGGTCCCATTAAATTTTCATCAAAATCGGTTCAGTAGTTTGGCTTATAAATAGAAATAACTGAAAAAAATATGCCATCTCTGTGCACGATATTGCGTATTTTGCTTTCCTGTGACTTTTTAGTGGTGTTTACGGTCACTAGAACATTCCCAATGAACTGCCATCATCATCTGATGATGAAGCCGGTAGTCCAATTGGAGTCAGCTGTTTTCCTAGTTTTTTAAACTTATAATTAATTATGTTACCACTAACACAGTATTTATAATATTTTCAAAACATACAAACACAAAAACAGTTGATATATCTGTTTTTTCTTGACTCTATATATTATTTATTCTAATTTCTAAAACAAACCATAGACTCTCCCGTTGCTAGTAAAAATGAAGAGTAGAGTGGACAACGTACCACAAACAGTAAACAACATACGCAAGCAGTGTCATGTCACAGACGGTAATGTGTTGGTCGGCACTATCATTCTATTGTGGTCATGGTTGGGAATGGGGACGTAGGAGATCGGCGGGTCGTTTGTTGAAGTTTGAGTGAAGACTTCGAGCAAACGAGCCTAATTACCTTAGACCAATAAACACACGGGACACGTCATGCTCGAATAACGTATGAAATCACTGTCGACCAATTTTCGCGGGGCACGGTGGGAGTGATCTATTAAGTTATGAACATGAGTGTGACTGGGTACGCGGGTAGAGGAAGGCAAAAGAAGAAGTGGTTGGATTGTGTGAAAGAGGATATGAATGTGAGAGGAGTAGATTCTGAGTTGACGAATGATAGGAGCGAGTGGAAGAAGAAGACATGTTGTGCCGACCCCACCTAGCGCGGGATAAGGGCAGGGAAATGATGATGACGGGGGGAGTGATCTATTGCTGCATTAGTTCTGCATATAGCGTTGTCACTGTCTAAAACTGTTCTAAATTGACACTAGTGATTGACGCATTCGATGAAATAGTATGCGCCACTCCACTCTCGGCTCCCCTGAAAACCAGCGCTAAAGGAGCCACCGTGCACTTGTAGCATTTAATTTGGCTGAGTGGGTTCCTTTTTTACGCATG
This sequence comes from Gandaritis pyraliata, assembly GCA_947859175.1. Classification (NCBI taxonomy): domain Eukaryota; kingdom Metazoa; phylum Arthropoda; class Insecta; order Lepidoptera; family Geometridae; genus Gandaritis; species Gandaritis pyraliata. The sequence goes on along the minus strand of OX401874.1, from coordinate 3,509,152 downwards.
TTATTGTTTTATTATTAAGTAAATATGTACCTAATTGTGTGTTGCGTAAAATAAATAATTTCTATTTCTATAGCATCAATAAAAATGAATGTACGGAAAACGAACTTTTTTCTTTCATTTTATACATCGATATATTACGATAATTATTCATCGATAGTGACAAGTTCTTACTTAGGCAAAAAGGCTGATTGCGTGGCGAGATCGGCCGAGCTACGAGTCCCGTGTGCTTATTCGTCCAAGCTTATAAACTTTTTATCATAAGGTCTCTTTCTACTACCTGAGCCTGTTGCTTTAGTTACACTGTATCATTTATTTAAAAAAAAAATTATTATTAAATGCAAGTATACATAATTTCCGCAGCCTGATCTCACCCACTGCTGGGCATAGGCCTTTCTTTCATTGTGCCATTCACTCATTCATTGTTTCATTGGATGGTGATGTTACATAATTTGGGTTGGGAGCTCTTCTTTTCTGTGGTCGGCAAGGAACATAGGTACGTGTTAAACTAATACAAATTAAGCATTTAACGTAGTGCCTATAAAGTTATACATTTCCAAAAGGATTTTAAACAATAGAAATAAGGAATAAGTAGGTGTGTGTTGAAAGGAGAACTATAAATCAGAAGTTTTGGTTGAATGGGGAAAAATACCTACTGGGTTGAAAAATCTTGGGTTAGAGGGGGAAGAACTCATGTCACATCACTATAAATAAAGCTTTTCTTTCAAAATAAATAAATAAATATTCATGGACATTTCACACGACGCCCTCTAGTCCCAAACTAAGCAAAGCTTGTAATATGGGAACTAGATGCTGATAGAATACTTATATACTTTTTTTTTTGTAAATTAAATACATACTTATAATACATAGTAACACCCAGACATAGAACAAACATCTATGTTTGCTACACACAAATGTTTGTTCTCAGTGGGGATCGAACCCACGACCCACAGCACGGAAGGCAGAGCTAATACCGACTGAGCTGAAATCAAGGTACTTATGCTCAAAATTAAGGTTTCCCTCACAGATGGGAAAGCGGCCCTCGGTCCTCGGTTCCAGGAAGTGAAACCCGCATTTATCCAGCTTTTAGCTGCGAGTCCGCGGGGGACAGACCAATCGATACGCGAGTACAAATGCTCACCTGTGGACACCACACGTTCGAATTATCCCGACACTTTTTAGGCCAGATTTTTTACGTGAAAAATGTTTTAACGGAGGTAGACTAACAGGTCGAGGCGAACGTAAACCTATCTATTAGATGGGTTTATAATAAGCTTTCTTTGTTTTTTGTAATGTTTCCATGTGGTATACCAATAAAGAGTTATCTATCTATCTATATATATTATAGTAGCGAGTGTGTATAGCGTCTTATAGTGTGTATTGCGCTGTATAAATCATCTCGAATAGATGCAAATGTCTGATTATATGTTGTGATCCCAAAGTCACTAAGTGGCATTCTTTGTCCCTCATTCTGCTATCATCATCAATTCCTAAAAAGAGGTGCCAGATCACCTCTTTTGTCTATATCTTATCTAATTCGATTGCATGGTCACCCTGTACACCCTTCAGGTGAGTCACAGGACACAGACGCTGTCCGTGCTCTGTCTGTGTGGGTGTGTCTGTGTGCGTGCGAGACTCGGTGGCGTCTGTCCTCATTGTGGGCTTAGTGAAAATTGGCTGATGTTTTTAGTGAGAGCTAACCTATATAGGTGTTCTGGAAGAGATCGCTCATAGCGATATGACCGTCCATTGTAGTTCATGTTCAAAAACATCAGGATCAAATAGAATCTCAATGAGTTTACTCGTATTTCAGTTTATTTACCTACACATTGTGCCATTTGACCGCTTCCATGCAACGTAGTCATACAACATGTTTCAGAATAATATGCTGCAGAGTGCAAAGTAATGCAAAAGTCTGCCTGCAGGGGTAATCAAAGTTAAAGGGGTAACCAATAATCAAAGTTGAACTACAAAGTTGAACTGCAAAGTTTTAAATCATGGTCAGTTCATACTAACTCATAGTTATTCTGTGACTAAATAGTGACATTATGACGTCATTTGATGTGTTTTCGCGCATATTTTGCTATCAAGTGTCTAAAAAGAATGATCACGTGGTACAAAATTGTACCACTTGACCTGAGGAAATTACACTGGGAGTGAAATATAACTTGACAGCAAAAAATTGGCATACGGGGGCTGTTGCTAAACCGATTGAGATGAAGTGCATAAAAAACAGGTATTTTGGAACCAGATAAACTTTTTACTTGCAGCTTTGTGTGCAATTTCACCAGAGCGGAGCGGGGGGGGGGGTTACTAAGTATAGTTGTTTATAAACGACAATTCTCTATAACTTCACCAGCGACTAGTGGATAGGTGTTGTTTTTAATATTTTCACAGGCATAGGTCTCTCGGGGGAGCACACATGCAAATAAGATAAACTCTACGTAATTTGCATGTGTGTGTAGCTTGCGCCATTCGATTTAACCTGTAGTGTGGGTGAGCTTTTTTGTATTTTTAGAGAGGGGTAGGTTAGATTTGGGGTTTTACGGTTTTTAGAAAAATGCACGGCACCCCTCTATAATGGATATGTCTAGGTACTAAATAATAAAATAGTACTACGTTTAGTCAGCATCAGATTCTGTTGCTAATTTAATGATAATTTTTTTTTATGTTAATTTTTAAATTCTGAAGTTATCTACTTCAGAAGTACATAACAGAATTTTTCTGTTGGCTCTAATTGTTGATCCAAATACTACGTTTAGGATATACTTCATACTTCATAAACATAGTTAAAAAAATAAAATGGAAACTACCTAGTTTTCAGTCATAATTTTTTTTAAACTTTGTCTAATCTTCATTATGCCTACCTACCTAGTAATGATACCTACTGACTGTACCATCATCTCATCACACTTTCAGAAACTACAGTCTACACGCGCTGCCCCCGTATGCCAATCTTTTGCTGTCAAGTTATATTTCACTGCCCAGTGTAATTTCTTCAGGTCACGTGGTACAATTTTGTACCACGTGATCATTCTTTTTAGACACTTGACAGCAAAATATGCGCGAAAACACATCAAATGACGTCATAATGTCACTATTTAGTCACAGAATAACTATGAGTTAGTATGAACTGACCATGATTTAAATCTTTGCAGTTCAACTTTGCAGTTCAACTTTGATTGGCATACCCCTGCAGGAAATCCGTTTATTTTTTTAAAACCGTTTGAACAAAACGAATGTTTATTCAATCACGATAGTTTTCTAGTTATCTCGTTTACGCAGATTTCCAATACAAAAAGTGCGTTTCAATTCCACATTTCGTCTGCGTGAATTCCCACTAGCATTATCTAATGCACAATCGATATTATGCATAATTACTGCATATTGATTTGTTACGGCTCATGACGAGAAGAGTGAGTTTTCGAAAAAAAAAAAAGTATTACGATACTTTTCTAATAAACATTTAAGGTGGGTGGTGAGTATACATAAAGCCCCGTTTATGCAATTTTATATGTAGCTAGATAACTACACTGGCCCGCAAAAATAAAGGGTCACCTTTGAATACAACAATATATTTTTTTTATATATAATATAGAATGTCCTTTGGCCACAATCTCACCTGATGGTAAGAGACGATGAGGCCGACGATGGAGCAGGACAGTCTAGAAGATACCTATTCCACCACCACCATCTGGTGCCGGCGGAAGACCAGCGTTGTGTCATTTTGATGCAACACCATGCTGAGTTCGTCACCAATTTGTAAATGTATTGTTTGTTCATTATGTATTATATGTTTCAGCGTGATTTTACAAATAAATGTTTCTTTCTTTCTATTCACTCTTGCCTTGAAAAGACCCAGATTATATCTAATATCTTCAAGTAATGATCAAGATAATTTTTTTGCTTACTTATGAAATTGAACCAAGAGGATATGTGGACTGTATGCAACCCTTCATTTAACCTTTTTTATTGTAATGGCCTAAAAAATGCTTTACTTAGGTATAAATAGGTAAGTAAAAACGACCTGTTCTCAAATTGTGATTAATTTTTCATTTTCGACTTTGATTTTGTTTTTTAATTTTGTATAAATATGGGACGTGGAATTTTGAATTTGAATTTTCCTTGTTCAATTCGAGTAGTTTGTCCAAAATCCTGCATTTGACGATGTTTGCTACGTGACGTGACCCTATATATTTTTGCGGGCGAGTGTTACGTACCAAAGGTTTGCTTGCATTCTTTATGGACTAAGTACCAACGTTATGACTTTTGGTTTAAACTTTGGAGAACCTCAAAAGTAGCACAGCTATGTAGACACTCCTTGAAGTTTCATAAACAGAAATATTCTACAGTGCATACTATCACAGAAAGACATGTTATTGGTAACTACCACGTAACTATTGGTTAGACCGGTTAGTTATCATTTGGAGCGAGCTCCGTGTAATGGCAGTTAAAATGCAACGGAATTATGCAAGCCCCGGTTAAGTAGCCAGTTACTGTATCGAGTTTACTGTGCGCTAAATTATAGAGTAACTAGGTACTAGCTTTTCACCATTTGCGCAAAGAAAAAATGTAGTGGTGTTAAATTGGTTTTTCATCCAAATTTTGACACAGAATTAGATGGAACCTTTGTGCCCAGCTCATGTTCAGTATCTTCAATTGTTCTGCAGGGGTATGCCAATCAAAGTTGAACTGCAAAGTTTTAAATCATGGTCAGTTCATACTAACTCATAGTTATTCTGTGACTAAATAGTGACATTATGACGTCATTTGATGTGTTTTCGCGTATATTTTGCTGTCAAGTGTCTAAAAAGAATGATCACGTGGTACAATTTTGTACCACGTGACCTGAAGAAGTTACACTGGGCAGTGAAATATAACTTGACAGCAAAAGATTGGCATACGGGGGCAGGGTATTAAATTTTTGTTTAATTAAATTGTTACAATATTAGTGAAATCTACAACCTATCTCCTATTTCTGTTTTAAATGACATGGGGTAATAAATTCATTAGGTACCTCCTGGTGGCCAGACCGCAGGATTTATCAGGAAAACCTTATTAGCTGAATCACGCTCCTCCCAAATCGAAATCTTGGAAGTCTTCTTCTTCTTCTTACGTGACAGCAAAAGATTGGAATACGGGGGCTGTTCATATTAGGGGTACTTTTATCATCATCATTTATCATAGATTAAAGACAAAAGATGGTCTATCAAATGTAAAGTTAAAAAAAAAAGAACTATCTTCGACCGATGACCGTGCTCCATTAAAAACTTACCACCCAATGACCTACCCATTTTTTCTCAACACACCTTTTAAAAGGGTGACAAGCCATTCACGAAAGTTATTAAACATTCCACCGTTACACCTCTAATCCCTTCACAAAGCACCCTTTCTTAAATCCAAGAAGGTCAGCCGTGCTAATTTCTATAGGTCACTTTGACCATTGTGAGTTGAACCAATAGTAGTTTTTGTGGAGTTTGACCATTGTCCAAACGGTCCAGATGACCCCCTGGTCGTGTTACAAGTGAAGGGTCAAACGGATTTGAATTATTTTTCTGACCAGTGGGGAGGGTTTGGACGCTAGTTTCCGTGCCTAACAATAATGAGATGATGAATTGGGGAAAGGAATAAAATTCAAACGCACGATTTTAATTGGCTTCTCAACTCAACTAAAAAACTTAATAATCTGTAGTCTTAACTAAATAATCTGTAGTCTAGAGGCCCATGGTGGTTCAACTTCAACTTCTTGGTTTATGGCTTCCTCTGCAGACAATGATTCATGACTTATGACACCTATTGTTGTTATGTAATGATATCTACATATATTTATTAGATAGATAGAAAATAAAAACGTTACATATCTTTTCTATATCTATTTTATTTTATTGTTTGATTGTGTCAGGTTGTAGGTACTACAGATTATATTTATTTAAAACACGTAGTTCTTACCCAGTGTCTTTTCACAGTCTAAAATATTTTGATAAAGTATTTCCGCGTAAATAGTTTTTATTCTTCTTAACCTTTTTTATTATTTTAAACCTCATTTGTCCTTCAGTATCAAATTCTGGCAACATCTGCAACATTTGAGTTGGTTGTTCTTCATTGTTTGTCCTTAAGATATCAGGAATCTGTTTTACATTCTGAAATCTAAGGATATCTCGTCCACAGTAATCTATTATTACAACTCTACTGAGTAATATCTCATTGTTTTTTTCCGAACTCACTATCATAAATACAGCGAGAAGAAATATCTTCATGACTAAGTAGGACCTACTTGTTGCTGATTTCATAATCAATTTTTACAATTTCTATTTTGCGACCATGTCTAACTTTAATTGAAGTGATTGGTTTTGATTTTATGCTTTTTATATCACTGTGTAGAGTTCTTATCTATAGCAGTTCTTAAGAAGAGTAAAATGTAGGATGTACCTACCTAATTGTACCCTAAAAATTGAAATAATAAAACGGAATGTATTATTTGGTGTCCAACGCTTGAATAGGTATAAGAGCGTACTTCTCCATGGGAACTATCTTGGAATCATCTATTAGAAGAACCCCAATGAATGTCCACAATGCATTTTAGCAATACATCCTGCTATTAAAGATCATAACATTCATAATTTAACCCTTTTCGTCCATCGTCCATTCATCTACTTATTTAACTTTCTCATTCTAATCGGCTAACACCCCAAAATCATGGTCGAATCGACCCATCTCGCAAAAAAACTATTGTCTCTGGTGTCGCAAGACTAAAGGATCAAATAAAACAGGCAATTTCCGGAAATAACCGGTTTTAACCGGTTCCAACCGTCAGGATAATGCTTTGTTTATGGTAATTTGGCACTTTGTTGGGGTTTGTTTTTGTTGAGACGTGAGATCGGGATGCTGTGAATGAGATTAGCGGTCATGTTTGGAAAATTGCTAAAATCCTTGAAGATATTTGCCAAAGAAAGATATTTTAAGTTATTATAACCTATTTTTAAGTTCGTGTTTTAGGTTACACAAACTGTCAATAAACAGTCGTCAGCGTATTACCAAAGATCACAAAGGATCTTTGTCCCTCTCAAGTATCTGCGCAGAACCAATTTTTGGGTCGAATTGGAGGTAAGCTAATTTTTTCTGCACAACACATGTCATATGCGCAAATTGCGCAATCGTTGGTTTGTTGTAACTTCAGAGGGATTAATCTCCGTTGTGCGTTACTTGTCTACCTATTTAGGTGATCAATCTCACAAATCTTGATAAATATCATGTTTTCAATGTTATTTTTATTTTGATTACAATTTACCAAACAAAGATCTTTCTCACAAAATTATCTAATGTTTACACAATTTTTTCTATCACAGAATGTCTTTACCCTTCTTGTATGACCACTTATAATCAATCATAGACCTTTGTGTTCCCCTAAACGCGTTTATGCAAATATGTGCAATTAAAAATAGCAACGGTTTGCGAATCTTTTGTTGGATTTGCAGCTGGACGTGTTGGTCCGGAACTCAAGACAAGAAATTGTCTATGGTTTTCTTCAACGGATGTATAGATAATTCTGTGTTCGGTCCTCTGAGCCTGGTGCCTCAGCCTTACTCGATCACTCGACAAACTACTTACACGATGTTAGACAAGTAATTAAATTAAAAATTAAAAAAAACCCCGAATCTTGGACCGATTTTCATCAAACATGGCTAAGAACACTCCCGACTAATTCACCTTTCAAACAAAAAAAAAACAAAATCAAAATCGGTTCATCCGTTCAGGAGTTACGTTGCCTCAGACAGACACACACACAGAGACACGTCAAACTTATAACACCCTGTCGTTTTTGTCGTCGGGGGTTAAAAAGACGACCAAAGTAGAATTTTTCTCAGACAGAGGTTTGCAGGTTTTTAGAGCCCCGCTTTTTAGAACGCAGTAATTAATATTCGTTGATCCGGAACTGATGTCGTCGAATTTACTTCTTCGACGGAAGTATACGTTTTCTTTCCACAGAGCTAGATGTAAGTCTCTTTCAGTCTAGCAAAATCCTAAATTCGAACACTCGAAAAACTTCAGTCATGTATAAAACCGGAATGCGTTTCATACAAAATAGAGATATGTAAAACTGTTTTTTATACTTTAAAACGCCAATCAATGGGTTATCTGTTGAACGAATAAGCAAAGCACACTCGGCCGGGTTGCATCTTCTAGGGATGTGTATCATCTTCTATAATATAGGTGTCATCCCTAGAAGATGCAATTATTTTTATAACAAATCGATGGATGATAATAAGCACGTACGCCGTGGGCTTAGTCAGTTACGCACGTAGGTAATGACCATAATTTTCCTGTGGATTAGGCTGAAAATGCTACTGCTATGCGTAGGCAAACCTCATTATCATCATCATTAATCTATACTCGTCCACTGCTGGACGTAGGTCTCTCCCAAGACGCGCCATTGAGCTCGGTCTTCGGCTCTTCTCATCTTGTGCCTCCCAGCTACATTTCGCAGACCAAACCAAACCTACTTTACCTATATAATATTTAAAGCATAGCATTTGTAAATAGAGCGCAGTGGCAACTGCATTCAAAAATGGCTCTAAGAGATAACCGAGATGGGGTACAAAGTTTGCATCAGTGCTCGAAGTCAAGAGGCTTTTTTTATAAAATAAAAAAAGCTGAGTATTTCTTTCAAGAAAATGATTCGTCCTTGAGAAAATGTCATAATGCGTAATCAACTGAGTTTTACAGTTCACGAATATACACAGATTTTCTTTAAAAATATCTATAAGCAAATAATTAAAATTGAAAACTGAAAATTGAAATGAATTGAAAAACTGAAAAAGAGGAAGCTTGCTAAAATCAATATTTGTGATTTGTGTCATGTTTTTTTTGACCAATAAACAGTTTCATATAAGTAATCATATCAATATTTGAGTCATGATTTTTTTTACCAAAAAAACAGTTTCATAAAATCAGTAGGTATGTGATTTCTGTATTAATTTTTTTACCAAAAAAATTGTTTTGTACAACCAACGACCCTCAGAAAATGGAGGTTGATAACCTCGTAGGTGGTTCTCGTAAGATAATTTGGTCCACATCTCAGTCGCGTGGGAACCCGTTGACCGAACTTGACCCAGCATCTCAAGTTCTCAGTGAGTCAGCTACGTGGAAGCCTCTATTAGCCCTGCTTTCTCAAAAGTCGGCACTGTTATATGCCGACCGTAATGTCTTATAGGTGTAGGACGGTCCCCCACCCGATAAACCGAAGACATTGTTAAGATCGCGGGAAGTCGATGTTTAAGAAGGCCCAAAATCGTTCTTTCTACATGGTAATCTATGGAAGAGGCTTATGTCCAGCATTTGACTTCTACAGACATGGTGATGATGATGAATGTCCATTGTCAAGAAAACTAATATTTCCCAAAAACATCTGCCTATTCTTCTTCTTATTTATTTTTGATGGGAAAATCCACCATTTTGCCTTCAAAACAAATAACAGCCGATTGACGAATTACTTTACTTGACTGAAATACTATTTTAAATTATTCACTTGACACTACTTGGCAAAATTGTCTGTCGAAATGTCGGACAGAGACCATAAATAATAAAAGAAGAAGAAGAGAGGACTAAAAAAAACGTTGCCAAATGAAAAATGGCGCTCTGTAGAATTCAGTCATTCAACATTACGGTCGTAATTATGAAGATACTTTTTAAATACGCAAGTTTATGAGATTAATGTTGTACTTACGCTACTAAGGATTACATCTTACTGTTATTTAACACTGTGACATAGATAACTAGGTATGTAAGTGGAGTGAGCCTAATTGTTGCAGAAAGTTTTTTAGTAAAATTTTTAATTATTGTTGCGTGCTAAATTACGCATCTCATTAAACTAAATATAACATCTCTTGAGTAGTAATGGCCAAGTCCAAACATTAAGGCCCTATTGCACTGGTCAGTCAGCAAGTAGACATTCTGAAAGAAAGAAAAATATACCGGTCAATGTCATAACCCTCCTTTTTGCTTCGCCGTAGTTGGGTAAGAAAATGTCAATGTGGGAACGATATCGTGATTTGTGATTTTTCGCCCTAGTCACTGAGTGTCTTCAATATTCTTAGGCCCAAAAATGTAATATTCACATGTTTTATAAATTTTTAATTTATTTTGCCATTGTACAGGAAAGTTTTCTAAATGAAAAGTCACGTGATTAATCCCACGTCTTCTATTTTTAACGATTGTAGAATATCAGCTCTACGACTCTACCTTAATAAGTACCTATATTTACTACGATAAGATACCAACGTGATTGGTCCCACATATCTCTATTTTCCAGCGATTATAAAAACTTGGCTAGGAAGGCAATTCTACTACTGTATATTAGATATTCTGTGGGTCTACTTTACAAGCAGACTGCAAAATAAAAATGTCAACGAATATTGAAAAATACAAACAACTTCGGAAGGAAAAATCGATCGTCTTCCATCCATCTGCTGAGCGCACCGAACCGTACTGATAAACCAACCCGCTCAGCGATAAGACCTCCCACATACCACCCACTGAAAAACAAAGAAAAACCACTCTTATCTCAATGGCATAGAGATCTACACCACCGCAAAGATGATGGTAAACATACACGTGGAGTTCTAACGTGTTCGAGTTTGATAGGACTTTATGAGGATGTAAATAAAGGTGATATCGGGATAGCATTGTTAGGTTATGAGGTCAACGCTTCGCACCTTGAGAGCTTGTTCGCTATCAGCTGACAAGAAAATTAGTGGGAAGAAAAATAGTCGGAAAATGAATTGATATCTGTAATTGGGGGGTACTGACAACTGTTTGTAACGAACATGCAGGTGGTAAGTACATCGGAGTTGTTATTGCTACCTACTTGCAGTGCTTAGATGCAATTTCTTCACAAAGGTTCTATTAGCTGCTAAAATAAATAAACATTCATGGACATTTCACACAACGCCCTCTAGTCCCAAACTAAACAAAGCTTGTAATATGGGAACTAGATGTTGATATACAATTACATATATTTTTTTTGTTAAAACATTATTGTTGCCATCGATGACATTTAGATGGAAAAACGAAGCCCTTTAAGGATGCAATAAAAAAAAGTTTAAAATATTACTTATAAACTTTTATACCTTAGCTAATCAAAATAGTAAATAGTAGAGTTCCATATTTCATTCACTAAACCATCATTTTGATTGTAATTTGTCAGATTTTGATGGTATCAAAAGGTCACCTTGAAGTTCAGTAGCTTCCAGCTTCTTAGAAATCCATCTTAAAAGCCATTACAGACATTGTTATCTAAGATAGTAAAGCCATCAGCATTCACTTGACAGCATTATTGCACTCCAATAACTATCCCCTAGCAATCCAACCACGCATTACTGTCAACATAAAGATGGTCACCGACTCCATACCTAATACCTACCGTCAACATAAACAAAGACCTAACAAATCTGTCCATCTGTCTGCGTCTGCGCATCTCACGGCATTGTTCTCGGCCAAGTGATTTGCATAACCCTGCGATGCCCGACGCAACAATGCACCCACTGTCTTCCACTTCGGGTCTAACTGACCCATTTATTCTGCACCCGTTCTTGCGAATATTCTCACTGTCCACAACAAAGGTGTCTATGACCACCCTTTTAGCGATACCATTTTTATGGGAAACAGTTTTCTATGCTCTGTTTTTTTGCATTGTCCGATGGACTCCAACGGATTCGCCAAAGGCGGATCTATACGTTTTTAATAATGTAGAGTACAATAAGTCTTTGTGAAGACGTATGACCGTTATACGTCATGTGATTAGACGCTTAGACTAGTGTATTGGACTATTTTGTATGGTGATATATTGTACCCTATGGTTGACCGTTGCATGAAAATGGGAACCGGAAAATTGAAGGGTCAACTAACTTTTCCTAAATCAAAAAGGCAAGGGCTTGCTACACAATTGTAAATGAAACAGCGCAGATTTTTTTTGTAGTTTTGTATGATGAGAAAGACGTTATAGAAATAGATTATAAACCGTTAACTAATACAAAAGAAACAGCAAAAAAATTTATAGTTGTAAACTCGCTTTGAAGGAAGTCTTTTCATTAAAAAACAAATAAAAACATTTCCCCTACTTACCAATATCATTTAAATTGCTACAAATAGCTAACGTAATAGTATCACTAAATCAACTGTGAAAGGAGAGGTTATCGCGATTTTCCGATTTATAACCGTTGATGCGCTGTTCTCGTTTTAATTGTCTATTCTTTGGGCAGGGTCAGAATGACCCGTCCAGTGCAGGTAGCCAGCCCATGACCCACAGCACAATACCCAGGGTCACGACAACCCTTTACGACTTCTAAACACCCTGAAATTGGTGCACCGTGAGCGATGGGGTCATCCGATGACCCCACTGACCTGTCAATAGAACACCACCCTTTTCTTACAAGGCATTATTTGTAATCCCTTTCGCGAATCTATTTTATTGTTCGTCGCCTATTGAGTTCCTGTTCGGTTGTCTATCGGTGAAATTTTTGCGTGAGAATGTTCTAGTTTCTTTGCAAAACTGTAACGTTAGGACGGTTGGACAAAAGCTCGCCTTTGGGAAAGTTTGGCGATGCGTTGTCAAACAAAGAAGTGGTCTCTTTTTAATGATTCGCTTTGTGTTAAGCCAAGCACCTCCTTTGATACAGTTTTTGGTGGGTCGTTTTGACCGTTGGCCAACGGATTTGGCGAAGGTATTTAAGTCGGCTGTTGAACGGTTAAAGGCCATTATCTTCTGGTCGGTGCATGTCTGCGATGCGTCCGCGCTACCTGTCGTGGATGGTCGGTGTGCGTGGATTAGCTGATCGCGACGAGAAATCTATGATTCACCAAACGCTACTTGGTTAAATATAATGATTTATTTTGCGTGGTGTTCAACCGAACTTCTAGTAGTTTTTAGTGCACCTCTAGACCATAAATAAAGGCAAACTTTTTTTTTATGCGAGGTGGTGATGGAACCTTCTCTGAACCTACGTCGTGCAGTTAACTTTACCATACACAGACTGCCATGGCTTAAATATTGTCTTAAGCTTGGGTGCAATTTGAGATGATCTGATATTGATCTCTCAACAAAAAAATTATTGTTTATTGTGTAACATAGGTTTTACAGTTCATAATTTTATAATAGAGTCCACTATGTTAACCAAGATTGGTATACAATAAAAAAAAATTTAATAATAATCACAATAAGTAAATAGGAAATAATTGATCAATACAATGTCAAATAAATTACATGCAAAAATTTCGAAATTAATATAAAAACAAGTCAAGTAAGAACAGAGTAACAGATTAATTAATTGTAGGATGCTATTCATAATAATATTACACAGTTAATGAGAGATATTATGTGGTTTTGTTAAATAATTCTGATACACTATAATAACATTTTTCCTGTAACCAGGACTTAAGTTTGGTGACAAATTTACTGTAAGGAAGGCTTTTTATATCGCTAGGTAATGAATTATAAATCTTCCCGCACATTACATAACTACTGTTCTGGTACATCGAGGTTCTAGGTATCTTAGGTATCACAATTATGTCCGCGTTTCTAGTATTTCTTAGATACATCTCGTTAGCTTTTATTTTATTTTATTTTAGTAATTTTAGGAAAACTAACAGCTAGGTAACACGATAGAACAACAAACATAACACAGGAATCAGCTTTTACAAATAAACTAGAATTCTTCTTTACAAATAAAGCAGACTCCAAAATGTACATACAGGGTAGGGTAAGAAGTTTGAGCTGTTTAAATAAAGGCTTGCAAGATTCCCAAGGTGGTATTTCTCCTATAGCCCTTATACTTTTTTTTTGTGCAACGAATGCCCTCTGTACGTCAGTTGAAGCGATATCTTCAGGATATCGAGTAAGAAGTGAAACTCAGCATAAGTGAGCCCTCAGCGCCCCGGATGCAAGGGAGGGGAGACACGGGGCAGTTGGCACGTGCGCGCGCAGGTGCCTTCGACAGAGGTGCTCAACTGTGAGGGAGGCTTTGGAGGAGGCATCCGTCATTATTACTCTGTTTTTTTAGTAAAATTAAGCCGAATCCAGTATAACGAGAACAGTGCTCCGTCACGGCGTTATGAAACAGGCTTTTGAAGAGTTACCTATGTCATTATAGCTAGAATTTTTAGAGCAACTTCTCTCATCATTAAATAGAAATGAATACAGTGAGGGTGTTATTTAGTGAAGATTATTATCAAAGTAAAAAAACCAGTTTTGATTTTGATTTTAATCTTGAATTGCATTTGGTAAATAAATGTTGTTGATATCTGGTACTTCCTCTCAACGGCTGTCTCTGCCCGCTACTTGTAACAGCCAGATAAAGTCTTGATACTTTACTTTCTCCCAGGCATCTTCAAGTTTCCCAACTTTAAACAGTTTTACCAACTTATTAGGCATTGTCCTAATACAACGCGATTATGCTTCGCTTGAAAAAACGCATTAACGCGTTCGTATCGCGCGAATGCATTCAAGACACCTATTCGACATCAATATGTTTGAGCACCTAAATTTAGAATCTCGTCTAAATTATTCCACGAAAAGCACCGATCGGTTTTTAAGCTTGGTGCTTTTCGTAGACCGCTTACGCCAGGCCGCTACTTAGATTTTCTACTTTGATTGTTGATTTCAAATGTTACCCCTTCTCATTCTGCTGTAATTTTAGCCCGGCTTTAAAAAATGCTCTGCAGGGGTATGCCAATCAAAGTTGAACTGCAAAGTTTTAAATCATGGTCAGTTCATACTAACTCATAGTTATTCTGTGACTAAATAGTGACATTATGACGTCATTTGATGTATTTTTGCGCATATTTTGCTGTCAAGTGTCTAAAAAGAATGATCACGTGGTACAAAATTGTACCACGTGACCTGAAGAAATTACACTGGGCAGTGAAATATAACTTGATAACAAAAGATTGGCATACGGAGGCTGTCATTGTTGCTTGCATGACGGCGAAATGAGATGGGTTTGTTTTTACTATTGAGTGCACATTATTTACTTTCTAAAAAGAGGGGACAAAAGATTTAGCAGCCATTTAAGACCAATATGAATGTGTGTTTAGACGCTATAGAAACTTATTTAAAAGTATCCGATAAAAGCTTAAAAGTCACAAAGTATCAAGTGGTATGCGTCGGCGCAGACACAGGTGGTAGTTCCCGCTGCGTACGCGCACCCCTATCCCACGCCGCTTCCTTTGTCCGGTCAAGGAGCAGATCATTGCTTTTTTTCGTTTTAATTTTACTGCTTGCTAGAAATGTTTAACTTTTTTACGAACTTTAAACTTTCGAGTAGTTTGTTTCTAATTCTTAGCTAAGTATTCTAGATAAGTCAATGTTTCTTGGATAATGCTAGATATGATATCAAACAACTGTCACCTGCCCTTGCTACATTCTCCAATACTAAACTTTTTAGGATTTCCTAGTCACGTGGCCGTTCTATTTTCATTCGTTTTCTATTGGGAAGAGAGGTTGTAAATCGAAATGTCTGCAATTCGGATTTCTTGACAGTTCTGTTTTTTTACAACGTAATTAGTACCTACCTACATAAAAGTCAAGAATAAACAGATGCTAAGAACGTTAAGGTACAATTTCATGCACTATTTTGTAAGTGATAACTTAATTAAGCTGTCGCCACCGCATGCATGGTTCACGGACGGCATGTGCCAAGACGCCCCCTTAACTAAGACCACCCTAGAAACGGTGTATGTCGCGACATATCGAGAAGACGTTACGACTTCAAAGACCGTTATTTTACGCGCACAATTCGATCAAAAGTCTTCACTATTTACCATCGAATCAAGCGAGCGATCAAGCTGTTTGTTAACACCCAAGCTCAACAAAGAGTTGCAAAAATAATCATAATGTAATTGTATGAAATGACATGAAATCCTACGTTTTAGGAAAATCTCTTAATGTAACTACTATGACAAAAAGTCCCACTAGTTACATTAATAGAACTAGTAATGTAACTATTGGAATTGGACCGAAAACATGTGACATTTTAAATGTTCTAGCGTTTGTTGAATGACAATTTGGCTAGTGAAGCTGGCGCCTAGACAGGGTAACTAACCCCCAAAGGATTCGGCGGATTTGGGTCCTGGGCGAACAAGATGTTCATTATAACCAAAATCATTAGCACAATTTTTAACCTGGTTTGCATATTTCATATCTTTTCTACAACTTCGTATAAATATTTCGTTAAAAAAAGTATATCAAGCTAACACTTCCTGCATGTTCTTGAGTATTTTTTACCAAAATCTACCAATATATGATAGGATCCATCACGGCGACAATAAAACCTTCGTAGGAATCACCGGTTGACAGCGTACTTCAACCTCATTGGTGGCTCCAACAAAGCAAAGCGATAAGGACAAGCTGCTTTTTACTTACTCATTATTTTTTGAAAATACCCAAATACGAACTTTAGACTTAATTAAACTTATCCACGGCTAAAGCGTATACATTTTCCGAATGCAATACAGTACTTTTGATTCTGTCCACTCGGGCCCAGCGTCCTATGGCCGCTCAGAGGTCTCCTTTATAAACAGTTGCTCCATACATTCAGCCAAACCGTATCAACTAGTATTCGCAGAGGGAATCCTATCTCCAACGCCTCCACATCATTTATAAATTCGAAGGTAGATAGATCTTTCGTCCAGCACGACTTTTGGTTTATCAAAATGAGAGTGGATATCGTTACGTAACCTGAAGATACCTAATCGATCGCTGGTTACTACTATTTTCTGTGGCTGGGCGTCACCTGCCGCACACGCGCTGTGAATTGGAAGAAAATAGTAGTTTTGGTCAACACTGAGATAGAATTTTAGAGAATTCTGTTAGGGAATAATTGCTATTGATTACTTCTTTCTCATCGGACTGAGATGAAACGAGAGCTAGGATAAGTAGATTTTTAGTATCATCTCTATTTTTTTTTCTTTTCAAGCTTGAGATTCCACGCAAGCTTGAGTGTCGTTTCAGTTTAGCATAGATACATGTCGGAAGAGGGCCGTAGCTAATCTTGTTTGATGCTTATATTAACATGTTTGAATTACTGAAAAGCTTGGAAATTATTCACTTGACACTGGTTTTATCGTGTCGGAGAGAGGCCATAAATGAAAAATAAATAAATAACATAAGAAGAAGAAGAAGAACTCAATGCTTGCGTCACGCTGGATTCTACGCTCGTATCGTATGCGGATAAAAAACTCAGACTAGATTTTAAATCTGCAACTTTTTTGATTAGAACTGTCAAAAAAACTATATTTAAGTCCTAGTGCTTGAGAATTGTAATGCGAATTGTTTATTTTTCCTAGATAACTTTCACATGATCAAGAGGTCAGTGACTGCGTCCAGATGGCGACACATCTGCCGCCACGCTCGGCTAGTCCTAACGTCTTCGCCCTCACGTCGCGGTCGCCTATGTGTGGATACAAGGTGTACGCAGAGATAAAAGGCTTGCCAACTGCCGAAATGGTAACTGGTAACCGAAAGTAAAATGTCGTTACCCTACCTTAAGGCCTTATTACACTATGCAATCTCAAGTCAGGCTTACTGATAGTGACGTGACGGGTTGAGTTATTTCGAACTCAAGTTATTAAGCCTGACTTGAGATTGCATAATGTAATAGTAATAATGATTTTACTGAATCGCTAAAGTTCAAAATGTTAACTTGGTACCCAGACTAGCCAGTAACAGTTAATGTAGTAAGTATATTGAAAGTGCTTAGGTACGTAGGTAAAGATCCGTTGTGCGTACAGTACACAGTTTTAACGGCGTGAAAACGGATTTCAATCTTTTTTAGGGAGTACTTTTAGACACTAGAAATAATAAAGGTAGAGATATTATTTTAAAAAAATTAAAGATAATATTATATATTCAAATTTAAAGAGAAGGAAAAAAATCTGGGTGGTTCTTGACAATATTTTCACACAACAACCATTTTACCGTCGCAAGAATCGCAAAAAATGACGGAAAATGGGGTCTGGTTCGGTGTGTATACAGGTAAATCCGATACATATTGTAACGTGAAAATAATAATGAATTGTAGCTGTTATAGTCCTCTCCCCGTGTATGGTATTTTTTTGTACCCATACTAACTTGAAACCACAGATTACGCTATTCTCAGACAAGACGACCGCTGCAGAGGAGCGTGTCTCCATGTCCGGTCGGAAGGTAACCTGAGCGTCGAGGAAGCCTTACTAGACCGCTTCCACGTTCCACCCTCGCTGCAATACCCACCTTGTAACATAGCTTTGTATTTTGTCTGACCAAGCCATTGTGACCGATAACGTATAGATGAATTCATACCCCTTAAATTTACCTCCTCCAATTCGACCCAAAAATGGGTTCTGCGCAGATACTTCAGCTCCGGTATTCCAATCTTTTGCTGTCAAGTTATATTTCACTGCCCAGTGTAATTTCTTCAGGTCACGTCTTAAATCATGGTCAGTTCATACTAACTCATAGTTATTCTGTGACTAAATTGTGACATTAGGATGTCATTTGATTTGTTTTCGCGCATATTTTGCTGTCAAGTGTCTAAAAAGAGTGATCACGTGGTACAAAACTGTACCACGTGACCTGAAGAAATTACACTAGGCAGTGAAATATAACTTGACAGCAAAAGATTGGAATAGAGGGGCAGAATTTTAATGAAATACTTACGACAAAAAATAAAAAACCCTTTTTTAAATTAATAACCAAAGCACCTTGTTTAAGATTAGGTAATCCTAATTTACTCCTAATAAGACAATTTGATAACGGAACACCGAAATTAGCAATTCAAAATCACAACGGCCATATTTAAAAGGTCCTGTCATTCATTCAAAAACCTTTACGAGCGGTTCAACTTATAATGGTCATACTTAATTTTCT
Source organism: Gandaritis pyraliata (assembly GCA_947859175.1). Taxonomy (NCBI): domain Eukaryota; kingdom Metazoa; phylum Arthropoda; class Insecta; order Lepidoptera; family Geometridae; genus Gandaritis; species Gandaritis pyraliata. Next base: position 3,490,254 of record OX401874.1, on the reverse strand, counting down.
GATCACCTCTGATCTCAAGAATTCTTTACGATTTTTTGTCAAATCAGTGTTTCTAAATAGACATTCGTTTCCGCTGGATGCTAGTTTGCATTCAAATTTAGTAAAATAGTCATTCCTAATCTAATTTAGGCATTAGCTTTCTGAAACAGGAAATATAAACAACAGACTAGACAATCAGATTAGTAAACATATTTTTCTTTTTTTTTTGGACGGAGTATGCTTTTGCCTTCGATTGCTACGTTTCCGGACTACTGGAGAGTGCAGAAGGGTCTTGACTATATCAAATGGAAATAAATACCCGTCATAAAAACAAACTATATCTACCATATTCAAGAATAAAAATGTTAAATAAAAGTCCATATTACATGGCAGTCAAAATCTTTAACCACCTACCAAATGATATTCAAAATGAAACAGAAATAACTAAATTTATAAGAGGATAATTAAAATCATAATCAAAAAATGTCTCTACTCAACTGAAGAATATTTTGAAAAAGAATAATACTATTATATGTACCTACTTAAGATGAGTTTAAGCGCCCAAATATAACATTTTTGTGATACCTGAAAAGGGTAAATAAGGTTTAAAGTGCCTCTGACTTTAGCATAAGACCAAATCGTAACACTTATTTTGGCAAATAAATGTATCTTGTAATGGTTTTTTGGCAACACATCGCAAGGTCACCACTTAGGTACTAAAACATATTCAGGAACTTAGAACAAGAGAGCACTAATCTCTGTGAACTTATATTTAAGTATATGTATTGTATGTATGTATTATTTTATTTAGTAGTAAGTATACAATAATAAGTAAGTATGTATAATTTTTTACTTTTTTTATTAGGTTTATGTATTTTATTATAGGTATATGTTTTAATACTTTATTTTTCTTAATAATAATGATTCGTTAGTTTAGTAAGTATCGAATCTCCGTTATATTATAACCTATTTATGTACACGGACCTACCTCTATAGTCACCTCTCTCTAGCCTCAAAGGTTTGCTGGAAGAAAACTCTTGTTAGGGTTCAACTCGCCTTTTTACATGTCTTCTATTTCTGTCTTTTGTTTATTGTGTGTTGTGTGCAATAAAGAAGTGTAAGGTATGAGTGAAAATTCTCTAGAAAGCATCCCTAATAAGTATATGCTGACACTTCGGTCTACATGTTGACTAACATTATAATTAGTAGTGCTGTGACGCGGAACTTGGCGTCAAATCACATACTGGACGATTGGATGGGCACCGAGCACTGATCAATCATTGCGTAGCATCACCGAGACAAGAAACGGGTTTTATAGCCTAGTTAGTATTCAAGATGGACTATTTATATGATGTCATAAGCAATTTGGACCCTTACTTACGGAACACTGTCGAATCTGGAACATTTCTGGAACATTCGACAGGCGTCACAGCTCAGTCGGTATTAGCTCTGCCTTCCGTACTGTGGGCCGTGGGTTCGATCCCCACTGAGAACAAACATTTGTGTGTAGATGTTTGTTCTATGTCTGGGTGTTACTATGTATTATAAGTATGTATTTACAAAAAAAAAGAAGTATTTAAATGTTCTATCAGCATCTAGTTCCCATATTACAAGATTAGCTTAGTTTGGGAGTAGAGGGCATTAATGTTTATTTATTTATTTAAATAGAGTTGGTTACATTGCACCTATGTCATTGCCTATACATAAGTAAACAATTTGTTCATGGCTCTGACTCAGCCGAATTATAGTAGTAGAGCTTCTTGTGAAAGAGCTCGTCCGGGTAAGTACCTACTACCATCGTACCTATTTCTGCCGCCAAACATACATGCTCGCATTGCTGATCCATTCCCACTAGTTACATTGCTAGTTTTATTGATGTAACTGGTGGAAATCAGTTCAGTAGATTACAGAGCACGTCCTCAGAGGACGTAGATAGTTTTCTAAAAATACTTGACCTAAGTTATTTTTACTCTCTGTAATGTAAACATGATATCAGTGATAACGCCAAGGTCGGTACTGTGGGAGAAGTCAGACGGATGTGAAACGGGAAGCTGCGGTGCGCCACAGATTGCAAACGTCCATCTTGTCACGGTGATGGCTGATAAGGACTTTGTGCTAAAAACAATAGTGCTTGTATTCACACTATTACACACATGCTCAATTTTATTACATTCATTAGGCACCAACGTCAAACAAATAGCTAAAACTCGAAAAGTCACAGAAGAAAGCTCATAGTATGATCGCTTGCAATGCATACTGGCACGGAAGCTACACCATCTTGGACGAATTGTGTGTTAATTCCCTACACAATACTGGGTTGGTCGAACAAAAATATAGTTGTCGTCGACGACACAGTAAAAGTACCTCCTATAGTTTATATTATCTGTGGTAAAAGCGTCTAATACTATGTATGTGCCGTTGGCATAATACAACGCGATATGTACGCGATTACCGCGCGCACTGGCGGCGATGTGACCATCGTACGTTCGTTTGAAAGGCATTCGCAAAAATGCCAGGACATAATCAACATAAAGAATTTGATCGCGCGATCGTACGACTAAAATTCGCGCGAACTTTCGATGATCGCGTAATCGCGTTGTATTAGGACAACGTCTGAGATTAGGTCTCTACGATATCGTGTGCAATGTAGGTGTCATGTTATTGGGCCTAATTCTGATGTGTGCATATCCTAAAATTAGGCTATTTTCTATGTAAAATTACGTAAAAAAAGATTTCGTATTCTGTTGGTACCATCCTAAACCTAAATTTAAAGTGACAGCTCTAAACTTAGGTTAGTTACTCAATTTAGTCAAAAATAGCCATTTTGCTATTCTGTTGTTCAATATTTTAGGTTATTTATGTGTAAATTTAGAAATGTCAAGCTAATTTTAGTCAACACGTCAAGAGGTGTCGACTAAGGTTAGAGTGTAGTGAATTTGTGCCAATTTTTGCTCAAAATATGATGGAACCTGTGATTGCTGGTCCTATAGAAGCCTCGGCAAGGTTAATTTTCGGTAAGTGACCTACCCAATTTTGTTTATTCTATTTTTCACACTTCCGCTGAAAACGACGCAGTTTATAAAGACCAAATGTATGTTTATTGCAGATGTGGATGAAAGCATGGACTGAACAAGAAGTATTGGCAGAAGATGACGGTACTTCACACCGGGACAGCTTCTTATTTTGTACCAAGCACAAGTCCAAACCTGTATGGAGTACTGCTCTCATCTTTGGGATGGCTCGGCCAAATACCAGCTTGAGGCCTTGGAGACCATTGAAAGACGAGCCAAAAGGCTCATTGGAGCCTTTACCTTTATTGGAGCAACGATACGCTGGTTGAAGCTAAGCTCCTGAGCCTCGAACATCGGCGAAAAGTTGCCAGTCTTTCGGTCTTTTATCGGATACATTTTGGAGAGTGTGCGTTAGAACTCCATGAGTTAGTTCCCCCATCCCCATTCCATCATCGGACCACCAGACGTACGGAGACGCGACACCCATACATGGTCGACATGCCACCAGTCCGCACCAAGCGCGCCGCCTCAACATTTATCCTGAGGGCCGCCAAGGAGTGGAACTCTTTGCCGGTGTCTGTGTTTCCGAACACTTACAATTTGAATGTTTTCAAGAGGAGAGTGAATAGGTTTCTTCTAGGCAAATGTGCTACATCGTCGACCGCATCGTCACTTACCATCAGGTGAGATTGCGGTCAAACGTTTGTCTATAATGTATAAAAAAAAAATGAGCACAATACTGATTTCCTCCATGAGGCAAGATTAATAATAATTTCAAAGGAGATTAACCCTTAGCCACCTAACGTGTTTTTGAGTTACACTACCACCTAACGGCGGTCATGGTGACCGCTTATTATTTTCAATTTTTTATATGAAAAAAATAATAATAATGACATAAATGAAAGACGTAACGTAACCTTTGTTATTTTTTTATTTGAATGACGTTTTTAAACTTTGAAAAAGAACACTTATTCATATTAATAATCAATGCTTATAAATAACTCAAACATTTCAGTACAAAATATAGGCATTATAAAAAATCAGAGATCTGACAAGTAACTATAAGTAGAACCTAATAAAATCTTCTTATTTTTTGGTACTTTAATATATAACCTACTATATAAAACTATTAATGGCACAATCAAATCACTTTTTTTATAAAATTGCAATGGGTGAACAGTTACAATTTTTGACGACAGTTTATGCATATCTTTTGCGAAAATTCAACGCAAATGGGTTTTTTACATTGAAAACACATGTGATATGTTTTGCGTTTTTTTTTTAGCATCACTGGTTGAGCAAGTCTTTTTGATTTCAAACTTTTCGATGTTGGCAGTTGAGAACTCGTCTTCGTCCTCGTTTGGCAATTCTGGCTCATTTCTTTCATTTTCCGGCTCTGAATCAGATATTTGTTCTAACCATCCCAAGATGTTTCGGCTTAGTCGCTCATCAGACATTAAAAGCTACAGAAACAAAAAGAATTGATTTTATTAAAAATTACGTAACCACCTAACGGCGGTCACCATGACCGCAAACAAAGTATAAATACCTGTAACTTTTGAACGCGCGAACGTGTGACGCAATCGAGCGCACAACGCGTACTGAGGAGCGGGAGGATAAAGTAGATGAAGTCACAGACGCATAGCTCGCATAATAACGGAATAATTCACAAAACAAAAACCGCTGGAGTCACTGTGACCGCCGTTAGGTGGTTAAGGGTTAATAAACTCTACATATTTTGCATAATGTTTTTTAATCATAATAATTATAGGTAGGTAGGTAAGAAGGTAACAAAGTACACAAGTATTCTAAGCGAGGGCTTTCCGTTGATGGACAGCGACGACTAGAGGGGGGCTGTTAGGTGGTGCCGGTCTTTCCGCGTCCATAGAGGGCAGCATAGGGTGGTTCAGGTGTTCCCTGAAAAAATAAAACGATAGGTAAATCTCATCTGTACCAATGTACAAAAATATATTCAAAGCTTTCATTACAAATACCAAATACAAATATGTATAATCTTAATCTTATTATTTAGTAACATTGACATAATTTAGATCATTAGATGTATTTAATTGACTTTTTGTGCCTGTGTGTAATTTAATTAATTATTGTAATTGGTGTTAACCGTAGTAATTAATAATAATGTATAATAATCCACTTCTAGGTCGCTAAAGCCATTTGAAATAAAATAATGTAACTTACATGCTGCTACTCTTCTGCTGTCCTGCTACAACTAAGTAAGTTGAGCTCCCCTGCCAGCATCGCCTAAAATCCTTGGTCCTTGCATCTGCCTGGTTATCTGAAAAAAGACTAAACCATCAGAGGGCTATTGCAAATAGGCAGCTACATAGATTATAGGTACCTGTCTAATAGATCAGATGCAGAACCTGAACTGCAGGACAGTGGAGGCAGCGCGGGCGCCGCGCTGAGTTCAGCGCGGATTCCTTCGCTCACTGATCGTCGTCGGTACCTACCTACCTACTTATCTTGGACCCGTCTTTGAAAACAAACATAAAAATGTAACATCTCGGTAGGTTACGTACCTCGCGCCATTTCTTTGTTTGTGAGTCTCTCCACCATCCAATCTTTTTGTTTAGGGTTTGATCTCTTTCGACGCGGTTCTCCTGAAGGCTGCTGCATTAGGCATTTAGGCGATCACCAGATTTCACATAATTGCAATGCAAATGAAAAATTAAAATACCTACGTAAACAAAACAAGGGCTGCCCGATGACCGTTTCGCATTCTCCCCAAGTTTTCCCAGGGTGAATATTTCGTTTTGAAGAGTTTGCAGCATTTCGTATGTTTATCACAAGAAAGTATATCAGTCCAAGCACGAGAACACCTAGTTCACGCAGACGAAGTTACAAATAACAGCTAGTGGTAAAATAACCTGAAAAAATCCAAAGACGCATCCTGGAAATAATACTCTGAATCCCAAAATTACCCAAAATTTTACCAAAACAAACTCGCGCTGGCAATGCTGCCAAAAAAAAACAAGAAATACTTGCTTACCATAGACAATAGGGCGCCATCTAGCGGCGAGTAGCGGAAAAGTGAATGAAATGAACGAGTGTTTTATGTAGGTTTATGTTATCTGTGAACTCAATTTAGAAACGTCAGAATCAAGTATTTCGATGTTCTAAATTTGGTAGGACGCACCATCCGAATAACTCTTAGGTTTTTCTAAACTAAAATTAGAAAATTTTAGGATTTCTAACTAGTTAGTTGCTAAACAACAGAATCGCGGCCAATGTCAGTGTGAAAACACCTTATTGTAAGATAGTAGATAAAATCTCTCGGAAGGGCTACATTGGTAACGATTTTGTTGTTGCATTTTTCTAAACTAACCTAATATGACAGCGCTAAAATTATAGCTATCTTTGTCGTTTCAATTTATGAGAAAGGGACGGCAACATTTTTAGTGCTGTCAAATTAGGTTAGTTTAGAAAAATTCAACAACAGAATCGACAGCTTTGTATAGTTACATTTTAAAAACAGTGCCTGCGGTGGAAGGGTACCTACTCCACCAAGTAAAAGCATAAAAACGTCTAACTATCTAATGGTTACAAAGATCAATCGTCTCTTTGTGTTACCCCAGACAATAAATGATTCAACACATTGTAGTTCATATGACTCAACTGTCTGTATACGTCACGACACTAATATATTTATAAAAATATCTGCGTATGATTCATTCAACTTAAACTTTTTGTTTCATTCCGTCTATCGTGCCCTAAATAGGTTTTGTATTTCCCTTGAAGAAAGGAACATCCAACCACAGGTTCTTCTTCTTCTTTTAAATATGGCCTCTATCCGTCATATCGAATTTGGGTTACCAATCTATTTATTGCCTATGTCCATCATTTTGACAGACAAATTTTGTTAGTGTCAAGTGAATCTTGAAATAGTATTTAGTCAAATCAAGTCCAAAGAATCTCAAGTCGGTTGTCATTTGTTTTGATGACAAAATGGTGGACTTTTCCTTGAAAACCTGAAAACGAATTCCATCAATTAAGAAAATCACACAGTACTTACACATATTCCAGTTAGTAGATTCTTCCAGTCTTATATCTTTATTTTACGCTATTTCTCTTCCACTGTCGTAAGTAGAGTTGCTTACTTTTAGGAGTTCGCGACCATGAACTGGAAGGGCGCGTAGGACATCCCCCCATTTCTTCTATCAGTCATCTCATGCTTTCTTTGTCTTCCCATAATCTACTAAGCTCATTATTACTAGGTGGATAAAGGCACAATTACAGCACAATCGCATATCAATTACCTACAATAAAAACAATGCGACAATGCCAATCTGGTTGGAATCTCAAGGTGCGCACGCGCCGCGCCGCGCCACCTGCCGGCGTGCCGAGTCAATGCACTGGGATTAAAATAAAATGCTTTTTGTCTGGTGAAATGCCTTCAGCCATATCAAATACAATGAATCTACGGGGTAGAAGGACAGAGTTCAAATTGTAAATGACTGATTTTCAAACGAAAAAACTTTCATCAAAAATATCGGGATGATTTGGGTGGATCACCCTTTTTAGCACATTTTAGTACAGGCAGCATCAGAAGTAGCTAGATCACTTTTTCAGCATTTCTGTGTGTTTTATTATTAGCTCTGATAAAATAATTATCAGATAAGTAGAGTTACATTTTAGTCATACTTAGTTGAAAATTATACATTTTTAACACTTGCCTTATCATCATTTACAGATTTTCATCAAACATAGCTAAGAACACTCCCGACTAATTCACCTTTCAAAAAAAAAACAAAATCAAAATCGGTTCATTCGTTCAGGAGCTACGTTGCCTCAGACAGACACACACTCAAACAGACACGTCAAACTTATAACACCCCTTCGTTTTTGCGTCGGGGGTTAAAAATTGCGTTTGAGAATCATGAAGAATCATGGTCTCTTAGCAGCTGTAACATTTTTACTTTTATAAAATGTCTGGAATTGGATTGCAAAAGCAACCTTTTTTCCGCTCTCATTACTATCTACACTACTGACTTTTGAGCTATGTAGATAAGTAGATAATAAAAGCAGGCCTGGCGTGTAGGCTGTAAAATAGATGTAGATTGCAAGGGTGGCTTCAGCTGCCTCTGCCACCTGCCCTTAGGGATTTCGGGGCATTGACCCGAGGGTCTAAGCTGGGACTTGTAGGGGGATTTTTACAAATCTAGATGAGTTATTTTTACTCAAAAAAATGTTTTTGTCTTTTAGGTACCTACCTAAGTATTTACTAATTTTGAAAAATGCCCACCTCAGGCTACTCGAATTTGAATGAGATGAGAGCATGAACTTTTCAATGAAAACTCTGAAAAGTGACAGAAAAATAGGCCTTGGTGGTATTTTTACCATTTTTTTAACGCCCATAAAATTAATTACCTAAGTAAGTTCAGTTTGTGTGATATTCTGATAGATCAACGCGATTTTTTTCGATTAGGTACCTATCGTAGGACCAAGTGAAGAAACATACCTAGTACTTACTGCTATAAATTATTAGGAACAAATTACTGGTAAGTAGGTACAACTTTTTCCGCTTTGAATGTTGACACTGTGTAAAAAACCCTTCAAAATCCACATATAATATGTAGTTTTTTTTAGTCATTCGGTGTAATTTCCGATAGTTGACAAAGGGCAGCCATTTGCATAAAGGCATCGAAATCACAATAATTACTTACAAAATGGCGGAAACGCATTTTCAATCAGTAAAATGCTTTCAATAAAAGTAATATTTTACGCTATTAATTAATGTTATTGGTAAACTTGGCCACATTCATAGGTAGGTATTGTTAGTTCATACTCTACTAGACCACGTCTCTCAAAATGATCTAAAGAAAATTATACCTAATAGTTGTCACAACAGATCTTAAATTTGTCCCTCTGAATTATCTGCGCAGAACCCATTTTTGGTTCAATTAGAGGTAAGCGAATTTGTAAAAAAAGTCTTTGATTTGTGAACGACCCAGTTTTTTGTCAGATCCTAAGATCGTGGCTTCGAGTCCTGATTATGATAAATATTATAGGTGCCTACGCATTCATGAAGCTACGTCCATATTGTCCATACTTACCTTTTTACATCGCAACCTCGTTGTCAAACAAAAACATAGAATTCCTAATTCATTCAAAAACGTAATTCCGTTATTTTCGGGAATCGATTCCAGGAACGTTACAAACCAGTTATCGAGTGATAATATCATGTTTATTTTGCTCACATCGCAACAGTTAATCGTCATTATTAATTTGGCATCTGGATTTGCACCTGTTAGGTATTTTGGCAAAATTATTAGGTATATTTATGCAATATTATGCATTGACCCACTGACCTACCTGTTTTATGAGGTGAAATTATTTAAAACAATATTTTTTTCACGTTTTTCGTTGAGAATTATGCTCAACGTTATATTTTTGAAAAAAGAAACATTTTTATTTCGAGTCTTTGTTGCTGCAACGATGATCAAGTCGAAATTCTTTTTTGGAAAGTGCCAAATAAAATGGTTGAGTCGTTTAAGCCTCGATTCAAAAGACGAGTACCTAGTAGGGTTATATGGGCACTAGATGGTAGACAAGCGTCCAGTGGCTAGGGGTCGTTTAAAAAAGTTTTAACTAGTGCGGTAAATTCCGTTTGGCCAATTCAATGACGGCAAATTAAAAAATTTGGGAATAGTCTGACACCTTTTCAATATTTCATTTCTTTTTTTCAGTTTTAGTTTTTTTTTAGTTTTCTTTTTAAAAATAGTTTCTACTCTTTCTGGTTCTGTTATTTCAAATATCGAACAATTCTATGACGGTCACCGTTTTTTAAGAAATCAAAGCAATATCCTTTGCATTTTGCATCAGACATAATGGCTATATTTTCATAACTTTATTTACACCCAAAACTAGTTTTTTTAACGACCATGTAGAGTTGCAGGCGTTGCAGCTGTGAGTTACGTCATTTATTGTTTTGACAAATATTTGCGAAATTATTATTTTTTATTATCATTATTTGGTCTACCAAGAAGGTTTTACACCAAAATCAGTAAGTTTCAAAGAGATATAAAAAAGGAAACGAAAACTTAAATAAGTACCTTGTAAAAGAGATGCATCTAATGCAGGGACCTCCACAGAACTAAAAGAGGAGGTTATATAAATATGAGAGAAAATAAGCAAACCAAGGTGGCATAATTATGCGTCAAGCGTCAACCCACAAGTCTCCGCAAAAAATATAAATAACAAGTTAGCATACCAAAAGGTCGCTAAACTATTGGCATTCAAGGAAACATGTGCTTGATTATGTAACGATAAATGCATGATAAGTATAAGAGCAATGTGCACGAGATGTTTAATTGAAGATCCGCGCTCCGCGTGACTCAGCGGCCGTTAGCTCTGATCTGTGGAGCAAGTCACAAGAGATTACAAACCAAACGAGGTTCGATAAAAACCATGTCATTAATTACAATAAACGTATATTTATTTCAGATAGGTAGGTACTGAGGGGCAAGTACGAGTTGACAATGTACAAAACGGTGTCAAACGTCTGACGCCGAGCACACCGGTGTGCGCTGCTTGCTATGGAAACACTGAGCGGGAGCTTGACGAAACCAAGCTTCTCAAAAAATCCGCTCAGTGTTTCCATACCAAGCAGCGCACACCGGTGTGGTTGGCGTCAGACGTTTGACACCGCGGTTTTTACATTGTCAACTCGTACTCGCTCCTCGTACCATGTAATATTTTATAACTATTTTATTGCCAGAAATGTTTGGTGTACTACCATAACTACGAGTAATACTTATTGTACTTTTGAATCAAGCACGTTATTTAATTGTTAAAGAAGCTAACATTAACAAGTAGGTACAAGCAGCACTTGGCACCAGAAAACCGGACAAACTCTTTCACAAAGAGCTAACTAAATAACCATTTAGCAATATTCTAGCTTTCATCATTTTAAGCTTCAAATTAAGATCGCTACCGCTTCTACATTGCACGCTATAGCAGCTTCACCGCGCACACAGACGCGAATAAGATGCGCACGCGCCGGCAGCTGACCGCCCGCAGTGAGATCAAACGCACTCGGTACTTTGGTCTTGTCGACCATTAATTATTTTTTTGTACTTAACAAAGATTTTAATAAAAAAAACATAACACGGTGTCTGTGTGTAAGTGTAAATGTGTTAAATTTTTATTGTTAAAAATATACGGAGAAACTCTTTGTCAACTGGCGCATGGCAAGATTAATTTTATGATTTATAATAGTACAAAAACTTTGTAGAGCGCATTACTAAAATCATTTCAAACTGAAGTAGCGCATAAGTAGATTGCACGACAGTAGTTTTAATTTAAAGTTAAAAAAATTGTAGATTTTACTAATATTGTAAAAATAACTACCAAAGTTTTTAATGGTAATGGTAATCCTTGGTAATGGTAATGGTATTTAATGGCAGACAACGGCCAGATGGGTGGATGACATTGTTACCGTACAGGGGAAGACCTGGTTGCAAAACGCCTAAAAGAGATACGGGAGGTTCATGCCCAGCACTGTGTCACTACAAGCTGCCTACGATGATGATAATGATGATGATTGCCATAAAGCCATGTGTAAAAAGTGGCATCTCATTGCATTAGATGCAAACGCCTTTTAGTTTATATAACCTTTACATTGACTTAGAATAAGCAAAGTATCAAGACATGTCTGGCGTGGCGCTGCGCACGCGACGCGGCAGATGTTGCAGCATCTGTCATCCCGCAACCTGTCCGATCGAACAGCTGATCGCTACCTGCACTTTCTTTTTTATTTCGTAGAAGGATTTAAAGTGCATAAGGTGGGATTATTGTAACTTATGTAAGTTGGACAACAGCTTTGTAACGTTTTGTTTTACGGTTTTTTTTATTAATAGTTATTTTTAACCATGAGTAATAGGTACCTACCTACCAACAGTTTAAAGTTCTAAGTATAGGTATTTAGGTAGTATATATATATATATTTGGTTAGTGTATTATTATTTTAAGTAGGTAATTTTGATATATTTTTAAAGACGTTTCTCCCTACCAAGTTTTCCATAATATAAGCACTACCTTTTTCTCCACACTACACAAAGGTTGGTTGGAAAAAAATGCTAATTAGCATTAAGCCCGCCTCTGTACTGTTTTTATAATGTGCAATAAAGAATTTTCTAATCTAATCTAATCTATAGTAGTCACAACACAACGGATCTTTGTCTCTCTGAAGTGTAGGTATCTGCGGATAACCCGTTTTTGGTCGAATTGTAGGAAAGCGAATTTTTTCACACAACAGTACAGTACAACAGTACAATCGTATATTGCACCTAACTTCAGAGGGATAAACAGAGCTTAGAAAATGTCATTTCCGAAGAGGTTAGTCTAGTAAAGTCAAAAAAAAAGGCGGGAAACGTGAAAACGAAAAGAAAACGGAAAACGAGTATGGTCTTATGGAAAAAAAATCGGGTGGGAAAAGATGCTCTATGGTTTTAGAGTTCATCAGGGTTAACAACCTACCCCAAAGCTAATCGTAGATAGAGTTCATCTGCCAAGCGTGCTACCTGTCGAGACAACACGAGAACAATGCAGCAAAAACTAAGAAGTAATTAACAATAAAAACTACGACAGATGCTGACAAAGACGAGTACAAGGAGACAGACAATGTGAATTGGTTTTATTTAGAAACTTTTAAACTACTTATGACGGTATGAGTAGGTAAGTGTGGCCAACTCTGGTGACGGAGTATTCCTCCGTCGACTGCTAGAGTCGGGACCGACAGTCACCCATCCAAATAGTGATCGCGCAGAACGTTGCTTAACTATAGATAATGGGTGAAGATTGACTAAGCAAGCCATTGGATGGGTGACCGCTAGTGGCATTTAGATGAGTGCTTCCTGTTTCAACCCAAGATTTTCAACCCAGTAGGTATTTATCTCCTGTCAACCCAAAACCTATTCCTCATTCAACACAGACCATAAAATGTGAGTACAGAAATAGTAGGTAGGGTAAAGTTAGGGTACCTAAGGTATACCTCTAATGTACCACTAATGTCAAAGTTTAGATGTTTGGATGTTTAGTTAGAGAGAGATAGAGATGATCTGAGCACTTTGGTGATTCGGTGTCTCGGAGGGCACGTTGAACTATCACGAGTCTAGCACGATAGAGGCCTTAAGGCGGCCTAAATACTCTGCAGCTCCGTCACCAGAGTTTGCCACGAACGATTGAAAAATTGCCTCAAAATATTAGTCTTCCATCTTACCTCAGTATTTTAGTTTCAAATACATTTTGGTCAAAGTCCTTTATTAAAAAAATTAATTAGCTACTTATTTTCCCGCTCGTCTGTACCGGAAGGTCTGTGTCTGGTCTCGGCACGAGCGGTTGATAAAAACAGTTTGATGGCTCCCCTCGAATATTGATTGGTAATGTAGCCATACTTTCTTTTGGTGGAGCGAATTGGGCGAGACATTTCTATTGTACAGTACAGACAGTACCTACAGTCAGTCTTACCATTTTTTTTTCTTCAAGAGCAATCGGTACTTACGTAGTAGTACCTATTCTCGACACAGAAATCGTCAAAAATGTGACAGAATGGTCTCGTGACCTTTCGTTCATAAATTTTAATATCATACCTACGTCTTGATTAGTTTACTAAAAAAAAATTAGATAGTAAAATGTCAACTTGGCGTGTTTTCGTCACATGAAAGCACATTTAAATTTTACCTACTTGTATTTAGAAGAGCTCTAGGTGATACACGTATAGATACCTATTTCGAATGGTTATGTATAGTTTCTAGCGAGACGTAAAGATTTAGTGCGGCTTGCACCAGAATCACTAAACGTGTTTAACAGCTAAATCGATTTAAATCTGACGTATTTGTATGACTTGACAACTCGCTAAATACCATTTAAGAGTTAAACGCGTTTAGCGATTCTGGTGCAAGCCGCCCTTAGAATATTAAACAGACTCTCTCTACCATCATCTACCTAGATTCTAAAAATCTAGATCATGCTCTACAAATCGCGCCAAATCTGTTTCATCTCAATCGATATCTCTACATAGCACTATTTACTTTCCCGCTCAAATCAGAGCCCCCTATCGGAGATGTCACAACGATTGGATGCTGCGCGCCCCGCCCTTATGAGATGCACCAATCACAGCCAGTCTTGTAACCGGAGATGTAAGTACCTACCTACATAGGGTGAGTAACCACTGTAGTAAGTAGACTATACTTATTGGATTTAGTTCTTATTCGTTTTGGGCAAATAAGATAACCTACATTGGTAAATCCAATTAGATAAGATCTTCATACATAGGTAGGTACAGTACGCACAACGGATCTTTATCCCTCCTAAACCTAGTGGTTGTAAACTTGTAAGGTTAGCACATAATATTAGTCGTTGTGGGTACCACCTACGGATTAAGGTGATAGCAACTGTTTATCACTGATTTATCATTGTAATTGTAAGTAATTTTAATTGATTAGTAAAACTCCTCATTAATTTTATTCATTTAGAATGCTCTGTCATAATTACTTGTATGAAAACGAAAAGAGATGATAACAGCCGCCTTGACTTGACTAAATACTATCTCAAATAATTCACTTGACACTGGCAAAATTATCTGTCGAAGTGACGGACAGAGGCCATAAAAATAAGAAAAAAAGATAATGATATTAGATTTAGCAGCCATTTTAGGCTATCGTAGCTTAAGATGTTCTAGGCGATAGCGAGACGATGTTGAAGCTTCTCCATCCACCAATTTCCCGCGATTTAAATAATGTCGTCGTTCCATCAGGTGGAAGCTGTCTTTCGCTTCGTGGTTGCCATTCGAGAACATTTTATTCCCAACCTAGTCAGTTATTTAGCGAGTAGTTTATATAGGTAGGTAGGTAATCAATTTCTAATAGATTAGGAGATTCAGGCCTACCTACATAAAAAGTACACAACTGATATTTTTTATATACGAGAGAAAAATATAACCAGTATTATAAGGAGAAATACTACAACTACTGCCATCTCGCAGTGTATTTTAGCACTAATTTAGTTCGTTAAAAATTTAATAGATGGCATTCGTTTCACAGCTTTTGCTACTCGACGCTAGATGGCAGTGACGCTTAGCGAAATAGATGTTTAGCCTGTGCTTTTGTTTTTTATTCACTCATTTGCTGTCATGTCAATCAAACAAACGAAACAGATAATCTATGAACCAACTTTATTATGCAATTATTTCATTCACTCTCACTTTTACAAACAAAACAAGTCAAATCAAACAATCAAAAAGCGCGCAAAAATGTAAAAGTTTACAAGTTTTATCTATAATAATTAGGTATATAGTATATTTTCATTTCATTGATTAGGTACTGTGCAAAAATGACCACCGAAAGCAAGGGTATCTGGCATTGGAAACTAGGAGATGTGGCTTTGGCCAGAATGTGTAAAAAAGTGTACACGAGGGTGCGTGTGATCAAGAACGAAAAGGGGCTGTTTTATGACGATAAAGGTTGGCATCCTGATTTTCAACACCATTGGTGCATCCAATAAGCTCTATTGTTCGATAGATTTTAGATTTAGATGTGTTTATTGCTCACATGTATCTACGCTACAAAGTTTGGACACCTAGATCTTTGTTGCTAACACATAAAATTAATTGTCTCTGGTAGCCAATAAACCCCTAATAAAATTACCCTTAGTTCTAGGAATTTCCTGCAATGACGATGGCAGTTTAAATGTGACCAAAGAGCTCTGCTACTACGTGGAAACCTGCAGGACTAACACTCAACTTTGGCTACCGTACACTTGCATGCATCTTGCTGAAAGATCCCGCCCATTTTACGGGAATGATAAAGTGTCTCCGGTCAATGTCAAAACTGAACCATCTTCGATCAAAACTCCTAAGAAGGTATAGTTGAAGAAAAGAAAACTGATAACCTTTTCAAAATAAATCAATATAGGCATGATTATGAGTCAAATATTCCTATAGCAACAAGAGTAGTTGAAAAAACTGAAAGAGTGATAAGTCTTATGGGCTTAAAGCCAAGTAATTCTAGTACTACACAAGCAAGAACTAGAATTACAGCTGGGCTTGTTCTCTTATTTACTTGTATAAAAAAACTACTTGACAAAAGTTAATGTATCTACCATGCCCTTAAACTTTCAGAGAAAGTTTCAAGAAGAGCATGTAGTGCCTCTGCAAGTAAAGTTAAGCAACATTAAAAAGCCCGATTTCAACACCACATACAACTCTCAACATGTCCCACTAAAACAAGGCAACTATGAGAATGAATTCAAAGAATTTGTCCGACGTGGCAAGGAGCATCTCTTTGACCAATACTTTGACATTCTGAAGCTGAATGCTGAAGAAAACAAGGACACTCTAGACTTTCTGATGAATGTGGATTCATCGACGGAAGATAAGTTAAGTTTGGTGATCAAAAACACAATCTCGGAAAAGGAACTGGATAATTACTTAAAGCAGTGCTGGAAGTATAACATGGTACAAAAACAGAGTGTTGAGCCTAAGGAGTCTCTAGAGATGACAAATGTTACTGTGAGTACTAAGATTAGGCTGATTTTCCGCCAGAGATGAGCTACGTTGCTAAGCGGTGAGCGAGGCCAAAGCTAAGCTATGAAACTATGTGACCGTTTCCACTAAAGCTAAGCTAAATGGGTAAGATGTGATATGAAGGTGCGAGGAGGATAGCATACATCTCATATATATGCATCTCTATACAACAAATATTATTGAACCAGTTTCCACCAGTGCTAAGTTAAGCTATGAAAATAAAAGTTCCCTATTATGTGTATAGTTTTGGTAATCTGAAGAAGTATTAGTTACTACCTATTTTATGCACAATTTTGTTTATTACACTTTCCAGAATTCAAATGCACCGATAAAATCAGAAATCACAGTCCACCTACCCTGGTGCCTGGTCTGCGGCAAAAATGAGAAGCTGCTACTTTGCACAAACTGTCCCGCGTCCTACCATCTGCCGTGTCGTCGCGAGTGGCTACTTACTATCATCCGTAAGTACTGAAGGCTTGTAATTGGTAGTTAATCTTCAAAATAGAGGGTTGTTTTCGGAGGATGTAGTCTGAATTTTATTTTGTTGATCAAAACGAATATCGAAAAGCGACTTGCGAGATATTTTGTATGAAAACTCGATAAGCGCCTCTAGGGGGAGATTTGCAAACAATTTTTCTCCATACAAAAACTGCAAAAAATGTTTCTCGATTCACGCTTTTGAAAGATTGACAAATAATAAAACACAGGCTACGGGCTCAGTTTTTAATTGACATGCTCACATTTTGGTTCTGCAGTAAAAGTGGTATGTTTATTTCATTAGAGAATTACCCCTCTTTCTCAGATCGCAAGAAAACGCCTGAGAAAATAGACAAACCGGTGACATTCATACAGAAGATCCTATCAAGCACTCGCACCAAGTGTTCCGTTCAGAAAGACAAGGAGAACATTGGATTGTGTCCAAGCTGCATGTGGGGACCTAAAGTCGGGTAAGTAAAGTTCATTTAACTGTATACCGCAGTTTGGAATCAGACCACAGAGGTAATTTTTAGAACCCACGACCCACAGCACGGAAGGCAGACTATCGACTGAGCTGTGTCGCCTGTCAGATAAATCATAACCATGATGATGAATATTATAGGTATGACGACGTGGTCTGGCACAAGCTAGGAGCATGTCCGTGGTGGCCGGCCAAAGTACTGACTCCGGGAGAAGTGCCATCCTGTCTGCTGGGCAGAGATCATTCGCCACACGATTGGCCTCTTAGATACTATGGTAAATATTTAATTATTTTTATACATTTCATGCTGGTGCATCAGTGGTCTAGTGGTAGCAACCCCGCCTTCGTATTCTAAAGTCATGGGTTCAAATCCGACACACCAATGGATTATCCTATTCGAAAAAATTATGACATAATTTTTACGCTCTCAAACGGTGAAGGAAAACACAGGTAACTCGCGGCTACGCACGTATTGTGTCTTTCCTGTGGATGCCGACTAGGCTGAGAGGATGGTATAGGTGCTACAAGCCTACTCCATCGTACACATCTCAGGCACTGCAGCGTTCCATTCATCGGTGCATGGGTAAAGTGGCCGCTGATGCTGCATAAATTTAATATTATTTGCCTGCACATAGTATTCTGTTCCTACAATAAAAGCTCTCTAGACTGAATACCAGCTATGAATGGTGAGTACTCTATTGTATTGTGGTTGTGGTTAATCAGGTGGGCCATCGGCTAATTTTTTTTTAATTTTTTTTTTAGTTCCATCATTTAGTTTATGGGACCGACATAGTCGTAAGACGACTCAATGTCTCTAATTCAATAAAGAAAAAAAAAAAGAAAAGAAAAAAAATCATTTAGTTATGAAAAAAAAATGCCAAAGTTCAGCAACAAAAGCCCATTGAAACCGTGTTTCAGAATGGAAACATTTTACAAATTAAAAGTATTTTGTTCACCTGTATTGTTGAATTTTGGCCTTATTGCATGATCTAAAGTTTGATGGCAGCAATGATCGCGTCATCTAACACGTGTCTAGGTCGACAGAAGATTTACTAACGACATTAATAAATAATACACCAAATCCACTATACAACGTGTTACATAAAGTCCCTATAAGCCGAAAAGGGTCTTATTCAGACCAAACACGTGAATAGATTGACATGTGCAAAAGTTGAATATAACATGTTGGAAATTTCTATTTTTTTTTTGTCTTTGAAATTTGAAATCTGCGACCACCCTGAGTGTTTATTTACTTTGCGTATGTATCCAGCCTGTTAGTACACATACACACGCACCCTCCTATCGCGTTGCACCCACACACAGACACTTTAACACGTGTGCAATGCTATTTATAAGGAAACTTTAAGACGCTTTTCATGAATGAAAAACATTGAAATATTAAAAGTCGTAGAACAAAAATGTTGTTCGCCATGACTTGTAGAATGCCCCCCTTTCGGACTTATAGGGACATTATGTTACACCCTGTAGTGACACTGACATGTAGCGACTCACAGAATTACACAACAATTTATTGTCCCCCCCGAGGTACCCTAAATCATTCTTGGGATTCCGCATGCCGCATGTGCTTGTTTCTGCCGAGCCACACAGCAGCGCTGAACTCGCGCGAAGAAATCAGGAGGGCAGCTGTCATGGATGCCTGTGATGATTACATTTCAGTTTATTTGACATAGCACCTTGTTTTTGAAATGGTATAATAGTGTGTAAAGAATAAATCGGTGCTTTGATCACGAATACATGTACTTACTACTAGTAAGTCGTCATTTAGCTTATATTTATCGAAATACAACTAGATGGAATATCACGCGTTCGTATTTTTCAAAAATTTTGAGGAACATTATTTTATTCGTTGTATTGTTTTATTCTTTTTTTTTTAATCTGTTTTTTACGGAACTTGGCGTCTGATAAGACGATGTCAGTTCCATCGTATCTTCCTAGTATTGTCTCAAGACTCACAAGAAGTCAGTGAGTTTTATTCTTGCATGCAGTTGAATTTTTATCCACTTATTTTGTATGGCTGTTTATTTTTTTTTATCTCGTGTTGGTGGCGGTTTCTTGATATTTTTAAATTGTGAGTCATATTTTCTAAAATCATGGTTTAGGTATAGTTTATAATCTCATCACTAACCGCAACTTAGATAATATTTCGTTCTACAATATAATTGTTTATGTTAGTTGATTTTGAACTGTTTGCTGTTAATTTTAATCGTTTTGATTGTTGACTAATTTTTAAAATAGTTTATAGTTTGACGATCTCAATAAAATTATTTTAATGATTAATCATTAATTATACTTTTCATAATAAATTCATATTAAATCTTATTTGAGTATTTTATTTTACCTTATTACATATCTTCGAGGCGTATTTAAAATCTGTCTAAATTATCTTATTTTTCATGTTGAGAATTAGGTAGGTACAACGTAATTATTAAAAGTCATTGCTATATTGTACATAATAATGTGATCGTGCCTAATTTTTAAATAATGTAACTACTTGGAATAAAAATGTCCAGCTAGTTACATCAATGTAACTACAATGTAACTAGGTGGAACGGACGTACGTTTTTATATTATATTATTAATTATAAGACTAATCGAACTAAATATAAATAGATGGTCGGAGTTGATGAATCATCTAAATGAAGTTATGGTAATTGATTACGTATCTTCACCTAGCGATAGGTAAGTACCTTTTTAATTATTTATGAAAACCGTTTAAAAATCAATCGATCATATTTGACAGATCGTAATCTAATCGTAATTCCTGAGGATTAAATTAATCATTTGGTATCTTTAGCATTCATCGATTAAATAATCAAAAATGCGACTTTTTATCTATTAATAAAATGATAAAAACAATTCATGTCGTATATCATAAGTAATCATTTTCGAAGAATGGTACATTAAAAGAAAAAAATAAAATATATTTACATTTATTTTTACATAAAAATAATACTTTTTACATATTAACATCTAGCGAAGCAACATTAATTTATAAATCTGATCTATTACTTTTTAATAAAAAAAACAGCTAATTCAATTTCACATTCTACATAATATATATATCAACCCGGCTCGACAATCAGACCTTTAGTAAGTAGGTAAGTACTAAAAAAATCGCATAAAATATTTTTTTATTAACTCGTCTCGAAAAAGATATTGCACATTTCAAAAACATTTTAAGCCTAAATAGTGGAATATCTAAAGCCAGAGGGGTTATTCTAGACCGATAGACATTTTATCACGATAGATAGGTATATCTCCCAAGATCTGTCAAAACTCCATAGTTTTTGGGAGATATATCTATCGTGATAAAAAAGTCTGTCGGTCTAGAATCATCTCCCAGTTCAGATTTCGATCAATATTTTCGAAATTGACACAAAGTACTAATGCCTGAATATACAGTCCACTGGAGACAATCGCACTTCATACTACAAGTATGTACAGTAGTCACAACGGATCTTTGTACCTCTGAAGTATCTGCGCAGAACCCATTTTCGGGTCCCAATTAATAAATAATAAATAAATAAATATTCATGGACTTTACACACAACACCCTCTAGTCCCAAACTAAGCAAAGCTTGTAATATGAGAACTAGATGGCTGATAGAATACTTATATACTTTTTTTTTTTGTAAATACATACTTATAATACATAGTAACACCCAGACATAAAACAAACATCTATGTTTTCCACGCACAAATGTTTGTTCTCAGTGGGGATCGAACCCACGACCCACAGCACGGAAGGCAGAGCCATTACCGACTGAGCTGTGACGCCTGTCAAAAAATTGGAGGTAAGCTAATTTTTCCGCACAACAGTAAATGCGCAATCGTTTGTTGCACCTAACTTCAGAGGGATAAACATCCGTTGTGCGTCAATCAAAGATCGTCTTTCCGAAGATAGCTGCAGGTAGCTCCGAAATACAAGAAGTATATTAATTTTTCACATAATGCAAATAGGTAGGTGTAACTATTAACTCAAGCGAATTTAGTCTCCGTCTGTCACTATTTATATTTCTTTGTTTAAAATGACAAATAATCTTCACAAGTTTTCGTCATTCATTCCTAAATAAAACAGCATTTTACAATTGTATTGAATTGTATACAAAATATATTTTACAGATGAGCTCATGGCGTTTGCTTAGTCAATCTTCACTGATCTAAGTTAAGCGACGTTCTACGCGATCACTATTTGAAGGGGTGACCGCTACTGGTATTTACATCTGAGCGCTTCGGTGCTTCGGAGGGCACGTTAAACTGTCGGTCCCGGTTCTAGCAGTCGTTAGGCCACGACAGAGGCCTTAAGGCGGCCTAAGAACTCCGTCACTAGAGTTGGCCACTAACTCATACGGAGAAGTGCGATTCTATTTCTATTGACAGTTAAAAAATAAGTCATGAATAAACTAGTGTAGTGCACTTTCACAAATGAATTACATCTAGCACGATTCAACACCTTATTGTGATAAAAATAGAGCTTATTCATGCTAAGCTACGTCGCTGTACAATCTTATCACATTTCACAGCAAATAGCTTATTATTTTCTTTGTATCAGTTGATCATTGTGCCTTTTCGAATGATGACAATAAAAACTATACCGGACAAAGCATTCTGGTATAGTAGTCACAACGGATCTTTGTCCCTCTGTATCTGCGCAGATCCGATTTTTGGTTCAATTTGGAGGTAAGCTAATTTTTCGGCACAACAGTACATGCGCAATTGTTTGTTGCACGTAACCTAAGCGGGATCACGGGTGAATTCTAATCACAGCCATTTTTTGTTCATTCAAACTGTTTCAGATTAATCACAGAATCATTTTTTACAAATTGTTTTAGATAGCGGTGTCGATTCTGTTGCATTTTTTAAACTAACCTAATTTAACAGCATTAAAATTATAGCCGTTTTTGTCGTTTAAGTGAGAAAGGGACGGCAACATTTTTAATGATGTCAAATTAGTTTAGAAAAATGCAACATAAAAGTCGACAGCAGTGTTCGAATTGAATTGACTAAATGCGACCAATTTCTGCCCTCCAACATTCGTGAGAGAATTCGTAAAACTAATCGAAATGTATGGAAACGATAAATCATACAACTCCCATACATTTTTGAAGTTTCACTGAGAAGGAAAAAAGGACAGTTTTGGCAAGACCGAATAAATTATTAACTTCGACAATGTTCGCGTGCTCTGTACATCACAAAGGCCGAGCACACTTTGAATACGATTACGTTTACATCAAATTGAGTCTTAATACGTATTACGCAGCAATTAGCCAGTTTGATTTGTTCCGACACAGATCCCGTTTGCGCGGGATATCGCGCAAACGCGTACGCGTATTCATACTAAAAATAACCGATTTTATCGGACTCTGAATTATCTGCGCAGAACCCATTTTTGGTTCAATTAGAGGTAAGCGAATTTGTAAAAAAAGTCTTTGATTTGTGAACGACCCAGTTTTTTGTCAGATCCTAAGATCGTGGCTTCGAGTCCTGATTATGATAAATATTATAGGTGCCTACGCATTCATGAAGCTACGTCCATATTGTCCATACTTACCTTTTTACATCGCAACCTCGTTGTCAAACAAAAACATAGAATTCCTAATTCATTCAAAAACGTAATTCCGTTATTTTCGGGAATCGATTCCAGGAACGTTACAAACCAGTTATCGAGTGATAATATCATGTTTATTTTGCTCACATCGCAACAGTTAATCGTCATTATTAATTTGGCATCTGGATTTGCACCTGTTAGGTATTTTGGCAAAATTATTAGGTATATTTATGCAATATTATGCATTGACCCACTGACCTACCTGTTTTATGAGGTGAAATTATTTAAAACAATATTTTTTTCACGTTTTTCGTTGAGAATTATGCTCAACGTTATATTTTTGAAAAAAGAAACATTTTTATTTCGAGTCTTTGTTGCTGCAACGATGATCAAGTCGAAATTCTTTTTTGGAAAGTGCCAAATAAAATGGTTGAGTCGTTTAAGCCTCGATTCAAAAGACGAGTACCTAGTAGGGTTATATGGGCACTAGATGGTAGACAAGCGTCCAGTGGCTAGGGGTCGTTTAAAAAAGTTTTAACTAGTGCGGTAAATTCCGTTTGGCCAATTCAATGACGGCAAATTAAAAAATTTGGGAATAGTCTGACACCTTTTCAATATTTCATTTCTTTTTTTCAGTTTTAGTTTTTTTTTAGTTTTCTTTTTAAAAATAGTTTCTACTCTTTCTGGTTCTGTTATTTCAAATATCGAACAATTCTATGACGGTCACCGTTTTTTAAGAAATCAAAGCAATATCCTTTGCATTTTGCATCAGACATAATGGCTATATTTTCATAACTTTATTTACACCCAAAACTAGTTTTTTTAACGACCATGTAGAGTTGCAGGCGTTGCAGCTGTGAGTTACGTCATTTATTGTTTTGACAAATATTTGCGAAATTATTATTTTTTATTATCATTATTTGGTCTACCAAGAAGGTTTTACACCAAAATCAGTAAGTTTCAAAGAGATATAAAAAAGGAAACGAAAACTTAAATAAGTACCTTGTAAAAGAGATGCATCTAATGCAGGGACCTCCACAGAACTAAAAGAGGAGGTTATATAAATATGAGAGAAAATAAGCAAACCAAGGTGGCATAATTATGCGTCAAGCGTCAACCCACAAGTCTCCGCAAAAAATATAAATAACAAGTTAGCATACCAAAAGGTCGCTAAACTATTGGCATTCAAGGAAACATGTGCTTGATTATGTAACGATAAATGCATGATAAGTATAAGAGCAATGTGCACGAGATGTTTAATTGAAGATCCGCGCTCCGCGTGACTCAGCGGCCGTTAGCTCTGATCTGTGGAGCAAGTCACAAGAGATTACAAACCAAACGAGGTTCGATAAAAACCATGTCATTAATTACAATAAACGTATATTTATTTCAGATAGGTAGGTACTGAGGGGCAAGTACGAGTTGACAATGTACAAAACGGTGTCAAACGTCTGACGCCGAGCACACCGGTGTGCGCTGCTTGCTATGGAAACACTGAGCGGGAGCTTGACGAAACCAAGCTTCTCAAAAAATCCGCTCAGTGTTTCCATACCAAGCAGCGCACACCGGTGTGGTTGGCGTCAGACGTTTGACACCGCGGTTTTTACATTGTCAACTCGTACTCGCTCCTCGTACCATGTAATATTTTATAACTATTTTATTGCCAGAAATGTTTGGTGTACTACCATAACTACGAGTAATACTTATTGTACTTTTGAATCAAGCACGTTATTTAATTGTTAAAGAAGCTAACATTAACAAGTAGGTACAAGCAGCACTTGGCACCAGAAAACCGGACAAACTCTTTCACAAAGAGCTAACTAAATAACCATTTAGCAATATTCTAGCTTTCATCATTTTAAGCTTCAAATTAAGATCGCTACCGCTTCTACATTGCACGCTATAGCAGCTTCACCGCGCACACAGACGCGAATAAGATGCGCACGCGCCGGCAGCTGACCGCCCGCAGTGAGATCAAACGCACTCGGTACTTTGGTCTTGTCGACCATTAATTATTTTTTTGTACTTAACAAAGATTTTAATAAAAAAAACATAACACGGTGTCTGTGTGTAAGTGTAAATGTGTTAAATTTTTATTGTTAAAAATATACGGAGAAACTCTTTGTCAACTGGCGCATGGCAAGATTAATTTTATGATTTATAATAGTACAAAAACTTTGTAGAGCGCATTACTAAAATCATTTCAAACTGAAGTAGCGCATAAGTAGATTGCACGACAGTAGTTTTAATTTAAAGTTAAAAAAATTGTAGATTTTACTAATATTGTAAAAATAACTACCAAAGTTTTTAATGGTAATGGTAATCCTTGGTAATGGTAATGGTATTTAATGGCAGACAACGGCCAGATGGGTGGATGACATTGTTACCGTACAGGGGAAGACCTGGTTGCAAAACGCCTAAAAGAGATACGGGAGGTTCATGCCCAGCACTGTGTCACTACAAGCTGCCTACGATGATGATAATGATGATGATTGCCATAAAGCCATGTGTAAAAAGTGGCATCTCATTGCATTAGATGCAAACGCCTTTTAGTTTATATAACCTTTACATTGACTTAGAATAAGCAAAGTATCAAGACATGTCTGGCGTGGCGCTGCGCACGCGACGCGGCAGATGTTGCAGCATCTGTCATCCCGCAACCTGTCCGATCGAACAGCTGATCGCTACCTGCACTTTCTTTTTTATTTCGTAGAAGGATTTAAAGTGCATAAGGTGGGATTATTGTAACTTATGTAAGTTGGACAACAGCTTTGTAACGTTTTGTTTTACGGTTTTTTTTATTAATAGTTATTTTTAACCATGAGTAATAGGTACCTACCTACCAACAGTTTAAAGTTCTAAGTATAGGTATTTAGGTAGTATATATATATATATTTGGTTAGTGTATTATTATTTTAAGTAGGTAATTTTGATATATTTTTAAAGACGTTTCTCCCTACCAAGTTTTCCATAATATAAGCACTACCTTTTTCTCCACACTACACAAAGGTTGGTTGGAAAAAAATGCTAATTAGCATTAAGCCCGCCTCTGTACTGTTTTTATAATGTGCAATAAAGAATTTTCTAATCTAATCTAATCTATAGTAGTCACAACACAACGGATCTTTGTCTCTCTGAAGTGTAGGTATCTGCGGATAACCCGTTTTTGGTCGAATTGTAGGAAAGCGAATTTTTTCACACAACAGTACAGTACAACAGTACAATCGTATATTGCACCTAACTTCAGAGGGATAAACAGAGCTTAGAAAATGTCATTTCCGAAGAGGTTAGTCTAGTAAAGTCAAAAAAAAAGGCGGGAAACGTGAAAACGAAAAGAAAACGGAAAACGAGTATGGTCTTATGGAAAAAAAATCGGGTGGGAAAAGATGCTCTATGGTTTTAGAGTTCATCAGGGTTAACAACCTACCCCAAAGCTAATCGTAGATAGAGTTCATCTGCCAAGCGTGCTACCTGTCGAGACAACACGAGAACAATGCAGCAAAAACTAAGAAGTAATTAACAATAAAAACTACGACAGATGCTGACAAAGACGAGTACAAGGAGACAGACAATGTGAATTGGTTTTATTTAGAAACTTTTAAACTACTTATGACGGTATGAGTAGGTAAGTGTGGCCAACTCTGGTGACGGAGTATTCCTCCGTCGACTGCTAGAGTCGGGACCGACAGTCACCCATCCAAATAGTGATCGCGCAGAACGTTGCTTAACTATAGATAATGGGTGAAGATTGACTAAGCAAGCCATTGGATGGGTGACCGCTAGTGGCATTTAGATGAGTGCTTCCTGTTTCAACCCAAGATTTTCAACCCAGTAGGTATTTATCTCCTGTCAACCCAAAACCTATTCCTCATTCAACACAGACCATAAAATGTGAGTACAGAAATAGTAGGTAGGGTAAAGTTAGGGTACCTAAGGTATACCTCTAATGTACCACTAATGTCAAAGTTTAGATGTTTGGATGTTTAGTTAGAGAGAGATAGAGATGATCTGAGCACTTTGGTGATTCGGTGTCTCGGAGGGCACGTTGAACTATCACGAGTCTAGCACGATAGAGGCCTTAAGGCGGCCTAAATACTCTGCAGCTCCGTCACCAGAGTTTGCCACGAACGATTGAAAAATTGCCTCAAAATATTAGTCTTCCATCTTACCTCAGTATTTTAGTTTCAAATACATTTTGGTCAAAGTCCTTTATTAAAAAAATTAATTAGCTACTTATTTTCCCGCTCGTCTGTACCGGAAGGTCTGTGTCTGGTCTCGGCACGAGCGGTTGATAAAAACAGTTTGATGGCTCCCCTCGAATATTGATTGGTAATGTAGCCATACTTTCTTTTGGTGGAGCGAATTGGGCGAGACATTTCTATTGTACAGTACAGACAGTACCTACAGTCAGTCTTACCATTTTTTTTTCTTCAAGAGCAATCGGTACTTACGTAGTAGTACCTATTCTCGACACAGAAATCGTCAAAAATGTGACAGAATGGTCTCGTGACCTTTCGTTCATAAATTTTAATATCATACCTACGTCTTGATTAGTTTACTAAAAAAAAATTAGATAGTAAAATGTCAACTTGGCGTGTTTTCGTCACATGAAAGCACATTTAAATTTTACCTACTTGTATTTAGAAGAGCTCTAGGTGATACACGTATAGATACCTATTTCGAATGGTTATGTATAGTTTCTAGCGAGACGTAAAGATTTAGTGCGGCTTGCACCAGAATCACTAAACGTGTTTAACAGCTAAATCGATTTAAATCTGACGTATTTGTATGACTTGACAACTCGCTAAATACCATTTAAGAGTTAAACGCGTTTAGCGATTCTGGTGCAAGCCGCCCTTAGAATATTAAACAGACTCTCTCTACCATCATCTACCTAGATTCTAAAAATCTAGATCATGCTCTACAAATCGCGCCAAATCTGTTTCATCTCAATCGATATCTCTACATAGCACTATTTACTTTCCCGCTCAAATCAGAGCCCCCTATCGGAGATGTCACAACGATTGGATGCTGCGCGCCCCGCCCTTATGAGATGCACCAATCACAGCCAGTCTTGTAACCGGAGATGTAAGTACCTACCTACATAGGGTGAGTAACCACTGTAGTAAGTAGACTATACTTATTGGATTTAGTTCTTATTCGTTTTGGGCAAATAAGATAACCTACATTGGTAAATCCAATTAGATAAGATCTTCATACATAGGTAGGTACAGTACGCACAACGGATCTTTATCCCTCCTAAACCTAGTGGTTGTAAACTTGTAAGGTTAGCACATAATATTAGTCGTTGTGGGTACCACCTACGGATTAAGGTGATAGCAACTGTTTATCACTGATTTATCATTGTAATTGTAAGTAATTTTAATTGATTAGTAAAACTCCTCATTAATTTTATTCATTTAGAATGCTCTGTCATAATTACTTGTATGAAAACGAAAAGAGATGATAACAGCCGCCTTGACTTGACTAAATACTATCTCAAATAATTCACTTGACACTGGCAAAATTATCTGTCGAAGTGACGGACAGAGGCCATAAAAATAAGAAAAAAAGATAATGATATTAGATTTAGCAGCCATTTTAGGCTATCGTAGCTTAAGATGTTCTAGGCGATAGCGAGACGATGTTGAAGCTTCTCCATCCACCAATTTCCCGCGATTTAAATAATGTCGTCGTTCCATCAGGTGGAAGCTGTCTTTCGCTTCGTGGTTGCCATTCGAGAACATTTTATTCCCAACCTAGTCAGTTATTTAGCGAGTAGTTTATATAGGTAGGTAGGTAATCAATTTCTAATAGATTAGGAGATTCAGGCCTACCTACATAAAAAGTACACAACTGATATTTTTTATATACGAGAGAAAAATATAACCAGTATTATAAGGAGAAATACTACAACTACTGCCATCTCGCAGTGTATTTTAGCACTAATTTAGTTCGTTAAAAATTTAATAGATGGCATTCGTTTCACAGCTTTTGCTACTCGACGCTAGATGGCAGTGACGCTTAGCGAAATAGATGTTTAGCCTGTGCTTTTGTTTTTTATTCACTCATTTGCTGTCATGTCAATCAAACAAACGAAACAGATAATCTATGAACCAACTTTATTATGCAATTATTTCATTCACTCTCACTTTTACAAACAAAACAAGTCAAATCAAACAATCAAAAAGCGCGCAAAAATGTAAAAGTTTACAAGTTTTATCTATAATAATTAGGTATATAGTATATTTTCATTTCATTGATTAGGTACTGTGCAAAAATGACCACCGAAAGCAAGGGTATCTGGCATTGGAAACTAGGAGATGTGGCTTTGGCCAGAATGTGTAAAAAAGTGTACACGAGGGTGCGTGTGATCAAGAACGAAAAGGGGCTGTTTTATGACGATAAAGGTTGGCATCCTGATTTTCAACACCATTGGTGCATCCAATAAGCTCTATTGTTCGATAGATTTTAGATTTAGATGTGTTTATTGCTCACATGTATCTACGCTACAAAGTTTGGACACCTAGATCTTTGTTGCTAACACATAAAATTAATTGTCTCTGGTAGCCAATAAACCCCTAATAAAATTACCCTTAGTTCTAGGAATTTCCTGCAATGACGATGGCAGTTTAAATGTGACCAAAGAGCTCTGCTACTACGTGGAAACCTGCAGGACTAACACTCAACTTTGGCTACCGTACACTTGCATGCATCTTGCTGAAAGATCCCGCCCATTTTACGGGAATGATAAAGTGTCTCCGGTCAATGTCAAAACTGAACCATCTTCGATCAAAACTCCTAAGAAGGTATAGTTGAAGAAAAGAAAACTGATAACCTTTTCAAAATAAATCAATATAGGCATGATTATGAGTCAAATATTCCTATAGCAACAAGAGTAGTTGAAAAAACTGAAAGAGTGATAAGTCTTATGGGCTTAAAGCCAAGTAATTCTAGTACTACACAAGCAAGAACTAGAATTACAGCTGGGCTTGTTCTCTTATTTACTTGTATAAAAAAACTACTTGACAAAAGTTAATGTATCTACCATGCCCTTAAACTTTCAGAGAAAGTTTCAAGAAGAGCATGTAGTGCCTCTGCAAGTAAAGTTAAGCAACATTAAAAAGCCCGATTTCAACACCACATACAACTCTCAACATGTCCCACTAAAACAAGGCAACTATGAGAATGAATTCAAAGAATTTGTCCGACGTGGCAAGGAGCATCTCTTTGACCAATACTTTGACATTCTGAAGCTGAATGCTGAAGAAAACAAGGACACTCTAGACTTTCTGATGAATGTGGATTCATCGACGGAAGATAAGTTAAGTTTGGTGATCAAAAACACAATCTCGGAAAAGGAACTGGATAATTACTTAAAGCAGTGCTGGAAGTATAACATGGTACAAAAACAGAGTGTTGAGCCTAAGGAGTCTCTAGAGATGACAAATGTTACTGTGAGTACTAAGATTAGGCTGATTTTCCGCCAGAGATGAGCTACGTTGCTAAGCGGTGAGCGAGGCCAAAGCTAAGCTATGAAACTATGTGACCGTTTCCACTAAAGCTAAGCTAAATGGGTAAGATGTGATATGAAGGTGCGAGGAGGATAGCATACATCTCATATATATGCATCTCTATACAACAAATATTATTGAACCAGTTTCCACCAGTGCTAAGTTAAGCTATGAAAATAAAAGTTCCCTATTATGTGTATAGTTTTGGTAATCTGAAGAAGTATTAGTTACTACCTATTTTATGCACAATTTTGTTTATTACACTTTCCAGAATTCAAATGCACCGATAAAATCAGAAATCACAGTCCACCTACCCTGGTGCCTGGTCTGCGGCAAAAATGAGAAGCTGCTACTTTGCACAAACTGTCCCGCGTCCTACCATCTGCCGTGTCGTCGCGAGTGGCTACTTACTATCATCCGTAAGTACTGAAGGCTTGTAATTGGTAGTTAATCTTCAAAATAGAGGGTTGTTTTCGGAGGATGTAGTCTGAATTTTATTTTGTTGATCAAAACGAATATCGAAAAGCGACTTGCGAGATATTTTGTATGAAAACTCGATAAGCGCCTCTAGGGGGAGATTTGCAAACAATTTTTCTCCATACAAAAACTGCAAAAAATGTTTCTCGATTCACGCTTTTGAAAGATTGACAAATAATAAAACACAGGCTACGGGCTCAGTTTTTAATTGACATGCTCACATTTTGGTTCTGCAGTAAAAGTGGTATGTTTATTTCATTAGAGAATTACCCCTCTTTCTCAGATCGCAAGAAAACGCCTGAGAAAATAGACAAACCGGTGACATTCATACAGAAGATCCTATCAAGCACTCGCACCAAGTGTTCCGTTCAGAAAGACAAGGAGAACATTGGATTGTGTCCAAGCTGCATGTGGGGACCTAAAGTCGGGTAAGTAAAGTTCATTTAACTGTATACCGCAGTTTGGAATCAGACCACAGAGGTAATTTTTAGAACCCACGACCCACAGCACGGAAGGCAGACTATCGACTGAGCTGTGTCGCCTGTCAGATAAATCATAACCATGATGATGAATATTATAGGTATGACGACGTGGTCTGGCACAAGCTAGGAGCATGTCCGTGGTGGCCGGCCAAAGTACTGACTCCGGGAGAAGTGCCATCCTGTCTGCTGGGCAGAGATCATTCGCCACACGATTGGCCTCTTAGATACTATGGTAAATATTTAATTATTTTTATACATTTCATGCTGGTGCATCAGTGGTCTAGTGGTAGCAACCCCGCCTTCGTATTCTAAAGTCATGGGTTCAAATCCGACACACCAATGGATTATCCTATTCGAAAAAATTATGACATAATTTTTACGCTCTCAAACGGTGAAGGAAAACACAGGTAACTCGCGGCTACGCACGTATTGTGTCTTTCCTGTGGATGCCGACTAGGCTGAGAGGATGGTATAGGTGCTACAAGCCTACTCCATCGTACACATCTCAGGCACTGCAGCGTTCCATTCATCGGTGCATGGGTAAAGTGGCCGCTGATGCTGCATAAATTTAATATTATTTGCCTGCACATAGTATTCTGTTCCTACAATAAAAGCTCTCTAGACTGAATACCAGCTATGAATGGTGAGTACTCTATTGTATTGTGGTTGTGGTTAATCAGGTGGGCCATCGGCTAATTTTTTTTTAATTTTTTTTTTAGTTCCATCATTTAGTTTATGGGACCGACATAGTCGTAAGACGACTCAATGTCTCTAATTCAATAAAGAAAAAAAAAAAGAAAAGAAAAAAAATCATTTAGTTATGAAAAAAAAATGCCAAAGTTCAGCAACAAAAGCCCATTGAAACCGTGTTTCAGAATGGAAACATTTTACAAATTAAAAGTATTTTGTTCACCTGTATTGTTGAATTTTGGCCTTATTGCATGATCTAAAGTTTGATGGCAGCAATGATCGCGTCATCTAACACGTGTCTAGGTCGACAGAAGATTTACTAACGACATTAATAAATAATACACCAAATCCACTATACAACGTGTTACATAAAGTCCCTATAAGCCGAAAAGGGTCTTATTCAGACCAAACACGTGAATAGATTGACATGTGCAAAAGTTGAATATAACATGTTGGAAATTTCTATTTTTTTTTTGTCTTTGAAATTTGAAATCTGCGACCACCCTGAGTGTTTATTTACTTTGCGTATGTATCCAGCCTGTTAGTACACATACACACGCACCCTCCTATCGCGT
This sequence comes from Gandaritis pyraliata, assembly GCA_947859175.1. Lineage (NCBI taxonomy): Eukaryota > Metazoa > Arthropoda > Insecta > Lepidoptera > Geometridae > Gandaritis > Gandaritis pyraliata. The sequence continues at coordinate 3,457,456 of OX401874.1, read as the reverse complement.
TGCACCCACACACAGACACTTTAACACGTGTGCAATGCTATTTATAAGGAAACTTTAAGACGCTTTTCATGAATGAAAAACATTGAAATATTAAAAGTCGTAGAACAAAAATGTTGTTCGCCATGACTTGTAGAATGCCCCCCTTTCGGACTTATAGGGACATTATGTTACACCCTGTAGTGACACTGACATGTAGCGACTCACAGAATTACACAACAATTTATTGTCCCCCCCGAGGTACCCTAAATCATTCTTGGGATTCCGCATGCCGCATGTGCTTGTTTCTGCCGAGCCACACAGCAGCGCTGAACTCGCGCGAAGAAATCAGGAGGGCAGCTGTCATGGATGCCTGTGATGATTACATTTCAGTTTATTTGACATAGCACCTTGTTTTTGAAATGGTATAATAGTGTGTAAAGAATAAATCGGTGCTTTGATCACGAATACATGTACTTACTACTAGTAAGTCGTCATTTAGCTTATATTTATCGAAATACAACTAGATGGAATATCACGCGTTCGTATTTTTCAAAAATTTTGAGGAACATTATTTTATTCGTTGTATTGTTTTATTCTTTTTTTTTTAATCTGTTTTTTACGGAACTTGGCGTCTGATAAGACGATGTCAGTTCCATCGTATCTTCCTAGTATTGTCTCAAGACTCACAAGAAGTCAGTGAGTTTTATTCTTGCATGCAGTTGAATTTTTATCCACTTATTTTGTATGGCTGTTTATTTTTTTTTATCTCGTGTTGGTGGCGGTTTCTTGATATTTTTAAATTGTGAGTCATATTTTCTAAAATCATGGTTTAGGTGTAAAGTCCTGTATTTTAACCATCTCCCTGGCTCACCAATACACCAAGATCGAATCCTCGATATCGGTAGCTCTGCCATACTCGTGTGTCTGTTTTAGCCCTGTCTGGCATTTCCTCCCACGAGCCTCACGTCATGTCATCCGGACGTACGGATGACATTGACAGGTCGGGAGATTGACACCGGCAGTTACCTCACTTACTTGTGCATGTGAGATAGGGTACAGTATCTACTTAGTAGATACAAACACTACAACCCCTTTCTTATTTAAATATTTTGAATCAACAAAACATAAAGCTATGCCCCATATAGGATCATACTATGGTGTGAGCGCACACCTCCGGACAAAGCCCTAGATTACAATATAATTATCATTAGCCTTATGCAATTCGGTACTTATCAAGACACAGACCAATAAAGACAACTTCACATTGAATACATACATTTTCATTACTCGCTTTCACCAATACCACATGTGATTACATTACAAACCATTTAAATTGGACTTTTGCGCACTTGACATAATATGTCTGAAATAGGTGTGAGTTGTCTACTGGCAACTCATTGTCCACTTGCGTCTCTATGTCCGGCTTCTATTGATCTTCTACTTCATAAAGACAAGGAAGTTTATATTTCTCCTTAACTCTTGCAATCTCTTCTCCGCCTAAAACATTCTCAACTATAGGTAGGTAGGTAACTATAGGCGTTGGGTTGCAATACAGAGAGAGCTTATTTTCCTTTTCTATCTCTTCCACGTAAACCTTATAAATTATTATCTTCTGTTACGTCTGCATCTTCAGCTCTTTATTTCCAGTCACCATACTCCTTCCCCTTTTTCCTCTGTCACTTATGGTGATCTCTTACTTGAATCGTCTTAAATCGGGCATTTTATGTCTAATAGGGCTCTAAGCACAGAAATCCCGAATTTATTTACCTCCGCTACGAAGAATAGTCTAAAAATTATGGTTCACGTCACAGAACGAAGAAAAGAGCTACACTACGCAGGCATTACTTACTACACCTATCAATAACTTTATTATATATATATAGAACACTTTGGAGTCAGCCCAACTTTGTTGTGTAACCGGATCTCATAATAAAATTTGCTTAGCCAAATTACATGGTAGGCTTCTAAAACTGTTTTTAGACGTCTTTTCTGATTTATTATAAGACCCTCACTGTGTTTCCTTATTTTAACAGAGAGTTTTCGTAATAAAACATAGGTTTTCTTTCTTTTCCATCCAGTTTGTTAGTTCGATTACAAAATTTATTTTTTATTTTTTTTATTTTTTTGTTTAGTTACTTTCATAGATTTGTACTAGATCCGAGCCTGACCTCCAGAATTCACATCCGCTATAACTTTACTAGGTATGCATTTACATAACTGACTCACAGTAGGTATCACACCAGATAGAGGGCACTGTCGCTCGTTGATACCTATGAACGACATCCATCGACAACAAGATCGCTCAAACGCTTGGAGGTTCTAGATTCCGCAAAGACAGAGTTTGAACTTCAGTGATATTTCGGAATAGGTACCATTAATACATTAATTGTATTTTCGCTTTGCCTTGTAGTTCAATAGCATAGAAGACTCGTCCTTTTCAGTAGGTAACTTCTCTAAATAAAAGATAAGGTATAGATATAGGTACCTTGCTTGGGAATGGCTTTCTTTCCTCATTCTTGTATAAGTTGGTTCCCCAAGAAGCAAACATTTTTTTTCTATGTACTGTATCTAAATTTTTCATTAATACTTCCAGTACTTTGACAACTAGGTTCGCAGTATTATTCTTTGTTGTTCCCACAAACCAGAATGTCATCTATTACACAATTTATCATTTTTTTTCGAATATTAAATTCTGGTAATCTGAATCTTTCACAGCGAAGTTAACGTTTTGTTTCAACATTCTGGAAACATTTAAGCACGCACGATACACACATCAAGCCTTTTGTGCCTGTACCATTCGATGTTATAACTTTACACTAACATCCGGTTGCCGCTCTATTATAAGGAAAGCAGTTTTAATGTTTTTCATGACATAAATACAATATTCGAGAATATTTCACACAACGTTATCCTAGTCCCCAACGAATCTTTGGTAGGTAGCAAATGTTTTATAAATATTGGTGATTCTTCCAGAGTTTTGCATCGTTACTTAGTGTTTTTTACGTCTACTCATATTCACACTTCACATCGAAAGTTGTCCAAACTCATTTGATGCAGGATGCAGGCGTACAAACATACCTTATTAACCTTGTTAAGAGTATAGGAGTTCAAAACCTCTTAAGTATTTTCTTGTTTATTTCGTCCCATTTAGTTAACACTGATTCCAAATTAAAATACATCTAGGTAAACCTACCATTTCCTTATCTCTTTTTTTGATTTTGTCATAATATCACGGGTTTTCTAATACAGGTAACCGTATTAAACAACTTGTAAGCTATTGTTTTTTATTTTTTTATTTAAGTACCTACTAATTTAGTTATGCTTAGTTTTAATTTTTGGTTTAAGTGTTGTCCGTTTTTAAGCAAACCCTGTCTGGTTACCATTGAACGTGAACGGGAAGTCTTGTTTCCTCCAACCAATTTTATGGTACGATTTTGGTCAATCATCAGCAACCAATTTAATGGTAAGCCCCTAAGTCATATTATCAACCAATTTAATGGTACGCCTCAGGTCAATCACCAGCAACCAATTCAATGGTAAGCCTTCCTAGGTCATCAACCATTTAATGGTAAACCTTGACCGTGTTCAACCAATTTAATGGTAAGACTTGACCTCTGTGCAACCAATTTAATGGTAAGCCTTGTCCATCATGCAACCAATTTAATGGTAAGCCTTGTCCTTTGTGCAACCAATTTAATAGTAAGCCTGGACTCCTGTGCAACCAATTTAATGGTAAGCCTGGACCTCTGTGCAACCAATTTAATGGTAAGCCTTGACTTCTGTGCAACCAATTTAATGGTAAGCCTTGACCAACAATCATGTAACCAGTTCAATGGTACCAAGGGAAAGCTTAACTAGTAATAAGTTTAACTTAATTGCAGGTACTTAAATATTGTAAGTATTGTTTTGAAATGGTGTTTGACTTTGCATCCGCTTGTAGGTACCATTGATTATTGTATAAGTGTATTGAAGCTTTTCCATTATTATTGACATTAATTCGGCTTTTAAAATGACACTTTATTATTTAAATTATGTAGGTATTCTATACTACCATTGGCGCATCCTCAGAGGGCACATGACCGCTCCTTTAACCAACCAAGACCTAAGCTATTTATTTAAACCATGTATGCAATGAATAAATGAATGAATAATTAACAAACTTAAATTGCATAATAAAACTTTTATAATTTTGTGCACCCTCCCAGTGATCGCCTATTGAAATAACAGTAGGTACCTATCTAGATAGATCAAGACATTTAATTACCTACTGAATTCACCTGTAACAGGTAACTAGTAGTAAGCCGTCAATAGGTACTAATAGTACCTAAGCCAGGAGTTAGTATATCAATACATACTAAACAGAATATAGGTAAGTAGTCAACCTCGTATATACTAATTTAAAGTTTTATGAAATGCAACCAAAATATTGCGTAAAATGCGTTGCGTAGGTACCCATCTACTGTTCCGCATGACCTTTTAGAAAATCGCTTAGAAACTGCTTCCTCCTCTTTCACATAAATATTGTGGATTTTTAATATAATTAAGTAGGTGTAATATCTTTCCCAGTAGAATTAGATAACATCATGTTATTGTCGTCCTTATAAAATATTATGGAATAGGTTCTTGTTGTTACCTGTCTACACACAAACAAAAGTAGCAGACCTGCCAACCATTTAGGTACCCATCGGATAAGTAAGTAGATACCTCTCCTATCCACTTGTGTCAAGCAAATCACACGTCTAGGTAGGCTATCACGTCTGGTGAAACTCTTGAATTATAACTTCCAACAAAATCGGTAGACCAAAATTGAAATTTTATAAAAAGTATAGACCCGTAAAATGGTTCATTAATGGTAAAATATAAATCCCGCTTTTATCTCCTCATAACAAGTCCAAGTGATTATAATAATATCCATTTTTTGGCATCACAAAATATAATAAAATAGATAGGTACTAGGTATCCTACCTATCTAAGTATGACGACACGCAGCACTACACGTCATACCGCACCACCCCGCGCCGACATCCGACACAACATGCAGCGAACATATTAATATCTCTTTTACTTTTTTTTTTTTTTTTGGAATTATTACTGCACGTTACGCGTTGCCTGAAGGTCAATAAAATTCTACTAACGATTCTTTTAACTGCTGGAACGCAGCTCGACTGCCCCTTCATCCGTTTTAGGTCAATTCGCACTTTACCCTCAAGCCCCGACAGCCGAAACGCAACCGAATCGGAGTCCTTTTATTTTATATGCCTTAGCCAAGCCACAGATCAATTGAATTACCTAGGTATAGTTGAAACGAACAGAACATCAACCGTTGTAAATAAGTAGTGGAATTGAGCCCGTGAACTCAATTTTTCGCTAGATTTGTTGAATTAAGCATAAGTATAAACAGATGTTGGCAATTTCGGTATCTTTATAAATTAGAGAACGGTCAATGACATCTACCGACGCAAAGCGGAATTAAACGTCTAATGCCATTTACCGACGCAAAGCGGAACTAAACGACCAACGCCATCTAATGATGAAAAGCGGAACTAAAGGACTGATGCCCTCCACCGACTCAAAGCGGAACTAGTTGTAGCATCAGATGATTGGCTGACGCTAATGAGCCAACGCGAATGAAGCAAAGAAAAAGGAACGAACGAGGAGTGAAGTGGAGGTTCATTCGGTCGAGGCTTCATGCTTCTTCTTTTGGATGAGAGAAAATACGGCAGCCTAATTTTGTTTTCATTATTGTAATGCAACGCCACCTGTGTAGTGGATGCGGAACTTTTTTTGCTGTGTAAACATCTGTTTACTATCTAGTGAAGAAATACAATATTGCACAAAAGAAAATGTTCTACACAAAATATAAGGAGGGACCTCAATAATAATACACGCTACTTTAACAAATAAACCAGCACTAATAATTATTAGGTAGGTACCTAGTCAATGAAAAATTGTACAGCATCAAATTAAACAATTTGTATCTGTAATGGAGGTCGCACGCCACCAATGGCCGAAACCATAATTTACACAAAGAAAAGACATACCTGAACTCTTCTTCCTCCTCCTTTTGAAAATTATAGTTTCTACAGACCTTTATCCTCGTCGCCACTGTAAAGTCCTGTATTTTAACCATCTCCCTGGCTCACCAATACACCAAGATCGAATCCTCGATATCGGTAGCTCTGCCATACTCGTGTGTCTGTTTTAGCCCTGTCTGGCATTTCCTCCCACGAGCCTCACGTCATGTCATCCGGACGTACGGATGACATTGACAGGTCGGGAGATTGACACCGGCAGTTACCTCACTTACTTGTGCATGTGAGATAGGGTACAGTATCTACTTAGTAGATACAAACACTACATTAGGTATAGTTTATAATCTCATCACTAACCGCAACTTAGATAATATTTCGTTCTACAATATAATTGTTTATGTTAGTTGATTTTGAACTGTTTGCTGTTAATTTTAATCGTTTTGATTGTTGACTAATTTTTAAAATAGTTTATAGTTTGACGATCTCAATAAAATTATTTTAATGATTAATCATTAATTATACTTTTCATAATAAATTCATATTAAATCTTATTTGAGTATTTTATTTTACCTTATTACATATCTTCGAGGCGTATTTAAAATCTGTCTAAATTATCTTATTTTTCATGTTGAGAATTAGGTAGGTACAACGTAATTATTAAAAGTCATTGCTATATTGTACATAATAATGTGATCGTGCCTAATTTTTAAATAATGTAACTACTTGGAATAAAAATGTCCAGCTAGTTACATCAATGTAACTACAATGTAACTAGGTGGAACGGACGTACGTTTTTATATTATATTATTAATTATAAGACTAATCGAACTAAATATAAATAGATGGTCGGAGTTGATGAATCATCTAAATGAAGTTATGGTAATTGATTACGTATCTTCACCTAGCGATAGGTAAGTACCTTTTTAATTATTTATGAAAACCGTTTAAAAATCAATCGATCATATTTGACAGATCGTAATCTAATCGTAATTCCTGAGGATTAAATTAATCATTTGGTATCTTTAGCATTCATCGATTAAATAATCAAAAATGCGACTTTTTATCTATTAATAAAATGATAAAAACAATTCATGTCGTATATCATAAGTAATCATTTTCGAAGAATGGTACATTAAAAGAAAAAAATAAAATATATTTACATTTATTTTTACATAAAAATAATACTTTTTACATATTAACATCTAGCGAAGCAACATTAATTTATAAATCTGATCTATTACTTTTTAATAAAAAAAACAGCTAATTCAATTTCACATTCTACATAATATATATATCAACCCGGCTCGACAATCAGACCTTTAGTAAGTAGGTAAGTACTAAAAAAATCGCATAAAATATTTTTTTATTAACTCGTCTCGAAAAAGATATTGCACATTTCAAAAACATTTTAAGCCTAAATAGTGGAATATCTAAAGCCAGAGGGGTTATTCTAGACCGATAGACATTTTATCACGATAGATAGGTATATCTCCCAAGATCTGTCAAAACTCCATAGTTTTTGGGAGATATATCTATCGTGATAAAAAAGTCTGTCGGTCTAGAATCATCTCCCAGTTCAGATTTCGATCAATATTTTCGAAATTGACACAAAGTACTAATGCCTGAATATACAGTCCACTGGAGACAATCGCACTTCATACTACAAGTATGTACAGTAGTCACAACGGATCTTTGTACCTCTGAAGTATCTGCGCAGAACCCATTTTCGGGTCCCAATTAATAAATAATAAATAAATAAATATTCATGGACTTTACACACAACACCCTCTAGTCCCAAACTAAGCAAAGCTTGTAATATGAGAACTAGATGGCTGATAGAATACTTATATACTTTTTTTTTTTGTAAATACATACTTATAATACATAGTAACACCCAGACATAAAACAAACATCTATGTTTTCCACGCACAAATGTTTGTTCTCAGTGGGGATCGAACCCACGACCCACAGCACGGAAGGCAGAGCCATTACCGACTGAGCTGTGACGCCTGTCAAAAAATTGGAGGTAAGCTAATTTTTCCGCACAACAGTAAATGCGCAATCGTTTGTTGCACCTAACTTCAGAGGGATAAACATCCGTTGTGCGTCAATCAAAGATCGTCTTTCCGAAGATAGCTGCAGGTAGCTCCGAAATACAAGAAGTATATTAATTTTTCACATAATGCAAATAGGTAGGTGTAACTATTAACTCAAGCGAATTTAGTCTCCGTCTGTCACTATTTATATTTCTTTGTTTAAAATGACAAATAATCTTCACAAGTTTTCGTCATTCATTCCTAAATAAAACAGCATTTTACAATTGTATTGAATTGTATACAAAATATATTTTACAGATGAGCTCATGGCGTTTGCTTAGTCAATCTTCACTGATCTAAGTTAAGCGACGTTCTACGCGATCACTATTTGAAGGGGTGACCGCTACTGGTATTTACATCTGAGCGCTTCGGTGCTTCGGAGGGCACGTTAAACTGTCGGTCCCGGTTCTAGCAGTCGTTAGGCCACGACAGAGGCCTTAAGGCGGCCTAAGAACTCCGTCACTAGAGTTGGCCACTAACTCATACGGAGAAGTGCGATTCTATTTCTATTGACAGTTAAAAAATAAGTCATGAATAAACTAGTGTAGTGCACTTTCACAAATGAATTACATCTAGCACGATTCAACACCTTATTGTGATAAAAATAGAGCTTATTCATGCTAAGCTACGTCGCTGTACAATCTTATCACATTTCACAGCAAATAGCTTATTATTTTCTTTGTATCAGTTGATCATTGTGCCTTTTCGAATGATGACAATAAAAACTATACCGGACAAAGCATTCTGGTATAGTAGTCACAACGGATCTTTGTCCCTCTGTATCTGCGCAGATCCGATTTTTGGTTCAATTTGGAGGTAAGCTAATTTTTCGGCACAACAGTACATGCGCAATTGTTTGTTGCACGTAACCTAAGCGGGATCACGGGTGAATTCTAATCACAGCCATTTTTTGTTCATTCAAACTGTTTCAGATTAATCACAGAATCATTTTTTACAAATTGTTTTAGATAGCGGTGTCGATTCTGTTGCATTTTTTAAACTAACCTAATTTAACAGCATTAAAATTATAGCCGTTTTTGTCGTTTAAGTGAGAAAGGGACGGCAACATTTTTAATGATGTCAAATTAGTTTAGAAAAATGCAACATAAAAGTCGACAGCAGTGTTCGAATTGAATTGACTAAATGCGACCAATTTCTGCCCTCCAACATTCGTGAGAGAATTCGTAAAACTAATCGAAATGTATGGAAACGATAAATCATACAACTCCCATACATTTTTGAAGTTTCACTGAGAAGGAAAAAAGGACAGTTTTGGCAAGACCGAATAAATTATTAACTTCGACAATGTTCGCGTGCTCTGTACATCACAAAGGCCGAGCACACTTTGAATACGATTACGTTTACATCAAATTGAGTCTTAATACGTATTACGCAGCAATTAGCCAGTTTGATTTGTTCCGACACAGATCCCGTTTGCGCGGGATATCGCGCAAACGCGTACGCGTATTCATACTAAAAATAACCGATTTTATCGGACTTAAAACACACCCGCAGAAGCACTGTACACACGGCTACACGTCAAGTTAGACATCCAACATATCCATAACTACGCTATATACAATGCCGAGAAAAAGGTAGCGCAATTTGTGTACGCACGCGGCGCGCTCCACACAAAACCTTCCCTTTCGCACGATTCGTAAAGTTCATTTTCTAATAATTCAAAGTCCGAACAGTCTTAAGATGACATGTCGCCGTGTGTACACAAAATCTGTACCCAAAGTGCACTTACCCTCATTTAAAAAGCACTGTACTTAATGTAAATGCATGTCTTACTACACAACATGAGATTAAATTAACACAATTAGCTTATTCTACTCGCCCGGTCCGATGAACAAGGCACTGATCGCGAAGAACAAAAACACTAACCCACCGATGATTGTCACTGGAAAGAGAAATAATGTCCAGTTAGTTTTTGAATATACATAGTATATTCACATTATTCGCCTTTGATTTCATAAAATCTAGTGGCAATATCGATAATATCTGACGATCGATCTGTCGCATAACGTTATATATCAGTTATCTCCTAGTAGTACAGTCAGCATCAGAATTTGATTACTTTTTCAGAGTTTCAAATTGTTTATTATCACACTAACATCTTCACCATAATATCTAGTACTTTATAAGGTGAGATTATTAGACATAGTTGAAAAAAAGTTAAAATCATTTTGATAAGGTTTCAAAATCTTATCATCATTTACTAATGATGTGGACTGTACACGCTTTGCGTCTAGATGGAGCTGTGTAAAATGTTCACCAATATTATGTCGCTATAACGCAATCAGAATTTTATCGCACTCTGACAAGAAAAAAAACCTCGTCGCCAATATACCTAATATTGGCTACGAGGTTAGACGCAGATAAGATAAAATAAGTAGAAAAACACTCACCAGTCCTCACAGAAATCTTCTGCGCCACCATTCTCCCCCCTATCACGGCTAGGCCAGTACACAGGGCGTGTCCTAACGAGCCCCCAACAACAACGCCCACTGCGTCTTCTCTCGTCGCCAATACTACAGTGGCGAGCTGCGAGCGGTCGCCCCATTCAGCCAAGAATGTGAGAGATGCGGCTTGGAAAAGTACTTTTAGCACAGCGTTCCGTTTCCGCCGTCGGTTCTCAGCCTGACCTTGTTCTAGCATGGTCATTGTCGCTTCTTTTTCTTCCTGCAAGGTTAGGTCGGTTTAATTTGGGATTTGCGTAGTTTGGTTATGGGCTCAGAAGTTGGTTAGTTAAGAGTGAATGGTGAACGTAATCTAAGTGTTCACTATTTCATTACACAACTAGAACAAATAATCGTCATAGATAACTACACAAGTTACTTAGAGAGCGACTAAACGAAAACTGAATACCCTTTCACCGTTTTCTTCACTTTGACGCTTGCTTAGTCGGAATGCTTTTTTTTTTAATTATTTATTATAGGAAAAGATCTTTTTAAACATAGAGTTTATGTCAGATCTATTAAATCAGCACATAATGAAAAATGATCCTTGTATGTATAGGAATAATTAACATTTCACGTTTACTAAAGTAGCAAGGCGTTTAGTTTTAGATTAGACGATCTCTACTTAAGTATCTGAAACTAAATAATCATGTAGAGTACGTGCTAAGCATACAAAAGCTAAACTATATTCAAAAGAACGCATCAGAAATAGTGTCACACAAAGACCATGCACTCAAACGATGAAAGACACTTTAATGGCACTGCAGATAAGAGAAATTACCTTTTTATTGAGTCGCAAACAAGGATAACGAATGCAAATACTTGCAAGTTATAAAGTAATTTCGATTAAGTTTGATATTTTATATTTCACCTTATTTTTATTGCAAGTACTTAGTAGGAATATCTGGTGGCAGAATTGGAATTCATGCATCTGTCATAGTAGGTAAAATTTACCTAAAATTAAAAGAACGAAAAGATTCATTGAATGAACCAATATTAGTCATACAGCTGTATGCTCATTTCCCAGAAAGAGTTTCTTATTTAAAATGGCTGAAACTGCTGTAGGTGAATATATTGCAAATAATAAAAGAACTATGACGTTAAAGAACTATTTAAAAGTACACAAACTGTTTTCAACACAATGGCGCTAAATTGTTAAAAGCGAATATTTTGTCTGCGCACTAAAATACATTCTCGTAGATTATATCTAAGTTTAGTAAGCCTGTGGTCAAATGCTGAATTCCTTTATACTCTAAAGCCGTCGATAAGCTTTTAAAATGATTGATGGTCTGTGCGGAACGGAACGTAAAAGCTAGGCTAAAAGAAAAAAAAACTATGGTGTCATTCGTACTGCCAGGCATAATGACGCAAGTTCACCCTCTTCGGTTCTGTTGAAGGGCCCGCTTGGGGCTCTTCTGGCGCCACCGGAGCGCTAGCCACCGACTGGGGCGAAGCCCCAGGACTCTGAGACCTTGAAGGCGCGGGCGAAGCCTCAGGAGACCTCCTCTCTTTCGGAGAGTCCTCCTGTATATCATTTTCTAATTTTGAAACAGAAACTGCCAATGGCAACTCTGAAAATCCCCTACCCCTTTCAGACACACAAATTCGTCCAAAGTAACAAAAGGAATTCAACATTTGCAAATCTACTAAGATTCTACAAACATTTTTATAATTAGCGCGTCCCATATCTTATCTTTTAAACATACTTTTGCATAAAAGGATGTATCATTTAAATACACTCGCTCTAAATTCAAGGCTTACTTCTACTTACCTTTGAACATAACCTACTTTTAAAGATGATAAAAAAGATTTAAGGTTGGTTACCCTTGTATTGTGATCGGAGATACTAATATGACAAGATAAATAGGGACCACTCAGCGACTGATAAGAATGTCTGACTTTAACCTACACATAAAACTCCTGTCCAAATTGATTGATTAGTACCTACCTATCAAGTCGTAAAGATATTCCTAAAAGATACTAGAGTCCTTTTATGATCTAAAGATATATTCTATCAAACATTCTATCAATCTTCAAAAGATTGATGGGTTTGAGTTGACTGTTTTATGTATTATCTCGCTTTAGCAACCTCACAACTACGTGTGCAACAGGGATGCAAATTCACTTTACCACCAAAATAAATACCATAGACATAGCTGACATTTTTATTGTTTCTGGATGGATACAGCTAGTGCCAATTGGAAAGATCAATACTACTATGCCAGAATAGAAGTTTAACCAATAATACAATGTTTGTTTAGTTTGTCTTATTTCTATAGACAATACAAAGGTGCGCGATAAACACCGGTGTTATATTATTGTTCAATTCAAGGTCAGGAAACTTGAAATTTAAAAAATACTAAAAACTTATAGTCTTTTTCTGCTACTACCTATTACCTTTCTAAGATTTGATTTCCGAAATTCTAGTGCATCCAATAAATACCGAAGCATGAGCGCCCTAGATAGACGACGATTTATCTACGAAAGATTAGAAAAACTATTTTGTCTCTTTTTTCGTAAAACAAAAGAATGGGACGATGTATGATTTGCTTTCTCTTCAGTAGAGAAACGTGGTGCGTTCATGCTAAGCGTGCAGGAGCTAAGTTTCAAGTTTAATACCTACCCTTTTATGCGTTATGAAGTAAAATGTATCAATTTTCAAACTATGCTACATATTCGGCACTCAATAATATCGCTATCAGTTCGTATCTATAGGTACAATAGATTAATCTAAAGTACGGTAAGCTGCTCCATTGATAAAACAATTATAATAGTAGAAATGAATGTATGACACTGATTTTGACTTATCCTATAAAAGGGGAAGGTAATTTTTGAGATCTGTTTTGTAAAACTCAGCAACTTAGTTTGAGCTATCTAAGTAGGAATTTGTCTACGGAAGAGTAGGCTAAACTTTTCTATCACTTTCCCCGTTAAACAAAAGAAAGGGACGAAGTATGGTTTGTCTTCTTCTCGGTAGAGAGAAAGGTTGTCTAGGGCGCTCATGCTAAACATCTTGAAATGTTTATATAGTCAAAGGTGCCTAATTTTCAGTATTGAATTTTTCTTTGTTTTTTTTTTTAAATAATTGAATGGCCTACTATATGGTCACATACGACTTAAAAGATTAGAAATCTACAAATTCTACAAACGAAAGCAAAATATTTAAAAGAAAAGCAGCTCACCTGATCTTCTCTCCTCTTCAACTCACTCTGAACTTCTTCCAACTCCTCCTGTCCCTCATTAGGATCCATCTTCCAGCCATCCCTCAACATTTTCAGTCCGAATATCGCAAACAATGCTGCACTGACATAATACGTATATACTCTTGGTATCACCGTTGCTATCCAGCCGAAAGCAGCTGATAATATCGTCATGAAGACCAACGCTGATATAGCACCGGCGAAGACGATGACTCTAGGGTGTTTCATAGCCATAATCGCGGCTATAAAGAAAGTTTTATCCCCAAGTTCTGATACGACGACCACGGAGAGCGAAGCTAGGAAACCCTGGAGGAAACTGCCTTGCATTGCTGCTCTCTGGAAAGAGAAACGAGATGTCAGATCATGATTATTACGATTGTCTGCAATGGTAGAACTTAAAGCCAGAAAATAATGTAGAAGATATGGTGAATGATAGAGATCTGGGCCCTTATGCTCAGTTCGGCAGAGATTTTACTCTAATAGGGATGACGTCATATCTCGGCCGAAAACTAGTTTCACCCACAGGTGACAGGAGTGTTCAACGTCATTTTGACGTCATCCCTATTAGAGTTAAATCTCTAGACAACTGAGTATAAGGCCCCAGACCTATCTACAATAGATTAGTTGTAGAACACTTTTGTAAAGAAACAAACTCTTGAAACCAATTGGGACAAAAGAAAATCTAATACTCAGAACTATATTCAAGATTCTTCTAATGTTATCAATAAATAACCATATCACTTTGAATGACTAAAGTAATAACTATAATTTTGTTTTTATCGAATGTGTATTATGTGTGCTGTTGGTGTTGCCTATTGAATAAAATAAAGTAGTGACTGTAGTGAGTCGTAGGTTTCTTTTCCGACGAGGAACAATATTACAGGAGGTCTCCAAGTATTCCCGCACCGTACTCCGAAGCTACTAAACCATTGTACCAGTTCATTAGGCCACTTTTGCCCAATGAACCACACAACATTGTGTGCGAATGCGCTCACGTCAGTGTTTTTGTTTTTAGTACCTTATTAAATCGGTTCGCTTGGAGTTCCGGGCGGGGGTGTACCTGAAATACCTGACCGTATTTGTGTATGACGTTCGCCACAATCATGCCGTCATGCGCCTTGATTGGTGAACAATAATTACTTGCAGAACGCTTTTTCAGCTAGTACAGATTACAGACTTTACAAACTTCCTCGACTAACTAGATTAGATGGTACCTACTAATTTGCGTTATTGCATGAAAATTCATCATCATCCAGGGTTGGGTATGGGCCTTCCTTTTTGGTCATCTGTCATGATCCTCGTTTACAATATTCCTACCAAACGTCACATTTCTATTACCACTTTCAGCCAGTGGTCGATGCATGGGAATTATGGGGGTCCCAAACAGTCCGGTAGACGCCGGACCATTACAGAATAGCGTCATCCGATTGGTTGTTGGATGGATGGTTAATGACGTTCCATCCCAACAACCAATCCAATGACGCTATTCTGTCTGGTGGACTACCGGACTGTCTGACCATTACGTTCATAATATTAGAGACGCCAGTTAGAATCAGCTAGAGTGAATCAGACGTATTTCTATGTATTTATAATAAAAGTTTAGCAAACCACATATACTTGCGTTTTTACCATAAGCCTATTTGTATGCACAAACGCAATTGTCTGACTAAATACATATTTCATTATACATGTTACATAATATTTGTATAAACTTCACATTGTTCCAATGATAATAATTACGTCGCTGAGCACTTCCATGTTTGGTTGATAAAACAAATTGCGGAATTATGGTGGTAACCTCTTGCAAATAATGATAAACTGATGAATTGATAACTGTTTCAGAGTTCACTACATCCATCAAGAAAATAGGTTTAGCCTTCAGGCCTTCAGCCAAAAAATAATCCGGGCGTTACGCAAGGATCACACTTGCGACCTATTCTTTTCCATGTGCATTGTAGGTACATTATTCTGAGATTTTGTTTGTATTGTACTATTTTTAACTAGTACTTTTAGATTAGTTATCCTTGTGAAAATCATACAGCACCTTTAGTACTAGCTACCAAAATGTTTGTAAGTATGGTGAACTGTATAGTTTTCATTCCGGAACAGTAGGTTACCGTATTTTCATATCTTTTTTTACTTTTAGATATTTTTTGCAAAGCCCGTACTAAAACACTAAAGATAGGCGAACTGCCTTGGTCTAAAAAGATACTCAGTAGCCTTTGTCTTACAAAGTTAAATTAAAACTATTGATCTTCAATGCATACCAGCATCAACATCTTGTCATTTAAAGTTATAGATTACTGTTTCTTTTTGAATTTCAGTCTATTTACCTATTATTTAGCTAAGAAAACTGTCTAGACATTTTGTTCTGCAAGTTTAAATTTTCCAAAGAGAAAACCATGACAACAGATTGCATGCTTGAAAATGTATATAGCTTCGTTGTATAATTCATAGAATTATTCAAATGTTTGTTTAGAAAACAAACTCAAGGTTGCCAGTTGGTACGAAGGATACTGTTTTGTCTAACTTGTTGTAGTTGATGACCTCTGAGTTGGAGACGACTAACCAGTCGAAGCAGACACAAGTGGTGCGGGTTCGATGAACAGGACCACTGTTTATATGCAACCTTGTGCCAGCGTTTTGATAACGTTTGATGGTAACATAGATCTCGTTAAGATCAGAATCTTAGTATTTTGGATAGAACTGACTATATTAATTGACACTTCGATGAAAATTGACAAAACGCTACGCTTGGGCATACTTAATCTTTTTTGAGAAGTTACGGAGTAGGTACAAGATCTCAGTTTATTGACCGAGCGAGCGAAACGAGCGAAGCGTCTCAGTTTCGAGATTGGCCAAAAATGCTTTTGTCCGGCTGTCTGTCTGTCTGTCAGTAATCGCCTACAGGTCGCATTTATCAACCGATTTGGACGAAAATCGGCACACAAGTTCCTTGATTTATTTAAAAAAAATTGTCGAACGCGATTTTTGATTGGGGGGAAAATGAGAACTTCCCCCAGAAAAGGGGGAAAGTTTGCTGTAGCGTTGTTTATCGCCGGGTTTTAATAAAATTTGATAAAACACTAAAGACTTCATTCTACACAAGATGTTGTTAAAATATTTCCAAAAAAGGGAGTGGAAGAGGGGAGATTAATTTTATTTTTTTTCCCCGAAAATTTACCCCTACCAATATCAATGAGACTACACTACACAGTCCTCTCCGCCTTTAGGAGACAAATCCGTAGACATTAAATTCGAACTCTTAGGACCAAGGGAACGCGAGTAATCGCTAAAACTTAAACCCCTGTTTTGCTCAAAAGTCTACATAAGTAGGGCCTATTGGAAAATTCAAGCACCTGAAATTCGATTTAGCCAGGAGAATGGGTAAAGTGTCGGTTATTGCATGGTTATACAGGCTCGGGAGGTCTATGTTCTCATAGGACAACTAGATACCTATGACTAAGTTAGACCAAATGTCGCCAACAACGGTGTCAATGCGAACTAGTAAGGGAAACTAAATAATGTAAGCTTGTTTGTAAACATGCGTGTTTTACTACGAGGTTGTATCTCGTAACAATCGTATGCCAGAATACAAATAGATTAAAATAATAGTAGTAAAAGACGAAAAGGAACGAAAAACTGACGAACTCTGACCCGCTCCGGTTTGCTTTGGCACGAGATAAAACGAAAAATGAAAACCGAAGTAAACCCCGTTTAATAGTCTTTATAGACCAGTTTAATAGACTGTACCAACAAACACACGAGCAGTAGACTTAGCTTTATATGGCGTAGTGATAAAAGTGATGCGTTTGTGTGTTTAGAGACTTAGGTATAGATTGAGAGATCTGGTGTTTACACTGCTACGGACGATACCATCTGGCCGAAATCCAAAGAAAATGGCAAATGAATCACATATCGAAACGACAGTGTATTTATTACTCGAATATAGCTAGCAAAATAGAAAACATTGTTGTGCTAATCGCTCAAATACTGGTCCAAATCCAGAGTGAGCGCTTAAGATAGCGTTTTATCAAAACAAAAGAGGGAGGAAGCATAATTTCTCATCGGTAGAAAGAGTCTAAAGATAGACAGGAAAATATAAAATAGAAAATGCAACTGGTGCTAATCTACAAGGAAAAACAATCCAACTTTGAATTTATAAATGCTAGGGAATGAATTCCAAGCCTTGCATTTAAACGCTAGGTAATTTACCATTATCGCGGCTAAATACCTAAAGAGAGCTTTGTAGATTTACGTTTTTTAATGGTTTTGGAAACGTATATTTACGTTTTTTTAATGGTTTTGAAAACAAGTGGTAGTATTAATTTACATACATTTTGGTTTAAGAACAAAAATAATAAGAAATGACAAAATAATACGTAAGTGTATGATGATGAGGTAAAAATTAGGAGATTGAAAAAACGGGAATCAAGTAGTACCTAATACACGCGAGAGCAATGATTCCGGGTCACTTAAAGAATGTTAAAAATCTCGGAAACTAAAAATGATAGGTTAATGCAATAAATTGTATTTAATAGACAATGTAATACTCCTTAAATGAAGGTATTAAAACTTCTTAGTTATTGTAAAGTTATATCTTAAAAAAATCAAATTTGAAAAAGGGCCACTTTCGAAGATGGAACTACGAAATTACAGCATTTGGTTTTGCTTTTGTTTGTAATCTGTCATTTATGTGGGTATATAAACCATGTTGATAGTGCTCTATATTCATTATTCAAGCTGAAATTATGTCGCTTACGCCTGAAGAATGCACCAGAATACTTACAATGCTGGAAACCGGCCGGAGTCAGCGCGATACAGCCAGGACTGTCGGTGTGTCGCTGTCAACAGTACAAAGAGTTCTCCGACGTTACGAAGAAACTGGTTCTAACCTACGCAGACCAGGAACGGGCAGAACCAGGTGTACCACAGCACGAGAAGACCGATACTTGGTGAACACCATGCTTCGAAATCGCTTTCTCACAGGAACTGAACTCACAAATCAGTTTCGACGCCTCGGAGGAAGTAACCCAAGTGCATGGACAGTAAGACGTCGGCTTGCTGAATCTAACTTAAAACCCCTTAGACCTGCAAACGGCCCTAAACTGGAGCGTGGGCATCGTATTTCAAGACTAAGATATGCCCAGAGCCACGTAAATTGGAGTATTGAAGATTGGTCAAAAGTTATGTTCTCCGACGAATCAAAATTTATGCTCTACAAGCACGATGGAAGACACAGAGTGTATCGAAGACCAGGGGAAAGATTCAAGCAAGCATGCATCGAAGAAAAAGTAGCCTACGGTGGTGGGTCTGTACTTGTGTGGGCCGGAATTTCTTCTGAAAGTCGCACAGAGCTGGTGATCATAGAAAACGGCTCTTTAACTAGCGTAAGATATGTGGAAGAAATCCTCAATGATCATGTTGGTCCATTTATGGTCAATTTAGGTGAGGATGCTATATTTATGCATGACAATGCCCGACCTCATACAGGTAGGATTGTGAATGACTACCTTCAAGAGATGAACATTACTCGTATGGAGTGGCCAGCGCGCAGCCCGGATATCAACCCGATCGAGCATGCTTGGGACGAGCTAGGCAGATGCGTAAAACAACGAAACCCTCCCCCAATCACGCTTCGTGAGCTCAAAATTGCTCTCACAGAGGAATGGGAGAATATTCCCCAAAATCGTATAAGGAACTTGGTGTACAGCATGCCAAACCGCGTAAACGCAGTAATGGAAGCACGAGGAGGCAATACGAAGTATTAAAATTCAAGTCAAATCGTAATAAAGTTCAAAAATTTCATGTTTCCTATTTTTGTTTTAAGGAGAGATCAGCAGTTTTTTTCTTTATGTAATTTTGTGTTAATAAAATGTATGGTGACTCATATTTTTTTACTTTCATTTAAGGAGTATTACATTGTCTATTAAATACAATTTATTGCATTAACCTATCATTTTTAGTTTCCGAGATTTTTAACATTCTTTAAGTGACCCGGAATCATTGCTCTCGAGTGTATATCATTTGTAATGTCTAGACAAAAAAACTACCTAAAGATAAAAGTTAAATCAATAACTCTTGGATGCCTGGATAACTAGACACATTTAGACAATACCAAGGAAGATACCATACCATACGTAAATGACATTATCAATTTTGCTTACCTACATAATTTCAAGATGCTGATCGCTAGAATTGCAAATGTAACCACAATGATGACAAAAAGATGTATATTTTAGAAAATGACATAATAATAATGAACATAAAAATACTTGAGGAAATTATCCATGACTAGAAGGAGTTCATTCACATTTACAATGATGTACTTAGTGTACATATAACAGTTTTTGTTGCTATAAATTTTCGCATAGAAAAACAGCTTTGCACAAAACCAAGTTTGTCAATAGTATATTATTCTCTGTCAAGTGTAGTTTTTGTTCCTTTGTTGATAATAAACTAACGTTTAGGTTTTTTATCGTGCGGCCAAAGACAATATTTAGATTAGAGATGTGTCAGACCTTGTCGAAATTACAAAACTTAAAATTATCCCGTCAAATGATGCTGTAATATAAAAAACTGGTTATGCAGAGTTACAGTACTGACATACCTATACAGTACCTTACCTACCTAAGTACCTAAATGGCATGACCTACATACGTACATCTAAACACTTTAGATAAATGCAGAGCCTAAAGTATGTCTGAATGAGAACGAACTACATTTCATTGTCGTCCCAACGCCTAAGATCAACTGTTGAATGACTCTGTTATACACCTAACAATCTTCTGTGCTTATCTTTTATGACAAAGATGAATTAAAAGAATCCTATTTAATTTGCAGGCATAAATTTTTTGAAAACTGCTAAATGCGTCTGTCCAAAAAAAATATATGGTGAAACCACAAACTGATCCTAAAGCCTTTTGTTGTGTTCCAGAAAATAATCTTCTAGCAGCTGGCACACTGTCACCGACCACACAAACCCCTCAACATATTATACATGTTGATACCAACATCATAAAAAATTAAACTAATAGCGCTAATTATCACTAGCATCCTACACCTATAGGGTAGGGGGTCTAGGGTACACCGTGTCACCGAACTATTACACAATCAAATGTCAAAGATATTGGTAAACAAACCGCAATAACAATATTCGTGAGCCATGTCCTGAAATCTGGTGCTTCCGTTGACACAACTTCTGGGATCATGGTCGACGTTGTCCATTCCGTAGGTTCAAAATCCAGGTAATCCGTAACATTCATTTTGAAAGAATTGCACAGTACACGGCACGGCAAGTTAAAAGAAAATGCAAACGCGCAAGAACACCTGTCGCATCGCCGCCACAACGATAATGACTGCGTTCGGAACCTAACAAAATCTAATAAACATCAGATAAGTTTTATTATATTATAGCATTCGTCGCGATATGTGGCCAGTTTGTTGATAACACACGACCGTGCGCCTCGTTTTAAACGCGTTGACTGCTGAATCTCGCGATCGGGCTAAGTAAGAACATTGCCTTTAGTTTATGCCAAGATCATAGAAGAATATGTTTTGAACCGCAGCCAATTTACATTTTCAGGATGCGAGACGTTATAGGACGGAAATACAAGTGCTGACGTCAGTGATAGAAAAAACTGCCCAAAATAATTTTGTCGGAGTTTCCAAGGTCATTTCGCAGAGCTGGAACTAGCTGGAAGACGCTAAATCTAAAGCAGAAGGTATACGGAACATGGTAGAGGCTGTTGCATTTAAAGCGTGTTCGATCCCTTACAAAATAGTCCATTGCTTACTGCAATCAAAGACATTACGGAACCGGTTCCAGTTACAAGAAAGTTGATTCGAAGCTTTACGCTGTTACTTGGTAAGTGAATCTTAATTACTAATCCACGTAAGTATTTAACAAGAAGTCACCATAATCTTGGTTCTCAATTAATTTATTTATGGCCCATTTTCTTTGTGAATTTGATGACCTACGTTCATCACAACTGCTATTTGGGTAATGAAGATAGTATCCAATTACAAGAGTTCGAGGGTTCTTGATAAATTGGGTAACCTTACCATGCCGTTGTAGTATAGAATAAAGAAAGCCGGAACTAAAATGCATCCTTGAGAAAGCCCTTCGGATTGTTATATGCAATATTTAGGGACATTTATATAAAAAAAGTCGCGTTCATAACGAATTTCGATAGTGTTTTATAATTTTCATATAAAAGTCAAAGTCAAAATTTCTTATTAAATTTCTTTCTTAAATTATTCAATAAAATCACAAGGATCTTTTAGAATCGTCTAAATCTGAAAGTCTATACCTAAAAGCCTAAAAGTTAACTTAGGAGAGAAGGTTGACTCTAAGTTAGGTGTTAAAGCCACTTTAAAATCTAAACATGTAGTAAGCGATGTCATTCCGTTTGGCGTAGCATGTGATTATCATTTCGCTTTCTGCATTGCTATTACTCTTGATTCAATGCATCACTCTTCAACATCTAGCCAATAAACTTTCATATATAAATAAAACTCTGCAAAAGTTTCAGCTTTGATGTCAATCTGTTTTTTACCGTATCATAGTAAACAGGTAAAGTAGAAACTATCGTGATCTATCGACCATGATATTACTGTCCTTGTTCTTGTTTAAGAAAAACTTAAAGTACTTAGTGCCTAGGAAAATCATTTTTAGCATGCTGAGCAGATAGCAGATCTAGATTTTGTATTGTTGTGATCATTATTTTCTTCGTAAGGCACCACAAATGACTTCTGTGGCGGATTAGTACCTAATCGAATCTAAAACGTTTGAGTAAGTACCTACTTACTCAAATATTTCTGATATACCTATTATTAGAAGAAATTCTACCGTCTGATAATGATTATATTCTCGTAATAAGCTTATCGTATATACGCTTTAGGGATGCATAATAAATTATGATTTTAAGCCTTATTGTAAATATTCATGGACCCAACGCCATCTAGTCCCAATCTAAGCAATGCTTGTACAGTACCTACAGTCTACACACGACCACAGGTCAGGTTAGATACCCAATATAACCATAACCACGTAATATAATGCAGAGAATCTTTAAAAAGGGAGCACCCATACATACACAGAACAAACATTATTATCCATATATACGTATGTAGGTACGTAACCTACCTATAAAGTATTGAAAACACACGTGCAACTTCAGTAAGACGAGCTATCTACTTCTGCTAGTATGTATATTATGTCGGTATATATTATTTATAAAAGAATAAAGATGTGACCATGAAAAATTATCAACAATGGATATTTTCTGTGGTTTTCCTCACGGTATAGTACATCTAATTACATAATATGTAGTAGGCAGGTGCTCTAACTATAGAATTTTAATGGTAGCTAATACTTCTTCTCTTAGATATGGCCTCTGTCCGTAATTTCGAGAAACAATTTTGCCAGTGTCAAGTGGATTATTTGAAATAAGTTCAGTCAAGTCGGCTGTCGTTTGCTTGTTATCAGTACATAATAATATATTGGATCATTCATTATTCATCCATAGATTTTCAATAAATTATTCATTCATAGATCTACAACAATATTTTTTTTTCATCTGCATTTGTTTTTGTGCAACCAACGCCATCTATGAATTTCATGCTGAACTACTATAATGACGTTATTTCGGTTGGATTTTTCGATTGTAGAGACTACTCTGTGATTCAGTTTAGGCGATAGATAGCGCTACTGAACAGTAGTGCTAGACATAGACAAGATCTAGACTAAAATAATAATGTCCCATTAATAGTGTAGGTACCTATGTCTATTGTATGCATATCCTATCTATAAAATGTCGACCCCTGTTTATTCGATTTTAAACTTCAGGACGTTTAAGTAAAATCGCGATAAACGCCCCTAACTGTGAATCGAGAACCATTTTTCATTGAAGATCTCCACACAAAACTGCGAGTTCAATTTTGTGTGAACATCTTCATTGTTCCATTCGATTTTGTCGAACAAACTCTACAAGCTCTGAAAATATTACAATCCTCTGCTTGTTGACTTAGCTGGAATGGTGCATAATTTTTGAAAATTAAACATACCTCTGTGGTAGTTTCAATAGGCACAGGCGGCACTGGCGCGTGCCCTTGCGCAGACGACATGATCCACGATGCTGCAAACATGCCGGCTGCAAGACAGATGCTCCGTTTCTTCAGCATTTTGAACCTGGAATTTACAGTTAAATTTAATGTGGGACGAGATGCTGAGGTTGCTGTAATACAAATTGTTTATTGAGAAGTTCTGCAGCAGCCTTACTCTTGAATCAAATACAATGCAGATCACAATCCAATATCAATGAGTTTTCGTACACTTGAAGAAAATTTCCATGCAATACATAATACAATTATGCGATTGTCATTTAGCTGACAAAACAGTATCAAGAGTACAAACTTTTATTGGATGGACCAATGCCATTTAGTTCATTCAATACCTGCACAATATTCTCTCGATGAAACTTTAAATAGATAAACTGAATTTTCTTATGCAACTACAATTTTCACAAATCTTTGCAGTTTTTTTGAACTGAACTAAGCACACACAGGTTCTAATACCTAATTTTAAATATCTACTGTAGTTTAGGTACAGTCTGTAATTCTAGGCTAGATAAGCTTATAGTTTGTACTAGGATTTATAAATCTTGTTGAAACAATGATAGTACCTAGGACTGTAATCTTCCTCAGAGTAAGATGTTGAAACAATGATAGTACCTAGGACTGTGATCTTCCTCAGAGTGATGAACACAGTTCATACTTGCAATAGAAATATACAAAGCATGTAAAGTATAATCACAACAGATCATTGTCCCGCTGAAATATCAACTAATACAGTATTTACAATATTTAAATGATTAGAACTTATGACTTCTCGGCTCTGCCCAACCATAACTTGCTCGCATTACTTTAGTAGTTTTCAATAAAATATGTAATTAATGGGACAGGTTTATTATAAACGCTATGAAGTAGATGTATATTAGGTAGGTAGGTATGTATCACTTTTATGAGCCATAATTCATAATAAGTAATGGTTTTACATCATGGATATATTTTTTCTTTTCACACTTGCTAAGATTAAGTCGTAGCACTACATATTTGTGTGAAATTTTAAAATAAATATCTATATAAGATCTTGCTAAGTTTAAGACCATAGGTTCTGTCTTGTCTTCCGTTTTCATGGGTTGTAGGTATGGACAAAACTAACTAGTTTTTGTAATGCTGTCAGGTATTATGTGGTAGGTAGGCTTTATTTATTATGTTATTTTAATTCCAGGAATAATTTGATTAGACACAAATACTCGAGTGTAGCTTATCAAGAGTAATTATACATACTACAACACTGTTATCGGCAATTCAGTGGATTCAATTGGTCATTATAATAAAACTGATAGGGAGTAAAATAAAACGGCCTAAAAACTATTCTATAGGTAATGCATGGGCCTGAAACGTCACCTCTTCATGGTGTGGTAAGGTGAGCGGTGAATGTCACATCAA
The DNA here is from genome assembly GCA_947859175.1 of Gandaritis pyraliata. Classification (NCBI taxonomy): domain Eukaryota; kingdom Metazoa; phylum Arthropoda; class Insecta; order Lepidoptera; family Geometridae; genus Gandaritis; species Gandaritis pyraliata. The sequence goes on along the minus strand of OX401874.1, from coordinate 3,432,173 downwards.
CGGACCTACACTTACGGGTATTATTTCCTCGTCAGAGCAAGTACAAGCCGTGTTCCAGATGAAACGCCGTTAATACATCACAGTTTATGGAATGGCGGATTTCTTCACATCCTTTTTTGGGAAAAAACACTTTAAGTAGGTGCCTACTTACTTTCAATTCAATTCAAGAAAGAAAATAAATCGAACGAGAAGAGAACGTCAAAAATAACCAACCAAACCACAGTGCTACCAACCCTGATTATCACTTATGCATTTTCCCCCTGCCCTATATGGAAAAATACCCTATATTCGCACGATTTCAAGGAATGTATCAACAAAGATGAGTAGGTATAAGTTTGTCTTCCATAATTAAAAGTAGTAAATTCATCGACATTTATTTTTATCAATCTTCTTCTCAAAATAAAACTCAAATTAGTACCTAATCTACCTATTTGAGCGATTCCTTTTATTCTTTTGTGCCATTTGAAAAGAAATGAAACAAAGCGAATGGAAGGCATAACAAAATGCTGCAAAAAAAAGTTTTGTTACTGGCAAGCTATATTATCTAGTTTTACACACTGTCAAAATATTTTTACTTATAAAATAGGTACCCAAGAAATCTAAAAATACCCTAAATTTAGGGGAAGCAACCTTAAGTTGTGGACAGTGGCCATTGCCAAACCTAGATTTTTTCTTCTTCTTTTAATTATGGCCGATTGTGGTAGTTCTGTTCTGTGGCTAGGGCTACCACGAATGTGACGTGTATGCAAACAGTCAATTGGTTGATGTTGACAGACATTTGATTTGACAGTGATTTTACGACAACTTTTACTAATGAAGTAGACAATAAATGCGACAGTGACAGACAGTACGATAACGAATCAATCAATCAAATCAGGTTTTTGAGTATGAGTGTGCTCACTTAAACTCGCTTTCAGTTTTCAGTTCAAATAGGTAGGTACCTACCTATTGAAAATGCCACAAGATAATCGGAGATTCAATGGCCCAGAAGATAGTGTTTCGTATCTGAAATACACAAAAGACTATGTGAGACCATACAATGAGCTCCATGCTGAATTATTGGATGATAAACAGCGGCGGAAAGACGGGCGCGCGCTCGACGAAGGGCGAAGCATGTGTATGTTTTGTATGTATCAAACTTTGGGTTTACCACCAGCGTGGCCTTTAGCTGTGCTACCTAAACTTAACGCTTGATACAAATTCGTTCCATTGTATTTACCTAACCATTGTACCTTATTCAAAAACTTGGAGATTTATACTTTTATGTCGACAAAAATACATTGTTTCACTCCTGCCTGGCTGTACTGTAGTAAACTTAAAGTGACGATGTATCTATCTACCTAAAACCCTCATCTCCATCCTCAGTAGACTGGACACACTCCAGGTGTTAGGCAAAACCTCTCACCAACATAACCTTTTTCAGTTGCCACTGCCGATATGCTGTCACAAGCAAAAGGTTCAGCATACTTGGAGATGAAGAAGACTAAAGTAGCTTGCTCTGTATTTGATCCCAGAGAAATACCTGGTCAGAGTGAGTTTAGGTAGCTATTCTCTTATTTCTGTAGATAGATATGTTTGGTTAAAATTGACTATTTTATGAATGAAAATAGCTCACAGGCTAAGCAGGCATCACGGAATTAGATGGGATTATCATCTCTAAAAAGAAAGTGCTGACTAAAACTCTTTTCGTACAAGTCTAATGCGGAGTACTGTCGAAATACTAACTCCAGATCAAAATAGAACAAAAAAATCTTGAACTTTTAGTAGTTACAAAATGGTTGGAATTACAGTGTTCCTTCTATTTTTCAGCCACCTTGGTGAAATCTTCTGTGAAGTTAAATATGCCCCATTCTCCTGCTATGGAGAAAGAAGATCTCCAGCTCCTGATGAAGAAGAGAGAGCTCTGTCAGTGGCGCTAAGACAAGCTCTGGAGCCTAGTGTGTGTCGGCACTTGTTTCCCAATTTTCAGGTACTTTCAATGTAAAACTTGGTGTAATATTATGACAATATTTCTGCTGAGAATAACCATAGTAGTAATAGATAAACATCAAAATAACTTAGCCGGTCTTTAATCCATGTATTTATTCTGCTATTAATATGATCCTTTGTTTCAGATTGACGTATATGTATACATCCTAGAAAATGATGGATCATGCTTAGCTGCAGCAATCAACGCTGCCGGCTTAGCCTTGGCTAATGCAGCCGTTCCAATGTATGATATCATCACTTCTTGCTCCTTAGCCATCATTGAAGACAAGATATTCATCGACCCTAATAGAGAAGAAGAAGTCTTAGCTACTAGTAGCCCAGATTCAGATACAAATCATGGAATTATTACAATGTCAACACTATCAGAGTTAAAGCAAATATCAGACTACCGCCAAGTCGGTTCAATGAGTATCGAATGTGTAACCAATGCTTTAGATATCTTAGAAAAAGAATGTGAAAAAATTTTGCCGTTGATACAAAAAATCTTGGTTACAAATGTAGTTGGGAGTTTGGATCAAAAAATGAGATTGGAAGAGGAATCAAAGAAAAGGGAAGAAATTTTAAATGCCAAAGTAGAGGAGTGGAAGAGACTATTAAATGCTGGGTGATATTCAGTATTGTATTTTATTTTATTCCTATTATGTGAGTATAATATTGGTGTTTACTCTATGTCAGTTAGATAGATCCTTCTAACCTGGGAAGTAGTTGCAACACAAAAGGTCTAGCAGCTAAGTAACGTAAAACTAGGTATTCATGATAAGATAAAACACACGCTTACATTCCAAAACAGGTAGAACACTATAGATCATAAAATTAGAACCAAATATTAGTCTTCAGGTTTCTCTGGTGGAGGGCCACACGGCTGAAGCATTTTCTCCATCAAATTGAATTTTACTCGCGCCTTGGACTCGTTTTCTACGATAGCAAAATAACTCAACAAATCTGGGTGGCCCATGTAACTGCAACATGAATCTCTGTGTTGGTTCGTTAGCCAGTCAAACTTGGTGCTGTCTGCGTGTCCGGTGCCGATGTATTTGCTCTGCAGATGCTCCAACTGACTGTGAATGTTGTATCTCTCGCCCATTTTGCTGTAAAAACACGTTTGAGGTTAGAATCAAATGTTATGGTATAAGTTTAGTTTGCACGGTGCTAAGTAAAACTTTACCTGTTGATTAATAATTAATGTAATCAAATCACGTTTTTATTTTCGAGTTTTCCGAACAAAAACAATGGTTGCGTTGTGTTGTAAACAAAACACAAATCAGATCTGTGTCGTTGTCAGTCGAGCCTGTTTTTTTTCTATAGGTACCTAGTGCTGCCAACTGCAAGCTTTAGATAGTAGGTAAAAGTTTCATAAAATTCAAAGAGTATAATAAGTATGATAAAATTGTAGCTGTCTGACACCAAAACATAGTTCAATTTGGCTCAAAAGTATCTAAGTTGGTATTACTGACTGAATCAAATCGGTATTTGACATCACACTGACTTGACGTGAAATGTTTAGATGACTCGAACCTCAGATTCATAAAACCAAAATATTGTCTATCTCTTTCAACACATTCAGTATTTGTTTAGTTAAAAAGAAACAAATATATATTTGACGTTTATGTGTCGATTTAATAGATATCGTGTCTTATCTAACAACACCGCTCAAGTCGATTTTTGGCGGTATTGACTTTTTGATACCATTGGATAGATTTTAAATTCGCGCGTCGAACTGTGTAACAGATTCAAGGATATCAACCAATCCCAGGCCAGTATTCAAGTAACAGTGACAGCGCCTAAGTCGGTTTCCGCGCCAACACCGCGCAAATCGTCATTCCGCCATACTGCGCGCGATAACTACTTCTACAACTACTGACTTTCGCGGTTTTATAGTGTTATTTTTGGTTGAATATGGTTTTTGAAGTGTAATTATCAAAGATTAAGAGGTAAGTTACTGAATATACTAAAAGATTTATTGATTCAAGTGCCGTAATGAACTTAAAATCGAATAAGTTTGTCGCCATCTACTTTAGGCGGTGTTACTTAGCATCTTGCTATTGCATCGAGTATGACTTGTGCGGTGTTACAAACGTTATTTCTTGTAGGGTACCTGATAAAGTGGTAGTATAGACCATGGATGGAGAAGAATTTGAGTCATTGAGTGACCAGAGTCAACATCATCATCATCATTAATCTAAATATCAGTCCAATACTGGACGTAGGTCTCTCCCAAGACGCGCTACTGAGCCTGGTCTTCGGCTTTTCTCAATCAGTCCTTGCCAGCTACATTTCGCAGTTCGTCGTCCCACCTTACCAGAGGGCATCCTACACTATGCTTGCCTTAACGCGGCCCCCACTCAAGTATAGTTTGCTCAAACGATTGTCGGGAAACATAGCCGCCTCACTGCTATTCCACCTTGCTAATCCTCTGAGCTCTATCGACCACCTTAGTTCTTTGTCGGATAAAGTCGTTTTCAGGATTCTATCATTTTAACCTATGCTGCCGAAACGTGAACACTGACTGTAGGGTTGGTCCACAAGCTGAAAGTCGCGCAACAAGCTTTGGAGAGAGCTAGTGTACCTACAGATGAAGAATTAATGAGGAATGTCAACAGTTGCGAGTCCATCATGACTGAAATTGAGCCGTAAACGGCGTAAGAGCTTTAGAGAGCCAAAGAAAAGGAGTAAGCTTGATTTCAAAGTTTGGACATGGATACGTTAGACATCACGACGGCTTGGTTTTTGAAAAAGTTGGTAAAACTTCATAGAACTCGATGCATGCACTTTGGTTTCTTCAAATAGAGGTTTTGCTGAAACGATACCAATAGACGTCGAGTATACCTACTACAGCAAATAGCCGAGACAACAACGCTGGAAAACCCAATGCAGCCATGTCTTCCTTGCAAACTATATCATCTACTATCATGACGCTCCGCTAAGTACACGATCGCGGTGATTTGGTAAATCAAAACGGCGAAGGCTTTAATGAACTTAACGATTGGTCAGATTAAATAAATAAAATAAATACAATTCGTTTATTTCAGGCACGGTTACAAAACAATGCAATGCAGAGATTAGTGCTAGGCACTAGCGACACGGAAGACCAGCGTTATAGTAGTCACAAGTTACTATGTCACATGCTGAGTGGCAACCGTTTTAGTAGGTACTCATGTAATTAATTTATTATTTAGCCAACTTATAACTTTGTTTGTTTTAGTTTAAATTGTAATCATTAATAAACTTTTCTTATCATAAGTTTTGCGACTGGCTGTGCAAACGCTCCGCAACATTCAACATTCACAACATTCTGGAACACCGCGAATTGAGAACAGCGAAAATCATTTTTCTCAATGCATGCCATGTATGGTAGTTGAAAAGAAAATTACCAAAATCCTGAATCGAAGAAAACTGAAAGCCGCGTTTATATTTTTACGTGTGAAAACAGTTACGAAGTACCTATGTAAAAGAATGTTCATGGATACCCTTGGAATAAAAGACTCGTTGAAGAAAACTGACTGCAATACCGGCAGATAGGGCCACATCAGCGGTCAACTTGGAACAGTTCTAAGTTTAATAAACCAAAAATCCTATAGTATAAGAAAAAAACTTAATTTTTATCGATTTTTGATGCACTACAAACTATATTTTCTCATACATTTTCTTGTTATCACCGCCTAAGTCGAGTAAAATTATCACGTAACACCGCGTAAGTCAATTTAAAACGTGTACATCAATATAAATGATATAATAGGCATAACAAAACATTTGTTATATATATTAAAGCACCTGTTAATAATTTCAGCCTGAAAGCTTTTGAATTGAATAAATTACACAGTTTTTAGTCTCTCCTGAAAAGTGAGCAAAAATGACTTGAGCGGTGTTGTTAGATAAGACACGATATATGTATAACGTATTGTTTGTATAGAAGAATGGGGCTACTCCATAGATATAGCTCAATGACTCGAACAAAAGTATTTTGTCATGACATTGGGTGTCATTCAGTAAAACAATGTAACCGCCATTTTCAAAATATACAGCTTGGTCGATTTTTCATAGCGACGTTTTTTGAAACTTATCAAAATATCATGGATGTAATCAAAATAGAAAGCTCAAAAGAAATTGAAGAAAATTTACGTAAACAGGCGAAGAAGATTGTTCGACAGAAGAATTCTGATGCTCTCAAACGACCAACTCATTTGTTCATGCATGAGAAAGATCTCACAGAAATTGTAAGTCTACAGCAGCTTTTTAATCGCATTTGCAGTAGGTAATGCGTGTCACCCACACGATCACGACAGATAATGTAAAATATAATTTAAGCTTTAACCCACATAACACTCGTGTACTTAGTGTACCCCACATCTTTGCTGTACCTACCCTATGGGGTACGTACTATGGGGTCGTGCGACGCACACAACAGAACAGCATACTTTTCTCTGTTCTGTGGTGCGTCGGACGACCACTAATAATCTCCTAATTACGTTCTCTAATAATCTCCGGTCTCTGATTGGTTGAAACGTGGGTTATAACAAAATTAAATAAAATAATACTACCTATCATGTGTATCTGCATAATGCATTATTTTCGTATCTACCTACCTACCTATATTTTATTCTTCACAGACAAAACCCAAGATCCCAAATCACATAGTGTACGCTTACTATCATAATAATAAAATATCTAAAATAGAAAACATAGATCTCCTATACAACTGTACCCACCTGCAACTCCAATGGAACAAAATAACGAAAATCGAAGGATTAGAGACATTGTATAACTTGAAAAAGCTTTATTTAGGCAGCAATAGAATTAGCGTGGTGGAAAACTTGGAATGTCTGAAGTATTTGGAGGAACTTCACATTGAAAAACAGATTACTGGCGGTCCGGATGGGCTCTGTTTTGATCCTCGAACCATTATGAACCTCGGAGTAAGTTTACCTAGGATCTTTCATTTTCTTGCAATGTTTTATGGCCTATAGCTTATATCCAGATTATTCAGTTGTCAGTACTGCTTTTAGTAATATTTAATATAGTAGTTTATTTGCAAGGGAGCTTTAAAAATAAAAAATTACAGGCAAGTCTGAGGGTATTGAATGTATCGGAAAACAAGATCACTGACATGGGATGGGTGAAGCCACTTCGTCGTTTAGAGGTGCTGATCGCCAAGAAGAATAATCTTGAAGATTTGCAGGTACTTACCTTAGATAGACTTCCAGATTGTTACATTTTTTTATTATATTGGTGACCTATCGTGAAAAGCGTGACTGTTTAACTGCGAAACATCAGTGCGGGCATGATTCCTGCTTTTAGATCTTGTATGATCAGCAAAATAAGCATTTGTTCCCACCCCTTGATTACGTAGATCGCGAAATGTTTGCGACAAGCGTAGGTAAATAGGCACTGGCGGTCGAAAGTAGCTTTTTGTAGGAACCTGCTAAAAAACTGAAACTGCTCTAATTTTAGGAGGCAGCAGATGATTTATGCACTTTGGTGAGCTTAGTAGATGCAAACTTTACTGGAAACCCCATCACAAAGAAACACAGATACAAGGAAACCATAATCGCTAGATGTTCTCAGTTGAGTAAGTATCTTCATCTAACTAACCAAATGAGGACAATTTTTTAAGTAGGTAAGTAAGTAGGTAGGTAACTTGTATATTTTTTCTAGGAGTGCTAGACACGACAGTAATCCACAACAACTCAAAAGTGTTCCTTCAAAGCTTTGATAAAGCCGTGCGCTTACGGCAAATGCATGAAAAGAACAAGCTAGCAATGAACAGACAGGGAGTGGATGATTTCTTCGCTCTGAACATGCTGCAAGGCCCCAAAGCTCGAAGCGCGTTGTCTATTTCCGAATATTCTAACCAGAAGCCAAAGCGTAAGTTTTTGTCACCTACTTTTCTTGGTCAGGTGTTAATACCGACTAGGGTAACCTAACTTAACTTCTTGGACATATTTAGAATCCAAGTATTCGTTGTACCCTTGTTTTTTCTGTTCTGTGGTTTACCTAATACTGTAGGTCCATCGATTTAGTAGTTACATAAAGGTCTCATAAATGGCGTAGGTACTAACAACGATAATACGAGCTTACTCGGTTCTGTATTCTGTGTGTTCTGTTCTGTAAATAAACAATTTGAATTTGTATATGTGGTTTTTTTTGTTATGCAACAGTTTTTTTAATTTTCAGTAACTGCCATCGATTCTACCTACACATTCATGCCCCGAGCGTTCTGGCGAGCTCGTCCAGTACCCTCGCCTCGTGAGGAGGTTGCACCTCCTATGGAACCCCCTCCGCAAGTCAAGCAACCCCTGCCAGCGGATATGGACGGACCGCCGATCAAGGGAATACTGAAGAAACCTATGCCTATGAAATATATTTAAGTTTTGTATATTTGCGTTATATTTGGATATAAATATTTTTGAAACACGTTCTGTGATTTCTCTGTACTACTGCGCTATACCCAAAAGTTTTGCAGCAGTGACATGGATTTTTCAACTGTTTCAACTTACGAAAAAATTAAAGTAAGTGTGAAAAGCTTAGTATCCAATCCAAAAATAGTTTGCTCGGCTAAATCAGCTGTTCTATATCATAAATGTCAATGTTACTGTCAAGTCAAAGGAAATTATTTTAGGTTATGTTTACAATCAAAAGTTTCAAGTTTTTCAACAATTAAATTAAACAAACAAATAAAAATAGCAAACAATGAGTACTGCACTAGACCAAGCTTATACAATCCTCAACGAAGAATCATCTGGTAAGATATACTGTTGTAGCCATCGAAACTAACCAATGGCGTCAAATTCATCGTTTCATTGGTTTTCAGCACTTTATCTCGGGCATCGCCTACCGGAGACGGGTTTTTTGGATGCCCTGCAGTTCCAAAGGGACTATGTTTCGAAGAACTTACCAGTAGTTATCAAAGGAGGCTGTTCTTCGTGGCCGGCTGTTGCTAAATGGAACTCTAAATACTTCAGGTTAGATTGGCTATTTTAGTTATTTTACTACTGTTTCATATAGTTGATAGTTTTTATTTGTCATCATCTTTTCAGCCCGTTTGCACCCACTGATGAGTATAGGCCTTCTCTTTATTACGCCATTCTTTCCGGTCCCTTCCGAGTCTTAACCATTTATTCCCAGCTCGTTCTACGATGCATTGGACCATCGGGCGGGTGGTAATAAATGTAATTCATAGAAGGCATAAATTTTTTGTTACCTTTTCAACCTTTGCCCTTGTATTATGCCAATTAATTATGATGGGACACGCCGATAGCTAACTTGCATTGTTCTAATTATATACTTATTTGAAGTTTTCTGTTCTCAGGGAAACAATACCAAATAAAAAGATAACAGTAGCAGTCACCCCCAATGGACTTGCCGATGGGATTACCAACGAAAAAGGAGTAGATTACTTTGTAATGCCTCATGAAATGGAGATGACAATGGCTGAGTTTTTAACTGCACTGGATGCCAAGAAGTAAAAATAATAATATAGTCAGAGCATTTTATACTGCACTATCTAGCTTCAAACTAGGCATAGTTAAATATATTTTTCAGTTAAGCTAAGTAATTTAAAACTGCATATATTTTGCACAACGGTTATAATGAATTTCTTCCTCCAGTTTAGACTAATAAATGTTCAGATCTATTATTATGAAGAGAGGTAGGTAGATTTAATATTAAATTCAAACAGTAGCTCAATTGGTGGTTACCAATTGCTGACCATGTGATTACCAATTTCTGACCATGTGATTACCAATTGCTGACCATGTGATTACCAATTGTTGACCATGTTATCTATTGTTGATCATGTTTGTAGGGAACTGACCAAAACTACACTTATACTACTTATATTACTTTTAAAATAATTTCATATTTCATTTCCAGAGCAGCAGAGATTCTATACATCCAGCGACAAAACTCCAACCTAACAGAAGACTTCCCAGAACTACTACCAGATGTGGAAGCAGACATACCCTGGGCTACTGAGGCTTTCAACAAACAGCCTGATGCCATTAACTTCTGGATGGGAGATGAGAGAGCGGTCACATCTAGTGAGTTCTTCAAGAGTGAATTGCATTTGAATGTGATTTCTCAAATTATCAGAAATAAAACAAATGAAGGCCGGATTTCTTTGGGAATCGCATCACATTAAGGGAACGTACCAATACTACTTGACCCATTTTTTTTTAACAATTTTTTAACCTCCTCCCCACGCAAATAGGGCCCGCTTGCGGCCCAGTTGCGGGAAATGGTCCGCCCTACAAGTACAACCCTCGGTCACCAGCCGTGATAGGTATATGCCAAGACCTCTCCCTCTAGTTTTGCGTAGTAGTCATAAATATGGTTTCAATTTAGGCTTATATTTGTTTTTATTGCTCAAAAAAGCGCGAGATTTCTCTAGTCTAGAGGACGTGACTACGTGACGAAAACCTAAGCACCCCCCCTGTGACCAATCGTGGTATTTTGAAGACCTCCCTCCCCCCAAAACGGGTCACGTCATGGATACGTTTCCTAAGTGACAAACCTACTTTAAAAAAATCTGACTAACTTACGTTCGAGCATTTCGCCTTCCGTACGACTTACGCCCAATCAGATAAAATATACTAGAATAACATACTATAATTTCAGTGCATAAAGATCCCTACGAAAACATATACTGCGTTATCGATGGGTACAAAGACTTCATCCTCGTCCCCCCCACCGATCTACCTTACGTGCCTTACCAGAAGTATCCACAAGCAAACTTCAAGAAGAGAGAAAATAGATGGGATGTTGTTCCTAATAGGCGGGGAGCTGGTAATGATGAGGAGTTTGATGATGATAGTCTGCCGTGGATTGCTATTGGTGAGTCAAACCTTACATTGCATACTCAATACATTTATTGCTTTCACATGGTAATATAAATAAAATAAATATTCACGGACATTTCACACGACGCCTTCTACTCCCAAACTAAGCAAAGCTTGTCATATGGGAACTAGATGCTGATAGAATACTTATATACTTTTTTTTTGTAAATACATAGCAACACCCAGACATAGAACAAACATCTATGTTTGGCACACACAAATGTTTGTTCTTGGTGGGGATCGAACCCACGACCCACAGCACGGAAGGCAGAGCTATTACCGACTGAGCTGTGACGCCTGTCACGAATACAATAAATAGTTTTTGTTTTGAGCTCAATTTTGGGGATTACCAATTATATTATTAGTAAACTGACATTCAAGTTCTATTCTTACCCGACTACGGCGAACCAAAAAGTAGGATTATGGTTAATCAAAGTTTATTTTGACTCTCAGATCCAGTCTCACCGAACTACTCGAAATACCCAGAGTTCCGGAAAGCGCACTGCTTCTCGATTCGCCTTGAAAAAGGAGACTGTCTATACCTGCCCAGCCTGTGGTTCCATCACGTGATGCAAAGTCATGGATGCATTGCGGTCAACTACTGGTATGACATGGAATTTGATATTAAATATTGCTATTTTAAAATGTTGGAGAAATTATGCAATAAGTATTAGCGGTGCGCCAGTTTTTGACCAGTCTGTCGCGTGAAGCAAAACTGTAATGGACATGATCAACCACTGGTATCATGAAATTTGATATTAAATATTGCCATTATAAAATATCGGAGAAAGTGAGCCAGTTTTTGACCAGTCCGTGACTTGATTCATTCAAAGTATTCAAACCCGTAGCATGGACATGAAATTGGTAGTTATTGGTAGTTACAATACCTATAGATTTTACAATATCAAAAATAATATCTTATCTATGGCATTCCATGCTGTAAATTATTAATTTCTAAATATAATTTAAAATAAATGTGATATCTAATTACTATCTAATTTATTTTGTTACACATTTATGTTGAATAAAAAACGAACAAATATTTTTCATGTTTTATTTTTAATAATCATTTACAATTTTACTATCAAAACTATTACAAATATTGATAACATAGTTAGATTAATTGTATGTCTTGCTGAAGACTTTTGTTTCCCTCGCAGTCTTACATGCTGTAACAAAATAAATACGCAATGTACGAATTACTCCAAAAAAATAAATTGTAAGTATTACACACAGTAGTGAAAATATAAATGCGAAAGTTTGTATGTATGGATGTTTGTTACTCCTTCACGCAAAACTACTGGTCCGATTTGGATGAAACTTGGAATACATATAGTTCGTAGCCTGGATTAAGACATAGGCTACTTTTTATCCCGGAAAATCAACCGGAACAAACAAGACGCGGACGAAGTCGTGGGCGGAAGCTAGTAGTCAAGTAATTCTACCCAAAACTGGGTTCTGCGCAGAGGGGCTATTACGAGTTGACAATGAAAAAACCGATGTGAAACGTCTGACGCCAACCACACCGGTGTGCGCTGATTGGTATGGAAACACTGAGCGGAAGCTTGACGAGACCAAGCTTCTCAAAAAATCCGCTCAGTTGTCCCATACCAAGCAGCGCACACCGGTGTGGTTGGCGTCAGACGTTTCACACCGGTTTTTTCATTGTCAACTCGTAATAGCCCCTCTGATACTTTCAGAGGTACCATCAGCAAAATTTCCGCCTTACCACTTTTTGAAACTGTTTCGCTTGCAAGCAGTTAGCTACCTGACCCCGCCTTTTTCTTTTGTCTTCTTATTTTGACCAACCAGAAACCTAAACATCTATTTAGTTTTATGACGGCCCATTGTTTTCATAACTTTTACACCCGAAATAATTTGCTTCTATTGGCATTCAAAAATTAACGGCTAGTCGGCTTACAGAAAATGCACCCTTGTAACCCTTGGTGGTAAGGTAGAACTTTTGCCGATAGTACATAGATCCGTTGTGACTACTGTAATTAATTGCAGTATAGGATTATAAGAAAGAGACATAGAGAGACATAGAGAGAACAAACCATGACATCCGGGTAGACGTTAGACCGCGGCGTGTGCAAGACCCTAGCGCACACGCCGCGCGGCGAACAAACGCCGACAGCGCCACGTGTCACACAAGGATCGCCGCCTTCCCACGCGCGAATTGCCGTCTGTCTACAATAACCCTCGTTGCATAGCCGCACCGTCACATTCGCTAAAAATAAATATCAAATCTAGTATTAAAGGGCGACTTGCACTTCTTCTTGTTCTTCCCTGTTCCCATTATTTGGGGTCGGGCCTCCTCACTTTAGTTCGCCAAGACAATCTGTCTTGGGTTGTCGGCTCAGGCAATTGGGCTTTTATGAGGTCTCTCTTGATGTTGGTCCACCAAGTGGAAGGCGGGCGGCCTCTGCCTCTCTTTTCTTCTGGTATATTCAACGCTATTTGCACCACGTGGTCTTCGGCGCGTCGCTTTACAATTACTTTACTCGCTAAAGGGCGACTTGCACCAGAATCGCTAAACGCGTTTAACTCATAGTATTTAGCGAGTTGTAAATACAAATACGTCAGATTTAAATCTATTTAGCTGTTAAACACGTTTAGTGATTCTGGTGCATGCCGCCCTAAATGTGACATTCTAAACGTTCACGTTTATAATCTGTGGTCTGGATGACAATGGTGAAGAGGATCTATGAAGATTTTCATGGCTGGAGTTTTTCAATTCTTTGTAAAATGTTTTGAACCATAGCGATGACACGATTTATCTGAGGACAAATTGTGATTTAGAGCTCATCCCATCCCACTAATATTGTGAAGGTTTAGATGTTTGTTATTACATCACGTCGAAAATACAAAACCAACTTGGATGAAACTAGATATAGTCAGTAACCTGAATTATCATATAGGTTACTTTTTATTTCAAATACAAAACAGAACTTACAGGATAAAATGAATGAACGGGATTAGCAGCGCCAATAAAAACAGAACTTATAGGATAAAATGAACGAACGGGATTAGCAGCGCCAATAAAACATACTTTGACATGAGGACAAGATACGGAAATATTTTAAGCTAACGGATAACGTTATTCTGAGATGGTATAATTTTATTTGACATGTTAAAATTAAACTCGTAAATAAAAGAAGTAAAACACTAACGTCCACTATACTCATCGCCCGGCCAATCATCAGGTAGTGTTGAGCTGTTTAACAGCGTCTGCATAGCCGCCTGCTCTGCGCCCACACAAGTGATTCCATCTTCTGACGATTGGTCAAGCAAACAGCATATACCACACATGCGGGCGTCACCGAGGATTCCGCCCTAGGGAGTTACACTAAACGTTCCAATCCTGGGGAATGAAGTTCACGACCACGAAGACCGCATCATTGTAAAAAGATGGCGGAAGTCGGTGGATAAAAAAAGCAATTCATCGCAAAATCAGTGCAACTTAGAAATCTAAATCATCATTCTCGAAAGTAATTAGAACCTAGGTGTTAAAGGGTAACTTGAAACTTTTTATAGACTAGATGAAACTACAGACTCAGCTATTTTTATAATAGTTATTCGAAGGGCAGTTCGTTTGATGAAGAAAGGACTTTACCGGTGATTTCAAACACTGGCACTCGCGCAGTCCCAGTATGGCGCATTCAGCAGCATGACAACTGCCGTCTGCCAGACACCTGCCGCCGAGCCCGCAGCGGCATGACGTGTCGTCGGTACATGTGCATTCTCTGTCTTGACTCTGGCAGTCCTGAGAAAGCACATTTACGACACTTAAATTTGTTATTGGCGACGAGGATTTGACAAGAATATTACTTTGTAGACTTTTCACTAGAACTTTTTTCCCAGTGGGGTACCTACATGGTACCCACTAAGTAATAACTGTACCCACTAAGATCTAGGTAAGTATAAGTACCTACCCTGTAAGCAAAAATAAATCTAAATCTAGAATTGAAGCGTCCTTTTTAGCGTGGTCTCAATGTTTTAAAATCTCACCAAATCATGCGAATAGACCATTTTTGAGGAGTCTGATGACATAATAAGATGGTTGCATTACTAACGATACCACTGGTGTGAAGATCTGCGTATTGGCACTCCTGCGTGCAGCACAGGCCTTGGGAAGGGTGACACATGGCTGTGGGAGCCACGGAACAGCCTTCTAAGTGGAGCGTCCTGGAATTCAGTAATTGTTAGAAAAGTCGTGGGTGTTTATAGAAGATCGAAGGAAGCTCTTGTAATGGCACTTGGCATCCCCATTCATAACCTTACCCTTCATCAAAGACAAGAGCGCCTCCAGCTCTGGGCGTGCAGCAAGGGTCTCTATGGTTGCAGCGCGATGGTAAACCACAGTCGCACGCTTCACCTTCTTCTACTATTCCTGTGTGCAAACGTTCGTGTGAGCTGGTGATCTACTCTACTCTACTGTGTCAGAGCACTTTTAAGAGTGATTTCAAAGTCATAAAAATTGTAGTCTCTAAGCCAGCGACCGGATAGTTAAGACTTTAGGACACAAGAGATATGTAAGTATCTGAATCTAACTATGTGAAACCAATGATACTTTAATATTTGGAATGCAACGAGAGGCAGATATTGGTTTACTTGTTATAAAGCGGACTAACTCTGTATATCTCTCTTCTACCTTCTGTACCTATTTGTACTGGAAATGTTATGGTGCTATTGGTTTTGTTAGTTCTAATACCCAGAATACAGACGATGACGAAAGGTTCCACAATAAGGCCGTTCTTTCTCAGCACGAAAAGATACATACCGTTTCCACAGTAAGGCTGGTCTTCATCAGTAAGACAATAGCTCATGCTGCTCAAAGTAGCAGCTATTAGCCGCTTGCTGCACAGCGAGAACTCAAAGCTGCGTCCATTATCCGCTGTGGAGGACTGGGAGCCCATGAGGTAGCCTCGGCACTCGGGGTTAGGGAAGTTGTCGTCGTGATGCGCGCCGAAACTGTGCCCTGAGCATGTCAGTTGAAGGTACAAGATTGCAAGTCATGGCGAATGTTGATCAAGTTTTATATGTGATTTTACCCAGGTAATTCATGTGCTAACATGTTTATATATTCACAGAACGCTGTGAATCGTCATCAACATAATATCAGTAGAAGACAACTAGGCACTGGACATAGGCCTTCTCCAAAGGTTTCCAGGAAGAACAATTTTGGGCCTTCTCTATCCACCGACTTCTCTAACAATACCGTCTATCCATCCAGTACGGATCATTCTACTCTTTGCATTTCGGTTCGTGGCTTACCTACATTTGGGAACTTGTTTCCCAACTGTCATGTCTAAGCCTGCAAAGCGTACCTAAACAAAACTAACCCATCTCATGAGCTAGCGTGAGAGCTGCTATCCTCTCCGGAACTCTGTCTTTAGCGTCGATGGTAGCGTGTGCGATGGCCAGCGTGTTGAACGAGCGTCCGTAAGCGCGTCGGTCGCAGAGACCCCCGGCTGCACCCCCCATTCCCCCGCCAAGGGATGTGAAACTGAGAACATGGTTTGTCAGCCTTCATTTCTTATTCAAGAAGTTCAACTAATAATAGCACGTCATTGCTGATATAGATCGCTGACAACCAAAATGTGGCCGATTGAACTCTGCGACCCAAAGACAGTCTCTGCTTCGTCTATCTCTTGTATGGTACGGCAAATGATACGTCCGTACGCACACCACATTTGGTGACTTTTAGCAATATCAAATCTGCTAAAACTGTTTATAAAATTGCTAGAGACCTTACCTCAATCCAAGAGTCCTGTTATGAAAAGCATGGCCAGAGAAAGCAACCCCCAAGCAGACTTCTGACAGCCGTCGCAGCCTGGCGAACTTCATCAGATACTCCCGTCCGTCTATCGGCTTCCCATCCGCCACCAGGTCTCCGAAAACTCGCGTGTTCGTCACATCGGAGGTCAGCACTAGGATGTATTTTACGGAAAACCCTGGAATTTACCAGTATACTTCAACTTAGGGCATGTCAAATTCTCACTATGACGACATGCGACATCGTTGTAAAACGCGTTTAGATGTTTAGGTAGTTCTAGTTACAGTAGGTAGGTAGGTAGGTACTTTCGGTTGGGTTTGCTGAACTAGCAAGACTTGCTTAGCTCGTCATCAGATCTTGGATACTGGGTCCAGACCATTGCTTTATAAGTTCCATTATAAAACGCGCACTATCTCCACTTGCTTATTTTCTTTCTACTCTTGCTGATTAAACTCGTGAATAAGTTATTTATTGTATTCTATTTTGGATAGAAAGTCCCTCAAAAACTTACCGATATTGTCAGGAATCCCGTCTTCATTAAAATCAGAGTTCCTGAATATAATATCCGCCTGCGCCACCGCGTGCATCATTCGTCTCACCACGTGGTTCAGACTGGCGTTGGCATCCCTCACAAAGAACTCCTTATCAGCCAGAAGTAGGAGGTCGCAGATGCGCGCTCGAACGGTTCCGAGCTGCCGGTGTCGGTCTTCTATTTGATAGGGGAAGTAAGGCTGGCCGATCGGACCCATCGGCATCGTAAGCTGCTGCATGGAAAGTCAGATTGTTACTTACTGGAAGCCAAGTCAAGGTACGAGTACTTAACTCGTTCTCTTTCATAAATTATCTTGTAATGGTATGCAAAATCAAAATGGTATCATTCTATGCCACAAAACTTTCAAAACCTGCATTAAGAATAATCTCGTGAAGAAAGCATATTATACCTTAGATAACTATATTAATGACAAAACTGCATGGCCCGATGTCGCTCCACCCATCGACAGCTAACTACTCGACTTGCAATGTCAGTGCTATTCTTGTGTTCTATGTATATTTCTCTGTAAAAGGGATCATACAAAAAAACGCTAGGAACCAGGCCGTAGTTTCTTGCCCGTTCTTCTAGGCTCTGGTCGCGTGGAACTGGCACCTAGAATCACCTAGTTATATAAGACGATTCTAAATGATCCTTGTGATTTTATTGAATAAAGAAATTTTGACTTTGACTATGAATATTTGTTGTCTACCTGTTTGATAAGTCTTATATAATGCATGCTGTGGCATCCTCTAATTGAAGGAACACAATAGTTTTAAGCCCATTGCCATGACATTTCTGTTGTTATCGTGTCACCTTTGTTGGATGTCCTGGGATTCAACTTTAAAGGAACCAATCCATTTGTTTCATTCTTTTTTACGGATATTGAAATCGGTTATACTCAGTCTGTTCTGTGCTTACTTGTATTCTTGTCTCTTGCAGCTCTCTACCTATGGCCAGTCCTTAGTTATACATTTCAGTTGGGGTCAAGGAGTTTGGGAAGAAGGGAATCGTTCATGTTTTTGGCTGGCCTTACTAAATTTAGAGATGTCAAGAGCTGACAAAAAGATGGACGTCCACGAATCATCACCTGTTCACCTGTGCATAGTCTCGTCGATTGCGCGGCGCTGGCATGTTGTCGTTTTCAAACACTCCGAAGTGCTTCGCCAGGTTGTCTTTCCCGTAAGGATCAGCGTGTAGCGTTCGGTTACCTGGAACACAATAATTACCCATACGGTTTTGTGGTTAATTTTATATTCAACCCCTGATCGAAAATGTTTAATAATAAATTCAGGCCTTACAGTCTGTTTATTAATTACTTTCATTAACCTCGTAGCCACTCAGGTATTCTCATCTAATTATAAGCAAAGTCTACCCACTTTTCCAAGGACCGATATTCACAGTGTTGTTTTGTTAAATTATTTTTTACTAGCAGATACCCGCGAATTCGTCCACGAAAAAATAAATATAAGTTACCTAAAAAAAGTAGCCTATCTGTTAATCCAGGTTACGAACTATAATATATTCCAAGTTTCATCTAAATCGGACCAGTTACATTATGATTGAAACACAAACATCCAAAAATCTAAACTTTGCCATTTATAATAGTAGTGGGATGGTAAGTAGGTACGTGTATATCTTAAAATGACCTTGGTAGATATTGTGGTCTGTGAGATACATTTCTAAGTCTCAAAAATCTAGTGTATCTTTATCAATATAGAATAGAAGTAGAATATCAGCTAGAAAAATTTAAAACAATAAACCTAAATGCAAAACGCCATAGAACTGATGATCATCTCCAATGTAGCCTTCAGCAGAGCCTGACGAAGGGTCATTTACGGGGAAGCCGTACGCCATGGTCACAGTGTCCAGAGGTAACGCTTTGATGGAGTTCAGGTCCTCTTCTGGATCAGGGTCTAGGAGTAACGCGGACTGGTAGGAGGTCAGAGGGGACGAACCTGAAAAACATAATGTACATTGCTAGCTCCTATTCTCTTTATTTCTTCTAATTAAGACCAATCTTATCATTCTGTTTTAAAGTATCTTGTAATCTTCTCTAATTAGGTGACATTTCATTATTTCTGATGATGACCAGTACAGAGTGACATGGCAAACCATCCTCGAGTTTACAACACGCCGTGTTATTGGTGGATCATCACCACGGCCGTGAACGGTGAAGTTACTACCACTTGAGCTCTACATCCTGATTATTATTAGTAGGACTCTGTGAAATAGCTCATTCGGGGAAGTACTACCACCTAATATAATATAATATTTTGTTGTAGTTTATTAGGTTTAAAATTTTGCACACCGCCGTTCTATATTTTTCGTCATTCCTGTCCATCCAAAGGTTGTCTGGAAGAGATCGCTTTTAGCGATAAGGCCGCCCATTGTACTCTCTATTTTTATGTTTATCTCTTTCTGTAATTTATTTTTTTCTGTGTGTGCAATAAAGTTTTTATCTATCTATCTAATATCTGCAGCCTGCAAGCAGTTATGCTCGCATTGCATTACTGTGTATTAAGGTGTAGGTATCAAATGCATTTTATAGTCTAAACGAATATTTTGAGCGGTAAACAAAAGCTTTTAGTAGTTAGTAGGTGAGTAAAGTAGCTTCTTCCATACCAGTTTGTTGATTATTGGGTGCGCAAGCTTACTCATTACCCTCTTATTGTACCATCAGCAAAATTTCCGCCTTACCACTTTTGAAACTGTTTCGCTTGCAAGCAGTTAGCTACCTGACCCCGCCTTTTTCTTTTGTCTTCTTATTTTGACCAACCAGAGACCTAAACATCTATTTATTTTTATGACGGCCCATTGTTTTCATAACTTTACACCCGAAATAATTTGCTTCTATTGGCATTCAAAAATTAACGGCTAGTCGGCTTACAGAAAATGCACCCTTAAGGTGGTAAGGTAGAACTTTTGCTGATAGTACGTCCGGAACGGACAAACTGTAAAAACTTGTACTACTTAATAATTAATTTAAGATCTCTTTTGTACAACAGTTATACAATAAAAATTTTCTGATTTCTGATTTGTGTTTGCCAGTTTGAAGGTTTGAATGCCGGTGCATTTATACAGACACACGTGACTTAATACCTTTGTCTCAGACGTCACAGAATGAAACGGCGCGATGCATTGCATTATTCCATCACTTTTCTCGAAAAGAATAGGTAATGCTTTACGTTTACCTATGGGTCTTATCTTCAGGCAAAGCATATGTGTTTCCTTCCCGAACTTTGCTTCAATAACACTGAACCCGTAGGAGCTACACAGACTATGCTCCCGCGTCTGGTTCTTCACGTCCCCATCGACCTTCACAACCAGAAGGAGCAGGGATAAGCAGTTGAGGAGTTTCATGGTGGTTCTGGTTTTTCTGAGGCCATCGCGAAATCACTTCTGCTGTCATTCTAAAGCACGGAGAAAAATACTCCTTTGAAGATTTGATAAAGCGTTTATTACATTACACAATCTCAAGCACGCTAACTAGCATCAAGCGTAGTGTAATAAGGGAAAGACAGGTAGACTGACTTACTAGTAGCAAGCCAGTCTACGTAGATTCTAAGCACGTGCTAGTTAGCGTGCTTGAGATTGCATAGTCTAATAACCGCTCTTGATTGACATTTCGAGCTTTCTTGCACAAAGACCATAGAGGAATATCTACTATGTAACTTTTTTGGGAGAGGTTAGAGTTCGACCATGATAAGTCTGCAATAAAATTAATTATAGGCAACCATTCTAGATTTTCTCTTGGCTACATCACGGAGCACATTATTTTTTTATGTTTGTATCTTCTGTGGTCGTGCTTTGTGATGGTATTCAATAAAAAGTCTACCCTAGGACGCAGGGTACAGCACAAATTAGCTTTTTTATTTTCTCACTTGATGAGTCAAGGTACTACCTTCCTATCCTACTAAGGCTATTTCCTATCCCTGATTAGCATTATTCCTCGAACCCGCTACTAAATATAAACTAATTGACGCACGTGCCGACTTCCTAAGAAGCCCTAGGCTGCATTGATATAGGAAGCAGATACTTAAGATTTTTTTATATAATATAAAAAAGTTTTTATTTCGCAATGGTTACAGTGTTACGACAGCTTTACTTTTTCTTTTTCGACGACTCTTACAGCGCTACTGAACAGGCAATGCACCACTACGAATCTTTTTTTATGTGATCGAATTATGACTACGATTTAATAGTAGAGCGATAGAGAAAAATGAAATAAACAAAATTGGGCCGCGTGTCTGCCATCCAGAGAAATAAAAATATGTAGGTAGGTACCTACAGAGATTCCAGGCTGTATAGTAGTCACAACACAGATGTAGTTCCGCACAACAGTACCTAGTTTTTAGGCACCCGAATACTGAAATGAGCAGCATAGCGAAAAAAAAATCAAAGCAATGTATACCTCTAATTTTCCGATAGTACCTACAACCTGGCTTGCAGCACTGCTTTCTATGTAAATGCAGGCTACAGGAATCATGGTTGTAATGGCTGCCAAGCCATGCGCCATGGGAGCCAAGTGGAGGTGTCAGCAGATTAGCAGTAATAACCAATATCTGGAGATTGACTGACTTTAAATTGTAAATGAGATCACGACATTTTCAAATGCTTTTTTTAAAAGCTGTGCTTAGATATGCCCTAGCCAAGACCAAACTTAGAAATTATATATATTAAACTCGTTATTCTGAGTAGCCAAGTTGAGTTTGTATGATAAATAAATATTCATGGACATTTCACACGACGCCTCTAGTCCCAAACTAAGCAAAGCCTGTAATATCGTAACTAGATGCTGATAGAATACTTAAATACTTTTTTTTGTAAATACTTACTTATAATACCTACATAGTAACACCCAGACATAGAACAAACATCTATGTATGGCACACACAAATGTTTGTTCTTAGTGGGGATCGAACCCACTACCCACAGCACGGCAGGCAGAGCTATTACCGACTGAGCTGTGACGCCTGTCAATGTCATGATCGCTAGAGAAATAGATAACTAAAATCAAAATTTTAAGTATTACATACAGAATAAAGGTGTGCTTTATTTATGCAGTTACCAAGGTGTAGGTAAGATAGATAACTCTTTATTGTTCACCGAAATATAACAGGAAACACTTAACTTAAAAATAGGTATTACAATGGGCGGCCTTATCGCTGAGAGCGATCTCTTCCAGGCAACCGAAGCTACCTACCTAGGTACCCTAAGGTTTTCGTAATAGTTAAGGCTTTGGCAGAAGGCCTAATGAAAACACAGAATAAACTCATTATTGACGTTGGCAAGGCATTCTTTTATGTAAGACTTCCGTGAAAATGACCACCGTGCCTGTATAAAGGCGTTTCTTCTATTGTATCGATGTAAACTTGGAATAGTTACACCGTGTTTTGTCTTTTGCATTGACAAGTAGATTCTAATTCGTACGAAAGAGACAAAAGACGGTGTAACTATTCAGAGCTTACCTCAAATGAATGAATGAAAACTCTTTATTGTACCTACACCTTACAAAGTAATAACAAAGGAAAAAGAAATTTACAGAAAAAATAATTTACAATGCGTGGTCTTAACTAGTTTATTAATAAGGATTAAAATTTGATTTACTAGCGGTTGGTACCTTATGGTAGGTAATCAAAACTTTACTTTGTTTTCCCGATAAAATGCAAAACTATTTATTTTAAACTCTACAAAACTTTAAAAAATGCAGCTATACTTTTCAATTTAGTAGAATAATATATCAACTATAAAATGGTGGTAATTTTTCGACGTATCACTGACTACCTTTTAAAACGTCTTTAACGTTCACTTGATAAAGTAACTACTATAACGGATCTGAGGATTCTGAGATTTCTACAGTGCTTGGAAAATATCACGAAAGTTATATTTATCTTAATTTCATTTTAATTTTCTAAGGCCATTCCCCGATAGGCTGTTCTAAAATAAGGCAAGAAGCACCGGTTTATCCAGTAACTGGCAAAAATTGGTTCATACTAACCAGGCACTATAAATAGTTAGGGTCAAACTACAACTCATGTACAGCGGATCTTTATACCTCTGAAGTTTGATGCAAAAAACGTTTGCATGTAGGTTGTGCGGAAAAATTAGCTTACCTCCGATTCGACCCAAAAATGAGTTCTGCACAGATACTTCAAAGGGAATCCGGAACAATTGCGCAGTGCTGAGGCTCACAGCAACATGTAGCTTGACCAGTGAGTACTTTCGTACTAACAAACCATTCCATGCATGTGTCTATGGGTTCTCATTTGTCTACCGCGGGCGGGAGTGCGCGCACTCTCCATCTTTACTGTGCCGGTGTCTTCAACTTCTCCGACAATGTTGAAAAACACCGTCAAGAAGTACTGCACGGAGGGGAGCAAGTTTAATCAAGTTCTTGTGGCGGTTCTAAGTAAGTGTTTTTTTTATTTAATTAATACTTTCCCACTGCTGGGCAAAGGTCTACCCTATGGTTCTTCTTTCGTTCTTCTACGTTCTTCTTTCGATCACCCGCTGCTTCCCACCAGGCAGGTTCTAGAACATAGGAGTAGTTTGAGGCAAGTCCCAAAAATGAGTACTAATCGACCTACGTATATACAAAAAAAATATCGCTTTATGCACCGCACCACAAAAATAATACAATATTGATATAGTTTACCTAATATTTTTTATCGTTATTACAATTTTTTTTTTTAATTTAGTGTATGTACATGTACTAATAAGTAATACTAATACCCTAATTATATTACGATCTAGCCACAACGCAGGCTAATTAGTAATTTTACATTGACCTAAATTTTTATCATATAATCTAAGAATGTGTCCATTTGGCACTTATTTTCTTATTGTCTCTATTTACTTAAGGCGAAGACACTTTGGTTTTGTGTTCTTTATAGGTGGCACTAGTTTGCACTCTCACTACACTTATTACGGATTATTTAACACTATACTAGCTCAAAAGGTTTTTTCCTTTTGAGCCTCCTTACTAGGTCTGTATTGTCGAGGAGCTATGGACAATTAAATGATACCTAATTTTATTCATGGACATTTCACACGACGCCCTCTAGTCCCGAACTAAGCAAAGCTTGTAATATGGGAAATAGATGCTGATAGAATACTTAAATTGTTTTTTTGTAAATACATAATTATCTACTTATAGTAACATATTCAATATTTTAAAGGTTATACTATTTATAACTGCGATAAATAAGTACTTTTTTTAATATGTACCTACTTAAGTATATTATTTTTTTATATGTATTTTATGTATAATTATATGTATTTAGTTCAATTTACAGGTTGAACCTAATAGACACGACCACACTTGTGCAAATAATATTTTGTGCAAATTAGAAATACTTATTGTGCCAGTTTTCACCTTTTAGTCAATATTTGTTTAACTTAGTTGGCGTTAGTTAAGTAACAAACTAATAATACTTACTGGATTTCATTTAGTTAGGTACTCTACCTAGTACGTAAACACGTTGTATCAGTGTGGGTGTAAAATGAAATTATAATAATAAAGTAAAAATATAATTATAATAGAGCCACGCCCACAACTAATTTAGAAACAAGTTACCAAGTTTTAAATTTAGACCTATGCGAAAAGAGGTGAGAGGATATTAACAGTTGAACGTAGTTTTTTTTAATTTTTTCTGCAATTTTGTTGTTGTAGGTATGTAGGTAACTCGATTGACACCTCGAACTTCATAGAATCTGACCACACTAAGTTTGCAACGGAACAACCATAAAAAGATTTTTAGGTTAGCAAATCATTTTCACAATACACAAAATAATCATTTTCACGTTAGTACATTAGGTGTTCTGTGGTACAGAATTATTGCAGGCTTAACGTGATCAGACTATACTTATGTACTAGCATGTACTGTTCTGTGTCAACAAATGAAACGATTTATCTAATAACTTCCCGTTAAGCGCCGTCCACATTACTGCAGACTAATTATTCATTTTAATTGAGAACCCATTTAAAAACAGTCATTTCTAAAATTAGGAGCACGTGCGTTAAAATTAACTGCTTTACCTAACACCTAAATTATGATAGGTATTAGTTATACCTGCCGTAGATTAAAAAAAAATCACCTTCTTCTTGCCTGTGACAACCAACCCTAGACGAAGTTCGAGTCTTTACTTTACTTTCGTCTGTAGAATTCACAATGCCATCCCTTTTTCAAGTTAAAAAAAATTACCTGAAAGCCGTAGATACCTAATAGTTATTAAAAAAACAGTTCGATTTTCTAACAAAAATTAATCTATTCTATACGTCGTCGAATAACTGTAGGTACTTACTACATCGTGTTCTTTGTGTGCAAAACAACCAATAGATATCGTTTTGTCGGTTTGTTTTAGCTTCTCACTCATTTGTTGCAGGGTGTACCGAAAAAAAAACTTTTTCATGCACGTTTTTGAATCTTCATGAAAAAAAACGCTGGTCACGTTGGGCCAGGAGTCATCTATGATAAATAAATCAAAATCATAAAAAACCCATTGGTTTATCGTAGTCAGGTAAAAAATACCAAGATTAAAGTATCAGATCTAGTATGTAGCAATTGTCTGTAACTTTGCAACTTTGTTGCTTGATTCAATCTTCTAGACGCAAATATTGACTGCAATTCAATCTGGACCTTGCCTCCCTTCAATTGAACTGTCAATTAGCCACCAATCTTGGCAGACCCTCTATCCCTTTGTTTTCTGGAACGTACTTGAAGAAAGAAAGATCTGGGTACTCTGGTCATGGTCACTGGTCAGGTTCATGGAGTAAGATATAGAGGTCTACTCGACGAAACGATAAACGTGGATTGCTATTGATATTTAAGTTACACTGCATGGCCAGTTGGTGTGGTGTACGCGGCCGCGCTGAAAAATTCCGTTTTGCCACGTATTGTAACTCAAATGGTGGACACAAACCATCGCCTATCGTTTTACTGAGTAGGTAATGCGAGTGCAATGAACACGTGCATTTCATTATTTAAATGATTACTTATAGCTAGCTATATATAGCGTAAGGTAATCTAATCATGATTGATTTATTTCAATAAGGAATTGATTGTCTTCAATAAAAAAAAAATATTTATACAAGTTATACATGACTAAAACATAAAACTAAACAGAAGGTAGATATACCTACCTACATACCTAGATATACCACGGAGAGCGGAATCAACTTAGACAAATCGGTATGTATGTTTGTCGAGCATGACTTTCGAAAATCGTCCATTCTGTATGGAATTTGGTAGGTCTAAAGGTCTAATATTATAAATGCGAAAGTTGAGATGTTTGGATGTTTCAATCACGTCTAAACTACTGAACCAACTTGGATGAAACTTGGCATATATATAGTTCGTAACCTGGATTGACACATAGGCTTCTTTGTATCTCGAATAATTAACAGGATCTACAGGATAAAATGAACGAAAAGGATTAGCAGCGCCAATTGGCAAGAGGATTTCATTGTCATGTCATGTCACGTCAGTTTGACAGGGCGTAGTACTACCTCTTTGGTCTAACAACTAGCGTTTGACATTCCAGTAGGTACGAGTTCAGTGTAATGAGGTGTAATGTCAAGTTTCTCAAAGTATCCGCTCGGTACACGCACAGATAATATAATGTACACGGAAACTGTAGACGCGTACGAAGTCGCGGGTAACTGTTAGTTAAAAATATATGAGTCAAAATATAAACATAGACATACTTAGACAGTTATTTATTGGCCACAAAAAAATATGACGTAAATGTAAGAGTTAATCAGCCAAGGGGATAATAAAAAGGCTTCAAAATAGCATCACGAGATTTCAGTTTCGGCGGCCCACAGTAAGTAGGTACCTCAATGTTTTTATCACCATCTAATATTTTCAGTGGTGGTGCCAGCCTTCTCGTACGGTACTGCAGTAGGCTGGATGTCCCCTATGGGGACGAAGCTGATGTCTCCCGAAAGCCCCGCCCCGGAACCTGTTCATCCAGAGACCATATCTTGGATGGCGTCTGTTGTGTACCTGGTGGGCACGCCCACTGTCTTTCTATTTGGTTATATCGTGGATAACTTTGGAAGGAAGAAGGCGCTGATGTTCACTTCGTTTTCGATGGCGGTAAGAACTATAATATTCCATTCCTCAATGTCTGAAGACAAAAGTCTTCAATCAATACGTCCTATCTGTCATGACCTATGCTGCCGAAACGTGGACACTGACAGTAGGGCTGGACCATAAGCTAAAAGTCGCTCAGCGAGCTATGGAGAGAGCTATGCTCGGAATTTCTCTCAAGGATAGAATCCGAAATGAAGTTATCCGATAGAGAACCAAAGTCGTCGACATAGTTCAAAGAATTAGCAGGCTGAAGTGGCAGTGGGCCGGCCATGTTTGCCGTAGAACCGACAATCGTTGGAGCAAACTAATACTGGAGTGGAGACCACGTTTAGGCAAGCGTAGTGTAGGACGCCCTCCGGCGAGATGGGGCGACGATCTGCGAAATGTAGCTGGCAGACACTGGTTGAGAAGAGCCGAAGACCGAGCTCAATGGCGCGTCTTGGGAGAGACCTACGTCCAGCAGTGGACGAGTATAGGTTGATGATGAAGAACTATAACATAGGTACTTTACTTTTAATTGTGTGTAGGTATTTCAGTTGTTTTTTTTTTATTTAATTGTTGACTTTTTGTAGAGCTTTTGTAGCGAGTCTAAAAGTTTCTAAGACATAAGATACGCGATTCTGTGACTAGACCCTTAGATAGATCTAGATTAAACCTAAACTAAACCATATCAATGTTTGCGCAAAAGATTAGTTTTTCAGCCAATCCAGCGGATAGCCAAGTTTTATCAAATTCTATGACTTTTGTCGTTATCGATAATTTTGAATCATAACTTGACTAGGTTCCAGCCTGCAGGGGTATTCCAATCTCAGTTGAACTGCAAAGTTGAACTGCAAAGTTTTAAATCATGGTCAGTTCATACTAACTCATAGTTATTCTGTGACTAAATAGTGACATTATGATGTCATTTAATTTGTTTTCGCGCATATTTTGCTGTCAAGTGTCTAAAAAGAATGATCACGTGGTACTTACAAAATTGTACCACCTGACCTGAAGAAATTACACTGGGCAGTGAAATATAACTTGACAGCAAAAGATTGGAATACGGGGACTGGACTGGTCTAGAAATTAATATTTGAGTAAGTTTTTCCTGGTTCCAGCTATCCTGGGGCTTAAAACTCTACTCCTCGGAAACCTGGGCGTTGATAACCGCACGAGCGATAGTTGGCCTTGGAGTCAGCGGCGCGTATGTCGTCACACCGTTGTACATCAAGGAGATCAGTGAGGACTCCATTCGAGGGACCCTCGGCAGTCTGGTGGTGCTCGCGCAGAATCTGGGAAACCTCGTGGTTTATTTACTCGGTTGGTGCTGTGGTTGAGAAAAGCCACTTTATTAAGCCAAAATGGCATTAAAAAATCGCAAGACTGGTAGAACACCAGTAGGACAACTTTGTAGTACAAATGACACAGCGTAGCAAATAACAAAAATGCTTAGAGCCAATGTATAGCTTAGAGTACGTAAATTATTGTTTTTAAGAAGGTACCTATGACATTACCAAAGATTTCTATTTCTATATTGCACTGTATTATTCGTAATTATCTTTCTGAATAAAGTTTTCTATATTTTTAACTACTGTAAAAAGCATGGACCTAGAAAGCCGATAGGCTAAAGGGCCAGCGGAGGTTATGACGTCATGACAGTTTTTTTATATTTGGGCAATTTTATTTAATGTGTGGAACTTCGTAATATAGGTAATTTGTTTTAAAAAAACATATTTTACCCAGCGGAATACCTAAGCTACCGAACTACCTTGTGGGTATGTCTTTGTGCGCCACTGCTGCACCTTCTCCTCTTCACCACCATGCCTGAAACTCCAAGTTACCTGCTCAAAAGTGGCCGAGTGGAGGTAAGTTGAAGATGGAGGAGTAACCTTGCCCAGAATCTATACCATTCTCTAAACCCAGTGGAATTTATCCACAGCTGGCTAACCTTAAAAAAACATTCTAGATAATATTGTAAAAATGGCATCCAAAGATATTGATACTCATTAACTTCGCGGTATCAGCTGGTAATGACCTTTTAGTTTGGTGATTATTTGACCCAGGAAGCTCGTGATGCCCTCGCCTGGCTGCGATGCCGCAACTCCTCGGAAGCAGCTGTGGAAAGCGAGTTGCAGCTGTTGCTGCTTGAACTGGAGAACAGCAAGGCTGGCCAGTTCAGATCTGCGCTGAAGACTCTAGGTAAGACAACTGTATGACATCTCAATATATAAATGTTTTTCATAATTTCCTCTTGCATTGTCTCTGAATTGGACGTGCCTATTGGTGGATGATCTTATTAATAAAATAAAATTAAAAAAAAACTAAAATTTTTAAAATCAAGGCGAGCTTAACCCTAACAAGAGTTTTCTTGTTTTCTTCCAGCAAACCTTTGAGACTAGAGACTAGAGAGAGGTGACTATAGGTAGGTCCGTGTACATACATGTTATGACAGAGATAAGAGAGATGTCTTCTCAGGTGTTTTAAAAACATCAAAGAATGTATGTTAAGTGCATTTGTGCCCTAGTTGGTAGATTGAAAACACTAGTGAGTAACAAACTATTAAGGATGTTATGAATGAATCACTGTGAACGTAACCTTTAGTTACGCTAGGACGGGGGGACCTGTCGCCTGCACGTGTGGGTCAAGAGCGGGAAGGTGCCCTAGTGTTCGGGGTGCCTTCATCGAAGAGTATAGCAGGGCGCAAGCCCTCCTCGAGTTTGGTCCGCAAGGACAAAACGCCGTCGGGGTGGCGGTAGCAAACCGAACCCGTGACTCTGTCTCAAAGGCCAGAGCAGAGGAACACCCCAGAGGTTTTAGTCGGTAGGAGACTGACATAACCCCCTAGCCCCCCCGGCTAGCAGGTATCCATGATGGATTTCCCCTGGGCAAAAGAGAAAAAAAAAGGAACTAGTCATTACTCACTAGGGACACATTAGACGTATCGACGAATCCATATAATTGTTGTGGAAGAGATTCCAACAAAAATGCACATACAAGAACCTACATCAATAGTTTATTTTGTGCTGTAAGTATGTATATACAAGAGTTCAGAGGTGAGAAGACCAACTAGACATTGGTGTATTGTCCAAGTGGCTCTGTTCTTCATGGGCGGAGCCCCAGTGCTCCTACCCAGGCCAATTTATGAGATAATGTGCAACACTTTTAATAGTAGGTACCTACTTGGGATTTTTATACGATAAAAATTATAATACTGAAATCTGATTAATAGGTGTCTGTGGTGGAAGTGGCGCTCTCGTAATAAGTAGTACAAAGTGTAAAAGGCAGATAATTCAATCTTGATCTAGATAGCCATCTAGTTCCCATATCACAAGCTTTGCTTAGTTTGGGACTAGAGGGCGTTGTGTGTAAAGTCCATGAATATTTATTTATTTATTTATTTATACAGCTATGGAGTTTTTTTGCCGCCGTGCGTCTTCTTTTCTACGGAAATGGTTCTCTTACGCCTGTTGAATATTATATGATTAATATAGTTTATATATTATATAATGTGATATGACTAAAGTGAATAAATATTTATCCTTTTTTTTTACTCAAAGTTTTTTTTTCTCATATAAAAACCCATGTTTACCTAGTAATAATATTGGTCAAACTTCTTTTGTTCACTAATATTGACCGTATGACCTTTGTCTACTCGAATTTAGCCTCAAAACGGTAACAATGTGTAAACGACACTCGGAAGTTAGTCAAACACAGAAATAATTGTAGGTGGTGTCGGTATAGTTGTGGGCTGTATTCAGGATGGGATCGGGGGCTGCCCCAGAATTTTTTAACCTCTTGAAAGACTGATAGATGAGAGTCTGCTCCTGATTTGTTTAGTTTCTTGAAAGACATGAAAATATCAGTGCAGTGAAGATACGAGTATGTTTGCACTGAAAACTAAAATCATACACAGACTTACAGTACGCACAGCAACAACGCTTGCGCATATTACTGTTGTGCGGAAAAATTAGCTTACCTCCAATTCCATCTAAAAATCGGTTCTGCGCAGATAATTCAGAGGGACAAAGATCCATTATGGCTAATAGGTATACCTAACTCATGAAGTAGTTAAAAATTGTAACATGTCAATTGATTTACCAAAACTTTGGGGTACCGGAAACTGAAAAAATTCATTGTAACGTAGAATATTGTAGTACTATGAACGATGAGATCTCAAAGCCACCAATATGATTGGTACCCCATCTGTTTTTTATTGCCCCAAGTATTGTCTATTGCTCCACAGATTTAAATACCTAGGTGCTCGCTTCGTTGCCCCATTTATTTATTTATTTTATTTAGAGCATCCAACAAGGAAATCACAATTATCAAGTACATTCTTAAATCTAAAGGAAATGCTCAGTGTTTCCCTAATTACAGGACGCCACAGCGTGCACAAAATAGTACCCCATTTATGGTGTTCTGACTACGCACCTGCCTACAGTACGAGTTCCCAAGGAGCCGTATTTGTGATCAATAACGATGTTGACTGCGCGTGGGCGGTGTGGTTTCACTATCGTTTAACAGTTACTTACTAATACTAAGTACTTTTACCGACTAGCCTGAGAGGATGGTATAGGAGGTGGGCAAGCCTCCTTTATCTAAATCATGTCCCACACTTCAGCGTCCCGTTCATGGGCGTGGGTAAAAAGTGGTTCCTGACGCTGTATACATTGTCTGGATTAGATGTAAGGGCTACGTTTGTAGATAGATAGATAGAAAATACTTTATTGCACACCTTAACCTAGGGACTACTATAACATACAAAACAAAACTTAATTAATTGTACAATGGGCGGTCTTATCGCTAATGAGCGATCTCTACCAGACAACCTTACCTTTAAGGTACCTGTATAAGTTAGCCAACAAAGTCAAAATTTCTTTATTTAATAAAATCACAAGGATCATTTAGAACAAGGGGTAATATTTATAGGTAAGTACTTGTCTAAAGGTAAAGTACTATAGCTATTTTCGTAGACGCATTAATACACGGATAAGTATGTACGTAGGGATCTAAAGGCCATTTAGCTTCCAAGACCATTTTAGAAGACGTTTTGCTCTCTGAGCATTTTATATTACAGTCGATGTGCACCTAAGAACATTTAGCTTCCAAAACCTCCATCCGTAATGCTGTAGGTAATCGTGTGAAAGTGATGAACGAATTTTGTCCTGACTGGTAATTTCATTTAACATTTAAAGTAGATAGGTGTTTTTAACCCACAAGAAAATAAGGAGATTTTCAATTCGGTTTCTTACCTCAGAACTCCGTCATTTATAAACCGATTTGTAATTTTTTATACTTTCAGATTAGTCCTATAACATCAAAATCGGTTCAGCCCCCGTATGCCAATCTTTTGCTGTCAAGTTATATTTCGCTGCCCAGTGTAATTTCTTCAGGTCACGTGGTACAAAGTTATACCACGTGATTATTCTTTTTAGACACTTGACAGCAAAATATGCGCGAATACACATCAAATGACGTCATAATGTCACTATTTAGTCACAGAATAACTATGAGTTAGTATGAACTGACCATGATTTAAAATTTTGCAGTTCAACTTTGATCGGCATACCCCTGCAGTAGTTTCCTACACTTACAAATATTTTATCTAAGGCCCTTACATATTGCAGTGTCGGATCGCAGTACATTCCGTGCGTTCCGGATAACACTCATCATCACCGTAGCGCGGGAGCTGTGCGGATGTCTCGCAGTTCTGCACTTTGCCTCTCTCATTTTCAGGTAGGTACACAAGTTACATAAAATGTATAATGTTCTTCATATACCTATTAGTAAGCCATAACGTGTACTCATTTTGCCCCCATGCAACCTGACAAGCACGTAGGTTGTTTTAATTGTATTGTACCTTAAATTATTGCTAATATGTTCCTACCTGTACCTACCTACTATATTTATATCTGTAGGTATATGTACACCTATTGGGGACAAATAAAAATTTATCTTATCTTTATCTTATCTTACTCTCTGAGTGTGGGAGTAATTCCCGTAAGATTCTTAGGGCGGCTTGCACCAGAATCACTAAACGTGTTTAACAGCTAAATAGATTTAAATCTGACGTATTTATATGACTTGACAATTCGCTAAATACTATTTAACAGTTAAACGCGTTTAGCGATTCAGGTGCAAGCCGCCCTTGTTCAGCTAAGTTATTGGCAGTCACCAGGAACTGATACTTAAAAATTACCCACGTAATAGTAGTCACAACAGATCTTTACCCCTCTGAAGTATCTGCGCAGAACCCATTTTAGGTCGAATTAGAGATACCTAAGTAAGCTAACAAGTAGCTAATAGGTACATGCGCAATCGTTTGTTGCACCTTACTTCAGAGGGACAAAGATCCGTTGTGCGTATTGTATCTACTCGTAGGTAGCTAATATTATTTGAAGCCTCAAATGTCAAATGTGCAAGCCTCTGTTTTGCAGACCCATACACACCCATAGTTTTACTCAATCGAGCAGTCAAAATTGCTATTATGGTTTCAAGTTAAACTCGACGTAGTTTTATCAATAATTGCTTATGACTTTATACAGTAGAGCAAGTGAAGATGGTTGGGTGCTGAGCGCTAACCAGCAAGCTGCAGTGCTAGGAGTTGTACAACTGGTCGGATCTTGCACCGCTTCCACACTGGTTGAGAGGACTGGCCGGAAGGTAAGATATACATTCCTAGTTGAAAAAAAATTGATATCGCAATTATTTGTAAGTGTTGTTGTATACTAATAATGTGAATAGTACCATTTTTTTTTTTTTTAAATCTGTTTTTTAAGGAACTTAGCGTCTGTTAAGACGATGTCAGTTCCATCGTATCTTCCTAGTATTGTCTCAAGACTCACTGTTCCCTATAGGCAACTCAAAAATGAGCCGGTAGAGCATGTTAGCCTCGTCAGACGTTGGCGAGGCCAAAATACCCTGAAACAGACCCATGTCGAATCGGCTAGCTCCTAACATTGTATAAATATCATCCCTCATAGCCTCAGTCCAGACATATTCCATCAACAGGTGGTATACATCTTCTCTAACCCCACAGGTTTCACAATTCGGACTATCAATTAATTTTAACAAATATTTAAAACTATTTAATGGTATTATGTGCGGAGCGAAGTCTACGTGCAATCACAATATATTTTCTTTTTAACCTAGTATTGGCAAACCATGGTATACGAGGCGGCTCACTTTGGATCGTTGGTACAAACCAAATGCCCTTTTCACGAGAAATAACGTCAAAATATTCTTTCCACTTAGATCTTATTCTGTTTTTATATTTAAATAACATTTCCGAATACTCAGGCTTTAGATATACTTCAGTACCAGATGAGATTCCTTCTCTAGCCAACGTATCAGCCACCTCGTTACCAGCTATACCAACATGTGATGGAATCCACTGCATCCTCAAAGACGCTCCTACTCTGACTTTATATAAAATATTGTAAGTTATCGCTGAGCCTTTGTGGCCGAATAGTATCGTAAATTCGACTTAAAATTTCAAGTTTCCGTAGTGTAGCGGTTATCACGTGTGCTTCACACGCACAAGGCCCCCGGTTCGATCCCGGGCGGAAACAGCTTTTTGCATTTTCTTGAAACTGGTTTAGCGGACTTTTCAGGGGTCAGTCTGAAAACCCACTTTGAGATATCCCCCTTAAGACTTTTTGTTACAAGTACCCCTTGATTTTTAAAATTTAATATAATATCTAAAATAAATATTATTTATTTTTGATATTATATTAAATTTAAAATATTTAAATTACTTTAATTACTTTAATCTATAGTCAGCTCTCTCTAGCCTCAAAGGTTTGCTGGAAGAAAACTCTTGTTAGGGTTAAGCTCGCCTTTGTAAATGTCATCTATTTCTGTCTTTGGTTTATATCCTGTTTTGTGTGCAATAAAGAATTAAAGAATAATTCTGAGACCAAAATTCTCAAAATCAAAGGGAAAACTCAAAGCGGATTTTGAGAATAATACCTTCTCAGAATCTGTGAATTCGGATGTTTAAAGTTTAGACATTATTTTCATATTCAGTATTTGCATTACTACAGCCACTCCTCGGCACGACTTGCCTGGTTTCCGGCATCGCTATGTGCGCTCTGGGCGGCTGGTTCTTCGCACAAGCAAACTGCACATCATTCGGAGGGTCCTGGCTGCCTGTCGCTGCATTATGCCTGTGTATCTACTGCGACGCAGCGGGACTCCAGCCGGTGCCTTTCGTTATTATGACTGAGATGTTTAATTTTCAGGTAAGAAGGTTTACTTATGTAGAAGAAAACTTTGGGATTCAAGTACTATCAGCAAAAGTTCTACCTTACCACCTTAAGGGTGCATTTTCTGTAAGCCGACTAGCCGTTAATTTTTGAATGCCAATAGAAGCAAATTATTTCGGGTGTAAAAGTTATGAAAACAATGGGCCATCATAAAAATAAATAGATGTTTAGATCTCTGGTTGGTCAAAATAAGAAGACAAAAGAAAAAGGCGGGGTCAGGTAGCTAACTGCTTGCAAGCGAAACAGTTTCAAAAGTGGTAAGGCGGAAATTTTGCTGATGGTACCTACACATCATGAACAACTTTGCCTGAACCAAAAAGCGCTAAAAATAGCTGTGTAGCCTACCTATTGCATTTTGTATGAAACAACTGATTTTTTTGCGCGCACACTATTGCTTTTATGAAAAAAGTTGTTCATGGGTAGGTATACTTATAACCCCCTGAGGCCCTGAAGTTTTCAGTACCTAGCCTTCTTATTGCTATCTGAATAGTTCCGTTTGCATCTAACTACCTCCTTAGGTATTAAGAATCACGAAAAAATCTGAAATGGATTTCTTATCTAAATACCTACCTAACCTTTAAAATTTTGCATTTTCCATAAAAATGAAATAGACACTGATGAAACTTTACGATAAAAGATTAGGTTGATGATGATGATGAGTGGATTTAGAAGTCATAATCGTTCTTTCTGGAAATCTATGGAGGAACTAATTTTCCTATATCAATGTCCAAGCAATCGACTTTATCACGTTGCTATGATTATACCGTCGAAAACAAGAGCTGATGATATCATCACCATATTTCTTTAATGTACCTACTTGCACGAATCATCCCATTTAATTTTCATCAAAATCGGTTTAGTAGTTTGGCTTATAAATAGAAATAACTAGAAAAAAGTATGCCAACCACGTGCACGAAATTGCGTATTTTGCTTTACTGTGACTTTTTAGTGGTGTTTATTCACTAGAACATTCCCAATGAACTGCCATGATCATAATCTGATGATGAAGCCGGTAGTCGAATTGGAGTCGGTTTTTCTAGTTTTACTTATAAATTACTAGCAGTTACCCGCGACTTCGTACGCGTCTACAGTTTCCGTGTACATTATATTATCTGTGCGTGTACCGAGCGGATACTTTGTAAACTTGACAATACACCGAACTCGTACCTACTGGAATGTCAAACGCTAGTTGTTAGACCAAAGAGGTAGTATTACGCCCTGTCAAATTGACGTGACATGACATGACAATGAAATAGGCGCTGCTAATCCTTTTCGTTCATTTTATCCTGTAGATCCTGTTAATTATTCGAGATAAAAAGTAGCCTATGTGTCAATCCAGGTTACGGACTATATATATGCCAAGTTTCATCCAAGTTGGTTCAGTAGTTTAGACGTGATTGAAACACAAACATCCAAACATCTAAACATCTAAACTTTCGCATTTATAATATTAGTAGGATAGTAGGATAGGAAGTAGGATGTAAGCATAGTTTTTATTTCCCTTTCATATTTCAGCTACGCGGCACAGTGACCTCCATCGTGATATCCTTCGCCTGTGCCCTGGTTTCCATAGAACTGCGTTTCTTCCACCCTTTAGCAGAAACCGCCGGCTTCTACACCGTCTTCTGGCTATTCTCAGCAGTGTGCGTCGTCAGCACTGTGTACATTGCGTGGGTGGTGCCGGAGACCAGGATGCGTACTATAGATGAGATTTACGCAG
Source organism: Gandaritis pyraliata (assembly GCA_947859175.1). Classification (NCBI taxonomy): domain Eukaryota; kingdom Metazoa; phylum Arthropoda; class Insecta; order Lepidoptera; family Geometridae; genus Gandaritis; species Gandaritis pyraliata. Next base: position 3,394,973 of record OX401874.1, on the reverse strand, counting down.
AGATTGGGGGGAAAGACGACTGTGATTGTGAAGCTACTGTTACGAAATTGTGAAGAGTAAATGCGTTTGTTAAAATTGAAAAACACGGAGATATTGTTCGATTCTGGTGTATTTTTAAAGGTTTTGTTTGACAATGCTTAATGTTTTGGGAATGTATTTCATACCCTACAATTAAGTTTCACCCTTCACCTGTCGGAAGCGAAAGAATGGACTGTTCTGGTCATCTTTAAGTTGGACCTAGCTACCATCAGCAAAATTTCCGCCTTACCACTTTTGAAACTGTTTCGCTTGCAAGCAGTTAGCTACCTGACCCCGCCTTTTTCTTTTGTCTTCTTATTTTGACCAACGAGAGACCTAAACATCTATTTATTTTTATGACGGCCCCTTGTTTTTATAACTTTTACACCCGAAATAATTTGTTTCTATTGGCATTCAAAAATTAACGGCTAGTCGGCTTACAGAAAATGCAACCTTAAGGTGGTAAGGTAGAACTTTTGCTGATAGTAGGTACATAATGGCCGGAAGTAGGTACCTACACGTATCCTATAACTATATGACGTGTTAGAGCAATCGTAAAAACCTACCACTTGTTTGCCATTAGTGTCGATTCTGTTGTCGCATTTTTCTAAACTAACCTAATTTGACATGGCTAAAATTATAGCTGTCTTCGTCGTTTCAGTTTATGAGAAAGGGACGGCAACATTTTTTGTGCTGTCAAATTAGGTTAGTTTAGAAAAATGCAACAACAGAACCGACAGCATTTTTTCTATATTTCTTATGTCACTTAAATCTTTCAAAGATAAGCTGTCTTAAAGATCTCACTGTAAAACATTTCACGAATGTTTTGATGCTCTAGTTGTCATGAAGATTATTATGTGAAATACGAGTAGGTAGATGTAAGTATAGTAATAAGCTTGTATAAGTACCTTAATAATACCATAACTTCAGGATTTTAGTAACTTGAAATGCTTGAGCGGTGCATCAGGCAATTTTAGACCGAATTATGTGACTACTGTAGTCAGGCGTAGGTAGTGGTCACAGCGAATCTATGTCCTTTTGAAGTTGACGCAGAACCCATTTTTGATCGAATTGGAGGTAAGCGAATTTCCCGCACAATACATGCGTAATCGTTTGTTGCACCTAACTTCAGAGGGATAAAAATTCGTTGTGCGTACTGTACCTACCTAGTTTTTATAAGAGCGTATAAGGCCTATATTGGTGGTCCGAATACTCCGATGATCGACTCATGAGGTTTTTTCAGTGTTTTCATTTTTGTCACGATAGATAAATCTCTCAAAAACTGTCAAGAACTATATAGTTTTGACAGTTCTTGGGAGATGTATCTATCGTGATAAAAAGTCTATCAGTCGAGAATCACCCCCCTGTGTTGAGTTGGATTACAAAGCTAGTAGGTACCATAGGTAATCTGAATTGTACCTAGATAATTTAATATAGATAAACGTGCCATACACATTATGGACTTATCTTGGCTTGTTCTCATAGTTGTAATGATTGAGCACTGTAATAAATTATTCTTAGACTACTTTTGTTTTATTCAACGTAATTGGTTCACTGAGGATACTCTAGCAGTCTGCTTATACATGGTGTAACATCATGGTGATCACTATAACATGGTGTAATGTCCCTGTAAGTCCGAAAGGGGGGGTATTCTACACATCATGGCGAACAATATTTGTTCTATGACTTTTAATATTTCGAAGTTTTTCATTCATGAAAAGAGTCTTAGTTTCCTTAAAAATTATTATATTTTTTTTAATTTCTAACATGCTGTATATTCAGCTTTAGCACATGCCAATCTAATCACGTGTTTGGTCTGAATAAGCCCCTTTTCAATATGTTACACGTTGTATACTGTATAGTCATTCATTAGATCCTCAGAAAGTTTCGATGGAGACAATGATAAGTGTCTATAGGCGACTATGACCAACATCAGGTGGGCCATATAAGCCCTTCATTAAGTAGATTACCTACTATACTGAATTTAGAAAATTAAACATCAAACGAATATTTTCATAACCAACTTTGCTTGGTTCTAACATAAGTATTATGTAGTAATGAAGATTATTAAATAAAACAACAATTTCACAAGCAATGGAATGTTTACAGTTGCAATGACAAAGTTCTTAAAATTACCAGGTTTAAGTACATACAAGCCTTAATAAGAGGGAAAGTTTTACTTAATAAAGGAATAGGTAGATTAATTAATGTGGTAATTAAGTACCTATACTAACCTCTCCTAAAAAATAGTTTTTTGAAATAGGATTAACTTATTTTCTATTGTTTTCTATACGGACGCAGACGAGAGGTACCTACTCAATTAGTTATTTCTATTTTTAAAACTTATTTTCTGGTGTTTTTTCAATATATTCCTTCATCACAAAACCAATAAAAAATAGGTTTTTGAAATAGGAATAGCTAATTGGGTGTTTTAACCTCGCATCTTAATTGTTATCTGTTAAAATAATGCTGGAAATACTATCTGAAATTTTAAGTCTTGTAGAGACAGTTTTCAATCATTTTTTTATATTCGTTGAAATCACAACCACATACATATTAAGAATAGAGGCTATTTTACTTCAAGACTTTAGTTTTTAAAGATATTTAGATTCGTTCAACAAATATTTATTAGGTTAAATCAAATATGCTTTTAGATTAGAAGTAAAAACAATGGTGAAAGCCTATAGCTAAAATCAAATTTGTTAGCACTAAAACACTGTCATAGAAATTTCAGCTTGAAAAAAGATCTGTACAAACTAATTGTACTCACACATAATGCAAAAAATTGTCTCAACGCGGGATTTGAACTCGCAACCCCATGAACTGGCTCATTCGAAATAAAAAATTAGTAAAACTTTCCCTCATTATTTATAATCAGAATGATATTTTTTATACAAATACATAAACACTAGAGTTTAATACATCGGTTATATTACATAATATACTTAGTAAATAATGATTTTGTTACGATACAATACGAATAAAAATGGAAGTTTATTATATGGTATATAAAAACATCGACCACCGTATAGAAAATGAGTGTTAATAGAGATTTGTGCTTTTAACTACATTTTAGTATATAGTTAATATCTTAGTATAGACTACTACTTTACTATACTATTACAAAATCTAAGGGTATAAAAGATTACATTCATGTTTTATTTACATTGCAAAATATTCAGATATAAGTAACTTAAAAAGGGAAAATAACTTCATGATTGTGATTATTTTTAAAATACATACCAGTAACAATACATTTGTAAAAATCATAATAAATTTTCCCTTGCAAAAATGACGGGTATATACGAATCAACTATTTTTTCCACTGATACTAGCGTCTGCTGCTAAAACGGTAGACATAAATAGAAATAATTTGATTTTTCAAAATTCTTTAAACTTATTTACTTACATAATATGAGTATAGGTCACTTTGCTGCCGTAGCACATATATTCACCTTTCTCACTATAGTTAGGTAACCATTTATATAAATAAATAAATATTCATGGACTTTACACACAACGCCCTCTAGTCCCAACTAAGCAAAGCTTGTGATATGGGAACTAGATGGCTGATAGAATACTTATATACTTTTTTTTGTAAATACATACTTATAATACATAGTAACACCCAGACATAGAACAAACATCTATGTTATGTTATTTGTCTAATTATTTCTAATTTTTCTTCTTTTAAGGTTATTGTTTGTGTTTTTAACCTGTATAGTATCTTGTGGTTGTAAATAAAAGTTGATCTATGATTCTTACCTTTTTATTGAATAGAAAAGATAGCTTTGAATAATTTTGCAATGTTCATAAAAACACGAAACTACAATAGATAGACCCCTGATTATTTTATCACGTGACGCGTAACAGTTACTAAACTTAATTACATCTCTTTAGTTATCTTAGTACTTAAACTCAGATCATGGAGAATGTGTAACCTTTGGGTCGCATTTATCTTTTTTTTTATTTCATCTTAAAGAATGTCCTTTGGCCACAATTTCACCTGGTGGTGAAATATTCATGGACATTTCACACAACGCTTTCTAGTCCCAAATTAAGCAAAGCTTGTACTATGGGAACTAGATTGCTAATAGAATACTTATATACTTTTTTTTGGTAAGTGACGATGAGGCCCTGGATATTTAATGAGTTATCAGAGACAAGTCCAACATTTGGCATATGTCTACTTTTAACAGTTATAACATGTAAACCACAATTACGGAATGTATCGTTACAATAATTGAGTTGTTTTTACTTTATTTCTGTAATACTCGTATAATTTAGTTTAAATAAAAAATACACGCATGAGTTTTTATTATTGTTGGTTAAATAAAAACAGAGTTAAAGTTACTTAAAAAAAATTGAAATTGCGGAGTTATGGTGATTGTAAGTACCTATTGTTTCATGTTACTTAATTTAAAACTAAATTAAAACTACTGCGCTTTGGATGCGAGTTACCATAAACTCATGTTAATTAATTACGAAAGTTTGTTGATAAGTAATTTTGTTTTTAGAGATTTTTCATCCATATTTTCTTGTAGCAGGTTAGTCAAAAATAATTAATTATTTTATTTTGGTATTTTGGTGTATAATTTGTCTTTTTATGACTGCATTTTTTTTAGTAACAATGTAAAAACATAATAAAAACAAAACCTAATTAGGCAAGACCAATAAAATTCAGTAATATTGCACTTTTCTTAATATTATACAAATGATATGCAAACACTTAGCCTAAAATATAAATCCCGCTAACACAGAGAAATGTTTTTTATGAGCAAGTCGATACGTACTTTTCATGCTTTTAAAACAAGTTTTTGATTGAATTTTTTGCTGCCACAAATAACTTAATTTTAGTCTTGTTAGTTCAATAAAAAAATGATTTGGTATAGTTTTGGTATTTAACTGAATTCAGTCTTCATTATGACTTCAAAATAAATTGATTAACTTTTACAATATTTTTAGTGTCAGACTTGCAAAAATTCATTATTTTTTGCACACGATACAATAAGGAGTAAAAACAGAAATTATAAAGGACATGTTTTTGGGCGGAAGTTCTGTTTAGAATCCGTCAAAAACAAATTGTATCTGAAATCTTGACTGTCTAACGTAAAGGTTATGATTTTTTAAATAAAGACAGCAAATAGACATGAATATAGATTTCGAAAAAATAAGTCTACAATAAGAAAATGAAGATTCCCAAGATATTAACAAAATATTTGCCTTTTTCATTTGGGAAGTACTTTTCAATTGACATATTTGTACAGACTGGAAGGAATTGACACTTGGAAGACGGGAAAGGAATATTTACTTTTAATTTCAGGACAAATATTTTCATTGCGAAAAAATTTTTCAGTGCAAGCTACAGGAGACTAGACAATAAGCGAAAAAATACACCAATTTATATACATTTAAAAAGTTTTCCATAATAATATGTCCTAATTGATTAAAAACAATATATTTTATAATATTGTTGTCGCTCAAAAGACATTGTTTTTAATTTTGGTTGAGTTTTTCTCATATTTAGAAATTTAGAACTTTTTGACTTTTCAAATAAGTTCATGCGACCTTTTCCGTGTTTATATTTTGTCCAACTTTCAGAATTTAAGTTAAATTATTTTTATCGTTAGTTTATATTTTAATAGGAAGTAGGTACTTATATTATTTTGGGCTTATTTTTACTGGTTTTTTTTTTCTCAGATTTTTTTTAAATCGGATAGATAGTGTGCTATATATATATATATCAAAACTATAAATCGTTTTGCAACGGTGTGTAGATAGCTCAACTGCTTCATGTGTATTTTGTACATATTATAAATATTGTAAATACTTTATTAGTCATAATTTTCTTTGTGAATAAACATAATATTTCAGTCAAAACTACACTGTATTTGTACTCTATCGTAATATAATGTTGTAAAATATTAATTACCAGCAGTTACCCGCGACTTCGTACGCGAGTACCGTTTCCGTGTACATTATATTATCTGTGCGTGTACCGAGCGAATACTTCTTTGAGAAACTTGACATTACACCGAACCCGTACTCGAATGTCAAACGTTAGTCGTTAGACCAAAGAGGTAGTACTACGCCCTGTCAAACTGACGTGACATGACATGACATCATCCTCTTGCTAAATTGGCCTGCTAATCCCGTTCGTTCATTTTATCCTGTAGATCCTGTTAATTATTCGGAATAAAAAGTAGCCTTGTCAATCCACGTTACGAACTATATATATGCCAAGTTTCATCCAAGTTGGTTCAGTAGTTTCGACTTGATTGAAACACCATCCAAACATCTAAACTTTCGCATTTATAATATTAGTAGGATAAGTATTCATAATATTTAAAAAAATGTTCAGTTTTACTTTATAAATCGTGCCCAATTTCATATTCAATACTATTAAAATACTTCATGTTTTTGAAGCGGTTTCCTCAGCTTATACCAATACATTACCTCACAACGCACGTCCAATGAGGGATCGTAACTCTTGGTAAATTAAAGTTAAATTATTAATCTAACCAGTAAACAAGCCCAATTAAATGTACAACTAAGTACAATATGTATATGTATGTACATATACGGTGTATAGGTGTATACATACATAAATACATTGGTACTACTATCATTAATAGATCCGAAGTAAGTTCGGAATTGTGATAGATATTGTTTTGTCTTTTTCATTGACCAGCAGTTTCGAATTCGATTGAAAGAGACAAAACACATTGTAACTATTTCGAGAGATACCTAATTTATAGGTAACAATATTAAGTACATACATAAGTTTGTACAATATGTATAGTGTACACTGTAGGAAGTACATTCAATAAGTACAATTATATTATGTATGCAGCGGACATTAAGTACAATGTATTAATGTACAAAGTGTATACTTAGTACATAGGTTTATGTACAGTGTACACACTGTTCGTACATACATTAAGTGCGTAGTGTAAACCAAGTACATAGAATAAGTTCACAGTGTACGTAAATACATTAAGTACAACATGGCGTACATTAAGTACAGGGTGCGTACATACATTTAGTACAAAGTGTGTACAGAGTATAAGTAAATTTTTGTACAAAGTATATACTGAGTATAAGTACATTTTTGTACAAAGTGTGTACGGAGTATCAGTACATTTTTATACATAGTGTGTAATTAGTATAAGTACATTTTTATGCAAAGTGTGTACTGAGTATAAGTACATTTTTGTACAAAGTGTGTACTGAGTACAAGTACATTTTTGTACATAGTGCTACTATGTGCGGGGGTAGTAATGACCGGTGCGCGCGGGGAGAGGAGGCGGTGTATCCTGTAAAAGTACAAAATTATAATTATTTTTCATCTAGTTCTCATATCACAAGCTTTGCTTAGTTTGGGACTAGAGGGCGTTGTGTGTCAAGTCCATGAATATTTTTTTTATCATTCATACTCAGAGAGTAGGCCAGAAGCCGATTAAAATACGGACCGAAAGTGCAATTTACATTTAGTGAAAGTAAATTTTGAAATAGAATGAAGCCAAATTGGACTAAACAAAGCCAGGTTAGGAAAACCTATTTGTTTTTTCAGCACTTGAAAAAGGCATAATCTGGTATGAAATGAAAACATGAAAGTTACGCTTCTGCCGCATTTACACAGAAAACCAGTCGCCCCTGGGATATGTATAAATAAATATTCTTGGACTTTACACACAACACCCTCTAGTCCCAAACTAAGCAAAGCTTGTGATATGAGAACTAGATGCTGATAGAATACTTATATACTTTTTTTTTGTTAATATATACTTATAATACATAGTAACACCCAGCCATAGAACAAACATCTATGTTTGTTACACACAAATGTTTGTTCTCAGTGGGGATCGAACCCACGACCCACAGCACGGAAGGCAGAGCTATTACCGACTGAGCTGTGACGCCTGCCACTGTTCTTACTCTCGCGGCAAAATTCTATAGAATCTAGTTACTTACTAATTGGACCTCATTACATTTTATAAATAATATTTTATCATGAAATATGTACTATGTCCGTGAGAATTTCTTATTTCCATTCAAAAATGTAACTGGCCACAGTCTGGCTTCGAAAAGAGACAAAAAAGGCGGAAAAACGAAACCGCTTTATGAATTTTTTCCTAAAGCTTAGACTGGATAATTTCTATCATAAGTGATTCAAAGTAAAATAAAAAACAAGCAAACCACACCTTAAACACGTGCTTATGATTGCGTAACAACACTAGGTGCCATGCTCTGAAAAAGGACAACACAATTGCAAATAAAAACAAATGAATAATGAAAATAATGTGGAAAAAAATACCAAATTCAACCATAACCCATTTAAATAGGGTCAAAAATAACTTTTCGTAACTAAATTATTAAGCCAAAGTAAAACTATAGAAACAAACACACTTAAAAATGCATTATGTACAGACTACGATTATTCAAAATAAAAAAATTAAAATTAAATTTAAAATTTAAAAAATGACGAACAAAAGTTTTTGGAAATCCATTAGAATTAACGGTCAGTCTGCAGACAGGTGCCGTCATGTTGGCTTTTACAGAACTTTGAACTCAAAAGTGTTAGCAATAAGGTTCAAACCTGAACGTTGCTGTCGTGTAAATAGTGTCTCGGCGGCTGTGGTCGCGGCATCGGCTCATCGCTGTCTTCGTCTTCTTCAAAATCTGAAATTACATAATGTAGTCACAACGGGGCTTCGCCCCTCTCAAGTATCTGCGCAGAACCTGTTTCTGGTCGAATTGGTAAGCAAATTTTTCCGCACAATCGTTTGTTGCACCTAACAGAGGGTACAGATCCGTTGTGCGTACTGTACATTTATTCGTATAGTCGGCATCAGTAGTTGATATATTTTTCTGAATTTTAAAACATTTTTATGTTTTAAAATAATTGCATAAATGCGGTTGTCTGTAATATTGTTGCGAATCCTGTGCATGCCTGTAATTGGCACACATTCTATAATATAATTATTGTTTATAAGTTATTTCCGAAAGTGTATTATGTGTGCTGTTGGCGATGCCTATTAAATAAATAAATAAACATTATTTGGTCTTGCCGTAATTTTATAAATTCTAGATTTAATTTAATTTATTTCAGATTCTGTCGATAATTTTGTTAGTAACATAGGATCTTAGAATGAATACTTCTTTTATATGATAGTTTTTAGTGATATAAAGAAAAATTCAGAATTTGAGAAAATTTGGGATTTTTTACTTTGGTTTGGGACTAGAGGGCGTCGTGTGAAATGTCCATAATATAATAAAAATAATATTTATTTATTTTATTTATTTTTATTGTCTCTAACTATAGCTTTTCATCGTACCTTTATGATTGAATTTTCTTATTCATTGGACCAAGAAAATGAAGAGTTCTATGCTTAAAATATATTTGGAAATTCAATGTGCAAGAGGCTCCTGTACTTTTATTTCATTTCCTTTCTCATCGACCCTCCGCTTATTAGTATATCAAAACTCATGATAGTAAAACAGTCTTTTATCGTCGAAATATTATTCATACTTTTTTTTTAATTCATTCAAACAATCATGCTTGGTACATGCAAGTTATAAAGGATAATTACAGTATTGTATTAACATTACAACTTCTTCAGATAAGAATAGAACATTAAAATTTCTATGAAAAAATACTATTTATACTCCTATTTTTAATTTCCGACCGGAAAACGGAAGGGGTGTTATAAGATTGTTGACATTGTGTTTGCGTTGATACAATATTAATATAGTTTTGGTAGTAACATTCGCAATCGTCTCCTCTAAGTTTTTGATATCGGAGAATATCAAACCTAAAAATTGTAGTGAACAAATATTCCGTTTTATTGTAAACTAGCAGTTACCCGAGTCGAAGTCGCGGGTAACGAAAAACTTAAAAAAACACACGAAACACACGAAAAAACTTAAAAAAAATATATAATTAACCTTAAATTAATTAAGCTTTTTCGTGCTATACTTCCTCTGTTTATACTCTTATTTAATAAGCTGTTTGTTTTCAGCATAAAATAAAAATAAAATAAAAAAACGGGAAAGTAGCCTATATGTTAATCCAGGTTACGAACTATAATCTATTCCAAGATTCATCCAAATCGGACCAGTAGTTACAGCGTGATTGAAACACAAACATCCAAACATTTAAACTTTGACATTTAGGGCGGCTTGCACCAGAATCGCTAAACGCGTTTAACTATTAAATAGTATTTAGCGAGTAGTGGGATAATACTCACTTCTTTGTTTTCTCGCATCTCCTTTAACCGTGTCTTCAGTGTCGGACCCCTCTGCAATCATTCATCAACTTAAAACATCTACATCCAAAAAAAACGAAACAGCATAGAAAAAAATTATAATTTAAAAAAAAACTAGGAAAACCGACTTAAATTTGACCATCTCAATACATTTATTGCTTTTACGTGGTAATTCCTTCCGGTTTCATCATCAGATGATGATGGAAGATCATTGAGACTTTTTTTAGTGACCGTAAACACTACTAAAAGTCACAGGAAAGCAAAATATGCAATTTTGTTTATGCGGATGACATATTTTTCTAATTATTTTGATATAAAGTTCAAACCAAAGCGACATAAGAAAAAAAAGTGAAACGCCGGCCAACACGGAAATAAAATAGACAAAATATTGGTAATTCTGACAGACAGACCATGCTTAGAAGTATAGATATATACGAGAAAATACTAAAATATGTCTGTTTTAAAATAACTGTAGACCAAGTAATATTTGAATAATTTTAAAATACTTGTGATACAATTTGTTAAAAAAATTCTGATTACTCAACAATGGAATTTAGTCCAAAAATCCCCTGAGAGTTACCCCTGCGTAGGGGATTTCTCTTTGGCCATAAATCCCCTTAGCGTCAGGGAATTGTTTAAAAATCACCTTAGCGTCAGGGGATTGTTCAAAAATCCCCTTAGCGTCAGGGGATTGTCTAAAAATCCCCTTAGCGTTAGGGAATTTTTAGACAAAATGTCGAGAAATGCCCTGTATTTTGTGCACAACGTTTACCTGAATTGAGCTCCCTGACGAGGGTCGACATGGCATTCGTCACAGAGTCAGCTGCGTATAGTAGATCGCTTCTCAAGCTTCTGTCTATGCCCACTGTCAAATAACAGCAATGTCAAACAACCTTCTCGCTCGCACATTTTTATTTTAACACTAGCTTCTGTCCTCGACTTCGTCCGCGTCCTGTTTTATCCTGTTGATTTTCCGGGATAAAAAGTAGCCTATGTGTTAATCCAGGCTACGAACTATAATAAGTATTCCAAGTTTCATCCAAATCGGACGAAGTCGCGGTCAGAGGCTAGTGAAGATGAAAGCTAGGAGTGTGATGGCTGAATCAAAATAGGGGGGTGATTCTAGACCGATAGACTTTTTATCACAATAGATATATACCCCTCAAACTACCCACCAAGAACAAACATTTGTGCGTGGAAAACATAGATGATAGATGTTTGTTCTATGTCTGGGTGTTACTATGTATTATAAGTATGTATTTACAAAAAAAAGTATATAAGTATTCTATCAGCCATCTGGTTCCCATATTACAAGCTTTGCTTAGTTTGGGACTAGAGGGTGTTGTGTGAAATGTCCCTGAATATTTATTTATTTTTTATTTATTTAAACTGTCTAAACTCCATACTTTTTGACAGTTTATGGGAAATATATCTATCGTGACAAAAAGTCAAAAGTCTCAATTTATTCAATAAAATCACAAGGATCATTTAGAATCGTCTTATATAACTAGGTGATTCTAGGTTTCTAGGTATGATGATAGGTATGATACTAGGTAAAAATTCTAGGTAAAATAGGTAAAAAAAGGTAGAAATAATACTTACTAGTAGTAGGCCGCTGGTTTTGATGGTATCCTCTGTTATCATTCGCCATGCTGTCCATGCCTCCTGTCGACATAATCCCTTCAAATTACACACATAATACCATTGCATTAGAGTTCAAATTTTCATTCACATTTTCAATACTCAATACATTTATTGCTTTCACATGGTATTATAGTTGTTACATTGTAGGTAGGTATCACATATGAACCCTGTTCAGGGGTATTGCAACAGGAAAGTAGGCAGACCGAGGTTTCAATATCTAAGTTGTAATGAAGTTAATATCGTTTGATAAATCCCACTACTATTATAAATGTTAAAGTTTAGATGTTTGTGTTTCAATCACGCTGTAACTACTGGTCTGATTTGGATGAAACTTGGAATATATTATAGTCCGTAATCTGGATTAACACATAGGCTACTTTTCTCACTTGTTTTTTAGATTACCTATATATATTTATTTGTTTTTTTTTTCATGGACGAAGCTGCGTGTAGCTGCTAGTATTTAATAGATCAACCAATAAGGTAGGTACTTCATAGTAGGTTACTTTTAGTCATTCTTTTCCTACTCCGAGTATTCTTTAAGGTTATAGTAGCATTTTTCGATATTTTCATTGAGAAGTATGTATTAACTAATGCTATACTTGTGTGAAGCTAAGTATTGGTCCAAGCCTAATTTAACTTAATATGCATAGGTTACTATTATATAAGCAAATCATACTAAATTAAATCCTACTAATATTATAAATGCGAAAGTTTAGATGTTTGGATGTTTGCGTTTCAATCACGTCAAAACTAATGAACCAACTTGGATGAAACTTGGCATATATATAGTTCGTAACCTGGAATGACATATAGGCTACTTTTTATCCCGAATAATTAACAGGATCTACAGGATAATATGAACGAAAAGGATTAGCAGCGCCAATTGGCAAGAGGATTTCATTGTCATGTCATGTCACGTCAGTTTGACAGGGCGTAGTACTACCTCTTTGGTCTAACAACTAGCGTTTGACATTCCAGTACGAGTTCAGTGTAATGAGGTGTAATGTCAAGTTTCTCAAAGAAGTATCCGCTCGGTACACGCACAGATAATATAATGTACACGGAAACTGTAGACGCGTACGAAGTCGCGGGTAACTGCTAGTACTTAATATATAAAACTTTACCTAGACTGTGAGTCATATCAATTCGTTCCCGTTCTCCTAAAGATGGCGTTTGCGGTGCACTTCGCACAACACCACGAGTGCTTGGTTCTCTGAAAAAGGAAACTAAATTATTTCTGTACCCTGTATATCTTATACCAAGGTTTCTCAAACTGGAGTACGCGAACCCCCGTTCGCCATTTGACGGTAGAAAGTTCGTCAGAATATTCATGTAATGACGGATGTCTTTAAAGAAAGAAAGAGAGAAAAGACGTTTATTTAGGACACACACACAGCAGCACAATATCTTAAAACTAACAATAAAACATAGACATAAATAAATAAATATTCATGGACATTTCACACAACGCCCTCTAGTCCCAAACTAAGCAAAGCTTGTAATATGGGAACTAGATGCTGATACAATACTTATACTTTTTTTTTTGTAAATACATACTTATACATACACCCAGACATAAAACAAACATCTTTGCCACATACAAATGTTTGTTCTTGGTGGGGATCGAACCCACGACCCACAGCACGGAAGGCAGACCGTTACCGACTGAGCTGTGACGCCTTTCACATACATACAGACATAAACCATGATAATAGGTAGGTACCATCAGCAAAAATTCTGCCTTACCACCTTAAGGGTGCATTTTCTGTGAACTGACAAGCCGTTATTTTTTGAATACCAATAGAAGCAAATTATTTCGGGTGTAAAAGTTATGAAAACAATGGGCCGTCATAAAAATAAATAGATGTTTATGTCTCTGGTTGGTCAAAATAAGAAGACAAAAGAAAAAGGCGGGGTCAGGTAACTAACTGCTTGCAAGCGAAACAATTTCAAAAGTGGTAAGGCGGAAACTTTGCCGATAGTACATACAGTTTAGTTAGTTTCTTTCATTGATTTTTGATCAGAAATCGACTGAATTTGCGACAACGGTGTGGTAGATTACCTCTCTGGTGCTGAAGGCTGAGGCGGGGCTCCCGGCAGCGGTGGACTCTTGGTGGATCTCGGAGACGAGTTCGGTGTCGAGCGAGGTGACGACTGCTGCGTCTGCAAACAACAACTTACTTTAACCTCCCTATTTTAGACAGGCGTCACAGCTCAGTCGGTAATAGCTCGCCTTCCGTGCTGTGGGTCGTGGGTTCGATCCCCACCAAGAACAAACATTTGTGCGTGCAAAACATAGATGTTTGTTCTGTCTGGGTGTTAGTATGTATTATAAGTATGTATTTACAAATATATATATATCTATATATTATATATATATTATATATTACATATATATATATATATATATATATATATATATATATATATATATATATATATATATATATTCTGTCAGCCATCTGGTTCCCATATTACAAGCATTGCTTAGTTTGGGACTAGAGGGTGTTGTGTGAAATGTCCCTGAATATTTATTATTATTTTTAATTAACCGTCCTTAAAAAAGGAGGAGGTTCTCAATTCAGTTGTAATTTTTTTTATTTTTTAGTTGTAATGTTTGTTACCTCAGAGCTCCGTCATTTATGAACAGATTTCAAAAATTCTTTTTTTATCTGAAAGGATGTACTTCCAGGTTGGTCCCATTCCATTTTCATCAAAATCGGTTCAGTGGTTTGGCTTATAAATAGAAACTAGAAAAAATATGCCAACCACGTGCACGAAATTGCGTATTTTGCTGTCTTGTGACTTTTTAGTGGTGTTAATGGTCACTAGAACATTCCCAATGAACTGTCATCATCATCATCATCTGATGATGAAGCTGGTAATAGAATCGAAGTCGGTTTTTCTAGTTTTTTAAATTTATAAATTATGTGTAAATCACCTAGACCACATATTTTTGAACCATCCCGAGTAAATAGTGTCATCTAACACCTATGAACATGATAAAATTAATAATATTAGGTATCGACACATTATGGAAATACACGTGGAATAAGCCACTGGAATTCCATAAATGTAATCTATTTACATTTATCATTGCATTTTTTGTTTTAACTACTTTTTCCTTATCAGAAATTATTCGAATACCTTCCAAAAACCTTATAAAAACACAGACATCGCTCACCATTGTCAGTATATAATCTGTGGTCAATTCTATTGTCTTCCATTTTCAAAATTCTCTACTGGCCAGTGCTACCATACTCTACAAGTTATAACTCAAAGAGGTTGGTTCTTCATCGCTAACACCAATCAAGTTTCTAGTGAACATGTATCTGATTGTAGCATCTATTGCTATAGTCGTAGGATCTATTTCTGCGGGTCCTCAATGGCAGAGCTTGGATGAAATATATTCGGACGTCCCATGGCCGGAGTACGGAGAGTTCGACTTGTCAATGGAAGAACAATGCATTCTTATGATGGCAGAGGGGATGGTAAGCTGTTATTTCCAATCGACCAGATCAGGAGGCATGGTTGGTCAAGAACCCAATGATTTAAGGTCGGTAGTAAAAGCCGCAGCTCTTGAAGGGATCGAGAAGTTAAATTTGGACAGACTTCAACGTTTTAAGCAAGCTTTTAAACAAGCCAAAGAAAAAATCGACGAAGTATCAGAATCACAAGAATCAGGATCACAAGAATCAGAATCACAAGAATCAGGATCACAAGAATCAGAATCACAAGAATCAGGATCACAAGAATCAGGATCACAAGAATCAGGATCAGAGGAATGTGAAGAACATGATTGGAGTAAGAATATGTTAATTTTTACCACTCAATAGTTACAGACGATTTTTTTTTGACAGACTTTGATTATGCAGTATAAAAAAAATTATTGCATAAGTTTTGAGCCTTATGCTCAGTTCGGCAGAGATTTTAATCTAATAGGGATGACGTCATATCTCGACCGAAAACTCGTTTCACCCACTGATGAAACGAGTTTTCGTCACAATGACGCCATTCCTATGAGAGTAAAATCTCTGTCAATTTGCCAGTGGGTGAAACGAGTTTTCGGCCGAGATATGACGTCTTCTTATTAGAGTAAAATCTCTGTCAAACTGAGCATAAGGCCCCTGGTATAGTATATTAAAATGCTGTTTCAGTGAATGGTGAAATGTGCAGTTACATAGCCAGGCAGTTTTGCTACGCCCACACAATGTTGATGGGAACGCAATGTCTTACCTTCCACGCAGGAACTGACATGGACCATCTTAATATATACGATTACAACAGCTTTAGGAAAATGCTCAGTAAGTATAATCATCATCATTGCAAGACACACCCCAACGTTTTATAAGTTTTATTTTATGGGTGTTACTATGTATTATAAGTATGTACAAGAAAAAGTATGCTATTAGCAATCTAGTTCCCATATCACAAGCTTTGCTTAGTTTTAATACTAGAGGGCGTCGTGTGAAATGTCCATGAATATTTATTTATAACAATTGACCACAATTGTTATAAAACACGCCACACCATCTTTTTCCCAGGAAGACTGGCAGACAATGCTCTTAGCATTAAGTCCTCCTAGCACTACCTATTTGTGTGAAATTTTAAAATAAATAAATAAAACATTGGGTTATCCAATTTTTCATCACTTAAACTTACTCATAAATATGTTTTTTAATTACAGACATCAAAAAATAATATAACGCTTGTGGAGCGGGGCAAGTCAACTAATAAATTATGAAGACAATATAATAAACAATAAATATTTTGGCAATCTATAATTTAGTGTTTTATTTAATTTATAATTGAGTTAGCTCCGCACGTATTGACCTTGCATTTCCTGTGGATGCAGCCGACTAGGCTGAGAAGATGGTATAGGTACTACAAGCCTACTCCATCTAAATCATGTCCCAGGCACTACAGCGTGCTGTAGGTACCATCAGCAAAAGTTCTGCCTTACCACCTTAAGGGTGCATTTTCTGTGAACTGACTAGCCGTTAATTTTTTTTAATACCAATAGAAGCAAATTATTTCGGGTGTAAAAGTTATGAAAACAATGTGCCGTCATAAAAATAATTACATGTTTAGATCTCTGGTTGGTCAAAATAAGAAGACAAAAGAAAAAGGTGGGGTCAGGTAGCTAACTGCTTGCAAGCGAAACAGTTTCAAAAGTGGTAAGGCGGAAATTTTGCTGATGGTACATCGGGGTATGGGTAATAAGTGGCCCCTCGCGCTGTAAAAATCATCTAGAAGATGCAAATACCTGCTTTTCTTTATAACCTTCAACTACTTCACCAGACCCTTGTTCAAAACGTTTTGATACTGCATCAGACCCCACTTCCTTGGTACTTGTTAGTCTACAAGTTCTCCTACCTTCAGCATCCTCATAAGTCCTTCCAGCTGCTGCATGAGATGCTTCCTCGACTCCTGCAGCGAAGACAGGTGGCCTTCCAGCTCATCTTTCCTCTGCCGTAACGCTCGCAGCTCGGAGACTAATGGTGGAGCTGATGAACCGCTGCTGCAGGCGCCGCTGGTGGCTTCTGCTTCTTGTTGACGTCTGGAATTATCATAAAAATCGTATAAAGTGGAACTCTACCGAATTCGTATAATTTGCACGTTTTTAGGAGACGTTTTCAGTTTACAATAAAAATGTTCTATTCTAAAAGTTGGTGTACACAAGGTCTTAGTTCATGTTAGATACCCAATCGTGTCGATTCTGTTGCATTTTTCTAAACTAACCTAATTTGACAGCACTAAAATATTGCCGTCCCTTTCTCATAAACTGAAACGACAAAGACAGCTATTATTATTAGCTATTATTTTTTAGCTTTTTAATGTGTACCCTTTTCTATTATATCTGCTCGCTCTCGCTCTAATCTTAACAGCTTGTTGTCTGTCTCCTGTAACTATTGTAGCACTTGGCATGATTCCTTCCTTGTAATTTTATTTCTATTCTGTGTTTTAGTGTATACAATGTTGGCGACTCAAATAAATAAACAATAATTTGAAAGCTGTCAAATTAGGTTTAGTTAGTTTAGAAAAAATCAACAACAGAATCGACACTATTATAACCATAACTACACTATCCAATGCAGATAATCGTTGGAAAGGGAGCGCATCAGGCGTAGTCGCGCGACAAAAACATTATCGTCCCTCTCGCACGATTCGCAACGTTCAACTTCTAATAGTTATAAATAAATAAATATTCAGGGACATTTCACACAACACCCTCTAGTCCCAAACTAAGCAAAGCTTGTAATATGGGAACTAGATGGCTGATAGAATACTTATATACTTTTTTTTGTAAATACATACTTATAATACATAGTAACACCCAGACATAGAACAAACATCTATGTTTTCCACGCACAAATGTTTGTTCTCAGTGGGATCGAACCCACGAGCCACAGCACGGAAGGCAGAGCCGTTACCGACTGAGCTGTGACGCCTATCAAAAGTTCAAAGTGTAAACCGTCTAGGTTGACTTGTCTTCATATGTACGCAATGAAAGCACACCATTATATTAAACGCTATGTAGCCCCAAACTAGGTTGATCGAACCCACAACCAATAATGTTAAAGGCAGAATTATACTATATGTCTGTGGGTGTGTGTGTCTGTGTGTGTGAAGTATGTGTCTATGTAGTGATGTCAATGTACGAATATATTACATATAAGAACTATAAAAACGTGTACTAAGTACCTGAGCCTCGCAATTTCCCGCATAATCTCTCTATTCTTGGCCTCGAGTTGCGTTATCAGTTCTCTTTGCTGTCTTGCCGCATCTACTTCAGATCCTTCTGATGATGACCGGCCCTGTACACGAAAATAAACGTTATTATCATATAGTGAAGGTTCGTAGTACTGTGAAGACATTGACTAGTTCTGGACATGGGAAAGTAAACTTTATCGTCGTGTGTAGTAAATCCATAATGCTGGGTCATGAGTCCACAGAAAGGTTCATATAGATGTGACTACGATCGATCATAAGTATTGGAAAGTAAATGTTAAAATTATATACATAAGGTCCATAATGCTGTGAAGACAACAGCATCATTGGGCACGCGAAAGTAAGCTTTATTGTTATATATGGAAGATACATAATGCTGTGTGTACTTACACTTACCAGCTCTGGTGTGAGCGAAGCTGATCTGCCGGCTCGAGGCTGGAAAAAAAAATTGAACATTCCCAATGAATATCATCATTATCATCATCTGAAGATGAAAGTAGTGAAATTGAAGTTAGATTACCTAGTTTTTTTTTAACTTATAAATTATTAATAATATTTTTCAATTCGTACGGACGTGCTTTTGGCTACCCCGAATAGACATTCTCAAAGGGTCTTCAGAGAAGTACTAAAATATAATATGTTTACAGTGCCTGGGAACTAAACTTATATAAGGCTATATTGCTGTCGATTCTGTTGTTGCATTTTTCTAAACTAACCTAATTTGACAGCGCTAGAACTATAGCTATCTCTGTAGTTTCAGTTTATGAGAAAGGGACGGCAACATTTTTAGTGCTGTCAAATTAGGTTAGTTTAGAAAAAGTAGATAAATTTATTCACAAAGAAAATTATGACTAATACAGTATTAATTTACAATATTTATAATATGTACAAAATACACATAAAGCAAATAATATGTACAAAATACACATAAAGCAAATAATATGTACAAAATACAACTGAGCTATCTACACAACAAACAAAATTAGAAAATTGCAACAACAGAATCGACATCAATGTCCTTTTTATTTAATTTTTAGCACTGAATTTTTAATTTTTTATTCATTTGTAGATTTAGTTTTTAGCATCGATTTTTTTTTATTCATTCATAGCCAAACGGGTTTTTTTTTAACTTTACCATAGTTCTGTTTTCATGCGCCAATCGCGCCGCATATCTTGCTATGAGGCGATGCTCGTCATCCACTCCTCTAGATAAATGTTCTGCTATACCTGCAAATATTAAACAGATGTAGAATCTATTTAACTATATTTACGATTTGACCGCGCGAATTCTGTTCTAACATCAATAAACTCTAGGAAAAACTGGATGGTGGATTTAGATTGTAAAACCATACCGGCTGCGCCAAAAATTTAACTAAATCCAATGATTGCTAATTGTGACTTCATCTATGCATTAATTGTAATTTGAATAAGTAATTATTGTATGTTTAACTGTTGTTATATTCAAATCAGATAAAATTTAAAACAAGAGCGACTTTTACCTAGCAATGGGATAGCATAGGTATTTTTTTTACACAACTAAATGATGGAACAAGCCGATGGCCCACCTGATGTTAAGTTACCTTTGCCTTTAACAATGCATTGCCTCACCGAGCACGTCCACGACGTGCCCTGTGCACTGCGCCGACCATTCAGAGTCAAAGTCAAAATTTCTTTATTCAATAAAATCACAAGGATCATTTAGAATCGTCTTATATAACTAGGTGATTCTAGGTGACAGTTCCACGCGACCAGAACCTAGAAGAACGGGCAAGAAACTACAGCCTGGTTACTCAGAGACATAAAGGTGTTAAGTCTCATGTGCCTGTAAAAATATAAAAAAATAAAATAAATAAATATTCAGAAACTTTTCACACAACACCCTCTAGTCCCAAACTAAGCAATGCTTGTAATATGGGAACCAGATGACTGATAGAATACTTATATACTTTTTTTTTTGTAAATACATACTTATAAAACATAGTAACACCCAGACATAGAACAAACATATATGTTTTCCACGCACAAATGTTTGTTCTTGGTGGGAATCGAACCCACGACCCACAGCACGGAAGGCAGAGCTGTTACCGACTGAGCTATGACGCCTGTCAAATATATATATATGCTGCTAAATAGCTTGTTTCGATAGCTATTAGAATATTGATTTATCCCTTGAACGCCCCAAATAGGGGTGGTACATACACAAGTGGCGATCACAATAGGCCAGAAGGCCGCAGTGATATCATAGCCGCAAAAAGCTAATAAATAAATATCCCTTGAACAGAACAAATTAATACTAGTAATCATTATATAACAATTTTCATAAGTAGCTGTAGAATACTTACTGCGATGCGTAGATCTTGACGAGCGAGAATCCAATGAGCCAGTGTTCACATATCCACCGACGTACTCCGGGAAGCCGTTGTGCGCAGGAACCGGCGATGGAGGCCTACGGAACGAACATCCCACTAATGTAAACTAGCAGTTACCCGCGAGTTCGTACACTCAGAAAAAAATATTGTTGACTCCAACAATAAAACTTTAACAGGGGGGAGCCCACCATAGTGTATAGTCCGTGCGACAATGTTTTTATTGTCATGCAAATATTTAATAGATCAAACAATAGATAGGTAGCTATAATTTTTTTACAGTAGGTACTCGTAGTTCCTTAAATCATTTTTTAACCGACTTCAAAAAAGGAGGACGTTCTCAATGTTTGTTACCTCAGAACTCCGAACCGAATGAACCGATTTCAAAAATTATTTTTTATCTGAAAGGATATACTTTTAGGTTGGTCCCATTTCATTTTCATCAAAATCGGTTCAGTAGTTTGGGTTATAAATAGAAATAGCTGAAAAAAATATGCCAACCACGTGCACGAAATTGCGTATTTTGCTTTCCTCTGACATTCTCAATGAACTGTCATCATCATCATCTGATGATGAAGCCGGTAGTCGAATTGAAGTCGGTTTTTCTAGTTTTTTAAACTTATTAATCATTTCTTATTCTAAGTATTATAGTAGGTATTAAATAGTCATAGCAGCATTATTTCGATTAAGATTTAGTTGCAAATAATGAATATTTCTGTATTTCTTTAATTTGCATTAGAAGTTTACTGTAAATTGTTATTGACATCACAATGACCAGTACTATGCAACTGTGTATGAAATGGGCATGAATACTTTATTATGCACCCCTGAAAACCAGCGCTAAAGGAGCCACCGTGCACCTTTAGCATTTGCTGAGTGGGTTCCTTTTTTACGCATGTTATCGTTTTATTATTAAGTAAACAAGTATGTACCTTATTGTATGTTGCGTAAAATAAATAATTTCTATTTCGCTAAAATGCGGAAATATGCATCCATCGGAGATGGGTACATATTGCGGCCTTTTGGCGTAGAAACGTTAGGACCGTGGGGTCCAGAGGCGTGGCTTCTATTCAAAGAGTTATCCAAAAGGTTGGTGGACGTGACAAATGACCAAAGAGCTGGCGCTTACCTTGGACAGAGAATTAGTATTGCCATACAAAGAGGTAACGTTGCCAGCCTATTGGGCACCCTGCCTGCAGTCGGTGATTTGAACTCTGTTTTCTATTTCTATTATTATAAATACATACACTATGTGACTAAGGTTCAATGTCCGTTCAGGTTGGTCTGGGTAGCGAGGCAGCGGCGCGCGGCCGCGCTCCGGGACACATCGGAAGGACTTTCTCAAGGTCGCGCCTATCTGTTTTGAAGGTGATTTCTGAAATAAAAATCTGATTTGAAAGGTGCTATTACCAGCACGTGAGCCTTTGCATGTTATATCTATGTTTTTAACGCACGTATTGCGCAAGTCCGACAATCGTTGGAGCAAACTAATACTCGAGTGGAGACCACGTTTAGGCAAGCGTAGTGTAGGACGCCCTCCGGCGAGATGGGGCGACGATCTGCGACATGTAGCCCAAACACTGGATGAGAAGAGCCGAAGACCGAGCTCAATGGCGCGTCTTGGGAGAGACCTACGTCCAGCAGTGGAAGCGTATAGGTTGATGATGATGATGATTGCGCAAGTCCACGAGACTCAAGCATGAGTTAATCAGACTTATGGCCCTACGTACCACCAGCAAAAGTTCTACCTTACCACCTTAAGGATGCATTT
This sequence comes from Gandaritis pyraliata, assembly GCA_947859175.1. Taxonomy (NCBI): domain Eukaryota; kingdom Metazoa; phylum Arthropoda; class Insecta; order Lepidoptera; family Geometridae; genus Gandaritis; species Gandaritis pyraliata. Next base: position 3,372,174 of record OX401874.1, on the reverse strand, counting down.
CCTGTAAACCAACTAGCCGTTAATTTTTGAACACCAATAGAAGCAAATTATTTCGGGTGTAAAAGTTATGAAAACAATGGGCCGTCATAAAAATAAATAGATGTTTAGGTCGCTGGTTGGTCAAAATAAGAAGACAAAAGAAAAAGGCGGGGTCAGGTAGCTAACTGCTTGCAAGCGAAACAGTTTCAAAAGTGGTAAGGCGGAAATTTTGGCGATAGTACATCTGTTAAAGTTCCCAGATGTCAGTATAGCAGTTTTCGTTGAGGAAATGAAGTAACAGATTTTTTTTTTCTCATAAATAAAATCATTTTTTTAAGTCATACGTCCTCGCCAAAAGCACTCTTGACAAAGAGTGCATTTTGCACAACGTGTCCGTTACTCTATAGTCTATACTCACGTAAGCTGCGTACTCTTTGACTTCGTGTTCGTTTGTGTGCGTTCCTGAGATACGCCCTCGCCAGAAGCACTCTTGGCAAAGAGTGTAATTTGCACAACGAGCACATCGGTAACGGAACCCGGTCAATGACCCGCGACGGCACACACTGCACGCTAACGGATGCACAACTGTTGGAGAAAAACAATGATTTTTTTAGAGTAACTTAATAGTAGTAGTAGAGATTCTTGTGAAATAGCTCATGTGTCACCCTGAGGTTGAAAATGTTAGGGCGGCTTGCACCAGAATCGCTAAACGCGTTTAACTCTTAAATAGTATTTAGCGAGTTGTCAAGTCATACAAATACGTCAGATTTAAATCGATTTAGCTGTTAAATACGTTTAGTGATTTTGGTGCAAGACGCCCTTAGTGTATGTGATTTAAGAAAAAACGATAAGAAAAAAAGGTTCGTTTCATCGAGATTTTATTCAATAGGCAACGCCAACAGCACACATAACACACGTTCGAAAAAAACACTTAAAACAATAATTATATTATAGAATGTGTGCCAATTACAAGCATGCACAGCATTCGCAACAATATTACAGATAATGCTATCGATTCTGTTGTCGCATTTTTCTAAACTAACCTAATTTGACAGCACTAAAAATGTTGCCGTCCCTTTCTCATAAACTGAAACGACAAAGACGGCTATAATTTTAGCGCTGTCAAATTAGGTTAGTTTAGAAAAATGCAACAACAGAATCGATAGCAATGCCTAGTTTAGGAATAGTAGTTACTTCATAAAATAGGTAGGTACTTACATCAAAAAATGCAATAGATATCAGAACTTTTTTGAAACAAGAATAAGATATTAAAAAGATCGTACCATTTTCAACGCTAGCCAGACGATGTAGTAACGGCAACCACACTAAACATGGCGGCCCCGGATCTGACATTAGCGTGTCCAGGAAATCGTTTACAGTTATTTTTGTATTCTGAAAATTAAAAACAAACATTATTTTACATAGTTGCAGTAAGTTATTCATGTTCTAGTGTAGTATCGTTTAATACTAGTGTAGTATCGTTTGATATAAGTTTAGTATCGTTTGATATAAGTGTAATATCGTTTGATATACATAGATAGTCTTTTTAGATGACTTTTTCATCCCCTTCTAGAGATTCCTGCGCTCAACATCCGAATATTACTTTATCTTTAGATAACCATCAGCATTCAAAAAGCTTATCTAACAAACTTGAAAAAAGATAACCGCAACATTCTTTATTATTAAACGTGTTTAACAGCTAAATCGATTTAAATCTGACGTATTTATATGACTTGACAACTCGCTAAATACTATTTAAGAGTTAAACGCGTTTAGCGATTCTGGTGCAAGCCGCCCTTAGACATTTACACACCGTAGACGTTTATATTATTTATCTTTCATAAATTGTCTTGCTTTCTAGGAATTATACGGTTTACCTGATTAAAAATAGTCAACGCTAACGAATCCTCGTAACAGAAGGATGGGGACTCATACACAGCTGCGGGCAACGCCAGTACTTCCCGGAGGTAATCACCCAGTCTCTTCATCAGCAGGTGACCGTTACCATCTGATAGTTGAGAGAATATATCTGCAAGTAATACATTCACACATATCAGAATAAAGAGTTGTGAGATACACATTACACACACCGAATATGAACTGTTGTTTAGTCAATTTGATTTTAATGAACAACTTTGTACCTTTAGCAGAAAAAAACTTTTAAATTATTTTATTTTACTTTCTATTGATCTTCTATGCATTTGATTTTTTAGATCCATATTAGCATTTACTGCATTGATCCAGACTCAAGCATATTATTATATTTATGTATGTTCGTTTGTTCGTGTGATATGAGTTACTTGAGTTAGTGACCAACTCTGGTGACGAAGTTCTCAGGCCTCCGTAGTGGCCTTAACGACTGCTAGAGCCAGGACCGCCAGTTTAACGTGCCACGGAAGCGCTCAGATGTAAATGGCACTAGCGGTCACCCATCCAAGTAGTGACCGCGCAGAACGTCACTTAACATAGATAATCGGTGAAGATTTAATAATCAAGCTATGTTACAAGCGCTTCACCTTTATGTACGAAAATCTATTTGCTTGAGTAACGATTTGTTTATCAGAATACAAGCCCTGGTTGCTCAACCAATCCATCCATTCAAATACATTGATAGTAAACAGCTGGTTCAATTGAAGTTAATTAGAACAAATAGACAGTTATATGATCTTGATCATTCACAAATATAATTGGTGTGTAGCTGACTGACCATCAATAATACATATTAACAAACAAACATACAATACTTATTTATCAAAGTAATTAAAGTAATTAAACTAAGTAGTAGTAGTAGGAGCTTCGCTCGCTTGGTTCCATCATTTATATTATAAAAAAACTTATAATCGACACACATTATTAAATTATATGTTGTAGAAGATAAAGTTTGGTGTGATAAAAAAAAACAAATTACAAAAAATCAGAAAAATAGCTCCACGTAAACGAAGTCGCGGGCATTATACACGTTAATAATTGCGTCGGGGCAATAACAATGTTCAATTGAAGACACAAACATTTTAATAGATTTGTTTTGTTTGTAACACAAGGTCAATGTCTTTGTTTGAGGATATGATGTCTCTAATCACCCTTTGTCTCAGAGTAATGGGCACAGTGCAATGCCTCACAGGGCACATCCTTTGTTCCCTGTGAGATATTGGTATGCAGAGGTAACTGCGTACTATGTGGGCCATCAGCTTGTTCAATCACTTACTCTCATAAAAAACTAAAAAGGTGGCTTTCATTTTAAGAATATAAATATGGTCATTAAAAATATACTTACATCTCAACTTGTCAGTCAACTTTCCAGCACACATTGTTGCCAGTGCTACTTTAATTGAAAACACCCTGATTTTTCCAACATTCTCCCTGAAAAAAGGAAAATAATTTACAATCCTCTGCGATGAAAAAGTGCAGCATTCTCTACAATTTTTTTTCAAGTTTATTTGGCTGAACAGAGAATGTCAGTTTCAACATACCTTCTTTGTTTAACCAGTACATACTACGAAAACTAAATATAATAATAAATACATTCTTAACTAGTCGAGGGGAACTTTTACAGAGCCAGGGCAAAAGTGAAAGTCTATCATATTTTTGGCTTTAAATAAGTTAAAAAGCGCTTACCCTGTACTATATGCAGCTAACAGCCAATTCAACAGCAAAGCAGAACAGGCCTCTACAGACACTTGGTGGACTGGGGGTAGTCTTTTGTTCAGATTGTGGTAGAGAGATGACACTAGGGTCTCGAGACGGGTTACATTTACACAGGCCGTTGGCTCTAATGTGTTGAGAGCATTCTCTCGAAAGGCCTCTATAACATTCCAGATGTCTATGACGTGTACTGAAATAGAGAAATCACTTTTAAATGATAAATAAATAATCAGCATTCATCACTATCAGACAAAACAATATAGCACAATTTTGAACAGTTTTTATACAGTTCAGAGGAAATTCTTAGTAAATCTCCTTATGTTTATTAGGTGGGAGAAATATGGTGATAACCCTGTTATCTTTTCTAACCTGGTGTAGCTTTTTGTAATCAAATTGGCATTTCTGGAATTCAAGTTCAGAACTCAGGCTTAAAATACTAAATTATCTAAAATACAGTAATTTACTATACATCACTCACAATTACACTTTTTCTGCACATATCGAAGCTTGCAAGCTGTTCGATATGTGGCAAATCTGATGACATCAAAGTTCTGGTCTCTCATCTCATTGAGGAGCAGTGAGCGAGGGTCTGCGGAGGATCCAGCGACCATGGCTGGTCCCACACCGGGTCCTATGCCTCCTAAACTCGGCGGTATGCCCACACCATCTCGCTCCAGAGACATTTTCAAGGCTAGAAAAAATATGGACTTTTAAAACGTAGGTTTTTATCAGTCAGAAGTGGCGCGGCAGAATAATTTGAGAAATGATAAAGCAGGAATGTAAGAAACTAGACTAGTAAATAACCTTTTCAGTAAATTACACGGTTACTAGCTATTTACGGTAATGAATAGGAGGCGTATAAAATTAGTAATTTCTATTGAACGGTGATTATGAGACATTCTTACCTTGGTTCAATGGTTAGCTAATATCTTTGTTGACATAACCATTATGTATTCACGGCGAACAGCGAATAATTTCGTAAATTAGATCGATTCCTAGATAATTTCTTCGTTGGCAACTTACAAAAATATTATCTGCACGCTTGAACTGTACAAGTAGGTATCGTATCAAAAGTAAATGGTTACACGATGAATTATATTTTAAATTTCATAGAGTTGCTTACAAACACTTTTTATTATAATTAGAGATTTTGTAGAAAATAGAAATCAACATGACAAAATCTACGAAAACTAAATTTCTGCCATTCCATTAGAAATACGCTCCGATAAACGCAGCAAGAAACTCACCGACTTACTTATCCACAGATTAAAAATGATGGACACCTATGTCAGTGAGCAGCGTCACATCAATCAAAATAGCGTGCTGCGTAAATTGAAACGGTACTATTAAACCATAGACAAGAAAAACATATTTCGCCAGGCCTTTCACGTAGCCTTGGCGGTGTAGCGTGTAGCATAATAGCAGCCCTGCTTGACAGAGTGCCATGCCAGACAGTGCGGTATCCGCTTGAGGTCCATTTGCTGGAGTAAGTAGATGGGCCACCTACCTTACTTACTTACTAATCTTACTGGAGTTTTAGGTGAATTAAGCAACGAGAAAAGAAGGCTAATGTAAATGCACCTAGTAAAAAAACTTGTACTTAGATAAAAAACTACTAGTGGTCACCCATCCAAAACGCACTGAAGTCCGAGCTACTTACAATATACAAATATGATGGCACATTTTTACGTTCGTCAGTAGGTAGGTACCTAGTTAGTTTGTCGTGCGTGGATTGCAGATAGGTAGTGCACCCTTCAAAATGATTGATGACTAAAAAATAATATAGGTACTCATGCTCGTCATTGTAGCAAAATAATTGTACCGTTCCATTTTGTAAGCGCCAATGCAAAGTCTGTACCTACCTGTAAATCCCTATAGGTACCTAGATACCAAGAAACATTTTCTGAGTGGTACTTATTAGTAAATATATTTGTTATGTTATCAGGGACTTTATCAGCTTAGGTCTTCTTTAGGATTACTAGGTACCTAGATAGTCTATTGCATGCAGCTGGTTTCAAGAGTAGAATTTACCTACCTACCTACATTCTGCAGAGAGAAATTGTTATTTGAACATGTTATTTAATAATTATGTTAGTAATATGGTTAAAATACCTAGTGACCATTTTTAAATTGTCGTGCCCTAACTGGGCTCATGTTCGTAGCATAAATACATTTAAGACCCTTTTGTACAACATGAACGCAATAAAGTATTGAATACCTATTGAAATGTGTAGGTACCCAAAAAAACCAAGTTTATTTACTAACACATTTATTTTTAAACAAATGAGCACAGTTTGCAATTACATTGAAATCTGTTTTTACATCATATTTCTATTAATAAATTGCTAACACCGAGATAAAACTTAAATTTTAATACACCGTTACAGGTACCAGGGTAGGAGTAACAATATAATTAATAACAAGTTCAAAAACCGTAACACTATGGGTAGTGTCAAGGAAATTCAAACTTTCCTATGGAACTACTGGTAGTGCCAAGCAGTAGTATCATGGGGAATAAACTGGCAATTTATACCTGATTTCTCCTTTCCAGCTAAAGTTCATGATAATATTAATAAATGGATTGATAGGGTATGTATAGGTAGTCCTCCGAGCACTACTTGTGTGTGAAGTTTAATAAATAAATAATAGGTACCTGCTTACAACTTATTACAACATTAAGTAGATTAAACTATATATATATTTTTTTTATATACAGTAAATCCGTTATTGGATGTAAGGTTTATTGTTAGAGTGTCACATAATTTATTTTTAAGATCTGTGGATTTTGTGATAATAAAATAAATAAAATACTTAAATAAATAAATATTTCTACTAGGTATAAGTAACGGTGTAACATTACTTAGCTATCTACTCACATTTTTTTTGTTTTTACTCTCCCGGAGCAATGAATTGCTATTACACACGTTTTTTTATTTATATCTAGTTCTAGTACACATTTTAGCCATGTCTAATTCCTAAAGTAAACTATAGGTACATACCTAATGACTTTTGTAAAAAATCATTTGTATCTACGCATACCTTGGTGCAGTGGTTCCCAAAGTTGTCTTGATGTCTCAACAAAAGTTCTGGATTTAGGATTCATTTCTTGGTTTTTATGAGGGAAAATGGGGCATAACTAGGTATATAAAATGACCATACAGGTATATAATAAACTACCAGAACAAATGAAAGAAGCCCAATCTGATACCCTATTTATAAAATTATTAAAATCGTTCCTCTTAAAAAAATGTTATTATGAATTAAATGATTATATGAATGACAAAATGTGCGAATATAATAATAATACTGAATTAATACAAGAAGTTGACTGAATTGAAAAATTGACGTGAATAAAACCTCGGTCTGCCTACTTTCCTGTTGCAATACCCCTGAACATGGTTCATGTGTGATACCTACCTACGATGTAACAACTATAATACCATGTGAAAGCAATAAATATATTGAGTATATGAATGGTGTGTCCCAGTTGTCATTATTATGTCAATACTTTGAGAACCACTGTACTAGTGTACATAATAGTAGCTAGAATAGAAACGGTCTACATCTAGCTCCTTTTACAAAGCTGTGAATTAAGACACCTATTTATTTCTTTGATTAGTTATCACCGCTCTACGTAACCGTGTTTAAGTACTTAATCCTAGGATATCTTTAAGACTACCAGACTGTCTGGTACACCTTATCCTACAGCGTTTAGCTACCACGATTTATACAAACAACAACTCAAATTGTCTACAATTTTTTTTTCTCGAAACATCAACAACACTACTTTTGAAACATTCTACAAGTTAATTTTACAAAAATTTGAAACTATGAAAATCACGTTGGATGCTCTTCATCATTCCAGGTCATCACCAGACCTTGGAGGACTATTCAGCTAATTTGAATACATATATATGAACTAAATGTTTCAAACTGCAATCATGCCTGGTTTTTAGAACTGATAAATATCGTTACAACTTTGAGACGATTGCAACAATTTTCACCAAACAATGCTAAAAACTATCTTAGCCTAACCAGATTTTTTACAAAAACTGCATTCAATTCAGGAGCTCTACTTTCGGAGCTGCTACGAGGGCACAGACAGACAGACACACGACGCCGTCAATCTTATAACACCCTTTTCGTTTTTGGATCGGGGGTTAATAAATGCGTTTGTTAAACGTGTGCTTGTGTGTACTTTGCTCATCTTTTAGCTAATCTTTCTTCAGTTTCTACAACCCTCCGCGCGTGCCACAGACAGCACATTATAAATAAAAATGCTACGAAGTAGCAAGATAGCCGTAGACACAGTGTAGCACAACGTAGCACTTACTGGCACACAATCGAAAGGATCTGGGCAAAAATGTCAGAAGCATTTTTCTTATTTTTTTTTTAAACTCGCAATGATGAAACTTCGTTGGTTACAATGAGGTTTTATTAATTGCAATAAAATAATTCACTTTTCGAAGCGGTAATCGATTCAACTTCGACAATAATTTGTGTTTCCATTCATACCTACTTTATAGAAACAGCTATGGTACAACTACTTATTAATGTAATAGTATATAGAAAGGTAAGTATTTATCATCAAAATATAGGTACTTATGTATATCGTGTGTACATCGATCAGGTATAAGTATACGAAGAATAAATATTTCAAATCATTATATACAAAATTATTGTGTATGTCACAGATTTTGTTCTTGATGATGGTCCATTTTTGGACGATTTTTAAATATACATAAACTTTTTAGAGAATAAAATAACCACCTATGTTACCACCATAATAAGCGCTTAAGTTACAGAAGCACGTAGTCTTAACAGTTTTAATTAAAATAAATAAGTGGTACATAGGCCGATACATACGTACCTAATATTATCTTAACTGTTATTTCTAACAAAGTATTTTTATTAGGTTGCCTACAGGTTCCCTAAATAATTGTTTAGGATGTACTCTATTAATTAAAACATTTATTAAGTCCTTCGTCACACCTTATTTTATTACATCGACGACGCGCCATCTTGATTTTTACCACTAGCAACACCAATACCTCTATTTCCTTTATCAAATTCTTCTTTCTGTGTCTATCATAGTGCCGTCCTTTGCCCACCCGGGACCGCCTCAAAATCTTCTGTCTCTATCTATTGCGATGAAGATTCCTAATAAGCCTTTCTTTATGTTCTCTATTTAAACGTAGAGCCAGTGTTGCCATGTAAAACGACTGACAGGACCTCCGTTGCGAATGGCCTCATGTTCAGATTCTGGTGAAATACAGCAAGCGATGCGCTGAAAAATAATAAACATAAGTTATAGGTAAGTAGAGCTTTACCACAGATTGTTAAAATAGTAGGTACAGATAGAATGTACAGCGTGAGTGATAATGTTTAATTTTTGTGAAATACTTGGAAAATGGAATAAATGGGATTAATTTATTTGATGGAGTTCGTTTCCAAGATTTGAAGGGAAAATCCACCATTTTGTCTTCAAAACAAACGACAGCCGACTTGACGAATGACTTGATTTGATTAAATACTATTTTAAATATTCACTTGACACTGGCAAAATTGTTGAAATGACGGACAGAGACCATAAATAAAAAGAAGAAGAACCTACTTCTCGTAATGTTCCGGGTGTGGTCGCCAACTTGTATAGAGCGACCATTGGTATCATCAGGATGGAAGAGCAGGCTATGCCCCAACCAAGAACCACTGCCCACGGAGGATAAGTGTATGCCTGGTATTGCAGAGGTTGCTGGTAAAGTAGGCCGAATACCACTACCCCCTGAAAAAAGAAAACAAATCTACTAGTCTCTTCTTCTTTTTCTTTCTTCGCGTGAGCAATAGACGAAGTTCGAATAGAAGTTCGCCACCTTTACCCCCTCGTCTGTGGCATCCATGAGGTCATCCCTTGTGCAGGTGGTAGGGCACAAGTGGCAAACGAGCAGATGGGACATCATTTGGACCCCGCAGTCACATTGACTGCGAGCAGGGTTGCGATAGCCCCATCTACACATGGATACCTACCTACACGGTCTCAGTATCTGAGGTCGTGGTTAATCAGAATCTACTAGTTAGGTTAGGTTAGGTTACATTGTTTTTTTTATTGGTAGATCTGATTCGAATTATTTGTCCCAGTAATTTCGGATTTTCGATGTAAATAATGGGACAAAGGCCATGGGGCAACGCAGGTCTCCACTCGCATCAATATAATATGGCTATAAATTAGTTTTGTTATTTTTAAGTAGTTATTTGTTCTATCGAAATCTCTATTGCAGCGGGAATTATAAAAATGCAATATAAAGTCATTATTTTGATGACACGACAAGAAAACGGGACTGTGACATCTTTTTTTCCTTCATAATATAAGGTTAGAAAAGTCTAAAGACTCTTTGGACAGTTTACTGACTCACAAGGCAGATGAACTTCAAACTAAAAAAATTTTTTTTCTTGAGGTAGGTACCTAAATAAAATAAAATACAATATTATTTTTCATTACGGATCAGAAGGTTTTGGAAGCTAAATGTTCTTAGGTACACATCGACTGTAATGTAAAATGCTCTGAGAGCAAAACGTCTTCAATTTAGAATGACTGCTAGTTTTCAGAGCACAAAGTCCTTATTACTGAATGTTCGCAATGTAACACGTCATGAGAGCAAAACGTCCTTATTTACTGAACGTCATGAGAGTTAAATGTCCGCAATTTAAAATGTACACTATGTCAGACATTTTTAAATCCTGTCTGCCTAAATCCTATTTTGAGAATACGTGATACTGAAGGTATGAAAAAGATTCAATAAATATTTTATTTTTATTATTAATATTTTATTAAGTTTAGATTAGGTACTTAAAATCTTGGATTATTTTCCATTTTAAAAGATTTCATGATGACCTAACATGCATTTTCAGAACAAATGTCGTCAGCATCGTTGCTGACATATCTATGACAATAAAAATCATACTCAAGATAATATTCTAAAGAGGTTTTATATGAAGAGTTCAACTTATTTTGATTTGAAGGCCAGCTGTATTAAATACTTTCTGAAATTAGGATGACTTGCTCCTTGGTCGTTTTTCCGTAATGGACAAATTGATTCAAAGACATAAAGACTAGAGGACTAACTATTGGAAAGGCCATTTAGCTTCCAGTACCATTTTCAATTGAGGACGTTTTGCTCTCAGAGCATTTTACATTACAGTCGATGTGTACCTAAGAACATTTAGCTTCCAAAACCTTCTGATCCGTAATGTTATTTTTGTTCGGTAAGCACCTACATAGGTACTTACCTAGGTAGGTATCTAACAAAACAAGTAACAATAAAGCTAATAAAATAAACATGAAGTATTATTTAGATTAGGTAAAACCTTCTTTTTCAATCACCTCTTCCCAGTCGCAACAAGCCATGTAAAACTTTTTTTAAAAAAAGAACGTCCCTCTATATTTTTTGCGGGAGTTCTGATAGAACTTGAAAAGCGCACGCATTTACACTTTATATCTGGCTTTTCTTTCATTGATTTTCCGGATTTTTAACCGATAAAAATATGGAAAATACCGATATGAGAACGGTGCATCAACAATATGTTTAGACCCTAGAAGGAGAAGATTGTTGGTGCAGGCTCAACCAGTTAATATTGTTGAAGCTGTGTCATTGTGGAAAGCCGCAATTCAGGTACCTATGTTTGTGCTATTTTATTTTCATGAGACGAGTGACGAAACAAGTCCACTCCACGGAGGGCGTACCCTTTGTGGCATTGTAGCGCGTCCATCACAGACGCTCAGCGAACTATACAGAGCTATGATGGATGTTTCAATATGTGATAAAACCCGAATCGAGGAACTCCGTAGAAAAACTAATATCGACCTATTAGTTATTTTAGAGTTTTGTTTGTGTTTATTTTTTTATTATACCCTGACTTGTACTCATACCTAAATGAAATGCAATTCATTCACTCACACCACTACTATCGTTGGCTATTATGTTTGAGTAGGTAGGTAGGTCATGGTATGTACCTAGGTAGGTATACCAAACAAACGTAACAAACTATAGTATATGATATTGCTTATCACAAACTTCGAGAAAAGCCGCAGGTGAAAGCTAGTAAGTCAAACAAAAACAAACTGTCAATTAAGTCATCGAAAAATACCATTTTCTGGCAGATCATAAAGTAGACAATCTTTGTTTTTGACGAAGTTTGGATGTCGAATAACTAAGTATTCCCGTTGCTTTTTTATAAAATTATTACGTATATTAAAACTACGTTACAAGTACATTGTAACAAAGAAAGTTTCATTAATGCGAGTTTAAAAAAATCGGGACCTGGGCTCCATAGATTTTTGCCCCAGACCCTTTGTTCATTTTGTTCTAATTGAAAACACTATAATTTTTTACTCGACCCCTTCGTTAGTTCTGCTCTCTTGGTACTTTTCTAATACCCACCGGCAAGAATAGGTATCCTAATATGTAAAAGTAAGTAGGTATTTGCTGACCCAAGATAAACGCATCAACCAATGAACGAATATTATTTTTTTCTAATGAAACTGGCAAAAAAACTTACAATAATGAAGGTTGGACTGACAAATTTCCAGCATATCCTCCAGTAGAGACCTGGTCTGAATCCTAACATCTCTTCAACATCATCAGAAAACCGTTTCAGACCTGCGAAAATGTAAATTAACTATTTTCAAGGCATAACAAATAGAGTTTTATAAAACATTGTTTTTCGGGATTAACTTGAGTTCCACAGGAAGGTTTTTTTATACCTTTATGAAATTACCTTTCAAACGCCTTATGTGTCAACCCTGATACTTCTTTGTATGTTATTTATTAAGTATCATCGTATTAAAAAAAAAATAGAAAAGCGAGTTGCCCACTGATACGTAGGTACCTACTATTAAAAAAGTATACTACCATAGAACCAGGAGACTGCGACGGCTTCAAAAAGCGCTGAGCATAGAAGTGAAATCCCAGCGGCGTATGTGTCCAGCAGATGAAACATGTAGATACCACCCTGATAAAATACAGATAAATATTAGTTAGCTACGTTGTGACTACAATGTCACAACGGATCTTTGTCCCTCTGAAGTATATATTAATATTAAAATATATTAATATTAATATTCATGGACTTTACACACAACGTCCTCTAGTCCCAAACTAAGCAAAGCTTGTGATATGGGAACTAGATGGCTGATGGAATACTTATATACACTTTCTTTTTTTTGTAAATATATACTTATAATACATAGTAACACCCAGACATAGAACAAACATCCATGTTTTCCTCGCACAAATGTTTGTTCTCAGTGGGGATCGAACCCACGACCCACAGCACGGAAGGCAGAGCCATTACCGACTGAGCTGTGACGCCTGTCTGCATCTGCGCAGAACCCATTTTTGTGTCGAACTGGAGGTAAGCGAATTCGCAATCGTTTGTTGCACCTAACTTCAGAGGGATATAACTCCGTTGTGCGTACTGTAGGTAGATGTAGATTACCATAGTAGCGAATTTAGTTTACCTTTCAAACAATCCATCCAATAGTTGATTCCAACTGATTGTTATTAGATTTATTTATTTTACTTACTGTTGTCACACCAATCACAGTTAAAAAAATAATAAGGGCGTCTTGCACCAGAATCACTAAACGTATTTAACAGCAAACTCGATTTAAATCTGACGTATTTGTATGACTTGACAACTGGCTAAATACTATACGCGTTTAGCGATTCTGGTGCAAACGGCCCTAAAGTTACTAAAACATTTTTCTCTGGTCATTTTATTTACTGTCAGTACGATTAAAAATAATCGATAACATTGTAGTAGATAGCTAAGCAAAGTATAGTAAAAGTCACATTACCGGTGTAATATTGATGCAGGCGACACAGAAAGACACACAGACGACGATCAGAGTGAAGTGTTCTCGACGTAACCATTTAGCACCACTCGCTCTTGCCTGATCCAGCAAGCCTGTGATCACGCACTCTAGACCCCCCATCTGTAGACAAAACACATCTTAAAACCTATTTTATTTAGCGAGCGTAATAAGTGTCCATTACGCACGGTAAATAAAATAGGTATTTTCTTATTTTTTGTGGCAACAAGGTAATACTTACTAATCTAAAGACAAAGTTCATAACGATTTTTGCCAATGCCATTTTTATGAGTATGCTACGAGCTGCTACGGACACGCTACGCCACCGTAGTGTAGCTACGAATACCACTACGGCGTAGCGGTTGAAAGATTGCAAAGAAAATGATGCGAGTTGAATCGAGCGAAAGTCGAAACTCAAGCTTCACTCAAGCATTTTTTGTCACTTTTCATAAAAAATCGGTCAAGTGTGAGTCATTGGAATAGATGTGTATTGTGTTTTTATTATTTGATGGAATTCGTTTTCAAGTTTTGAAGGGAAAATCCACCATTTTGTCTTCAAAACAAACGACTTGACGTATGACTCGACTTGACTAAACTTATTTCAAATAATCCACTTGACACTGGCAAAATTGTTTGTCGAAATGACGGACAGAGGCCTATATACGAGAAGAAGAAAAAAAAACTAAGATTGGTTTGAGCCTCGGAACAATGAGGTTTGAGCAAACATGACATAACAGTTAAAATTGACTGTTAAATTAACATAACAATTGATATCCAACATTTGTGACGTCAACCACTAGGACTTTTGTAAAGATGTTGAAACCGATCAATGTTTATGTATATTATGGTCAATGTTTATGGTACACGTGACTAGTAATATTTTTTACTTTCGAATTTTATGTTTGTTCCAATTGGCCCGAACGTTTGCAAACCAAACGGTATTTTAACCCACACATTTTAAATCTACTTACCCCAGAATCTAAACCAAGCATAATCAGCATGAAAAAGAACAGCATCGCCCAAAGACTGGCTCCAGGCAGCGTAGCTACGGCTTCAGGGTATACTTGGAACACCAATCCAGGACCTGGAAAATTAACAAACAAAAATAAACGCTATGCGACTAAGTTAGAGTTCAATAAAAGTTGACAAATCACTCACGCAGTACAATTGCCTTACAATAATAAACCTTTTGTTCTTAAGATAGAGTTCAATACAATCCGGAACATTTTAGAACTGCTATAGTGAACACGGTTTTGTTCGTTTGTCTCTCCTTACTAATGTTATATTTCTTTGTAAGCTAATCGCGTCGTAGCGAAACGAAGAAATTTCCACTTCTTTGAAGTAAATATTCTTTGCATTTGACATCTCAAATAATCTCCATACATGTTTTTGCCGCTAAGCAGTGCTCTTTTAACCAAGGTATTTTACGGAAGGATACTGTTCCTATCTATCTATTACCTTCGGTAGCAACAGAGGATATCGGAACTCCTTGCTTGTGCGACATGAAGCCAAGGTACGTGAAGATCACAAATCCGGAGAAGAATGATGTGAAGCAGTTCACCAATGTAGTTACCAGGCAGTCCCTGAAAGATGACCAATCATGAATCAATATAACCATAGCTACGCCACATACAATGCAGATAATTGTTGGAAATGGAGCGCAATATGCGTAGGCGCGCGCCGCGCTTGCACTCCGTCCTACACAAACATACTGTCGTCCCTCTCGCACGATTCACAGCGTTCAACTTCTAATAGTTCTAAGTCAGTATAGGTGGACGTGTCTTCGACTACTTATATGATGTGAAATAAACTTCTTCCCAAGCCAATCCAAGGCTTCATTATTAATTATGCTTCGAGAAATTTATAAAACGCACAAACTTACACTCAAAAAATTGCAAAGATTTTTTTATCACCCCAAAAGTTATCGATGGAAACTTTGAACTCACGTATCCGCATCAGTTCTTAACTTTTACTATGATGGAACGTGGATCCACAGGAGATACAATTATATTTTCTCTAGTGTCTAGAATCTAGACATACAGACGAATAACAAATGATTCAGAAAGATAATAAGACATACCTATAGCAGTTATTATGAAATGTATTGTAGCTTGCGTAGGAGAGGTGGACTCCAAAACCAGCGCCAACGGAGTAGAAAATCTGAACAGCCGCGTCCACCCAAACCTGGACAGTAGATAAAAACACCAGTGAACGCTCCTCTTTAATTTGACCCGACAAAAAACTGTACCCTTTCTCAAACAGTACACTTAGGCCTGTATGCTCATTAATTGCTCAAGCACTGATACGGACTCAGATTAGCTGAGTACAGATTCAGACATAAATCGAGACTCAAGTCACGTTTTTATTCCGAAAATACAATAAAATCTCTACTCAAGTGTTTTCCTTAGAAAAATTACAGATGAAATCTATGCTGAAGTACTCGATACTTGAGTATCGTTTCAAACTTGGCTGAACTTTACTTAAATATTCGAACGTTTCAGCTGGGGTATTCCAATCTCAGTTGAACTGCAAAGTTGAACTGCAAAGTTTTAAATCATGGTCAGTTCATACTAACTTATAGTTATTCTGTGACTAAATAGTGACATTATGATGTCATTTAATTTATTTTCGCACATATTTTGCTGTCAAGTGTCTAAAAAGAATGATCACGTGGTACAAAATTGTACCACGTGACCTGAAGAAATTATACTGGGCAGTGAAATATAACTTGACAGCAAAAGATTGGAATACGGGGGCAGAATCGAAGCTCGACTCAGATCGATGTATTAATCTAGCGGTTTAAGTAATTAATAAGGATACAGCCCTTACTCTCCAAAGAGTCCTCACCTGAGTATCCTTGAGTCTCGTGAGCTCTGGCTGCAGATAGTACGCGATGCCGCGAGTAGCACCCGGCAGCAGCAGTCCTCTCGCCAGCAGGATCGATAGCACCACGTACGGCATTGTAGCTGTTAGCCATACCACTTTACCTGAATGAGAAAATAGAAATGAGGGAGTTGTTTTAGCAAGAAAAGAATTTTAGTGATCTTTTTGCATTGCAGAAAGTAATTAGAACCAAAAACTATAAAATTCAAACAGATTTAGGTACCTAGGTAGTATTTAGTCGATTTTTGAAAACATTACGTATACACAAGACATCACTATTAATAAAGCGTTTACCTTATCTATGGTTGGAAAGACACAAACATGGCGGACGCGAGACAAATCTAACAGTATCGACTGTGCAAAAACAATTACTTTTTATTTATTTAACTACGAGACGCACATGGGCAATCCACGAGTTTACTCTCAATCTACATCACAATCTACTAAGCATAATGTTTGGTGTTCACAGTAGTGTTATTTAAACCAATGTAGACAACGTTTGTAGAGTACCCACTATTTGTAGGATTGAATATTATGTAGTACTTATGCTAGTTGACTCCCTCTAAAATCTCCAAAGTACCGTTCTTACCAGAGCTTTTGACGCCTTTGAAGAGGGATAGATAGAGTGTGACGTACACCAGACCCAGGCATAGAGTCAACTGCCATTTTGGAAAGCCGAGGTCGTTGAGACCTTCCGAATACTGCATTTCTAGAACCGCACGGCTGTAACAAATAAACGGTATTGTAGAAAGCAACTTACTCGTACTTACCGGGTATTAAAAGTCCGGGTATAGTGCAATCACAAGTTGCTTTTCACTGGTAATCCGTAAATACAAGTAATAAACTAAAAGTGAAATTAGGTACAGAAAACTCATTATACCTAGTTAGTTAAGAATTTTTCTTTTTTTAGCTAGGTACCTAAGTAATTGTACAATTTATTTTGTTAGTTAAAAAAAAGTTGCTCATTTTTTAATCCCGGTTTCAGCAATTTCAAATCACTGAAATTATTACTAAAAGTGAAATTAGGTACAGAAAACTCATTATACCTACCTAGTTAGTTAAGAATTTTTCTTTTTTTAGGTACCTAAGTAATTGTACAATTTATTTTGTTAGTTAAAAAAAAGTTGCTCATTTTTTAATCCCGGTTTCAGCAATTTCGAATCACAGTGAAATTATTTCAGGTTTATTGGCTACTCAAACTTACTGAAAGAACTCTGAAGCTGGTGTAAAGTGTGACAGTGGTCCTTGATACCGCACATCCGTTTTGTTGGTACTGTTAGCTTTACCAGTATCCCAGCACTGCTCCGTATTCCAAGAATTGTCGCAATGCAGCCATGGTAGCTCTGAGCGAGCTGATGATACTAAGAAGTAGAATGCCCAGCCTGGGATAGAAAACGTATCAGTAACTTGACTTTATTCAATTAGCGGTTGTCCGAAGCTAGTTTAAAATAATCATAGAATGAAATAAGTGATGGAATTGCAACCTATTATATGAAATATTTTTTTTTTAGTGTAAAACGTGGATATGTGGCAAATGTAGGCCCGTATGCTCATTTAGCTGAGTACAGATTCAGCCATAAATCGAGATTCAAGTCACGTTCATATTCAGAAAACACAACAAGATCTTTACTCAACCCGTTTCACTTAGAAAATGACAGATCAAATCACACACTAACATAGTATAACCACAGATAATATAAACTATAGTAGTATAATGTTATAACATAGTATAATAATAATTATCTATTATTGGTGGCTTTAGCATTCTAGAACAGATAATATAAAAGCACAGATTGCCTTTAATGTTTAGCATATCGATATTTGGAGGTCTTCCAAATGTGCCAACTACACTAAAATAAACATGAACTAGTCGTTTCATGCACGTGATGGTTGATATAAACGGATATTTGCTGTTTCTTTTAATCCAGCAGTGAACTTCTACAGTCTGATGTGATGATGATGAAAACAAAGAAAATTATGACTAATACAGTATTTACAATATTTATAATATGTACAAAATACACATGAAGCAGTTGAGCTATCTACACACCGTTGCAAACGATTTATAGATAGCTCAACTGATCCAAATCAGTACCAATCGGAAGCGTGCCCAAGACACTGGCTGCATTGCTGCGCAATTTAACTAAATGGAACAAGCCGATGGCCCACCTGATGTTAAGCTGACCTCGGCCTATAACAGAGTATTAAATTCTAAATAGTTACATACCAATAATAACGTTATAGTAGAATGAGACGTAGAAAGCCACGATGACTGCACAGAAGCCAACCCCTGGAATAGAAAATAGCAAACACTGCAGGGGTATTCCAATCTCAGTTGAACTGCAAAGTTTTAAATCATGGTCAGTTCATACTAACTCATAGTTATTCTGTGACTAAATAGTGACATTATGATGTCATTTAATTTGTTTTCGCGCATATTTTGCTGTCGTGTCTAAAAAGAATGATCACGTGTTACAAAATTGTACCACGTGACTTGAAGAACTTACACTGGGCAGTAAAATATAACTTGACAGCAAAAGATTGGAATACAAGGGCTGACTTAAACTCTCCTTTTTTGAAGTCGGTTATAAATACTTGGTAATAGAAAGATTTACTAATCTTTTTTTAGGTAACTTACCTTTAAACAGTGGGCATATCTTCCAAAGTGTAATAGGTCCCTGCCGGTTGTACTGACCAAGGATCAGCTCCATGTAGAACAATGGAACTGCCCCGAAGATCAGCATCAATGTATACGGGATAAGGAAGGCACCTAAGATAGAAATTAATATAAATAATGGACATTTCACACAACGCCTGCTAGTCCCTAACCAAGCAAAGCTTGTACAGTCGGCGACACATCAACCTATCCACTGTTTGAACTTTGAACTATTATAATTTGAATGTTGCGAATCAGGGATCGCAATAGGTGTAGGCGCGTGGCGCGCAAGCAGCGAGTCTCACATAAAAACATATCATCCCTCTCGCTTGATTCGCAACATTCAAATTATAATAATTCAAAGTTCGAACCGTTGATAGGTTGATGTGTAGCCGATTGTACTATGGAAACTAGATTGCTAATAGAATACTATGAAAAAGCAACGTCTGACGCCCAGCACACCGGTGTGCGCTGATTGGTATGAAAACACTAAGCGGATTTTTTTGAGAAGTTTGGTCTTGTCAAGCTTCCGCTCAGTGTTTCCATACCAATCAGCGCACACCGGTGTGCTGGGCGTCATACGTCTCGGACTCGCCCCTCAGCTGTCTGGTTACTAATGCAAATAAATCCAGCTATCAGTTGTCACTCACCTCCTCCGTTCCTATAGCACAAGTAGGGAAACCTCCAGACGTTAGCGAGGTCCACAGCAAAGCCGATGATGGACAGCAGGAAGTCAGCACCAGTGCCCCACGTCTCTCTGCCATCATCCGTTTCAGCTGGAAATGTTTTTAAGTGTTAAAATAATCAGAAATAATTTAAGGTAGAGCATGCAATTTTACTCATAACAAGTAAAAAAAAGTAATAAGTAAATAAATAAAAAACAAAATCATTATTTATAAATAACAAAATTAAATAATGATAGAGAAGTGATTGTAATGATAGACAAAATTAAAGTATTGTTTTGTGCACCACAAAAAACACGTTTATAGAAACTACTACTTTGGTTAAAGTATCGCAAAAATACGTTCATATAATGATGTGAATGATGACTTACCAACTTTAATACTATTCGCTCGTTTTTTCTTAGCCGCTTCACTGTAGAACTCTTCTTCAACTTGGATCTTAGGCTCTTCTGCAAGCGAAAAACATATTTAACTCTTGCAAAAAAACTTCACCTATGTTTTTTTTACTGTTTGGTTATCTCCTCTATTTCTAAGTTATATAAGGTTTACAATCGTTTGCATTTCTATTTTGCAGCTGACTTAAAGGGTGATCGAAACATCTTTACAGTAACTTCATATCGATTCTAAACTTACTTTTGTAACATGAAAGTGCAACGACGGAACCTTTGGTTGGTTTGTGATCTGTAACAAATTGTATAAATAAATCCAGACTCGTGAATATTATCTCCTATTAAAGCATCTACAAAAAATATAAACGAAGATTCAATAAAAAAATTAAAATACACTGCAAGGGTCCAAGTTAAAATGTTTTACAACACGGAAAGCGGCCGCGCAATGTGCCTCAAACGTCACTAGCTTCTCTATCGTTTTTCAATAGACACTCTTATTGGATAGTATATCTACCTAAGACTAAACTAACTTACCGATTTACTATGAAAAATCAATCGAATTACGTTATCTTCATAGAATGACTATGAAAAAGCTCTGCTCAATTTGGGACTACTAGGCCTTGTGTACAGTCCATGAATATTAAAAAAATAGACACTTTAACATTGAATAACCCCTCATATCTCGTTGACCAAAAATCAACTAGCTACATTCCTTTGGCTTTACTGTCAGTTGCTAAAATGCAAAGATATGCTTCAACTACGAAAAAGTCCAATGACCGAAGACTGAATTAAAATTATTTCATTTGAAAATTGAATGTACCTCGTCCACGTTTTCTACACGTGCCTTATTGTACTTCATACAAACATTTGTTCAGGGACCTAATTCTTAGTTCATCAGAGATAAATATTCATGGACATAATGGTCGTGTGGATAATATTTCACACGACGCCCTCTAGTCCCAAACTAAGCAAAGCCTGAAAAATTGGAACTAGATGCTCATAAAATACTAATATACTTTTTTTTTTAAATACATACTTACGAGTATAATACATAGTAACACCCAGACATAGAACAAACATCTATGTTTGCCACACACAAAATGTTTGTTCTCAGTGGGGATCGAACCCACGACCCACAGCACGGAAGGCAGAGCTAATACCGACTGAGCTGTGACGCCGATTTTACTCTAATAGGGATGACGTCAAAAAGACATCAAAACTCGTTTAACTAGTGGGTGAAACGAGTTTTTGGCCGAGATATGACGTCATCCGAAGTGAGAATAAGACCCTAGCATTCAATTCTGTCAAGTGACTTGCCAGCTGCTCCACAAAAGGGCGCCAAATACAGAGCTTCATTTCCCATTTCCGATATCCATCGATACTTAAGGCTCCTGACCGCGAGACTAGAATACCGCCATTCCTGTGCGTCACCTAGCATCTTAATAACGGAGGTATGTGCCCTCGCATAATGGAATCCTCACGCCGAAGTATTTGCAATAATCTGTAGGTGCCAACCCTATTGGAATTTATTCAAAATTGCCGCGGTATTCATCGATAAATGGTTGAAGTATTAATTCACGTTAAAATGAAATATTTTTTTACATAAAAAAACTTTTATTCACAAAGAAAGTTACGACTAATACAGTATTTACAATATTTATAATATATACACAAGTAATTAAATTAAAAATGTGATAGAACCCCCGAATCTTGGACCGATTTTCATCAAACATAGCTATGACTACTCCCGACTAATTCACCTTTCAGACAAAAAAAAACAAAATCAAAATCGGTTCATCCGTTCAGGAGCTACGTTACCTCAGACAGACACACACACAAACACACACACAGACACGTCAAACTTATAACACCCCGACGTTTTTGCGTCGGGGGTTAAAAATACACATGAAGAAGTTGAGGTATCTGCACACCGTTGCAAACGATTTATAGATAGCTCAACTGATCCAAATCAGTAGCAAACGGAAGCGTGCCCATTTATAATTTTTTACATTCAAATTGTATTTTACTTGCGATGCATGAGACACCTTTAATTTTATTAATTAAACGTCGAAACATTATCTCAATTTTAAATCTCAATTTTATTTTTATGTTAAGTAATTGTGTTCACTAGTTAGTTTGCTTTGTTTAGTTTAGTTGAGTCTATTTTGTGCACGCTGTGGCGTCCTGAGGGAAACACAAAGCATTTCCTTTAAGTAGATTTAAGAATGTACTTGATAATTGTGATTTCCTTGTTGGATGCTCTTAATAAAATAAATAAATAAAAATAAAAGTAGACACGGCAACTCATTTTTCGATGAGAAATAACGGAAATATGTAGCAGATAGCCTACCCTGCTGAGTTTCGGGATTTTAAGTTCGAGAGTTTGGATTCTGACTTTCACAATCTTCTTCGCCTCAAAAAAATAGAAGAAGAAGACTTTCACAATATCAACAGTCCATTGGTTATTTGCTCTCTGCCTTTCGCAGGCAGCTCAAAGAATTTAATTTTACTAACAAAATAGTCATCTTCTTTACTTGCATCGCAGACTAATAGAGAGATGAAATGAGACTTTTGACTTTTTTTAATCAACTGAATCCTATGTTATAGGCTACAACATGTCTCCAAGCACGAGAAAATAAGATTAAATAAATAAATATTCATGGACATTTCACACGGCGCCCTCTAGTCCCAAACTAAGCAAATTAAATTAAATTAAAAATCTGATTAAAATATTTTCATAAATCTTAGCTAAAAATACATTCATCTTTCTCTTTGAAAAATTACAAGTCTTTCTTATAAAAATCACTTTTATTGGAAAACCTACCTATCTAGAACAAGTACTAATGGAAGAAAAGTTAAAATTAGATGAGATAGGTTCTTGAATGTGCAAGTCCTATATTAAAACTTGAAGGTGGCGGCAACCCTCAGGACTTTATTGCCTCTTCACTTTCTTTCTGCTGAAAGTTTTTCTCGTTTCCGGTTGTTAGTTTATTCTAGAAACTTTGATCATTAAACACTATTATTTTTCAAATCTCTTTGAAGTGAACTTGGCTTGGAAAAAAATGCCAGAAAAATTATTAAAAGTATAATCAAAAATTTCTTGCCGAAAAACTTTATAAAGACAACAAGGTATAGCTTTCTACATAATTTTATGATCGAGTGTTGACTGTATCTTGATTGGTGGTCCACATCTTTCAGGTAAATATTGCATTTTGTCTTCGTATGAAAATACGTTCGCCTACGTAGACTTTGTTGTAGCAGCTACGGCGTAGTATAGAAATCTAAAATTCCTGCCAACGTAGAAATAACGCCTTTGTGTCAGAAGTACCATTGATAACTGCCCATCTCGTAGAGGTCGTTGTAGCAGCTACGGCTTAGCAGTATAACCGTATAGAAATCCCTACCACGTTCGTCCGAATGCACTTTTTTTCTCCTGCCTCATGACTTAGTAGCTTAGTCACTAAGACGGCGCTTTCACCTGTGTTTTGATCACGAATAAATGTAACAATCGTAAACGTATCTTAACGCTAATAAGTATATCTGAGATACATTGCGCGGTGCCGCTACAACATTTGCCAATCAATGATTTTACGTAACGCGGCTACTGTCAGATTTGTTCTAGGGGCCTTATGCTCAGTTCGGCAGAGATTTTACTCTAATAGGGATGACGTTATATCTCGGTCGAAAACTCGTTTCGCCCACTGATGACAGGAGTTTTCAATGTTATTTTGACGTCATCCTTATTAGAGTAAAATCTATATCGAACTGAGCATAGGGCCCCTGATCATTTTGTTGATGACAATACTTGCCAAAAGCGCGTGGTGTGCTACTGGCCGAGCAGTACCCGTCGTCCCGCACGCTGCGTCCGCCCGGTGTGCCTCCTGCCCCGCGACTCAGCAGCGCGGGACTCGCTCGCTGCTCCTCGTATGACGGAGCTGTGTGTGTCACCACCCCAGATCCACTGAGGGAGGCCTAGTCAACATAGACACCTTGAAAATAATCTGACGACTTTATTGATATAACTGTTGTATATCCAATAGTTATAGGTTCGAGTCCCAGCCACTAAAAATCTTATATAGCTAATCCTAAAACAAAAGACAAGTAGCTAGTTTAAAAATTAAATGAGCGAGAATTCAAGTCTATTTTAAAAAGCTTTATAAATCTTTTGCTATAAACAAGATTTTTCACGTATCTACGTCGATGTAGCAATTATTTGAAGTGATGCTTGATCACGAAATGAAATTAAAAACTGACATTCAATTCCGGACTATTTTTTAGACACGTTCGAGCGTTCGTTATGTTTCCTATACAATTTTTGAACCGTTTTATATTTTGCTAGTTTTTGTGACACGTTGCTCTAAAAACGACCAAAACTGTTTGATTTTATGTATAATATCCACAACGTCAAACTTTCGAACTGCTAGACAAGAATCTTAGATCATTGTCAAAGGAAAATCCGAAGTTTCGAAACTATGAACACCTAGATATTCCTTCAGTTCCTTCCTTATCTATTGTGTGCATAATACAATCTTTTATTATACTAGCTCAAGATGTTACAAGACTTTACAAAGGTTTAAAAAAAACCCTTCCCAGAATATTTTTTTTATTTTGGTTAATCCTGTTGGTTCTTTTCAAAATAACCTCTCTGCCCTTATTTTTTTTATTAAAAACGTTTTAGACCATGTTGATGCCAGTATTAAGCAGTTACCTCTGCCTACAACGATGCATTATTTCACAGTACAAGTCGAATAAAGATGTGCCCTGTAAGGCAATGCACTGCATCCATCACTCTTATTCTTGTCATACTTATAGCTTATTCGTTCAAGACAGTCATAGTATTTGGTTAAGTGAACCAGCGGTTTACGCGTTGGTGAGCAGTGTCAAGAAACTGTCAAATAAATATTTGGGTGTGATTTGGGTAGCCCACATTACTCTGAGCAAATTGGGTTCGTTCAATCCATATGAAACGTGAACGACAACTGTTATAATTTCACAAAACTATCCTAAAACAATGTGAAAGTTGGAATATTTTCATATTATATCATAGCTATTAGATTTGTGTTATTTTCAAATTGTTATTTGCTCCTTACAGGCTAGAGACAAATCTGGCAAAATACCATGTAATTTCAACGCATAACAATGGTGGGACCAACGCATAAATGCTGGATAAATCTCCAATTTCCTCGATCTCATTGAGTAATTAATTCCTGGAGTCTGAGCGGCCCCTACTCACCATGAGTCATCCCAGACTCACTATGCGTCATCCCCAACTCACCACGAGTAGTCCCCCACTCACCACGAATCGCCCGCTACTTACCATGGTGTGAACCTTGTCATTGTACTCCCGTTCATAGCTGGTAGGCCGTTTGGTCAGCAGAGCGCTAGTCAGGTCAGGCTTGTGGACTGTCGCATCGCATGTCTCTTGATCCTGGTAAGATAAACATTATTGACAGGCGTCACAGCTCAGTCGGTAATAGCTCTGCCTTCCGTGCTGTGGGTCGTGGGTTCGATCCCCACCGAGAACAAACATTTGTGTGTCCAAACATAGATGTTTGTTCTATGTCTGGGTGTTACTATGTATTATAAGTATGCATTTACAAAAAAAAAGTATATAAGTATTCTATCAGCCATCTAGTTCCCATATTACAAGCTTTGCTTAGTTTGGGACTAGAGGGCGTTGTGTGTAAAGTCCATGAATATTTATTTATTATTATTATTTATTTATTAGATAAGATAAATTTGTATTTGTCCCCAATAGTTATAATCTTACTTTCATCGTAATAATAAGCAGGCCTTTGCATCTAATCTAGATGATTATATATTTTATAATGTAAGTGCATAGATCCCATATATAAGTAAGTAATCTATAAATCGTTTGCAACGGTGTGTAGATAGCTCAACCGCTTCATGTGTATTTTGTACATATTATAAATATTGTAAATACTTTATTAGTCATAATTTTCTTTGTGAATAAAATAATTTAAAGTAATTAGATGTTTCATTTATATAAATATTTATATTTTGTTGTCTACTTAATTACTTGAATAGATCTGGATCTCAATGTTAGTTTTAATTTACTTAGCCT
This sequence comes from Gandaritis pyraliata, assembly GCA_947859175.1. Classification (NCBI taxonomy): domain Eukaryota; kingdom Metazoa; phylum Arthropoda; class Insecta; order Lepidoptera; family Geometridae; genus Gandaritis; species Gandaritis pyraliata. The sequence continues at coordinate 3,345,989 of OX401874.1, read as the reverse complement.
AATTTTAAGTTAACTGTTGCATTGTGAATGTTGTGTTCGCCTATAATTGGTGTTTGCACTAGACATAAGACTACTAGAATAAGAATATAATGTTGTTTCTGTGCACAACACTGTTGGTGATCCTATTAATAAATAAATAAATGATTTATACAGCGTCAGAGGCCACTTTTTATCCATGCCCTGTTTTTTCCTCAGGCCGTGGGTACTAAAAAACCCCAAATCAATTCTCCCCCAATATTTATTCCTAAGCTGGAATCGAATTCTTCAAAATCTCGCACCAAAGTAGGCCACGCTATTGACTGAGGTATGTAAATTAAACAACATTTCAACTAAGTACTCACAAAGAAAATTATGACTAATACAGTATTTACAATATTTATAATATGTACAAAATACACATGAAGCAGTTGAGCTATCTATACACCGTTGCAAACGTTTTATAGATAGCTCAACTGATCCAAATCAGTACTAGATGTAACCAATTAATCAATACTCACTGGAGCGCGATGTGGTGAGGAACCTCGTCGCGACCCACTGCTTGAAGACCTGTTGCTTGCATCTGGGGACAATATAAAACTTTTAGTAATAAAACGCACTAGGCATTATGGCAGTGGCGACTTATGCGTACACGCGCTACTAAATCACCTTACTTAGCTATCATTCCCAATGGACTCGCTCGACCAAAAAAAATGAGAGTTGTACAAGGTATAAAACGGCTTAAAATTTAATCACAAGAGAGGGTTAGTTTGAAATTAAGGGTTAAAAATTTGATAAAAAAAATATCACGTGACCCAAGACGACCCAAGTTTACATTTTCCGTTTTACAAATTGATTGACTTTTATGGTGTCGTGTTGATTGTTGTTGTGTGTCGATTATTTTGATTAATAATTCTGCTACTTGATTCTTAGGGCAGTTATGACCCTGCCTCCGTATTCCAATCTTTTGCTGTCAAGTTATATTTCACTTGTACCACGTGATCATTCTTTTTAGACACTTGACAGCAAAATATGCGCGAAAACAAATTAAATGACATCATAATGTCACTATTTAGTATGATAATTTAGTATTTAGAATAACTATGAGTTAGTATAAACTGACCATGATTTAAAACTTTGCAGTTCAACTGAGATTGGAATACCCCTGCTGGGGTTAATAAGTAGATAGATGGATAGTTTTTTATTTGGTTCACAGTCACAGGTACCTCGATTGTCGCGCAGCTCTCTGGCGCCAACACTGTTGCCGAGAATGGGCATTCCCGCCATACCGCCGGCTACTCTTGCCTCCTCATTGCTTTTTATCTGCAACAATAAAAGCTACTTAGCTTCTAACTAAAAGTTAAACTGTTAACTATCCCTAAGTAGATTACTTTATCCTATGCTGATTTATGTACTTGTAAACCAACTATTGTGTCAATAAACTTAATTTTCATTTTCATTAAACTCATTATGTAAATTTGGTATAGCCGTCTAGGCTGAGGACATGGTGGGTAGATGCAGACTCAATGGACATGCCTTCTTCTTCTAACTTAAGAGCTATGCTCTTGTCGGCGTAATGTATGCATTTCCCGCCAGGTTCTTCTTTTCAGGGCAGCTTCCTTGACGTCCTTATACGACATGACATCTATCTTCGCCTTCACTTGGCTCATGTAGCTAATACGCGGTCTTCCTCTTCCTCTCTTTCCTTCTACCTTCCCTTCAATGATATTTCCGATTAAGCTGTCATGTCGTATAAGGTGTCCAATCATCTTTCCTCTCCTGTTCTCAACAACTTTTATAAGGGCTCTCTCCTCGCTTACTTTACTTAATACTTCTATGTTAGTTACTTTTTCTGTCCAGCTAATCCTTTCCATTCTCCTCCATTTCCATTTGCCTGACATGGACATGCCTAGGTAGTTAAAAGTTGTAAATTTATTCACAAAGAAAATTATGACTATTACAATATTTATAATATGTACAAAATACACATGAAGCAGTTGAGCTATCTACACACCAGTTAAAAGTTGAGATTATATAATGCTATCCTACTAATATTATAAACGCGAAAGTTTGTATGTATGTTTGTCACTCTTTCACGCAAAAACTACTAGTCCGATTTGAATGAAACTTGGAATACATATAGTTCATATAAATATAATTAACATTTAATTCATAAAAGAATTAATGTATTCGGTAATCAAGCTAGCTACGCCACGAGCGCTTCTACTTCTTTTATGAATTTAAGGTTTAGTCACAGAACCTTCTATATTCAAAATAAACTCTAACAAATGAAGAATATTTAAGTTGATCTATAACTATTTTGTAAGAGTAAAATAAATAAATCAATAAGAAGAAAATTACGACTAAAACAGTATTTTTAATATTTACGAAGAAGTGGGTTAGTACGTAAACTTTGGCCATGAAATTCAACAACATATAAATAAGGTCGCAACTCGCAAGGTGAAGCATGATATTTTTAATTCATTCAACTTATACCTACATATAGATAGGGTTCTTGCTATCATTTAAATTTCAACCTTACGGCATAAACTGAAGGTTTTTAGTGTATAAATGCATGATTAGCGACACGTCGGACTTGAGTGTCATAATTATTAGCAGGGCTGTCACGTCGTATGAAAAATAATTATATTTGCTTTTCTCTTGCAAAAGAATGGATACAAAACCCTGAAAACAAAATGACAAATATGATAGTGATTCAAGATAATTACGAAGATATTGAAATTATAAATCAAACACGCTCTTACATATTTTTATTTATTAAAACAAGTTGAGGTATATAACTGTGCAAAGTATACGTGAAAACTGAAAACTGTACCACAATTTTCGGCGTAATTGTAATTGTTGCAAAATAAAAATTGACAAGGCGTTCAAAAATGGTTTTTGTGTAATATTGATAGATAAAAACTTTATTGCGCACACAAAAGAAAGAAACAAAAGATATAAAGGTATCTGCTGCGGCACAACAGTAATTTAAACAAGTAATTAAATTAAAAATTTAAAAAACCCCCGAATCTTGGATCGATTTTCATTAAACATAGCTAAGAACACTCCCGACTAATTTACCTTTAAAACAAAAAAAATCAAAATCGGTTCATCCGTTCGGGAGCTACGTTACTTCAGACACACACAACACACGCACACACATACACACACACATCTAACTTATAACACCCCATCGTTTTTGCGTCGGTGGTTAAAAATGGGGATGTTAAAAAGTTTCTGCGTGTCAACCCTAAAGCCCTTAGGGTGTGATCTTTGCTAATTAATTAGAGAGCACGTGAGGGAGTTCGTGTAGTACCAAGCTTTTGATTCGAGGCCTCGAATCGCAGCTGTCCTTACTTCAAACTGGTTTTATGACGTGCGAGTGGCCAATGGACCTTTATGAAGGCTAGAACACGTATCTTTGGAGGACACCGTATTTTTTTTTTTTGTAAAATTAACTTATAGAATGTTTCAAAAGTAGTGTGTTGTCGATGTTTCGAGAAAAAAAAGTTGTGGACAATTTGAGTCGTTGTTTGTATAAATCGTGGTAGCTAAACGCTGTAGGATAAGGAGTACCAGACAGTCTGGTAGTCTTAAAAATTCCCAACACGGGTTTACACTTTAGTGTAATAAAGTTTAATAAACTAGTCGAGGGTCATAATAACAATTGTATTGGAGCTCAATTCTACTCATCATCATCCACAACCTCACCACCCACTGCTGGGTATAGACCTCAGAGGTACTAGTACGAGTTTTGGTGTATAAATCCGGTGTAAAATGTCTGAAAAAAAATTGTACAAGCGTACGAAGTCGCGGGAAACAGTTAGTGATCCATATATTTGTACATTGCACACCCTACTTACCATCATTTTGTATAGAGCCATCAAAATCCATTCAATTACGGATCAGAGCAGAAACCAAAACTCCAAAACATATTGACTGTATACTACCTATACACATTAATTTAACGAACCAATCCGACAACCTCATTCACTCTTGTGGTCCTTGCAATAAGGTGCAGAATCGAGTGAGTTTTTTTAAATGTTACATTGGATAGTCAACCTTGTGATCAAAGCCTGAGGTGATCATAAAATGGTGATGGCATGTCATGTTTCATGTCCGCTGCCTGTAAAATGTTTAGTGTCTGCTTGGACAGCGGATTATGCATTTTAATATGGATTTTTTATTACACCAATCCGTGTAAAAATTACTTACCACAGTGTTAGAACTACATATCGGTCAGCCCTATTAGGCAAGTTGACATTTATAACAATGCTTTTTAACCCCCGACGCAAAAACGACGGGGTGTTATAAGTTGGACGTGTCTCGGTGTGTGTGTGTGTGTGTGTCTGAGGCAACGTAGCGCCAGAACGGATAAACCGATTTTAATTTTGTTTTTTTTTGTTTGAGAGGTGAATTAGTCGGGAGAATTCTTAGCTATGTTTGATGAAAATCGGTCCAAGCTTCGGGTGTTTTTTAAATTTTTAATTTATTTATTACTTGTTTGTAAAATGAGATTAGTTGAGATGTCATAAAAGAGGCAGCGTTTGTGACCTTCATGAAATTTCAAGAAAATCTCACTAGATTTTATTAAAAGAATTACCTTGCTGACAATTTTTTTTAAACACTGTGATAGTATTAAATAGAATTCGAATTTTAAAATTTCTTTATAACAGACGGAGTTGTTTTACTTCAAGTTTAAATTAATCTACGACCAATATCCTCAGGCGGAGACTGCATAGACGTCCAAGGCACTCTTTGAAAAGTTTTCTAAAGAGGTTCGTAGCACTGCTACGGAGCTACGGTTCTGTAGCGCTTGCTACGACTGCGTAGCTTCCTCGGTATGACATAAACAGCTAGGTAGAACTTTTTGTAAGCTTGACTACCTAAGATACCTAGATTTTTACCATGTTAACTTTACAATGGAGTAAATGAGAAACAAAAATATTTATATGTATGCCTTTGTAAGTTCTGCGGCCTTCGTGAGTGTTTACTGTCGAAATATTTACGATTTGATTTTTGGAAAAATAAACATTATCTTATCTTATCTAACATGTACAGAAAAACAAACAATTTTGTAAATGTGTCGAACCGCGTTCCCACTGTAACACAACTGGTTGAAGAAATATGTTTGACATCAGAATCCTAAGCAAATTGTGTGTACGAATTGTGTGTTCCAATCTTGCAACACTAACAAGTTTTTTTTTGTTGTTGATGTTTACCAACCATGTTCTAAGTGGTGCAGAGCGCGGTATGGCTCCATTTAAATTTGTTGTCACTTATTATTGTAATAATAACTTATTATTAACTTATTATTGTTATTATTGTTATTATTGTATAAGTGAATAAAACTTTTACCTCGTACATTTTATGAACCAATAACCGTGTAACAACATGCCCAGCTGCTATTAATAACAATAATAACGTAAGTAATACAGCTCGTTAAAGGGATAATTATTAAACTGTTTATTTCATCGGCTTGGCCTAGAAGGTTTCATTCACTGTGCATTATTCATATAGAAAGCTGCATTTAAGCTGACAAGTTTGATAGTACTTAGAACGGTAAATTCTAAAGATTCAAGGATTCTAAATGGTCCTTCTGATTTTACTGAATAAAAGATCTGTCTTTGACTATAGAGAATTCCAGAAGGCAACTGACATATTTTCAAGAAGTTGAAGTTGACTTCCAGAAAGTAAAAGATGTTTTTTCAAGAAGTTGAACTTGACTTCCAGAAAGCAACTGATATATTTTCAAGAAGTTGAAGTTGACTTGCAGAAGGCAACTGACATATTTTCAAGAAGTTGACTTCCAGAAAGCAAATGACATATTTTCAAGAAGTTGACTTCCAGAAAGCAACTGACATAATATATTCAAGAAGTTTTAGTTGACTTCTTGAAGGCGGCCGATATTTTGATGCGAAAACGAAAATCTCTGACCGCAATGCTCCAGGCTATTCTCGTCCGAGCTTAGATGCCAGTATCTGGCGTTGATTACCGTTTCAAGCTCATTATACCGAGCTTAATTGAGGTACAAGTCTAACATGTATAGCATCGTTTGCAATGTTTGTGATAGGGCTGTCATTTGCTAGAACACGTTATCTATATTAAGACTATTTTAGACATTGAGCTTAATGAGATATTCTGCTCATGAAGCATATCATGGAATATTTACAGTTAGTTATATAAGTTGAACTTTAAGATTGTAGAACTTTTTTATTTAGATAATTCAAAACAATAACTATATACAAATACTTAAGAAAATAGCATTTTTAACAAAAAAATTATTAAAATGAACTCTGAATTCTAAATGCTAGAGATAGAAAACAGAGTTCAAATCAAAGACTGCAGGCAGGGTGCCCAAAAGGCTGGCAACGTTACCTCTTTGTATGGCTATACTAATTCTCTGTCCAAGGTAAGCGCCAGCCCTTTGGTCATTTGTCACGTCCACCAACCTTTTGGATAACTCTTTATTGTAGTATTAATTTTAATATCTTTATATTTAAAGATTGTAAAACTATATTTTGGAAACTTTTGACTATTTATTTGTGTAGCTTTTATAAAACGTTTGTATGCCGTGGTACCATTATGCAGTACCATCAACAATTATAATTATTATTTTAATACAGAAAATCTAACAAGAGGTGGCAAAAAGTTTAAGCAGATACTTTTGAGAGCACCGGTGGTCTGGTGGCCGTGATCACGCCTTCCTAAGGTCGTGGGTTCAAATCCGATCGTGCACCGATGGGTTTTCCGACTCGGAAAATTTATTTGCACAATGCCAGTGAAGGAAAAGGTAAGGAAACCCGCGGCTTTTCTTGTAGACAAGGCTGACTAGGCTGAGAGGATGGTAGGTGGTTGGCAAGCATAATCTAAATCATGTCCCAGGCAATGCAGCATCCCATTCCTAGGAGCATAGGTCAAAAGTGGCTCTGACACTGTATAGATCATCTAGATTAGATGCAAAGACCTGATTATATTATTACAAGTTATCATAAATATTATCTATGCTCAATAAACTTTTACATATTTTCATAAGCTAAAAGTACTAAAGCAAGTACAGATTTTACGCGACTGCCTAATGTACTACGAGTAATTCCCAGCCGCGTCAGATAAAGCCGTAAACCCACTGGACGGAGGAATCGCTCGTCCAGCACATGTGATAAGCTGCGTTATGTTTAATTGAGTGTGAACTACCCTTAACAATGGCAATGACCTTCCGATACGGGTTTTGGTGAAGTCGCTTTTCAGATACAGTTTTCGGGGGTTGCGAGGCACATCGTTGACATGTATGTGATGTTTTATTTTATTGTGTTTCAATTGGAGTACGATAATATAGTCATAGTACGCTGTCCAAGTTTATAAGTTTTATCAGCAATCTAGTACATATATTACAAGCTTTGCTTAGTCTATGAATCCATGCTTTGGTTGTTCTATTATAAATGCGCGCACTGTGACGTTTGTAAACTTTTTAGGACTCCTTTTCCACATTCTAGTCTCAATATTAACTTAAATAAAAAATAACATTAAACAACATTTGTGCGTGGAAAACATAGATGTTTGTTCTATGTCTGGGTGTTACTATGTATTATAAGTATGTATTTACAAAAAAAAGTATATAAGTATTCTATCAGCATCTAGTTCCCATATTACAAGCTTTGCTTAGTTTGGGACTAGAGGGCGTTGTGTGTAAAGTCCATGAATATTTATTTATTTATAACGTAGGTAATAAAAAATAATGAACGTAGATCGTAGACGTAGAAGATCCAGTTTACTTATTGAAAAATAAACTATTGTACTTAAGTTTAATAGAATTGCTATTGTGTAAGTAATTCTGCATGAAGTCCACGGTGTCTCACAATGTGCCACAGTAACAAACGGGAACTGTAGGTATCGCTGGCCGATACGCCTTTTGCTTTTTAATTTAGTTCACGCAGACATCAGCACAAACGGTCACAGGTAAATTAATGGATTTTAATTTGAATCACTTTTTTGGGTAGACCCGAGTAAAATCCTATCCTACTAATATGTAATGGCCAATTACATTCATGGGTTCTGGTTTGTGAATAAAACTTCAGTCTTCAGTAAATTACAATAGTCCTGTATTTTTCAGATCAAATCCAATAAGTACCCGCTACCAAAAATTATGTCAGAAAAATAATAGTTATGCCTCTTCTTCTTTTTTTAGAATTCTACGTCTGGCGGTTCTGTAACTATTGTCATGCATTTGACATTTGACATTACCGCAACGGCATGTTGCGGTGTATGCATTCTACTAAGCCAAAAATAATTAATGTTATCGTTACAGTATCTATTATAAACCAAAATTATTGTTTAGGTGATAATTTAGAATAAATGGCTCAAAATAATTCAAATTGAGAATGTCGTCACTGTCTGCTTACGCGATGATACCCAAAGGGCATTACCTACTACTTAGTACGTACATAATACACTATCATAATACATTATATGTCTACTGGTGGACATCCTTCGCTAACATTCGGCCATCCTGCAACGGCCGTGTCCCACGGCGCCGGGGTGCGATCTGCATCTTGGTTTCCGCGCCATCAGTCTTCTGGAAATGAAAATATAAGAAGCAGTAATCTGTATCCAGTAAGTATGTATATACGAGTTTATTAGTGATACCACCAATATTATAGATGTGAAAAATTTTGATGTTTGTGTTTAAATCACGTCGAAACTACTGGACCAACTTGGATGAAACTTGGAATATATTTATGGTTCGTAACCTGGTTGACACATGACCTACTTTTTATCCCGAATTATTAACAGGATCAAACGGGACGCGGACGAAGTCGCAGGCGAAAGCTAGTTGTACAATAAATGATATCGATTTCGTTTATTTTAGCCGTTTAATATTTTTCGTCATTCCTGTCCATGCCTCCAAAGGTTGTCTGGAAGAGATCACTTTAAGCGTTAAGGCCGCCCATTGTACTCTCTATTTTTATGAGTCTCTCTTTCATGTGATTTCTTTCTTCCGTGTGTGCAATAAAGTTTTTATCTCTCTGCTTTCCGTGCAGCGAGTCGCTAGCTCGTTCCTCACCAAAAGCAAAAACTTGTGTGTAGCAAACATAGATGTTTGTTCTGTATATAAGTATTCTATCAGCAGTTCAATTCCCATATTCCAAGTTTTGCTCAGTTTGGAACTAAAGAACGCCGTGTAAAATGGCATTAATATTAAATTAACTGTTTTGATTTTTCTTATTTAGTAGCAAATTTATACAGGTTTTGTTACTTCGCATGGCAGAAGGTAATTAGGTAACCTACTACTATTTTCTTGTTTTAATATTTTGCAGTAGGCTTTGAAGCAATAGTGAATGATCTCCTCGTCACACAGACAATTTGTGTTTCATAATAATATTATAAGATGTACTATTCATAAACGGGCAGTATTAAACGGTGGTCACACAGACTATATTAGGTCACAAAGACAATAATTAGGTCACACAGACTATAATTAGGTCACAAAGACAATAATCAGGTCACACAGACTATATTAGGTCACAAAGACAATAATCAGGTCACACAGACATTAATCGGGTCACAAGGACTAAATTCGGCCACACCGACTAGATTCGGTTACACAGACTATTTATTATTAATATTGTCTCACACTTAACCATTAATAATTCATAGCAAAAATAATAATAATGTAAAATGTGTAATTTATAATCAGGCAGTATCAAACGGTGGTCACACAGATTTTATTAGGTCACACAGACAATAATCAGGTCACACAGACTATATTTGTCCACACCGATTATATTTGGTCACACAGACTATTTATTTTGCTTTATGTCTGTAATATTGTTGCGAATGCTGTAATTAGCACTCATTCTATAGTATAAAGTATAATTATGGTTTTTAAGTGTTATTTTCGAAAGTGTATTATGTGTGCTGTTGGCGATGCCTATTAAATATATAAATAAATTATCAACGTGGCCTAAAACACAAGTCAATTGTTACTTCTACTTTTCCCAGGTAGTGGAAAGTTGCATCTGTGAACCATGTACCAAAAGTTCCTAGCCCGTTTGTTATCAAGGATCTTAGACCAACAAATATACTATCAGTTCTTTCTAAAGTTATCGACATACATAAGGATTGTCTATAATCTCTATCTGAGTAAGTTTAATAAACGTAACCAAATTTCACCAGATGTTCATTTGGGTTTCTGGAAATTTAGAGATGCAACAACGGCTTTGCTGGATGTTCTGGATATTATATTAACAGATCAAGATCAAGAATTGCGTTCAGTACTGCTAGTAAAACTATGTGCGTTTCATTTATATCCTGATAACGTTCAATTGTATCTGCCTATATGTCTTAATAATTTAAATCAAATTAGAGCGAAGGTAAACGACGACTTGGGGCGTATAGCTTTTTGGTCACGGAACAATGCCTTGGTTTTAAACCCATCAAAGTCAACGTTTATGTTGTTGGATAAAACACGACTGGTAGATGATTTAACATATTCAAAGTTATGCATGATACCGAATGGTCTCGTTATCTACCCAGGCTTGGAGCCATATTTTTTAATATAATAGCTTGAAAACTATGAGCCTTGAAATATTCGCATTTTAACGTAATTTTGTTCGTATATAAATAACACAAGGAGTATTAAATCTCATAATCAAGCCCAAAACTCGGGTAGCTTATTTATTCCAGATTGGCTATGAATATCTTTATTTTAAATCGATACATCAAGTAGTTTTTTTCCTCAAAATACTTCCCCTAGAGACCTATCGTTAGCGCAGTTATCTGTACGGGTATTTTATTTGTACTTAGTACCGCCCATTACTGAGTAAAGACCACTGTCGGAAAAATACCATGCAAATTAGTCTCACCCACCGATGAGTTAGTGCGTGTAAATTGTGCTCTTTAAGCTATAGTTCAAGATAAGAAACTTTATCAATGAGAGTATCCGTATTTAAAATATGTGATTCTTCAATATTGTCTAAATTGAATTATAGCATCTTGGTGTACGGCCCATGTTTAACAGCAAAATCTTCAAGCCTTGTTCAAAGAATCCAAAATGCATGTAGCAGGTTTTGTTACAATGTTTCACCACATACGCACATCACGCCTTAACTGAATAGCTCTGATACGTTCAACATGGCGTTATCTTTTAAATTCATTTTAAGCTATTGCTGTTGAACCATTAAAAAAACTGGGTTCTCTGGTACCAATTGCTATAGCGCACCTTTCACCTGCTGAGATTATTGTGGTTCTTTTTTATTGATTATATTATTATATATTTCTGTAGTATATTTGAATTATGCATATTTTTTATTAAAAGTTTAATTATTATATATTTTGTCATTTCTAATTAACCAATTATTATTATTTTGTATTATTTAACTTGACAACACTATAATTTGACATATTTTCTTTTTCCTACAAGGACATTATTTTATTAAGTCGCACATACATCCTTCATTATTAACATTAACTTCGATAAGTATCTGTTGTTCTCACGAGGCTTAGGGATGATGGCTCGGCAGAATACCAGCGTCTGCTGCCAAAAATGTAGACTAATGCTGAGCCGAAGCCATTTTGCAGTAGTAAGTAGCACATATTCTCCATAGGTGGGTTCTAACTATAATTTGTCTTTGTTATTTTTTATTTGTTTATTTTTGGTTACCTACTTTACCTACTTAATCCGTTTTTTTAACTGTAATTAAGTATGTGTATTTGACTGCAAATGAAATTATGTATATGTCTACTATATTTCGTCATTTTCGTCACAGACTATTTTCGGTCACACAGACTATATTCGGTCACACAGACTATATTCGGTCACACAGACTATATTTGGTCACTCAGACTATATCCGGTCACACAGACTATATTTGGCCAACGAAGGCAGCATCGAATCAGCAACAGCAGAAGCATCAGACAATATCAGAGGACTTAGCACGAATAAATGTGAACGGCACGAGTAAAAGTGTCGCAACGGTAACTCCCAACGGTAGCTCATGACGCCGCGCCGCGCCGCCGCGCCGCAACATTCGGCAGTCGAGCTGGTGTTGACGTGCAATATGAGTCACATATGCCACACAAAGCGGTGTCTGACAGATTTGCTTGGTCATGCAGACGGTACTTCCGTGTCACACAGACCACACTAATTTCAAGTTAACTGTTGCCACAGATTACCAACAATATTCCAAGACTGTTGCAACCAAGTGAATTCTGTGTTCACCTATTATTGTTGCTTGCACCAGACATAAGACCACTTGAACATATATCAAGCACATAATGTTTCTGTTCTGTAATATAAGATGATTCTAAATGATCCTTGTGATTTTATTGAATAAAGAAATCTTGACTTTAGACTCCGTACCCAATACCGTTAGTAATCCTATTTAACAAATAAATACACCATGTACTGTCGGCAACGTAGACAACAATATAATTTTGTCATCAAATGTATATTATTGTGAACCTTTGTGTAGTGTGCTTGCATTAAACAGATTTTTTTCATTCCACACTATAGTTTTCTTTGTTTCGGCTCAGCTCGAGATTTTACTCAAGAATTTTTCCCAAGAAACTCTAACGGTTATTTTATTAGAAGAATAGTTCCATGCACCTGCACACTTAGTGAGTAAAATTAATATTTTAACCCCGCTTGTTCACTCTATGAATTGTCAGATATAGTCAGGCAGTTATAGTCCAGGACTGACACAGACTACTTCCATGAGTGAATGTGAGCATATTCAACCCCTTCAATATATCGGCCGAACAGTAAAAGCACCTAGGTACCTACCTACTGAGATTTACAAACTGCATCGCTTTGTTAAGATTTTGTGCTCAATGTATGCAGCTAGATCTTTAGCGCCTATATGTATGAAATACGTTTGTAGCTGCTCAGATAAGTATTTGTAAAAGAGTAGGTGAATAATACAACTCACCAGAGGTGCCTCATGCCAGACATTCTTGCAAGGGACTGCCAACCAGCAGCAGGTGGCGGTTGAGTGCCCGATGCGCTGGCAGGTTATGCAGCCTTGTTGAACTCTCCAGTACCGCACTTGGTGTCCGCTCCGGAGACAGATGTAGCACCGCTTCATTCCCAACTGCTGTGACGTGATGGAAGATCTTTCATCCTTGAGCGTTTTTCCCCTTTTTCAAGTAGACTTTCGTGACGTAGTGGCTTCTTGCATCGTTTTATAATCTTCTAGTGATGAATGTGATGATACATGTATATATCCGTAGTATATGTAGAAGCTCGGCCGTTTTGCATTGGTAAGCTTTGTCGTTTGCGCGCAGCTCCACGAGTAGCTTTAATAATACACGAGATTACTTCTTCTCCATGAATGTTGCACCCATTTGCAAGGATAAAATAAACCAGACAGTGGTCAGCCCTGTTCCAGTACTCAGCCTTTCCAGCCTTTACGTTCTTGTCATGGTTTCGGAGTCCATCTTAGTTCTTGGCAGAATAACTTTGAGTTTGTCTACGTAGTCGGTAGATCGTGGAGAAGCCGGTTCTCGCGCACTTTTTCGTCCTTTCTAATCGAAGTTAAAGTCGTCTAGATAGTCGTACCAGCTTCTAGCATATCCTCGTAGTCGAAGTTGCATCGCAAACTGTCTATCAAATACACTCCATGCATATACTTCGCCAAGCTGACCTATTTTAAGTAGGTAAGTGACCAGCTGATGTTACTGGCGTTGTCTTCAGGATGACCCTTGGGGATAACTTCTGCGTCAGTAGGTACAGGTATCTGTGTCGTTCTTGGTTCTCGGTAAGGGCGTGGTGTCATAGGAAGAGAAAAAAAAAAATTGGTACTTCTTCGGTTTCTCCATCGTCGGTCGTGGCTTCTTGGCAGCTTTTCTCTTCCTGATGCCAAAATCAGCAGCGAACGGGCCCGGCATTCTTCGGCATCCCACTTCTGAATGTAATGGCCAATTACATTCATGGGTTCTGGTTTGTGAATAAAACTTCAGTCTTCAGTAAATTACAATAGTCCTGTATTTTTCAGATCAAATCCAATAAGTACCCGCTACCAAAAATTATGTCAGAAAAATAATAGTTACGCCTCTTCTTCTTTTTTTAGAATTCTACGTCTGGCGGTTCTGTAACTATTGTCATGCATTTGACATTTGACATTACCGCAACGGCATGTTGCGGTGTATGCATTCTACTAAGCCAAAAATAATTAATGTTATCGTTACAGTATCTATTATAAACCAAAATAATTGTTTAGGTGATAATTTAGAATAAATGGCTCAAAATAATTCAAATTGAGAATGTCGTCACTGTCTGCTTACGCGATGATACCCAAAGGGCATTACCTACTACTTAGTACGTACATAATACACTATCATAATACATTATATGTCTACTGGTGGACATCCTTCGCTAACAAATATTATAAACGCGAAAGTTTGTATGTATGGATGGATGTATTGATGTGTGTTACTCTAGTGTGTATACATGTGATTTTATTATTTGATTGAATTCGTTTCCAAGTTTTGAAGGGAAAATCCATCATTTTGTCTTCAAAACAAATGACAGCTGACTTGACGAATGACTCGACTAAATAAATAAATAAATATTCATAGACTTTACACACAACGCCCTCTAGTCCCAAACTAAGCAAAGCTTGTAATATGGGAACTAGATGCTGATAGAATACTTATATACTTTTTTTTTTTTTAATTCTATTTTATATTCACTTGACACTGGCAAAATTGTCTATGGAAATGACGAACAGAGGATTATAAGAAAAAAAGAAGAAACGCCCATTCCCATGCATTTTTAGTTCTGTTTATCGACTGTAGAATGACAACTTGGCTCTAGACATCATCAATCTTTGTTTCCAAGATGTTTAATTCAACGTGTGGTCTATATTATTATGGCATTCGTTTGTTTGAAATTCGTAAAGAATTTCTTACTTTATGGTAATTTAAGGCTCATTTCGTTACGTACGGGATGTTCTTTGAACTCTCTTCCTGGCTAGATGAAAGGTACCTACCCCTTTCTAAACCCTGAAATATACACGTAACTTGGAGACCTTGGCAACATTGGCAAAATATATCTACCTTGGATTTGGTTGAGACACTCGTATCATTTAACGTATCTCAAGTCAGTTCAATATATCTCAATTAATTTGAAAGCAGTTTAATTAGAAAAAGGTAAGCTTAATGACAGAGGAGTACTTAATTCTCTTTATAAAATCAGGCAATAATGTTTTTACGGACATTACAAGAGAGTTATCCCATACATTACTTATCATTTACACACTGACATACAAATCCTACAGCTATCAAAAAATTATATTAGGTATTTGGAAAGTTATGATAGACAAGTGAATTTATAGAAAAAAAGTTTTACCTAGGCATGAAAATCATGTCCCCAGGCACTGCAGCGTTCCATTTATAGGGGAATGGGTAAAAAGAGGCTCCTGATGCTGTATAAATCAGATTTCATTTACAAAAGGAAAGGTTCAAAAGTCTTCAAAAACACTCAAAGTGTTCTACGCTCAAGCCCTGTGCATGGTAGGCTAGACATCCCCTTGAGCGCCGAGTAGGTACACAAGGTTCTTGAAGATGTCTAAGTAGGTAGTCAGTGACACGAAAACATTAGGTACAAGTTGCACATTCTAGCTCTGACTGTACTTTAATACTTCATTAGGTATTCACTCAGTAGTGGTTAAATGCAAGCGAATGTATATGAAGATGTACACTCAACATAAAAAAAATAGTTTTAGCCTTCTACAGCCACAATCTTATTGTCATCAGTCCAACAAGTGAGGATTTATTTAACGTCTTCCGGTTCGCAGTCGCAGTTCAAGCCAATAAAAATTTAATTTGGTTTATTTATTATTACTTAGGTTCCACCCGTGATTTTGTCCCTTTGATTTGTAGGAATACCTATATGGTAATCTGAGCTACGAACTACATATATTCCAAGTTTCATCCAAATCGGACCAGTAGTTACAGCGTGATTGAAACACAAACATCAAAACATCTAAACTTTGACATTTATAATTGTAGTGGGATAGGCCAATAATAACCAATCCTATATTATATTGGCTGTTAAGTTTAAAACAGTGCGATAAACTTCTGACGCTGACTGTATCTGACTTAAGTCTTAATTAAAGTAGTGATTACAGTTCCAGTCAACAACCTGTAAAGCACAGCTCGTCTTTGCCGAGCTTTTAAAGAGCTGTGACGACCCCCCGACTTTGTTGTGGTAAATAAACTAGGTGGTACACTGATAGATGGGCGATAGAAATACTATTTTTAGATAAGCAAGGTGTAAAAATCTACCAATTTGGTCGACGATTACCAACTGGAAAATATACTTTTTAATTATCATACAAGCACCACCATAGTAGTCACAACGGATCTTTGGGCCTCTGAAGTATCTGCGCAGAACCGATTTTTGACTCGAATTGGCGGTAAGCTAATTTTTCCGCACAACAGTCGTGCAATCATTGTTACACCTAACTTCAGAAAGGTAAAGATCTGCGTACTGTACTTTAAGCAACTAAACTAGGCACTCGTATAAGTTATTTCTTGGATCAAATGGGTAATTTTAATTAAATTCAAGTAACTAGCAAACTAGATTAGCTAGTAGGTACTTGGCAAAAAAAAATAGTCGTGCGATTTTATTGGGATATCATAAAAGTCAAGAAATGGCATCCCAACTAAATACAATGATATTTTTACTAGGTTTTATTATCATCTGATTTATTTAAAAGGATTTATTATTATTACCCCTCTGACTGAAAGATATTTTCTTCATGTAGCATATCGTACAGTGCGCTTCCAGCTTTACCTATAATAACGTAAAATGAAGTCGAATAGCATATTGTGGGTAGACCCCGAAAGCTGACTAATGAGACAGTTAGCTATGGTATCTGTAGTGTTTGTTAAACTTATATACAGTTACTTACATGGACGTAAAATATACTGGGGGGCGATTCCAATCTCAAAGTTGAACTGCAAAGTTTTAAATCATGGTCAGTTCATACTAACTCATAGTTATTCGTGACTAAATAGTGACATTATGATGTCATTTAATTTGTTGCTTTGCTTTTTTCTTAAGTATTTGTATACAGTTATTATTTTGATCAATAAATAAATTTACAAAAGAAAAAAAAACTTATAATACGTAGGTAGTAACACTCAGACATAGAATAAACATCTATCAACTCGACTTTCAATGTCAGTGCTATTCTCGTGTTTTATGTATATTTCTCTGTAAAAGGGATCATACAAAAAAAACGCTAGGAACCAGGCCGTAGTTTCTTGCCCGTTCTTTAAGGCTCTGGTCGCGTGGAACTGGCACCTAGAATCACCTAGTTATATAAGACGATTCTAAATGATCATTGTGATTTTATTGAATAAATAAATTTTGACTTTGACTTTGACACACACTAATTATTGTTCTCAGTCGGGATCGAACCCACGACCCACAACCCGGAAGGCAGAGCTAATACCGACAGAGCTGTGACGCCTAGACACTGAACTTTTCCATTCGAGCAGAATATGCATGCTTTTGTAACTGTTTTTACATCCTGAAAGCTCTGAACGAATTAGATAATCTACCACATAAAAATACCCCTATTTCTTCATCCCGAGGGCCAAATAATAAAATAATTGGAGTATCTTCGAGGCATTAGCGTCGCAAACCGGACAATTTAAAAGCACTCAGTCGCTGATAATGCAGTTAGAATATTCCATTTGTCTGCATTATTGTTTGGAGTGCATTCCTTTATTGCGCGACCTGCTAACCTGTTAAATGTATTTATTTTTTTACTAGTTTTTATGAGCGTCTTTCCCGCGTAAAGTTTCTTTAAACTGCTGGAGCAAGATAGAGTTATTTAAAAATAATTCAAATCAATAAATTACTGAAATCTAGCCAGTGCAGTATCTTGAGCATGCTTCCGATTGATATACTATTTGGATGGCTTATTCCAAAAATCAGCTGATTTATAAACCGTTTGCAACGGTTTGTAGATTGTTCAACTATTTCATATGTTATTTTGTACATATTATAAATATTGTAAATACTGTATTAGTCGTAATTTTCTTTGTGAATAAATGTTATGTTAAAATACAGAAGTATGATATGATTTTCTGTGATCTAAGGCATTTTTTTCTGTTTTTGGAACACTATGTTTCCTTCAACACTATATCTATGTCTTCAATGTGTTCGAATATGTCTTAGCAACTAACAGTTTTGTCTTTCCCAGAATGCACCAACACCTGCACCCGGAAAGATCTTTGTCACGCCACGGAAAATGCCATAGACGTGGCCCGTTTCTATGGGCAAGACATGATATTTAGTAGTTACCTAGGTAATTACTAATTAAAAAAAATACATGAGAGCCAATCGACTCGAATAAGAAGAAGAAGCAACTAACATAAAACACTTCTAAAATCAAGCCGTAATGAAAGCAAAGTGCAGGGTTACCAATCAACAATGAAGATGTCCATTAGCGTTAGAAATGTGTCGGCGATCGTGATAGATGCTGTAACCCTATCGGCTGGAACCTATGAATAGAATAGAGATGGGACAAATTTGTTATTTCACTAAAATTGAAAGAAAGAAGAAAGAAAGAAAAAGCTTTATTCGACAACACATCAAAACGTAACACAAACATAAAACAAAAGTACATAAAACTATATGTTGCCAAAAAGGTGACAGCTCAGCATTATTGTTGAGTTGCTAAAATTGCTGTTTTCCACGCCCCAGAATGACTGGTAGACAATGCTTTTAGCTACCTAATACTAGTTTGTATGAAAGTTTTTAATAAATAAAACGTTATAAATGTGTCTAAGAGTATTATAGTAACAGGCATTTGCATCCAATCTAGATTAAGTTGATTTATACAGAGTTAGGGGGGCCTTTTTTACACAGTGTCCCGTTTAGTATACGTACTGAATATCAAATCAAATAAATCGAGAAACACAAATAAGGCAATTTTTCACAATAGAAAAATCTCTATATTTGAATAAAGTAATCGGATTGGCTACAAAACGTCCAAAGGCACCGGAAGCTAGATACCTAATGACAGGTATTGAATATCGCATCCGGTTGAACATGATTACACCATTGTGTTCAAACTAGCTCATGTTTCGATTTGCAATACTAAGATTTTTGTATTATTTACATAATTTATAGCATACTAGCAGTTCCCCGCGACTTCGTACGCGAGTACCTTTTCCGAGTACCGTGTACATAATATTATCTGTGCGTGTACCGAGCGAATACTTTGAGAAATTTGACATTACACTGAACCCGTACTCGAATGTCAAACGTTAGTAGTTAGACCAAAGAGGTAGTACTACGCCCTGTCAAACTGACGTGACATCATCCGCTTGTCAATTGGCGCTGCTAATCCCGTTCGTTCATTTTATCCTGTAGATCCTGTTAATTATTCGGGATAAAAAGTAGTCTATTTGTCAATCCAGGTTACGAACTATATAAATGCCAACTTTCATTCAAGTTGGTTCACTAGTTTCGACGTGATTGAAAAACAAACATCCAAACATCTAAACTTTTGCATTTATAATATAAGTGGGAAGTGGGATGGGATTTTGCTGTAATAAATAATAAGATATCAATAAAACTGTGCTGTTTTCCGCAGCCTCCATGTTTTTTTTAAACCCTTCATCCCTTTTAAGTATATCTTTGTAACACACTTCAATCAGCTTTTTGAAAGTTCTGCAGCCCCCGTATTCCAATCTTTTGCAGTCAAGTTATATTTCACTACCCAGTGTAATTTCTTCAGGTCACGTGGTACAGTTTTGCACCACGTGATCATTCTTTTTAGACACTTGACAGCAAAATATGCGCGAAAACAAATTAAATGACATCATAATGTCACTATTTAGTCACAGAATAACTATGAGTTAGTATGAACTGACCATGATTTAAAACTTTGCAGTTCAACTGAGATTGGAATACCCCTGCAAATCTGCAAGGAATGCAGGAAACGAGTTGCTCAATGTCTCCTTAGCAATGGACTTGAGTAAGAGCACATACCTATAGATTTATTGTAGTAGGGGTCATGTTTGTCGCCCTTCTAGTGCGTGAACCTACTCTTACAATACTATGACTGATATGTCTTCCCAGTAAGTTGCAACATCCACTTCAAATCATCAAATTTACCAGATTTGATGATGAATGTCCTCCGTCATTTTATAGCGGCTTAACCAAAGCTCTTTAAAATGTTTAAATTTAACGACCTCTAACTATAATGGAGTCTTCTACTAATGGAAGCCAATATGAATACGATCATTACTTAGGATACCCTAATATTCAGTAGCTGTCTGCTTCAAAATCTGTCACATTCACAATACATATTCGCAAAAAAAAAGTCA
Source organism: Gandaritis pyraliata (assembly GCA_947859175.1). Classification (NCBI taxonomy): domain Eukaryota; kingdom Metazoa; phylum Arthropoda; class Insecta; order Lepidoptera; family Geometridae; genus Gandaritis; species Gandaritis pyraliata. Next base: position 3,325,661 of record OX401874.1, on the reverse strand, counting down.
GCATGTTAAAAAATATAATCTGATTCTAATATTCGGTGATTTGAACTCGGTTTTCTATCTCTAGCATTTAGAATTCAGAGTTCATTTTAATTAATTTTTTTTGTTAAAAATGTAGTTTTCTAAAGTATTTATAGTTACTGTTTTGAACAAATAAATGAAAGCAAATTCTAATATTCAATTTTTCTAAAACATTATCTACCTATTATAATTTCTACTATGAAGTTATTGACACTCTAATAAACGGAGGCTCACCTTATATTGGTTATGTGAATTTAACCATTTTCGTCGTAGTTCTATCTCGAAAAATCTGAGCTCTAAAACTATCAAGGTTACAAGAAAATTTGAAATAATTTTGGGGTACAAGAAAAAATCCTTTTCGCTATCTCGATAAGTAGTAATTATTTGTATGTAGGTAAATTGTGAAATCAAGTCTAGATACTAAGGGCCAACGCACATCTATCGACAAAACTGTTTTGTCGCGTACTTAGTGACGTGAAAATAAATTTTCTGTTATAACGAAAACAGCATAAGATGAATGCTTCCTCGTCATATGCTGTTTTCGTTGTAACGAAATTCACATCAATTGACACGACGCATGCATAAAATTATGTTTACCTATCTATTATAGCATTGTTTAGTACCTACCTATTAAACATTGCTTTATACGCACATACCTAGAGAATGAACTGTGCTTTTTTAATAAATAAGAATATAGTGTAATTATGTAGTGTACTTAATAATATTATTAAGTACTTAGCATGATTCTCATTAAATAAGCAAGTAACGAAAACAGCAAATAAGACGAAGCATATTGTGACGAAAAAAGTTATACTGACATGGTTTGTCACGAAATTATGAAGTTTCACATCACTAACTGTTCGACAAGACTTTTTGTCTTTGGTTTGCGTTCTCCCTAAATATTTCTAACATTTTTGACATTGCTGTTGATTCTGTTGTTGCATTTTTCTAAACTAACCTAATTTGACAGCACTAAAAAGGTTGCCATCCCATTCTCATAAACTGAAACGACAAAACTGCTGTAATTTTAGCGCTGTAAAATTAGGTTAGTTTAGAAAAATGCGACAACAGAATCGATAGCAATGTGTCTCCACCCTAGACGTGTAAAACTAGACACTTAGAGCTATGACCACGGACGTGCACCCAAACCATTACGGTGCCTTTTCGTCTTCATCTACTACTAGAGGACTAGAGGGCGTCGTGTGAAATGTCCATAAATATTTATTGATCTCTACAATCAAGATAGATTTCTGTCAATAGATTTGAAAACTATCATGTAGATTACAGTCAGTTGCAACAATTCAAAATCACAAAAAAAAACGAAGTTAAAAATTTTTTATACAATAAAATCACAAGGGTCATTTAGAAACGTCTTAGAATTAGGTGATTCTAGGTGCCAGTTCCACGCGACCAGCCTAGAGTAAGTTTACCCACGCATGTATATAATCAAAAAATGACATCCTGAATTTAGAAAAAAATTCAAAACATGCCTTTTTTTTAAATAAAACAATATGAAAACATGTCACATAAACGTAAAAAAATACTAGGTATTCTAATCTATATAATATCACTAATTTGTAGAAACATGCTCGAGTGAAAAGTGATTTCAGTATTGTGTTTGTATGGGCAATTCATAGTCCATTTAAGTAGACACCTGTCTGATTATCCCTACTCAAACATCTGTAAGTACTGTCGATGTTAAAAGTAGATAAATCTTTAGTGGATTGATTTTTCCACTGGCTGATAGCACTTCATCGCTCACTTTTAAAGCTCTTGAGATAAAACTTGGAACAAACTTCGAAGTTTTAATTCGATTTCTTTATCGTTTTATAATTACAGATGTGTCAGTTTTACGTTTTTTTATTTTACTAGCTTTTTCCCCTTGATTTGTATGAACGAATCTTGGTTTTTTCGAAGTATAACAAAATAACACTTTTGGAGACTAAAAAAAAGCTTTGGTACTGGAGGGCGTTGTGCGAAACGTCAGTGAATATTTAATTATTAATTTTTTTTTAAAGTATTTCTGCTGAATGGTAAGTATACCACAATTTTATTTACTAAGTAAACTTATCAAAATAAAACAATTTTAAACTTATTTTTTAATCAATAAAATAATTATTTATAAGTACTTCAAAACTCACCTGCCATAAGCCCCCTTTCACACACAAAAGTCCGTAACCACAACCGCTAAGTTACTCAAATAACTTATCGTAGTAAATTGTACTCTACGAGACGTGTACTCTCCGTCGTGCCTCCCACGCAACTGACTGGCTGTAGGGAAGAAAGCACTAGGTGATACAAACACGCACTGAACGGCACTGTACCATAAATACTGGAATAATGAAACTAGCATAACTATTCTTCAGATTCAACACGATTCAACATCTGGGAGACAGTTGCGTAATTTTTTAAATGTTTTGAATTTGGAATTGTTTCAGAATTCATAGGTTACGGTTTTGGGCGTATAAGTGAGATTATGCATGGTCAATATTTTTATTGAAAAAAGCTTCATAAAAATGTTATTGGAACACTATCACAGATCAGAAAACCCTGCTTAATGAAGCAATGCTTTCTAGCTTTGTTCCAGCTCTACGAAGCTACTACGGCGTAGACGTGCTACGCGTGCTACGCGTGCTACGCGCATTGATACCGGCTTATTACTTTCTCGTTTTCTAAAAAAGTTTTAATTAGTTTAGTATTCAGCGCGGCAATGCAGCCAGTGTCTTGGGCACGCTTCCGATTGGTACTGATTTGGATCAGTTGAGCAATCTATAAATCGTTTGCAACGGTGTGTAGATAGCTCAACTGCTTCATGTGTATTTTGTACATATTATAAATATTGTAAATACTTTATTAGTCATAATTTTCTTTGTGAATGTTTAGGATTTAAAAAAAAAAGTTTAGTATCATAGTTTATATTATCTGTGGTTAAGCATATACGCTGTAGTTTGTGCCTAATTTCTCCCAATTATTAACTATTTTCAGCCACCGCTGGACATAGGCCAATCCGATTTCCACTGAATTCGCGTACTTTATGGTATTGATTCTCATCAGACCACCGGATGGGGGGAATTTTTCCAACATCTTAAGATCATAATATACTTACTTATTATGTACAGTCAGCTACATAAATCTATGAACAATTTAGGATTGTCCAACTATGTTTTGGGAGCTTTTAACTCTTTGTTTTGTAACTTTAGCAAGACTTTAAATAGATGTTTTTTTTTTACTTGTAAAAATTATAGAAATGCTTATAATGCATTTAACGTCTGCATTTACTTGGATTTTGAAAAATCATTGGTTAATCTAATTTCTTTATTGACTGTTCATTTAACCTTCTAAATGAAAGCTTATTGAGATATCAGAGACATCAAAAAAGCATCACAATAATATCTCTGTTTGTATAGTATCACTTGTAAATCCCCTTGATGGCTCTCTGTCGATCGTGCCCTATCGGTTTTTACTCAGGTACGTCTGTCTGTCATGCGTGGCTAATATAAAGAGCAAATATGACAGTAAACACATAACCCCAAATGATGCCATTTTAAAACCGATTTTCCGATTAGTGACACGATTTTATTCCTATTTTTGGCTATTCTATAATGATTGTAATAATTCAAAGTTATTGCGCTTATGTAATGTAAAAAGCTTTAATTTACTTTTATTAAATCTAATTATGATGGTTATATAAATTACCCAAGGACTAATATTTTTCTATAATTAAAAAGATTAAAATTGGCCGCCAATTTTAAGAATCCAACTTGTTTACATACTTCGTAATGAATATAATAGCTTCAGAATTCCCAAAACAATTATGACCTTGTTCGCTTACACGATTTTCATGATCAGAATAATAATATTTTTAACTTATATAACCATGGCTGAAAAAAACTTTGCAAATAGCATCGATACTTACTTACTTTACGATAGCTTACTTTGCTTGTTCGACCAATGATTGTATAAATTGGCCATAACTATTAACACGATCAATGGGTATGAAATAAGTACGTTCTAATAAAGTCTTTTTAATCTAGGTAGAGCGTGTATGTCATTTCAGATGTGGTGACTAATTAAATTGCATACCGCATTGTCAATGCAGTTAGGACCTGCTTATTAATTGTAAGCCGTACGCGGCTGTAGAGCTATTAATTTGTAATGATAAATACTGTATTAGTCGTAATTTTTTTTCTGAAGAAATTATGTAGAAACTTTGAAAAAAAATTGTTTAAGGGTGGCTTGCACCAGAATCACTAAACGTGTTTAACAGCTAAATAGATTTAAATCTGACGTATATATATGACTTGACGATTTGCTAAATACTATTTAATAGATTTAGCGATTCTGGTGCAAGCCGCCCTAAATGACAGTGTTTTCTTCACTAGATTTTCCTTTACCTAATAATAGCGGGAATTGCAAAAGATTGTTTCATTAACTACCCACCTTTATTTTTGATTTTCTCGACACTCGAGAATGAGTAGTAACAGAGCCAATGACAGTAGAACTCTTTGTGAAAGAGCTCGTCCGGGTTCAGTACTACCACCTTACCTATTTCAGCCGCCAAGCAGTGATGCTCGCATTGCTGTGTTCCGGTTTGAAGGGTATGGGTGCCGGTGCTATTACACGCACGTCGCACATGAGACCTTTCACACTTTTCTAATGCACTTACTTTTCGAGGTTATCACCAGAATGTTGCATTATTTTTTGTCATAAAAAAATAAAGTCAATTTTAATTCAAATCTCCATGATTGGGAGGCATTTATCTTTGTTTTACGATCGTTTTATTTCAATAGACGATAGACAAAAGACTGCTGGCAGATTTATGTTCGACATCAAGTATCAGAGAGCCCGTTCAAATAAATAGATGTTTTAATTGAACGAGTAATTGTTACTCTTTAGCAAACAGTGACAATCAGAGACGTACATTATAAGATATAATCAACGTTTAGTCTTGACATCGGCTTATTCCTGACAGATAACCAAGACTAACTGGTTACCTCAGAGGAGTTTTTTTCCTCTCAGATAACCAGTTATCTCAGAGGAATTTTTTTTTTCTCGTAGATAACCACGGTTATCTGTTAGGAAAAAGTCAAAGTCAAAGTCTAAATTTCTTTATTCAATAAAATCACAAGGATCATTTAGAATCGTCTTATATAACTAGGTGATTCTAGGTGCCAGTTCCACGCGACCAGAGCCTAGAAGAACAGGCAAGTAAAAAGTCTCCCACCACTGATAATGATGAACAGACCGCTCTTAAGTAATTTTCATTATTTATTTTATTTTAGTAAGTAATACTAACGTTTAATTGATATCTCTGAGTGGGGTTTAAAGCTTAGTAAGAAAGCTCTGTTAAAAGGCGGTGGAATTTTAAAGTATTTTGATTATTAAAAATACAAGAGTCACTTTAAAATTTTAAATCGTTATAAAATAAATATTTGTGTGTAGTTTTTTTTTTCTCACGCACTTAATTTCTGGTAGGTAAGAAACTTGAAAATATTTACACCTATTTCAGATAAAGTGGGTACCGTCAACATCGAGGTTGATGTTTCTAGAATTTCAATTTTTACTTTCGTTTTCAGTCATAAAATTGTTATACCCTTTTAAACTGTCACATCATTATATTTTAGCAATGATGTTGACTGTGCCTCCCATACTATGTATTAATCTACTGGTTCATTCAGATGCGCCAGTATAATTAAAAAATATAAAAAAACTTTGGCGTAAACTGGGCGTAAAAAATTGGTAAAGAGAGATAGGATTCTTCCGTAACCACGATTATTAATTTAAAAATTCATTTGAAAAATACACGGAATACCAATAAAATGAAAATCTTATAAATGCCCGTCCTTGACTCCCTGGACTGAATTTAAAGCCAGCATTGGCGCTATATCGCTCATTCCTGGAGATGATGACGCGCCTGGGATCCTTGGAGGATGAGCATTGTGACAAAGGCGGAAGCGGGAAGCGTTTATAAAGAGGCATCCTTGCTTGGTATGTCCATATTTACGTATTAGAATAAAGCGACTAAGCCAAGTATTGTAAGTATTTAGCAGAAATGAGAGCTGAACCATCATAGCAAGCCGGCAACCATTTCATCACACCTGCATGCCATCAAGTGAGATTGCGGTCAAACGTATGTCTATAATGTATATAAAAGATAAGATAATTCTTTATCTGTCCCCAGCAGATATGGAGATAGGTAATTATCAGAACAGGTAGGTACATAGGTAAGTAATTACCTACAATAATGTAAGAAAAATAAACATTAAAAACAAAGTAGGTAAGCTCGCCTGCCCATCAAGCGTGCATGGGGGCAAATTAGTCCCAGTCTCAGCATGATGCTGAACTATACCTAAATAGGTACCTAGGTATAGCACAGCGCTAGTTTTCAGACGGGGCAGTCAGAAAAATTTCTTTGCCTACCGCTACGCTTTTCTCTCCCAAGAAGGCACAGCTTAACAAAAATTCCAATCGGCCATAGCATCCCAGGGATACTGCGGCGTCGAAATCGACACCGCCGCCGTCAACTATTTCATAAGAGGTATAATTGGAATTGCTGAATACCTCGGGCTCTATGATAAGCGCATTTCTTTATTTTATGGCATCGAATGGCAGGTGCTACGATGGTAAATACCTAACCCTTCTTTTCAGCTAATTTCTTTTGAGCTTTTGTACCTACCACAAAATGCCACACATGTGGAAAGTCTAGATTTTAGTATGCTAGAACTGCTGAATTTGAATTTGTAACTTTGAATTGAAATAGTTTGTAGTCAGGGTCAGGGTGCAAAGCAAAGCTGTGTACAGGAAACGACCTCAGTGGTGATGGATGTCGAGATATTACCTACATGTTCAATCTTGAAATTCTAATTCTAATTCAAGGTGGGGAATCCACGTTGGGGTATATTTATAAACAGCATTCTTAGTTAATTTAAGTTTACTTAAGGTAAAGTTATGGTAAGGTTAAGTACAGTCGGCGACACATCAACCTATCCACTGTTTGAACTTTGAACTATTATAATTTGAATGTTGCGAATCAGGGATCGCAATAGGTATAGGCGCGTGGCGCGTATAAAAACATATCGTCCCTTTGGCATGATTCGCAACATTCAAATTATAATAGTTCAAAGTTCGAACCGTTGATAGATTGATGTGTAGCCGACTGTACACAATAGAAGATAAAAATAATTACTTATTATAATTTAGAATTCACAAGAGATAGGTACTAATAAATTTCATATTCGATAAATGACAATAAATTGAAATAAGATTAATATTGTGCATTTTCATTTGTATATAGCTAGTTTATTTATTTCTTCTCATTTTATTTTAATTTGAGAGAAAAATACGTGGCTATTACCACAAGAAGGGGTACTTTAAATAGGGAGTGGGGTGCATTAGGGGTGGCACAATGCCTTGCTTAATGACCACCCTAAGGTAAAGCAATCTGCCGGGTAACTTGGTTTACCCCCAGGGGGTCTGACTCAGCAAAACGATAAGCGGAGATCCACTACTGATATTTTACTTACATCGCACGGCCGCCTTCACTGCTGTGCGGGGATTTACAGCTTTGCTACGCAGTGTAACTTAAAATTGAATTAAAAAATCTTCGGCAATCGTTTGGGGGTAGAACCTTGACTTGCAACAATTGTTTCGTGCTGATTGAAAAGTCTAGCAAATAAATACAAATTGAATTTGCAGGGCTTAGGTACGATTTCAGATAAGGATGTAATAATTACTTTCCGATCATCTTGGGTACTTTTAAGATGTTTTCGGTCACCTTGAGAACTCTACTATAAGTGACCTTGCTGTATAATCTGAAAGGGAAGGTAGTGGGTTCAAACTTTGAATCCACAGATGATTTTTTATAAAACCAGTGTTTAGTATGTAAATAAATCAATAAAGAGTTATCTATCTTTATTAAATTCAAAATTACAGTCTCTAGAGCTACTTGTAAGTACAAAACTTTAGGAAGTAAGGACGCAACGAAATTGCGAAGATCGCCTGACCTATCAAATTCTATGAAGATCGAATAATGCGCGCAAATATGCGCCTACGCAGCACGCACTCACACTATTCAACACGCTTATTGCTCAGACACCTGAAGTGGATATATTCCACTCAAGTTTACGACAATTAATTCGTTTCTCTATTTGTTTTCTAAGCATATACCTAAGTAACTAATTGTCTGCTATCCTAGCTTATAAAACGTTCTGGTTTTACATACTGTAAGTTTTTTAAGCAATTTAAAATAAATAAGCGGTTCGAAAGTTATGCTCCCACAAACATACATACAATACAAACATACAAAGCCTTTACATACAACTCGTCTAACTGACACTAGATCTTCGTTCGCTTCGCTCAGTCGATACCATTAGAATAAATAATAAGTAAGTAAAGATATGCACAAGATCTTTATCCCTCTGAAATTAGGTGCAAAAAACGATTGCGCATGTACAAGTGCGCCAAATTCGCTCAATCCTCCAATTTGACCCAAAAATGAGTTTCTGCGCAGATACTTCTAAGGGACAACAATCCGTTGTGACTACAAGGTAGTACAGTAACCGTTAATAAATAATAATAAATATTCAGGGACATTTCACACAACACCCTCTAGTCCCAAACTAAGCAATGCTTGTAATATGGGAACCAGATGGCTGATAGAATACTTATATACTTTTTTTTGTAAATACATACTTATAATACATAGTAACACCCAGACATAGAACAAACATCATGTTTTCCACGCACAAATGTTTGTTCTTGGTGGGGATCGAACCCACGACCCACAGCATGGAAGGCAGAGCTATTACCGACTGAGCTGTGACGCCTGTCAAATTCGTTCTATTCAACCTACGTATCTTGAGTGCTGGTAGATAGGTTGGCAGGCGGAGGTTTCTCAATCTTGCACTAATTTGGTGAAACCACGTCGTAACTTAACTAACTGGCTATTTAAATTAACAGCTGTTGATTACAGCTAGACCTTGTTGAGGTTAGCATCCTAGGACATGTAGGTATAGTTGCAAGCTTCCACGTATCGTTTAATACCTACTGGTGTGGTACAGTATGCATTAGAAGTTGATGACTTTTGAGAATTTCGAAATTGTCTATTATTAGCATTGATCTATCACAAATAAGCACAATTTTACCGTTTCATTTTGATGTTGTCAAGACTTTCACAAGAAGCTTTACTAGGTAGGTTACCATTTATTAAACCAATACTTACCTATTGGTAATACCTATTAGCGGCTTAGTCAGCTCCGCACGTATTGACCAATCTTTCCTGTGGATAAGGCTGAGTGGATGGCATAGGTGCTGGGCAAGCCTTCTCCATTTATATCATGTCTAAGGCATTAGCGTCCCATTTATAGGGGTATGGATAAAAATTGGCTCCTGACGCTGTATAAATCATAAAGATTAGATACAAAGGTCTGATTATTTGATTTACTTACCTCAGAATATTATGTCTTTATATCTCAGAGGGATGGGCGCAGTGCAATGCATCACAAGGCACGTCCTCAGTGGACGTGCCCAGTGAGACAATGCATCGTTATAAGCAGTGGTTATCACGTAACATCAGGTGAGCCATCGGTTTGTTCCATCATATATTCTACTCGCACCAATACCCTATCTCAGACAAAATATTTTATTATCGTCTAGGTATAAGTTACCTACAAGAAAAATTTGAAAGGCAGTTTCGAGCCCTTATTTTAATTAAGTAAAAAGTAGTAAAAACTCCTTGCTACAGCAAAAAGATCCCTCAATTTTTTGCTGAAATACCTGTCAAGCTGTTGCCACTGCCAACTAAAATTGACATTAGGATTTTACCTGACGTTTTCCGTTTTATTTTTGTAAACTTTATTTTTTGCTATCGTTATATTTTGTAAAAGCTTTTTATAAGGTAAATTCTAATAGATTCACAGTTAGATATGGACACCCTTCAGGGTCGATTGATCAACAAAGAAGCAGCGTTCTGCACTATCATTTAGATGGGTGACCAGACCACAGTTTCGTCTGACCATTTTCATGCTTTGAATGCCACGTATAGGCAGAATTTATACCGTGTCGTGACAGACGCCTTCTAGGCAACCAGTATTAAATCTCCAGACCATGAGTCGATACCTTACTTAGGTAGGTACTAATTTAGAATAACTTTAACTTAGAAAAAAACAGTTTGGAAGCGGGGTTCCGCGGTGAATTTTGAAGCACATGTTCCATTCCCACAGAAACTGGTTACTTACCACAGTTCTGATTTAGTTTATCACTGAATTGCTCACGCGTCAGTGATACATCTGAATGAGCAGCTTGAGCCAAATTAGACCAGCTTGGCTAGACTGGCTTACTTCTGAGGACTGACCTGACATGTGAATGTGAGTTGCGTCAGGCAGTGAACAAGTGATCATGCTCTGGTAATTGAGGAAGGGGTGGTAACCGCGGGTCATCATCTTGGTCGACACAATACTGTCCATTCCCAAATTATTTACTTAGTTCAAAGTGACTTTGCACTTTGTGAAACCTCCAATATTTATCTTTTAGCTGAACCATGCCTGGTGAAGGAAAATGCACGTTCGGCACGCGGATGCCAATCGACATCCACATGCTGAATGAGATTATCTACCGAGAGGTGAAAAACTTCCGGAACTACAAAATATACAGGCCCAACTTCGGATGTTAGTATTCTCCTGAACCGAGCTTCTAGCTAATTTAAAATAACCTCTAATAATTTGCGTGTTTTCTTAGGGTAATAAATGTATTACTGTGGGTAGGTATAGATAGATAGATAGAAAACTCTTTATTGTACTGCACCGGAAATTAGATATTAGTCATAGTTCTATATTAAAGCGAAGTACAATGGGCGGCGGTATAGTACGTACAACAGATCTTTATCCCTCTGCAGTTAGGTGCAACAACGATTGCGCATGTACTGTTATGCGGAAAAGTTCTTACCTCTAATTTGACTATAAATGGGTTCTGCGCAGATATTTCAGAGGGCCAAAGATCCATTGTGCGTACTGTATTTAGATATTTCTGCCACCAATAGCAGTTCATATAGATTGATCCGATTTGTAGACTACCTTCACGGCTCAGAGCGATGATGGACGCAATACTTGTTTCCTCGGAAGGTAACAACTGAAAATCAGTGTTGCTTTCGAGCAATATACACTGAGTTGTTACCTTTTTGTGTAGTGCAACACACAGAACATGAACCATCCGAGAACATGTAGGTAGGTAATCTTGTTTTTTCTTATTTCAGTTTGTTTTAGTTTATTTTATTATTTATTTATTTTAAAATTTCACACAAATAGGTAGTGCTAGGAGGACTTAATGCTAAGAGCATTGTCTGCCAGTCTTCCTGGGCGTGCAAAAAGATGGTGTGGCGTGTTTAGTTCAGTTATTAGTTACATAGTACCTATCTACTTTCATTTTATTGTAAATTTTGTGTGTGTTCAGTATCAAATAAATAAGTTTACTATCTATCTATCTATCAATACACACCACAGAAAATCACTTCATCGTCGGTCATGTACCAGTTCAGCGAGGCTTGATAGGAAATTGATAGCATTGCTAGAACGTGGCCAAATGCTTGTTTCGTAATTGAAAACATTGTCCAAGTTGAGACGCAGGATTGACGGAGGACATAAACTGAAAGTGATGGTTAAAGTATTATTTTCTAGCCGTGCCGGTAACGGGGAAATTCTACGCGGCCCACGACCAGAACAGATTCGAAACTGAGGAACAGACGAGGAAAATCGATGATTACCATCACAACGTCACCCAGAGCCGTGCTAACGGACCTCACAGCAAATACTCTACAGCTGCCACTGAGAACATGGTGTTAGTAAACGGTGTTGTTTAAAAATGGTGTTTTAGAACGGTGAAGGAAAACATCATGAAATCTGTATTGACAGCCAAATCAATCCACGAAACGCTTAGCTGTAGTCAACCAGATGGTATTCTTAGCTATGAATTTCGCTTTCGATTATCTAAAAAAGCACCAAGAGAAACATAATCTGGGACGAAAGAAGATTAAACTTTTAATTTATGGTATTACAGTTACGGCTGGTACACCAAACCACTCGTGAGGATGGATAGGAACGACACCAGGTTCTACCATCCCAAGAAAGAGAGCTCGCACACCAAGATAGAGATCATCATTCTTATGTCAAATCCGCAGAAGAAGCACTAAGCTCCTTGCCACCAGTCAGTCTTATTAGTCATTTTTATTCTAACGATAGTTTTTTTTTCTGTTCTTTTTATAGCTTTTTGGTAGAGTTCAATTCAACCTTTCAGTCAAATAAGGATTAATATTGAAACAATGTGCCTGTTAGACTATTTTATTAGCCATAAAAACATAATAAGACTGCAACTATCAAATAAATTACCTATAAATCATTCATCATAGTTCTTTTCCTTCTTTGCAAACTGGTTCCACCCGGGACAGGCTTTCTGCTTGAAGTCTTTCTTCTCTAAAGAAGTTAAATGGGCGGCGGCGACGCGATCTCTGGAATTGTACAATAAGTATAGATCGTGTCGACCAGCTGTGCCTGGAGTCAGGAATAGGAAGGTTTAGCTGAAATAGTTATGTGAGAAATCCACGCTAATGGATAGGCAGAGATAAGAGATGATCTAGAGGTGTTGTAGATATCTTTCTTCTTTCTTTCTTTCTTTCAGAATGATTTCCAAGGGCAGACAAACGTGTCGCCGTAGAGTCCACCTTTTTTATGCCATTTTTAGGCAAACAGGCTTACAAGTCCACCTGATGGTAGCGGTAACCGTCGCCTATTGACATCCACAACACCAGAGTCATTGTCGAGGCGTTGCCTACCCTGAAGTTTTTTTAACCTTTTTTTGAAGCTGGTCATGCTTGGCTATGTGAAAACCTCGAGAGGAAGCTCGTTCCATATCCTGCACGTATGCGGTAGGCGAGACGCCCACGTGAGGAGGTATGGATGAGCCTTATCTCGCTTGAGCGAGGTGTGATGGCAAAGTCAAATAAGTACAGGCCAAAGTGACAAACTCACGCAAACTCCTCGTAACTTTTAGCAGTGCGCACAGCGTCACACTTCACGTCATTAACCCTCCAGTACTTGCGGTCCTCTTCCACGGATGAGCGGAGTTGGTCTTCCATGGCTCTGATGTCGTCTTGGCTGAGTGGCTTGTTCATTGTGGCTGAAAAATACAGTTTACAAGATCACCACCATTAGCTCAGTCACCCCCATTTCTCCCAGTTCTACAGATCTTTGGCCTTGTCTTCCAGCCTTCCATCTTTTACACCACAAGCAACACAAATTACAATGTAGGTACCTAAGTAATTTTTAGCTCTGGATCACAACAAAACTTGTTATTTTTCACGAAACGCGCGAAATTACTATTTTGACTGTTTTGTCAATAAATACAGAAAAAACAATTACCATGGCAACGCAATGCAATATGATTGCAAAGAGTATTTATTTTCTGTGGTTAGTATAAGCTGCGTCAAAAAAAGAGGTGTAGGTTCGAGAAGTATTTTCGTGATATTATTTTCATATTGCGGCGATTGGTATAGTTTGACCAAGCTATGTTTGCAATTAAATAAATGAGCGGCCCCATAAAGATTTGATTATCACCTTTCGTTGAGATATCGTTTCAAATCGTTTTGAAAGTGCAGACAGCCAATCAAGGTCTGCCATATTTTTAGTGCAGTAGGTGCAAACTTGGACAAACAGCATGGTCGGACCCTATTAATATTTTCATGTTTACTTGGACGACTAAACAGTACTTACATTAACTCGCAACTACCTACCTACTTACTAGACCAAAGCAACCAAAAATAAAACCGAAATATAATTGAGGTAGTGGAGTACCTACTACTACCTCAATGATTTTTCAGTTTTTCTTTTGTTTTCCTGATCGCATACTTATCTATAAAAGTTACTCTAAAGTAGATTCGAAATATATCAACATAATTTTATTGCTCTCTGTTTTCGTTGCATTTATTCGGTTAACCGACTTTCAAAGGCTGAAAATTGTTTACAGGATTTCATTAGCCTCGTAGCTTGTGTTTACAAAACATTCACTTACACAACATGAGTGTACTTAACTCTTTATAACTTGACTGTTTCATTCGCATCACCCAAGTTTTCATTAGAATAGTTAGAATTGAAGAGACTCGTGCTTGTGTTCTGCGGGCTTTACGAAATATACCCAACATAACTTTATTCTGTTACTTTACCACGAGAAATTTACGACTTACCATACACACACACCCTCACCACTACTTAGTGGGGGAAAGAGAAAAATAAAAAAGTATAAATCAATGGATTAGTTATACTTATTATACTCTTTGGGATGGAAGGTGCAACGTAGTAGATGAGTAAATTCCACTGTACTCTCGCAAACTATTGAATACTAATCTCCACGCTACAAACAGAGTAGTCGAGCTACAATAGCGAAAGCGTGACCACAAAATCGAGTGAAGGATTTGCCGCGACTCCACAAAAGTTACAACTTATTGGTTTTAAAATTAAACATGTACTTAGGTAAGTACCAATTCATTTAAACTTTGTCATATCTCATTATCATCATCAGTCTGAAAAAGTCCATTGCTGGACATAGACCTCCCAGGGCACTCAAAAGGCACGACCTCAATGGATTCTTTTGTGATGTACATATATGTTTTATTAAGAGAAATAGTTATGAAATATGCCGATGGTGGAATGGTAATGGAGTTTAAAAAACATTGGACATCTATAAATCATTTAAAACTGAAAAAAGATAATTACATTAGCGTCTGGTTTTAACTTAAGTGTGTTCAGTTTAAAATTAAAAGTTCAAGTTTAAAAGTTTTACAATATTAGTGAAATCTACTAAGTAGGTATGTTTAACATAGTAGATTTCACTAATATCTATTGTAAAAAATGGTAACCAAAGTAGTGAACGATAAGGCCGCCCATTGTACATTTTTTTATTCTGTATCCTTTATATGTGTTTCTTTTCTTTGTTTGGTTTGGTTTACTTATGTGTTTTATATTCATTCATGCAGAGTTTTTGATATCTACCTATTACCATTTCATTTCGCGATAAAGGTGCAAGCCCATAACTTTCTAAAGACCTAGTTTTGACGTTTAATTAGTGATCCTTTCTCATTAGCTTTTTATTGAAAAACATCCAGGTTTCACCTTATTATCACTGAACATAGCCTCATGCTACTGCTACGTCGCTTACGAGATGTTCCCGGGGTTCAACGCAATCCCTACAAGCAACACCTCTGCTGTCACCAGCACATTTGTCACCACGCCCGTATCGACTTACGCTGTGATCCATCAGGAGATATCTCGGAGAACCTCCATCGATCCTGTTACAGTGAGTTCACCCACAGCCTGACTTCATCTCACTACTGGATTTGTGTAGGTAGGTACTGTGTAATCAGTACGGAGGCCAGCCCTTAGGGACTCAACACTACGAGGGATATAAACTCGTTGTGCGTACTGTACTAACTTACCTAGCTAGATACCTTGGCTAATATCTATCGCAAAGATTAAATCAATTCGTCAAAATTCTACCATTCTTGCTTATCGGTATAGTAGGGACTTGGTAAAGTACCATCGTATGTACCTACTTTACCAAGAAGAATTACTATTGGAACTCTGTTTCAGCCAGAAACATCTACCACCGAAAGAACTACTACACCCATCCCACCAGTCACAGCATCTAAGTTCCAATGCCCCGAAGAAGAACAACCCTCCAACATAGGAGCATACGAAGTGCCAACACAGAGGGACATCGTCCTGTTAGTACGGAAGACCTTAATACGTATGTTCAATGGATATCATGAGAAGGCTTTGTATTTTCTGAAGGATATCAAAGAGGTATGCACTGAGGTAGGTACTTTAAATCAGGTTTAGTTAGGTACCTACTTGATCTACATTGTATTTGATAAACCGATTTGGAGTGCGTCCTGGTTGGAAACTTGTCTTATTATGTATAGAATTTTAGATGAATGATCAGCATTTTATTGGTCTATTATTTCTCGAAAGTTCCCATTTCCCATAGCATGTCGTGATCGATAATCACAGCAGTGAGGTCAAAATAACATCTTGATTCCTCGCGTCGCGTCTTCTGTTGTTATTTTTACAGGATAATAGACTCTTTTCTGTTTTCTTCTTCTCGAATGAACGCACAAAAAGGGTCTGGTTCATGATCATGAACCAGGCGTCTAAAACCAAACCAACTGCAGGGTAAACGCAAACGCCTTCCTTTTTCCACTCTTCCACACCAACAAACATTTTATAGACATTTTTTATTTTTCAGGCGTCAAAAGCCACAGCAGCGATTGAGAGGAAGTGCCTCGGTTACGGCACTGAAAGAGCTGCTTACAGGAAATGCGTTCGTCAGGTCAGCAATAAGTGCGAGATCATCACGAAGGGGCTGGTGACTTCGCTGGAGAGCCAGCGGTTGGATGTAGAGGCCTTTACTAATGTGAGATCTGTTTAGGTTTGTGTTTACGGAGCAGTCCTAGCGGGTATGTTCTACGGTCTTCACGTAAAAATGATTGCACGTATTTGGCTCCACGCATATTGAGACTATTTCCCGCTTGCAGTAAAACTACCTACCTTTAAAAACTGTCTAATATCTACCAATAAAATAAAAATTGATATAAAGGCAAGACTCAACAAAAATCAGCCAAGGAAAGTGAATTCGAATGCGGAAGTTCGTATAGCTGCACCGATTGAAGGCCCAGCTGAGACTTTGTATGCCGTTGAAATTAGTTATGAGAAGGTTCTAAGTGCTGGGTGAAAGAATGGTTGATAGGACTTCCACAGCCATCAGATGAGAACCTCGAAAACGCGCGTGGTACTGTGCGATATTACAAGGAAAGTGGCCTAATATACCCTTACCTATTATGGTTTTAAATTTTTCAGGGAACAGTTTGCAGCGTGAAAGGAATGAAAGCTGATCCTGTAGAACTGATCAAAACCCTGGCTATGGAGGACGCTTCTTTGCAATTCGCGTTGCCAGGTCTTCTGCGATTGCTGAACGCTTGCTCTATTTATTGTGACAAGTGCGTACATAGGGTACCTATATGTCTACCTACATGGTACCTAACTGCATAGAGTACCTAACCTAGCAATGGGTACCTAGGTACCTTTATTACTGTTATGTAGGTAAGGTAGTTACAGTTAGGTAGTTACATGTAACTTTTTGGTTAGAAGGGTTTTTCATACAAAAGATTTCAACGGGATCTATTCAACGTACAACTAGGTAGGTAGGTATAATTTACCTACTAAGCTGTTTAGGTTTGATGTAAAATGTAAAATATAGAGCCCCAGCCTTATCGCCAAGTGAAATGGTAATGGAGTTCAATGGATATCATTTTTACAGCCCAAATCATTTAAAACCGAATTAAGAGTTTCTAGCGACTGGTTGGTTAGTAGGTAGGTACCGACCTAAAAAAAAGTTTTTCTACTATCATTTCACGTGGCGATAAGGCGGCAAGATTTAAAAAGAGGATTTAATTTAGGAGGAGGATTTTTTTTTTTTTAAGAGGGTTTTAAAAAAAATATGTTTCAGAATGGAACCACCACAGCAAAGACCGAAAAAACCTCTGCGTCACATGACTGATCAAGACCTCGTCGTAAAACATTTCCTTACAAAGAAAAACTACATTCAACTCATAAAAGGATCAAGATAGAAAAAAATCGATTGACATTTTTTTTGTAGAGCATTGCATTCCTCACATTCTTTACCAATGAACGCATTCGGCCGAATCGATCGCATGAGCTTTGCTAGTATCGCATTCCTACCGCTAGATGGCAGCACATATAGTTGAACTTTTGACGTGAACTTGATCGCAACTTACGAATATTTTAACCAAAATAATCATAGTTATTGTGTGATGTGAATAGTGATAACTGTGGGAATACGTACTCAAAACCTAAGGAATTATAATACAATGCGTGAGAAATGTTCGAGTTTGATTTGAACCTGTGCAAATTAAATCCTGTCTAGCATGTCCAAAAGTTTTGAAACTGATTTTACAGTGGTAAGTGATGTTATTTACTTCAGTTCAGCAATAAAGAATGTTATCTAATCTAATTCCTTTTAGAATAACACTACACTTTTCATAATTTCAATGTATGATCTAGGAAAAACCAATGCCAAAGTTATTAGTCGAACCACTTTCTATCTTTAGAAACTTTTTCAAAACAAAACTGAGTTTTGTAAGTATATTTATTATTCTATCACCTTATTTATGCCAAATCAATAAGGATTTTAAAAACAAAGTTTAACTTTGACAAATATTACCATATAAACACCATACTTTCTAATTTAAATTTGCCGTGCAGTACATTATAGCATGTAAATTAAAGTAGGTACCTAGTACACTAACAACACTTTCTATGAAAGGTAATTTGATTATTTACCATGGTACAGTACACATCTAAATTACGGACAGTGAGCCCATCTTAGTTTTCTCTTGTGATATCATTTTTATTACTCAAATAAATGGAACTTTGAATCTTGTTTTATTTTAGATATTGTCAGTTGTATTATTCTCACTAACATGTAAATGGCATCATACAATCGTTAAAATATTATCATACAATGTGCTGCATTAAAAAAGTGATTTCTACTACTCATACACATGCATGGTATGTATTATACCGATAAGTAGTTCGATAAATAAATAAAACTTTAATGTTAATAAGAAACTTAAACATCTATACGGGTGTAACATAATGTCCCTATAAGTCCAAAAGGGGAGTATTCTACACATCATGGCGAACAACATTTGTTCTACGACTTTTAATAAATAAATAAATGTTTATTTCAAGCATTTCACTTATATTAATATTTTGACGTTTTTCATTTATGAAAAGCGTCTTAAAGTTTCCTTTAAAAAAGCATTGCATCCGTAGATGCATTGTAGATTATATCAGTAGGTTCACTCTCACTACAACCAATTAAACAGGGGCCTTTGTTAAAAAAACACTGATTTTCTGTCACATTTTTATTTGATTCAACTTATCATATAAATTAAAATTAGTCAGCCTTAATAATTACATTTTCACATCATTGAACAACTATTTTCTGCTTCTTTTCTTATCTTTATGAGATTTCTTTGACTTTTTAGATTTTTTCTTTTTATGTTTTTTCTTCTTCCTGTCAGATTCACTGCTATCTGATGATGATGATGAACTGCTGCTTGATGATGATGTACTTGTAGACCTGAAAATAAAAGCGAATATAAATACAGTTGTCTAGAACCATCATATAACAATACATATAGGACTAAGTTTGTATAAATTGCCAACTCTGGTAACATAGTTCTTAGTCCACCTTTAGGCCCTCGGAGTGGTTTTACGACTGCTAGAGCTGGGACAAACATTATGCAGGTGTAATAAAACCACACCCGTGAAGTCCTGTATCCATAAGAAAAGTTGATCATATTAACGAGTACTTTAGCCCTCTTTAAGTTTTTTAGTACCTTGAGACAAAATGATATACTATGCCAATCCATTTTAGTAACAAAAAAATACCTAGATCTCTTCCGTTTTTTATTTTTCTTCTTCTCTTTAGCCTTTAGCATTTTCTCATGTAGTTTCTGCCTGAGCTCTGCTTCTCGTAGAGTTTGTAATGGTGTTGCATATTCCTGCTCACTGTCACTGCTTGTGCTGCTTACATCTAATACAATCTCTTTGTTTGGGTCCACCTGGAATTATAATATAGAACCACATTTTAGTAAGTTGAATTCAAGGGCAATATTAGCATAATACTAGGACTTAATGTGACTCAAGCATAGATTTATGTAGAAATTTTCATAGAAAACTGCAAACAAGAAATCCATGCTTGGTGCTTGAGCACTGTTTCAGAATGCAGGCCTGTTAAGTTGTCACAGAAGGCCTGCAGGCTAGAGACTACAACCAGCTTACTTTGATAAAGTTCCTACACTGGAAAGTCAGGTGTCCAGCATAACCACACTTTTTACAAGCAGACCGCGAAGAGTCCTTGTTTATTTTTGTCACGTCGTAATTAGACATTATTTCGAGCTGCTTTCAGTATAATTTATTAGAGAATACGGCTAAATTATGGTTTTATTGATTTAAAATAATCGAAGCAACATTATTTCGTGGACGTCAACAAAACATTTAAAATTACGTTCCGTTTTACGTTATTTTCTATAACGCAATACGGACGCACGACACGTAGAGTGTACATAAGGAAAACCTTAATCATATTCATTGCATGTATGTATGTATGTACATACGTACTTTGATTATATTCGTTTTAAAAACTAATAATTATTCTGTACTAAAATCCTTGATAATTTGTATATTTTAGTGCATTGCAAACGCGAGTAACGGAACGTTAATTTATTACGTTTCATTTTACGCAAAACTTACTAACAACTCATTGATGCCAATTAAAATAAATGAAGTTATTTTATTTTAATTGGAATCATTACAGAAAGAATGAATTACAGTTAAAATAAATGAAGAAGCACAAGTCCTAGCCATAGTTTGAGGGAAATGTTCGGCAATGGCGGAGTTCCTGCCACTTTGCGACGTGCTGTTCAACGTGATCTCGCTCGCGGGTTACTTCTGCGACGTCGTGTTCGACGTAGTGATGGGGTATGCGCTGCTCGAGCGCGGCTATAAAGGCACTTTCGCCGCTGCTATATCGATTGTCATCACGTCACTACTTATATCACAGGTAAGAAACCTATATGGAAACAAAGATGGAAGTACTAGACCTCAAAATGCTAAAATGGACGACTTGGATTTCTTCCCTCGTTAAATATAGTAAGTACTTCGTGGCGTAGCTTGCGTCAATCTTCACCGATTATCTAAGTTAAGCGACGGTCTGCGCGATCACTATTTGGATGGGTGACCGCTAGTTGTATTTACATCTGAGCGCTTCCGTGCTTTGGAGGGCACGTTAAACGTCGGTCCCGGCTCTAGTCGTTAAGAAAAACTCCGTCACCCGTTATTTCTCCAGGTGCTCTCAATACGCTGGTGGTGGCACGTATGGTGTGAGAGCCCAGACCGCAAAGGCCGCGTACCCTGGCTGCCGATAGCCTTGCATTGTCTTCAGCTCGGCGTGCTGTGGAGATATGCTCGGCTACTGGTGCCTTTGGAACTACGCCGTGTGAAGCATCAAGTCAGAGATTTGTGTGAGTATATTATTCGTCCAAGGAGTATATCAACACCAGACTAGGATTTAACAAGATTTTTGGATGTTTGTGTTTCAATAACGCTGTAACTACTGGTCCGATTTGGATGAAACTTGGAATAGATACATTGGTTTCCGAACACTTACAATTTGAATGTTTTCAAGAGGAGAGTGAATAGGTTTCTTCTAGGCAAATGTGCTACATCGTCGACCGCATCGTCACTTACCATCAGGTGAGATTGCGGTCAAATGTTTGTCTATCTAACAACTAGCGTTTGACATTCCAGTACGAGTTCGGTGTAATGTCAAGTTTCTCAAAGTATCCGCTCGGTACACGCACAGATAATATAATGTACACGGAAACTGTAGACGCGTACGAAGTTGCGGGTACCTAACTGCTAGTAATGTATAAAAAAAAACTTATTTCGAAGCCTGGATTAACACATAGGCTACTATTTATCCCGGAAAATCAGCAGGACAAAATGGGACGCGGACGAAGTCGCGGGCAGGAGCCAATTGTTTGATAAGTAGTTTCATCGTAATCGTTATTTATTTCGTCCAGGTATGCTCCGTCTAGTCCACGCGTTTTGCGAAGCGGCGCCGATGCTGCTTCTGCAATTGCACATACTCTTCAAAGATAGCCAAAGAGTAGCGGAACCCGTCAACGAGCTGGGAATCACACCGGAGCCGAGCATTGACGAACCTTCGGGTAAAACATATTTATAACCTAACTTTGAATACCTACCTTATTTTTGTTACTTTTGGGTTCAAAAATAGGTATACTACACCTAGTATACTGTAACTATACTAAAATAGGTGTATTTCAAAAATAGTATAGTTACAGTATACACAACGGATCTTTATCTCTCTGAAGTTAGGTGCGAAAAACGATTGCTCGTGTACTGTTGTGCGGAAAAATTCACTTACCTACCTTCAATTCTACCAAAATTGGTTTTGCACACATACTTCAGATACTTCATATATACCGACAAATAAGTTGTGTACCTACCTATTTAAAAAAAATACAACCTATGTATCACCTTATAAACTAAAAATATGGGTGTAATGGTGTGTGAAAACTGAAATAAAAAGTTTGAATTTGAATTTAAGGAGGTATTTACGTTTTTTTATGTTGAACTTATAAACACCAGAAATAATAAATGTAGAGAAATTTGGAAAAAAATGAAAGGATAGAAGTTTGGCCTTCGCTAGCAAATCTATGTAAGAATTATTTATATCTTGCTACAGTTGCATAAATTCTGAACTTGTGTTTTTAGTAAATAAACTATTTATTTATAAATCCCCGACTGAAAAGAAAGGATTTTGTAAAATGAACTTGTTATAATTGTTGCAGCAAACAAAGCATTTGCGGAACTGAACGTGATATCGGCGTCTCTGTCACTCTTCTCTGTTTGTTGGGCGCTCGCTTCCTTCAGCAAAAACGTTCGATTGCAGAACGTACATCGACTGGTGCTTACTTGGTGCGGGGTCATATTCCAAGTGAGTGCACACGTTATACAAGTAATTCAATTAAAAAAAATCCCCAACTTTGATACCCATATTGAAGGAGTTGTGATTGTGAAAAAAAGTGTAATCCGCCATTTTGTGGCGGCGGCCATCTTGGACCGATTTTCATCAAACACTTCCGACTAATTCACCTTTCAAACAAAAAAAAACACAATTAAAATAGGTTCATCCGTTCGGGAGTACGATGCGTCAGATAGACACACACACAGACACGTCAAACTTATAACACCTCGTCGTTTTTGCATCGAGGGTTAATAAAATGAACATAACCGAAAAAAAATCCGTTTTTGTATAGAGAAAAATCGTTTAGGGAAACGAACCCGATTGTTCTCCATACAACTGCACATTTTTCGATTCGCTTTTCGTGATATAAAATAAGATAAAAAAAACTCAGACTACGGAAGCGCGTAGTCTGAGTTTTTTTTGTTCATCCAAACGATCTTAAAGATCTTAAAGCATGTTCAATTTTAATTTCGCAGTAGTATTTACAATAGGTACTTCTGCGAAATTAATATTATGATATTTGTTTTTATTTCAGTTCTTGTGGCGGTTGGGTACTATAACGGCACGAATATGTGCCCTTACTGTGTACGGTCTAGTCTACGAATACTGGGTTTTCTTAGTTATAGGTGAGTTTTACCCTAATCGTTCGTTCGTATAAGTTAGTGGCCAACTTTGGCCAACTTTGACAGGCGTCACAGCTCAGTCGCTAATAGCTCTGCCTTCCGTGCTGTGGGTCGTGGGTTCGATCCCCACCAAGAACAAACATTTGTGCGTGGAAAACATAGATGTTTGTTCTATGTCTGGGTGTTACTATGTATTATAAGTATGTATTTACAAAAAAAAAAAGTATATAAGTATTCTATCAGCCATCTAGTTCCCATATCAGAAGCTTTGCTTAGTTTGGGACTAGAGGGTGTTGTGTGTAAAGTCCAAGAATATTTATTTATTTATTATTTATTTGGTGGTGAAGTTGAAGTAACGTAGTTTCTTGCCCGTTCTTGTAGGCTGGCATCTAGAATCACCTAGTTATATAAGACGATTCTAAGTGATCCTTATGATATTATTGAATAAATAAATTACGAGTATGACTTTAACACATATTTTGTTTCCGAGGTCTCCACTGGTTCTCAATGTTCCTCTGGCTAATATCTCCCCGCAATGTGTTCCACGGGGAGCGCATAAGTCGGCCGCGCAAGGCCTATCTATCAGCTCTCATTGCATTCGTCTATGTGTTCGCTTACGTCAACCTACAAGAACTCAATCATAGGCAGAAAATGGTAAGAATTGTCAACATACAGAAGCTCAATTATAGGCAAAAAATGGTAAAAAAATTGTCAGCTTACAAAAGTTCAATTTATGGGCAGAAAATGGTAAGAATTGTCAACATACAGAAGCTCAATTATAGGCAAAAAATGGTAAAAAAATTGTCAGCTTACAAAAGTTCAATTTATAGGCAGAAAATGGTAAGAATTGTCAACATACAGAAGCTCAATTATAGGCAAAAAATGGTAAAAAAATTGTCAGCTTACAAAAGTTCAATTTATGGGCAGAAAATGGTAAGAATTGTCAACATACAGAAGCTCAATTATAGGCAAAAAATGGTAAAAAAATTGTCAGCTTGCAAAAGTTCAATTTATAGGCAGAAAATGGTAATGTATACACTCAACACTAAAAATATTGCCGTCTTTTTTGGATTATTCCCATCTGTCTTGGGTGACAGACACCCAAATCTGTCACCCTAAGCGACAGATTGGACAAAAATGTCCAATCTGTCGCTGTTTTTGTAGCAGGGTGACAGATGCGACTTTTAAAAATTTAAAAAGTCCAATCTGTCGCCCTATTAGTAACAATTTAGCTATAAAAATTAGGGCGGCTTGAACCAGAATCACTAAACGCGTTTAACTCTTAAATAGTATTTAGCGAGTTGTCAAGTCATACAAATACGTCAGATTTAAATCTATTTAGCTGTTAAACACGTTTAGTGATTCTGGTGCAAGCCGCCCTTAGTGTTTTAAGTCAGTTCAGGAAAATTGAACAACAAAATTACTACAAATCCTTTTCGATTGCTACAGATGTGATTTTATTGAATATTTTTTTAATTATTTAACTTTAAAACATATGTATTCCCCAGGTAATATTCTACTGTGTGATGTGCGTAGAGAATTCCCTCCTAGTGATGCTCTGGTGGTGGTCAGGCCTGGCCGGCCGGCCCGGGACCCTCGCCGCCGCGGCCGCCGCCGCCTTCATTGCGGGAATACTCTTCATGTTGCTGTACTACCGGTAAGTGTACTGCGTAGTGTATTACAATTTATACTATATAATCTGGGCCAGCGAATCAGTATTGCTATTCAGCGCGGCAATGCAGCCAGTGTCTTGGGCACGCTTCCGATTGGTATTGATTTGGATCAGTTGAGCTATCTATAAATCGTTTGCAACGGTGTGTAGATGGCTCAACTGCTTCATGTGTATTTTGTACATATTATAAATATTGTAAATACTTTATTAGTCATAATTTTCTTTGTGAATAAATTCTAACACTTATGTTAAATAAAAAAAAAATTATACTTCTTACTAAATATTGTCTCAGGATGCTAGAAGCAACGGGTACTCGAAATCACTCACTAGAATATGCTTTATCGTACACACGGCCACAGGTCAGGTTATACACCCAATACAACTATAACTACGGTACATACAATGCAGAGAATCGTTGCGGCGGGAGCGCAATAGGCGCAGGCGCAGTCGCCTGTCCTACACAAACACACTGTCGTCTCTCTCGCACGATTCGCAACGTTCAACTTCTAATAGTTCAAACAGTATAGGTGGACGTGTTTTCGTGAGTGCAGTAAAATTCACTTGTTTTTAGCTTTTTAGAACCCAAGTTTTTTCATATCAGAATATTAATACAAGTAGTAATACTATGTTTTTTTTTAGGTATTTCCACGTGAGGAGACTGGGCTACATGCTCGGTGAGAACCAACAAGGCACCAATAGTACAAACGCGTCATCTCAGAACAAAAACGGTAATACTATACTATTGTTATAACACTCAGCTGTGGTTTTTTATATATTTATTTATTTAATAGGCATCGCCAACAGCACACATAATACACGTTCTAAAATAACACTTAAAAACAATAATGTGTGCCAATTACAGGCATGCACAGCATTCGCAACCAATTACATTGTTTATATTACAATTACAGACAACAGCAAACACATAAAGTAGAAAAGAAAAATGTTAGAAAGGTATGGATGCCGGCGCAATTCCAGGTGCATGAGACCTCCATGTCTCAGAGTTCTGGGCGCAGTGCAATGCATCACATATTAATATTGTAATATATAAATGTGACAGACGTCACAGCTCAGTCGGTAATAGCTCTGCCTTCCGTGCTGTGGGTCGTGGGTTCGATACCCACCAAGAACATAAATAAGCCTCGATTTGCAATATTGTGTTGAAGATGTGTATTTGTTAATTGTATTTATTAATTGTATTTGTTAATTCGTAACATGTACGACGAGTGTGAGTACCCACACAAACCTTATTGTGGTTTTAGGGTACAATATTTAAGATAAGCTTTATAAATAATTTGTAAGAGTAAATAAATAAAAAAACAAACATGTGTGTGTGCCATACATAGATGATTGTTCTATGTCTGGGTTTTACTATGTATTAAAAGTATGTATTTACAAAAAAAAAAGTATATACGTATTCTATCAGCATCTAGTTCCAATATTACAAACTTTGCTTAGTTTGGGACTAGAGGGCATCGTGTGAAATGTCCAAGAATATTATATTTATTTATAAATATTGTATTCGTTGTAATTTTCTTTGTGAATAAGTTTACTTATTGTTCTATTAACAGAAAAAAATATATGATAATGACACGATCTTTGCTCGCTCGGTCAATAATGTATTTTGGTTTTAGGATCAAAATCAAACCAAGCAGACAACGCAGCGATACCGGGGGTCTTCAACTGTCGCTTCTCAAATCCAGTTAATAGGTAAGTAAGTATTTATTTTAAAATTTCACACAAATAAGTAGTGCTAGGAGGACTTAATGCTAAGAGCATTGTCTGCCAGAGAATTTACTGTCTTTTCAAACAATAATCCTATCCCTAGTGGGATATTATAAATGTGAAAGTTTACATGTTTGCGTTTCAATCACGTCGAAACTACTGAACCAACTTGGATGAAACTTGGACTATATTTAGTTCGTAACCTGGATTGATACATAGGCTACTTTTTATCCCGAATAATTAACAGGATCTACAGGATAAAATGAACGAACGAGATTAGCAGCGCCAATTGACACGAGGCTTCAGAGGACCTAGTACGAGTTTTGATGTATAAAACCGGTGTAAAACAAACAAAAAATGGTACTAGTGTACGAAGTCACTAAGTTTGACAGGCGTCACAGCTCAGTCGGTAACGGCTCAGCCTTCCGTGCTGTGGGTCGTGGGTTCTATCCCCACTGAGAACAAACATTTGTGCGTGGAAAACATAGATGTCTGTTCTATGTCTGGGTGTTACTATGTATTATAAGTATGTATTTACACAAAAAAAAAAGTATTTAAGTATTCTATCAGCCATCTAGTTTCCATATTACAAGCTTTGCTTAGTTTGGGACTAGAGGGCGTTGTGTGTAAAGTCCATGAATATTTATTTATTTATTTAAGTCGCGGGTAACAGCTAGTAGGTGCATATTTTAAAAAGTATATTTATTATTTATTTATTTTAAAATTGCACACAAATAGGCAGTGATATGCTAATTATGCTATATGGTATTTATGCAGTGCTGGTGGTCGTAAGAAGAAGAAGCCGACGACGTTCGTCCCTCCCCCCGGCGCGCCCGCCACCGCCTTCTGGCGGCGCCCGCTGCCCGCGCACAACCACCACGTCAGCGTCGTAAGTACCTACAGTACGCACAACGGATCCTTGTCTCTGAAGTTAGGTGCAACAACCGCTTGCGCATGTACTTTTGTGCGGAAAAATTCACTTACCTCCAATTCGACTCAAAAATCAGTTTTGCGCAGATACTTCTGAGGGACAAATCCGTTGTAAACTTGTGACTATTATACAGCAGGGGTATGCCAATCAAAGTTGAACTGCAAAGTTTTAAATCATGGTCAGTTCATACTAACTCATAGTTATTCTGTGACTAAATAGTGACATTATGACGTCATTTGATGTGTTTTCGCGCATATTTTGCTGTCAAGTGTCTAAAAAGAATGATCACGTGGTACAATTTTGTACCACGTGATCATCACCTGAAGAAATTACACTGGGCAGTGAAATATAACTTGACAGCAAAAGATTGGCATACGGGGACATAACAGATAATTTACATAATAGACACGTAGTTATAAGACCCATTAAGCTTTTGTATTGTATCTTATGTATGTTTTCTACGTTGGATGTCCAAATTAATAAAATATAAAATATACTTGATACATTTTATGCTAATCTGAACTGATTCGTTTTTTTTTCCCAGTAGTTAATGTAACTACTTAAAGTTCTACCAATAGAACAAGTGTATTAATTACTAGTCACCCTCCTAGTAGGTATTTATCTTGACGTAAAAAAAAATGAAAATGAAAAAAAATATTTTGGCACAAAAAAATAAGACATAGGTACACAAAGAAAAATAAAATAAAAAAACAAAGAATAGGTACAGACAAGATACAGAGATATTATAATATGTAATATGTAGGTAGGTCCTACCTATGTAGGACACAAAATAAATAATACAAAACAAACAAAGCAAAAATAAACAAAAGCGGTCCTATGCCAAGTAGGCGCCTAGGCATGCCAAAAAAGCTTAGTCTCAGCTTGTTTGCTGCTCCACAAAAGGCGGAGCAGCATGTACTTACTTTAAGTGAGAAAAAGCGCTGTGTAACAGTTTGTTTACCTCTGTCAGGGCGGGTCATCGGAAAACGAAGGGTCAAGCGTCGGCTCCCGCGTCAACATCCAACAAAAACTACAGGAGAAAAAACAAAAACAACTCGCAGAACTCAGAGTCATCGAAGAAGAGATCAAGCAAGGAAAACTAGCCAAAACCACCCCCGTAGCTGCCGAAGAGATCTACAGCAGTTTGCAACGCCAGCCCATACCCAGAGCTAAAACTCATGCAGAACCCCCCACGTGGCCCAGCATTGAACTAACCCACTCCTATCAAAACTACCCCATCCTCCCCCACAACTGCAACTACCCCACCTACACTGAAATAAAACCGGAGTTCTTCCCCACCGATCAGAAAAGCCGATTCGAAAACCGCACGTTCTACGAAAACCCGCCGAGCTCAGCGAATAGAACTCCGATACGGTCGCCGAACTATTTGGAGAGGAACTATGAGACTAATTGCTCGAGTCCTAGAAATGTGGTGAATACTACACCGAACTACGTTGATAGTAACTACGAGGGAAGTGATAAACCTAGGATACAAAATGGAATTTACTCAGAAGGTATATCACTATAATTAGAAGTTGCGTAATTATTTATTTTTATTATCACAAAATTTACAGATCAGAATTTACAGAATATTTACAGATCTTTACAGATCAGATTTACAGAATTTACAAATTTACAGATCAAAATTTACAGATTATGTGACACATTAACAATAAACCTTACATCCAATAACGGATTTACTTTATATAAAAAGTTTTATATAAGAGCAGTTATACCAACAACTTTTATGTATAGGTTAGGTTGAGCTTGAAAAATAAATAACAAATATTAACAACAGTTTAACTCTAAATTGTTGTTAATGTTTGTTGTGTTTGTTGTTATTTACAAGGAAAGGTAGTCTGGAAAAGTTTCATTAGTCACCATGCTGCAAAAAGCCCCAGATTGGACTTTTTTGTCTCAACTGTCCCTCTAGGGAGACAGATCAAAGTGACAGTAGGACAGAATTCCCGAAAAGTACATTTTAGGTACCTACCTATTTGGTGATGTGCACAGTGATGCTCGCATTGCTGTGTGCCGGTTTGAAGGGTATGGGTGCCGGTGCTATTACACGCACATGACACTTAACACCGACATATCTCAGAGTGATAGACGCAGTGCAATACCTCACCGGGCACGCCCTAAATGGACTTGCGCTGTAAGCCAAAGCTAACCGCTTAACATCAAGTCAGCCATCTGATTTATACATCACTTTTTGTCATTAAAAGTAATCTAAAAAAAACTAAATAAATAATTTTTTTATGATATTCAGGTCAAATCGGCGAGTACTCAGGATATTGTGAAAACTACAAATATAGCGACAAAGAGGAATACTCCGGTGCGCTGCAGCACGCGTTGACCACCGTGCAGAGCATAGACAACATCCGTAATAACTACGAATGTGGACAGTACACTCAGAATTGTGATCGGTTTCCATACCCAGGTGAGATATAAATCGACCAACAGTCACTAACATAAGTCTATAAACACTCAACAGTCACTTACATAAGTCTATAAACACTCAACAGTCACTTACATAAGTATATATCTATCAGATGTGCTATATCTGTTTTCCTTTTGCTGTTTCTTTGTTTGTGTGTTTTTTTATGTACCTACCCATCATCTTCGTTACAAATAAATATATTTTATTCTTATTCTTATATAAACACTAAACAGTCACTTACATACGTCTACAGGCAGGCAAAAGTCACTTACATAAGTTTATACACGGGAAAAAATCACTTATAAGTCTATAAACACTCGACAGTCACTTAAGTTTATAAACATAGGTACAACAGTCACTTACATAAGTTTCTATTAACAGCCAACATAATTAATCTATCTCTATAGTATAATATAGACACCCTGACGGTCACTTACATCTAATTCGATTCATAAAAATGTCGCTTTTCATCCAAATTTTTCAAATCTGCGCCAACCCTTTGTATCTTATATCCAGAAATAGTGCTCATATTTATGTAAATAAAAATGCAATGTTAATTTTAGATATTTACAAAATAAGTAGGTACCGATATATAAGTATTCTATCAGCAGTCTAGTTCACAAGATTTGCTTATTGGGACTAGAGGGCGTTGTGTGAAATTTCCATGAATATTTTGTCATGAATATATTGACAGGCGTCACAGCTCAGTCGGTATAGCTCTGCCTTCCGTGCTGTGGGTCGTGGGTTCGATCCCCACCAAGAACAAACATTTGTGTGTGCCAAACATAGATGGTTGTTCTATGTCTGGGTGTTACTGTGTACTATAAGTACCTATGTATTAAAAAAAAAAGTATATAAGTATTCTATTAGCCATCTAGTTTCCATATTACAAGCTTTGCTTAGTTTGGGACTAGAGGGCGTAGTGTGAAATGTCCCTGAATATTTATTATTTATTTATTATTATTTATTTATTTATATCTTAGCAGTAGGAGCCAAGAAAATGGAGCAGATGAGAAAAATGCAGCGATGTAGAACCCCCGAGATACTACTCGCGCCGCACTACCTCGAGGGCTGCGCGCGCCCCGTCTGCTGCCACTGGGGACCCCCTTATCCGTGAGTTCTTCCAATAGCACTAACTACAGCCAGAACAAGCGAATGGCCCACCTGATGTAAGCCGTCACTCGATTGGGTTCAGCTGAAAATCAGCGTTGAATTGCATTTTTTTAGCAACTCAACAATAGTGCTGAGCTGCCACCTTTTTGGCAACGTATTATTATAGTTCTAGGTACTTTTGTTTTATGTTTGTATTACGATGTGTTGTCAAATGAAGCTTTTTTTTTCTTTCTGATGTTAAGCGAGTGTGTTATAGGGCAAGCTTTTCATCCTAAATCATGTCTCCATCCAAATGGGTAAAAAGCGACTTCTGACACTGTTTAAATCACCTGATTAAACTCTACTAGCTAGGTATTACTTGCGTGTGCCGGTTTTTTTTTTCAGACGTTTTATACACCGAAACTCGTACTAGGCGCTCTGAAGCAACTGACGTGTTGTCGTCCTCGTGTCAAAGTATGTTTGGATGTTTAGATGTTTGGATGTTTGTGTTTCAATCACGTAGAAACTACTGAACCAACTTGCATGAAACTTGGCATATATATAGTTCGTAACCTGGATTGACATATAGGCTACTTTTTATCCCGAATAATTAACAGGTTCTACAGGATAAAATGAACGAAAAGGATTAGCAGCGCCAATTGGCAAGTGGATTTCATTGTCATGTCATGTCACGTCAGTTTGACAGGGCGTAGTACTACCTCTTTGGTCTAACAACTAGTGTTTGACATTCCAGTAGGTACGAGTTCGGTGTAATGAGGTGTAATGTCAAGTTTCTCAAAGTATCCGCTCGGTACACGCACAGATAATATAATGTACACGGAAACTGTAGACGCGTACGAAGTCGCGGGCAACTGCCAGTAATCTTATAAATGTCAAAGTTTGGATGTTTGTGTTTCAATCACGCTGTAACTACTGGTCAGATTTAGATGAAACTCGGAATACATATAGTTCGTAGCCTGGATGAACAGACTACTTTTTATCCCGGAAAATCAACAGGATAAAACGAGACGCGGAAGAAGTCGCGGGCTTAAACTAGTTTATAATATTAGTGGGATGGGATGGGGTAGTAAGACGATGTTGGAGTAACATATAATTGGTTTGTAGAACTAAAAGAAAAGAAGAAGGTGCGGTGGGCAGCAGCGGCGAGGAGTCGAGCCCCGAGGGGCCCGCGCACGACACGCCGCGCCCGCCCAGCGATATCGATAGCCAGGTAACTTGTCAAAGCCTTATTACACTATGCAATCTCAAGTCAGGCTTACTGATAGTGATGTAACGTAATGTGATGTAACGATAGTGATGTAATTTTACATTACTTTATGTAAGTACCTTTATGATAGTCGTGTCTACTTCTTGCCAGATTAAATATTCTGTTTCTACTTTAAACTTGTCAAAAATAAGGATTTCAATGTAACAAATAGCGTTATTTTGAGTTGGTAAATCCAGCCTTAGCACAGTTCTTAATAATAAATCATTTTAAAAACTTATCTCAAATCTGTTTTTGTGTATTAAATTCATTCAAAGATTGCCTGGAAGAGATTGCTTTTAGCAATAAAGCCGCCCAATCTACCTGTTACATTAGTTTTAAGACAAGTACAATAAAGAATATATTTATCTATCTGCTAGATTTTGATATACATTTATTTTTATTATTTTATTTTAGTAATTTTATGAAAACTTACAGCTAGGTAACACGATAGAACAACAAACATAACACAGGAATCAAGAAGATTCAAGCGAGCTGATGGCCAATTAAAAGTTTCCACAGATTATTTTGAATTTAGACAAAGAAAAACAGCAAGTAGACGACAAGAGATACTGAATAGTTACAAATATTACATGTAGGTAGGTATTTAAATATTAGCGCTTATTAGATTGTGCAATCTCAAGTCAGACTTATTATTTATTCAAGTTATTTGAATTGACTCGCATCGAGGACTTGCATGCATATAAAGTCAAAAACAAGTGAAAATTTAGCACCAATTTCTCTAACCACTTACGTTGCATACGGACCTAGTTGAGTCAACCCAATTGGCGGCTTGAGTCAAGGTTCAGTATAACTAAAATAATTCGAGTTCGAAAAAATTCAACTCATCACGTTACATCTCTATCAGTAAGTCTGACTTGAGATTGCACAATCTATTAAGCGCTTTTGAGAAATAGAGTAGGTAGATATAGGTAGATAACAAAAAAAATATTATAAGAACCGAAGGAAGAAAAAAAAACAAAAACTAAACATTTATTGGCAGATATCGCTGCCCCGCTCGTACACGTTACCGCGAGAGTTCCGCTACTGGAGGCGAAGGCCGCGCCTCCGCGACGCGCACCTGCCGAGCAACAATAGCAGTGACGGTAACACAACGTACACTCGACTACACATCAACCTATCAACGGTTCCAACTTTGAAATAATTTGAATGTTGGCAGGCGTCACAGCTCAGTCGGTAATAGCTCTGCCTTCCGTGCTGTGGCTCGTGGGTTCGATCCCCACCAAGAACAAACATTTGTGCGTGGAAAACATAGATGTTTGTTCTATGTCTGGGTGTTACTAAGTATGTATTTACAAAAAAAAAAGTATGTAAGTATTCTATCAGCCATCTAGTTCCCATATCACAAGCTTTGCTTAGTTTGGGACTAGAGGGCGTTGTGTGTAAAGTCTATGAATATTTATTTATTTAATCATGCGAGAGGGACGATATGTTTTTATGTGAGACTCGCTGCTTGCACGCCACGCGCCTACACCTATTGCGATCCCTGATTCGCAACATTCAAATTATAATAGTTCAAAGTTCAAACAGTGGATAGGTTGATGTGTAGCCGACTGTACACACGGCCACAGGTCAGGTTATACACCCAATACAACCATAACTACACTACACGCAATGCAAAAAATCGCGCCGCGCTTGCAGCCGTCTTTACTTTCCTTTACAGACGACATCATCATCATCATCTGATGAAACCGGTAGTCGAATTGAAGTCGGTTTTTCTAGTTTTCTAAACTTGTAAATGATTTTCAGGTGACGTAGACAGCGCTGATGATAACGAAAGCGATCGCCGATCGAACTGTTCAGCGACGTCACAGATCCAGGGTCCTACTTACGCAGACTTCTCGTACCAGCCCCGGCCAGACATAATGCCGCGGCAAGAGCCACAGTACGACTATGATAGGAGGCCTAGACGTGGCTTTAGGAAACCTGCGCCTAAGCCGGAGACAAAGCTATAACTTTGTTTTTATAGTTTTCCCCCAGATCCAGGGTCTGACGCAGACTTCTCATATCAGCCGAGCCCTGTGCCTTGATCACGAATAAATGTAACAATCGTAAACGTATCGTAACGCTAGCGTATCCGAGATACACTGCGCGGTGACGCTACAACGTTCGGCAGTCGGGCTGATGTTGACGCGCAATATGATTCGAATACGTCAGGTTTACGTAACGCGGCGACTGTCAGATTTGTTCGTGATTAACCCTCTGATATAGCCGAGGCAAGATCAGGGGTCTTGCTCAGTTCGACGGAGATTTTACTCTAATAGGGATGACGTCATATCTCAGACAAAAAATCGTTCCACCCACTAGTTAAATTAGCTTTCGATGTCATTTTGTCATATTAGAGTAAAATCTCTGCCGAAGTGAGAATTAGGCCCCAGGAACCACATACGACGATAGGGGACCTATGTTGCGCCGAACCACTGTAAGTGGGGCAAGATGAGATGATGATTGTTGTACAAATTAATGTTATTTTATTTTAATTTTACATGGAAAACAAACAGCTTGTTAAATTAAGGGCGGCTTGCACCAGAATCGCTAAACACGTTTATCTAATAGTATTTAGCGAGTTGTCAAGTCATATAAATACGTCAGATTTAAATCTATGTAGCTGTTAAACACGTTTAGTGATTCTGGTGCAAGCCGCCCTAAGATTACAATCGGTGGAAGATTTTACAATGAACGAAATAGGAATTGTCTATGATTAGTATCGTTCATTCGGGCATAAAACAATATTGGTTTTTGATGGAGTACATCCAGTAGGTACCTATTTATAAGGCACTATATGAATTATTTTTTCCTACCTATTGCAACATTGCTATTTTAAAAAAAAGACTGTTTCTTTGTTTTAGAATTTTTTCGATTGATATGAGCCTGGATGTTATGTTTGTAAGTACCTAACAAATTTAGCATAGAATTGACTGTTTATAAAATTCTACTTTTAATGAATTCCATCCACTAATTTTTAATAGAAATGAATTTGTATCTAATTAGTTTGTAAGTATCGTTTTAATGACTGTATATTTTAACTGTATTATACTGTATAGTAACACTAACAAGGAAAGGAAGTTGAAAATAAAAAGCATAATTTCAAACTTTTATTTATTTCTATATTCCAATTGTAAAAGGGGAACCAGTCACGCGCTATCACTCCGTGTTACTACTTTTCTACATTATCTCGGTCATTTACACATTAAAAAGAACATCAACCGAATAGAAATTCACAAATACACATTTAATGTTGATTATAACTAGCTTAGAGTACCGGGGTGTGTGCGTGGAGGGAGGCGTTTTCATAGCTAGACGTGAAAATGATTGAACGCGGCATAAAACACATTTTAGCCGAAAGGACAGCGCAATGCATCTCGAAATAGAGATTGTATGATACAGTAAGATTAGTATCTCGCACTTCGGTATGCATTGCTGCATCCCAACAGGCACAAACCCTGCCTAACGTAGCTCACCCGACAAGTGATTTCGGCCACAATAAAAAAAACAAATATCAAATGCTACAAGCACTTAAAAAATAATCAAGCTGGCGATCTATCAGAACTAAAGATATAACATGTAACAGAAACACGACCGGTGTACGCTAATGCGGTACAATGTGCATAGACATCGTTATAAGTTGATTATTATTATAAGTTCTAAAAGTGAAACTGCTATTTATTGCACTATTATAAGAAAAAAGCGTCCCCCAAGATTATGAAAATATTTATTATCAATTTCGCTAAACAATAGACAGAACACACTGAAAGCTTAGAAGTAACGTTAAATTATATCAACAAAATCGATAAAATTACAATCGGGGGTAATTTGTATAACTTAATATAATTTATAATTTGTTAATTATATTATAGCGCGGGTCAGTATGTTACAAGGATGATCAACATGCACTCATCATTGATACTTCTGCCAAAATGCATTAGGAATATGCTACCGAAGTTACACAAAGCATCCCCAATGTAAACTTTGTATAGATATTTACACACCTTACAAAGTACACCTTAATTCCTTTATAAGAATACTTAGATTTTGCAATAAAGCCAAACTGCGAGAATAAATCCCTTTTTTTATCCATATTTCAAAAATAAACTTACAATCCGAAATCCCCTTTAAAAACCATAACTAACCAACTTTTTAACTTAGAAAACGAATTCCTAACCTGCCAAATTTTATACACTCCGCATTTCTATGAATTTCTAAAAATACTGTATTAACTGTATTATGCAACAAATCAAATTAAAAAAATAGATTACAAAAATATTTTATTTTTAGTATAAACGTAATACAACTAAGTAAATAAATATGGATGAGATTTTCATAGATAGTTTTTATGATCAAAACATCGCACAGTCACCCGAATGGTACTCGAAATGCGAAGAACATGGTTACAGCAACAAAAGCAAGAAATTAACAAAAACATATTTAATAGAAATTAAATTAAAACGGTTACATTCTAGAGCAGTTTACTTGTGTTACACTTATATTATAGGGAATTATTTCTACAACATAATAGTACTCCCACACCGCGCCGTTTCAGACAAAAATGAAGAAAGGACGGACGCGCATGCTACTTGGACTTTATGACAAGGCAATTAAGCTCAAAATCAAGAAGTGTAGCTAGCATGTATACAGGATTGTATAAAAATAGATTTTGAGTAGAGTATAATATTTTTATGCAAACAATACCTGTACTTGTGTATATTTGAAGCAAATAAAAAAAATAATGCAATTAAAAAAAACTTGCTTAAATACAAAATAGGCCCAGACCTTTTCAATTTAAGTAAAAAATGTCCGTCCAATTCTCAGATTCGTAAACAAAATGTTATATTATGGAATTTCGACGCGGGGGATGCAGTTTTAGTTCTAGTTTTAAAATTGTGTAGCTTACTTGACTATGTTTTGCGGCCGAGCGATCACTGCTCACGATGATATGAGCTGAAACACAAAGTTATTGTTGTAACTTTTATGATAACTGCTCAAATTGCAGTAGGAAAACAAGTGTGCTGATTAGCATTGCTAGACAAATGGTCTGGCGAAATTAGCGGAATGCGATAGCAGAAGTAACTAATACGACAGCTATTAAAAAACTTTAGCTGGTTTTTATGCACACTAACTGATCGCACATAATAATTATTAGTTATTATTATATGGTCTAATAATTGTTTTTTTTTTTGCAAATGAAAGTTATGGATGGTAATTAAATCAATAAAGCTTTATAAATAAATCATGCAAGAAAAGTATCTACCTTGTAAATGAAAGCGGGTGCTTATCCGTTCCAAACTTCATTTTCAGTAAGTTAAATTTTTATTCCATAATATATTATTATTGTAATAATATATAACTATGTCCTTTTATAACTATAGGTATACTATGCGTAGACATCTACACTCCTCCCTTATCCTAACATCTTAAATACACTGCAACAAAAGAAATAAAGACAAATTAAATAAAGGAAAACACATGCTTTGCAAGCAAATCAATTATAAACATGCACAATATTATGAATATTATCTTAGGGCCGATTTACACACCTAGAAGTACAGTGATCTGCCTGTTAGATAGTGTTTCTCTAAACTCTACCTAAATGAGACATTGCGCAGCATTGACGACTTAACTAAAAGTAAAACGACAAGTAAAGATGTGACTAAGGGAAATGGCAATGACTTTAAAATGACGTATAGAAGTGTTTCAACACTGTGTGACGTACACATATCAGCGAAAGCTGCTCGTCTATATACCAATAAATAAATCCTACTAATATTATAAATGCGAAAGTTTAGATGTTTGGATGTTTGTGTTTCAATCACGTCTAAACTACTGAACCAACTTGGATGAAACTTGGCAATATATATATATATAGTTCGTAACCTGGATTGACACATAGGCTACTTTTTATCTCGAATAATTAACAGGATCTACAGGATAAAATGAACGATAAGGATTAGCAGCGCCAATTGGCAAGAGGATTTCATTGTCATGTCATGTCACGTCAGTTTGACAGGGCGTAGTACTACCTCTTTGGTCTAACAACTAGCGTTTGACATTCCAGTAGGTACGAGTTCGGTGTAATGAGGTGTAATGTCAAGTTAATCAAAGAGTATTCGCTCGGTACACGCACAGATAATATAGTGTACACGGAAACTGTAGACGCGTACGAAGTCGCGGGTAACTGCTAGTAGAAAATAAATACTCGTCACTGTACTTATGAGTGTGTAAATTGGCCATTATAGATGAGAAGACTAGATATAGAATACTCTCTATCGCGTAAATGGTCTTTCACAGTGAAAACTACATTTACGTATATGCATGTTAGCAATAAACGAATTGATTATAAAAGTAGAGCACATTATAATCCGCATTCACACCTATGTGTTATTTTAATTTCTAATACTACAGCAAACGTTTTAGAACAAGTGAATTACACGGAACTATTTTAGTTATCCCAAGAATCAAAAAAATTGGATATAATATTACTGAACCAACTTGACTGTGACTTTTGTCTGGGTCTGGGTAATGACTTGAACAAATGAATAGTAAAATAACCGACCAACCCAATGATGGTAAAAAAGTAGTCGGAATTAACCTCTCACAAAAACATTAAACAAAATTACTGACCAACTTATGTGGTTAGTACATAGGTATTATGTGGTCAAAGTGTGGATCATGACTTGATTCAAATAAATTGACAGTACAATACGAACAACTGATCTTTATCTCTCTGAAGAATACGCACAACTGATCTTTATCTCTCTGAAGTTAGGTGCATCGCACGATTGCGCATGTACTACTGTGCGGAAAAATTAGCTTACCTCCAATTCAAACAAAAAAAAATGTACCGTGGGTAATTTAGGTATTGGAGTAGTAATCAAAATAACAAAAATTATTCAAGTGCGTAATTTTATAGGTAGGTAGGTACCTACGTGCTTTTAAATTATTTAACAAAAATGGGTTCTGCACAAATACTTCAGAGGGACTAAGATTCGTTGTAACTAATAAATGCTTGACCCATAGCAACACTGTAATAGAATTAACCTCTTACAAAAACATTGAACATAATATTACTGACCGACTTGACTGTGGCCTTGATGAAGTCTTTCTTGTGCGCCAGATCAAAGTCTGGATAGTGGCTGTAAACCTGCTTGCAAACTGTCTTCATCGTGATCTGCTCTAGATTGGCTCCCTCCAGAATGTGCTTCACGTACTTCTTGATCTCATCGTCCTGGAGAATTTCAAATGTTATCAACAACTAATTATTAAAATGGAAAAATCATGGTATTAAATCTGAACTGAAACTATAAATAATAAATATATATTCATAGACTTTACACACGACGCCCTCTAGTCCCAAACTAAGCAAAGCTTGTAATATGGGAACTAGATGGCTGATAGAATACTTAAATACTTTTTTTTTGTAAATACATACTTATAATACATAGTAACACCCAGACGTAGAACAAACATCTATGTTTTCCACGCACAAATGTTTGTTCTCAGTGGGGATCGAACCCACGACCCACAGCACGGAAGGCGGAGCCGCTACCGACTGAGCTGTGACGCCTGTCACTCAAGCAAACTCAAGCATAAATATGCAATAAAAATGATAAAAAACTATACCGGGTGTTAGCTTAGTACTCATCAATATGAACTTGTGCTCTCGAAGCGTAAGCGTTAGCGCGACCATATTAAGAAAAATATTTGTAAAGTAGGTATTAGATTAGAAAATTCTTTATTGCACATTTAAAAACAGTACAGAGGCGGGCTTAATGCTAATTAGCATTTTCTTCCAACCAACCTTTGTGTAGTGTGGAGAAAAGGTAGTGCTTATATTATGGAAAACTTGGTAGGGAGAAACGTCTTTATAATATATAAAAATTACCTACTTAAAATAATAAAACACTAACCAAATATATATATATATTATTAGGTATTGCATTTTATTGGATAGTTCTTTTCGCATAAAACTTGTTAAGTTCATATTGATGGGTACTTTAGCTTCCACTTGCTTTTATTTTGATGTGGGAATTGAATTCAGTTCGGTAACTCACAGTAGGCGGTTTCTTAGCTTTCTTCTCTCCATCTGAATCCTCACTTCCCTCCTCCTCCTCCTCGCTGCCTCCCTCTTCTTCATCTTCTTCGCTGCCCTCCTCACCAGACTCTTCGTCAGAGGAGGCCTTCTTGCCCTTCTTGGCCGGTCGGCCGGCGGACTTGCCTGCTGGACCCTTCTTCTTAGCTGTTTCACGAATTATTTATATTGATTTGTCCTTCGCGTCAAGTCGACAATCGATAGACAACAAATGCTTCACAAATGTACGGAAATTCAAATTCAAACGTAATTTATTCAGAACTAGGTACATATAGATCTAATTACAAGATAAAACGATGAGACAGCAAAAGTTATAAACTGAGTACTCATTAATAGTCACGTGGCTTATAACTATACAAGCAAAATGTTCTTGTTTATTGAATAAAAGAATGATGAGATTGACTTAGTGGTAGTGTTTACCTGGTGGCGTAGGAGCTTTCCGCTTAGCGGGCGCGGCCTTCGCGTTAGACTTGGCGACGGCGGCGCCGGGCTTGCGACCCTTGCCCACCGCCGCCGGCCGGCCGCGCTTCGATTTAGGCTCCTGTTCAACACAATAACACTTTAAATACAGGAAAAAAATCTAAATTGCAATATAAACAGGCACATGAGACTTATTCATATTCATTTATTTTAACCATAGGAACTTATATAGAACACTTAACTACGTCACTTTTAAACAAAACAATAAATAGGTATAGCAAAAAATCAATATTAGTAAAAAAATTCAAAAGTTAATTAATAAATTTGTGTTGTAGCTGTATAGGGGCTTTGTCAAAAATAAAAATAACATTAATAATCTTATACAACACAACAAGCCGATCACCCATCTGATGTTAAGTGGTAACCACTGCCTATAACAACGCATTACCTCACTGAGCACGTCCAGCGTTCATCACTCGGAGACGTAACCGTGTCAAGTCTCAAGTGCCTGTAATAGCACTTGCACCCATACCCTTCAAACCGGCACACAGCACTGCGAGCATCACTGTGCGGCGGCAGAATGACACAGACAGTAGTAACAGAGTGTCGATACTTACATCAGACTCTTCCCCTTCGCTGCCGGATTCTCCCGCGTCGCTTTCACTCTGCGACTTGTCACTTTCATCTTCACTCTCGGACTTTGCTCGTCGGCCGCGTTTCGATGTTGTCGCCTGACGATAAATAATAAACAGTCATGGATATTTCATACAACGCCCTCTAGTCGCAAACTAAGCAAAGCTTGTGATGGGAACTGGATTACTGATAGAATATAACCTACCTAATTTTATACCTATAAGATCTTTTCTCATGTAAGTGGCATATTGTCTTTTTTGAGAATAAATGTCTATAATCCTACCTATATACCATTTTATTTTTTGTAAAACATACTTTTATTACATAGTAACACAAAGACATAGAACACACATCTATGTTTGCTACACACAAATGTTTGTTCTCAGTGGGGATCGAACCCACGACCCACAGCACGGAAGGCAGAGCTGTGACGCCTGAATGAGTGCCCTTTTAGTTGTTTGTTATCGTTTTGGTTGTAAACGCATGCTAATTTTTGTACACAGTAGTTACCTTTGGGATATTAGACTATATTGTTATTGTTGTTTCTTGTTGTATATTGTTTTTAGTTTTAAATAGGTTCTTAGTTTAATATGTTACAAAATTTTATTAAAAAATCTATAATTTTATTGTTAAAGCAAGCAACGTGCACTTTCTCCTCTTGTTCTCTTGTCAGGAACTTCACACTTGGTAATTGTACTCTACAAGTCCAAAATACAAGCTCAACGCTTAGTTTGGCCTTCGCCGGTAAACCTAAGTAAGATTTATTTGCACCTACCTTTGTTGCTACCTATGTTTTATTTCTAACTAGTGTTTTGGTAAATAAACTATTACTACTATTGTACCTTTCCCTTCTTGCCCTTGGGTTTCCTGCCCCGCTTGCCCGGCTTGGCGGATGAGCGACGTCGCGAGCCACTGGAAGGCTTGCGTTTGCGCGCCGGCCCGGGAGTGCCGCCCTCACCGGCTTCGGGGTCGAAATCTGAATCTTCTACCTCCTCTGAACCGCTCGGGTTGAATGAACCCTGAAAACAATGTTTGTTATTTTTTTTTGTTCCTTAGCCTATCTCGTCCCACTGCTGGGCAAAGGTCTCCCCCAAAGACTTCCAATGTTCTCTCTCCTGGGCTTCCTCCCACCATCTCCTTTGAAAGGCGTCCAATAATGTTTGTTAATAATGTTTGTTATTTTCGCAAAATTTTTTTTGTTCATTTTTTCTACGATCAGTCTTCAGACTATGCAGGTTAGGTGTAAGTGGGGATGGGAGCTCCATCGAGCACGTCTCTATTCCTTGGCGATCATGATGTTCCGTCTAGTCCCATAATGTAGCCTTTTAGGATAGCTAATGGTAGTGAGCTGTGTAGGATAGAATGTGTATTCAAACGTTCTTTGTATTTCCTCGTTGGTTGTTAAAATAGCTAAACATTTTACATGTCAGCTTACCTGCTAAGTAGTAAGTCAGAATCAAACTCAGAATATCAGTCTAATCAAGAACAAAACAAGAGCTACCATAAACAACAATATGGATGTTCTCAATACCAAAAACAGAACACATGTACGCGTTATAATTAAACAATACTTACATCTGAGTCCTCAGAGCCGTCTTTAGGTGGTTTTGGTCCTTTAACTTTTGTTTCTGGGTCTGATTCATACTCCTCATCAGAATAGCCTGCGACAAAAGTTACATAGCGAACACTGTAGGAAAACTTCAGGGATGGAAGAATTATAAGAAAAGCGTTATTAAAATTGAAGTACTGCTTTATAAAAAAAATGGCTCTAGCAGTAGAGAGAGACGCAGGTCACGGCAGAATAACAGCGCTGACCTGTCTTCGGACAGGGAAGCATAACGCTGAGCCGCGACCTTTTTGCTGCTGTAACACACAGCGCTGTTTATTACGTACTTGCTACTTATTTTTGTAAAATATTCTCACCTACTAGCTTTTATTCTTTTGTTTTGTACCATTGTATTTCCATTTATTTTTTAGTTGTGATTGTCATTGAAATCTAATTTTAATTTATTGTCAATTATTATTATTAAATATGAAATTATTATTTATTATTACCTACTTATAAAAAAAAATTCTTGAGAATTTATTAATTGTAATAATTATCTCCTATTGTACCTATACCTACTTTACGTGTGCTATGTGTTTTTTGTGGCCAATAAATAACTGTCTATGTCTAACGAGTTACAACGAGGCCTTCAGGCGGCCTAAATACTCCCGTCACCAGAGTTGGCCGCTAACTCATACAAACAAACTATTAAAAAAACGTTAGGCGTCTCCGTGAGTGCCA
The DNA here is from genome assembly GCA_947859175.1 of Gandaritis pyraliata. Classification (NCBI taxonomy): domain Eukaryota; kingdom Metazoa; phylum Arthropoda; class Insecta; order Lepidoptera; family Geometridae; genus Gandaritis; species Gandaritis pyraliata. The sequence goes on along the minus strand of OX401874.1, from coordinate 3,281,772 downwards.
AAATAGCCGCCTTACCAGTTTTGAAACTGCTCGGAAGTTAATTACCTGACCCCACCTTTTTCTTTTGTCTTCTTGGTTTGACCAATCGGAGACCTAAACACCTGTTTATTTCTGTGAAAGCCTTTTGTTTTCATAACTTTTACACCGTAAATACTTTGCCGCAATTGGTAGTCAGTTCACAGTAAATGCACCCTTGAGATGGTAAGGTGGAACTGTTGTTCTTAATTCTTTATTGCACACAACACAGGACATAAACAAAAGACAGAAATAGATGACATGTACAAAGGCGAGCTTAACACTAACAAGAGTTTTCTTCCAGCAAACCTTTGGGGCTAGAGAGAGGTGACTATAAAGGCAGGTCCGTGTACATAAAAGGTTATAATATAACGGAAATTCGATAGTTAGTTGTTGGTAGTACCTCGGTTGTGTATCTTGACTGCGGCGGAGCGACGCGGCCGGCCGCCCGGCGTGGCGGAGGGCGCGGCTGCCGTCGCCTTGGCAACGCCTCGCGCGTGCGGCGAGTTCGACATCGGCTGTTGCAGGAACCCCACTAATCGCGTTGACAGATCCGATGCAGACCCTATAGGGAATACAAAGGTTTTCAATTGTGGAACTATAAATACAGATTCAACTTTTTTATGAGGTTCAAAGCTCATGAAGATGTGACACGAAAGGGTCTGGGGCAAAACTCTATGGAGCCCAGGTCCCGATTTTTTTAAACTCGCATTAATGTAACTTTCTTTGTTACAATGTACTTGTAACGTAGTTTTAATATAAGTAATAATTTTATTAAAAAGCAACGGGAATACCTAGTTATTCGACATCCAAACTTCGACAAAAAACAAAGGTTGTCTGCCAGGAAATGGTATTTTTCGATGACTTAATTGACAGTTTGTATTTGTATGACTTACTAGCTTTCACCTGCGGCTTTTCTTGAAGTTTGTGATAAGTAATAGGTAATATCATGCTATCGTTTGTGACGTTTGTTAGGTATGGTTGTTAGGTAGTTAGCAATTACATCTCAGTTTGATAGGTAGATCATATCTAATCACTAGGAACATACAACATCGACCAAGGTCGGTTGTTATATCCGCTTTTTATGTTATTCAATTCAATTCAATAATTTTATTTCAGACAACACATGTACAACATACAGTCCATAATTTAAGAAACAATAATAACAAGTTAATACAAATGAACACATAATATTATACACCTAACATATAAGGTAGGTACTGTACACAGCACGGCACGGCACACTATACGTTAACGCCCAGCTTGTGTGGCCCGCTGGGTTTTAACGTACAATGTTATGGCAATGTTATTAAGATCTTCGCTAGCTTCGTTTGCTCGATTAGCAATAACTTTTCCTACTGCAAGTTTTGCTCGTCGTCAGAATCTTCAGTTTCTTCTTCAATTACATGGTTTAGGAACATAGCTGGTGCGACAATACTGTCTTGATGCCGTGCCCAGCTAAAAAACCATATAACTGTCATAACATGGGTGCAACAGCCAACTGTTCTGTTGCCCACAATGCAGCTACAGCAGTACCCTAATATATTTTCTACGTTGTTGCGGTCAGCCGGTTCACTCTCAAACATAACGTAGCTATAGTAGATTTTCCTACTAACGTGCCGTGACTTGATTCTTGCTCTAATTAAGATTGGAGTAACTCCTCTTAAATCGGCATCGTTTAGGCGTATAGCGAGATATGGTCACAGCTGGCCGCTTATAATGTGGTAGCAATATGGTGGGTTGCATTCTATTGTTAGCGGCAGGTATTCCCAAAGGTGCAGCAGGTAAAGGAGGTGGTTGTGGGATTCCTGGATTGGGCCCGAGATGTGGCTCTTGTTCGACAATTTCGAGCATATCCTGAGCTGAGAAACTGAGCTCTACTAAAACATCGTCTACATGCTTGATCATTGTTATTGACCTGAAATAAAATATGTGTGGTTAGTGATAAATGGCTTCATTTTATTGTTTCACATTATGTTTTACTATCCAATAGGTGTACATTTACATGTGCGCAATGCTAGTGCCCTCGAACGGTGAAAGAAAACATCGTGAGGAAACCCTTGGTTTAGTCAGTTCCACAGTGGTTTGTGAGTTTCAGGTAGGTAAGTACCTACTGGTAACATTTTCAGGACAAAGACAAGTTACCTACGATTATTTTGTTTTACATCTACATTTCAGCGAGATCACGCAGTTGTAGGTAGGTAGAGTAGAGTAGGTAGTTACTTTGGGTTATTGGGGGTGGATATGCGACGTTTTCTTGAATAAACCTATTTTAATGAAAACTTAAAAAACTTATTCCGCGCAGACGAAATCGCGAGTAACAATGCGCTAGTAAAATAAATAAATAGTAAATAGAGAAATCATTTTACCTGGTACGGAATAATCCATGACGCTATTATATTTCCTTCTGCGGTATTGTAGATGGCATAAGATCTAGATCTCAATATAGAGCTTCCACAACCTCGGCATACTCTTGTGTGTCCATATGCTCGAGCTGCAGCTTGGCCAGGATTGTTTAGTCGATTTCGTAATAAAACCAAACATTCTTGGCATAAGTTGTTATTAGGCGAAACCTACGAATACAAGAAGTTTTGTATAAAAAGTGTGAATAAGGCGTAAAGGAAAATAAGTAAGTAGGTAGGTAGGTACTTACCTCTTGTAAATAAGTTTTGATTATTGAGAACCTTTTAAATGAAAATATAAGAACTTATACGAATATACTTTTTTTTATACAACTCAGTGATGGAACAAGCCGATGGCCCACCTGATGTTAAGTGGTTACCTCTGCCTATAACAATGCATTGCCTCACCGATACTTAACTCATTAAAATGTAAGAAGCTAGGTAGTTAGGTATAAGCATTAGCACCTACCTAAGTTAGTCATAAGGCGACCCATCTAGCGTACCTGTGTAGCTACATTATCAAAATATCAAAAACAAACATGCAGGCGGGTAAGTTACTCAACAACACTCGCTCATTGTTGAAGTTACAGAACGTCTCTACGCCCCATGCTTGCATTGCTTAATGTGTTATGGACGCGCTACAATGCCACATAGGATACGTCCTCTGTGGATTGGACTTGTTTCGTCACTCGTCTCATAACAATAAAATAAAATAGCACAAACATACCTGAATTGGGGCTATCCACAATGACACAGCTTCAACAATATTAACTGGTTGAGCCTGCACCAAAAATCTTCTTCTTCTAGGGCCTAAACATATTGTACAATTGATGCACCGTTCTCCTTCTTCCATATTTTTTATCAGTTTAAAAATCCGGAAAATCAATAATAGAAAAGCCAAACAAAAAGTATAAATATAGTTAGTATAGTAATGCGTGCGCTTTTCAAGTTCTCAGAACACACTTCGACGGCGTTCTTTTTTTAAAAAAAAGTTGTACATGGCCTGTAGTGATTGGGAAGAGGTGATGGAAAAAAAAGGTTTTACCTAATCTAAATAATACTTCATGTTTATTTTATTAGCTACATTGTCACTTGTTTTGTTAGATACCTCCCTAGATAAGTATGTAGGTACTTACCGAACAAAAAAAATTATTTTATTTGATTTCCTTAGTATTATAGTAGGTACACTTACCTACCTCAAGAAAAAAATTATTGTTTAGTTCGGAGTTTATCTGCCTTGTAGTGGCCTTGTAGGTATATAATGAGTCAGCAAACTGTCCAAAGAGTCTCTAGACTTTTCTAACCCTCTATTAGGAATGAAAAAAAGATGTCACCGTCCCGGTTTCTTGTCGTGTTATCAAAATAATGACTTTTTATTACATTTTTATAATTCCCGCTGCAATAGAGATTTCGATAGAACAAATAACTACTTAAAAATAACAAAACTAATTTACTGCCACATTAAATTGTTGCGAGTGGAGACCTGCGTTGCCCCAGATCTTTTGGAAGGTAAAGGTAACATAATAATATTCAAGTTACATTAAACTCGGTTTTGTAATAACAAAACCGAGCTTAATGTCTGGCATTTGGCATTAGCTGGGTGGTAATGGCCACTCAGCGTGACACATACCCCAAAAGTAAACTACAGACTCTTCCGTTAGTAACAGTAACTGATAACTTTACGATTTTTTTGTACTAATAGATCTTTTTATACAACTATATGATGGAACAATCTAATCTAACCATTACCTATAACAACGAGAGGACATGCCTTGTGATACATTGAACTGCATCCATCACTCTTTAAGTCTTTTTTAGCCTAGTTAGATAACCTATAGTACTAGCTACTTGTTGCTAATACTTTTCAATCTTGTTATGTTTACAAACCTTTTTTCTCCAGATCGAGCATCTCACACATAGTACGCAGTTGTTTCATCTCCATTTTGGTGGTTTCCTCCAGCTTAGCTTTGTAGTCTGAGGAGCCGATCGCCCACTCGTAGCCCTTGAACTTCTTTATGTTGCGCTTTACGTTGCGGTCCAGGCACAGTTGCTAAATGAAACATATAACTTTAAAAAACTACGAAAAGAGACTTCAATTCGGCTACTGGCTTTATCATTAGATGATGATGGCAGTTCATTGGGAAGGTTCTAGTGACCGTAAACACCACTAAAAAGTCACAGAAAAGCAAAATACGCAATTTCGTAGATGGCATTATTTTTTTTAGTTATCTTGGGACCAACCTGAAAGTGCATTTTCTCGGATAAAAAAATAATTTTTCAAATCGGTTCATGAATGACGGAGTTCTGAGGTAACAAACATAAAAAACCCTCCTCTTTTTTTTGAAGTCTGTTAAAAAACATAGCTTCCATCACCTGTTTCCATCACTGCTAAACGAAGCTAAGCTATGAAAATAAACCATCCCTATTGGTCGATATGAAACCCATCCTTAGCTTAGCTCTGATGCACCCGAAGTGCGGCTTGCACCAGAATCACTAAACGTATTTAACAGCTAAATCGATTTAAATCTGACGTATTTGTATGACTTGACAACTAAATACTATTTAAGAGTTAAACGCGTTTAGCGATTCTGGTGCAATCCGTCCTAAATGTAGAAAGTCTTAGATTAAACTTACCCCATATAAGTACTGATGCAATAATTTCTGGTCTTGTGTCTTGAACCGTGATAACGACACCTCGACATTGCTGATGTGGCCGAGAGGAATGCCTTTACCAGCGGGCAGCGGCACTGGCGGTTCTGTGGGCTACAAACCAACACTTTAAAATATTATGTTAAACAACCACACTGGTATCGATTCTGTTGTTGCATTTTTCTAAACTAACCTAATTTGACAGCGCTAAAATTGTAGCTGTCTTTGTCGTTTCAGTTTATGAGAAAGGGACGGCAACATTTTTACGGCCGGTTTCTGAAAGATCGATCAAAACTAATCGGCTGTCAACTCACTTGCTGTCTCTATCTAATTTGAAGTAAAAGCTGAAATAGCAAGTGACTTGACAGCCGATTAGTTTTGATCAAGCTTCCAGAAACTGGCCGTAAGTGTTGTCAAATTAGGTTAGGTTCGCATGACTTTTCGTCTTTATCTTTTTTTTTTCAATACTCAATACATTTATTGCTTTCACATGGTATTATAGTTGTTACATTGTAGGTACTGTAGGTAGGTATCACATATGAACCCTGTTCTTGCTTCTCTCTTCTCCTTTAGAACACAATTATTATTGTAAACACACATGCTATTAAAAGTACCTACCTCTTTCTTGGGTTTAGGTTTAGGCGCCTCCTCTTCCTCCTCCTCCTCTTCTTCTTCCTCCCCTTCTTCCTCCTCTTCCTCTTCGTCTTCTCCCTCCTCATCGTCGCCCTCCTTTGCTTTCTTTGCTGGTTTCTTTACTCTGTGTAAAATAAGTTAAATCTTTTATGTCCTAGGGAATATGTTGAAAGCGTTTTCTGCAAAGCTTGTAATTGCTCTGAATTGCACGATTGCTCCACACAAAACTCAATCACTACTATTTTACATATAAGTAAAATGAACTTACTTTTCCTTAGCGGGCTTTTTCTTCTTGTCGTCCTCCTCATCCCCCTCTTCGTCTTCCTCCTCCTCTTCTTCTTCCTCTTCCCCTTCTTCTTCGTCTTCTGTGTCCTATTGCAATAATTTTAATTTAAGTTGACTATTGCTTACACTCGTCACAACGGATTTTTGTCCCTCTGAAGTTTCTGCACAAATACTTTTTGGTCGAAATGGAGGTAAGTGAATATTTTCCCACAACAGTACATGCGATCGTTAGTTGCACCTAACTTCAGAGGGATAAATATCCGTTCTGCGTACTTCACTTTCAAATCTAACTTTATATTACTAAGTTACAAGGGATATAATTTCAAAGGTTATTAGTAAAAAAGTTACCTCTTTCTTAGCCTTTTTTTTAGGCGGCGCTTTCTTAGCGCCCTTATCGTTGGCCTTCACATCTTTGTCATCGTCTTCGTCGTGTGTTTCACCGTTTTCCTCCTAAACACATGATTAACACATGGTAACAGGCATGATTAAGTCATTTTAGATATACCTACAGAGAAAACTGGAAAGGCACATAAAATAATGTCATCTGTTAAGAGTCATCATTTTACGAACTCAAGTAACAAAAAAAAAAGCAGTCGGTGATTTGAACTCTGTTTTCTATCTCTAGAATACAGAGCTCAATTTAATAATTTTTTTTGTTGTTAAAAATGCTATTTTCTTAAGTATTTGTATATAGTTATTGTTTTGAAACAAATAAAATAAGAACTCAAATTATAAAATTCTTTATCGCACATAAAAATGGTACAGAAGCGAGCTTAATGCTTTTTAGCATTTTCTTCCAACCAACATTTGTGTAGTGTGGTGGCAAATTAATAAGCCTATTAACTCAAAATCGTCACAAAACACCAATAACATAAAGTATGTGGTACGGTAATGGCCGAACCGTTGAAGATTAGCGCGATCGGGCCCCTGGCGAAGTACGTACTGACTGACCACGTGACTGAAGTACGTAGGTACGTACCTTTTTAGCGTCGGCTTCGGCTTTACTAGAACTCTTTTCGTCCTTTTCATCAGCGCCCGCGTCATCATCTTTACCATTTGCTGTTGCGTCCTTTGAATCACCTGATAATAAACGAAAAAACCAATTAGATTAGAGCTCTTATTTTTTCAGCTAACTAATACACGTGAAATGTGACCGCGTCATTCATAATCGCTTTAGCGCTGTTTTATGGCCAGACTAGGCGTATTTTCCGCGCGTATAAGCATACATCGCTGGGTTTTTGGCTACATACACATCTCGTACAAGCGGATACATCATACACATATTCTCGTAATCGTGTGTGAATTCATATTGCTACTGACTGAACTAAACTGGTTTGCGGGAACAGCTTGTTACGCACGTGACGTTATAATAAAACGCATGTAAGCGTGTTCACAGGCGTCAAATTGTAAGCATACCACACGGCCAAAAGTACGCCAAATCTCGCGACCTTGTAATCTTTTGTTTCTAAAAGTCTAGATCAAAGACCTCTGAGAACCATGATGTTATCAAGCGATTAAGAATAAGCCAGTTGTAATGTAAAGTGGGAACTTAGTAAAATGATTTGCGTGTGAATATGGCTAAATAAGGTACTTGTTCAGAAGGATTAGTGTGGAAATGGTATTGGCTCAAATGCGACTAGTCAAACCGGATCTCATGATATACTGGTTGCCACTAGGTCTTTAGTTCAATGAGTAATAACTAAGATGTCTTTGTATAATGGTTTTTGCACCCAACCAACCAAACCCAATGTAAGCTGACCCTCTGGTTAGTTTGATTTTGGATGTACAGTCGTATTTTAATCGATTTTATGATGATAGGTTGGCATTATCTAATTGAACGAACGCGTGCACTAAGTTTATTTTTGTCTCTTCTATTTTTAGTTATTTGAGGCGTTTTAAGCCATCAATAAATTATTTTTTTAGCCCCGACGCAAAAACGACGGGGTTATAACTTTGACGTGTGTGTGTGTCTGAGGCAACGTAGCTCCTGAACGGATGAACCGATTTTGATTTTTTTTTTGTTTGAAAGGTGAATTAGTCGGGACGGGAGTGTTCTTAGCATAAAAATCGGTCCAAGACTCGGGGGTTTTTTAAATTTTTAATTTAATTACTTGTTTTACTTTCCATGACAATGTAGGAACATTTTTTAATCATAAGATTTGTAATAAAAGATATCAAATTGGTATATGTATTAAAGGTACCTAAGTACATCTAATTTCAAACAACACTCCCACATTTCGGGGTTCGCAAAAAATAGACATTTCAGTGAACTCAACATGAATAGCGAGCTTCGAAATAGGGGAGAATGTCTTTGTACTGCGCTACCTACACAGTTTTTTCACTTGTGTCGTGATTATTATGTTGTAGTGTCGGATAGTTTCAATTTAGACGCATGAAGTTGCGGTTTGCGAGTGTCGAATAAACCAAACTTGGAAGGACTGAAGACACAAGAGACAATACTATCTTTGGCAAAGTAGGGCTGTCGAGTTTCGCAAAATATTGGTCAAAGCAGTGACTTAGGCCGAAAAAGAAGTGGTTGGATTGTGTGAAAGGGGATTTGAATGTCAGAGGAGTAGATTCAGACTTGACGAATGATAGGAGTGAGTGGAAGAAGACATGTTGTGCCGACCCCACCTAGCGTGGGATAAGGGCAGGGGAATGATGATGATGAACAGTTAGTTAGACTCGTTGATTCTTATCTTGGTTCTAATCTTGTAGATCTGAGCATCTTTACTCAGATGCTCTTTAGAAAGTGTTGGAATACTACATATCGTCGGTGCGCCTGCCAGAATCGCTATGTGTTTTGGAGCAAGTTTTCAGGAGGGACAAAAAACTGTTTTATTTAATTATTATTTAACTTAAAAATTATTTAAAAATGCAGAATCATGGCAAAAAATATATTTTATGTATTGAGCTAAGAATAATAGGAATACAATATGCAAATACGGCACAATGTTATTTTTTTGTCATTTTATTCACATATCGGATTTGTGTCGCGGGTGCCATTTCTTACATGTGAAAATGTGCACATGTAGAATTTGTCAGAAAACTCCTTAGCATAATTTAATGCTACTATGTGCATTACAAACATAGAAAAAATTGGTAAAACCTTTAAAAATTTAAAAATTGATAACCTACTTTAGCATAATTTTTGATATATTTTTTTAATTCATATTTAGATAGGGATGGCCGGAAGATGATGATTTCTGCTACTCTCTCACTCACTAATTTCTAACCCATTTTAACCAAAGTTTAAAGGAATTTCAATTTTATGAAATAAATAGAACTTAACCATGGTAAGCTAACTTAGTGAAAAAAAAATCATTTTTGTAAGAATTTAAAAATTTATTGAGCAATGTAATATTATTATAGTTACCTACTAGGGCATGTAACCGGTAATTCTCGGTATCGAAAGTACCGGGAATTACCGGTACTTTTGAAAAATTCCAGTACCGGTACTGACGAAGCCAGTCTCGGTTCTTTCGATACTTTCGATACTCAACTTTTCTGTTATTTATTGTCGATTTGTTACTCAAAAACATACACTCTGGGTAAAGTTTCATCTTACTTTTTGAATTATAAGATGTTTTGACGCAATAAGATCATATAAAACGTTGTATCGAATGACATTATTGTAGTTGTTGACCGCTATTGTTGATTTGAGTCAAAATATTCTAGTAGTTAGGTTCAACTTCGTACAAAGAGGTCAACAAACCTCACCTAACTAAACAAATTGACCTTGTCTTTCCTGTGGATAAAGCCGACTAGGCTGAGAGGATGATGTAGGTGATGGGCAAGCCTACTTCATCTAAATCATGTCCCACTGCACTGCAGCGTCCTGTTCATTGTGTGAAAAGTGGCCCCTGACGCTGTATAAATCATCTAGATTAAATGCAAAGGCCTGATTACTAGTGATGACTATAGGACTGAGCCGTAGTCACTATTTATTGGTTGTAAACATGACTGTATCAGATGGCAACACCTCTGTTCTGTTATTCAGGAATCTGGAGTACTCAAACATATAGAGACCCTCATCAGAAACCTTTAGGAAACCGGCTATGCTACTATAACTTTGGGGAATTGCACGTCTAAACCGTTCAGTTTTGAGAAAGGAGTAGGACAAGGATGCGTCATTTCACCCATGCTATACATTAAATATGGTGAACACATCATGCGTAAGACCTGAGATGACTGGAAAGTCGGTGTTAAAGTTGGAGGCGTTCAAATTTCTAAACTACGATACGCCGATCATACGATTTTGTTCGCATCCACGGCATCCGAAATGGTTGCCTTTCTGCAGCGTCTAAAGTTGGCTAGTGTCGATCTAAGCCTGGCTATTAACAAAAACAAGACCAAGTTAATGATTATACATCGTTTTGAGTCCATCCAGTTGTTGGATGCACTGGAAGAGTATGAAATTGTCGAGAAATTCCAATACCTGGGTTCATCCATCAACAACAAAGGAAAAACGAACTTAAAATATGCCGTCGTATTGTCATGGACAAGACAGCGATGAACCAACTTAACAGAATATGGAGGGACAGCAACATTCAGAAGAAGACAAAGGTCCACGTGATTCGCACACTGATCTTCTCCATATTTCTCTACTACAGTTCTGAAACGTAGACCATGAAAGTCAATGACCGCAAGCGCATCGATGCTTTTGAGATGTGCTGTCGGATATGCCTCCTGAGGGTTCCGTGGATGGCCAAAAGAACCAACGTCTCCATATTAAAGAACGTGCCCAGTGCTTGTCTTCCATTTGCCTTACCAGATACTTCTACGGTCATATTGCGCGCAGAAATGCAGACAACATGGAGAAACTTCTGATAACAGGCAAAGTGGAGAGCAAGAGACTTGGAGAACAGCTGGAGACCTCCGTCAACGTCGCGATCCATCAAGCTGTAGACCATGACAGACGGAAAAAAGCTATCCAAAAACTCTATCCACGGAGTCACGATCTCCAACAATGTGAAAACGATTAAGGAGGAGCAGGAATTGTGATTTGTAGCAGGGCGTATAGCTAGTGGAACTAACATTCGTTGGGGTAACGATGTTATAGCATGAAACGACGTAAAAGTAACGCACTGAATGACCACATAGCCAAAGAACCAACGACTTTGTATAGATTGTGTAAAGTCGGTAGATAAAGAGATAAAGAACGCTTAAAATCTTTTTTCGCGCAAATTTATGGGGGACCTTTGTGTCCACCAGTGAGCTTATTTAAGCTGCCAGCGTGATAATAAAATTAGAAATAACCAAAGTTTTCTATTTTTACAGGTTTTAACTTCGTTCTTACTTTTACGTTTTTACTTCGGGTTGGTAGGGGTTTGTAGGTTTGTAGGGGTTGAAAGGGGTTCGTAGGGTTTGTAGGGGTTTGTAGGGTTTGTAGGGGTTTGTAGGGGTTTGTAGGGGTTTGTAGGGGTTGGTAGGGGTTTGTAGGGTTTGTAGGGGTTTGTAGGGGTTTGTAGGGGTTTGTAGGGGTTTGTAGGGGTTTGTAGGGGTTTGTAGGGGTTGGTAGGGGTTTGTAGGGGTTGGTAGGTTCCGCACAAAACACATGTAGCGCCCGATAATAATGTTGCCATAATTTACCAAACCGTCTATGTGTAGACCAATTCCGTTATGTGCGAAAAATTGTCCCAAAAACTTTTTATCGGACACATAGCTGATTTTTGACTGCCACAAATTGAAATGACTTGCACATAACGAATTTGTCAAATCGATTTCTAGAAGGAATATACACGTAATTGTTTTTTCAGTCGACGTAGAATACAAAAGTGATGCCAGCTGTCAAATAAAAAAAAAACAAAAAAGTGCACATAACGATTCTGGCAGGCGCACCGACGATATATCGTAGTATTCCTAGCAGAGATGGAGACCAAGAGACTGATTTATTTGGAAAAACCTACAAGATAGAAAAAAAGGTGAACTAGCTTGAAAAGTTTATTTTAAGTCGATTCTTTGAAACATTTCCACAAAACCTAGGGTGTAATGTAAGTAAATTGCTATGCAATATCTCCGATACCCGCATAGGTAGGTAGTTACGTCTTAAATTATTCATCTTAGCGCGCAATGCTAATGAGTATAAATATGACTCACTTTACAAGTCACTAATGTATCGCCTAAAAGTTCTATTTTTGGAAAAAAGGTTTTGACTAGCCTTCGGCACGTGTACGTTTTAGTAGTAGAGCTATTTGTGAAAGAGTTCGTTCGGGGAAGTACTACCACCGTACCTATTTCTACTTTCTACCGCCAAGCAGATGCTCGCATTGCTGTTTTGGTTTGAATCTTTGCATGAATTGGTTCAATGTAATCGAACAAGTGATTTTGCCTTTAGATCCCGATCATTGATGACGATCATAGCAACCCTACCATTTGGATACCTCTATTATTTTTAACTGATTGCTATGCACGTAGTACTTTTGTTATGAAATTAATGATAAATAAAATAGCGTCACGGTGTCAAACACCGATAAACTGATATCAGTTATTAGGCGAATAATTGCAGAGAAATAATGATTTGAGATTATTTACCCACACCTCGACAAATTAATGTGTGTACAGTATACACACGCAAGTCTTCTTGACTGCATAGAAGCATTAAGTAAGTACTTACCAGAAGTTTATGTCCAAGAGTTACAATGTGGAATAAACGGCTGAAGTACTTACGGCTTACAAGGATCGCCGCTAATCGCTCCGCTAGACGCTATGCTTGTGAAACGCATGATCCGATTTTGATACTCTACATTTCATTTCACGAATTATTTTTGTACATCTTTATTGGTCTTACTTAGAATCTATCTTTTAGAAGACATTTTATTTTAATAAAAAAATGAATTACTGTTGGACTCAAGCGTCGTTCATTCAGATAATCAACACGTCTATTGCCAATGAGCAGTGAAGAACAGAGATCGGTAATTTTAAGTAATACATAGCAATATTACTTCTGTGGTAGTTATGTTTTAGTGACGTCTATGAGTCTGGAGATGATGAATAAGCACTTACCTTACCTCAAATGAAACATTAATGAACGATGAATTTATTGTTACAGCACAAAATTCACACTTATGGTTAAACAAGAGACAGAACAACCTACTTTACAAACTGCATCATTTTTTAAAAAGCGCTTTTTTATCTTCAAAATTGTGTGCAGACCCTTGAGAGATGCGACAGCGACGGTATCTTGAAGCATTCTTATTTAAAAACATTATTATAAAATGATGTGATTTGCAAAGTTTACAAAATAAAATATGTTATTAGATAGCCAGTTATTTCTGTACATCGAATTATAATCCATCCTGTATTATATGGTGCAGGTTACACAAAATGTGCAAATAATTTTTTTTCATGTTATTTTCAGCTATTTTGTTATTTTCAGCTATATATCCATAATCAGAATTTCATAATTTGATGAACCAATCATGAAATTATGAACCAATCTGAATGTGCAAATGCATATAAATATCTAAACACCCAATGAGGTAACACAAAATGGTACATTAATAGCCACAGGAAGGTTAGTTGCCATGTAGATGAACACTGATCGTGTGAACACATCGGACAGACGGTGATTGGAGCCTGACCTGTTTCAGTTTTGTCTTCCGGTACATCTACATCGGCGTTACCTTTGGCTGGATCTGGCTGGGACTCACCCTTCGAGTCCTGAGAGGACTCGTCTTCGGTCGACTGCCCATCTCCTGCTGTTGATTTTTTGTCTTCATCCTGGGTAGAAATACATATTTTGAAATAGAAACTTTTTGATATTTTGCTTATCAGTTTTATTATTATTATTTTTATGGGTTCTTTTTTTTCTCGAAATATAAATATTTCAGTAATAATGAAGCTTTATTGAAGCATGATTATGAAGATATGCAGATTTGTTTTATTCGAATCTGATCTGTCTGCGATGGAGTAAATGGATATACTTAAAGATTTATAAATGGTATCATCTCACACCAGTTAACTTGTGCAGTAGTACACAGGTTGTCAAACCTTTTTCACAGTACATGTGCTTCCAACTAAAGGTTTCAAATTCTGCTATAATTTAAGTTCTTCAGTCTTAGCGCAGTCAGTCTCTATTTATATACAGATTGGTAATTTCATCAAACAACTTACTATTGAACAAAGATTTTTATACACTCACAAAAGTTATGAGTTGACCGGAATACTTTAATAAATTAATACTCTATCAAGGTTAAAATTAGGCACTTTTTAGACTCTGACTATTAATTAAGCCACATGTAATTACGGCAGTAACATAAAATTTGTCATACATTGCTGTTTTACACTTGCTTTTAAATGTGTCTGATGATCAAGTAGATACTTACCTCATTTTTATTTAGCTAACTGATCACACACCTTAAGTCTTAAAAATATTTTAATAATACACGCTGAAAATATGATTTAGTAAGATCTTGTTGATAGTGATAATAAAGTAGAAATACACCAAAAATTCATTTTCATGACATTGGTTTACTTAGATTTACTTTTGTACACGAAACTTCAAAAGGAATGATGTGCTGTTTTAATGTCACTAACCTCTAATTAATTTTAAGAAACTATGTATTAATCAATATAACAATCGAATTATTTTCTTCACTATGTACAGTCAGCAAAAAAATGCTATTTTAGTAAGTACATAAAAAAATAGGTAAATTACATTGCCATGCCAGTGACCAGATTAGGCATGAATTTTGTGGTTTGCATACTCTACAAAAACATTCTCAAGGGTTGAATTAGAGTTTTATACCATTTTTAACAAAGAATTGATAAAAATAGCGAAATCCATTTTCCAATAGGTATGAAAGTCTGACATTAGAACCAATCTCTCGCCATACTTAGCGTCACTAGGCGCGCTCCCGCAATCTGATTTGAACCTTATTTTCATAGTGCTAAGTCACAACTTTCAATATCTTATCACCAAGTCTCCTACAACTGTGCACATAAAACGAGTAGGTAGGTATGTCTATGTGCGAACATGGAGGTACTATTGGGATGGAACATTCTGCAGACCTACAAATTCTAATACAACATGTATAACCAAAAAATATTCATTTGCGTATTACGCGGCAATGTAAGGAACAACAAAAAAAAACACTTTCCGTAAAAAATAAGGTCAGCAGTGCAGACCCCTCAAACGATATCCGTGTTTTATTTACATTGCTGGGCGAGTGGCGAGCTTCAACATGAGACGCGAAGCCGCCGCTCAGTGGTAGAACAACATAGCGCGCTGTCTCTAAAATTGAATAATCGCAAGAAACCAAATATCAAGGTCATGCGGATTTCATATCAATGTCATATAACATCGTGCACGCTAACAAAGGCCCTGCAACGAAATGCAAAGGGGCGGGGGTGGCCAAAATATGCAAAAACCTGAAAAATATTACGTTTTTATCAGTTTCGTTAACTGATCAAGTTGGCATTCACCGTTTTTATTGCAAATAAATGACCAATCTCACAACCCTCCGTGGCGTAGTTCCCGCTTTTAGCGGGAAGCAAACGTTCTGTCAGCCATGTTGAGACGCAGACAAACATTAGTGATATAACACGGAAATAACATCACTGCACTGCCGTAATTACATGTATCGGACGCGCACTTATGTTTAGAACAATAATACAACAGCATATTCCACAACAATACCTGATTATCACTGATTTTTGCTCTATCGGTATCACCCGACATTTTTCTTACGAAGAAATTGAAAGCGAATTCCAAGCGTCTTCAAACACCGGACAACACAAATGCACGCACCCAATAAACAGAGAAAAAAACTTTAGCGTTTTGTTCGGTCAAAAATGACGTTCTGGAACGTAATATTTTGAAAAATTAATTTATTTTATTCGAAAATGATGAAAATTTTCCATTCAAAAACTGGAAGTATATAATGTAAAGAAGATATTTTTTGTTGAAAGAGTGATTCACATCAGAAAAACCGTGTTTAAGTAGTTTCCGAAATACGCTGCGAACGGTCGGTGCATTCAGCTATGCCAGAAAGCATCAGCAAAACGCAAAACCTCCATTTTAAGATGGCATAGACAACGCGCTTGACGTTTGTATAGTTATAAATAGTGTCAAACTTGTCAAAGTTTCACAAAAAATAAGAACTATCGGAGGTATTTCAGTAAAAAAGGCAAGGACATTGAAAATAAATTCTTATTTACTCAACATACGTGCTTTGTAATCCTCTAGAAAATAAATGTTCACTGCAGAATTTCATTTTGTCGTCGTGGTGCCATTTTGCGGGTGCCATGATTACACAACCATGGAAAGCACAGCCTTGGAATGTACAGCCTGGGAATTCGATGCCATTTGGCAGCCAATTCCATGGCTGTGCAATCCCGGGCTGTGCTTTCCAGGCCGTACAATGTTTTGCACAGGGTGGGAAAACACAACCATGGAATTGGCTGCCAAATGGCATCGAATTCCCAGGCTGTACATTCCAAGGCTGTGCTTTCCATGGCTGTGAAATAGCAGCACGTGCTTGGAAAGCGCAGCCATGGAATGTACAACCATGGAATTCGATGCCAAATGACGTCATCACCTAGGCCGCATTTACACCCAATATAATTTGAACATTCATGTTTTTTATTAAAATTCTATAATCTGTGAATCAAACATTGCGCAACCTTGGATTGGTAAATCAGTGAATTTCAAGTAGAAATTTTCAACCTTGATGATCTTTGTAATCATTTTATTGTCACTGCTATTGCATGATCAACATTCAACTTCAGTGTACCTATTTGTAGTTTACCTAATTTAATTTTAACTCCTTTATAAGTCCGATGAAAAGCTGCATGCTACTTGGAAAAATCCATAGGTACCTACAGAAAAATTACTTCCTCGAATGCTGTTGCA
Organism: Gandaritis pyraliata; assembly: GCA_947859175.1. Taxonomy (NCBI): domain Eukaryota; kingdom Metazoa; phylum Arthropoda; class Insecta; order Lepidoptera; family Geometridae; genus Gandaritis; species Gandaritis pyraliata. Next base: position 3,264,933 of record OX401874.1, on the reverse strand, counting down.
ATACAACATCCAGAGCGTTTTAGAAAGGTGAAAAACCTAGCTTGATGTTACTACAGCATCCTCTAACGACAGTGGTGATCTACTCGCTCTATGAACAGCCAAATACACCCTGGACTACATAGAGAAGCTACCCCCTGGTCACTAACTATAACTACCCTGGCCAGTTTAGAAGAGCCCTAGCCGCCAGCGAACACAAATCAACCTCTGCAAGAGTAACTTAGGTAGACGTGGTTTGATCTGAAAGTGACAAGCAGTGCCCACATACCGTCCATGTCTTGTGTGCTCGCGTGTCCATCGTACCACTCATTGTGTTACCTACCTCATGATCTGCTCAAGGAATGCCGTGGACGTGGCCACCTATTATTGGTAAAAATGGATATAGTGTTTAGAAGAATTGGTGCTGAGACACTGTGCCTTCCGTGTAGATGTACAATCCCATGTAAGTTCAAACCATGTTCATATTAGATCCTAGTGGGCAATATTCATAATTTATATATGACCATTGCACCCAGCAACTACTATATAATGTATTATATTTTCTTGTATAGACCTATATCCATAATAGGTACCTTACCTAGTTATTTATTTATAGGTAACTGTTATAACCTAGTCACATATTATTATCTAGTACATTCTTGATTATAATACCTACATACCTAATCTTTTTAAAGAGTTGCTGTATTATTTTTTCAATACCTACTTAATAAACTACTTATACAAACCAGTGTTCTCAAATGGTGAAGGAAAACATTGTGGTGTTTAGTTAGCTCCGTACACATTGAGCATTATTTTTCCTTTGGTTACCTTAGGCTGGCTAAGCTGTGGGAATAGGTGATGTCAAGCATACATACTCCATCTAAAATATTTCCTAGACACTTCAGTGTCCTATAGTATTAAAAATAAAGTATGTAATATAACAAACAGTTAACTATTATTTTCTTTCAGGGGCTTACTTCATATTTTGTTGAATCTAAATAAGTAACCTGATCAACTCAAGACATGGGTTATAATTGAAGATTAGCAGTAAGACGGAATGTGATTTTGTCTATATGAAAAAGATGTTTGTGAGAGACATTTCACTATAAAGGCAGAAACTGATGTAATCACTTCAACTTCTTGGCAGTTCGATCATTATTTCTGCTTTGTAAGTATAATTAAATAGTTCAATATTTAGGGCGGCTTGCACCAGAATCGCTAAACGCGTTTAACTCTTAAATAGTATTTAGCGAGTTGTCAAGTCATACAAATATGTCAAATTTTAATCGATTTAGCTGTTAAACACGTTTAGTGATTCTGGTGCAAGCCGCACTTAATGTATAGTAATGTACAGAAAAAAAAAGGTAAGAACATTCAATTTTGAAACTGACTATCACACTCTGGTTTGATCATCTTTTAACAAACACACATCTTTGAGTGTGTATGTTAAAAGATAATTAACCCTTTATTGACATCTCTTACCAATGATGAACAGAGACTCCACTAATTTCAAGTAATGCCACAAAATATTAGTACCTACAAGTATTACTCATGTTTAAGTGACATCTCTCTAGTGCGGCTGTGAGTTATATATTCTCTGTATAAAGCCATATAATGTGACTGCAGTCAGTCGTCTGAGGCTGGTCCAGTTCCTACAGAGCTAAGTTTTTCAATTAAAGGTGTTCATCATATTCATACCTTTAATTCACACTATGTAGTATCTGTGCATGTCTTTTTTATGAGAAAAAGTAATGAAACAATCTGATGCCCCATCAACTGTTAAATCATTACCTCTCAAGAACAATGCATTACCTTGCAAAACAAGTCCATTGAGAATGTGCCCTGTAAAGCAATGCACTGTATCCACTACTATGAGACGTAAAGGTGCCCGTAATTGCAAATTGCACCTACACCCATACCCTTTGTTCCAGAACACACCAATGGGAGCACCACTGTTTGGCGGCAAAAATAGACATGGTGATAGTACTTCCTCAGAAGAGCTCTTTCACAAAGAACCCTACTGCTAAAATCTGAACCACCAAAATATTTTCAATAAAATGTATTACAATTAATACCAATCTCTTAGAATGATCATAATGTTTATATCTCAAGAACTAAGTACCTAGCTATTTATTTATATACATCCCACTACTATTAAGTTGCTTTGATTGCTATGATAAGAATGAAACGAATGTATGATTTTCAAAATTTTCTTCGTTTATTTCGAGGAATAATAATAGTAAGTAGGTAGGTAGGTACTAGGTACGTTACTTATCATTTAGGTAACCTAAGGTCCCACAAAGAAAGAGAACTCAAATACCTCCAGCGCTGGGAACCAGCACAGAGTCATGCAATAATGGGACACGGATACCCGGCAAGCGTTTTCCGAAGTAGCTAACCTACCTACTTAGAATAAATAAATAATAAATATTCATGGACATTTCACACGACGCCCTCTAGTCCCAAACTAAGCAAAGCTTGTAATATGGGAACTAGATGCTGATAGAATACTTAAATACTTTTTTTTTGTAAATACATACTTATATTACATAGTAACACCCAGACATAGAACAAACATCTATGTTTGCCACACACAAATGTTTGTTCTTGGTGGGGATCGAACCCACGACCCACAGCACGGAAGGCAGAGCTATACCGACTGAGCTGTGACGCCTGTCAAAAGGCTGAAGGATTGCCGTGGTACACCGACTATTATAATAATAGTAGTACCTACTTAGGGGAGGGCCTAATCCAGATGTGTATATCCCCAGCATAGTGAAGCTGTAATGAAGATGCCTAGATACCTTTACATCTATTGAAGATGATTTATACAGCGTCAGGAGGCAACCTATGCCTACACTTAACGGGACGCTGTAGTGCCTGGGACAATGTTTAGATGGAGTAGGCTTGCCCAGCACCTATACCATCCTCTCAGCCTAGTCGGCCTTACCCACAGGAAAGACAAGGTCAATACGTGCGGAGCTGACTAAGCCGCGGGTTTCCTCACGATGTTTTCCTTCACCGTAAAGCTCGTGTTAATGCGCATATAAATTTTCCGAACGAAAAATGCATTGATGCACGGTCGGGATTTGAACCCACGACCTTCGGATCGAAAGTCGAGGTACAATTCCACTCGGCCAACACGGCTCTACTAGATACCAACCTCTTGGGAAAAGCTCGTATTTTTTTGTAGTGGTTGGTCATCATCATCATCATCCACAGCCTGACTTCACCCACTGCTGAGTATAGGCCTCTATCTTTTTGTACCATCTCTCACGACCCCGCGCCAGTCTCATCCAATTTTTGCCCGCGATATCAGTGATATCGTCCGTCCATCTTGCCGCAGGACGACCTACATTTCTGTATCCTGTTCTGGGACGCCATTCAGTTATAGCTTTACTCCACCTGTCATCACCTCGCCTCGCCAGGTGTCCTGCCCAACTCCATTGGGTTGGTAGGTAGTACCTATGTAGGTAAGGTTATATCATTTGTAGGTATCTTACTGCAGTTGAACTATTGGGTTTATTTGACAATAACAAATAGGTACGAGCTCAAGTAATTATTATACCTAAGCTTTTTTAGTGTAATCCTATATAGTACCTAGGTACAGTAGGTATAGGTACCTATTATACCGTGAGCTGATACACATGAGCCGGGTAGGTGTTTAACCTGCCTAAGTAAGTAGGTATCAAGAATTTTCTACGTGTATCTACTTACCCTACCTACCTAGGTACTATGGTGGGCATAGGTGTGCATGTTCCCTGCTGTTATTCAATAAGGAGTTCTGTTGCACGGCTTCTGACTCCATCAACAAATCACTTCGTCGTCACCTACCTACTTATTACATTGTAGGTACCTATGTGTCAATCCAGGTTACGAACTATATACTTATATGCAGAGTTTCATCCATTTAGGTTCAGTAGTTTAGAGGTGATTGAAACACAAACATCCAAACATTTAAACTTTTGCATTTATAATATTAGTAGGATAGGATAGGATAAGTACCTACCTACCTAGGTATATCCTACATTGAACAGCTCCAGTCCAGTCCAGACTGCATCATCATCAGGTACCAACGATATGTAGTTAGGTAGGTAAGTAAGTATATACCTACCTACCTATCAAATCTTGCGAGTAAAAATAAACATTCCACAAAATGCAAGTCCCGTTCATCGGGCATGGGACCGAGCGAGCGAAGCGTCTCAGTTTCGAGATTGGCCAAAAATGCTTTTGTCCGTCTGTCTGTCTGTCAGTAAGTCAGTAGGTAATCGCCTACAGGTGGCATTTATCAACCGATTTGAACGAAAATCGGCACACAAGTTCATAATTTATTAAAAAATAATTGTCGACTGTTTTTTGATTGGGGGGAAAGTTTGTTGTAGGTAGCGTTGTTTATGGACGGATTTCAATAAAATTTGAGAAGCACACTAAAGACTTCATTCTACACCAGCCGTGCAAGTACCGTTCTTGTCGATCGCTTAATTTGACATTTAGAATCACAGAAAAAAGAAAATAAGTAGAATTAGTAAGTAGGTGGATCCGCTTAATATCAAGTCTGCATCGCATTACGCACTTCAAGCTCCGCCTAGCTCCGCTCACTTCAGTCGTGTTTGAATTTTGTCATGGTAACCGTACTTGAAAAAAATCATTAAAAAATATAAACGTGCCATATTGTGCTGTTTTAGAGTGCAAAAACGATAGCGGAATCAAAAATTTAACAAATGGGGGCATATCATATCACCGATAAGTAATATTTTATTGTTAATTGTTAGTTTTGTTAAAATGCAAAACCGTCAAAGAAAAAAAGACTGTAAATCATACATGTTAAAGTCGCGTTTCTTTTAAACCTCAACTTTCGCTACTCAGTTAGGGATGTGGCCCCAATAAACTGATGAATGCGTTATCGATAACTTTAATGGCTGGGTCAGATGAAAATTACAGAAATATTTTGAAAAAATAGGTATATCTTCTGGTTTCAGTTTACCCAATGTGCCAGACATAAAAAAAATTGATTGATGCAACTGGGAAACAAAATTGGTTTCCTACAAAATACAGTAGGTACAATTTGCTGCACTTTAAGGACCAAGATTTTGTAATTATAAAAAGTGGAAACAAATACATTGTTGGCACAGCTATACCGACTCTAATAATTTTGTGTTTTCAGGTAATTATAGTGTTATTATTTATATTCATGAAGTTTTAATTAATTAGGTAGGTACCTTCATTCTTGGTCCTTACCCAAGTATCAGACTGACAATAGTGTCAGTCTGATACTAACCTTTGTGATTGATTATAATTAAACAAAGAAAGAAAATATTTTTATTTCGACCACCACAAACGGCAGAGCCCTTGGACACAACGTATCAGACAAATGTAATTGCGGCTAAACGTAGCTATTTCGTTATCAATCAGTGGGTAGGTAATAATCGATATCGACAAATTCGTCATGTATCCTCATTGGTCACATCATTAAGTGAGTAGCTATGTTTGTCATAACAGCCATTGCATTATCAATCTTAAGATTTGTTAATAAAGACTATAACAAAAATGCTTCGCAAAAGCGCCACCTTTTGCTGAGTAGACGAAGTAAACTTTAATTTTTATCACTTGTTTATTTTATTGAGTTTTGAACCATGTTCCGATGGAACTAAGGTTTTATATCAATAAAATTATTTTAATGGATTTAGGTCCGTTTTACGTTCTCTTTCAACCAATTATAATCTTTATTTCTAAGTGTGTTAGTTTTGACATGGTGTGAGTTTAGCTACACTGGTTCTCATACTAAAAAGTCATCATGCTCTTTCTATTTACTTCCTTTGTTCTGTGTTTAGAATCGTCAAAATTCGATACTTCGTACTTGCAACTATGGATAAAACCATTTTTATCGAATTTTGACGATTCTAAATGTCAAATTAAGCGATCGACAAGAACGGTACTTGCACACCAGGTAGTGTAAAAATATTTTCAAAAGGAAAAAAAGTGGAAGAGGAAATTATTTTTTAATTTTTTTCCCGAAAATTTACGCCTACCTTTATCAATGAAACTACGCTAGGTATTCTCTTCTCCTTTACGAGACAAATCCGTAGACACCCAGATTAGGTAGGACCAAGGGAACGCGAGTAGGTAATCGCTAAAACTTACATAGGTACCTCTTGGAAAATTCCAGCACCTGATATTAAATTTAGAAAGGGGAAAGTTTTGGTTATTGCATGGTTATAAAGGCTCGCGAGGTGTATGTTCTCACAGGACAGGACATATCAGTTTGTTGATTATTGGGTGCGCAAGCTTACTCATTACCCTCTTATTGTACGTCCGGAACGGACAAACTGTAAAAACTTGTACTACTTACTTATGATCTCTTTTGTACAACAGTTACACAATAAAAATTTTCTGATTTCTGATAACTAGTGTAGGTAGGTACCTATAGCTGTAGATATTATTTTGTAAGCAAGTTGAGTAGGTAGGTGGTATGCATGCACCGCACCGCACCGCACCGCACCGCGCCGCCGCCGCCGCCGCTGCCGCCGCGCGCTGTTTGTTTTATCCTATCCTACTATATATAATATTATAAATGCGAATGTTTAGATGTTTGTGTTTCAATCACGTCAAAACTAATGAACCAACTTGGATGAAACTTGGCATATATATAGTTCGTAACCTGGATTGACATATAGGCTACTTTTTATCCCGAATAATTAACAGGATCTAGGATAAAATGAACGAAAAGAATTAGCAGCGCCAATTGGCAAGAGGATTTAATTGTCATGTCATGTCACGTCAGTTTGACAGGGCGTAGTACTACCTCTTTGGTCTAACGACTAGCGTTTGACATTCCAGTAGGTACGAGTTCGGTGTAATGAGGTTAAATGTCAAGTGTCTCAAAGAAGTATCCGCTCGGTACACGCACAGATAATATAATGTACACGGAAACTGTAGACGCGTACGAAGTCGCGGGTAACTGCTAGTAGTCTATAATGTAGGTAGGTATAGCTGTAGATATTATTTTGTTAGCAAGTTGAGTAGGTAGGTATGCATGCACCGCGCGCGCCGCACCGCACCGCACCGCGCTGCCGCCGCCGCCGCCGCCGCGCGCTATGTTTGTTTTGTAGTCCAAATGTAGGTGTAGATATTATTTTGTCAGCAAGTTGAGTACCTAGGTAGTAGGTATGCATGCACCGCACCGCCGCCATGAGATCCGTCACAAGATTGTATTTTTTGATTTGCGCCTGCATCTAACCACAGATACCTCCTTACTTACATTTATTTTTATCAAGACTATTACTTATCTATTTATTGACAAAAACGCTGACTATTTCGAGAATAAACGTAAAAGAAAATGTATTACTAAAAAATTACCTAAGCTTAGAAACTAACTTAGCACTAAAATATGATGCTTTAGGTCTTATAGTTTTAAACGGAATACACTAGGTAGGTAGGTATCTCAAATATTCTAAAATTAGGGACCATTATGGGGGGGGGGGGGGGTCAAACGGGTAATGAAACTAATTATTAAACATGCAAAAACAATATTTTGATTACCGGGATCTGAACTCGGTGAGGATACCTGAATTATAAATGAAATGAAATACTTGACAAAACACAGTAGGTACAGGTACATTAGAATGTGCAAATCAAACATTTATAAATCTCCATATAGGACTGGGCTCTGATATGAGGCCAGAACCGGGACCTACTATGCCTTTTTAGGTTTGTGTCACGGTCGGTGTTGGCGGCGCGGCGGCGCGAGTGCAAACCCCGGGGCGGCGGCGCGCCGGCGTGACGCTCATATCTACCATACCTACCTACTTATCGAAATCGATGTTTTTAGTATTCCGATCCAGTTTTGGAAAAACGGAACACTTATGGCCTCACTCCGGTGTCTGTCTGTCGTAGGCCACCAGAGCTGAACCGTAGAAGCTAGAGAGTTATAATTTGGAGTACTTAAAATAATAGTTTATCACAACCCAATATGATGGTTTTGTTAGAGGATTTTTCCACTTGGATTTAGAACGACCAGTATTTTACATTCGACTTTATTAGCATGAACTTTAATTACTAATAAATGGTTTCACAAGCAAGAGTCTATTATTTATCTTATTTTAATGTTCAATGAATTTACACGCACCCACAACACTTTGTAGGGGAAGGTAAAAGTTCTCAATATGGCTTCCGTGTCACCATGGACTAGAGAGTCAATACGGATGGGACACCGCAGTAGAGATGTGCTCGTGCCAGTCCAACACTCCTCCTCACGAGCTCATCGCTCATGATAGGCCAAGTAGCTCCCTCAGTATCAGAAGCCTTGGTCCGGGAACACCCTTTGTGAGAATGTCAGCCTCCATTTCCAGAGTAGGTTTGTACTGGATGCTGGTTGTTCCTTGTTGAACGCATTCTTTGATGAAATGCTGTTTAATTTCTATGTGCTTGGACTTCCCACTGATTACTGGATTGTAGGAAAGTCTCTGGCCAGCTTGATTGTCACTGAAAAGTACAACATTATTTATAGTAATGCCTAAATCATTGAATAACATTTTCAGATGAACAGCTTCTTTAGCAGCTTCAGTTAGAGCTACATATTCAGCTTCAGCTGTTGATAGGGCCACACATTTTTTGTTTCTTCGCTTCCCAACTTATGCAAGCATTTGCAAACTTGAAGCAGTAGCCTGAGTATGATTTTCGATCTATCTTGCAGCCAGCCCAATCGGCATCAGCCATGCCATAGTACCATGCCATTCCATGGTACCTTTCAGGTACCTCAAAATACGCTTGGCATATTTAAAATGCTCTTCACTGTAAGCGTTATTGAACTGTGACAGGTAGCTCACTGAATAAGCTATTTCTGGCCGACTTGCCACTGACAGGTACATCAGAGTTTTAATTGGAACATTTAGATATGGAATATTTTTGTCACAATTTTCAGATTTTTCCAGATGGAAACCTGAAACCTGATGGTTCAATTGGAGAACTTATTTGTTTACAATTTTCCATGTTATATTTTTTCAAAACCTTTTCGATATACCTACCTTTTCTGGGTTATTTTTAATTTATTTTTCTCATGTTTTATTTCAAGGCCAAGTACATGTTTTGGTTTTCCAATGTCTTTCATTTCGAAACTTCGATTTAAATGCTTCTTTAATTTAATTAATGAGCTTTCATTTGAATAAGCTATTATTAAATCATCGACATATACTGCAACTATTATTTTATCTGTGCCTTCTATTTTTGTGTAAATGCATGGATCAGCTGTTGATGATTTGAAGTTCATCTTTTTCAACTCATGGTCTAACTTATAGAACCATTGACGACCAGCTTGTTTCAAGCCACAGAGTGCCTTTTGTAGTAGACAAACTTTTTCGCCTTTTATTTTATTTAAATCTTGTAGCATATGAATATAAATGGCTTTGTTGAATAATTCTAAATTTTCATTTTCACTTTCATCCAGCATTATTTTTGTGATATATTCTTTTAAATATTCAGGTTTTTTCGTTATTATTTTTTCATTTAGATCACCATTTAGGTATGCAGTAGTAACATCCATTTGATGTAGACTTAGATCTTGCTCAACTGCAAGTGCCAACAACGTTCTGATTGAACTCAGTTTGGCTACGGGGGCATAAGTTTCATTATAATCGATTCCTGGTCTTTGAGTGAAACCACGAGCCACCAATCTTGCCTTCTTGATTATTTTTTCATCTGGGCCAAGTTTTTCTTTCAAGATCATTTTATAATCCACTGTATTTTTACAATTCTTTTCTTTTTGTAGAATTTTCCAAGTATCATTTTTTTATGTGAGACCTTATTTCTGATTTTATGGCTTCCTGCCATTCTTTATCATTTTTAATATCATGTTCTTCAATCTCTTCACACATGTAGTTGCACTCATCTGTACCTCCAAGTTCATAATCTTTGGACCACACAGGAGGTTTTTTTCTATCTTGAAGGACGGGTACCTGAGCTAGGCTCCAAGCTAGGTTGTGCTTGATGATGTAAGATAACATTTTGTGGACTTACGGTTTCATCTATAGCGACCTCATCGTCATCTTCATATTCGCTGAAAGAGTGCATTGTCTAATCATGATCACCATCATCATCAGTAGTAGAACTTTCTCTACTTTGCTGAAATAAAGAAGGCTGAAAAGATAAGTTTTTCTCTTTTTCTTCATTAATGCTTTCTTTTTCAGTTTCAGGTCGTTCCAGTTCAAGGAGAGGTAGACCATTTTGGACATCATCGTTTTGATAGTACATTTTTCCATCTAATACTTTGACATCTCTATGCACAATAACTGTATTTTGTTTTGGTAGGTATATTCTGTACGCTTTACTATATTTTGCATATCCAACAAACACACCTTCACTTGCTTTGGCTGAAAACTTTTTGTGTTTCTTCTGTTTGTTGAGTGTAAAAACTTTTGATCCAAATATGTGTAGATGTCTTACAGATGGTATGCGGCCAACCCATTTCACATAGGGTGTCTCTCCATTCAGAGCTTTTGCTGGACATCTTTTCACAATATTATTTGCAGTGAATACAGCTTCTGCCCACAGAACTTCTGGAACTTTTGACTCTATCAACATACACCTGGCTTTTTCAACTAAGGTTCTATTTTTCCTTTCTGCCAGTCCATTTTGTTACGGTTTGTATATCACTGATAGTCTTCTTTGGATACCATTTTCTTTTGAATATTTATTGAATTCTTTACAATATTCTGTACCATTATCTGATTGTAGAAACTTTATTTTATTTTCTTAAGTATTTCTACTTCTTCTTTAAATTCTTTGAATCTTTCTAATGTTTCTGTTTTTTTTCTGTATGAAGTAAACATAGCAATAGCGGCTGAAATTATCAATAAAAGTTAAGATGTATCTTGCACCACCAATGGTTGCTTGCGGCATAGGTCCACGCAAGTCAGTGTGTATAACCTCCAAAATCTGTTTTGATTTCTTTCCATAATTTTTGGGAAAAGGTAACCGCGTCATCTTGGCTTTTATGCAGGTTTCACAGTTCTGAAATAATTCATTTTTGTTAAATTTTAAACCGGCTAGGTACTAGATTTTAGATGCGAGATTTTTTAAATCTTTTTCATTTAAATGTGCCAATTTTTGATGCCATTTCATTAAATCATTTTCAGAAATATTATTTGCCTGCTCATTTGTTTCTAATCTTTTGAGAGAAGTCAGATGAAGTCCTTCCTTTTTGTCTGCAGTGAGTACAGTTTTTTCCTGGCTATCCTATACATAGGCCTTTTTATCCATGAACAAAACTGTATGGTCTCTTTCAGTTATACGAGCAACAGACAGCAAATTTGTTGATAACTCAGGTACATAAATGGTATCATTGAGTTTAATGTCTATATTTTTATAATTTACTAGAACTATCCTCGTACCTTTTATCTCAGCGCTTTGGTTTGATGCCAATTTCAGCTTGCCTTGTCCGGCTTTGATTTCAGTGAATTTCTTAGCCGTTCCGGTCATGTGGGACGTACACCCACTGTCCAGGCACCGTTGTCGTATTTCTGTGGGCGATATGAGGAGAAATAATTCAGATCGCGCCAACAAATCCGTTTCGGCGTCGGGCTTTGGGTCACTGATGGCTTTCCACAAACCATTTTTCACAAGTACCGCTTCAGCTTGTATTGCCCACGTATCGTAGTTATTTCTATTTAGCAGTTCGATACGGTATTGCGATATTTGATGAGAAGTTGTGGCCATGATGATCCCAACCACGCTCTGCTACCATTTGTTAGAGGATTTTTCCACTTGTATTTAGAACGGATCAGTATTTTACATTCGACTTTATTAGCATGAACTTTAATTACTAATAAATGGTTTCACAAGCAAGTCTATTATTTATCTTATTTTAATGTTCTAATGAATTTACACGCACACACAACACTTTGTAGAGGAAGATGAATGAAAGTTCTCAATATGGCTGCCGTGTCACCATGGAGTAGAGAGTCAATAGGGATGGGACACCGCAGTAGAGATGTGCTCGTGCCAGTCCAACAGTTTCTATTGTAGATACAAGAAGACTGCGCATCCACGGTATGCACACCTACCTAGTCTGACAGATTGTTTAATAAACCTACACAGGCTGAACCTTAGAGCCACAAGCAGTCCACTCTGCAGAGGTTGCCTGTCTGAAGAAGAATCAGTTGCCCATGTAGCACTGGAAGGCTAATAGGTCAAAGCTTAGTCGCCGTGCCCGAGTACGGTCTTGAGGACGTAGCTATGAACCGACTGTCACGTTGGCAGTGCATGCAAAAAATCTCCCAAACGTTTTGGAAGAAGTGGTCTGACGACTACCTGCATACTTTGCAGCAAAGAGCAAAGTGGTTCACCTCGCCTCCTAATATTAAAATCGGTGACTTAGTTCTCATCAAATCTGGAGGGTGTAATGAACAACTTAACAACAAAAAATCCTAGGAAACCACTATTTCTCATCTAAGCCTGCAAAGCTCCCAGAAAACTTCTCTGTTTTTGGGAGGAGTTTTAAATCTGACTGAATGGGTGAAAGATGACTGTTTGATGATGAAATGTATAAATTTATCAGAACTCTAATAATTATCCTGAACTTGTCACAAAAAACAAACACATTGTTGTTTTGTAAATAAAACATGAGGTAGGTACCTAGGTACTTAGGTATTTTTAATAAAAAATATTTATATGGGTATGGGTACTATGGGTATTATATTTTCTTATGGGTACCAACTAGTTTTCATTTTCTTAGCTAGGTATATAAAGTTCCCAGTATCTAGGTAGGTACCTAATTCAGTTCAAGAGCTAAGTGTAATGGCCTATTACATTCATGGGTACTGGTTTGTGAATAAAACTTCAGTCTTAGTAAATTACAATAGTCCTGTATTTTTTTTTCAGATCCAATCCAATAAGTACCCGCTACCAATTATCTGTCAGAAAAATAATAGTAATGCCTCTTCTTCTTTTTTTAGAATTCTGTAACTATTGTCATCTTCTTCTTACGTGTCAATGGTGACAACAAACACTAGACGAAGTTCGAATAGAACTTCGCCACTTTTACCCCTTCGTCTGTGGCGTCCAAAATATCATCCCTTGTGCAGGTGGTAGGGCACAAGGGGCAAATGAGTAGGGGGTGGGAGAAAGAAACCTCCACGTGGTCCACTCTGGTAACAGCTAGATCCGGTAACGCAGGGTCTAGTCTGGCTAATTCTTTCAACACAATGGCACAACAACTACAACTATTGTCATGCATTTGACATTTGACATTACCGTAACGGCATGTGGCGGTGTATGCATTCTACTTAGCCAAAAATAATTAATGCTATCGTTACAGTATCTATTATAAACTAAAATAATTGTTTAGGTAATAATCCTATCCTATCCTATCCTATCCTATCCTACTAATATTATAAATGCGAAAGTTTAGATGTTTGGATGTTTAGATGTTTGGATGTTTGTGTTTCAATCACGTTAAAACCACTGAACCAAATTGGATGAAACTTGGCATATATATAGTTCGTAACCAGGATTGACACATAGGCTACTTTTTATTCCGAATAATTAACAGGATTTACAGGATAAAATGAACGAAAAGGATTAGCAGCGCCAATTGGCAAGAGGATTTCATTGTCATGTCATGTCACGTCAGTTTGACAGCGCGTAGTAACTAAACTCTTTGGTCTAACAACTAGCGTTTGACATTCCAGTAGGTACGAGTTCGGTGTAGTGAGGTGTAATGTCAAGTTTCTCAAAGAAGTATCCGCTCGGTACACGCACAGATAATATAATGTACACGGGAACTGTAGACGCGTACGAAGTCGCGGGTAACTGCTAGTTTAGAATAAATGGCTCAATATAATTCAAATTGAGAATGTCACTGTCCGCTTACGCGATGATACCCAAAGGGCATTACCTACTAGGTACTTAGTACGTACATAATACATCTATCTATCATAATACATATATGTCTACTGGTGGACTGGACAGCCTTCGCTAACATAAGATTGGCATTTTTATTACGTGGAGTTCTTCAGCCTGTTGCCAGCCAGTGTTGCTGGTTGTATCTTTGTTTTCAAGTACCTAGGTAGGTAGGTATATTTTTTCTTCTAATTCCAGGTCTTCTCAATAAAGTCTGGAACAATTATAGGTATTAGGCTGGGAAATAAATTTATAATAACCTAGTTGATTGAACTTGATTGACATTGATTCCCTATTAAAGGCAGACGTAGGTATTGCAGAGACATTTCCAAGCAACCTGAAGATTCAAGTGAATTTCCGTGTCTAGAGAAATTAACCTGCCCATTCGATATCGTCCCGCTGCGGGTTTGAACCTACCTACCTACACAAAGTGCGGCTAAACCAATGACCACAAACTAATAGATGCTATGCTACGCATCCAATGACAAATGTCATCCGATGGTAAAAGCTTTATTACACCACTAGCAGTTACCCGCGACTTCGTACGCGAGTACCATTTCCGTGTACATTATATTATCTGTGCGTGTACCGAGCGGATACTTCTTTGAGAAACTTGACATTACACCGAACCCGTACTCGAATGTCAAACGTGAGTCGTTAGACCAAAGAGGTAGTACTACGTCCTGTCAAAGTTGACGTGACATGACATGACATGACATCATCCTCTTGCTAATAATTGGCGCTGCTAATCCCGTTTTTTTATTTTATCCTGTAAATCCTGTTAATTATTCGGGATAAAAAGTAGCCTATATGTCAATCCAGATTACGAACTACATATATGCCAAGTTTCATCCAAGTTGGTTCAGTAGTTTCGACGTGATTGAAACACAAACATCCAAACATCTAAACATCCAAACATCCAAACATCTAAACTTACGCATTATAATATTAGTAGGATGCAATCTCAAGTCAGGCTTACCGATAGTGATGTAACGTGACGATTTCAGTTATTTCGAACTTAAGTTATTTGAATTGACTCGCATCGAGGACTTGCATGCATATTAAGTCATACAAGTGAAAATCTAGCACCAATTTCTCTAACCACTTACGTTGCATACGTACTTAGTTGATTCAACCCAATTGGCGGCTCGAGTCAAGGTTCAGTTTAACTAAAATAATTCGAGTTCAACATAGGTAACTCAAATCGTCACGTTACATCACTATCAGTAAGCCAGTAAGATTGCATTAACGACAATGTCAGTTTTGATTTGATACGAGCATCAGAAAAATAACAAAGTATAGGTACCTACCTATTCTTCGTTCAAGTAGGTCCAAATTAAAAAAAAAAACTGACCATTTCCATAGACAAGGAGAGCTCAAACATTCAGATTCTTACCTATTTGATCGAATGATTGCAACTTTAATCTGTGGTCTAATCTAATCACTAGTAGGTACCATTTTTACTGTGTAATTGCGTCTAAACGCTTTCGACCAATCAGGAGCATGTACATGAATTCCATGGTTGTGTTTTCCTGGGCTGTGCATTCCTGACACGTGCTGGGAATGCACAGCCTTGGAATTGATGTACATTGTTTTTGTACATGAATTCCATGGTTGTGTTTTCCTGGGCTGTGCAATCCTTGGCTGTGCAATCTCAGCACGTGTCAGGAATGCACAACCATGGATTTCATGTACATTTGTACATGAATTCCCGGGTTGTGCAATCCTGGCTGTGCTTTCCATGGTTGTGTTTTCCAAGGCTGTGCATTCCATGGTTGTACAATAACCGGACTCCCATTTTGCGATACATTTTGCTTTTCCAATTGTCTATGGGCCGCGTCTTTCACGCTCGGCTTTCTCGCAAATCGCCGAGGCGAGACAAGTTTTTCATATTTTTCGGGTCCTTTTGATCCGTTTTCATGGCTGCCCTTTAGTGCAATCAATAGTGTGGTCTAGTTTAAACATGAGTGATTACTCTTCTATGGCTACGGTTCAAAATAATAGCCCCACGGGAGGATTTGCGGCTGCTTTACAACGTGCCAGATTGGTAAGCATTATCACAAAAGCACACAATCCTGTTCTTTTTGTTGTCGCAAGCTAATCAATCCTCTGTTTTATCCGTTTACCTTCACTATTCATCAATAATATTAGTTATAATTCCACCCTCAATTGTTTATACTTTGCCTTTTTTGTCACCCGTTGATGTACGTTACTTTTACCTAACCTACTTATCGATTATAATATCTATTAGCTGATCCATTGTACCTCATTGGAAGCTATTGTTTCTTTGACCATTTCCTCGTCATGAGTTGTTGATTGTTTTGTTTCTTGGGGTTACATTTTGCATCAATCGTGAAAACGGCGCGAACTCTGCACCTACGCATTTGGCGGTATGTATGGATATAGACTGTGTTGTTTCAGTAACATTGATAAAAATTAATGCTGTGTGGTATTTTTCTACCAAAGACTAGAGACTGCTTGCCTAATCAACTGAGATAAACAAACTGTTATTGTTCCCTTGCACTTCAATGTAGGTACTCTTCTTTTCAACCTAATTTGTCATTAGAAAAAACATTTGTCATTGTACTATGGAAGTATTTTGACCTCTGACTACTAGAGGTTATTGACCTTGTCATTTTTATCCCTTCCTGTGCAATTATTATCATTCATTGGCTGTATATTTTTATATTCCTATTGTTCTAAGAAGCTACAATACTCATTGAGCTGCTTTATTTCAGGTTGCTGCTAAGTTAGAAGGCGGTGGTAGTAAGAGACCATTAGAAGACGGAAGTGAACCCAGCTCTAAGAAAATTGCATCGTCTGAGGGATCATATCAATCACCAATGAAGTAAGTTGACTGCAAGAAAACCCTGATATTATTTATTATGTTTTCATTATGCAAGGATAAATAGCTTCATACATACAATTTTTCAAACTAATAAAGCATAACTAAATCTACAGCTAAGTTGTATCACACGCAGCAATAAAAGTATAACACTTCTACTGTAAAAAGTAAACTTTTATGTTAATAATAAATCGGGCTTTTGCATTTAATCTAGATTAGGTATTTATACAAAGTCAGTAGCCACTTTTTGTCCATGCCCTGTTAAACAGGATGCTGCACTGCCTGGGGCTGATATTAGATGGCTTGCCCAGCACCTATACCATCCTCTCAGCCTAGTCTTTTGATCCACAGCAAAGCCCAATTTTAAAACTTATTCTGTAAAAAGTTCAATTTTAAAACTTTACTGCAATCTCATTATGCCATAGACTAGACATAGTTTTTATAATATTATGTTTATAAGTAACATTTTTTTTCAGTAATTCGCAAGCAGCGGCGGTAGCAGCGGCAGCAGCGGCGGCGGCGGCCAGCGCGCGCCTACAAGCGCCCGGAAGCGGCGGCGGTCTAGGTGGCCCCCCAGGCGGCGGCGGTGGAGGCCCCCCAAACATGATGTCAGACCAGATTAATGAATACATTCGTGTGCCTGACAAAATGGTTGGCCTCAGTAAGTATCAAACTAAAAGTTTATTTCCTTGTCCGACAGTGACGGCGGTCTAGGAGGCCCTCCGGGCGGTGGCGGTAGAGGCCCCCCAAACATGATGTCAGACCAGATTAATGAATACATTCGCGTGCCGGACAAGATGGTTGGCCTCGGTAAGCATTCACTTGAAGTTTTATCCTACAGCAGTGGCGGCGGTCTAAGAGGCCTTCAGATGAAGGCACTATGCCTGAATGTATGGTCTAAACATAATTATTCAACTTGATGGTCAAAAATTTAGATCAATATAAAATTACTAATTAACCTGCTTTGTGGCTAGATCAAGGTAAGTATAAGTATTATTTAATATTTAATTTTTTACATATTTGGAAAACCTACAGCTAATAAGTAGTGACATTGATTAAATAAAGGCTAATTACAAGTTTCCGCATATAGATATTATAAATTTTATAGTTAAAAATAAAACAGTAATTTGGGGTAGACGGAAAAGAGGAAAAACACAAGATATTACACGTAAACTACACAAAAAAATGTAGATATTGTAAAAAAAACTTTATGGTGGTACGTCACCATACAGCAGCAATAATCATTCTTTCCAGTAATTGGTCGTGGTGGAGAGCAGATAACCCGACTCCAAGCAGAGTCGGGTTGCAAGATACAAATGGCACCGGATTCCGGTGGACAGCCTGACAGGATGTGCACTCTTACAGGATCACGGGAACAGATACAGTTGGCGAAGTGAGTGTTGATTGATAATTCTAACTCGGTATGTTGTAGTATCAAGCATGTTCAAGTTTTGTAGATAGTTGGGCTCTTTTGAACAGAGTGGGGTTTTCATTTTATCTGTTTCTGACTCACTCTTTAGTGGAAAGAAGAATTTTTACTTTTTTAGAGAACCATTATTAGGCCTCACTATAATTTTATAGCATCTGACACTACAAGTAAGGAAAAGGCATTCTAGAAGGTTAGTATTGCCATATAATTACCATGTAAAAAGATTGTGGGTTTTTTTCGAAAAGTTGATCAGATAAAGTAGTTTGCATGGAATATGTGCATTTACACTTTTGCTTTCTCAACGCAACTTTTATCTTGTGTAAAATACAAGGTATTTTTCTTAAATTTTTATTACCTATAAACATAGGTACTTAAATTTTTTTTGACAAAGTTTCCGAGATTCATTCATGTCCTTAGAATATTAAACTATTGGTAATCTGAAGCTTGTGTTCTGATACAGAAATCGTTACTCAAGTATAGATTTGAGCAGAAATTTTCACAAATACTGGCCTGAGTTCATGTCATAATTAATTCATATAAATTCGACGCGATAGAGCTCAGTTTTGCCTGAAGCTATGCTACCATCAGTTTAGTAGAAGCAAGAAGACTAGTTAATTATCAAACTTGAACTGTAAAGGGCGTCTTGCACCAGAGTCACTAAACGTATTTAACAGCTAAATCGATTTAAATCTGACGTATTTGTATGACTTGACAACTCGCTAAATACTATTTAAGAGTTAAACGCGTTTAGCGATTCTGGTGCAAGCCGCCCTAAAACCTGTAATTTAGATTCATTATTGCATGAAGCGTGTCGCCTTCTACGGTATTACTCTAACTACTCTGGTATACTTTAACCAATTTAATTTCCCATACTAATATAATTATAGTATTTTTAGAAGCGCTTGCTTTCAAGCATGTAGGGAAGCTTCAAAGATTATAGTGTGGTGGGTTCAAATCCTACTGGCTTGGTCTTTTGTTGTATCTTATGTAGTAGATAATATAGTACAGTTCGCCGCAGTTTAACTAAATAATTTTGGTGGGTGTCAAAGCATGCAAACGAAAGCATTCTATGCCTAGCAGTGGGTATGGTTTTGGTTAAAATAAGGGTATGTTCATATGATAGGCTAAGTCTTTGTCTACATCAGTGGTTACTAAAGTGGTCCAGGTGGACCCCCAGGGGTCCACGGGAGAGTCGACGGGTGTCTACGTTGGCGTGACAAAAAAATGGGGGTTCATAATTCTTTTGGGAATATGTAGAAATGTAGCTGCAGCTACATTTGTCAACCGGCAAATGGTCTATGATAAAAATAGTTTGGGAGGTCTACATAATTATTTTTTTATCTATATTTTTAGGAACTTTAGTTGATTATTACCGATTATGCCAGTTCCATCGTGCCTTTGAAAAGTGGTTTATATTGATGGGTACAAGGCTCATAAGTTCTCAAGAGTGGTCTTATAAAGCCCAGGCTTAATCGATGTTGCATAGTAATTTAGCTTTTTTTAATCCAATTTGCCAACGCCTATCATCTGAACATAACCTTAGATGCATGCTAACCCGCTTCCAAAACAAGGAGATCTATAAATGAAGCTGTTTTATTCATCAGGGAACTAGTTAATCAAATCGTGAATCACAGAGGTCGAGAGAACGCCCCCCTGCAAGAAATGGGCGGCGGCGGCGGCGGCGGTGGCAGTATGCCTCCTATGCCGCGCGGCGGCGGCCTCGGCGGAGGCCTTGCCACCACTGTGAGTACATACGTAGCATGAAGTGGCCTCCCCTTAGCTTTCACCACTCTTACCCTCGAATCCATAGAGTAAGTGTGGTGTACAAAATATCGATGCAGAGGAGGCAGGTGAATTCTGGTTGAAGCTGGTTTTGCGGACTGTTCAACTTCTATTTATGTATTCGGAAGTTAGAATAGTCTGGACGCGGACTGGTAGCTTTCCCCTGAAAGTTTCACTTCTCATTTTGGCCATTTTATCTTCTGGATTTTATGTGTTAGCTGGAGTGTTGTGCAACTATAGTACTCATAGTTTCTGATCTGTCGCAACAAGAATGAAACGTGAGTTCGAAACTAGGCTGTATGAAGAGTCTAGGAAATGAACTACTCTGTCTCAGTGAGAGATTCCAGCCAGCAAGACTACTTGTTTAAGTTCTACGATCGGGTTCTTTTCAGCATCACCAAATTACTGACCTAACATTACAAGCCATTGACTCCAGCCTTCAACACAAAACTGTTTAATTTTAAATTATTTACCTTCTAACACTGAATTGAATATCCCAACTGGAATAATGTAAAAGACGTGGTATGTGAACAATATTTCACAGGAGGAGATCATGTTACCTGGCCCGAAAGTCGGTCTCATCATCGGCAAAAGTGGGAAGACCATCAAACAGTTGCAAGAACAGTCTGGCGCGAAAATGGTGGTCATACAGGATGGACCTAACACGGAATATGTAAGTGATAAAGTCTTTGCATCTAATTTAAATGATTTATCCACTTTTTACCCATGCCCTGATGTACACGACTCTTAGGACATGATTTTAGATGGAGTTGGTTTGTAGGTATGTAAGTAATTATGCATAAATTCTAAAGCAATATTAGCGATGATTTTTGAGAAATCTAAGGGCCGTATTAAAAAAATCTCAAAGACTTTAGTGTAACTTATGTTCATATGAAACTGTCAAAGAATGCTTGAGTATTGTTTCAGCTTAAATTTGTCAACATGATTTTATAATTTAAATTCGTGTTATATTCCTTGTGCTATTTATAATTTATCGTAGTTTTTATTAGAAATACGATATTTACCACAAGTTTCATGCTAAATTATGATAGCCATGAGATTGAAAAATAATCAATTTACCTATTTACTTATAACCTACATTGGTGATGAAATTCGCAAAGCGTGACTAGGTTTTTATTTGATTCTCATAGAATATGCCTATTTTTCAATTCTACACATTGCGTTTCGTATAGCAAATTGGAGTTGCTTTGAGTGCTATTCATTTTAATGCTCATAATACATTTTGCTCTGAATTCTTATTTTGCAGTTTTCCGATTTATCAAAAAAACTAAGATAGGTTCATTTTCAAAACTGTAATATAGGATAGTTATTAGCGGCTAGATGTCACTTATATTCTAAAAATGTACAACCTACGTTTGGTTTTCTTTTACCATTACACTTAGCGATAAGACGGCCGATTACGACTATTACCAAAATAACAAACAGATAACTCATATTGTCTAATGTTCTCACGGGGCCAATCCAATGGTTTCGGCAGAATAACAGTGAAGCATAATGCTGAGCCGGAGCCAATTTGTTGCAGTAGTAAATATTACAATTTTGTGTTTTCTTTTTAATTAATCTATCTGTGAAACAACATTTAGACGAATGTTTATGTCTATATTTTTAATTGTTTTAGGAAAAACCCCTCCGCATATCCGGTGACCCGTCAAAAGTGGAGATTGCGAAACAGCTGGTCTTCGAGCTCTTGGCAGATAAGGATATGGGCGGTGGCGGCGGCGGCGGGGGTTCCAGACCTTCGTTTGATGACTTCCAAGGACAGGACCAAGGCAATGGACTTGGAGCTAACTCCACAGAGGTAAGTATTGCTTAGTTTGGACTAGATGGCGCTGTGTGAAATGTCCATGTTTATTATTTACTAGCTTCTTTCTGCCCGCGACTTCGTCCGCGTCCCGTTTGATCCTGCTTCTTTTCCGGCATAAAACATAGCCTTCGGGTTACGAACTATATAGATTCTAAGTTTCATTCAAATCGGACCGGTAGTTGCAGCGTGATACACATCTAAACTTTGACTTTTTATTTTCATATTCATTGTTACACATACATCTTACCTTGTAAATGTTCTCAACAGGTCCTAGTACCAAAAGTAGCGGTAGGCGTAGTAATAGGCCGTGGAGGAGACATGATAAAGAAGATTCAAGCTGACACCGGCTGCAGGGTCCAGTTTCACCAAGAAAGAGATGATGGACCAGGAGATAAACGGTACCTACGTTCTTACAAACAGGCGTCACAGCTCACTTGGTGTAGCTCTACCTCCCACACTGTCTTCTTCTTCTTATCTTAAATTCTCTGTCCGTCATTTCGACAAATAATTTTGTCAATGTCAAGTGAATAATTTGAAATAGTATTTAGTCAAGTCAAGTCGGCTGTCATTTGTTTTGAAGGCAAAATAGATAATTTTACTTTCAAAACTTGGAAACAAATTCCATCAAATAACAAACTCGCATAATACACAATGGCTCACACTTTATGCTACGACCTCAAGTATTTTTGCTTAAAATTCCACCGAAATTAAACATCAACACTCACTATAACATCAAGAAAAGCAATTAAAATAAATGTGCTATGTTGCTTCCACAAATGACAGAATTCGAATCTCCTGGTTGTGGGTTCGATTCTGTCAATGATCATCTCAACTTTTTTCTATAAATTCAGTGGTGTCTCGCAGATGATATTCTTTTTTTTTTTATTCTAGCTGTTGGGTGGCTAGGGCTACCACGGATTTGCCAATGTCAGTGTTTATCAGTTTACTTTTATTTGACAGGTGTTACCTACAAGGCAAACCTCATCAAGTCGACCAGGCGAGGCAAATGATTGAAGATTTAATAAGCAGTGTAAATGTTAGTATTTATTTCTCGAATATTTTCATCGGGGTGAACATATTATAAGGTCGTGGGTTCAAACCCGGTCGTGCACCAATACTCTATCTATCGAGTAAGACTTACTTCAGGTTAAAAACCGAACATGTCACAATTGAATAAAATGTTTACTCTTGATTTTAGGCCGATAGACTTTTTTGTCACGGTAACTGTCGAAAAACTATCGAGTTTTGTCAGTTTTTGGGAGATCTATCTATTGTGACAAAAAAGTATATCAGTCTAGAATCACACCCCAGGGACTTCATGCTCAGTTCAGTAGAGATTTTACTCTAATAGGGATGACGTCAAATTGACATTGAAAACTCCTGTCCTCAGTGGGTGAAACGAGTTTTTGACCGAGATATGACGTCATCTCTATTAGAGTAAAATCTCTGCCGAACTGAGCATAAGCCCCCTGATTGTACATCTGCTTGCTTTCTATCACATTTAAAATAAAACAGTTTTGATTCCAGGATAACAGCATACTGCATTTTTATAAAATTATACCTAAAACCGTTCTCAAAATACTAATGAACAGTTTGTTGATTTGTGAAGCAGAGGAGGGAACAAGACAACAGAGGCATCCGACGCCCCGGACCCGGCCCTGGCGGACCCAGGAATGGGGAGCGGGGAGACTTCCAACCCTGGCAGGATCAGCCGGAGATCAGGGTCACCTTCACTGTCAGCAATGTTAAATGTGGACTCATCATCGGCAGAGGTAATTACCCAGGGGTATATAGTTGTAAAATCTACTGCCAAGCGTGATGCATTGCTGTGTTCCGGTTTGAAGGGTATGGGTGCCGGTGTAATTACACGCACATGAGACTTAACATGTCTATGTCTCAAAGTGATGGGCGCAGTGCAGTGCATCATAGGACACGACTTCAGTGGATCTGCTCAGTGAGGCAATGCATCGGTATATAATAGGGAAAGGTAACCGCTTAACATTAGGTGGGCCATCGGCTTGTTCCATCATTAAATAAATAAATATTCATGGACTTTACACACAACGCCCTCTAGTCCCAAACTAAGCAAAGCTTGTGATATGGGAACTAGATGGCTGATAAAAAAATTGACATAAAAAAACCTCTGCGGTTTAGTTTGTGAAATGTAGTCTTTGTTTTTTGCACCGTCACTATCGTACACTTAAAATCCAGTCCATCCAAAGGTTGCCTGGAAGAGATCGCTCATAGCGATAAGGCCGCCCATTGTACTTCGCTTTTATATAGAACTATGTCTAATATCTAATTTCCGGTGCAGTACAATAAAGAGTTTTCTATCTATCTATCTATCTCTGGTACTTTTTCGATATCGTCGAATGATCGTTTTCTATGGTATATGCTAAAGGTTGAAAACTACACAACACAGGTGGTGAAGTGATAAAGCAGATAAACGCACAATCAGGCGCGCACTGCGAGCTGGACCGGAGGGCGCAAGGGGCCGATCGCAACAACAGAACGTTCTACATCCGCGGACATCCTGAGGCAGTAGACAATTGCAAGAGGATTATATGCGAGAAAGTTGGACAGGTATGGACTATGGAGTACTCTTAGCGAATATTTGTATTTATTTGATTGTCGTACCTCTTTCGGTATTTCATAAGTTCTTTTTTAACTCCCGACGCAAAAACGACGGGGTGTTATAAGTTTGACGTTTGTGTGTGTGTGTGTGTGTCTGTCTGAGGCAACGTAGCTCCCGAACGGATGAACCGATTTTGATTTTTTTTTGTTGAAAGATGAATTAGTCGGGAGATTTTAAATTTTTAATTTAATTACTTGTATTTACTTCAAAATATGATTACGTTATTCTTATTACTAACATTTTAATCCACGTAAACTTTTGGTTTTGTCCTGTTCGTGTGTTTGTCAGACTGAATTTTTAAATCAACAATATTGCCTCATTATAACATTCTCGATTTGTTTTACCCAGCCCGTAAACTTCCTCCCTGACAACGGCGGCGGTAACGGCCCCGGCAATGGCAACGGTAACGGTAACGGAAACGGAAACGGCGGTAACGGTAACGGCGGCGGCGACTTCTACGGCGGCGGCGGCGGTCCCGGCGGACCTCCCGCTTGGGGGTACAATCCTCATTGGCATCAACAGAATAACGCACCACAAACTCAGGTAATTTGTATAATTGTTCATGTCTACCAACAATTCCTTATTTTATTTATTTTAGTAATTTTAGGAAAACTAACAGCTAGGTAACACGATAGAACAACAAACATAACACAGGAATCAAGAAGATTCGAGCGAGCTGATGGCCAATTAAAAGTTTCCACAGATTATTTTGAATGTAAACAAGAAAAACAGCAAGTAGACGACAAGAGATACTGAATAGTTACAAATATTACATGTAGGTAGATATTTAAATTTTGAGAAATAGAGTAGATAGTACTTACTACTTGCATATTTTAAAGTTTTTCATAAATTCATGTTACGCATGTTGAAAGAAGAAAGAAATTATTGAGATGGGGAAATACGCATTATATAATTTTTGTATCTTGTAATATTTTTATAATAATCATCTCAAAAGTTATAAGAATTCCGCTCGACTCATAACCTTTAGAATGTTATTTGTCTTGACATTATAAAGGTTGTGTAATTCTCCTTAGTGAGTTAAGAATATAGTTTGAGCATTTTACTTTGTAAGAAGGGTTCAAAAAAGAACATTTTATTAAACTTAAGAATATATCTTGTAACATACCTCCCTGTAGTAGCTATCACATAGGACATGATAAAACAAACCTTCAGTATCAAAACTTGTGTTTTGGAACAGCAACAAGTGCAGATAAACCCGGCGACAGGCCAGCCCGACTATTCGCAGCAATGGATCGACTACTACCGCTCGCTCGGCCTCATGAGGGAAGCAGAGGCCATTGAAATGCAGGCCAAGCACCAAGGTATGGAAGGTAATGTATACTAATATATTAATATTGTTGTATCTCATTGACTACTACTTTTCACGCTAAACAATTTAAAGAAAATAGAACTAACATTTTATATAACTGACAGTATGCAGTTTATGTTGTAAGTCTAAGCAATGTCAGTGCTATTCTTGTGTTCTATGTATATTTCTCTGTAAAAAGGATCATACAAAAAAACGCTAGGAACCAGGCCGTAGTTTGTTGCCCGTTCTTCTAGGCTCTGGTCGCGTGGAACTGGCACCTAGAATCACCTAGTTATATAAGACGATTCTAAATGATCCTTGTAATAAGAAATTTTGACTTTGACTTAAGATTGTACAACGGATCTTTATCCCTCTGAAGTTGGTGCAACATACGATAATTCAAAGTCCAAACAGTCTAGGTTGACGTGTCTTCGTGTGTACCAGCTTTGTTTAGTATGGGACTGGACGGCGTTCATGTTTATTTATTTGTAGGAGGTGGCGGCGGTGGTGGTGGCGGCGGCGGCGGCGGCCCCAGCGCTCCATCGAGCAACAGCTCGGGCGGCGGCGGTGGTCCCGGGGGCCCCGGCGGCGGACCCGCCGGCGCAGACTACAGCGCGCAGTGGGCAGAGTACTACCGCAGCATCGGCAAGCTCAAGGAGGCCGAGGCCATCGAGGCGCAGATCAAGGTGAAGGTACGTCACGTGGGGCACTCAGCACTACCACACTACTCAAACCAACGGTATTAATCATTGTACTCCTGGTGATCACGGACAAATCTGACAGTCACCGCAATAGTTATCTAACCACTGGAAGCACTATAAAACAAGTAATTAAATTAAAAATTTAAAAAACCCTTGAATCTTGGACCGATTTTCATCAAACAGCTAAGAACACTCCCGACTTATTCACCTTTCGAACAAAAAAAAATCAAAATCAAAAATGCTTCATCCGTTTGGGAGTTACATTGCCTTCAGAGACACACACACACACTGACACGTGAAACTTGTAACACCTCGTTTTTGCGTCGGGGTTAAATAGTCTGGCCATTACTTATTAGTAGTTTATCTAGCAGCAGCCGTCAGGCGGAGGCGCGGGCCCGCAGGCCGGCGGCGGCGGCGGCGGTGGCGCGCCCACGCCTCCTTCATCGACCCCGGTGCAGTACCAACAGTACGGCATGTACGGCGGCTACCAGCCGTACCAGCCGTACCCGCCGTACCCGGCCGGCCCGCAGCCTGCGCAGGCGCCGATGCCCGATCATCAGCAGTGGTGAGTTTGTATTTATATCTACTAGTTTTATAAGAACTCCATCCAATCTATAAACAGAGACTGAGCAGCCAAACCGTTTCAATGATTAGCCTATTTATATCGCACCGCTCAAGCACAGTAGAAGAACGAGCATGTTATGTCCGGCAGGCCTATCGCCAACTAAAATTCTCATAAAATCAATACCTTATTGACAGCATTAATAAGAATGCTATTTTTGGTGAACCTGAGCATATAATATCGCAAACAACTAATGTTTCATGCCTACCAGTGTTTCCATAGTCTATCAGTGAAATTAAAACACAAGAAAAGATTAATAAATAAATAAAATAAATATAAAAGATTATATATATTAATATTCACAACCACTAACAAAAATAAAGTAAATTTTATTGTTTGACAAAGTTATACGATCAATAAGGATCTCTACCCCGGCCCTGTGTTCATAGAGGATAGGTACAGTTACTGACAGCGTCGCTTCTTTACGTAGTCCGCTTTTGTACGTAGCCAGTATAACATCTGCATGCACCAAGAATATAAGCAATCGTGAAGTTTGACATTCACAAAGACAATTTAGTTTGAAAAAAAAAGCTCCGTTGCGCATGGAAACTTCACGATTACTTAAATCCATTGACCTCGATTCTCGGCAGGAGAGAACTGCGGGTTCAATTCCCGTGGCTAGACAATTGTTTGCATGTAAGGCATCTATTTTTGTGCTGTTATTTAGATTTTGCTTTTGATGATTTTAGTGTAGTGTGGTGTACAATTTTAGCTGAATTTGGTGGTAGGGCTTATTCTTCAAATGTAACAAATATAAAAAATATACATAACATTCATTTTACAAACTAAACAGTTTTTAAACTTATATGATCTTACTTATAAAATTCGTTGATCAATTACTTAGTCACCTCTCAACTGCTATACGAGGTTTAACTTTTCTTCTTTGTTTAGTTAGTTTTGTTAGGTTAAATCGTTCCTCTTAAAAAAATGTTGCTATGAATTAAATGATTAAATTAATGACAAAATGTGCGAATATAATAATAATACTTAATTAACACAAGAAATTGACGTGAATAAAACCTCGGTCTGCCTACTTTCCTGTTGCAATACCCCTGAACAGGGTTCATGTGTGATACCTACCTACAATGTAACAACTATAATACCATGTGAAAGCAATAAATGTATTGAGTATTGTTATAGCACTTTCGCTTCTCAATGTTGAGACGGGTTTATGGGCGACAGTTTCACATTTGCTTATACATCTCTGAACTTTCGGAAGATGTTTCTAGGTATGACCGCTAATCTATAGCATGCGGATAAATTTTATTACAATATTAACTATGATTATATATCCGATATGTGTATTATCATTTCTTATAATTTATATTATGTTGCGGAATTATGTAAAATTTTGTAGCTGATGTAAATAATAACCCTTTATTTTACAGGCATTTATAATGCATGGGATAATACCTTTTAGTTATAGCATGGTTGCAATATAAAACAGTTTTAGAATGATCGCTCTCATTTTGTTGAGTGTGTGTAGTGTTGCAGGAAGCCGGCCGGGGTTGCCTGCGCAAGAAACCTCCCTAATTTATAACAAATGTTGCCATTGTCCTTGTCTGCTTACAGAGTACGTGTGTCGTCGACGCCGGCATCGCCACTTCATACTAGCTAGATGATACATTTATAATAAGCAACGCGTTTCGTCAATATCCACATAGAAAGCGGATTACAACACTCACAAACCTACGAGAAATATACTTTTACATGTATGAAGCTGCAGCGAAAACGTGCTTGTCCAATTTGGTTCGAAGGCATTCATTATAAAATACAATTTTCAATAATTAGGTGTATTAATTTGTATGTATAAATATAAACGTATTAGTACATTTCTCGTACGCCATTTGCACTTAAAAATTGTCAATAATATAGTATTTTGAGATTATTTATTCGATTTCATCAGTAAATATTATAAACTAAACTGCGGCTGTGTGGTCTATTCTCGCGTATCTGTGTCGTAGATATAATATCCCTTCTGAATCTCGATTGTATTGTGCCAATGTTTTATAACTGACATGCCAATCTGTCCAGGTTTAAATAGAATAGCACACTGCCGTTAACGTATCCGAATGATTCGACGAACACGGAGCTAAGAGAGAATGCGAAACTATAAAAGATCACCTTCGCACCGAGAGGAATCGAGGTAAATTGCACTGTATTGAGTGACTAGAACACTATTATTATGTATTAAGTATGTATTTCTCGTGTACTCTGAACTATCTTCAGTTGTTGCTGAAAATCCCAGCGTAAACACTTCCTAGATGTAAGTTAGATGTACTCAGTAGCCATGTCTCTCGAAAGCTCATCAGGTTGTTATCGGCGAAACATTATAGAGTAATATGTATTGATAGGCTACATAGGTATAGAATTTTTGAATAAAAAGGTAATGTCTAAGCTACATTCCTGGGTTAAATTGTTCAATTATGATAATCCACGACGAGTTAGATTTCGCTTCAATGGGCCCAGAGCCGTCTTTTCTTGTATTACTTTTAAGATATAAAGTGTATGTTGATTGATTTTTGTGTGTTCATTTTATTTATAATCTATGTTTCTTTCCACAGTCCTTGAGGTAAGTCACCCTTATCGTTTATACTTGTTCGCAATAACATTGTGGATGTTGCAATCAATACTCAGCGCTAATACTTTATAAAATATTGTAAAAACACCATCCTACTTTCCCATTTTATATCTTATCTACCTTTTTATTGTGAACAGGCATACAACACGTCATGTCTTTGTGCTTATACTATGCGATTTACACGCCACACCACAACGATTTATTTGATAAAATTGTGTGATTTGATATAACTGGGATTTTCGTGAACAAAATCTGGATTTTCTTGTGTTTATGATTATTGCATTTTGAAATGTGCATTCCACAGAAATTGGGCCACAACAGTAGTGTCGACCAGCGACACTATGATAAATATGCATTTGTATATTTTGATATGACATGTAGATCGAATCTCGATCAACTAATTTATTTAGCACAAGCACATTTAGGTCGATGAAAGAGGTTACTAATGACAATAATACTGATGTCACAGTGAATTAAATTAATATAGTGCATATATCTTGTTAACTTTTACTAGACAGCATTTGGTAATTTTTCATTAGTTATATCATGAATATTTTATAAATCATATACCCAATGAACTTAGACTTAATCCTTACATTTTTTATATCTACTTCCATGAATGTACTCTAATATGATTACAATCTAGCCACAACGTGGTCTAATTCATTTAAAACTAACTGAAATTGCTAACTTATTCTAAGAACGTGTTCAATACATAATACGTTTCTTATTGTCTCTGTGAAGGAAACATACTTTGTACTTGTGTCCTTATAAGACTGATATTCGTCTACTAAAACTCTGATAGGTCTGTCATTGTCAAAAAAACGTAGAAATTAAAAAAAAAACTATCTTAAACAAAAAAGATCTTGGTAGAAATCTAGAAGATCCAAACACCGTGTTTTGGTGTTGAGTTGAGTAAGGTTGTGTGTGATTTTACGCTGAAGATATCAGAAACTTGATAACAGCCGTTATCAACAGGCTTTTCAGATGTTTTACAAATAACTTTTTACTGAAACTAAATTGGCTATTTCAAAAGTTAATAAGTACATAATTCATTAGACATTTTTATTTTACAGTATTTGATTGCTATCAGGTAAAATATCGAAATATGTTCAAAACAAACAAATTTCTCGAAAACGAAACTATTTTTTCATATTTTTAAATGCAGTTCTTAACTATAGCCGTTTAGATGTTCCCCTTTAAGAAGGCGGTCGAAAGAACTTACCCTGTATACTTGTATTAGTAAGTAAATATTTCTGAGTTGTCACAATATTCGAATTATGCTCTTATTGAAAATTTTCCATGAAAGTATGGACTCTCGAAGCTCACTTACATCTTAAAATAATTAAAAATAACATGCATTATTTTGGTCTCTGAAAAGCCTGAATGTCTTTTGAATACCAACTCCCACGACTAGGAGTTTCATCTTATTTTATTCCTTTATGAAAATGTCGAACACTATAATGTTATCTTGTCCACACTATATTTTGATTTATTTTATAATCATTATTGAGTTCAATCTTATTTATAGTTTTCTCTTTCTCACTGCTGAATTATTGAATATGTCTAACATTTTAGTGTTATCTTGTTGTCCACGCTATATTGATTTGTTTTTACACCACTTTCAACAAACCTAGTCCATATTTTTTTATTTCTAAACATGTTTTATTTTGTGTATTCTATTTCTTGTTTTTAGAACTTGAATCGCATTTGCTCCTGATTTATACGAAATCTATATTTCTAATCTTACTTTTTGTTTATACTATTCTGATGTGTATTTATTGCATTCTCGTGTTCATCTTGTGGTTATCTCACTCTGCCATATATGTTGTGGATCTGTTAAAGGTGGGGGAAGCCTACTCCTTAAAAACAGACAAAAAGAGAATAATACTTGGATTTGTACGGATAATGGATGGAGTTGCTGATGCTATGGAGGAGAAAGGTAGTATGAGATAATGGGTAAGTTCTACTGTACTTTGATCACGAATAAATAGGACAATCGTAAACGTATCGTAACACTGCGCGGTGACGCTGCCACGTTCGGCAGTCGAGCTGGCTTTGACGCGCAATATGATTCGAATACGTTAAGTTTACGTAACGCGACGAATGTCAAACTTGTTCGTGATAACCATCTCAAATCTAAAATGTTGTATTTGGTATAAAAGGTGCTAAATCCAAGCAATTGATGAAATCAAACTGATGGGTTTGCGTCTCTTCACTGCCAATGCGATGAAAAGTATAAACAATAGTTTCTCGTGTCGCGAAATCTGTAAAATGTACAAGAATTAGTATTGGGTGGGTAAGTTTCTACATAGCTTGTCTGCATCTTGTATGCATCATCAAATATTCATTACTCTTGTCACAAAATGATTGCTATTTATTTGTAGTATGTTAATCAAAACATCGAAATCAGTCGTTTTCGAACTTTTACAAACTGTTGTAATTTTGTTATGAATATGAATCCTATAGGAGTTCTATTCTGAATCCTGTACATCTTATTCATATTTGAATGTTTCAATGCCTTTGTTAAAAATCCAAAATGGCGTCTCGTTAGCCATACTATCATGGCGTCCATTGGCGTAATCAGTCGTATGAATTGATTTCCTAAACCTACATTTACCTTAGTAGGTCTGAGAACGGGTTTTCACAAAATTATACGTAGGTATACACCAGGGTTTTATGTTACGTGTAAAATAAAACGTCACATGTAATTCTTATATCTCACTTTATTTGAATGATTTCAATATTATTTTTCTATTGGGTATTTACATCTATTAAATAAATACCTATTCGACATGAGTTCCTTGTTTTATTTTATGACTAGCGATACTAAAGTACATTTTACTAATCTTTTATCATTACGTTTATTTTAATTACACGTACGTACTTACTAATTATGCAGGTATGCTTTAGTAGTAATAAATTAATTAAAGCTAACATGTCCTATAGAATAAAATTAGGTACTTATTTCTAATTGTATTTAACGGCATGGCAGTGAATTTATTCCTTTTAATCTTATGTAAGTATCCACTTTCCGGTTCTGATGTACTTCCTCACCGCGTATAAAGCCGCCTTACATTACATCTATAGATATTCTGTTTAAGTACAGTAGAAGATGGATAAAACAATACGACACAGCATCTGCCTTAATAAGTTACTAAAGGCAATCTCCAGTGTTATTCAATATCTCTTCGGCGAGCGTTCCGCTGAGGTTTGCGAAGTAAGCGAGGCAGTAGAGGCACTCGATGATCTCATGAGACGCGACAATCTGGAGAGTGGAGCGGTCGCCCACGGCTCCAGGGGGCTGCCGGGCTCTTTGGCTGGTGTCGGTGATATTCTAGAAAGAGGGTAGGTACTCGTCTAATAACTTCTCATCTATTTATTTATTTATTTATTTAAAAAAACGCTCATAGAAATAAAGGGTCAAATCTGATCGTAGGCGGAATACATTTAGTAGATTTGTAGTTTAAAATATCGATGCTAGAGTTGTGTACGCCTAAAGAACAAGTCTAAGGTGCATCCTATCTTCTGTGTTATGTAGGGAAACGCCCATTCTCGGTAGAGTTTCACTCAACCATTCTTTTTCTTAAACCGCGAACACATGATCATTGTCATTTTAAGTAATTTATGAGTTACCTATTTCGCCTACATCGAGCCGTTTTTGGTCGGTACTTGGATCTCTCCGGTTTAGCCGTGTCCGGGGCTGCACTGTCGACTTCAGCACCGCTGCCAGGACCTTGAACAGGTAAGTTTTATTTTTGTCTGTTTCTACTCTTCCTGCTTGGCAGTTTAGTGCAGATGGTAATACCTACCTAGGGTTCCTAAACGTAGTGAATAAATAAAGTTGGTCATTTTTCGGAACTATCGGTCTGCATTATTAGAATCATATTCGCATTTTTGGTTCAAGCAGACTACAGGCTCTTATTTCTGATAAAGAAATTACTCGAGCATAGATTTCAGTAGATTCTCGTACAAATATCGTTGCTTGAGCAGTAGGTGGTAATAGAAATAGGCTGATAGCACACCTAATGTTAAAGTAGTAACCTCTGTAATGCATTCCATCACAGAGCAAGTTCGATGAGGGTAGTTATGTCTTCAAGGGGATAGGTAAGGCATGTACGCTTACGCACTCTGTGCAAGAGTACTTCTGTAGGTAGATACATCATGTACCATGCCATTTGCTTGTAAATCTTGAAAGTGATACCACTTACCAGCTACGTAGAGAGAGTGCTCCACCGTTGGTTGAGCTCCTGTTGCATTTTCAACGCATAGAGGTCTGGCAGCCCTCATCCGAGCAGTGTTCTCTCGTCTGCCACCGATAGCTCTGTAAAATACTTCGAATCTTAAATAGAAGTACCAAAATTATATATATATATCTTTATTCAACCAGAAATGTATACAATTAGCACTTATAAGCTAGGTATAAATGCTACAGTATATTAAATGACTAGGTTTTTAGGAGAAAGCAAGTAATATAAATGAATGAATAGATTCCTACCTAGAACTAGAACCTATCCTAGAAAATAAGTTCCGTCAAAGATTGTTTTATCGATTTTATTTGTCTGTGGTTACAATGATGGACTGACATGACACTCTGTGGATTTCTAGAGACTCTGTGGCCGGATTGATCTACAATGCGACAGCTGTCACGAGTTGACAGTCAATTTGTATAGCCATCATTTAGGTTTTCCCCGAAATTAGGGTAAATTCAGCGAGCATGATAATTATGTAAAAAATGGAATATAAATTAACACCGAACCCAGCTTTTTACGATTAACATCTTATAATCAACGTTATTTGCTTGTAAATAATTTGTAGATAGATCAACTGTTTCATGTGTGTTTTGTATATAAGAATTAATAAATATGACACGAATGCACGCTAGTAATGTACTTGAAAACTTTTTTCTTTTTCTATACTACCTACTTATTATTTTGGCAGGTTTTGACCAGACCTAATGTTTGTTTTTAATAAAAAACATGTACAGCAAATCATCTCGGGCTTGGAACGTTTCTAGTTTGACTGCAGGCAACACTGCATGCATCAGTCCGCCCGCCATTTCATTTTCCTTCGAACACGTCACGCAAAGCAGCAAAACAAGCACGCTAATCAACCATTTTGTTTTGGTGCTACTATTGGTGGTTGTGTGCAAAGTTCCCTTCGTCAGTCGATCAATCAGTTTATTTATCAGTAATTTTGTCAGGCTGTTATGATGGCAGCAATCCTCTCAGCACTAGATGATCATGGTGCAACAACCGACTTGACATCTATGGAACGCAAATTTATAAAAAAATACGAAGAACTGCCCATTCTCTGGAAAAAGGATCATCCAGAGTACAGCAACAAGTTCAAAAGAAACCTAGCGTACGATTTACTTCTGCCGATCTTGAGGACGTTTATACCTAACGCTAATTTGTTCAACGTGCGGCAGAAGATAAACATTCTCCGGTCTACGTATAGGAAGGAGCTGCGAAAGTACCAAGCTTCGAGGACTATCACTGAAAACGGCGAAATCATTTACACTCATATGCCACCTTCCTGGAAGTTCACAGCTATGAAATTCTTGGAGGATTGGAATTCTAGTGTAGACATCAATGGTGTGACCAGTGACTTGTCACAGTCGGAAGTTGTGATTGAAGAAACTGTTGAAGATGATACTTACACTGACATAGAGGTAACTTTTGAATCATTGTTTACATACAATGCAGTCAGCAGATCTATGCAATTGTGATGTTAGCTGTGTAGCTGTGTCGATGAACAATCGAGCTATTTCAAACTTTTCTTTGGGCTTCACAAATGGTTGATCCTCTGACCACATTATACCTGGCCAGTTTGTTATAGTAATTGTTAGACAGATAGACAAAACAATGCACACAAACACTCTTAGCATGCACATTTTTGTAGCTAAGTTTATGAATAAGTTTCATTAGGTATGGTCATCAAATTGTTTGCAACATTCTACCTGTTAGATAAGAGATATTTCTAGTTTAAAAATGTACTGATTTTCTTTGCAGGAGCAAGAATTAGTGTTTATACAAGATCCAGACACTGAAAGTGGGAATGAAGAACAAGATCTTCATCAAAACCCAGTGTCCCATATCTACCATGAAAACAAACAGGCACCCTTGATTATAAAGAAGGCACGCAAAAGAAAACCTTCAAACTCATTCAGTGATGCTATTATAATAGGTATAACTAATATTTATCAAAAAAAAACATTCATTAACATGATCAATAGACCCCCTTTCAGACTAAAGCCAGATTCAACATCTCTGAATAACACTATTCTTTAGATTAAAATATTTTCATCCTTATATCCTTCAGCGTTATTCAATGTTGCACAAATCCATCCTAATTTTAATCAGTATCCAAGTATTCAGTATTCATTTAAGTGTTTTTTACAGATCGTGAATGCACTGCAGTAGGATCAAATGTGACGTGCAAACTACAACGAATGGACATGGACCAAAGATATTACGCTGAACAACTGATAAACAAAGTATTGATGAGGGGTCTTAGGAAAACATTGTCGGATAGCACTGACTTTACTGATGCAATAATGCAATTGACTAAAGTTGAAAGTTAAATCATATTTGTTATAACTAGGTATTGATATAAGATAAGTACAAGAAAAAATGTACTGTAAAAAGTACAACATAAAATGAAGATATTTGTATATTATAATTATACATAAGTTGTACCTATATTGATTTTAAATACAGTATCTTTCTCTACCTAATTATTTTTATTTCATTTACATATTTATACAGGACAATTCTCAATATTTCTTGGGTTTAAGTACCTAACCATCAATATGATAAATTTTTCCTACAAAACCAACAGTGTTATAAGGAATAAAATTCACTAGATAAACCGATGGTATTTGTAAAGTTAGCAAGAGGTTGATTGGTAGAGCAAGCTCAAAATCGTTCTTTCCGAAAATCCCTGGAGAGGTTTATCTATGGACTATGTTCATCTTCCTGAAGGATCAAAATTAACTGACTTCAAAAAAGGAAGATCCCATTTTTTTTTAATTTGTGCATCTTTTAGGTCCGTTAAAATAGAATCTAGTAAAAGAGGTTTATTACAATATTGTGGAACTACTTACGAGTTGTTTCCAGAACTAGGTTGCTCATCCCATGGAGCATCACTTTCAATGGCACTGCTCTCGGAAGCCACTAAGTACATGGACCTGTGTAAAAACCATAGTCAAGAAACCTACAACATCATACTTTCAGCTTATCATACTGATCTTTTGTTTTTTTTTGTGGCATAGACCTTGGTCTTGAAAGGAGTTCATGAGAAAAGGCTAACGCGAAAGTTTGACGAGAGTACCACAACGGTAAGGTTATGGTAACGAAGTCGCGGGTAACTGCTAGTGTAATATACAATGTACTTAGTTACCTGGCAGGAACGTAGAGATGTGGGGGCGGTGGCGCCGCTTTCTTGGAGGCAGAGCGAGCTCGCCGAGCGCGGGACAGCCGACCCAGCAACACTGATTCTAAACCATATGTAACCAAGATGTAACCACATCAACATTGTTATATCTAAAGTTTGTTTCGGTTTCAAAAACTTTATTATTAACAGGTAGGTACTCATAGACAAAGGGCTTCGAACCTTTTTTTTTTTGGAAGCTGTCATATCCTACGGGCGCCATTTTGAAATTTTTTCAAGTTTCCGCGCACGATTTTAGTAGTAGGTATTGGGTAGAGGACACTAATACAAGCAAAAAAATGTTCTATATTAGGTATATTATCCTAACGTGTCACGTTTCCGAGATATTGGAGAATTCGCCAACGAGGTAAATGAGTTAGATTTTTTTCTTGTTTTTTTAGCCTAAAACAAAAGTTTAGAATATTCTATGGACCACTGTGAAAGAATTTTTGCGATATCTCAAAAACTGAATTTTCTAGAACCGATTTAAAAAATCGTAAAAAGTTTAAAGTCTATTTACCTGATATAGGATCACTATCGCTGTTCTCGTGGCGCTCACGACGCCAGGCGGAGTCGGCGGCGGGCGCCGCTGCCGCGACCCCGAACAGACCCGACACTGTGCCTACCACTATCTTACGGTTCGACTTCATTGCTATCTGTGGGGGGAAACTCATCATAAACGAATTTTCTAAGCTGTTATTACTTAAACCGTGTTTTGTCTTTTGCATTGACAAGCATTCAAATTCGATCGAAAGAGACAAAACACGGTGTAACTCTCTGATATAATGGTTTCCTACCTCTTTGGTGTAACTATTCCAAGCTTACATCAAGTTTATATGTAATGTCAAAAAACCTTCTCGCACATTTCAACATTTTTTGCAAAGGTTCAGCAAAAAATATCATATTAATCCAAACAAGTTTTCTGACCAAAAAAATTGCACGAATGTGATTAATTTTGGTACACATTTTTTGGTCGGAGAAATGATATTTTTGCTGAACCTTTGCATTGTTAATAATTACATTCAGTGAGTTTACTTCAAAAATGTTGAAATGTACGAGCGAGAAGTCGTTTGACATTACATTACCCATTGATTTGACATCACCTTAACAACAGGGATTATGTTTAATTTATCTACAAGCATATTCAATTCAATTCAATTTATTCAGAAACAATTTGATTAATCGTATTTGAAATTTCTATATAACTAACACATAAAAACAATATAAATTCAATAAAATATCAACAACAATACTTACAAGAGCATTGATATCAATCTCAGGTACACCAGTCAAGTCAGCCGCTTTCGCCGCAAGGACTTTGATTTCCTGACTACTGCAGTCAGGCTTTTCCAACAAAATGATCAGCTCCCGTAAATAATCATCGTACGATTGTTCTGGGGGCACTGTGGAATTGTTATAGATTTTTTATAGTTAGTAGCAAGTTGCTATTCAACAGTTGCTAAAGAATAACGGTCTTATTTTAAGAGTGCTAAAATCCTATCCAACTCATATAGGTAATATTATAAATGTGAAATGTTTGTTCCTCAATCACGTCGTAAAGTAACGATAGTTACCTACCTGAATAAACATACAAATGCTACATTTTATCCGAAAAATCAACAAGAT
Source organism: Gandaritis pyraliata (assembly GCA_947859175.1). NCBI lineage: Eukaryota > Metazoa > Arthropoda > Insecta > Lepidoptera > Geometridae > Gandaritis > Gandaritis pyraliata. The sequence continues at coordinate 3,226,275 of OX401874.1, read as the reverse complement.
CTACAGGGCAGAAAGGACGACCAGAACGCAGACGAAGTCGAGGGTGGAAACTAGTATAACAATAATACTCACTGTACGGCACCAGGACAGGTATACCCTGCTCGTTAATCTCCACCATGTACTGATCTGTAGAACACTGCTGGACCAGGGTCTTTCCAATATGGTCGGGTTGCCCTTGCATTCCTGGAGACATTACAACTTGGCCGGGTTGTCCTTGCATTCCTGAAGTCATCACAACTTGACCGGGTTGTCCTTGCATTCCTGAAGTCATCACAACTTGACCGGGTTGTCCTTGCATTCCTGAAGTCATCACAACTTGACCGGGTTGTCCTTGCATTCCTGAAGTCATCACAACTTGACCGGGTTGTCCTTGCATTCCTGAAGTCATCACAACTTGACTGGGTTGTCCTTGCATTCCTGAAGTCATCACAACTTGACCGGGTTGTCCTTGCATTCCTGAAGTCATCACAACTTGGCCGGGTTGCCCTTGCATTCCTGGAGTTAAAACTCCTGACATTCCTAAGGCTGGCATTTTTCCAACGGGAAGCATTTGCAATCCACCTACTCCAGAAATACCAGAAACTGGAATCGCACCTCTTTGGACCCCCGGAGTCTGTACTCCTGTTTGTTGTACACCTTGAGCTCCAGACGTCATTCCGACTTGAGTCATTCCTTGCATTCCTGGCATACTAACTCCTTGTGTTATCCCAATACTTTGAGTCATTCCTTGAATTCCTTGCGTCATCCCAAGACCTTGAATCATTCCTTGGGACATCCCAACTGCTTGAATTCCTTGCGTCATTCCAAGACCTTGCACTGGTATTCCTCTGAGACCTGGCATGCCAAAGCCTTGAGCTCCTTGACTACCTTGGGTCATTCCTTGAATTCCTTGCGTCATCCCAACACCCGGTATCCCTCTAGGACCTGACATTCCATAGCCTTGAACTCCTTGAACACCTGGCGTCATTCCTTGAACACCTTGGGGCATTCCTTGAATCGGTAATCCTCTAGGACCCATAACTACTCCTTGAGGACTCATAACACCTGACATTATTCCTGGTGTCATTACTGTTCCTGTCATTCCTTGAGGCCCTGGCATTCTCTGAACTCCCATAACTCCTGTCCCTTGCGCTGCAACACCTAATAGATAATTGCTATTTAACGCTGGAATTAACAGTCGTAACCGCCCAACTTATGCGCTAGCTATGTTATGGAAGACTCACCTAGGATATGGAAGATTCAAGCAATGACAAACAAATTAAGCTATCAGTCTGAATTTAGGGGTAGATGCTGATTTTTATCATTTAAGCAATCTCGACACAAGACTGGTAATGATTACAGTGATTTAGTGCAACTTTGTTTAAAAATAAACATCCCATACCTGTTGGAACACCAACTTGACTTGGCACAGTCAGGTTAACAGTTCCCGGCAACCCTGGTCGCACTTCCAAAGCAGATTTGCCTAACGGAGCGAAATGAACTCCAGATGTAGGGGTAAGCTGGTTAGTTTGCATTGAAGAGGTGTAAGGGGCTCCTGTTACAGACTTTCCGTTCACTAAAAGGTCGGGAGTTGATTGATTGCCTATTTGATTTTGGCCTGTGGAGAAGAAAAACTGTTCTTAGGGCGGCTGGCACCAGAATCGCTAAACGCATTTAACTCTTAAATAGTATTTAGTGAGTTGTCAAGTCATACAAATACGTCAGATTGAAATCGATTTAGCTGTTAAATACGTTTAGTGATTCTGGTACAAGACGCCCTTAGGGTGTAGGCACGGATGTCGAGGCACAGATGTCGAAACGACGCGTCGAACAAACCCTAGTAAAAAATCTACCATTTTCGTATTTTAAGCCACTTACTTACCAGCGGAAAGGTCCATTTCCTGCGTGTAAGCCATGACATTAAGCGCAGAAGACAATGCTGGACCGACTCCAGTGCCAACTTGAGCTGCTAAAGCATCTGTGACCGCCACATCTGGCGGTGGTGCAGCTGTTCTTCTCCTGTTAAAAAGGAATTTAGAACTAGGAACTTGTAAGAGTTAATTTGGGAAGTACTACCAACGAACCTTAGGTGGAAGTAGTATTGCTATTATTGTAAGAGTTCGTTGGGGAAAGTACTATCACCGATCCTTTTTTTACCTATTCGTCCCACTGCTACGCAAAGGTCTTCCTAGACGACTTATTAGTTGGTTGATTTTGGTACATCCCTAGGTATCTAATTTAGGTAGGTAGGTAAGGTACACACGGCGACATGTCGACCTAGATTGTTCGGACTTCGAACTATTATATGAAATTTGCGAGTCGTGCGACAGAGACGATATGTTTTTGTGCGGGACGCGCTGCTCACGCGCAATGCGTGCAAATTTTTTGGTCAGAAAACTGGTTTGTATCAAAATGATATTTTTGCATTGTTATTCTGTAGATCGTGAAGCTTTGCGATTTTGCATAAATACTTACATTCGGTAAGTTTATTAATATCTTCAAAAATGTTGAAATGTTCGAGCGAGAAGTTTTTTGACATTACACTTCGTCAGAAACTCACCCGAGTGGTGCCTTCGTAGGCGTGGATATGGACACTCGACCCCACATCAGTCTCCTCAACTCTTCACCACTAATTCCTCTTCTTCGCAACTCTGCTATCGTAACTTTACCAACGCGCTGTAAATGCATTTTGCAACTGTGTATTTATGGCACCTAGAATCACCTAGTTATATAAGACGATTCTAAATGATCCTTGTGATTTTATTGAATAAAGAAATTTTGACTTTGAGTTTATTTTTTACAGAATACCTACCCTAATTAATTATATGTAGAATATAATTATCAGAGTTCTGAGGTAACAAACGTTTAAAAAAACTACCAAATTAAGAACCTTTAAGGTTAAAAAATAAATAGTAAGTGACAAACCTTCCAATTAGTCAAAGCCCCTTTCCTCTGCTTGGCTCTTGTCTTAGCCTTGCTCTTGATGACCATAACCGCTCGCTGTTCGTACCGAGGGTCGTCTGAAGGTCCCAACCCTATGGAGTACTCCTGAAGGTATTTGTGGGCGTCTTCTTGGGCTACTGACCGTTCTAGGGATACTACAATTTTTGCCCACTGGAAATAATAATATAATCAGGCCTGTTCATCTAATCTAGATGATTTTTACAGCGTCCAGGCCACTTTTTACCCATGTCCCGATGAACGGGACTCTGCAGTGCCTGAGACATGATTTTAATGGAGTAAATAGGTTTCTTCTACGCAAATGTGCTACATCGTCGACCGCATCGTCACTTACCATCAGGTGAGATTGCGGTCAAACGTTTGTCTATAATGTATAAAAAAGAAAAAGTAAGCTTGCCCAGCACGTATACCTACCATCTTCTCAGCCTAGTCGGCTTTATCCACAAGACGGACAAGATCAATACGTGCGGAGCTGACCACGTCGCGGGTTTACTCACGATGTTTTCCTTCACTGACGACATTGTTAGGATCGGAGAAAGTCGATCGATCGAGATAGTCCAAAATTTTAATCTCATTCTTTCTGGAAACCAGAGATATATGTGGCCTTCTACAGGCTGATGTGATGATGAATGAACTCGCCTGTTTCACCCATTCCTTCTCAGACTGCTCAATAACATGTGCGTAAGTATTGCCCATCATAGCGATCAACATGTTGAGTAGAAGGATAGGTACAAATACCATGAAAACTGTGAATACTGTTTTTGAGAGGTTGGGGTAGGTCGTCATTCCGAGGTCTGTGTACTGAAAAAATGAAATGCGATTACAAATACTTAGAGCGTCTTGCACCAGAATCACTAAACGTATTTAACAGCTAAATCGATTTAAATCTGACGTATTTGTATGACTTGACAACTCGCTAAATACTATTTAAGAATTAAACGCGTTTAGCGATTCTGGTGCAAGCCGCCCTTAGAAACACAGTAGAGATACATTCAAAATCAATATTTTTACTCAAAATCTCTTGTGCTTTATTAGGATTTTTGAGGAATTTCCACCTATAATTTATTTATTGCTTAAAAATATCATATTTTGCTGCTTTAGCAGTAAGTATACCTAGTAATATAATCAATATGCTTACACTGTAGTCTCCAAGAGTTATTTGAAACAGAGCCATCCATGTACTTGGATAGGTGGAGAATAAAGTAGATTGTACGTTTGGAAACCCTAAAATATAAAATCATTTAGTTAGTGTAGCAATATGGATCAAACAGATTGTGGCAGAAAACATGTTTGTTCCCGTAAAGATAACTCTAAGTGTAAACAAATTAGTAGTTTAGCATAACAAATAGTGTTTTTTAATTGAGAAATCAAGGCAAACAAATGATATACCTACGAGTATTACCTATATATGAAACTCGTACCTTTATAAAGAAAGTAGAAGGACTGTGAGAAGCCAAAGAGGACGATGCAGTAAATGATACCAAACGTGAACATGTCTCCAGTTATCATGCTGTATATCATCGTCACAAATGGACCTGTCAGTTTCACTGCTCTGAAAATTATATCAAACTTAATTTCTGTGACTGTATAAAAGAATTTTAAAGATACTAGCTAAGTAAGTATAATATGCCGTTTTTCGATAAAGGATAATAATATTATGCTTTCGTCTCTGAACACCTCAAATAACTTATCGGTCACACATTTCAACATTTTTAAAGATATAACACTGAATGCAATTTTATTATACAAAAACAAAACTTCACGATCTAGAGAATAGCAATGCAAAGGTTCAGCAAAAAATATCATTTTGTTCCAAACAAGTTTTTTTAAACTTTTTTTCTACTTTTCGTTTGAATCAGAATAATATTTTTGCATTGTTATTCTCTAGAATTTGAAAGTTTTCATAATATCATTTGGTGATTTCATAATGTTCAAAAATGTTGAAATGTGCGAGCGAGAAGTTGCTTAACGGTTCTCAATATCAGTTTTGTCAGAACTAATTCATTTTTATTACCACAGATTATATTTGAATATTCTAAGATTTTTACCCAGCGAAAAACATCAACAGAAACCAGGATCCAGGTAGCAGGAAGATCAGTAGTGCCTCCTCTAGCATTTCCATCTTCATCAGCCGCGCCACGATGCATATTAGAACCAGGATGTTAGATGCAAGGAATATGAACTTTGCTGGTTCGCTCAACTGAAACGTATTAATTCTAAGTCTTCTATCAGTAAACTATTTCCCATATTAAAAGCTTTGCTTAGTATGAGACTGAGGCCGACTTGCACCAAAATCACTAAACGTGTTTAACAGCTAAATAGATTTAAATCTGACGTATTTATATGACTTGACAACTCGCTAAATACTATTTATAAGTTAAACGCGTTTAGCGATTCTGGTGCAAGCCGCCCTTACGGAACGTTGTATGACACACTTACAATTTTTATAACGTGCAGTTATGGTTATGTTGGGTGTATAATCTGACGTGTAGCCGTGTGTATCCTATCCTATCCTACTAATATTAGGTGTCTAATCTGACGTGTAGCCGTGTGTATCCTATCCTAATCCTATCCTATCCTATCCTACTAAACTAATATTATAAATGCGAAAGTTTAGATGTTTGGATGTTTGTGTTTCAATCACGTCTAAACTACTGAACCAACTTGGATGAAACTTGGCATATATATAGTTCGTAACTTGGATTGACACATAAGCTACTTTTTATCCCGAATAATTAACAGGATATACAGGATAAAATGAACGAACGGAATTAGCAGTGCCAATTATTGGCATTATTGTCATCTATTTCTGTCTTTTGTTTATGTCCTGTGTTGTGTGCAATAATGAAATTAAGAATGAGGATGATGTCATGTCATGTCACATCAGTTTGACAGGGCGTAGTACTACCTCTTTGATCTAACGACTAGCATTTGACATTCGGGTACGGGTTCGGTGTAATGTCAAGTTTCTCAAAGTATCCGCTCGGTACACGCACAGATAATATAATACACTGCTAGTTAAATATATGGGTTTCCAAAGGTGTAACTCTTACCAATTGCTTGAAATACGCCACCAGCCCCTGATTCTTAATCTCATCTCCCTGCTGCAGTATAATATAACAAAGCGTGGAGACTATAGTGCCCAGTTCGCTCGCTACCCGGACGCCAGTCTTTGCGTCGGTTACTTCAAGCCCCCAGTTTGGATTGGCCTCAGCTTCAAGACTGCTGTGGCGAAGGTATACCGACACTGAGAGAAGTAATAGGTGGAGTAGTAGAATGAGCAGTCGTTTGAGGAATTTCGTCTGAAAATCGAAAAGAAGTTGTTGGGATTGGGAAGAATATTATTGTGACAGGCGTCACAGCTTAGTCGATAGCTCTGCCTTCCGCGCTGTGGGTCGTGGGTTCGATCCCCACCAAGAACAAACATTTGTGTGTGCCAAACATAGATGTTTGTTCTATGTCTGGGTGTTACTATGTATTATAAGTATATATACAAACAAATTATATAAGTATTCTATCAGCATCTACTTCCCATATCACAAGCTTTGCTTAGTTTGAGACTAGAGGACGTCGTGTGAAATGTCCATGAATATTTATTTATTTATTCGAATAATCTATACTTACTAAAAACATAGCTAAGAACACTCCCGACTTATTCACCTTTCAAACAAAAAAAAGAAAATAAAAACGGGTTAATCTGTTCGGGAGCTACGTTGCCTCAAACAGACACACACACACACACAGACACGTCAAACTTATAACACCCCGTCGTTTTTACGTCAGGGGTTCAAAACTTAAATTAGAGTTAAATTACTCATTTAGGGCGGCTTGCACTAGAATCGCTAAACGCGTTTAACTCTTAAATAGTATTTAGCGAGTTATCAAGTCATACTAATACGTCAGATTTAAATGGATTTAGCTGTTAAATACGTTTAGTGATTCTGGTGCAAGACGCCCTTAGCCTATTTCAGCAAAATCGTAATAGTATTGTAAAGTAATCGTAATAGTATAGTATTCATGCTACAAACAAAAATAGATGTAATATGGTATTATGCTAACACCAACCCTGGCGAATGTTTTCCATTTTTCCTCCAACAGTTTCTGAATGATGCCGCCATCCAGCATGTTTAGATGTTCCTGTTTCGTTCCGTTCAGGATTATGAACAGTGCGGAGTTCCAATCTGAATATGTACAACAGAAGTAAGGACCTTACAGGCATAGGCCAGCATCAGAAGCCAATATAAAGAAACCGCTTGACATCAGGTGGGCCATCGGCTTGTTCCATCAATTAGTTGTATAAAAAATCATTATTTAATGAGTGGTGTGCTTTAATTAAATGAATAAATTATCTTATCTACAACGTGTAACATATTGGCCCTATCAGCCGAAAGGGGGCTTATTCAGACCAAACACGTGAATAGATTGGCATTCGCAAAAGTTGAAAACAACATGTTCGAAATTTCTATTTTTTTTTATCTTTGCGACAACCCTGTGTTTGTTTACTTTGCGTATTTGTACCACATCGCACCTGAAAATTTAAGACGCCTTTCATGAATGAAAAACTTAGAAATATTAAAAGTCGTAGAACAAAAATGTTGTTGGCCATGACGTGTAGAATACCCCCTTTTCGAACTTATATGGTCATTATGTTACACCCTGTATAGTAACATACTGGTCTTTCCATCAGGTAGTAGAGTATCGAGTGCGTTGAGAGGATACGCTGAGCAGGTGATGTTGGAGTACCGCCAGAACTCTCTCGCGGACAGTTCCAGCATCTCTCTGAAGACGGAGGCGCGGCCTAACTGGCAGGCTAGTGTTAGGGGCGTGAAGCCAGCGCGGTTCATTCTACCATTGCTGGCTGGGACTTTCGGGTGACGTAGGGCGTACCCAAACATGTCCTGGTGAAAGATGGTTAGTTTGGGAATAGTAAATCAAAGGAACTAACCCAGAGGACAAAATCGTTATCCTACTAATATTATAAATGCGAAAGTTTAGATGTTTGGATGTTTGTGTTTCAATCACGTCTAAACTACTGAACCAACTTGGATGAAACTTGGCATATATATACATAGTTCGTAACCTGGATTGACACATAGGCTACTTTTTATCTCGAATAATTAACAGTATCTACAGGATAAAATGAACGAAAAGGATTAGCAGCGCCAATTGGCAAGAGGATTTCATTGTCATGTCATGTCACGTCAGTTTGACAGGACGTAGTACTACCTCTTTGGTCTAACGACTAGCGTTTGACATTCCAGTAGGTACGAGTTTGGTGTACTCATGAACCTATCCCTTACTCTATGGGTGTACTGAGGTGTAATGTCAAGTTTCTCAAAGTATCCGCTCGGTACACGCACAGACAATATAATGCACATGGAAACTGTAGACGCGTACGAAGTCGCGAGTAACTGCTAGTTAGTTATAAGTTACTAACCTAGTTTAATAAGTTTCTGTTACTAACAATATGGACTAAGTTATCCCAATTAATGAACTAATTATTTTTGTTCAGATTTTCATCAGCTCGACCCGCTAGAGTCGGGAAATAAATGATGCACACGGGCCTAAGCCAAGTGTGCATTTGTTCTTGGTGGGGATCGAACCCACGACCCACAGCACGGAAGGCAGAGCTGTACCGACTGAGCTGTGACGCCTGACAAATATTACTTGAATCCTTTGTTCTCGATGCTAAACCTTGCAAGTTACGCTTACCAGTTTATCAGTAACAACGACCATATGCAGGATCATGTTCCCGAACGAGTCCTGTCGATCGGGATCAGCCCCCGAGTCCAGAAGCAGGTTGTAAACAGCCTCGTTGGCGCAGCAAGCCGCCCACGCCAGGGGGTATTCCCCGAGGTATGCCAGCCCTTCGTAGTTCGTCTGACGAGCTGGTGGGTTCTTCTGCTGGTCGCGGGGTAGGAAGAAACTGCCTAAACGAAATGTAAAGTTTAAATGTTTTTTTTTAGCAAGCGTTTGACCGCAATCTCACCTGGTGTTAAGTGACGATGCGGTCGACGATGTTGCACGGTTACCTATAGAAGATACCTATTCACTCATCTCTTGAAAACATCCAAACTACACATTGCTAGCTAGAAATGAGGCGGTTCTACGCTATTCTTTGCAACGCACTGTCGTCCTTCATAATATTAGTAGGTATGTCGTCATTTCTGTAGGCATTATTACACTACGTCTTTCAGTTCATGGTCCCTAATCTTTAATTCCTTACAACTATTGGCTCTACGATGGCATCAATTTAGGAAAACCTTGAGTTTAGACTTGCAACCTAATTTAGCAAAATTTTATATGAAGGCGGAAACACAGACGCCGGCAAGGAGTGGCAATCTTTAGCTGTCTGCATTATAAAAGTTGAAGCGAAACGCTTAGTGCAAATAGGTGGTATGTCAACTATAAATAGATGTCTCATTCATGGCTGGTGGTCCGATGGTAGAACGGGGATGAAGGACCAAAAAAAACCACCGTAGGTAGGGACCTATTTCTGCAGTCATGCAGTGATGCTCGCATTGCTGTGTTCTGATTTGAAGGGTATGGGTGCCGGTGCTATTACAAGCACATGACACTTTAACACCTTTATCTCAGAGTGATGGACGCAGTGCATCACAGGGCACGTCTGCAGTGGGTGTCCTCAGAGTCAATGTCAAAGTCAAAGTCAAAATTTCTTTATTCAATAAAATCACAAGGATCATTTAGAATCGTCTTATATAACTAGGTGATTCTAGGTGCCGAGAGGCAATGCATCATTTTAAAAGTGGTAAAGACGAAAGAACTTACCAATGGCTCTTTGATTGACATCAGCACCAGCTTCCACCAAGTCCTGAACCAGCTCATTATTGCTGTACGCTATGGCCAGGTGGAGGGAACTGGCACCTAAATATTCTTCGCCCTCGACCACATCCAAAGATAGTTTTGGAAAGCATTTCACTAAAGTTCTTGCCAATCTTGTGTGGATCTAGGACAAATATTTTAATATCAAAAATACATCTTCTATTTTAATCAATATAACTCCTATATCCATCTTCTCAGCAAGCCTACTTCATCTATATCAGGTCCCAGGTACTGCAGCGTCCCGTTCATCAGGACATGGGTAATAAAAAGTATGTCCAAGTTCTGAAAAGTAACTCTCTAACAAGAAATTAAATAAATAACTTAAAAAACCCCCGAATCTTGGACCGATTTTCATCACACACTAAGAACACTCCCGACTAATTCACATTTCAAGCCAAAAAAAAAACAAAATCGGTTCATCCGTTCAGGAGCTACGTTGCCTCAGACACACACACACACACACACACACACACACACACACACGTCAAACTTATAACACCCCGTCGTTTTTGCGTGGTGGTTAAAAAGTCCGGCTGGCATCCGGCTGACGTGCCCCGCCCAGCCTCATTTAAGCCTAGCGGTCTTGTTGCCCACATCGGCAATGCCTGTTAATGAACGCAGCATGGTGTTTCGCACTCGGTCAATCCTCTTGAAACCAAGGATGCTGCGTTCCATGGCTCTCTGGCAAATCTTGAGTTTGGACTTCTGCGACTCGGTCAATGACCATGTCTGTGCACCGTAGGTTAGGACGGGCAGGATACAAGTGTCGATGAGTTTGCGCTTTAGTGACAGAGGAAGGTCTCCCTTCATATACGCCTTCATGGACCAGTAGCTCTTCCAGGCGTTCTCAATACGGCGATCGATTTCTTTATCCTGCCTGTTATCGAAGCTCGCTAGCTGGCCCAAGTAAATGTACTCATCAACATATTGTATAACCTGCCCATCTACCTCGACCCTACGTCTCGTGCTATTGGTCATTATTTGTGTCTTCGACCGGTTCATTTGAAGTCCAACCTCAAGACTCGCCGCGCTTAGTTCTTCAAGCATTTGCTGCAGGTCTTGTGCTGTTGGTGCGAAAAGAACAATATCGTCCGCAAAACGCAAATTAGTGAGGCGCTTGCCACCGACGTCGATGCCCCTTGTCGCCCATGAAACAGTTAGTGTTTTGAATATCTCTTGGAGAGTTGCTGTAAACAGTATGGGTGATAGCGGGTCGCCCTGCTTAACTCCTTTTTTGATAGAAAATGTTGGTCCTGTACTATTTAGTTTAATATGACACAAGAAAAATAAAAAGTTAAAAAGTATGACACAAGAAAAATATTCTCATCTGAAATTGTAATGAACATAGTGATAAATATATTTATATAAGAGAGGATTTTTTTTTTAATTTGCAGCTGTAAGTTGCAGTCCCTGTAACATGATTTATATAACATATAACAAGCTGGATTGCTCAGCACCTATGTATACCATCATCAGCAGTGGTATGCCAATCAAAGTTGAACTGCAAAGTTTTAAATCATGGTCAGTTCATACTAACTCATAGTTATTCTGTGACTAAATAGTGACATTATGACGTCATTTCATGTGTTTTCGCGCATATTTTGCTGTCAAGTGTCTAAAAAGAATGATCACGTGGTACAAAATTGTACCACGTGACCTGAAGAAATTACACTGGGCAGTGAAATATAACTTGACAGCAAAAGATTGGCATACGGGGGCAGGTCAATCTTATCCTCAGGTACAACTCTGAGAGCTGTGTACTCAATACATTTATTGCTTCCACACTTCTTTCACATGGTATTATAGTTGTTACATTGTAGTTAGGTATCACATATGAACCCTGTTCAGGGGTATGTCCGGGATTTTGGTTCTTTTACGGATGTCCTCGTTTCTGAATGTCTTGTTAGGTACCTTAGTGTCGCATATGATAAGCACATGCAGTAGGGATTCGCCCAACGCGCCTCGATAACACATTTGCCAGCAAGCGATGTGGTCTTCCCATTTTGCAAGAGGATCGTGGGGAGATAGGGACGCTTCTATTGGTAGAACCACCTGAGGAATAGGTGTGAGATATGATTTATATAATTAAAAGTTTACAAAACTAGAAAAACCGACTTCAATTCGACTACCAGCGATGATGGTGATGGCAGTTCATTGGGAATGTTCTAGTGACTATAATAAACACCAAGTCACAGGAAAGCAAATTACGCAATTTCGTGCACGTGGTTAGCATATTTTTTCAGTTATTTATATTTCTAACCCAAACTACTGAACCGCTTTTGATGAAAATTAAATGGGATCAACCTATATCCTTTCAGATAAAAAAAAATTAAAATCGATGCATAAATGACGGAGTTCTGAGGTAACAAACATTTATAAAAAAAAACGAATTGAGAACCTCCTCCTTTTTTAAGTTGGTTAAAAAAGTATGTTTAAAAACTAAACCCGACTACTGAAAAATCACGCTCTAAAAAGTATGAAACTGTCTGCAAGGTGACTGCAAGTGGCATTTATTTACTAATAGTGTCATTGTTTTGTACTTTTTTTGTGTGCTATGTAGTAAATAAATAAATGTCTATGTCTATTTACATATGAGCGCTTCCGTGCGTCGCAGGGCACGTTGAAGCATCGGTCCCGCCCGGCTCTAGCAGCGGAGACCTCAAGGCGGCCTAAACACTCTGTCTCCAGAGTTGGCTACTAATTCGTAAAAACAAACGAACGACCACCGAAATAAAGAGGTTATTATTAGCACTTACCTGCTTCTGATCCCTGAACTTCCAGCGGAGATATTCAGCTCGATTGATTATCCTGCCCCTCCCGCCATTATAAGTGTAGGCGACAAACTCCTCACGGATTAGCTTCTCCGCAGCTATCATACCTCCTTTTGTATACGTTTCTAGTAAAAGACCACCTGGAAAAAAGAAAGTACCTAGCTAGGTACCTAATAGTAGTCACAACGGATCTTTGTCCCTCTGAAATATCTTGAACCTATTTTTGGGACGAATTGGAGATAAGGGAATTTTTTCGACACAACAGTACCTACATCCGCAATCGTTTGTTGCACCTAACTTCAGAGGGATAAAGATCCGTTCCCTTCGCTTTCCAGTTCATATAATATAATGTTTATTTTATTGTGGTTTGAAATTAATTCACTCATGAATACCATTACTATGCATAGAACCCATATATTTACCTTTCTTGTAGTTAGCTAGTTTGTAAAGCACAGTGTGGTCTTCACTGCTTGGCTGCGAGATGACCCTGTCGAGCACCGAACCCGCACCTTGCACGCCTCCTCCTGACAGCAGCTTGCTCAGCCTCTCGCCCATCTTGAATCATCGCTATAAATAATTGAATGCCTTTTTATTGATGGGTTAACAGGCTCCTTTTTTTAATACCACTAAATGATGCGACAAGCTGAGGGCCCAACTGATAATAAGTGGTAGCAACTGCCTATAAAAATGCATTGCCTCACTGAGCATGTCTACTGAAGGTATGCACAGAAATGTGAGCATCACTGCTTGCCAGCAGAAATAAGTATGGTGGTAGTACTTCCCGAAGTACTTTCCCGGACGAGACTGCAGGAGTCAGTCTTCTTCTTCATCGTGTTGATTGGTTCCCCATTGTCATTTTTAATTGTCTACTAAGTAGGTATTAAATTTTGTGTCTTGGCCACAAACGGCAAACAGATCCAAGACTTTGGTTTGGAAAGGCCTTGATCCAGTTAGGGGTTTATTAGGGGTTTTGTCAGGTGACCCTAAAGACCCTAGACCCTAAAGACTCCAAGCTTATAGGATGGAGGGGGGGGGGGGGCTAGACTATAAGCAGCAGGTAAGTTACTTACCTATACTTGTTAACTAGAAATTCTGCTCAGCTTTTTCACTAGTGTTTTTCTTCTTAACATGTTCAGTTCATCGATCCTGAACAACTGAAGTCCCAATGATCCAGCTGGAATACAGAAATATAGTAGGTACCTCTGCAAGTGATGGAGAACTCAATACTCATATTAAAGATATCTTGGTCCATATGTCGGTCGGGTATCCAATCTGCACTCTCTGATAAACATTTTCATAAAAAATCTATTACACTTGAGTCTGCATCATTACGGATCAGCGCTTGAGTGGTAAATGCAGATATGTCTCTTCTCTTTTTCAGTGTGTTCGCACTTTGTAGGTACTTATTGATAGGTACCTACTTACTGGGCTCTAATCCATCAGACACAAAGTTATTGCCCTACCTTCTAGACCTAGTTAACCGGGGAGGTAGGTAACTAACTAAAGATGGCCCATTTTCACTGGAGTTCAAAGAATTTATATGTCACAAAACTGGGTCAAACGGCAAAATTATAGGTACCTGCATAAAAGCTATGTAGGTATCTAGTGCTAGCTAGTCTAGGTCTTACAAATAATCTAAGCAGTATTTACTTTATTAGATAGAGCTACTCATTGCTTTATTTCTTATCGCGGTACATGCATTTATTTAGAAGGTAACAATAACAAAAGAATAATGAAATCACAAAACGAATTCTACCGACAGAAAATAAACAGATTTTACGTTGCCATGGCAACCGAAAAGAAAAAATAAAATCCAACAAGCCAAGCGAAACAATCAATCAATGTCAAACTCTTCTGTTCGTTCAAAATCAAGTTTCTGTTTGTGTGATTTTGTCACACAATGAAGAAACAAATTCATACCTTTGGTTTCTGAACGAAAGCTTTAATATGTTTCTTGGCGACTTTACCAAGATGACATGACACCATGACACTACGTCACGTCGTCGTCGTCGTCGTATTATCCTAGGCCAGCCAGCAGGCCGCCCAGTAGATAAAATTGTAAATAATTTATAAGTTTAAAAAACTAGAAAAACCGACTTCAATTCTACCAGCTTCATCATCAGATGATGATGATGATAACAGTTCATTGGGAATGTTCTAGTCACTATAAACACCACTTAAAAGTCACAGGAAAGCAAAATACGCAATGTCGTGCACGTGGTTGGTGTTGATTCTTTAGAGGAACAACTGGTGGGTTTCTGCTTTTCTCCAATTAAATGCGGTTTGATTGAATGTACCTACAAACTGGGTTTATTTACAAATTTTGAAAAATGTAAAAAAGGTGTGCACAGCACAAAGGGTCCGAAAGTAATGCATTAGCTTATTGAACATTAATAGAATTATACGCGAGCATCGTTGCTAGCAGTAAAATGGTAGGCGCTGCGCCGCGCCGGGCATATTTTTTTCAGTTATTTCTATTTATAACCCAAACTACTCAAGCGATTTTGATTAAAATAAAATGGGACCCATCTGGAAGTATATCCTTTCAGATGAAAAAAGAATTTTTGAAATCGGTTTATAAATGACGGAGTTCTGAGGTAACAAACATTAAAAAAAAAAAAAAAAAAAAAAAAAAAAAAAATAAATAAAAAAAAACATACAACCGAATTGAGAACCTCCTCCTTTTTGGAAGTCGGTTAAAAACTACATATATTCGTAAAAATAAAAATAAACTGGACAAGGCGCAAGTTTTATTTGCGCATGCTAGTTTTCCGAAAGATTCGCTTCCACCACCACCACCACCAGCCCTCCACTTTACCAATGTAATGTAATACCAAACAAACCAATGTAACAAGAGCTCTCATTTGTAGGGTTTTTAATTACGATACGGTTCAGGATAAGCTGGACAAATAATAATTTTAGTTTTTATTTAATTTCTCTAATTAAGTTAACTTTTAGAAGTTGCCTATAGTTTTTCTTTCATGAGACCATTATGGTACAGGTTTTCTGAAAAAAATCACCCATTTTTGCCGGGTGCTTTACGAGAAACCCATCTGGAATGAAATATTTCGCACTAAATAATTTTTTTCTTCAACCAAGTTTTTTTAATCAAAAATCTAAATATGAGATTCTTTTAGTTAAGTTCTAAGCTTTCATTAGATACCCCACTCAATGGGGTAAAAAAATATTTTTGTTTTCATATTCCGTTTGATCCCCCTTAATAGTCCCTAATTTTCAGAATATTTTTTCCACATGCAAACCCTCATATTGGGTTGTGATAAACTATTACTACTCTCCAAATTTCAACTCTCTAGCTTCTACGGTTCAGCTCTGGGGGCGTGTGACAGACAGACGGACACCGGAAAGAAGCCATAAGTATTCCGTTTTTCCAAAACTGGATCGGAACACTAAAAATGTAGGTAGGTAGGTACCTAGGTACTACATAGTTAAGGGGGGTCATGGGGTCTTTCTTTGTAGTGTAGGTAGAGTACACCACAGAATAAGAGCAACAGGATGATTATTCTTATTAGAATATACAGGTGTCCCAATAAGTTGTGCTGAGCGGAAGTGGAGCACCTAAAGCTAAACGGACACCCGAATCTTTGAATAAAGTTATTTATGATCTGCTTCAGAGTTCATTTTTGAGCTGTGAGCCAGGGTAGTTAAGGTACCTACTCGTAAAATTAGTTGCTTAAGAGTTTCAGTTTTAGAGATCTAGAACGTCAAAAAGGAAATTTTTACGTTGTCATATCTCTCTTAACTTTGGATAGGTACGGTATACGTTTAGTAATCGTCATTCTGCGCAGCGTTTATGGGAAAAAGCTACCCTATCTAGGTAGAAAATAGAATTTTTTATTTAAGTAGGTACTTTGGAACGAACCCATAGGTACTACGTGACCCGTTAAGGGCGGGGGTGTCTTCAAAATACTACGTACCTACGCTTGGTCAAAGGAGGGGTTGTTTAGGTTTTCGTCGTTCCACTCCATTTTCGTAAAAACGGAACACTTATTTTAACTGTTTGTTTGCAAAAAAACATTTATAAGTAACCATATTTATGAATTACTACGTGACAACTATAGGGGGGTTGGGCATATACATATATTGGGTAACCACGAGTGGTTACCGAGACGGGGGAGGGGGTCTAAAAAGTGAAAAAAAAAATACGTACTATAGGTACCCACCTATTTGAAACATTTTATTGGCAGGTATCTAGTAGGGGTAGGTACCTTAAGTAAGATTGCGTAAATTAACAGCTGATTTATTGAGTTTGAACTCGTTTAACCCCAAAATAATATTGCAGAGACAAATCTGGTGTTTTTAGGCTAGACCGTTCCATTCCAACAACACGATGAAAGTTGTAGATTTACGCAGTATTACATACCTATCCTTTGGTTGTAGACAAAACCTAAAAAGATTTCGCGTTACCGTCGTGCCGTACAATCACTAGATAGACAAATATACTAATCTGTGGTCTCGCGGTCCATGCTCGGCAAACTTCGGCCATTGTCGGCACAGGTCGGCCTTGAATATACTTCGTCCCGCACTACCCGCGGTGCACGAACATGCTGCGTGCGGAAAGGCAGAAATCCAGCCCCGCCGCCGCCGCCCGCCGCCGCCCCTCAGTCGATCCAACAAACGCGAAGCGAGAGGTCACTCACATCGTATTTTCATAAAAATGTGCATCAGATGTTCTTTAGAAAAACAGTGTTTATCATAATAAAGAAGTGAAGTTGTGTGAATCAAAATGTGTGACACAAATACCCGCTCTAACTCTGAGCAAATGACTACGGATGACATTTTGGAGATAACCGCAGTTTACGGTTAGTATTTTCTTTTCAAAACGTTATAAACTGACCTTCGAACTGACTGACCTAAAACTAAGGTTGTAATAACTTGTACCTATCTAAACTCAAAACCTACGTACCTACCTATTGTAACTATTTAATTGGGCTTTGATTTCGTAGCTCCATGACTTTTACCTCCTTCATGTCTTCTTCTTCTCCTTTTCTTATATGGTCTCTGTCCGTCATAACGATAGACAAATGCCATTGTCAAGTGAATTATTTGAAAGCCCTTAACCAAGAAGTTGAAGTTGAAATAATAGGGATGATGACAGTAACTAAGAATCACTAAAATAATGTGTTCATCTAATAAGATATGGTTAATAGATTGAGAAAAATATATTTATCTTCATATACAGGGAGTTACCAGACCACTTCCGAAAACGAAAGGAGGGGGTACAGCACACCAAAACCCAACCAAAAAAAAATCAGTTATCCTGAAAAATAATTATAGCCGGAGAAAACAATGTTTAAAGATTTGTATTTATTCCGCCAGTCCGCAATGTACGCATTTACGTAGGTAAAGTCGAGGCGTAGTACTATTATTTATTCTGTGTCGTAAGTGCCTACTAACGTAGGTAGGTACCTACTATGTTTATTTATATATACCTAATTGGTATAATGACCGCGCGACCGCGCGATAAAGACGGGCGTCTCTTGTCTCGCTCGCACGTCGTGTACTCGAATGACCCGCGGTGAACTCTCAGCTGCGTGTACACTGTACATTGCTGCTTTATTTATTTGATTTGTTTTTTGCTTTTTTAAATGAGATAATTAAGTAGATAGATATATCTTATTATGTTGTACTGTGTGTATGTAACTAGAAAAAAAATGAAAAGGAGATAGTCAAGGCAATTTTTTTTTTGCGATTTTTTTCGCTAAATGTTTTCAGTATCATTGTCTGATTGGAACCTCCAAGTTTTCGGAAGTGGTCTGGTAACACCCGGTATAGGTTTGGAAAATAGTGCAGGAAATTGGTCGTGGTTAGTTCGATATTGAGAAAAGTTTGAGTATCAAACCCACACATAGACAATGCAAAAGAAGTTGCTCAGTTTTTCAAAAAACAACATTTGAGGTAGTTTCTAATCTATAAGGTCGAAACTGGTTTCAAACCTTGACTTTACGGCTTGAAAAAACTAAATGGTTATTTGTTTCTCATTACAGGAACACAAATTAGCTGCATCAAGAAAGAAGAAGAACCTGAAATCGATTTGAAGTTTGTATTCGCCGAAGAATGTGGAGAAATATTACATGACCCTTTGGCGTATCATGATATTACCTTACCAATACCTTTAGTGTATACAACTAGATTAGATCAAATGAACACATTGAATCAAATTGAGAGATATACCCCTAAAGAAGCAATTGAAATGATTCAAAAAGAAAGCAAACCTCGGTTTGAGCAAATGGCTCTAAAAGTAAAGCCTGAAATGCTGAGTGGTCCATATATAGATGCATATGTCAACCTATGCAACCAAATAAAACATTTGAACACCAAAGTATGCATCGAAACTCATTTAAGGAATCAAAAACTTTTAAAAATGTGCAAACCTCTTAGAATATTATTAGAAGACTTTAAATTAAACAAAAAAATATCACTTACGAAAAAAATGATCGACGAAAATAATTCAACTGATGAACACGTACCTTCATTGTATTCTTCTGACGACGATGAACCTGTATCAAAATTCATGTCAGTAACGTCGCTTTCGGGTAGAAAGAACATCTCAAAATCAACGACCATTGTTGCCGTCAAAGACAAAAGATCTCAGGAAGCAGATATTTATATAATAGATGCAAATAATGGCATTAAATGTTATTGGCGAACAAATATGAATGAATGCAGCATATTAGAAAAACTTCATAAAAGTAATCAAACTATTTTATTAGAATATTGCTGCTGGATTAATAGACAAAAAAGCATAAGTAAACTTATTCAAGTTAATAATTTTCCCAAAGCGAGTATGTTTTTTCTAAATAAACCCCACAACTGTTTACCGAGACCGTGTTCATGTTGTTGTTTTTCTGGAACACCAATGATTAGCAAAAGTAAGTCGATATTATGGAATACCGAATCAATTGATAATTATGTTACCGATCCTATTTTCAGTAACAATATAATCGATAAAGCTAAGAAGTACATGCCGAACGTGCCCAATTCGATGTATGATCAACATACAGCGAACGACCAGCCTATTGATTATTTAAAATGGGCAGTTATCATCATGAAATATCACCGTATTATTTTTGCACAGACTCAAAGTTTTGGGGAAAATTATGAAATGGGAAGCAATGGAGAGTTAGTCAATTTTACAAGACCCACGGTTATTCGGACTATTGCCGAAGAAAAGTCAGTTTATGAAAGATCTCTCTCATCAAAAATTTCTAAGCTATACTTTTCTTATCTAATTTGCTGCTGGCAGAACCGCGAAGACATTATAATACGACTACGTGATGTTACGAAATTGTTACCTTCTGTAATAAAATTTATTCGAACTCCTCATACTTGTCGAAGCGACAAATGTGTGTGTTGCTGCAAACCACGCCCATTGATTAATTTGCGTAGTATAATTCCAATCCGAGAAAGCACTCGGAAACGGAAAAGGACCCCGGTTAATAAGGAAAAAGAAAAACTAAAAACTGTTGCAAAAGGTAAAACGCCAAGCCAAAGAAAAACACCGGTTGCCAAGAAAGATAAAGAATCGTTAAAAATCAATATGGATAGAAACAATTCTAAAATCCCTATACGGGATGTTTCGAAGAAAAATATAAATACTGAAAGAGTCAAACAACCAAACATAAGTAACAGTCATAATTCTACACCTAAACCAAATAGCTATAAAACCAAAAACTCAATTAATAAGCAGAGTACAGCACAAGATAACATTAATTTGACCCTTAATTCTAGTTCTGAACATACTCGTTATGCGGTTCCATCAAACTCGCAAATAGTAACAAAAAATATACACTTGGAATCAACCGTCATGGGAACCACAGACATTTCCAGCGTAGACTCTCTCAATACTACAACACCGAATTCGATAGTAAATAATATTTTAGATAGATTCAATGCCTTAAAACTAACCGTAAACGAAAATGGCAAACTAACAGCTATAATAAGCACTGCTCCTGACAAATTATCGACTGCAGAGATAAAAGTTATCTCTGATATACTGTTACTCGCTGGTTCACAGATTGAACAGCTTGGAATATCACCTCAAGAATTCTGCGCTCGTGTTAATTCTTCCCGAAAAAATAATAATTATGTACAAGTGCCAGTTCCTGTTCCAACAAAACGAAACCTCGTCGACACCAAAATGCCTGAAAGCAATATGCCACCAAGGACACTTCAATACATCACTCCAAAAGATCCCAACGGTTGCAAAGTCCTATCACTACCACCAAACAGTTTCATGCCAATAACTAGTAACACAAGTCCAGTTTGCAGCATTTATCAATTAATGTCATCCTTAGGTGGACAAAACAACCGACATTTGATGCATGCTTACCGATTAAATTGTGAAGAAGATCAACTAGAAGCAAATATGTGTCAAAAAATACCGCAAACACAGGAAATTGCTGAAAAGTTAAAGATGCTTGATAAACCTATAAAAGCAATGAGTTCAGGCTCTAGTGCCAAACGAAAACCACCGCAGAATCCCAAACCCTTTTCGAAGAAACCGCGCGTTAAACCTCCTCAAGAACCTATTTTTAAAACCCTGCTGCAAGGTTCAGAAAACGTAACAAAATACACTAGAGATTCGAGTCTAATTAACCAAAATGTTATAGATAAACTGAACACGCCAAAACCTGTTATAAGAACTTGCAAAAACCAGAACCAGCTATCGAAACGCTATAAAACCGCTTTACCGATCATCTCCAATGTTTCGTATACGCCAGCGGTGGGTGGTCATAACCCGGCACCGTTACAGAACCCGGCGGATACGATCGGTTCGGGAGATGCTCAGACTGAGACACCATTTATTTCCAATGGTAATATCATACTGGAGAGAAACCCAAGTGGTAAAGATGTTACGCCACCTTTCACAAATATTGTTGACAAACAATTCCCATTTTCACGAATCACCACGAACAGTAACTACATACCACGGCAAAACACAAGCAGAACTAAGGTTCTGCCAGTGGGACCTCTACACGATCAAATACCATTGTTTGTTACTAATAGTAACTTACCTGTAGTGGACACCATAAGTACGAACCTTCCACAGCCTATAAATGATATCAGCAATAAAAACCTCATAACGGAAGCGAACATAATTGGTTTCGAAAAGGTACCTGTGATGAAGACCAACAATGAAGCTCCTGTCGGCAATAGTGATTTACTGCCAATGCAAAATATCATCGATGCCGTGGTTTCCTGCGCAGCAAATAAACCGAAAGACAATGATTTGGGTGTATTTGCTAACCAAGAACAGCATTTGATGCCCGTTGAACCAGTTAGTACCAGCGTGCCAGTTAATGCCAGTGTACCATCTGGTAATCCCTTGTTACATCAAATGCTGACGCAGGCGCATGCGTCTCCATCTTTACAGCCGATAGGCCTTAGTTCTCAATACAATAATAACAATTCTGTACCAGGAACACGACCTAATAAAAAGATGAGTATGAAACCATCGACCCAAAAACATACAAGTAAAGGGCCGTTCAAAAAACATGTATTAAATATAACACCTGGAAATGCACCTCAGTTACATCCGGACGACACTGATATTGAAATTAAAGTAGAATCATTGATCGAAAACACAGTAATCAATAACTTTAAGCCTAATAATTTTACCAATGAGGAAATTTTAGATGCAGTCAACAATAAACAACTGATTGACAGCGATGAAGAAGAAAGTATTTTCGGTGTATGACTGATAATCTATGATTGGCATAAACTAAAGGTAGTTTAGTAGGTATTATACTAACGGTACGGATATAATTAGAACTGATTAATTCCTGTTAAATAGATTAAACCTATTTATAAAAGAACCTAATTGTTTTAATAAAGTATTTTTACTAAGGTTCGAAATCAGTCAGTACTTCGACATCCAGATACTGTAACTTATTAATGTTAGTATTATTTAGAGCTAATTAAGTACCTTTCCTACCTGTTAATTATTTTGTAAAATTATCTAAATGCAACCAATATGTGTATTATATCTACCAATGAGGTGTATGGTTTAAAAGTTTATTTTAAATAGATAGTCTACATAATATAAACTTTTAAAAGGTGTAGGTAGGTATCTCTTTTTTATAAGGTAGATACTACCTACTGCACTGACTGATCCTTACACAATATCAGTTTTTGTTTTTTATATGATTACTTACCAAGAATGCTTGTAATTTAATTTTGTAAACCCTCCTTTTTCGTTTTGGGTGAAAATGATTCTGATAATAGTTTTAAGAAAACGACTGCCATAATTAGGTACCTACTGTACGCCTACAGTAGGTTTGTTTGAATATGATTCATAATAATTAAACTAGTTATTTCAATATTAATTGGTTTTTTAAATTTACTTTTGTAGAACTACCATGAATCAAAAACCAATGACATTTTTATTGTCACTCGTTTTTATTGTTAACGCCGCGCCGCGCCGTTGCGCCCGCGCAACTTGCTCATCGCCCTAGCCTAGTCTTACTATGATTTTATGTATGCCCCAGTCCGCAGCGACTTGAGCGAGTAAAAACAGTTGGTTAGGTAGGTACATAACCTACCTATTACAGTTATTTGGACAATCTCTCTACTATAGTCTTATCTACCTTCATTATCACCTCACCAGACAATACTGCTATGTATTGTGTGTGACTACATTGGATGGAATCTTATTTCAATACAATACCTAGTGATTTGATTACACCACGCACGTGTGACTCGTCATACGTCCCCTTGACGTGACGTGAACCGCTATCCAATCACTAATGTTAACAAACTCGAGAGCAAGTCGATCACAAAGTAGGTATTATTTTACAAAGGGGCCACAGATTTATTTATATTTTAACAAAACACGTTCTTAATAATAGGGCCGTCATCATCATAACCAGCGTGTAGAAGTTCACTGCTACTAATAATCCTCCTCCAAAGATACCTAGGTATCGAGAAAGAACGACTACAACATCACTATCTCTATCACTGACGAGACGACATAATTTCATACATTTAAATTGAGATTCCTAGTTTAGGGGTGATTGCAGCGTAAGTTAAAGTAATGGAACAAGCAGATGGCCCACTTTATGTGAAGTGGTAACCTCTGCCTATAACAATTCCTAACCTAATCTAGGTTCGAATTAGGTTGATTTCTCAGTTCTCATAATATTTTATCGATATCATTATTCTTCTGCGAAACTAGAGAGGACTGTGGTAAGGGTTGTTATTTTTATCACTGGAGGGGCACAGCCACAGAGTGCGTATCCCTGCAGAGCAACAGTTCCGAAAACGCGCGCTACGATTCGACGGGTGGTGGCGGCGGCGGCGGCGGCGGCGCGGAGGAGCGCGGCGGCATGCGGCAGGCAAGTATAATGAGTTTGCGCGTGAGAGTGCTAAGTGGCGGATTGTACGCCAAAACCAAACACCTGAGTGTCGATTTATAATCTAAAATTTAATATAAAAACATATTAGGTAGGTACTTACTTTAGATGAAGAAACGGCTAATAATGTCCAGCAGTGGATTTCCTTAACCTTGTTTACCTAAACATTTTCAAAACAATTTTTTATTTTTGTTCAAAGTTAAATAGATTTTGTTGAGCTAGGTTCCTAATGTACCTATAGGTTTAATGACAATGAAAAAACAAGTATAGGTAAGTACATTATTATGTATCTATATTATAACGCGAGCTTCCATTTCTAAGAGTTTCAATGGTTTTGGTGTTCAGATTCAAGTAAGATTGGTAGCTATATAGCTACGTGTTAGGTCTTATTTTCCTTTTTGCGAACATCGCCAGATCTTAGTTCGGGGCGAACTAAACTAGTATAATACGCTCTAAGTTAGCTGGTTGCTCTGTAGGTTTTCTGCTCGGTGGCACAGCGCAGCGCACGGGGCCACATAGCACACTACAAGAGCGAGTGAAGGGTGTTTGAGTATGCTTACCACATTTTATAAACGAATGCTATTTTTCTACCATTAGCTTGTGCTATGGTAGAGTTTACCCTAGGTACTTTCAAGCTTATTATGTTTATGTACCTATACAGTAAGGTACTTAGGCACCGACATTCTTACCCATCCAAAAACACCTAGTAACCACCTAAGTATAAAAAAACAATTATTAGATAGGTAAGTATTACATTGATCAGGCCCTAGTAAATGTATGATAGGTAGGCAGTTCAATAAGTACCTATCAGTGTCATACCAAGGTATGACCCCATAAACACAGATCCTATAAATAGATTCATCAAAATCAAAATAATGGAAATAAAAAACTGCATTCATTTTACGTCAACTACGGACGACGGCTCCCGGGCAAATGAAATTTTCTCGACGTTTCGATAATGCTATTTTACGTCCCTTTCGCACTCACTGCGACTGATAAGCTGTCATCTCGCTTGTTCCATCAACGCTTGCCGTCTCACTCGCATCCATGTGTGCGCGAGCTCGACGTGTTGGGTCTGCCGCCCAACGATCCGAAAAACGCCATTTTGTTTTGAAACGCCAAAGTGGACGGGACTGCTTGCAAAACATGCATTGTGGTGCCACGCGATGAAAAATATTGTGACAATTCGATAAACTAATGTGTGCCTGAAACAATAACGTATTAATCAACGTCTTCAGTGTGAAAAGGTAATTGCATAATCATGATTTTAGACTTTTGTGTTTGATTGAGCAGTGAAATTCGTTCATTCTTGTGTCGGCGACAAACGCGCTCAGACGTGCCTGCTCCCGCCGCCCGTTCCGCTCAACTAGCTTGACGCGCGTCATCCATGACATCAATGATGAAACGGTCGACGTCGGTGAAAATTATTGATAATAATATCATCGCGGAGGTACTTATTATTAGTTACGGTACCTACCTATGTATGTTATGCTAGGTAGATACTTACGAAAAATGTTGTAGCCTGCCACCGAGCCGCGCGCCTTGGCCATGATTTTCAAATATCTTGCTCTTGATAGGAACGTTCCAGCTTATGTATCTTACCTATCACCTTTTTTTCGCTCAAGCAACATCGAGAGATGGCAGGTGTTCCATCGACCCTATGATCCATGATATTTCACTACAAATCATAATAAGATTGCGCGCGGCAGCGGTAGCGGCGGCGGCGCGGCGGCGACGGCGGCAGCGCGGCGGCCACGTCCGCTCGGTTAACCAGATGGAAGCTAAATAAATATTTTACACATACATACCTGCCTAGCTAAAAAAACTTAGGTAGGTACTTGCGCAACTTTCACGTTATGTTTTTGTGTGCTAGGATGGTTCTAGACATAGCCTATCCCAAAGATTAGGTACTGGCGTGATTATTGGTATTGGCATCACATTGGCATAGTAATATTTATCGAAGAATAAGAACGAATGTATTCGTTTCGTTCTAAACTTAGGTAATGAAATACGGAAAAAGACATAAAAAAGCCGGACATTATACACAAATTAAATATCCGCGACAAAGTCCGGACGGTAGGTTAAAAAGCCGGATACCTAAATCTGAGTAGTGGTGGTGGTAGTTACTCTTACCTAATAAATATTTTAGTCATAGGTATCTCCTAACACAAGTTTGCCCTATACGGGCATTCAAAAAATAATAGGGAGGTAACTATAACTTGATGATGATATCCTCCGCCACTTATCCGTCGATGGCAAACCTTGGTAAGAAGATTTATTTATTGAATTAATTAATTACCTAACTATTACCGTACTTACGTGCCTACATACTGGCTTATCCACTAGCGTTTTGGATTTTGGTTAGTGTAAGTTAGGTACCTAGTGGGGATTATGATGATTTTAAGGTTAAAAAGTACCTTTTCACTAGGATTACATAATAAAAAGCAAGCAATAGGTAGGTAACTAGCTTATTGATTGTTTATTTACTATTTTTAGCTACCTACTATTATTCCGAGCGTTGCGCGTTGTTGGCGCGTAAATTAGATACAGATTTTTAGAAATAGAACCCTATATAAACCTGGCTATACACCTAGCAAGCGTTATAGCAGACGTTTCGCTAGGTAGTAAATTTATAGCAAGAGTGATGTGGTGGCGTGGACGAATTAACACACGGCAGGCAAAAAGCGGCAGTGGCGCGGCCAGTGTTACCAACTGGTATCTTTAGACAGTAGCTAAACATCTTACAAAAAGTTGCGAGATTGCTAGTTTTACCCAAAAAAGGTACTAGATAAATGTTACTTATTTTCCAGATTTCTCGATTATTTGTACCAGATAACATCCATTATTCAATTATTCGATTCTGCATAAGATTTCCTACTTTAAAGAATAAAATACTATAAAGTATCATGTAAAAATTTGATAGAAAAAGTATTAATTAAACAAATTCTGCTAAAATTTGCGTAAAATTGCCTGTCACCAAAAAATAGCTATGCAGGTAGGTACCTAGATCTTGAAAGCAGCTAAGTTGGCATCGCTGGTTTTTTTTTTAATTTTATAAGCTTTTTGTGGCTATGATATCACTGCGGCCTACTGGCCTATTGTGATCGCATCACTGGGTAAGTCGCTGACGAGAGTGACGAGTGTCATAGAATGGATAATAGTAACCACTTACCAATGACGCCACAATTAGTTTGTTTTGCTTCTGATTTAGCATCAAGTAAGATAAAGGCTAAATTTTAGTGTAAAATGTTCTGCTAAGAAAACATTTTCACTTTGGGATAAGAAATACCAACCTATACTGAAAACTGCCGAAAAAGATCTGACGAATAGCAAAAAGCCGGACATGTTTGGATAAAACCGGACAGATAGCAACTCTAGTTCAATGTTTTTCAACTTTTGTGAGTCGCGAGTACATACCTACTCTAGCTAGTAAGAGTACCGGTGGTTTAGTGGTAGCAATCCCGCCTTCCCCATAAAGCTGTGGGCTCATATCCGATCGTAATAATTTATAAGTTAAAAAACTGGAAAAACCGACTTCAATTCGACTACCAGCTTCATCATCAGATGATGATGATGATGATGACAGTTCATTGGGAATGTTCTAGTCACTATAAACACCACATAAAAGTCACAGGAAAGCAAAATACGCAATTTCGTGCACGTGGTTGGTGTTGATTCTTTAGACTTTTAGAGGAACAACTGGTGGGTTTTTGCTTTTCTCCAATTAAATGCGGTTTGAATGTACAATCTGGGTTTATTGACAAATTTAGAAAAATATAAAAATTTAGGTGTGCACAAAGGGTCCATCGTTGCTAGCAGTAAAATGGTAGGCTCTACGCCGCAACTTGGCATATTGAATCGTTGCTAGCAGTAACATGGTAGGCGCTACGCCACAACTTTGCATTTTTTTCAGTTATTTCTATTTATAACCCAAACTACTGAACCGATTTTGATGAAAATTAAATGGAACCAATCTGGAAGTATATCCTTTCAGATAAAAAAAGGAATTTTTGAAATCGATTCATAAATGACGGAGTTCTGAGGTAAGGTAACAAACATAAAAAAAAAAAAATACAACCGAATTGAGAACCTCCTCCTTTTTTGAAGTCGGTTAAAAATGTACGCAATGCCAGTGCGGCTCTCTAACGGCGAAGGAAACCCGCGGCATAGTCAGCTTTCTACGCATTGACCTTTTCTTTCCGATGAGGCGGACTAGGCTGAGAGGATGGTTATAGGAGCTGGGCGACCCTACTCTATGCAAATCATGTCCCAGGTACTAACAACAGCGTTCCGTTCATTATTTTATTATTTATTTAATAGGTATCGCCCACAGCACACATAATACACTTTCGACAATAACTTAAAAACCATGATTATACTATAGAATGTGTGCCAATTACAGGCATGCACAGCATTCGCAACAATATTACAGACAACAGAAAAGACATAAAGCAGAAAAGAAACAAAAAGAAAACTAGGCGTGGGTATAAAAAGTGGCCTGAGCCACTTTTTATACCCACTTTCATGGTTTATTTATTTTATTTAGAGCATCCAACAAGGAAATCACAATTATCAAGTACATTCTTAAATCTAAAGGAAATGCTTTGTGTTTCCCTAATTACACTAATTCCACTAGCTAAAATAATACAGCGTCAGGACGCTGTATTATTTTAGCTAGTTAAAATAGCTTTTAGCTAACTAGTGGAACCATTCGAGCTCCGTATCCGAGTTATACATTACGCGGTGACGAGACGACGACGACTACGACGACGTTGCCTGCCAAATATTATAATAGAGCTGTCATTGACGCGCAGTGTATACCTAACGTAGGTATCCGATACCTAGGTACGTTAGGTTAATGTGGATAGGTACTATATAACGTGACGTGACGATGTAGTCAGATATTCGTGCTGAGCTTTCGTCCTGGCCCCTCAATCCTCAATACATTTATTGCTTTCACATGGTATTATGGTTGTTACATTGTAGGTAATTATTGTACATTGTAATACTTATTTCGTTAAATAAATGTATCTTGTATCTTGGTAGGCAGGTATCACATATGAACCCTGTTCAGGGGTATGCAACAGGACAGTAGGCCCCTTATTCGGTGCAGCTAACCATGGGCTGGGTTAACCTCTATCGTTCTTCGTTCTTGATGTTTAGACAATCAAAATGGCGTCTACGAAAGGTGGCCACGGATCTCATCGCAAAGGCATTGAACTGGAGAAGTTCAAACGGCGCATGATCAGATCCGTGGCGCGGAGGATAAGGGAGAAGAAGGAGGATATCTGGGAAGAAATGAAGAAAGAAATCGGCAGCAACTGTCAAAAGTTGTGGTAAGTGCTTACGGTTCATACCTACCTTTGTTCATACTAGACAAATAGGTTTTAGTTTAGTCATTTCTTCCATAGACAAATCTTTGTCTATGGCGCTCAATCGTCCATGCGACTTTACGGCGACGATGTAAGTATGCGTTACCTATAACCCGTTTATTGGTACCATGTCTCTGGGTTCAGCTTTCATGCAAACATTTTCTTCAGGGAAAGAATGCGAATGCTGACATTGAAGAAGCTAAAACTTCTGCTAGAAGCGGACGACAGGGTCGACATGATTGGACCAGTGGCCAGGATGACCCTCACTGATTGGCTCCTATTCGATCTGGTTATTGTGCACGAGAAAATTGATGTTATTGATAGGGTGAGTTTATTAAACTTAATTTTTAATATTCCTGCCTCTCTATTGTGTACGTTTTACCTACGTAAGTATAATACCTACTTACTACAAAGAAAAAGCTTGTGTCGGTACAATAAACAAAAACAAAAAACGGTGCTCATGCAGCACTGGAATAAGGTGCACACTGTGCACTCTTAAGTGCTGTGTGTGGTCTACATCTGGTTTGTCTTACCCAATTAGCTTTAACTTTTAATAACTTAACTTTAAGTATTCCAATATGGCTGTCATATTATTATGTACCTACCTAATGTGTGATAAGCTGAAATAAAAATTTGAATTGAATTTGAATTTGAAATACCGTCAGCGGATATTGGCAATAGTAAAGTAAGTCGTCCCGATGCGCAATGGAGCTTTTTTAAACTAAACTAAACTGTTTTCGCGAATTAAAAACCTAACTTCAGGTTTGCCTAGATCCGCCGACCGCATATAGGTGGAGTATCTTCGGTCTTCCAACTGCTTTTTAACTTCACAGGACAAATTGAACGGCGATTACCACAGCAAGGTGCTTTCGAATCTGTTCTCTCTAGTCCAGCGGTTTGAGATCGAGGGTCGGTCGGGAGACGATCTTGCAGAAGCGTGGACTGCGGCTACTGTTTACTATAACTCCAAGTAAGTCTAGAACCTATGCTAGAAGATCTGCTATTGGCTAGAAGAAACTTAGGACTATCATACGTCATCATCATGTAACAAAAAAAATGTATATAGCTAAACACGTATTTAAATTAAAAATTTAAAAAACCCCCGAGTCTTGGACCCATTTTCATCAAACATAGCTGCGAACACTCCCGACTAATTCACCTTTCAAACAAAATAAAATCGGTTCATCCGTTCGGGAGCTACGTTGCCTCAGACACACAAACACACACACACACACACACACACGTCAAACTTATAACACCCCGTCGTTTTTGCGTCGGGGGTTAAAAAGAAAAAAGAAAGAGAGAAAGAAAATAAATTTATTTGCTAACACCTAACGTACACAATCGGTACCTACCAATCTATTACACTATTATTATACGCTAGTCTAGGTATAGGTAGGTGTACCATAGGCCGGTGTGGCAAACCGGATTCAGACTCAGCATGAGATTAGTAGTCACTAGTAGTTACCCGCGACTTCGTACGCGTCTACAGTTTCCGTGTACATTATATTATCTGTGCGTGTACCGAGCTGATACTTTGAGAAACTTATTTGAGACATTACACCTCATTACACCGAACTCGTACTGGAATGTCAAACGCTAGTCGTTAGACCAAAGAGGTAGTACTACGCCCTGTCAAACTGACGTGACATGGCATGACAATGAAATCCTCTTGCCAATTGGCGCTGCTAATCCTTTTCGTTCATTTTATCCTGTAGAACCTGTTAATTATTCGGGATAAAAAGTAGCCTATATGTCAATCCATGTTACGAACTATATATATGCCAACTTTCATCCAAGTTCGTTCAGTGGTTTTGACGTGTATGAAACACAAACATCCAAAAATCTAAACATCCAAACATCTAAACTGTCGCATTTATAATATTAGTAGGATAGGATAGGTAGGATATTAGTAGGATTTCTGTTCTGAGATCAATTTTGTACGTATATTGCAGAGGCCACCAGTGCTCTCCAATGATGCTGCAGCGGCGTTGGTTCCAAATAAAAGAACTAACGCGGCACAAATTCTACAAGTTCTGGTTCAACTATCGCGGTAACCAGCGCCAATTGACGACAGCCATGGAAGATTCGCCCGATAAACTACAGAAGGCTATTGCTCTCAAGTAACTAACTTTATATCCTAGGTTCTTACAATTACATAAGTACCTACCTACTGAAATACCACGAGAACTGATGACTCAAACTCCTATATATATATTTTTTTTTTAAATGTGTGTTACCTCAGAAGTATTTATATTTAAGTGTGTATAGTCCAAGAATATTTTTTTATTTATTAGGTATTTATTTATTTATGAACCGATTTGAAAAATTCTTTTTTTACTGTACTTCCAGATTGGTCCCATTCAATTTTTAA
Source organism: Gandaritis pyraliata (assembly GCA_947859175.1). Taxonomy (NCBI): domain Eukaryota; kingdom Metazoa; phylum Arthropoda; class Insecta; order Lepidoptera; family Geometridae; genus Gandaritis; species Gandaritis pyraliata. The sequence continues at coordinate 3,194,603 of OX401874.1, read as the reverse complement.
AATCGGTTCAGTAGTTTGGCTTATAAATAGAAATAACTGAAAAAGTATGCCAACCACGTGCACGAAATTGCATATTTTGCTTTTCTGTGACTTTAGTGATGTTTACGGTCACTAGAACAATCCCAATGAACTGTCATCATCATCATCATCTGATGATGAAGCCGGTAGTCGAATTGAAGTCGGTTTTAATAGTTTTTTAAACTTTAAATTATATTTTGCAGATACCCTACAATTGTCACCCAAAAATTTCTTAATTGGGAGGAGGCCATCCAAAATCGTACGGTGATCTTGCCAGATGAACTAGTAAGTACCTAACCTACCTAGGCTACCTACTACATAATAGACTGATACATTCTAAAATACTAATCTATGCAAGCTTATATAATCATGTTGTAATCTAGTCATACTCTTTTCAGGGCGTGAAGATGCGTCAGAAGAGTTTTATGAAACCTAGCGACAGTAAGTTACACTACCCACAACGGATCTTTATCCCTCTGAAGTTAGGTGCGTATGTACAGGTGCGGAAAAATTAGCTTACCTCCAATTCAACCAAGAATGGGTTCTGCGCAGATACTTCAGAGGGATAAAAATCCATTGTGACTACTATACTCAATGGTAGCAATTTTGTTGTTTCATATTTCTAAACTAACCTAATTTGACAGTACAGTAATAAAAATGTTGCCGCCTCTTTCTCGTAAAAACTAAAACAAGGACGGATATAATTTTAGTACTGTCAAGAGTAGTTATAATTCATAGTTTGGCGAAAGTGCAACAATAGAATAACTAGGTATTAAAGCTACAGTTTAACCGATATAGTCGCAGTTTTTTAAGTTTTCCTTGATAATGCTCGTTTACCTATGTAGTTGGGTAGGTATATTGAGTAGAGTTAAAGGTATTTCTTTCATAAATACTCTGTTTTCAGCAACTGCGCCGGACGTTGTCCTAATAGAACCGCGAATCGAAGTGATCGATCTAGGAGCTAATTCAGACTCCGAAGACGAAGAAGAATTACAAAACGAAGGCAGTGAAACACAGCCACCATTGGTCCAAATAAAAAGTGAGCCTGTGGAATTCGGCGAAGAATTCGAGGAAGAACATGAAGTTTACTACCCACCAGAGAAAGGAAGCGAGTTTGACGAAGAAATAGAAAGGTTGGAAAAAGTAGGAGAGAATTTAGACGATGACTCTCAAAGTCACATAAATAAATCTAAAGCTGGACTCATCGAGCCTTCAAATAATGACTCTGAAGCGGAATCTCCAGATAATGAAGCTGCAAAAGAGACTGAAGACAGTGTAGGTGGGTCGACCCTCGGAAATGATGATGACCTCAATACCACACAAGTAATTGAACAAGCAATTGATATTGATGATGAAGATGATGAGCCTTGTTCTCAGGGAAGTGTTTCAACAGCTGATACCGCACAACTACAGACATTAGTGACAGCGAATGATGAAGAATCGGTAGAGAAAGACTGTCACATCGATGAAACTACTGATAATCATAGAACAACCGGAGTTATAGCTGAGATAACATCTGTAGCGAGTGCTGGAATTAAGGTAGAAAACGTAGACGATGTTATCGGACAAGGCCTGAATGTGGAATCATTGGCTGATAATGCTCCTCACGAACTGTTACCTGTGATTTCAACGGTTTCGAGTGCTGGTGTTAAAGTAGAGAGAGATTCGACCATTTCTTACAATACTATAGACAGCGACGACGATATTATGTCTACCAACATTGATGTTGAAGTCGCTGATAACTGTGTTACAGAAAATACTAAAAATCTTGACCAACACGACATAACATCTGAAGCTCTACCAATAATTTCGACTGTTTCAAGTAAAGGTGTTAAAGTTGAAATTGAAATTGAAATTGATAACATACAAACAGAAGACCCTACAAACTCTAATGTAGATGACATAGTTAGTCATGACACTGTAAATAAACCTGTAAGTTCATTGGTAATTGAAAAAGACAGCGCAAAAGTGATCGATTTAGATGAATTCGGTGATATACCCATGGACCTGAACTTCGCCGATGAAGGCATCGATTTTGCTGACGATGGAATAGCTTACGTCGAGGAAGACGAAGATGATATAATTATTGTAAAAGGTAAAATAAGTTTTTAATGATATTAGGTTTAATAAATTAAACGACCGTAAAGGACAGGAAAACCGTTCTAAAAACTTTAAAGTTTGTAATACGGAAACAGCTTAAATTTATATTTTTGCATTACAGATCTACAATCAATAAAAACTGAATCAAAAACTGCTGAAAAAGAACCTGTGGGAAATGGTGTAACGGAAGAAGAAAGTGAGGGAGAAGAATCGTTCGTGGAAGAAGATGAGACAACTGCAACTCAGAAGTTTGACCTCAAACTTCTCATGTACCCGGTAGTGTATACAACTAAACTTCATGACATGGCCGTTTACGATGATCCTTCACATTACGAACAGGTATACGATAAAGATTTAATTAGTAAAATTCATACTTTAAGTAAACCGGTGAGTAAACAATCAGTTTCAATGTCTGAACAAGTAATTGAACAAGAACATAACGATACAGTCGAAAATACTGAGCAGTTAGAAAACAGCGAAATTACCAACGTAAGTGATGACGATCTATTTAGAAACGAATCTATCCAAGAATCAGACGACTCAGATAGCAAATTTGAAGTAATAGACGACAGTAAAAGGGTAAAACCAAGCAGCTATATGCTACAAAAGCCTCGTTTTCGTAGTTACAACCCAGTAGCTCTTTGCAAAAATCCGGATTTTAACACCAGACTAAAAAAATTGACGGTAGGTTTCTTCATGTCGGCGCGTAACCGCACCTTGCTCCAATCTTGTATACCAATGACCATTGACATGAGCAAGGCTTTTGAGGACAAGCTCATCGATGGAACTCTGTATCTCAAACCGACTGCTACAAATTCAACTCCAATAATCAACATAACAGATAATGTAGAGATAACATCGGCAGCGCTTGTAAAACCATCTACAGTTCAACAAAGCCTTATGAGCATAGATGATACTTTAGAGAATGAATTGAAAAAATGCATGGCAGACAGAGTGAGAGGTATCAATCTACCAGACATATCGCAAGTACGCCGGTTGAATCAGCATTTACTAACGGCTGAAGTAACCCCGCTAATATCGCAAAATGAACAGAGTGTCCAAATCGGTACAAAACTAGGCCCCGCTAATTATGTTCAAAATATCAAAGACGATATCAATAACCTACTATCTCAACAAATAGCAAAAGAAGTTTCGAATACCGATACCAATATTAATATGGAATCACAATTATGTCCACTGTCAGAAATGCAACCACGTTCACCATCACTGCAAGTAAGCAACTCCGAGACAGTTACTAACACAACAGTGCAACCAACTCCACCAATGATATCATTTAATAGTCCAACGGCCCAACCAATGGTACGGCCTCCGCACCCAGGAATGTTAAGAAATAACGCTCCAAGCAACCAAAATGCTTTGAATCAAGTAAATGTTACAACGAGCACCAGTATTCAGAAAGTTAGAAAACCAATACGTAAAACGGTACACCCTCCTATAGCATGGAATAAAAGACCTTTGTTTCCAAACCCAATTAACCAAGAAATCCATCACTCAGACGCTCTGCTTACTATTGACACATTATACAAAATGTTGAGCGCATTAGATCCCTGCACAAAAATTGATGCATACGATCCTAAGAAAAAATCCCACAAGAAAAAAGTACCACCAAAAGAAAAGGATGACAATTCAAATCAAATAATAGATATTACAGAAGATGAGGCTCCGGTAAAGAAAGCGAAAAAAAAACCGAAATCTAAAACTAGTATACGAATAAAAGATAAAGAATACTGTTGTTGGTGTAGGTATAGAATAGAAAGTATTCAATGTAATAAACTCTTTCCAACGAAACGGCATAAATGCTTGCCGAACAAATGTGTATGCTGCTGTTCAGCATTATACTATGAGGGGGACCTGGCCACCATCTTGACTGCTGAACCTACTGAAACTGTACAGAAAGAACAACATATCTCTCAAACCATTAAGCATGTCGTTCAGCTTGTTAATCAGATAGAAGTGACTAAACCTACGGCTGACAGCAGCACACAAATTGATTTAGACGATGATGCTCAGGTTGAACCAGATTCGGGTATCTCACTTTCAAATAAGGCCGTTCTTTCACAAACAACAGACAAAACACTTGATAAACATAACACTGTTTTAGACACTTCTAACGATGGGTCAGCTGAATTGACACCATTGCATTCTTCGCAAAGTAAACAACCAACCCCGAAAATTCGTGTTTATGCATCAGGTTCAAAATTTAATGTAAACACAGCCGCATGTAACACCGGACCTAGAGTACCAACGTTAACAAACACATACGTAAATAATAAACCTGATGTCGTTAATCACAAACCAAATAAAGCAGACGAGTTTGTACATTTTAAATTGAAACCGTCTAAAGATACGAAAGCGAAACCTTTTTCCAATCTACCCAAAACGTGTACATGCGGTCCAACTATAAGCAAAGTAAACCAAGGAAAAATAGAAATTAATGGCAAAAATTATTGCCCATTACACAAAAAACAACTAAAAGAAAGTAAAATAGTTCTGAGTAAAAAGCTTATTACTAACGAAAACCAACCATTTTTCGTTGGAAAGGGTAAAATACTGCTAACAAATATAAGGATGCCTAGTAAGAAAATTGATCCTCTAGTTCCACTTCCACCTTTAAGCCCGATTCGTACAATGTGTGAGCCTACAGTTCAAACTGTCAGTTTGCCTGCGGGCGTTCAAATAGTTTTGTTGCCAGACCAAACGTTGACATATATTACCCAGCCCGATGTTACGCTTACTCCTGAAGAATGCGCCGTATTGCCACAGTTTCTTATTGCTATACAACAGGAAATAAATGCTATAGGAATCACATTACCAGCAGATCATCCTATTGCGAGGTGTGACGAAGTGATTGACCTTGACAAATATGAATCTTCGGGTCCCAAAAATAGCAATAATGCTGAAAATACTCAGACAGCTAAAGAATCGATAGAACTTATGCAGCCACCATCGGAAGTTGAAGTTATATTCCCAAAAGAAATCATAGGACCCAAAACACAGGAAGTCTTTGTGATGGATATAGACAGAGTAGCAAAAGAAAAAGGGGCCACAGAAAGTGAAGACTTTGAGATGAGTATAGACACTATTTCCGCACAAAATATAGGATCTGTTTCAACAGAAAATGGGGTAGCAAGTGCTGCGAAAAAAATTGATCAAATAGGAAACTTCGAAGCAGAAACTCGTTACGTAGGTGCTGGTACGGACGTACTTGATAAAAAAAGCTACGTTGGAACCAGTGAAATTAATTCTAGTAATGTAGACGAAGCTACAAATAAAAAGAGTTTGCTGTCCGACTTAATGGAAATGTCAGGAATAATGGAAGAAGACTTAGCACCGACTCAAGTAGCAACGCCGCCAGAGTCGATTTTACTTGATGCTCAAAACTTTATATTACGCAAAGAAGTAACGAGCCAAAATAAAGTTACCCTGAAAAATGAACGTTGTACTTCTCCAGACCAACACTACATGGCAACTACTAAAAATGGCTCTTTCGAACTATCAGCAGTAACATCTTTTGCCGAACTGAAATACTCATGCGACAATAACGGCATATTTTTCAAACTAGATCTAGAGAGTGGACAACTCACCTCGATAAATGTGTGCATTCAAAAGTTTCCATCTAAATCACAACCGCACTATAGTGACAAGTGCGTGATTGACTTAACCGATGATCCAGATATCAGTATAACTGGGTCAACAGATGACGGGTCAGCTATCTCGATATCACATCAAAATTCAGTAGTTACACTAAACGAAAAAACCGAGCAATCACCTCTTGAAAAAACTCGCATTTCTACGATCCTACAGAAAAAACAAAGGCTGATGGAAAGGCTGTCGAACAACTTGAAACCAGTTAACATATTGCAATCAAAGAAGCATGTTGCAAGGATATTGAGAAGAAACAAAACATTGCACCGAGATCCTCAATTTACTTTTTATTCTAAGCGCAAATTGGAAAAGATCGAAGCAAAAATAGATCTTGTGGATTCGGACGCTCCGATGGAAGAGGAATATCTTCTGAGTGACGACTCATCTGATGACGAACCGCTTATCAGGAAAGTGAAACGTAAGCGCTTGAATGACTCACCAGTTGCTTGTACAGACACTGAATTGAACAAACAAGATGAAGAATTAACATTGAACGAACCACCTTCAGAGATACAGGAAAGTTCCCGTGAACCACAAATAATTGCTCCAAGAGATTCTAGTGAAGAACAACTACAATCGAACGTAATAGAGCATTCAATAGATCAATCAAATGTTCAACGAAACCCAGTTGAACCAGAACAAATTGATGTTCAAGATAAAAAAGGTGAAGAAAAACAATTAAATGTAAATGAAGAACCATCGGATGAACAGGTTCTAGATGAACAAGAACCTGATTACATAGATCAAGAAGCCGAGATGGATAGCCAGACTTGCCACACCATGGGCCCTGTACCTACGAATTTAGTATTAAGTGGTGGCGCACTGAATGCTCATAACATACCATTGAACACGAACTTCAGGGCAGATGGTGACGATTCTCAGGATGAAGATTGTATTTTGGGAGTTTGAACTCAAATCCCCACATAGTCTCGTTTGCATGTTACGCGGATTACATGATACGCATGATTCGAACTGATGGTTATTTATCATGATTATTATTCTAATAATTATTATAAAAAATAACGTTACGGTGCCGGCGCCTGTTTGCGAATGATTTTTGCTGCGAAAGACAACACGGTCTGTCTTTCGTTGCATGCGTCCTATGTAGTTAATTACATCATGTATTTTTAATACTTAGTAGGTACTACCTAGCTACCGGTTATTATAACGCTTCAAATATCAATTCAGTTACCGATATTTAGTTTTAAGTACCTATTTTAAACATTCAAAACGCTCCCAGATTGATATATTTTATTATAATTTTAGGTTTCTTGTAGGTATTAGAAGTGCATTTAAATGGAAAAAAGTTAGTAGGATATGACTGTATTTTGTGCAAGATATTGTAAGTTACTCGTTGTTTGGACATACCTCTAACTACTCCTTAGACAATCTCAAGATTTTTGTGTGCCATAAAATCTGAGAGAATGTCTGCTTTGTGGTGATAACAGGGTTAGCCTATTTTTTGTGGTAAACTATCAGATTTTTTATGTATTCCATCTCATACTAATGGTTTAATAAGACTCTGAAGATATGATTGTTCCTCATTTATCTAGTGTAAATTAGTATCTATCCTTGTTATTAATAAACTCGATGGATGTTTGGAATAGTTACACCGTGTTTTGTCTTTTGCATTGACAGTCAGATTCAAATTCGATCGAAAGAGACAACATGGTGTAACTGTTACAAACTTACATCGAGTTTATTAATAACAGGGTTTAAGTTTTATTTAATTTATAAGTAGGTAGGTAGTTAAATAAAGGTAAGCTTCTCACTCAACTGATTATACCTAGGTATTATTATAAGTCCACCATTAAATGGTTTTTTTTGTATATTTTTGATTTTTGCATAGTAGCCATGCAGTAACAACACGATAGTTCAGTTTTAATCGATGTAGTTCTAAAATATGAACCAGCCTTTTGAATAATAATAAGTATTGTAAAAATCATAGTTTTTGATTTTCATTAGCTTCGATTTGCGGCAAGGCAGATGATGGTTACCTAGTGGCTCAAAAAATAACTCAGTGATGATAAATATGCAAATATGCTTAATTTTCTGAAGCATAGTTTCTTTGCTTCGGTTCAGACGATATTGATATTGTTCTGTTTAGGTAAGGTACCAGTACGCACAACGGATCTTTATCCCTCTGAAGTTGGTCAACTAACGATTGTGCATGTACTGTTGTGCGGAAAAATTCACCCAAAATCGTTCTGCGCAGATACTTCAGGGACAAACATTCGTTGTGTCTACTATACGTACCTGTACCTTGTCTAGCATGTTTTTAGAGTAAGTGGGACGCCAAATGAAAGTTTAAAGTTGTCTACAAAACCAGCATTTTTGTCAAGACATTTAAAATAAATCCCTTTTTTTTATTTTTATCATCATTTTGTAACTTGCAGTCAACTGAAGTGTTTTTTAACTATCTTATAATCCGTATTAAGTTAACTGTGATAAATCTTAAGGTATACAATACTTAGGTATTCTGCGAATAAAACAATGAATGAGTTACATACTGTTTTTTTTATTACATATTTTAACCGACTTTAAAAAAGGTTGTTTCGATTGTATGTTTTTTTTTAATGTGTGTTACCCCAGAACTCCGTCATTTATGAACCGATTTGAAAAATTCTTTTATTATCTGAAAGGATGTACTTCAAGGTTGGTCCCATTTAATTTTCATCAAAATCGGTCCATTAGTTTGGCTTATAAATAAAAATAACTGAAAAAAATATGCCATACACGTGCACGAAATTGGGTATTTTGCTTTTCTGTGACTTTTTAGTGATGTTTACGGTCACTAGAACATTCTCAATGAACAGCCATCATCATCATCATCATCATGATGATGAAGTCGGTAGTCGAATTGAAGTCGGTTTTTCTAGTTTTTTAAACTTCTAAATTATTGAACGAATCCTCTTTCATCATAGTAACACAGTTGCTGTTCAACGAAAGCTGCTAGTCTATCAAATAAATAAATAAATTATTCAACGAAACTTTATTGTTTTTAACTAATATGACTTATTTATCTAATAACAATATTAAACGTGTTTACCAATGCAATCTCTATTTCCTTATGTATTTGGTTCACTTCGGCTTGCGTCAGTGTGCGTTCTAGGTGTCGATACACGATGCTGTAGCATAGACTGTGCTTTTTAGTTTTTGGGTGGATAAATTTGTCTTTTAGCTTCACCTGAAAGTTTAAATTAAGAATTATTCAACATGCTTCTACTATCTACTGCCTATGCTGATGATTTGATTAGTAGGTACAGTCGGCTACACATCAACCTATCAACGGTTCGAACTTTGAACTATTATTGAATGTTGCGAATCATGCGCGAGGGACGATATGTTTATATGTGAGACTCGCTGCTTGCGCGCCACGTGCCTACACCTATTGCGGTCCCTGATTCGCAACATTCAAGTTATAATAATTCAAACAGTGGATAGGTTGATGTGTCGCAGACTGTACCTCTAATGAATAATATATAGCGCTGTGACCTGCACAAAGATAGGTACTTAATTAAGATTTTGTTCTTCAGAAAATATGCCGCAGTGTACAAACCTGTTCAATGATATCTCCACCAACATCCCTAACTACGTCATAAAAATCATTGCTCAGGAAGGAGTCAATAGTCTGCTTCTCTGGCAACCAAAATGATATGTCGTTTACACATTGAGGGTACGACGAAACTGGTTTGTATATAATCTTTGCATTTATATCATCAGTTTGAAATTGGGTCAGGAATCCGGAATCTTTACTCCACATTAATCTTATATCGGGGATCTTGTACAATGCCATGGCTAGGCGTTCTATGCCAAGACCAAATGCATACGCTATGGAGTTACTTGGCCCAGCATTGACTAGAATCTCATTTCTTACTATGCCACAACCTAGGATCTCCATCCATTTCCCTTCGTAGAATATCTCCAGCTCCCATGAAGGATGGGTGAATGGGAAATACTCGTCCACCCATCTGTGTCTGATGTTTTCTCCAAACAATGTCTTAACTAGACCTATCAAGTGGTTTTTCAGTTGTGCTTCCATAAGTTTTGTAGCTTCTAAGGTGTGGCAGCTCTGTTTCATGGGGTCTGATATGGAGTTGGTGAATTTGTGAGGGTTTTCTGGGTCAAATGCTGGATCAAAAATTTTGTAGTTTGGGTTGTCTGCAAATAAGTCATGCTGGCGCTGTGATCTTACTGCGTCTACCTGAAAATGAAGAATTTAAAAGTTAACTATCACATGTTTTTGTTGCAAGTAGATAGGTAGTCTACAAAAGGTTTACAGTGATCCTTGTGATATTACATTATTCAACAAAACAAACAAATGTCCATGAATATTTATTTAAAAGATAATTATCTTTGGATTAGCTTACTTGATGAAATACTGGAAAATGTGTTGAATCAATTTCATCTCTCCGATAAACATCTCCAATCATTAGGAAATTATCTAAACCTGACTTCAGCAGCTCGCTTTGATGTGCCGTCATGTGAGCACGAAGCAAAGTTCCTCTATTCAGATAATAGCAGTCTGATTTTGCTCTACTGGGATGATCTGTTGGGATCAGCAAATTATCAAAGTTTTGCTGGGTCGTTACTATAGGAGACAGGTTGTCATACACGCTAAATGTAGGATTGCCTCCATGTGTGAAAGATGAGTAGAAATACTTCACTATCCTCTGCCTTACGAGCGAAAGGGGGTTATGTTTCTGTAGGTGTAAATTCTGACCCAAATACGATGAAATCTTAGGTGTTATGTTAGTAAAGTCATCGGCAATGAACTCTTTTTCGTTTATTCTCACTGTGGACACCGATTTTGTGGCCGTACTGTAGCTATATCGAGTAAATATCGCCGATATTAGTCGGCTTCTTCTCAGGAACAGTTTAGTCATTTTTGGGCTTTCAGGCAGTGATTGGATGTTATTTAGTTATTAGAATTGTTTAGAGCGGAAATGCATTATCCATTTTTCACTGGTTTCAAGAAAGATTTCGTAGTACATACAATCACAATCGCATGTAAAGGAAATAGGCAAAGAGAATGGAATATAATGGATTATGAGAATCTACTGAAAAATAAACAAACAAAACAAAAGTTAACAAAACGTCAATTTTTAGTTTATGGTTGACACACTTTGTCGAGTCATGTTACCGTCATTGTTAAAAACAGTAGCTGGACAGTGACAGTAATAATTTGGCAGAATTGTGACAATCTGTCGCAAAGGCCATAAACCAAGAAGTTGAAATTGACACTATTGACAGTAATAGTGAAATGTTTAAGTCAGCTGGCGGCTGGCTACGGCTGAGCTGATTGCGGGTGGCCGGTGGGTTGCTGTTGCTGCAGGTTTTCTTTTTTCAGTTCCTGAACTGAGTTCAGTCAGTCGGTACTTTCCATGTGTTTTCACAGTGACATGACAGCTGATTTCCGATTTTCCGAAGGTACCTACCCTACCTACCTATTTATTTTCAGTCAGCCTGAATTTCTGAACTATCGTTACGAGGATCTTCTTTCAGCTGAAAAGTTACACTATCATTCCTATGCCTATAAACCACAATGTATCGAAAACGGCTTCTAAACTTGACTCAACTTGGCGCTGTCGGCTTCACGGGCTACATAATCGGTCAGTTTACAAAGGCTAATAAAAATGATACAGAAAATGAGTTAGCTTTAGATGGAAAACATATGAAGAGCTTGCCTGGCCTGCCTATCTTTGGAACTGTATCTGCAGCTACCCCTTACACTGAATTAGGACCAAAGGACAGAGTAAGTTTATGTAAATGCTTATCTATCAATAACCAGTTATATTACAAAAAATAAATAAATTTTTAATGGCCTTGAACTGTTCCAGATATCACAAATAATGAAATACGGCTTCCCTGGATTGGACAATGTGCGTTCCTATGATGATTTTGTCCTATCTTACGACAGACGGACTCGGGTCCCTCACTGGGTGTTTGAACACTTAACAAAGGCCCATGTGTCTAAGAATGACCTAGTTGATCGTAGCAAGTGTGATTTTAAGCCAGATGAGAGCATACACCCATTTTTCAGGTATGATGAAGGTTCTTCCAATCATATAGAGTACCTATTCACATAAAGTAACAATATTACCTACCAAAAATAGTGGTATTATAAAAATGCTAAAAGTTTTTACTGATTTCTGACATTTCTCCTAGTTAGTCCAATATTGTTTTAATCCCAGGAGGCGGGGCTGCCACCTCTAGACAATCGGCGCTCTTAGTACAGTTTCTCCTTCACAGATCCCTAAACAGTGACTACAAAGGCTCAGGGTTCGACAGAGGGCACATGGCAGCAGCGGGCAACCATCGCCTCTCACAGAACCATGTGGAGCAAACTTTCTACCTCACAAACATGGCACCACAGGTATTATGATAAGATTGTTGTGATTTCATGGATTGTAGAGAACTATGTAAATAAATAGTATCAGTGATCTGGTTCCTATAGTACACACAGCTACACCTCAGGTTAGACACAATGGAGATAATCGTTGGAAAGGGAGCGCAATAGTCGTAGGCGCGCGGAACGCCATCCAAAACATATCGTCTCTCTCCCACAGTTATTCGCAACGTTCCACTTCTAATTCACAGTCTAGGTCTAAGGTCGATCGAGGTGGCGCCGTGTGTACAAGCTTGCTTAGTTTCGGAGTAGATGGTGTTGCGTAAAACGTCCATAAATATTTTTTTAAATAACTCTGATGCTCAATAATTATTTCATTGATGCAACTGGATTTTTTTGACCCCAGGTGTATTCAAAACCCCTTGAGGTAGCTAGGGGCTAATGAGCTTTGAATTTATTACAGGTGGGGGAAGGCTTCAACAGACATGCATGGAATGAACTAGAGAAGCATGTTAGAAAACTAACCAAAGTGTACAATAATGTATACTGTTGTACAGGACCTTTGTACTTACCTAGGTAAGCTAAAAAACAAAATAATGGTTATGGTATATGTATTTTTTTCTTAGTCCTATTATATTGTTATTATTCTAACTGTGTAGGTCCCATAATCACGATTATTGTACAAAGAGTACTGTACTTTATTTAAAAATAAAAACTTAAAAGCAGTTTAAGCACTGCATAACTAACTTAGCTACCTACTTCTTATTAAACTTAGCTACCTACGTGAATCGAACCCTTCCAGTCAGTGGGTCTATTTTTTTGAGGCCATTGTTACTATTGGACTACATTGCCCTGTGGTAAAAGTAGTGTGTGTGTGAACTAATTCTATTTTTATTATTTCTCTAGAAAAGAAGCAGATGGAAAATCGTACGTGCGCTATCAAGTGATCGGAGCAAATACTGTGGCAGTACCTACGCATTTTTACAAGGTGAATAAATTGTATTTATTTAAATACCTACCTACCAATCTATTACTGAAAAAATATTCAAAATTAGGAAAAAGAGAAAAATGACGATGATGATGATGGGCATATGGCATATGTGGAATATGAAATTCATTATAACTACAGTACGCACAACGGATCTTTATCCCTCTGAAGTTATGTGCAACAACGATTGCGCGTGGTACTGCTCTGCGGAAAATTTACTTCCAATTCGACCCAAAAATGGATTCTGCGCCAGATACTTTAGAGGGACAAAGATCCGTTGTCACTACTATACGCATTCGTAATTTTCTGACCAATGCGGAATCTGATGAATGTGAACAAAATAACTTTTTACATTTTTGTAAAATTTGGGTTTCCTTCAAGGTGGTGGTCGCCGAATGTCTTGATGGCTCACTTGACATGGAGTCGTATGTGATGCCCAATCAAAGGATACCGAACGAAACGCCTGTATCTTCGTTTATGGTGAGGACACCATTGTATAACCTTTGCCTACTTTCCAAATATTGTACCCAGCCACCCAGGGCATGTTGATATTTATGAGAACAACAAATAAATAAATAAATAAATATTCATGGACATATCACACGACGCCCTCTAGTCCCAAACTAAGCAAAGCTTGTAATATGGGAACTAAATGCTGATAGAATACTTATATACTTTTTTTTTGTAAATACATACTTATGATACATAGTAACACCCAGACATAGAACAAACATCTATGTTTTCCACGCACAAATGTTTGTTCTCAGTGGGGATCGAACCCACGACCCACGGAACGCACGCACGGAAGGCAGAGCTATTACCGACTGAGCTGTGACGCCTGTCAAAGGTTCTACTTTTGTGAATTCAGTGATTTTGTGGTGTAATGTTGAAAGTACCGTGGCGATTCGAGGCTTGCTTATCTAACTTGAATTTATCTGTCATGCGCCACTAGAGTATCCCCTGCCGGCAGTCGCACGCAGGAGAGGCTAAGGGGATTTCTGGAATAAGCCAGTTTACTAGCTTCCCTATTTCAAATGCTTTGTTTTTTAGGTGCCCCCAGAGACTATAGAGCGGGCGGCTGGACTATTATTTTTCGACAAAATTCACAGAAGCAAACTCAATAGAATAAACGGAAGAAAACTTTGATTAAAAACCTAGATAATATAGAATCGTGACAAATGCCTAACGTTTATGCGTAGGTATTCTGATAGATTTAATAGTAGCCACTTTGTGTTACCTATAAAGTTAAAACTATAAAATGTTTGGTGTCCTGAAGAACTTTATGAGATGTTATAATATTTTTAATTAAAGAGTGATATTACTTTGTTATTGTTTTTTATTATATAGAATACCAGCTGATGCCCGCGGCTTCGCTTGCGTGGTTTCCGTAGGGTTTCGTTGTACATTAGTACTTCCTTTAGTAGGTATAGGTACCTACTCATTTATCTATTGTTGAGCTGGTGTAGTTGCTATTGTAATTTAAGAGATGATAACTATACCCACTTTATTTAGTAGTACCTACAAAAATTAAAAGAATAGACTATAAAAACTGAGTTTCCTGAAAAGATAGTTTATTTTATAAAAATTGTATAATATTATATTCAGTAACATATTCTGCAATGTACATGCGGGGTGTGGAATATATCTTAGTCCTCTTCCTCATCGGAGGCTCCATTCTGTTGCGGTTCACCGTCATCCATCCCCGCGTCGCCCATACCTGAAAAAAGTTATAATAACTCGCTAGTTATAATTGAGGAGTGACCTTGCAAGGACTTATTTCGTTACATGTTTAAAACAATATAATGCTAAAAAAAATAATGTAAAGAATGATCTTTCGAATATCTTTTCAAACTTGGCTGAACTCTACTTGAATATTAGATACCACTTCGATACTCAGCAACGTTTCGGATCTAGACTTAAGGCCGTATGCTCATTAATTACTTAAGACGTCTGTACTGTACCTTGGTCTTCATCTTCTTCCGCAGAATCTCCAGCGACCTCTGCGTTCTCAGCCTCTGCGCGCTCCATTTGTCGCGCCAATTCTGCCTCATCAGTAGCGGTTACCACTTTAGGCTGAAATACATAAATATAACTGGAATTGAGCATTTGTTTATGCCAAAACATACACATTTTCAAACTTATTGTATTGTCGGGACTCAGTCAAAATTTCTTTATTCAATAAAATCACAAGGATCATTTAGAATCGTCTTATATAACTAGGTGATTCTAGGTGCCAGTATCACTCGCAGTCCGCATAGTACTCTGTAGGTAGGTAGTAATTTATTTTGTTCTAATATAGATGAAAGATGTAATTTCACGATATCATGATTTACAAGGCGCGACAGTAACTCTTTCGGGCTGAGACGCACTTAAGAGAAAGAGTTATTTTCAAGATAATGGTCACGATTTTGTCGTTGCATATTTCTAAACAAACTTAGGTTGGTTAGGTGTTTGACAGCACTAAAATTATAGCCGTCTGTGTCGTTTGCAGTTTATGTAAAAGGAACTGCAATATTTTTAGGGCTAAAAGTTCGTATGAGGTAGTGGCTACTCAGGTGACGGAGTTTTTAGGGCGCTTTCATTCCTCCGTCGAGCCGGGACCGGCGTGCTCTTCGAAGCTCGGACGCACTCAGATGCAAATGCCACTAGCGGTCACCCATCCAAATAGTGACCGCGCAGAACGTCACTTAACTTAGATAAATCGGTGAAGATTGACTAAGGGCGGCTTGCACCAGAATCGCTATTTAGCGAGTATTTAGCGAGTTGTCATGTCATATAAATACGTCAGATTTAAGTCTATTTAGCTGTTAAACACTTTTAGTGATTCTGGTGCAAGCCGCCCTAAGCAGGCTACACCATAAGCGCTTCTTTTTTAGCGCTTTCAAATTAGGTTAGATTAGAAAAATGTAACAACAGAATTACCAATTTAGATTTAGACCTTTTCCGATAATATATTTTGAAAATATTTGAATAATCTACGTACCGCCATCTGAATGTTGAAGACGCCACCAGACGCAGTGATAGTTTCTTTGATTTTGTCGATCGCGTCCTGCAACGCTTTGAGACCGTCCGTCTTCTCAGGTGTTGAGGTTGTCATTACTGGAAATTATAATTAGGACATACTTTCAGTGCTCAATCGGGCTACACATCTTAAAAATTTTGATTGGATTTTTTTTGGGTGAAATGGTATGTAGTATTCCATATTATGCTACAGAAGGCTAGTAATCGCTTAGCATCAAAGCCTTTTATATCTAACTAGCTTCTGCTCGCGACTTCGTCCGCATCCCGTTTTATCAAATCGGACCAGTACTTACAGCGTGATTGAAACAAACATCCAAATGTCTAACTAAACTTTGACATTTATAATATTAGTGGGATATTGTTGATAAGCTTACCATACAGCGGTGGGGCAATAAGGTTAATCTTGATCGGTAAATCAATAGTTGACAGAGCGAGTCCAGACTTAAGTGCGGTCCTGACAGCATCAATACCCTCGTAGCCGTAGCAAGCACATTCAATATCAGCACGGATCTTGACTGCTTGGGATGTGAGTTTCCTTTTAATGTTTGACAGGAGAACCTCTTTTGTGTTCTCGTCAAGACCACATTCATTTAGTACTGAGGGGTCTCTGGAATGTTTAAAGTTATTGATTAAAGCCTCTAATGCTGTGTGTTCAATCCTACGAAAAACAGACATTTTTAGGTTCGCAGTAGACTTTTTTTGAATGAGCTCATCAGGGTAAGTCAGTATGCTTGCATACTTGTGTTGTGGTTTGAGGGGTATGTGTGCCAGTGCGATAACAGGCATTTAAGATAACATCTTTACCTCTCAGAGTGATGGATGCACTACAATGCCTCATATGTCCTCAGAGGTCAGTGAGGAATTGCATTGTTAGAGGCAGGTGACCTCTTAACATCCGATAGGCCATCTCCTTATTGCATTATTTATTCTTACAAATAAATTAAAAATTTAAAAAACCCAATTTTCATCAAACACAGCTAAGAATACCAACTAATTCATCTTTCAAACAAAAAAATCAAAATCAGTTCATCCGTTCAGGAGCTACGATGCTTCAGACCGACACACACATCAAACTTATAACACCCCATCGTTTTAGTGATGGGGTTAATAAAAAAACTTACACTGCAGCTTGTTTGAAAAAATCATAAGCTGAAGCCTTCTTTTTGTATTTCTCCTCAAAAAGCCACGCTGTTCTTTTATACAGCTCTTCCAACTGTTCGGAACTTTCGTAGTGAAGGAGCTCGGCCACATGTCGGAGAATAGAGTTCACTGCTTTGGCCTTGGCATACCGTTCTGTACACTTGTCTATGTCTTCTGCTGAGACCCTACGTTTAGACAAGTCTATGTAACCTGAAATTTGAAAAGTAAATTAAATTTTATAAGAATCACTCATCCTTATTATTTACAATAGTAAAGAGCATTGTTTGAGGAACTTTGGAACCATATTGAGCTACTTATTTATTAACGTGACCCACCTTTTTCTTTGTCCACTCGGATAACGACCACTGGCTCAGTTTTGCCCACTCTGATCAATTTGTTGATGGATCGAATACGTCTTCGAGACAACTCGGAAAGCAAAATCATGCCTTCAATGTTATTATACTCCAGTAGATGGACGTAAGCGCCCATCTCTGCTATGGACCTGACGTTCACCATCACCACATCCTCCACCTCAGGATATTTCTCCTGGTAAAATCGACACGACAACGGCATCTGAAATTAATTCATCAGCTCATAACCTATAGGTTCCTGAATCTGTGACTTAGACTTCTGCGAACAGTTCGTAACGATGCCTGTAATCATTTTGGTCCTGTGCTTACACTGTATCGCTATAAATAATTAGAAGTTATTGAAAAAATGATGAAATATCGCACTCTTTTCACGCTGACGACCGCAAAAGACAACTTGAACTACGTTCCGGACTACGTAACACGTACGTGTTGTATATGTTGTATTGTATGTAGTATCGGTAGTAGTTGGTGCACGGTGAAGTTCAGTCAAAAATATGAAAGACGTGAAATGAAACGCACGCAGTGCTGCCAACTCAAAAATTGCATTTTTCTCCCATCTCAGTAAAAAATACCCTCGTACGGTTTTCCTTTCAACAATAACGATGACTTTTACGAGATTACCGAAACTATTCAGAGATCCCAAAAAAATAACCGCCCCGTAGAAAGTACCCGCTTACCATCATACAAACGGAAAAGATTACCTACGCAGTGATGACGCGACTTTCAATAAAAAGTAACTCGATATGATTGTGAGCAACATTGAATGTTGCTTTATTAGACTTTATAAACTTTATTAGAGTGCAAATAATAATAATTAGGCCTTTGCATTCAATCTAGATGATTTTATACAGAGGGGTAATCAAGATCAAATCTGACAGTCGCCGCGTTATATAAACTTATCATACTTATTCGAATCATATTGCGCGTCAACGCCATCTCGTCTACCAAATGTAGTAGCGTCACCACGCAGTGTATCTCGGATATGCTAATTTTCGTTTATTTAATTTTTCCCTACTTTTACAGATTTGCATTATGTAGGTACCTTACCTACTCATGGTAAGTACCTTATCCAAGTGTGTGGGCGGTACAGTCTGAAAATGATGAGCTCGAATTCCTGCAATCCAACTGATGACATTCAGCGATAGGCATGAAGAAGTCCGTAGGTACATCAAAAGCGGTTGCTTTAATCAATTAAAATTAACTAGACTAGCTTTTGTTTTAATGGTTTGTCTGAGCTACTACACTAGTGTGAATTTATAAATGATGTAAAGGCTTCTCTTGAGGCGGATCAGGGGCTGTGCTTTTTTATTTATTTATTTATTTTATTTAGAGCATCCAACAAGGAAATCACAATTATCAAGTACATTCTTAAATCTAAAGGAAATGCTTTGTGTTTCCCTAATTACAGGACGCCACAGCGTGCACAAAATAGACTCAACTAAACTAAACTAATAAACTAAACTAAACAAAGCAAATTAATAATAACTAGTGAACACAATTAACATAAAAATAAAATTGAGATCTAAAATTGAGATCATGTTTCGTAGGTACTTAAAATAAAGTGATCATCAGACCTCGGTGTGTTATGGTAAATAATATGGTACAAAATGGCACAGAAAATACAGTAGACAAGCAGTCAAAAACTTGTTAAAATAGGTATAAAAACTAAAAACCACTATTCTTTCGGAGATAGAAGACAATTTCGAATGTGTTTTTTGTATTTAAGTAATGGGTCAGTGATGTCAATATCGTTACTCTTGGATAGAGCATTATAATGACTACAAAGCCTTGGCATCGATGCGTGTTTACCCAGATTAGTTCGAGCATACTGAGTGGTGAAAAGGTTATAGGCAGCTTTTCTGGGGAGACGAGAAGGAGCATGAATCTGTAACATTTCGATTAGTTCAGCGCAGTCAATGGTTCCGTTAAACAACTTATGCAAAAATACAAGATCTAAGAAAGTTCTACGGTAAGAAAGTGGATTCATATGGTAGTGCGCTAGTCTGCTATTGTAACTTGGCATTTTCTTGGCTAAGTGATCACCGTAGGAAACATGGTATAAAAAACGTCTTTGTACGCTTTCGATTCGTTTCGAATAAATGTCATAGTTAGGATTCCAAACAAGGCACCCGTACTCTAAGATAGGTCTAACCAGTGTGTGAAATAATTTTATTTTAGTGGATGAGCGTTTGAACTCCTTACTATTTCTTAACACGAAACCCAGCGTTTTAAAGCTCTTTGTAGTCGTGGTTAATATATGTTTGTCAAATTTGAGATTCGAGTCAAAAATAACACCTAAATCACGAATTTGATCTAGCGACACTAGCTCTAATTCCCTTAGGAAGTACTTCGTTGAAGCTGGGCTTTTATTACGACTAAAATGGATGTGGTAACATTTGGACACATTAAGCGGCATCTGATTTTGAGTGGACCAGGTAGATAATCGGTTCAAATCGTCTTGCAGTTCAGTTGTGTCCAAAGGTGATCTAATTGGTTTGATTATTTTCATGTCATCAGCATATAAGAAGACTTTTGAATTTTTAAAACAACGTGTTATATCATTTATAAATGCATTGAACAATATTGGTCCTAAATGGGAACCTTGCGGGACGCCGGAAGTAGCAAAAAATGGATGTGACTGATAGCCGCTTACGGTTACTATTGAACGTCTGTTATATAGGTAGGAAGATATCCAAGAAAGAAAGCAACCAGATACTCCAAGATTGGACAGTTTCTGTATTAACAGAACATGGTTTATTCTGTCGAACGCTTTGCTAAAATCGGTATAGATAGCGTCAACTGGAATTTTGTTGTCAAGGGATTTGGAGAGCTCTGAGGAGTAGCATAGTAAATTAGTAGTAGTTGAACGTAACTTCATAAAACCATGCTGAGAGCCGGTGATGTGTTGCTTTAAGTGCCACGTCAAATGCTCCGTAACTAATTTTTCGAAGATTTTACCAAACACCGATAAAATTGAAATTGGCCGATAGTTAGCTACATTATTTTTGTCACCAGATTTATATATTGGGACAATCTTAGCCTCTTTCCAGAGATCGGGGAAGATACCTTTCCTAAGGGATAAATTAAAAATACGATGTAATGGTATTAGAAAAGCGGATGCGCATTTTTTTATAAAAATCGGTGGTATACCATCACTACCTGCACCCTTCTTGTCGTCTAAATGTTTTAGAGTATTATCAATATCATTAGAGGTGATATTGACTGAGGAAAGGGATGTAGAAACAAGAACATTATTATTGTTTATGAAAGGAGGAGAGGAGGTGGTGCAAGCAGTAGAGCTGGTAGAGTAAATTGCAGAAAAATTTTCAGCAAATAAGTCACAAATTTCGTCTCCTTTCGATGACACTACATCTTTGTATTGCATTTGTGCTGGGTAGGTACCACCGCCTTTTCTCTTTCCCTTTATAAATGACCAAAAGAGTTTAGGGTTCTTTGAAACTGCACTCTCGATTGTATCAATATACTTGCGATAACAAATTTTTTGTACATCAAAGCACTCGTCACGCAACTTTAAAAACCATTCCATTTGTAACGGGTTGTTGTATTTTTTAATTTTTATGTGCAATTTATATTTTTCTTTTAACATGCGTATAAGTTCTTTTGAATACCATATTGGATAACCTTTTGCTTTAACCCTTTTCATTGGAATATGTTCTTTTATTATCATTTGGAGGGTTGCATAAAACTCGCGAGTCATAATGTCTACATCATCATTGCAGTCGGCAAAAATTTCCACCCAGTCCATGGATCTAAGAACCTGTATTACCGTATCATAATCTGCTCTGAAGAAATTTGGTCGATTTATGCTGTTACCTGCTAAACACTTAGGGTTAACCGAATACGGGATAGAGAAGTCAATTGCTGGGTGAGGTTTATCTTCTCTAGACAAGGGTGTATCATTTCGTTTGAGATTTGTCACATTTTTATTACTTAGGACTAGATCAAGAATTCTCTCGTCAGCATTCAGTACGTAGTTATATTGACTAAGGTTGCTTAATGCCGCGAATTCCAGGTAACATGCGTTGACTTCCGAATTAGTCCCAGTTGAAATGCAGTGCGATTGATTATCAGATCGCAACCAGTTTAACTTGTTTAAGTTAAAGTCGCCTAGGACAACAACGTGTTCGTGGTCTGTTTTATTAAGACTTTGTAGGGCTTTGTTAGTGAAACTTTCTAGAACATCAATTTGCAAAGGAGACGGAAGATAGACTCCACATATACTAAGTTTGCTCGTTTTGTCTCCATTTTTACATGTTATGTTGACCCAAAGATCCTCACAATTGCTTTCATAATCTGTGACTCGAGTAGAGTTCAAGTATTTTGCGACAGCAATTAGGACACCGCCACCATCTTTTCTTTTAGAAAATCTACTGGATTCACGATCCCTTCTATAAACAACATATCTCTCGTCAAATAATTCAGAGTCGTGAACACTGTCATTGAGCCAAGACTCCGTAAGCACCACAACGTCGTAAGAATTAAGTTTTATGTTCAGAAAAAAATCTGTCGTTTTTGTTTTCAAACCTCGAACATTTTGGTAGTAAAAGTGTAAGTGTGAGTTAATCATTCAGAGAAAGATAAATAAGCGAGTACAGTTTAAAGTGGCTATGAAAAAAGCTTAGTTACCTAATTACACGTATGAATGAAGCTATTGTAGCGAATCTAGTTTTTCAGCGCAGTCGACCAAGATGCGGTTTGCGTCCTCGTTCTTTTTCATAAATATGCGCCCGTTGCGCACCCAGACAAACCTGTAGTCTAGCTCTCGCGCCCTAGCGCGGGCTGCAGCGTGTAGCGCCTTATTTTCGGCTGATAAATGCTCTACCACGAATATCGGTTGTGTGTTATCAGCAGATGAACCGAGGTGCCGTGAGTTCAGGCGGTTTTTCGGGTGAGTTCTGTTGTATTTAGTTGCAGCAGCAAGGAATGAGTCGCGTTGACGTGGGTTGTTGAATCTCACCAGTATTGATCTGGGGCGGCTATTATCAGGGTTCTTTTTCGCTATCCTGGTACAGTGTACGATGTCAGAGTCCGTTACGTCGCACTTTATTGTGTCGCTAAGGTGCAAAATTGTGTTGACTAGATTTTCGGACTTGTTTTCTGGGACACACTGTATCTCAATATTGCTGGACCTGGCGTGCTGCTTGGAGATATTGACCCTTTTTGTCAGATTTTGCACGGATTCAAGGAGAAAAATGTTTTCCTTTTCTAGCTTGTCGATTCTCTCAGATTTCTCCTCCAAGGTTGTTCTTATCTCGTCGTATCTGTTGCTAAAGAATGAGATTGCCTGTTGAAAACTATCTACGACTTCCCTCAATTGCTTCTGTTCCAGTGCCAGGCTCCTAAGCGAGCCACCTATCTCTTCTGATATTATATCCTTGAGCGCTTTTCTAGTGATCGGCTCGCTGTCGATGTCTTCGGCTGCGTGATCGGAGATCGAAGAGTGCGAGACGTAGTTTCCGCTAGTAGTGTTGGTGGATCTCAACCACGTTTGGACGGATTGATGACGCTGATGGGCGTGCGTTTGACAGTGCGTCGGTCGAGACAGAGGCCTCAGTTCGGATGATCAGTTTTTTCCCCTTATCACTTCCACTTCCAGCTATGGATTGCTGTAGCAATGGGCGGACTGGGATACCTGTACGCCCAGCTGATTGTTGAATCGGACGAACCGGAATGTTAGTGTTATCGCCTTTCGGTACTTTATTACGGCATTCCTCGCAGATCCATACGTCTCTGGCATCGAGACTCATAAGACGGAATGTCTTGACTAAAACGTTAGCACAGTCAAGATCATACCATTTCTGACAGTTGTAACATCGTAAATTGTCCCTATGAGGAATGGCGTTCAAGCAGCCAGCACATTCTTTGGACATTTTCAATTTATTTATCACAAAAAATGTTCGTTGATTCGCGGCCCGCGTCTTACGCGGGTAAAAGTTCAAACAAGGTCAACGTAGCACGCGATTCCGGGAATCACTCGCAGCGGTAATGGCGGTCGCGATTTTTGGTTTGTAAAACGAATAGGATTTTTGAAAGTTTGGGCCGGAAAAGTCTGGAAATCACTGTAAAACTGTTTGAGTTGGTATTGTATGGGTATTAATCTCTTAATTCACAGATTTTGGAGACACGAATAGCACTTTTTAGAATAGATATGTATTATTATCACGGAGCAAATCGGCTAAGCTGTTGTCTAGTTGAGTCGTTGCGCGACACTCTGAAGTGCTAGGTGAATGCTGGTTGCAAAGGTTTGGCACACAGTTCAGCCTCTTTTTATATCTCTGGGAAAATGTATAATTACCTACTATAGCTAAATTGCCGCCTTACCACTGAAACTGTTTCGCTTGCAAGCAGTTAGCTACCTACCTGAACCCTCCGTCTTCTTTTGTCTTCCTATTTTGACCAATCGACGTAGGTATCGAAAACTTTTTTATACCACCTAGGTAGGTACATACCTACCTACCTACCTAAGTAGAACACGGTTATTATTGTGACCTACTTATACTATTGGCAAAAAAATTAAATCGCTTGTCTAGTAGGTACCTAGATAGATGAAAATCAAATTGTGATGATAAAAAATGGCCACACAATCGATTGATTTTATTGCCTCATTAAATTCATATCACAATGCGTCGTACACACAGACAGACCTCCCGTTTGTAGAAAATTAGAATCATTGTAGTGTCGCGATACAAATTAATTGATATATTACCTACTAGTACCTACTTGTTTCAACGTAGACAAATCTGGAGTTGATTAGCCACTCATGTATGCGGTAGTGCAGCACGTTTAGCACTTCCCGCTTGTGCCTGGAACGTTTTACAAAAAAAAGTTTTAGTGGCGGGAATATTATGTTTCGTTTTTGTGAATTGGCTGAATCTTTTTTGTAATTAGAGATAGTTCTTACTATAAAGTTTTATTAGTAAAATGCATCCAGCGATTCGGTAAGTGCTTTCTTATTTATTACATACCTAATAAAAGCTCAACTACAAAAATTTATGACATGTAGTTGCGTAGCATTTGTACCTACTGTGCCTAGTACTTCTAAGTAGCCTATTCTGAACGGAAGAAGAGGCAGTATAGTCTTAGTACTTTCACCTGGCTGTAATGGCCAAAGGAAAAAAGTAGCCTATTCTGTGACTGTAGGTACCTACTGTACGTAGGTATTTTGACGTGCACAATGTGTGACGTTCGCACAGTAAATAGGTACAGACAGCAACATAATTTGGTTAACAATATTAATAATAAATAATAAATATTCATGGATTTTACACACAACGCCCTCTAGTCCCAAACTAAGCAAAGCTTGTGTTATGGGAACTAGATGGCTGATATAATACGTATATAATATACTTTTTTTTTGTAAATACATTCCTACTTATACTTAATACATAGTAACACCCGGACATAGAACAAACATCTATGTTTTCCACGCACAAATGTTTGTTCTCAGTGGGGATCAAACATTGTCCATTCATATAACTGCTTATTAATTTATACGGTTGCATTTACTTGTATTAAGATTCGTAATTATTGGTTAATCGACTTTGGCTGACTTCGTAATCACGATTGAAAGATTAATTCAGCAATTTTTGGCGTTGACTGTACTTACGTCTACAACTTTGTAAACCTACTTATCATAGTTACACCATAGTAGTATCACTCTAGACCAGTGTTCCTCAAACTTATTGGTCCCATCTACCCCTAACGAACCCCTCTCTGTGAAAAATCTAGCTGTACAGTACACACGGTTCAGAAATATACCTACTGTCAAAATGAAATATAGCTATTGCTATTATAAGTAGGTAGGTGATGGTTGGGTTCTTGTTTCATGTCGTAAGTTGAGTCGATTTTTACATGCTTTTATTAGAGTACCACCTAATTTAGGTAAATTTTTCTACTCAAATGAGCATCAAGTCGGTTTCTACTCAAAAATTAAATAATATCACCCAGCCGCGATTACGTAAATCTTGTCATGAACCCCCTACCGTCAAATGGCGAACCCCTGGGGTTCACGTACCCTACTTTGAGTAACGCAGCTGTTGACTGCCAAATTGAATTGAATGTCGCTTTAAATTGTCCTAACACATTGCTCGTAAAAACTGGACCATTTGCATTACGCTAACTTCTTTTATATACGTATCGTCATCTTGAACTTTTAAATTGACCTCTTTGCTTAAATCTTGATACAAAGATGCCTTAGATACCTAGATCAATGTAGTTTTTACTGTTCCGATCCAGTTTTGGTAAACCGGAACACTTATTATAGTGCTGAAGTTTTTTTACAACCTTTTTGGACATTTCCCAGAACGCCCTCTAGTCCCAAACTAACAAAAGCTTGTACTATGGGAACTAGATCGTTGATAGAATACTAGTAGGCGTACTCGTATGTAGAGCACAATAATTATTTAAACTTCCATGGGTGAAGAATTGATAGCCATAACGGATACTAATGTTTGCTAACCGTCAGAATCCGTAATTACCTACATGGGATAAGAGCCATGGCTCTCATTCAAAGCCTGTGACGTCACAGCCACGCGTTTTCAAATATAATAAATAATATTAAAAATTGAATAACTTCGTCATATATTATGATATTCCAAAAATTCTTTCATCGTATTGTAGGTTTTAGGGCGGCTTGCACCAGAATCGCTAAACGTGTTTAAGAGCTTATAGTACCCCAATCTCTCATTTTTGATCCCGCATATCATTAAAAGTATTGAATCAATCATTTTGAAAAAAATATATATTACAGTTGAGAATATTTATGATACATCATATGATGTGAAAACACGATTACTAAAAATTTTCTCGATAGAATAAAATCCCAAACTTCCCTCTGAAGCTTACTAAGAAACCACAGAAGTCAGTCAATACTTTACCTATACTATTGAAACTTTGTATATAAATTCAACTTAGCAATACACGTACATCATATGTTTTAGATTTATTAAAATGTTTTTATTTTTAATTTTAAGAAATTAAATTCTCAAATATTGCGCGTGAGACGTCGCAACCGCTCAGATTCAGTCTAACTCCGGCAGTCGAACAGGGAACCCGCGTCGCTTGCTCGCACGCCTACCTACGTAGATACGTAAAATTATTAAATTATAAGTAAGTCAAGTAAAATGGGAAATAACCAGTACAAAAAAAAGGGTAGGGATTGGAGAAAAGAAATTGCTAAAAACATGAATAATATATTGAAGTAAGTATCTAAAATGAGTCATAAAATGTTTTTTACCTACCTAGGTGCCCGCGGGTACGCATTTTGGTTAGGACTTTATGAGGCCATATTGAAATTTGACGACGTCAAGTTTAGGCATTTATGAATACGCGACGCGCTGCGCTACGCGTTTGCGACGCGCAAAGGACAAACGAATTTGATCTTTCGACATGTTCGTTCATTGGATGAGTACCATAGATTTGTAGTCTAATTACTAAGTTGGTATGTGGTAGGTACCTATCTCCACGTGAAGTGTGTAGAACTGTTGTACGAATTGTAATAAAAAGATTGTAGAAAATAAAATAAATATTGCAACCCCTCTACCTATATCATTTTTTTTATTGACCTACTTATACCTAACAGTAGTTATAATTCCAGAGGGGGCATTAACCCCCTCTTCTCCTCTCAGAGATATTGTAACCCCCTTGTCGTATCTCCGCTATTAGCAGAGTTCGACCTCCAGTATTTGGAGCCATTCGAATCGAAACATGAATTTTGCCAAAATGAAGGAACATTTTGACTCTGTCAGAATTTATCTCCCCTACTGCGTTTTCGAATCCAGGACAGCGTACTTTACTTTTTCGAGCAAAATGATATGGGTGTTGTTTTCGGGATATTTTGGGGTGCTGATTACGGAAATGGTATCCATTTTGAAATCCAAGATGGCGGACATCGATTTTTTGAGTAAAGTGATATGGGTGTCGTTTTCGGGAAATTTTGGGGTGCTGATTACGGAAAAAGTATCCATTTTGAAATCCAAGATGGCGGACATCGAGTTTTTTGAATAAAGTGATATGGGTGTCATATTCGGGATATTTTGGGGGTGCTGATTACGGAAATGGTATCCATTTTGAAATCCAAGATGGCGGACATAGATTTTTTTGAGAAAAGTGATATGGGTGTCGTTTTCGGGAAATTTTGGGGTGCTGATTACGGAGAAAGTATCCATTTTGAAATTCAACATGGCGGACATAGAGTTTTTTGAGTAAAGTGATATGGGTGTCGTTTTCGGGAAATTTTGGGGTGCTGATTACGGAAAAAGTATCCATTTTGAAATCCAAGATGGCGGACATTGATTTTTTGAGAAAAGTGATATAAGTGTCGTTTTCGGGATATTTTGGGGTGCTGATTACGGAAATGGTATCCATTTTGAAATCCAAGATGGCAGACATTTATTTTTTTGAGTAAAGTGATATGGGTGTCGTTTTCGGGAAATTTTGGGGTGCTGATTACGGAAAAAGTATCCATTTTGAAATCCAAGATGACGGACATCGAGTTTTTTGAATAAAGTGATATGGGTGTCATATTCGGGATATTTTGGGGTGCTGATTACGGAAATGGTATCCATTTTGAAATCCAAGATGGCGGACATAGATTTTTTTGAGTAAAGTGATATGGGTGTCGTTTTCGGGATATTTTGGGGTGCTGATTATGGAAATAGTATCCATTTTGAAATCCAAGATGGCGGAAATTGATTTTTTGAGAAAAGTGATATGGGTGTCGTTTTCGGGATATTTTGGGGTGCTGAGTACGGAAATGGTATCCATTTTGAAATCCAAGATGGTGGACATCGATTTTTTTTAGTAAAGTGATATGAGTAGGTAATCCTTATAATGGCTGAGGAGGACTCTCAGATATCGATTTTAAAAGCAATCGATTTTAAAACAAAAACTTCAAAATGGAGAGGTACCATTTCCGTAATCAGCATCCCAAAATATCCCGAAAACGACACCCATATCACTTTACTCAAAAAAATCTATGTCCGCCATCTTGGATTTCAAAATGGATACCATTTCCGTAATCAGCACCCCAAAATATCCCGAATACGACACCCATATCACTTTACTCAAAAAAATCTATGTCCGCCATCTTGGATTTCAAAATGAATACCATTTCCGTAATCAGCACCACAAAATATCCCGAATATGACACCCATATCACTTTATTCAAAAAACTCGATGTCCGCCATCTTGGATTTCAAAATGGATACTTTTTCCGTAATCAGCACCCCAAAATTTACCGAAAACGACACCCATATCACTTTACTCAAAAAACTCGATGTCCACCATCTTGAATTTCAAAATGGATACTTTTTCCGTAATCAGCACCCCCAAAATTTCCCGAAAACGACACCCATATCACTTTACTCAAAAAACTCGATGTCCACCATCTTGAATTTCAAAATGGATACTTTTTCCGTAATCAGCACCCCAAAATATCCCGAAAAGGACACCCATATCACTTTACTCAAAAAAATCAATGTCCGCCATCTTGGATTTCAAAATAGATACCATATCCGTAATCAGCATCCCAAAATATCTCGAAAACGACACCCTTTATATCATTTTATTCAAAAAAATCGATGTCCGCTACCTTGGATTTCAAAATGGATACCATTTCCGTAATCAGCACCCCGAAATGTCCTGAAAACGACACCCATATCATTTTATTCAAAAAAAATCGATGTTTGCCATCTTGGGTTTCAAAATGGATACCATTTCCGTAATCAGCACCCCAAAATATCCCGAAAACGACACCCATATAACTTTTCTCAAAATATTAATGTCCACCATCTTGGATTTCAAAATTGATACCATTTCCGTATTCAGCACCCCAAAATATCCCGAAAACGACACCCATATCACTTTTCTCAAAAAAATCAATGCCCGCCATCTTGGATTTCAAAATGGATACCATTTCCGTAATTAGCACCACCTGATGATGTGTAGGCAAACAGGCGTTCAGCCCACCTGATGATGTGTAGGTAAACAGGCTTTCAGCCCACCTGATGATGTGTAGGCAAACAGGCGTTCAGCCCACCTGATGATGATGTGTAGGCAAACAAGCATTCTACCCACCCGATGATGTGCATGTAAATAAATAAATGCATGTAAATAGGCGTGATATTTTTCATATAAGATGTGGAATAAGCTTCCTCCTGAGGTTTTCCTATTTTTCGAATAAGCATACAACGCATTTGATCTGAAGCGATGATGATGATCTGATCGAGTGAGAGAAGCGAACGGTGTTCTGAGGTAACAAACAAAATACAATCGAATTGAGATCTCCCTCTAGAAATACAATAAAATTTTCTGATTTCTCCTTGTTTTTTACTACTGTGTCCATCCATTCCATAATACAATAAATAAATATTCATGGACATTTCACACAACGCCCTCTAGTCCCAAACTAAGCAAAGC
The DNA here is from genome assembly GCA_947859175.1 of Gandaritis pyraliata. Lineage (NCBI taxonomy): Eukaryota > Metazoa > Arthropoda > Insecta > Lepidoptera > Geometridae > Gandaritis > Gandaritis pyraliata. Next base: position 3,164,512 of record OX401874.1, on the reverse strand, counting down.
TTGTAATATGGGAACTAGATGCTGATAGAATACTTATATAACTACTTTTTTTTTGTAAATACATACTTATAATACATAGTAACACCCAGACATAGAACAAACATCTATGTTTTCCACGCACAAATGTTTGTTCTCAGTGGGGATCGAACCCACGACCCACAGCACGGAAGGCAGAGCTATTACCGACTGAGCTGTGACGCCTGTCAATACCTACAATATTTAGCATGATCATGAGCCGTGCCACAGGCCTTAGAAAAAGTGGCCAACTATGGACCACTTTTCTGCAATATTCCTTTCACTTTATTTCCATACCTACTGGGTGTACAATAACTGTGTATCATAACTACTTACGGCGCTTTAGTATATTTGTACAATAATTTATTTTTTTATTTCCATACCTCGGTACTAGACGTACAATAACTGTGTATTTACTCTATCGTGCGGTCGACTCGTGACCTCTGCGCTGCGTGATGAACTGTGCGAGTGAGATAGCTGCGAGTGCGCGGCGCGGTATCTGCACGAATGGGCCGTGAAACTTGGATTTGAGCTGGAGTATTGTAGGCTCTTAACAACTAAATAGATTTATGACGTATTACTATGACTTGACAACTCGCTAAATACTATTTAATAGTTAAACGCGTTTAGCGATTCTGGTGCAAGCCGCCCTTAGAAGCTTAGTTTTATAATTTAAGTTCAAACAGTTTGAACTTGTTTTAAAAAACTAATTTCAATGTTTCTACCAGGAAGAGGTTAGGTCCACACGTCATTATTGGACCAACAAACTGATTGACTGTTGAAGGTCTTGGAAGTGGGTCGCATGCCGTTTGGTAGATCAATTATTTGTTGACCCATTCATTATATCGGGATTCAATGCTAATGTTTCAATTTGTGAGTGTTTTCAATAGTTTATATCTTGCCAATTTGTAAAAACAGATGAATGAAGGAGAGAAAGAAAAAAAATGATTAGCTTGCAAAGAATAGAATGGAAAGAAAGTCTCCATACCCGACCACATAATCAGCCATAACGTTTCCCTATAGGCTTATTCCCATCGATCCCACTGTGGCCCATCAGTGGGTCTAAGGCATATACCTAGGAATACTATTTCCACTACTACTACTATTACTACTAGGAATACTAATACTGAGTATTGAGTATTCTTCAACCCCCGGTCGCTAAAAAGAGGGGTGTAACTAATCACTTTAGCAGCTCGAAATTGAACCGCTCGAAGATACATCAGTATGTGAAGATGAACAAGAACCAGGGTACTTAATTCTGAATTTGTTTCAGGTTTTTCGTCATTTCAGTTGTATTATTAAGTCATGGCAGTCTGGCACAATCATTGGGTTAGTATAGGTACATGAGACTAGGTACGTCTTGGAGAGATCCTGTAGTCGTTCTTTTGCTTTCTTCTTCTCTAGACACTATCTAAATTATGTTACTATAGCGTCAGCATTGAGCATGCCCGTTCATCGGGGCATGACTACCTAAGTGGCTCTTGACCCTGACTCTGTATTAATAATCTAGATTATCTAATCTAATCTGCCTTTTGCATCAGTCTCAGCAGGCAAAAGACCTGCTTTTGCATCAGTCTCAGCAGGCAAAAGACCTGCTTTTGCATCAGTCTCATCTCAGCAGGCAAAGGCCTGCTTCTGCTTTTGCCTGCTGAGACACTCATGATGCAGTGGTCGTGATTATGAGAGGTTTATGGCAATAGTGAATTTAGAGATTATTAGTGCACTAGAATAAGCGTACTGTTTCATTTAATTTAATTTCAGAGATTCTTCTCCATTGATCTCTGTTTGTGGCATTATGAGATTATGGCATTCAATCATGATGAAGTCTGCTCGATTCGATAAGGTCTGACCATCTCATCAGAGAGCGATTACAGGATCTCTTGCCCTCCATCTTGCCATCTATTTTCATATTAGACGGTCTCACTCTTTACCTACCTACTCTACTATTCAAAATAGACGAGTTCCAATTTAATAATTTTTTCGTCCGTCATTTCAGACAACACAACAGAAGCGCCATTCACATGGAACTCCCAATGCTCTCCTCTCAACCCTGGAGACGTAGACTTCCAGACCTTGGACCTGCTGGCGGTGTACCGCCTGGACCGGCCGAGGGCCACTGGAGTGACCATGGTTCAGGGTTCCCGGGATCTGCAACGGGCTTATAGGATAGGGGGTGGTGCGAACCTTACTATGGGGTTGAAGTAAGTTGGCTTTCAAAATAAATGGTCACTTTGCTTTTGCAGAATACGTGATAAGGCTGCGGATTGTCACCGATAGATTCATTCACATACTGTCTCACAGGCTCATAACCTATTTCAGACACCAGTCTCACACAAAACAGGTTTTCGCATTTTTCTTCAAATTAACCATAGTTCATCTCATGTACGTATGTATAGTCTAGGTACACTAAGTACCTACCTGCTTACGTAGCTATAAGTTCACCTACCTGCACCTACCTGCTAACCTTTGTGTGAAATAAATAAACGTATTATTTATTTACTTATCACAGATTTATTTGACCTTATCCCAGACAGGTGTTCCCAAATGGGCTGCCACACAGTTTCAGCGTAGTAGGCACGTTTAACTCGCGCGGCCAGCGACGGCCTTGGAGCCTTATCAAAGCGAAGTCTAAAGGAATGCTGTTCTCGTTGTCACTGCTGCCGAGGGCAAATAAACTGGCGGTTTTCTATAAGAAGACTAAGCTTATGTTTGATAGTTGGCAGGTGAGTTTGTTAGTTGGCAGGTGAGTTTGTGACTTTGTGAAACAAAGGGAAAGCTATATGATTTTGCATTTAAATTGGTCATATAGTTCATCAATTTCGAAATGAGAGCCTTGATTTAGGAATTTGATATTTAAACTTTGGCGGTTGTTTTTCAATGTTTTTGCTAAGAATTTTTTATAATTGCATGTACTTATTTAAAAAAAATATCGCTAAAATATTGTTAAGTTTTATGAAATGTGTTTCTTTTGCTGTTAGGTAGGTATACTTTCAGTTTTTCAGTGAAATCCTTATAATATATTTTTCAGCTGTTCACATCGGGATGGCACAAGTTGCATGTGGCGGTAGACAACGAGACGATCCACGTATCTGTCGACTGTATGGAGGTAGTAATACAACCTGTATCTATAAAAAGTACCACATATTTGAATTTTTTTTTAAATTAATAATTAATTTGTTAATAATATTTAATCACAAAGAAAATTATGACTAATACAGTATTTACAATATTTATAATATGTACATTGTACAAAATACACATGAAGCAGTTGAGCTATCTACACACCGTTTGTTTTTTTAATTATTAATTTAAAATTAATTTTTTTTAATTACTCTTTCTAATTTCTCTACATTTACAAATTACTACATTTTTATTATTCAATAAAATAAAAATTCATGTTCAATTAGAAACTATATGCAAAGTTCTCTACATTTACATTTAAAGTAATATTTTTTTATTTACAGTTAGACCCAGAAAACATCACTGAAACAGACTTCATATTAAAACAAAAAGATGCAAAATCAGTGAATATTGTATCGAATGACGACGGAACTCCAGCTCCTGTAAGTGGCTATCTAATGTGATAAAAGTAGGTACATGATAAACCATTGCTAAGTACCCGATAAATCATTGGTAAGTAAGTATAATAATACAAAGAATCTGTCATTTCGTACCGAACAACTTCGACTATATGAACTATACCTATGAAAAACGACCAGGGTGCTTCAAACTTATGACCCCACGTACCTACCCCTGTTGAAATTCCAAGGTGAACGAAGCCCTAACCCTAATAAAAAAAAGAAAATTTAGCAAAAGAAGAAAGTAGGTACGGTTATTTTATTATGATAAAAGTTAAGAAATATAGTTTCAAAAAGATATAGGTATTATTATGTTATGTCAAGTATCAATGTGATGGGTGGGTTTGTTTCTTGTCGCAAATGCAAATCGAACCAATTTAGATTTTTTTGAGCCTTGGTTTTTTTACAATTCTAAATTTATTTATTCACAAAGAAAATTACGACTAATACAGTATTTACAATATTTATAGTATATACGAAATACACATGAAGCAGTTGAGTTATCTACAAACCGTTGCAAACGATATATAGATAGCTCAACTGATCCAAATCGTACCAATCAGAAGCGTGCCCAAGACACTGGCTGCATTGCCGCGCTGAATAGCAATGGTTTCTTGTTTTTTTAACAGAAGTATTGTATTTCAGATAGATCTTCAATGGTTATCGTTGAGTTGCAATATCTACAACATCTCGAATGAGAACTGTGAAGAAATAGTGAGTATAGGTCTAACGCACTCAGCAGTTTAATATGAATCTATCCTCTCAGCCTAGTCGGCCTTATCCACAGGAAAGACAAGGTCGATACATGCGGAGCTGACTAAGTGGGTTTCCTCACGATGTTTTCCTTCACCATTTTAGAGCATTGCTACTGAATCTAGGCATTGCGCACAAAAATTTCGAATTGAAAAAATCCATTGCACGACCGAGTATGAACCCACGACCTAAGGATTAGAAGCACAGAACAACTTGATCCTGTGATCAGAAGGCAAGGTTGCTATTAGTACACGCATTTCATTACGAAAAACTCTAGAATTTGCCCCTTTAGAAATGTCATGTTTTAGCGCTTGTCAGTAGCTACGTTTGTTGTACATTGCAGATTGGCACTCAAGCCCTTCTAAGTGTTCACTAATCAAGTCGTTAATGTATAACAAAGAAATGTATCGTTCTACTTTCAGAGCGCTAATGCATAGTCCATTGTATAAAATGCCGTAGTTCATAGTAGATGTTTTTTATTTTTTTTAGGACCAAGTAGACTTCCTTTCGGCTACTTCACCACCAGTGAGTAAAAGAAAAATTATTTGAAATAGATATCTCACGTCACAAAAACCCATAATGTTGCCAAACGGTATCAAAAATAAGATTTATATTTTGCATAACTCCTTTTGGCAACATTATGGTAGTTTAGAAACTACATAGGTATGTACGTATTTACATTTATTAAAAATTATCATATGCTGCAGGTATCGCTCCCTAAGAAAAATAAAATAATAAAATCCTTTATCATCATCACCATCATTTATCCTGAGGACCGCCAAGGAGTGGAACTCTTTACCGGCATCTGTGTTTCCGAACACTTACAATTTGAATGTTTTTAAGAGGAGAGTTCATAGGTTTCTTCTTGGCAAATGTGCTACATCGTCGACCGCATCGTCACTTACCATCAGGTGAGATTGCGGTAAAACGTTTGTCTATAATGTATAAAAAAATAAACAAGATTTCCAAAAATAACAATTTCAGGCCTTATTCATCCACCGACTTCCCAATACGGTTGAGGGTAGCACTGATGCTTCGCCTACCGGTTCATGGTCATTCGAGAACCTCCTAATCATCTACCTACTTGTTTGTTTTTTTCAGTTTAGAGTGGATGCCGCGTCAAATATAATCCCACCATTAGGAGTTTGCAACAACACTTGTCCACCTGTAAGTTTAACATATGTATAATTTATTTAAAAAAAACCCTTATAGTAAATTTTGTAAAACTGCTGTTCATTTTTTCGTTCGTTTGTCTTAAAAAATTAATGAAAAAAATTATTTTGGCACAAAAATACATACATACATTAGATAATACATAAAGAAAAACAAAGTTAATAAAGTCTTGGTTAGTGGCCGACTCTGGTGACGGAGTTTTTGGCCTCGATCGTGGCTTAACGACTGCTAAAGCCGGGAATGTATCCTGATGAAAGTTCTAATGTAACTAGTCAACTTTATTTTCATTTCCAGGGTCCTCAAGGCCCCCCTGGGCTAAAAGGGGAGAATGGGGCGCGAGGTTACACTGGCCTACCAGTAAGTATTTTTTACCTATTTTTATTCCCTTCAAAATAAAAAATATTTCTAGATTCTATGGTTTCGTAAACTTTACTCGTTTTAAACTTTTTACTAATAAAATGTTTAATGCATTTTTTTATTTTAACCGTTTTAGGGCTATAGGGGGTCTGAGGGACCCCCAGGACCGATGGGACCTAAAGGCGATAGAGGCGAACCCGGTCTACCAGGCTCTGTTCTAAGTGTAAGTTTTTATGTATTTTCTTAGCCATTATTTTCATTAACCCGTTTTAAACATTTTGTAAAAACCCCTTTAGCCACATTGGATTAAACGTATATAATTTACATAAATAGTTTTCATGCATTTCACAGTCTTTTTTATAGAATTAAGACTCAATCTTTTTGTTTAGGGCAACGCAGTACAAGGTCCACCAGGTGAACCAGGTGAACAAGGTCCCAAGGGGGACAAGGGGGAATTTGGAGAAAAAGGTAAGTGCAGTGAAAAAAGTTTGGTAATGTATCTCTGGGATCTATTACTTATATGTCAAGAGTTTTTTTAGAAACAGTCTGCAATCATTAAATCATAAATATTTACTACGAAACCAATAATAGACCATTAGATTTTATATTCAAATCTGCTTGTTCTCAATCAATCAATTGTAACTCAACATTGTTTTCTCTTTCGTCTATGTATTTTAATTTTAAAACTATTTATTAAAGATAAATTAAATAACATATCTCATACACTGCAATTAGTAGAGTATTGACTAGCATAAAACATTAATTTTAAAAACAAATATTTTCATTTCATAGGTGATCCAGGAGAGCCAGGGCTACCTGGTTTTGTGGGAGCAGATGGAAGAGATGGAAAAGATGTTAGTATATTTATGAAAATGCAAATGTATGATCATAAGCCCTCTTAATACTAAGCGATGGTGTAATAAGCACATTTTCAAAATAGGTACAACTGTCTGTTCATGATACAATGACGGGTCAGTCAGTCAGTCAGTCACTGTTCAAATTCTTCCTCTCCCGGGCCTCGTGAGTCGTAATATTAAAAAAAAAATGGAAAAATATCAACCATGTTGTTAATCGGTAATCCATTTATAATTATTATTACAGGTCTTAAATTATATTAATATATTACAGGGTGAACCGGGGCCTCCTGGACCCATTGGTCCCCGAGGGGAGATGGGTCTAACCGGACCCCCTGGTCCAGCTGCTAATGTCAACGCTACTCTCATAAGAGGTAAAATAAACTGTCTATATAAAATAAAATAAAAGTTAAATCTGCTAAATAAAGAAATAAAAAACCTCAATCCCCCTCACCATTTAATTTTAGGCTTTCTTCAGAGCTTTGTTATCTCACATCTAGGTACTGGTTTTTTTCATAAAGGGTCTTAGACTAGATTTAAAAATATCTGCCGTTAATAAGTTTTGCCAGCAGTTGTGAAATTTTAACCGAAAAAAATTATGTCATGTATGATTTCAGGGATGAAAGGAGAAAAAGGTTCAGTAGGGAACCCAGGAAGAGATGGAAGCCCTGGTGCAAGAGGACTCCCAGGAGTAGATGGCACTCCGGTAAAAACTTTTATATTTAAAATCTTTACTATAGACCGTATTTGTACCTTTTTATTTAACTAAACTTGTTCGATTTAATTTGACATGGCTAAACTTTCAATAAGTATGGGTAAGCAATGCAATTTTGTACGTGTTTCAGGGACAAGTAGGACCACAGGGTATGATAGGGATGCCAGGATTAAACGGTCTCCCGGGGTCTCGAGGACCGCCAGGGGAGAGCGGGCCTGAGGGACCCCAGGGTATTGAAGGACCGGCTGGTAAAGTCGGGCCTCCGGGACCTCCTGGGTCATCGTTAGCTACTCCGCAAGTGGCTAGCGTTCAAGGTCCGCCTGGACCACAAGGGGAGAGAGGGCCAGTAAGTTTGTACACTCTTTTGTTTGTATGAGTTAGTTGCCAACTCTAGTGACAGAATTTTTAGGCCACCTTAGGCCACCTTAAGACCGCCGTAAGGCCGCCGCAGTAGCAGTCACACATCCAAATTGTGACCACACAAAATATAGATAATAGATAAAATAGATAATAAGATCGACTAAGCAAACTACGCCACGAGCTCTTCGTGGCGTAGTTTGCTTACTTTGTATATATACTAAGTAATAAGGTATAAAACTTAAACCTGACTCGGATAGAAATACTCTTGAAAGAATAGCAATGTTTTCAGAGAGGCGTACCAGGTCAACCGGGACCGCCAGGCCGAGATGGTATGAACGGGGTCTCAGGAGCCCCGGGGCCTGCTGGACCCCCAGGTGTTCCTGCCCCACAAAGTCATGTTATTCAGGTAAATAATCAGGCCTTTGCACCTAATCTAGACAATTTAGACAGCGTCAGGAGCTTTTTTTTGCCCATGCCCCTATGAACGGGAGGCTGCAGTGCCTGGGACATGATTGAGATGGAGTAGGCTTGTAGGACCTATACCATCCTCTCAGCCTAGTCGGCCTTATCCATAGGAAAGACAAGGTAACCGCGGGGGTTAATTATAGATTTCACAAAAATGTGTAAGTATATTTTTTTATATATAATTTGTACGTTATATATTTTCAGACACAATCAATAACTGAGAGTGAAATCCGGAATATTTGTGAAGATTTGATAAGAGGTAAGATTCTTATAATAATGAATTTTTGTATAACTTTATTGCATTTATGTAGGTACCCACCTAGTTCTTTATTTATTGTCACAACGGATCTTTGCCCCTCTGAAGTAGGTATCTGCGCAGAACCGATTTTTGGGTCGAAATAGAGGTAAGTGAATTTTTCCGCACACCTACATACACAATCGTTTACCTATTGCACCTAACTTCAGAGGGATAAAGATCCGTTGTGCCTAATGTACTGTACCTACATTCACAATGTTTTATATTAATTTACTAAATTACAACGTAATGAATATTATAATATTTTTGATTTTCAGTGAGATTAAGGGAGTTTAGCCAGACACTGCCTCAGATTCAACCCATCTCCACTGAGGGTCGAAGGGGCCCTCCGGGTAGACCGGGGTCTCCTGGACCGCAGGGTACGTAGTGCTGAGAAAACTGTTTTTTTTTCATAAATAAAAGATACCTATAGCCTATAGTAAGAAAAATAATGTAAAAATTCAATCCTAGTTTTTTTGTGCATGAACTGTATTTTACTACGTTTGAATACCACTAAACGAACTATAGCCAATAATTAATTTAAAACCAAATAGGTAGATATAGCTACTTAAATATTCAAATGAAATAAATATGTAGGTACATCATCGTCAAAATTGTAATCTCATTTATTTAAATATTTTTTTTGTGAGTACTTTTACAGATGAGTTACGATTATGAGTAGAGCAACAAACTCCAATTCACAGAAGCAAGACTTTTTCTTCAACACTGTCTAAACGCTTAAAAAAAATAACTTTTTAGGTACTCCCGGTGATCCTGGAGAAACAGGTCCTAGAGGTGCCCAAGGGGAGGCAGGGGAGCCGGGCATACCGGGTGTTCCGGGCAGTCAGGGGGAAAAGGGGGATAAGGGGGAAAGGGGGCCGCAAGGGATTGGACTACCCGGCCCGGAAGGACAGAGGGGGATACCAGGTTTGTATCTAAATAACAGAAAAAAATAATTTACGATTTTTCCTCTAGTTCTAGTAGGTCTCTAAAATAGGCGATAATCTTTGTGTTGTGATGAAAGTTAGTAGGAAAGGTATATGAATAAAAGCGTCACTGTAGCATCGAACTAGGCAAACCACGCATTCCCACCAGTCGGGGGAAGGGGGGGAAAGAGAGGGCCTTATCCCCTTATTACCCCCACCCCGATTCGCGAGCGCAAGATATTTAACTACCCGGCCCAGAGGAACAGAGGGGGATATCAGGTTTGTATCAAATTATCAATACACGTGCCGTATTTATGATATGAATAATGAATAATATTAATATTTTGTTTCCAGGTTTAATCGGTCTACCAGGATCAGAAGGTCGATCAGGTCCCAGAGGAGATCCAGGGAGAGAAGGACCGATAGGACCACGGGGTATTCCTGGTCCTAGAGGGTCTTGTGAGTGCCCTGTGGCTGCGTACTATTCTTATGGTCCTGGATATATTAAGGGACCTTAGAATTATGAATAGTTGAAATCAATAGGCCTCATTTTTTAACAATTATTTTGTACAGAATATTATTTACCTACCAAACAAGCATTTTTTTTAATTGTTGATCATTGTCGTTGCGAATCTGTTGTTGACCCAACAATAATTATGGTATGGAGATATAGTTCGTACGTATGAGTTAGTGGTCAAACGAACGAAGGATAATGAGAAATATTTACCATGATTTTATGAGTTTGTTTAGTATGCAACTGAGTATCCCAAAATGTTGAGTAAAAAGTAAATTCACATTTACTGAAAGTAACAAAAAAATATTTTCATAGCCATAACAATTTTAAAAACTAAGAACCTACAGAACGCACAACGGATCTTATCCCTTTGAAGTTAGGGGTGCAACAACGATTGCGCATGCACTGTTGTGCGGAAAAATTAGCTTACCTCCAATTCGACTCAAAAATGGGTTCTGCGCAGCTACTTCAGAGGGATAAAGATCCTTTGTGACCTACCTATATACATGTTAACTTCCACGTGTTCTGACTGTAAAGATATTAAAAATTAAAGATTATATTTTTAAAATACAATATTTTATTTAATAATCACAAGATTTTAGCAAATTCTCTTCTCATGATCACCGCCTAGATTTACATTACAAAACTGTGCTAAAATGATCAAATTGCGAGTATTGACTGAAGGGGAATTGAACCCAAACCCTTTTGTATGGGGGTGAGTTTTTCGTTGTGCCATTGGCCATAACATAAGTAACCCTACCCTAGTCTATAGCCATTCCCAATATTCAATCTATTTCTGGTTTTTTGGGTCTAATTCAGATACGAAACTTAACGGATTCATAAGTTTTCTGTATTTCTACTTCAATTGTACCTAATTTTGAATCCTAAGTGACCAACATAATCCTTTTGCGCCAATTTTTGTAACCCCGACAGTTGAACTCATCAATTGATCATTTACCCTATAAAAACAAAAGTATATTTATAAAATAGCTTGTCGAATCTCAGATCCAAGTTAACTTCCTGTCAGATATTCGCAGGTTCGATTTCTCTCACAGAGTCGATTTCAGTTTTGCAGAAGAAACACTGTTTGCTGTTGAGTAGATGTTGCATTATGCAAGCTCTGCAAGTAAAAATAAGGTGGGTTATGAGTTTTACTCATGTCTCAGAATGATATAGTCACACAGCGCAATGCCTTATACTGCACGTCCTCGGTTGTTATCCCATAAGCAAAGGTAACCGCTTAATAGAGAGTACTGTTTTCAAACACTTCTGATGGCATGCATTTGGTTTACCATTAACATTGTTAATCCATGGAAACGTTTTTATGACTTGTTTATGGCGGTAAGTCACCACCGCATCTTTGTACTAGTAGACCTTCTTGTGAAAGAGCTCATATGGGGAAGTACCAGCTATTTCGTGCGCCAAGCAGTGATGCTCGCATTGTTGTGTTCCGGTTTCATTCATTCATTCATTCATTCATTTATTTTTAACCATAGGAACTTATATAGAACACTTAGTTACGTCACTTTTATACAAAACAATAAATAGGTATAGCAAAAAATCAATAAGTTTGAAGGGTTATAGATGGTTGCGTAATTACAGGCACATGAGACTTTATACCTTTGTGTCTCAGAGTTATGGGCGCAGTGTAATGCATCACAGAGCACGTTTTCAGTGGACCTGTTAGTGAAGCAATGCATCTGTATAGGCAGTGGTTACCGCATAACATGAAAAGGCCCATCGGCTTGTTCAACCATTTACCTAGTTTTATAAATAACTAGTAGTTACCCGCGACTTCGTACGCGTCTACAGTTTCCGTGTACATTATATTATCTGTGCGTGTACCGAGCGGATACTTTGAGAAACTTGACATTACACCTCATTACACCGAACTCGTACCTACTGGAATGTCAAACACTAGTTGTTAGACCAAAGAGGTAGTACTACGCCCTGTCAAACTGACGTGACATGACATGACAATGAAATCCTCTTGCCAATTGGCGCTGCTAATCCTTTTCGTTCATTTACATCTAAACTTTCGCATTTATAATATTAGTAGGATGGTATTTCAACTTCACTTCGACACCCTAAAACCTAGATTTTATTCAAATTGGTTCCTGAGGGCTCTATTTGCTACTTTAAAATGGCGGAGATTATGTATAAGGTCATGGTTTGTTACTTTTCTCACACAATACCTGCAAGAATGATGTCCGCACGGATTGAAAGCGGTATCAGCAGGCCTGGCGTAGCAAATAGTGCAGAGTAAGTCCGATTGAGCCCCGCTGGAGCCCGGAGACTTCGCCCGGACTATCGCGTCGTGAGCCACGCGCAGTCTATCTATAACCACTTCGAGAGCCTTCAGCTCGTCCATTGTCACGTCTTCGGGGTCTGAAAAGCGTTTATATATAAGAAGTTGTCCGTTGTTGCTGCCGCTGCTAGGTTCTGGCGTCACGGAAGACCAGCGTTATAGTAGTTACAAGTTACTATAGCACATGCTGAGTGGCGACCGTTTTCGTCACACAGTCAATTTAATATTAAGCTAACTTATATTGTAATTATTTAGTGACACGAAATAAACTTTTTCTTTCTTTCTTTCTTTAATTATATAGTCTGGCAAAGTTAAGTTTGCAGCGCTTAAAATACTTATGGCAGAATTTGAAAACGTTTCCATTGTAGACTTAGCATGGTTAATCTATACTCAAAAAAGATAAGTAAGTATGATCAAATGTTATCTATTCAATCTTCATTAAGTTAAGATGTCTCCACAGGAGAGAAGGGGGTAAAAATACTTGCCACTGCAGCATTGATTGAATCGCTATTTTTGCGTGCAGCACACGTTGAGAGATTATAAAGCTATTGTTCCTAGCAAAACTAAAATTGGCAAATTATTTTGTAGAATTACTAACATTTGTAGAACGAGAAGTGTTTCCCCCTCGGCTTGCCGAGCATGTACTCCAGACCATCCACTCTGAAGAGGGGTTCCGTTATCAGAGCTTTCGTCACTTTTTCTAAGTGCTGTAACACGTTCAAATTTTTTTTTATTAGCCTATTCCGTCCCACTGCTGGGCAAAGGCCTTCCCCTCTCCCTTCCACTCGTCACGGTCCCTCGCATAACTAGGCCAAATAATTTAATTATAAATACAAATTATATATTTAAGGGCGGCTTGCACCAGAATCGCATTTAGCGAGTTGTCAAGTCATATAAATACGTCAGATTTAAATCTATTTAGCTGTTAAACACGTTTAGTGATTCTGGTCCAAGCCGCCTTAAGACACTCCACTTCTCGCTCACTATTTAAACATTTTTAAAGATAAATAAATAAATAAAATAAATATTCATGGACATTTCACACAACGCCCTCTAGTCCCAAACTAGGCAAAGCTTGTAATATGGGAACTAGATGCTGATAGAATACTTATATACTTTTTTTTTGTAAATACATACTTATAATACATAGTAACACCCAGACCTAGAACAAACATCTATGTTTGCTACACACAAATGTTTGTTTTCAGTGGGGATCGAACCCACGATAAATAAAGTATTTTCTAACTTCTATGTATAGCTAAAATATGTAAGACTTACGTCAGGAGTCAATTTTGGATCCAGCATCCTGATCAGACATCCTGCCACAGGAGCGAGTGCCACGTAGTAGTGCACTCTGTCAGTATCAGGTAAGCCCCTTGCCACAAGGCGGGAGAACCCAGCGCCACCACCACCACGAATGCACACCCTTGACACCACTGCCATAAGGATCTACAAGGACATGAAAATTAAAAGTGCCAAGCTTTTTAAAAGTAGGTACAGTCAAAAAACCATTTAAAGATAAGAATAAAATATATTTATTTGTAACGAAGAAGATAGGTACATAAAAAATACACAAACAAAGAAATAGCAACAGAAAAACATATATACCACGTGTAAGTAGCAGACAAAAACAGAAACATTTGGTAAGTACTAAAATTACCAAATTATGTTCATAAATAAAAAAAAAATTAAACTTTATAATTCAAAGTGTTTAGTGAGATTTTATTGTATAAACGCATTTAACTTTGAGACCACATACTTAGTGGGGATTTCTGGAAAAACATCAAGAAATCATCACTGCTACACCATACGTACGAATTTCTGAAAAAAAATCTCCATTGATGGGTTTCCCAATGGGGATTTCTGAAATAAACCCATTACCACGAATACACTCGAGTCACCACTGTCTTAAAATTAAAATAAAAATCAATTAAAATAGTTTTAAATTTATAAATCTTCGAAAATAAAATGTCTTTTTCATCTGCTTTGTCTAACAAATGTCAGACAATTTTTTTTGCAAATTATCGCTAGAAACTATATAACGTCCCGTAGCAGAGTGCTACGACGCCGTAGCACTTTGCTACGCCTTACTGTTGGTGGAATGTTACAATGTGACTAAAATATTACAATCAAATGTTTATTTTATTTTATCTGAAAACGCAAGTACTAACTAAAACTAAATAAACTAAATAAATAAATAAATATTCATGGATTTTTACACATAACGCCCTCTAGTCCCAAACTAAGCAAAGCTTGTAATATGGGAACTAGATGGCTGATAGAATACTTAAATACTTTTTTTTTTGTAAATACATAACCCAGACATAGAACAAACATCAATGTTTTCCACGCACAAATGTTTGTTCTCGGTGGGGATCGAACCCACGACCCACAGCACGGAAGGCAGAGCCATTACCGACTGAGCTGTGACGCCTGTCAGGAACTAGGCAGAGTTTGTGCGCGATGACTATTTAGTTTTAAAAAGTTCCAACATCACTATTGCCTAGACTCCTAGACTCCTAGAACCACTGACCGTATTGTACCTGACAAGTCCTGCCCAGCAGCAGTTCATTCTGGTTATCGCACGCCTCTGGCTTTGTGAGGAGTGTGGGTGCAAGGAACATGGTCATCTCCAGAGCTCTCGCCAGTCCGTGGTAGAGGTCGAAGCAAGTCGCGCAGAGTTTGATCTGGCGGGATTCTAGTTGGGCGTCTACTTGAACTCTGTCCATCTGGGATCCATCAAAATATTTTTTTAAGTGTCATGTTATTTTTTAATAAACTTGTTCATTTAGTTAGTGGTCTACTCTGGCAATGGAGTTTTTAAACCGCCTTAAGGCCTCTGTCGTGGCCTAACGAGTGCTAAAGCCGGGACCGATAGTTTCACGTGCCCTCCGAAGCACCGAAGCGTTCATATGTAGTAAATGTCACTAGCGGTCACCCATCCAAATAGTGATCGTGCAGAACTAAGATAATCGGTGAAGATTTACTAAGCACGCCACGAGGACTCCTGTCCCTGATAAATCTCATTCCCTTCATGATTATAACATGACCCAGTCATATCTGAATGATTTGCAACTTGACGAGCAGGTGGGCTGTAATGTTGGCTTATTCCTGACAGATAACCAAGACTAGATAACTGGTTATCTCAGAGGACTTTTTTTCCTCTCAGATAACTGGTTATCTCAAAGGATTTTTTTTTCCTCGTAGATTTTGTAGTTGTATACATACCCTACATCAGTGCTTTTATGTACCTACTGTATTTATACCTGTGCACATCTGTTGGGGACAAATAAAAACTTATCTTATCTTATCATATTTGTTATAATTAAATCTTTCAAATTGCAATTATGTCTGAAATCCTTCAAAACTGTGGTGCTGATGAATATTATCATAACTTCGAAACGGCTGCACTGATTTCTACCAAACCACTATAATTGTAATCGAAGTATTCACAGAGGTCAAAGAAAAACATACAGATACACTTAGGCCCCAAACTTATAACACCGATCTGTTTTTACTCGTGAGTCACAAACAACGAACATATTGTTTTACAATTGATATTTTGTGTTGATGTTATAATATCATTCTATGAATATTGTGTTGTCTACCTGTTTGATAAGTCTTATATATTATATAATGCATGCTGTGGCATCCTCTAATTGAAGGAACACAATAGTTTTAAGCCCATTGCCATGACATTTCTGTTGTTATCGTGTCACCTTTGTTGGATGTCCTATGTATAAAAATAAAACAAAATACAATACTGTTTAGCATTGACGTTGAGATATTTAATTCAAATTCTCGCCATAATTGTCTGACATTGACCTACATACTGCAGACCGAAAGGTTTCGCCGGAACCGTCAATTAGCAACGCTTCCAATTTAGCTGAAAATTGGATGCGACTAGCTGTTTCAGGTTTCATGATCTGAATAATTCCTATCAATATTAATACGTTACGTTGATAGTTATACAAATGATTATAATAAATTATATGATGAAAGGATATAGTTCTGCCCAATCTTTTGCTGTCAAGTTATATTTCACTGCCCAGTGTAATTTCTTCAGGTCACGTGGTACAATTTTGTACCACGTGATCATTCTTTTTAGACACTTGACAGCAAAATATGCGCGAAAACACATCAAATGACGTCATAATGTCACTATTTAGTCACAGAATAACTATGAGTTAGTATGAACTGACCATGATTTAAAACTTTGCAGTTCAACTTTGATTGGCATACCCCTGCTGTAGCAAAACAAGGTTACTTACACTTTTTACTGAAAAGTAGGAATGCGTATAAAAAGTCCTACTTGACATAGGTTCCCATCCCACGGATTTTCAAAGAAAACGATTCTGAGTTTTCTGCCACGCTAATACTCATGAAGAGCATTCTAATTAATTTTTAAAACAAGCCTAGAGTGACAAAAACCACTAGTGATGCCTAGTGGTGACAAGTAATTAAATTAAAAATTTTAAAAACCTCCGAATCTTGGACCGATTTTCATCAAACATAGCTAAGAACACTCCCGACTAATTCACCTTTCAAACAAAAAAACTAAATCAAAATCGGTTCATCCGTTCAGGAACTTCATTGCCTCAGACAGACAGACACACACACACACACACACACACACACACACACAAACGTCAAACTTATAAAACCCCGTCGTTTTTGCGTCGGGGGTTAATAAATAAATAAATATTCATGGACATTTCACAACGCCCCTAGTCCCAAACTAGGCAAATCTTGGTGAACACTTACCTCCTGCATCATAGTGATGAACTCTGAGAACGCCCAGTTCAGCTGACTGAGCAAGGAGTTGAGAAACGATGCGGATTCCTTTGGATGGTTTCCTAAGTAGTCCCTGATGCGGTTTTGAATCACATCGGAAGGGCATGGTCCTAGAAAACAAGCAAAACTAGTCGTTACAAAAAATGTAAGTATTTGACTCCAAATACTTGGGAGTATAATTTAGTTTGTAACCTGGACTATTTTTTATCCCGAAAAATTAACAAACGAACGTGACGCGGACAAAGTCACAGGCGGAAGCTAGTTAGTTATAAGATACTAATCCAAGGACCAATTAGAAAATTGACCAATTGACAGGCGTCACAGCTCAGTCGGTAATAGCTCTGCCTTCCGTGCTGTGGGTCATGGGTTCGATCCCCACCAAGAATAAACATGTGCGTGGCAAACATAGATGTTTGTTCTATGTCTGGGTGTTACTATATATTATATGTATGTATTTACAAAAAAAAAGTATATAAGTATTCTATCATGAATGTGAGAGGAGTAGATTCTGAGTTGACGAATGATAGGAGCGAGTGGAAGAAAAAGACATGTTGTGCCGACCCCGCCTAGCGCGGGATAAGGGCAGGGAAATGATGATGATGATAAGTATTCTATCAGCATCTAGTTCCCATATTACAAGCTTTGCTTAGTTTGGGACTTGAGGGTGTCGTGTGAAAATTTCCATGAATATTAAAAAAAAAATTTATAAAAATTAATAGAACGGTAGAAAGTGCGGTTCACTTCATAAAAAAACACAGTTGTTATTATAAAAAAATTCTTACCAAAACACTGACTCATAAGGCCTGCGTCGACTTTGGCTCCAAGATTGTTTACAGTCGGCTCTCGATCTCCGTACCTGCACAATATAGATACCATCAGCACGTATGCCCTTGGCATACGTGGCCCTTTATATTTAGGGTAATTTTCTACCAGAACTAAGCTACGCTTGATAGATTGGTATACACCAATATAGGGATCGTTTGTTTTCTTAACCTAGCTTCACTTAGCACTGGTGGTAACAGGTTCAACGAAACATCTTTTGTATAGAGATGCGTGGTAACGATGGCAGCTATAGTTCCTACCTACAGTACCTACAGTACCTACCTACAGTATTTATGCTACCTAATTGGGAACAAATAAAAAATTATCTTACCTTATCTATCCTTCTCGCAATCTTACCCGCTTAGCTTAGCTTTACCATAGATAATATAATGCTTTAGTGAAAACGTTCACAGCTTTGTAGCTTTGCGTAGACCTCGCTCACCGCTTAGCAAGGTAGCACATCTCTAGTGGAAAAGCAGCCTTATACAGGGTGTAACCAGGATGAAAACTTCGGAAATTCGGGGGAATAAGACACCCATGAGAACAAGTTTTCAATAATACAGTGTGGGTTTGATCCTCAGTGCAGAACATGCACGTAAAAATTAGTGTAGATTGGTAACTTAGGTACCTACCAGGTTTCCAATAACAATGATGAAGAAAAATAGGCTCATGACACGACTGTAATACCCAGGCACGGAATTAAGACATATCCTAGCTATAATGGCTGCATAAATTAGATCAAATGAGATCCATAGACCACTTTGGCCTGTCCGACTTCACCAACAAATCATCCGGAGGTTAAACGCTGTTTTGTGACTTTTAGGAGGAAAAAAAGAGCTCTCTATCATACACTACACACTTTCACACATGCACTACACAATCACTCAATTCAAAACTGACTGTTTGAAATGTAAATTATAGTTTAGACTACCTTAGTTAGGTAAAAAAGTTTTACTCAAATGTTTTATGTTAGGAACATATTATTGTACCATTTAGGTCCTAGGAGGTGGGCGTTGGCAACTGCGTCACAGTTTTTCTAATTAAATATTGAATTTTTGAATAGATTCTGGAGCAAATCGGATAAAGCCCAGTTCAGATTTTTTTTTAAACTTGTATAAATCATTTAGATTAGATGCAAAGACCTGCTATGTTACCTTAACCATCTGTTTGTGTTAGTGAACTTGGGACTTTAGTGCTGGAAGTGGCTTCTAGAAATAATGACATCTCATTACTTGAAGATGCCACTCCCACTGTCTAAGATCTGGTTTATTATTTTGTTTGTTGACCTTCGAGAGATACTGAAGCGGCACTGAAAAACAAACATTATTTGGGCGACCCGTAGTAAGGTAATGTTTGTACCTATTAAATATCACTCCTATTATCCTGTGACGTTGAAGTTTGTAGTTTCGTCCTAGGTACTGTAAAAATTCAACCCTGTCCAGTCCACCCGTAGAACCGACACCAATTTTATTCGTGGGCATTCGGTGGATGGAGGAGGCCCAAAACCATTAGTGTGAATTGAGTCATTTTATTTTAATTTATTTTATTTTTTTCTTAAAATTGGATACCCAACACAGGTTTACACTTCACAATTACAGGTTCATTTAAAATATGAAACTAGGTGCTCCCATAATTAAAGGGTACCACAACGTGCGTAAAGGAACAAACAACAACTTATTACAAAAGTAAAAATTAAAATAAAATCTAAGTAAGTATGTAGTTATAAAATCAGTAAAATGGTAAGTAATCAAAAGTAAATTAAACAATAATAATTAGGCACAAAATATAAACAATCAAATAAACTCATTATTCCTTTCCCTACGATTGTTTTCATAAGACTGAACAAGAGACATGCCCTTCTTGATGCGGTTAAGCGCTATCTCCACGAGCGAGTAAATCGCAACGATATTATCGTGCCACGTATTTCTATACACTTTCATAAGCACGTACAATGACGTGCATCCATTGGCTGATGTTATCGCTGCGATATTTTGTATAACAAGAAATTAAATTAAAAATTAAAAAAACCCCCGAATCTTGGACCAATTTTCATCAAACATAGCTAAGAACACTCCCGACTTTATTCACCTTTCCCACAAAAAAACAAAATCAAAATCGGTTCATCCGTTTGGGAGTTACGTTGGCTCAGACACACAAACACACACACACACAAACTATTTAATACACACCATAACATGTCTAGTAAGATCGTGCGCAAATTCGTCTGAAACTCTCATTCCCAAAGTACAATACGGTCGATCGTGGCAATTGTGAAGTATGTGACCTCTGGCGCGCGATTGACTGAACTCTTTCGCACCCATTTAGATTATTAAACAGATAAATCTGAGCGTTTTACCAATAAATATATCTTATTGCGAATCTGGTCAATAAATGAGCGTGTAACATAATGCTGATCAAGAAAAGAGATTATTTTTGAAATGGTACCTGTAAAAGGTAAGTTATATTATAACCTTTTATGTACACGGACCTGCCTCTATAGTCACCTCTCTCTAGCCTCAAAGGTTTGCTGGAAGAAAACTCTTGTTAGTGTTAAGCTCGCCTTTGTACATGTCATCTATTTCTGTCTTTTGTTTATGTCCTGTGTTGTGTGCAATAAAGAATTATGGTTTTTTATATGAATCTGAAATCTTATCTTCAAAAGTACCTTGGTGATGGATGACATTGTTTTATATGGTGACAAAGCTTCGTTTTGTAATTTCCTACAAAGCGGTGATCGTTAGTAACCGTTGAGTTTATTATTGATTCTAGTCATGCTGGAGGAAATATCGCAGTTACAGTAGGTATGCAAAGCTTTACAGGGTTTCACATTGGTATGCCATCTACTAGATGCATCACATCCCTAAAGGCTTTCGTTCCATCGGATTATTCCTGACAAATAACCAAGACGAGATAACTGGTTATCTCAGAGGAATTTTTTTCCTCTCAGATAACTGGTTATCTCAAAGGATTTTTTTCTCGTAGATAACTGCGGTTATCTGTAAGGAAAAAATTCCTCTCAGATAACTGGTTATCTCAAAGGAATTTTTTTCCTCGTAGATAACCGCGGTTATCTGTAAGGAAAAAAAAACTCCTCTCAGATAACTGGTTATCTCAGAGGATTTTTTTTTCCTCGTAGAGAACCGCGGTTATCTGTTAGGAATAAGCCGTACCATCTCTGAGTACCAATAGTGTCTATAGCGATGATGATGAAATAACGGTCGGTGTATCTTAGAAAATCTGTGCTGAGACGACTGCTCAATCATCCTAAAATCTTTTGCTTAAATAAATTGGAGCGGATTATCTGAAACGTTGAATGACTTCCAATAAGCGTTGACATCTTCCTCTTCCATCATCGTTAGATAAATGACGCCAAAGTGCTTTCTTGTAAGAAAAGTAGGTGCACAGTAAAATAACAGATTGAAGAGGGAATGTTTCTTTGTAACTTATAGCAACTAAAGAAACCTAGAATTCAGTGTCAAGATAAAAAAATTCCGGGTCATGTATAAAAATTGACCTATAGCAATGCATTACCTCACCATATATGCATTATACCGCGTGTTACCAGACCACTTCCGAAAACGAAAGGGGAGGGGGGGGGGGGGTACAGCACACCAAAACCCAACCAAAAAAAATCAGTTATCCTGAAAAATAATTATAGCCGGAGAAAACAATGTTTAAAGATTTGTATTTATTCCGCCAGTCCGCAATGTACGCATTTACGTAGGTAAGGTCGAGGCGTAGTACTATTATTTATTCTGTGTCGCAAGTGCCTACTAACGTAAGTAGGTACCTACTATGTTTATTTATACCTAATTGGTATAATGACCGCGCGACCGCGCGATAAAGACGGGCGTCTCTTGTCTCGCTCGCACGTCGCGTACTCAAATGACCCGCGATGAACTCTCAGCTGTTCATGCTGTAGTAGGCGTAATCTGCGTGCTGCGTGTACACTGTACATTGCTGCTTTATTTATTTTATTTGTTTTTTTGCTTTTTTAAATGAGATAATTAGGTGGATATGTCTTATTATGTTGTACTGTGTGTATGTAACTAGAAAAAAAATGAAAAGGAGATAGTCAAGGCAATTATTTTTTTTGCGATTTTTTTCGCTAAATGTTTTCAGTATCATGGTCTGATTGGAACCTCCAAGTTTTCGGAAGTGGTCTGGTAACACCCGGTATTATTATTCTATTATTATTTTAGGCTTTTTCGTTTAATACATCGACTAATTTAATAAGCTGTTTTCCATATATATAAGTGGTCGCAATGAAATGCGGTAGTCTGAAGGTCTCGTTTCAGAAGAACATGATATACTTACCTAAGTACCTAGTATTTTATACCCCATATAATAAGTACTTATACCTTGCTGCAAGATGAGGCCATTGCCGATGCCGAAAGCCGAAGCCGGTTCCATGCCAGAACCTGACCAGCACCCAGTTAGATTGCGCCCACGCGCGGTTCTGATACGGACGTACCAGCTCTTCCACCATGCACATCTGTCTAAAATAGGATTACATTACCAGATGGTAAATGGATTTTACACCAGAAAAAGGCACGGTATACATTGATACACCTGATTTTGAGTAGTTTCTTGCAGTTAGTATTGTGGATCATTTGCATACTTATTTATCATATAAAAATGGACTGAAATGTAATAGAATAACATGACTAGACTCTAAAGGACATCATATCAGCTGTATGCTATAGCTCTGAGGTCTACCAGGCCTTTTGAAGTCCCATCACTTACTGTTTAATAGGCACTCTTTCAATAGCCCTCATAGTGGCTGGCTGCGTGGCGAAGGACGCCAGGGTCTGGACCAGAGACTCCCTCGTACTCGCCAGAACTATCCTCTGGTCTGCAAATTCTGCGCAGAGGAATGCTGCACAGGATACCACTAAGTCCTCCCATTCTGCGCAGTTAATTTATATATTTTAATTTATATAATTTTGTCTAAAATACCTAGGGCTTATTAGTAAGCTAACATACTGAAAACGCCCAAAAGTCACATATCTAGTTGGGACTTGGAATATATGTGTACTTACTAACTCCCAACTAGATTTTTCCATGACGAGAGTATAGAAAACTACGATACTTGTAGATCATGGAGACAGATTCCGAAATAAAATTTTTTAGACTATGAATATATTAGTTCAGTTGCAATAATCAATGTTCCAATGCGCCTTAAAGGTTATCATCATCACATCAAACTGTAGAAGTCCACTGCAGGACCGGAAACAGTCCTCTCCTCCAGTTTACCGATATAAGATGTCCTGTAAAACTATTGTTTTCCAGTGGTGGTCAGTTGTGCGAGCTATATGGCTTGCAAACTGCAATTTCAACTTGCTAATAAGCAGATAAGTACTTGATTTAAAAGGTTAGCACGATGAAGTAATAAGATAAGTAATGGTGAGCTAAAAGTGGATCATACCAGGTATTTGCTGCACTGGTACGGTGGGATGCATATAAAGCCGCAGAGTGTTACATAATTCTAGCATCGTGTCCACGTGGTACTCAGGCACGAATGCAAACAGCGATTCCGTAAAGTCCTGGTTATCAGGCCCTGGAAATTATCCTACTGCATCAGTTTATTTTTTTCTTGAATCGCTCGGGCTTTAGGTAAACTAATCATCTGCCAAAATTGGTGAAAACTGGAGTCAACAGCGTTGAGTAAATCTTCAACATTTGCGGAATCAAAACTCCCATACGTTTCAACAAAATTACCAACGTAATACCAATGGGACAAAGAATCTTATCCCGGAATAAATTCTCCCTCTTCGATTATCTGCCTTAGAATACTTAACTAAGGCTGTGGTCCTACTTTGATTGTACGCTAGCTGACTCGCTTGCGCTATTCGGCTTTGACTGAATGACGGCAGAACCCTCTCGGTAAAGTTTAGGTAGCGATCTGTGTCAAAGCTATATAAGCTTAAGACAAAATAAGGAGTCACCTTTAAACCTTAATAACTTCTAAACTAAAGCACATATCAGAATACGGTTTTCGGATTTCGCATTGTGTAAATATAGGCCTTTTGCGTAACTGATAAATAAACATCTAAGTATCGTCCCTTAAGATTTGACTTTATAATTTCATAAATCGTAAAAAAAAAAAAAAAAAAATTGACATATCCCACCTCTATAGGGGTGGTTACGTCCTTAAGAAAACAGATTTAGAATCTGTTTCTGTCGAGAACACAGTTTTTGTTAGTATTAGTTAGCTATAAGATAGATAATAAAAATATTATATACAAATTGACAAAAATAATTTTCTCTATACTACTTTTACAAATTTACCTTAGATTATCTTTACACGTGTCCCTCTAACCTCTTTACAATATGTTCGGCTTCCGCACTCCTGCCA
The DNA here is from genome assembly GCA_947859175.1 of Gandaritis pyraliata. Lineage (NCBI taxonomy): Eukaryota > Metazoa > Arthropoda > Insecta > Lepidoptera > Geometridae > Gandaritis > Gandaritis pyraliata. The sequence continues at coordinate 3,140,225 of OX401874.1, read as the reverse complement.
AGAGCAGACAAACTTCGAACGAGCTCCCCAGAAGAACCTCAACTACACCACCAGCTGTGCAGGAAAGTGACAGGCCGTCAACGTCAAGCGTCCGGAGAAGTATCGGAGAGTGGGAGTCTGGCAAAACAGACTCACTCACTCCAACCACTCCGAAGAAATCTGCGCCGGTGGAACTCCCAAAGCCGAAAAAAGTACCTTCGCAAGGAAGTAAAGTGGGTGTGAAGGTACCGATGGAGGCTGTGAGAAGTCCACCGGCACAGCCCAAATACACTAGTCGACTGGCCGAAGCAAAGGCTTGTCTTACGAAAGCAAAGGTGAATATGGGGAACTCTAGAAATATCAAGACAGAGATAAAAACTGAGGTACTGCACGCAATTGAGAGATTGTATCAGTTAGTTAAAGAATCGGAAAGTGAAAAAGAATCAGGAGAAAAGAAGATGACCAAACCGGAGAAACAAAAAGAGCCAGAGAAAGAGGAAAAGACGGAGAAGGGAAAGGAAGAAAAAGACCTTATAGAGAAACTGGAAGAGCATGCAAAGCTCATACGTGAGAACAGTATTAAGATGGAAAAGTTACAGGAGAAGATAGAATCACAACAGGAAAGAATGGAAAAGCAGACGTACGCGAGTGTAGCAGCGGCGCATCCTGGGAGGCAGTTCCCTGAGCACACCGCGCTTTACTCAGTCGTAGTTACGTCGAAGGATGACCAAGATAAAGGTGATGAAGTCATGAAAAAGATAAGAGATACGATTAAAGCAAAGGAAGGAGGAATAGCCATAGAAAAGATCCGGAAAGCAAAGGATAGAAAAGTGATTGTGGGATGTAAAACAGAGGAGGAAAGACAGCAAGTAAAGGAAAGACTAAAGAGTGCGGAAGAGTACCTGACCGTAGAAGAGGTTAAAAATAAGAACCCATTGGTGATCCTCAAAAATGTGTTCACCTTTAACACAGACCAGGACATACTAAATTCCATCTGGAAACAGAATAGCAAATTATTAAAAGATTTAGACCAAACAGTAAATAAAATAGACATTGTGTATAAGAAAAGCACCAGAAATAATCAGACACAGCACGTAATCATGAGGGTGTCCCCTGCAGTATGGCAGCGTCTGGTCCATGCAGAAACCGTCGTCATAGACCTCCAGCGAGTAAAAGTGGCTGACCAGTCACCACTTGTGCAATGCTCGCTGTGTCTCGGCTATGGCCATGGGCGACGGTTCTGCACGGAGACCATCGTCAAATGCAGCCACTGTGGGGGGCCCCACATGAGGACGGAGTGTGCTGACTGGCTCGCCGGTGCGACTCCTTCCTGCTGCAACTGCCTGCACGCCAAGGCTGATAAGGCAGATCATAGCGCCTTCAGTCCTGAGTGTGCAATCAGGAGGAAGTGGGACGCATTGGCTAGGGCCACCATAGCCTACCACTGCTAAAGTGGCCCCTGGCAAAGCTATAAGCGCAAAAAGGCGCCGTCACCGAAGAGCCACAAAAGTAGCTGTCCAAGTAAACTGTCTTGGCCATGTTGACCATGGTCGGCCGCTTACCCCTGAAAAGCGAAACAATAACAAGCACTCGGTGAGAAAAGTCTCGGGCATAAAACAAAAAAGAACTTTGGCCTTCAACTGTAAAATAGTAAAAAACATTAAAATACGTATAAAATTAAAATATAAGTTAGATAAGCCTTGTTGGCATTTATATATTGATGTATATATAATACAACCAGCAAAAACTTCATAAATAGCACATGTAAAAAACAGTAAAATAGAATTAATAATTTTAAGTTAAAAATAAAATGCAAAAACCATAAAAACAAAAAAGTAAAATAAGTACCCTACCATTTAAGTTAAACAATTAAAATTAGTATTAGATTCTAGGTGTCAAATATTATTAATTATGCACATGTATTGTGTCTGTAGGACTAAGTAAATATTTGTACAATTTAAAGAAGTATTAAAACCTTGGTAAACAAAAATTTTAAAATACTTAAATTGTTAAGATGCTTGTACTTAAGTATTCAAAGCTAAAATTAGTAAACAGATAAAGTAAAATAATCATAACAGTTTTAATTTGCGTAATTTGGTAAAGATAAATATGTGATAAATAGTTAAAGTCTTTTTTTTTGAAACATAAAATGTAAATCATCAAAATTGTAAAACCAACTACTCGGCATCCTGGCTGAGGGACACTGTGGTACCGTTTAGAAACGGTAATCTGTTTTAAAAAAAAAAAAAAAAAAAAGACAAAATAAGCTATGTTGTTATGGTGATATACTTTTAGTAACCTAAAACTGTGGCCAAAACCAGAGTTCGATTGAATATTGGGAATAGCCATAGGTTGGCAAGCAAAACACCGCAAACTGAGTATGTTAGTACCAATAAGTACGCGTTGAATGCTCGTTCCTACTCCTACTAATATTTTAAATGTGAAACTTTAGGGGCGGCTTGCACCAGAATCGCTAAACGCGTTTAACTCTTAAATAGTATTTAGCGAGTTGTCAAGTCATACAAATACGTCAGATTTAAATCGATTTAGCTGTTAAATACGTTTAGTGATTCTGGTGCAAGACGCCCTAGATGTGTGTTTCAATCGCGCAACTACTGGTCCGATTTAGATGAAACTTGAAATACAGTTCGTAACCTGGATTAACACAATCCTACTTTTTATCCCGGAATACCAACAGGATCAAACATGTCGTGGATGGAAGCCAGTCTAAAATATTTAGAGAGGTAGTCAGCCGCGTATTACTCGTCTTATAAGACTGTAGCCTTAGCCGATTACGTATTCAGGGTACGATATCCCGAAAAAAATATCATCCAATTTTCTGCCTCAAAAGTGACACCTAAGCGTTCTGGATGGCACTTTAGGGTCAGTGTAAATTATGCCAGTGTTATTCTGCTTTTGGAACCGTTCCAGGCAATTTAAAAGATACGATACGAGGTCTAGTGTTCACCAACACGTTTAACGGACGATCAAATGCTGTTTGTTTATTTACGAAGAAAGTAATAGACAGATTACGAATAGATTCGTAACTTTTTTCGGCATGTGCTTTAGATATCTCGAAAAAACACGAAGTGCACAATTGATTTATAAATACAACTAAACAATGGAACAAGCCAATGACCGACCTGATGTTATGCGGTAACCACTGCCTATAACGATGCATTGCCTCACTGAGCACGTCCACTGAGGACGTGCCCTGTGAATGCACTGCGCCCATCACTCTGAGACATAAAGATGTTAAGTCGCATGTGCGTGTAATAGCACCGGCACCCATACCTTTCAAACCGGAACACAGCAATGCGAGCTTCACTATGCGACGGCAGAAATAGGTGGTGGTAGGCTTGTACAGTCGGCTACACATCAACCTATCAACGGTTCGAACTTTGAACTATTATAATTTGAATGTTGCGAATCAGGGATTGCAATAGGTGTAGGCGCGTGGCGCGCAAGCAGCGAGTCTCACATAAAAACATATCGTTCCTCTCGCATGATACGCCACATTCAATTTATAATAGTTCAAAGTTCGAACCGTTGATAGGTTGAGGTGTAGCCGACTGTACCATCACTTGGCCGTATAATTTTTTTTATAAATTTTATGTAAATGTATGTGTTTTCTTATTATAACAGTTAGGAAGCACACTTTTTTTTGTAAAGATAAAGATATTTTTTAATAATCTAATAGAGTTTTTACGGTAACTGACCGTTTAAACATTAGTGAACAATGACCTAGCTCTGAAATGTACGGTTTATTTTCTAGGCCGACCAATAATTTAAGGTCACTAATGATCTCTATTTTATTTTAAACTTTGTATTTAGAACCTGCTAGTTAGCTTTGTTTACAAGGAAAGTTTGAATGAGGTACATTTACAAGGAATCCTTTGTATCTAATCTAGATAATTTCGAAGGCACTAACTAGATACCAATCAATGTATGGGATTTCTCAAAATAGATTTTTGTGATTTGCATAACAATAGAAGGTACGAAATGGCTATAACCCTTGGTGCTTTACCTACCGGTGGTGGCTACCGCCAAAAATTATTGAAAAAAAACATAGAGTTGTTATTGCTAACGATTTGTAGATCCAGTCTGCGAGTTGGATCCAAGTCTAGGAGTTGTTGCTCTTGATGTTGGACTCTGGGGGCTGTGGAATGGAAAAAGATTGTAGAAGTTGGCATCCCTGCAGATTTAGCACGAGTGCCCTCGAATAGAAGAAATTTGTCTAAGGAGAAGTAGATATACTCGTATATAAACAGAATATGGAATAGAGAAGTAGACTGAAACATATCTCTATCTTTTTCCTATTATAAAAATGACGATCAAAGATTTAGATTTCCACTACGCTTCGCAACACAGCGGTTGCTCTATTTTAAGAATTTAAGGCTCTCTGGCTATATTTGTGTGCTCTGAGAGAAGCTCCGCAGCATTCAACATGCCGAGATAGAAAGAGAAAAGGCGTATAATTAGTATATGTGCATTCACCACCACAAGTATAGCCAAACGGCCGTGGTGAGATAGAAGAACAGAAAGCGTGATTATATTTTGTTGTTTATATCAACGAAATACTTAGAAATGTCTTTGTAAAATGCATAACATACCTTTGATCTGAACTGGACGTGTACTCCAACTGTAGTGAAGCGTAACTCGATGAGCCCAACAGTGAACTTTTACCGGGCAGTATTTCTTTACTTGCGACCTGAAACACTAGACTTAAGTGCTTAAATCTACACTTGAAGTCTGGACTTACCTCCAAATCACCAATAAGCAGAGCTATTTATTTAAAGACTAGCAGTTACCCGCGACTTCGTACGCGTCTACTGTATCCGTGTACATTATATTATCTGTGCGTGTACCGAGCGGATACTTCTTTGAGAAACTTGACATTACACCTCATTACACCGAACTCGTACTGAAATGTCAAACGCTAGTCGTTAGACCAAAGAGGTAGTACTACGCCCTGTCAAACTGACGTGACATGACATGACAATGAAATCCTCTTGCCAATTGGCGCTGCTAATACTTTTCGTTCATTTTATCCTGTAGATCCTGTTAATTATTCGGGATAAAAAGTAGCCTATATGTCAATCCAGGTTACGAACTATACATAGGTATGCCAACTTTCATCCAAGTTGGTTCAGTAGTTTAGACGTGATTGAAACACAAACATCCAAACATCTAAACATCCAAACATCTAAACTTTCGCATTTATAATATCAGTAGGATGTATAAATCTAAATAGGTATCAGATAAGCAAAAGGTTAGGTACGGCCCACTTGATCAAAAGTGGTCACCGTAGCTATCGGCGCCTGAAAAACCCAAGGTACCATACACGAATCCATTTGGATTAAAGTTTTAGTGGATACCTGTACATGAGCAGCATAATCAGGGTCAGAAGCAACCCTCAACGAATGCAAAGTTCCAGAGAAATGCTTTGCCAGCTCGTGTTGCCTCTGTTTCGTCCAGATGGCACCGATCACCCAGCCCATTTGTAATGCACCAGCTTCGAGCTTTTCCTACAAATAACCATTTTGACGAAGGTAATGATGTTCTCAGATACGATTTTATCACATTCGTATCTTATTTGTATTAAGTTTAGGGTAAGTAGGGCTCAATGGGGCTGTGGATAATTTTAATCATTGTGAAGCTGGTTGCATTGTTGTGATAGGATTCGAGAGGGTTCTATAAAAAGGGGGGGAGTTCCTTACAAAAGAGTTCTCATACATCTGCTACGCCAGCGCTACGAATTGGCAAAAATCGGTTAAAAAGCTGTTCTTCTTCTTCATTTTCAAAAAGTTTAAAATAAAAATTGTCATACATTCTAGTTACCTCATAGACAGCCTTAGATCTTTCCAGCTCCTTCAACATTCTCTCCGTCAATTGTTTTTTCGTTTTCAGCTGTTCTGAAGCTTTTACGCCTGAAAAGAAAATAATTTTAGTTTCCTCTTTTTATTTATTGGCTTCTATAATTAAAAACTTTTTAATGATAGCTAAACAAGTAAGTCAAGTTTCCTCAAGTCCAGTCAACTATTGAAGAAAACTGTTGGAGTACAGTTTTCAATCACAAACTTTCTTGCTATACAGACGAATACAGTTTCAGATAACTGTGATCCATACTGCAAAACATCAAAATTGGTTCTACATTGATAATCATCAAAGGTATTTCATTAACATCATTATTAATTTGGTTTTTTTCTCTTAGTTGTTGTTATCCTCTGGTTTTTATGTTTTGTTATCTACCTATTTGATAAGTCTTATATAATGCATGCTGTGGCATCCTATAATTGAAGGAACACAATAGTTTTAAGCCCATTGCCATGACATTTCTGTTGTTATCGTGCCACCTTTGTTGGATGTCCTATGAATAAAAAAATAAAAAAAAAAATTAACCGGTCGACGTCCAGTTCTGGACATAGGGCCCCCATAGACTTCCAGAAAAAATATTCTTAGCCTTAGCCATCCACTAATCTCGCGATCTTCATGCCGTTAGTCCAACCGGCGGGGGGCTGTACTACGCTTGGACTATGGGTTCGTGGTCGATTGAGAACCTTTGTTCCTCATCATCAGGTATTTATTTAGTAAAATCACAAGCATCACATTAAAACAACGTTTCAGTTCGGTCAGTTCAATGCCTTCAGTATTGTGGTTGAAACCGTATGTCTGTGGGGCAGACTCGCATAATACTCTATTGAGAGTTTGAGAACACAGACCTAATTAATATTCCGTTCGGTTCATAGTTTGTTGTTGTGGTGAAACTTTATTTCAGCTTTGAACGTGTTATGTTTAAGCACAGAATAATTAATAATAGTTCGTTGTTTTGGTGAGAAATAATGTTGGATGTTCAATTATTTAAAAAAACTGTTCGAAACTTGGTAATTGGGTCGTGATGGATGGCACAAACTAAAGGAAGGTCCACAGAACAATAAACTTGATCGGTGGGAAGGTACCCGACAGATAGGGAAGTTGGGCTGTGGATACTTCGCAATTATATGTATAGAGCAACTGATTTTTAGTCTGATCTAAAAGAGATTGCAAACATTTGTCTTGCCACGAGTTTTACCCTCTTGCGTCAGATCACGTCAGCCTGTCCTAATCTTAGCCAATTCTTGATCAGAGTGGTGTACCTTCTCCGACAAGCAACTCCGCAGTAATCGATGCGATTCGGTGTTCAATATCATGCAGGCAATCCGCCATGTCAAGCTGGTTGTCTCTCAGCTCACACAACTGAGGAAGAAAATTAAAATTATCATGAAAATTAATAGCCATTAATAACCATTTTGCTGCCGTAGCACACTTATCACTTATACACAATACCTACTCACTATCTAGGTTAGGTTAGATATAGATGTAGATATATAATATAGATGTTGGTTTCTTTTCATTTATTTCTTTCCGTTCTATGTGTACCTACCTATTTTGTTTTATTTCCGAGTCGTTAATCTGTATAGTGTGTTGTGGTGGTAAATAAACGTTTGTCTATGTTTTTGTCTACAATTAAATTGGTTTATCTATGGCTGTGATAGCTGCATTTGGTGGAAATTTACTCAGATATTTTGGTACGCACAAATGTTTGTTCTCAGTGGGGATCGAACCCACGACCCACAGCACGGAAGACAGAGCTATTACCGACTGAGCTGTGACGCCTGCCAATATAATATCTTACTATTTATTCTGTGAGCGGGTTACCTAAATACTAAATTTAGTTGCCTATACACATTATTACCTAATCTACTAATAAAGAGCAAGTGCCGTTAGGCCAGACCTCTCTAATGATTATCCTATGGAAATTGAATTCTGAAGCGAATAGGGCTCCCCCTTTATTTATTTTTCTGCGGGTCCCATAAAAGGGATACAAAAATACATCTTATTTTGTGGTTTTATTAAAAATATCAAATAAAATAATATCAAAAATGATTACTTTCTACCCGACTACGCGAAACAAAAATAGGAGTATAAGTTTAATGTTCTATGTATGTATGTATGTATGTTCATCTTTCTTGTAGCTAATAAATGGATCCACAGATTTTGACAACTTGAATGTCTAATGACGCATGTCCCAGGCACCGCAGCATCTCGTTCATAAGGGTATGAGTGCAAAGTGACCCCTGACGCTGTATAAATCATCTAGATTAGATGCAAAGGCTTATTTATTTAAAATCTTACGCTTATTTGACGAATGAATTACAATATAAAGCGAGTATATTCCGTATTTGCAGCAACCCTAGATAGAGAATGGGCCGTTTCAGACAGAGGAGCAATTTACTTCTGGGTGCTTTTTGTTAAGTGGGACGAAAAAACCATTTCTGTAGTGAGTTTTCGTCAAAACTGCACGCTTAGTCGTTTCAACTAGATTAAATTAGTGGAGCGATATTCCAGATTTACATCATTTGGATGAGTACACAGAATATGCTAAACTATAAGCGTTAGTAGAGGCAGCAAAGATTTACACTGCGCAGCAATTAAGTGCAGCTCGACGAGCTGTGTTGAACAGAGCGCAATGAACGTAACTCAGATCATACGCCACTATTACTCTCACATTACGACTGTCACATCGCTGACCTAAGGAATGTGTAAGCATACTGCACTAGGAACTCATAAGCTTTCCTCTACGAAGCATAAACTTCGTCTTCTAAGGTTGAAGAGTTCTTCACCTTTTCAGCATGTTTGATAGCGGCGCCGTGATAGAGTGCTAACAGACCATCCACCAGCCTCAAGTGAGCTGATCTGACGTCAATGGATCCAGCTCCTGGCATCATAGACCTGGCTCCTTTAAGAGCCAGTGCTGTTTCACCTGTCGACCTACAAAAGTAAACATTTTATATAAGATCTAGTTTTTCGGATGTCATGATTCAATTAGTTGAAATGGCATTTATTTTATACGAATAAATGATGGAACCAGTCGATGGTCTACTTGATGTTAAGTAGCAACCACTGCCTATATTGCACTGAACTCATTACTCAGAGAAATAAAGGTGTTTCTCATGTGCCTGATGTGTAATTGTAACTGCACCCATACCCTACAAACCGTAACACAGTTTGAAGGGTCTATGGTCTATGGTTTAAGGTCTATGGTCTAAGGGTCTTTGTTTATTTATTTATTTCTACATCACTCACCTATTAGGCATTGGCGGCATCGGCTGGTGCATGAACCGAGCCATGGATGATATCACCTGGGGAAGTGTCGCCAGTCCAGGCGAACCAGCAGCCATCTCACTCACACCTAGCAGGAAGTTCAGGTCTATAAAAAACAAGGACATCTAACTTAGATATCCTTGTTTCACATAGCTCACCAGAGGCCTTAGCACGAATTAAAACGTGGCGTAACAATACACTGCACATTGACGCTACAACCTTCGGAAGTCCAGCTGGTGTGGTCACGACAAATTTACGTAACTTGGCGACTGTCAGATTCGTTCATGCTCACTCACCCCCCTGACGTTAGATTGTTTTTACACCAAATATGGTCTTTTCCTTGAACATCTTTGATGGAAAAGTCGCCATGCACATAATCTGGTGAAAATGTAAATATTGTTCCTACATGTTGCATTACACCGGCAACCAGTGTTCCGGACTTCCGGTGCATTAGTTTGCGGCAGAAATAGTACGGAGAAGTACTTATTCTCTGGACGAACAGTTTTACAAAGAGCCCTAACTACTATTTGGTCTTACGAATGTTTTATATAATCTATATTTTATACAGGCTAAGTAATGCTAAATATAAATACTTGTTACGAGATTTTACGAAGTCTTTCGCAGTACCTGTGTCAATGCCCCCAGCTCTGTTATAATTCGGTTCAAAGCTCTGTATGAACGGATTATCCTCGCCCAAAACACTGACAAGGTCTTGTCTGCAAAAAAAGATCGTCGTGTCACGCAATTTTAACTTCTAAAATTAAGGAGATAAAGTCGCAAGTTTCGGATTCTCTAATATCGTGCTTAATCATTGTTGGTGATTTAAGGGTAAAGCTGAGCAATTAAAGCTTACATCGCACTCTTTATCTGTAAATAAATCATTTATACATAATGAATAATATGTTCGCAAATTGTATGTGTGCATCGCCAGTGTTTTCAAAAGGTGAAGGAAAATATTGTGTGAAACTAGTAAAGAAAACCAAAGAGAGACGAATGTATTGGAAATGCTAAGTGTACCTAAACGATAAGTCACGTGACTATTTCCATACTTACATTTTTAAGTTTTCTAGGAAACCAGTTAGTAATTTTACGGTAATTTGCAACCTACTGCGGAGGTTGTAAAGCACATTTTACCGTAGCGTCCGAACTAGAAAAGGCAGAACACCTCCCAATCGGTCCACGTTGTAGAAATCCAGTTCACCGTCGATGAAGGTTTTGGCGGGAACGTGAGGAGGTATTTGACTGAAAGAATATAAATTCGATATCAAATACCTTCATTATCAGTCACGTCAGCATAAAAATCCACTGGAAATAATCTTCCTTATTGAATTCCCCAAAGAACAAAACACATCTTCCAACAATATTCTTTGATGAATATACGAATTCCTCTATAGATGAATATACGTTAGCCGAGAATCGAAGGGAGCAGAAAGAGACGGGTAGATCTAGCCAGTAGCGGAAAGGTGTGGGACAGCAAAGCCTAGCAAAAACCCCATAAAAAGGTCCAAAAACCTGAACAGCGGCTGATTCCCAATAAGGCACTCAGCCCACAGCTTTATACTTAACAACAGTAAAAGCCAGACCTATAACCTAGCTAAAAATAACCTCAAAAAATGTGTAAACCACGTGTAAATGTAAATTGTCCGGTGTGATTGACAACCCGTGTGTAAATGTGTAAAAAATTTGAAAAACCCCCGAATCTTGGGCCGATTTTCATCAAACATAGCTAAGAACACTCCCGACTAATTCACCTTTCAAAATCAAATCAATTAAAAAAAAATCAAAATCGGTTCATCCGTTCAGGAGCTACTTAGCCTCAGACAGACACACACACACTCACAGACACGTCAAAATTATAACACCCCGTCGTTTTCGCGTCGGGGGTTAAAAACAGAGTGCTTACGGATTCCCAATAGGGCTTTCAGCCCACAGCTTCATTACAGCAGAGAGAAGTCTCGCGTGGCAGCACCAGGAGATGGCAGGCGAGTTACGGGAGATGTTGAACAGCCTCTGGAATATATGCTCCTGATACTTTTATTAAAATAACTTCATAGCTTTTGAAATGGTGGATATACTTATGAAAATATTAACTGTCACAAACGTTCCTCTTTCTTTTGTCAGTCAAACGAGTCCCGTTGTATTGTAAGTGTCACTTTTATTATGCTCAGCTTTTAGAGACTAGGAATGGAGGATAGAACCCTCAACGCTGGTCTGTGTAGCTGTATGAATAGCTGGAGACTCCAGTCAATGGTATTTATCCAGCTGGAGACCTTGGCAGATGGAAACCAACTATTAATAAAATCCTTGGACTGAGTCATGATCTCCATAGCCATAGAGAATTGAAAAAGATGCACTGTACTGCCGTCGCTAGAGTATTCAATAAGGGCTTGGTTTACACCCTTATCCAGCCATCTCTCAGCCTATATACTCACTCAAAAGCTAGGCCAGCCTTCTTCATAGTAAAGATTGACTGTTCTGGCAGACTATATAAGTATGGTTTTCCCCACAGTGTTTTTCTTCACTAAGACGATTGTCGTATGTAATTACCATGTCCAAAATGCAGTTATCCATGATGTACCTTCGGAACTTCTCCAAGTATATCTTCCTGGTGGAAGGCACCATGTTAGTGCCGTCTGTGTTGTCCAACAGAATGAGCAGAAACTCCAGCTAGAACCATAAATATTTGAGGGGACGGATGCTTTACAAGGAAGTACGATATGTATTCGAGAGACCTAGCTTTCAATTTAGTCCAGAAGAAACGCTTATATGTAATTTATGGTACACCATTTATATTGTTTTAAAAATTGTATAATTTATAAGTTAAAAAACTGGAAAACCGACTTCAATCCGACTACCAGCTTCATCATCAGATGATGATGATGATGACAGTTCATTGGGAATGTTCTAGTCACTATAAACACCACAGGAAAGCAAAATACGCAATTTCGTGCACGTGGTTGGTGTTGATTCTTTAGAGAAACAACTGGTGGGTTTTTGCTTTTCTCCAATTAAATGCGGTTTGAATGTACAAACTGGGTTTATTGACAAATTTAGAAAAATGTAAAAATTTAGGTGTGCACCACAAAGGGTCCATTGTTGCTAGCAGTAAAATGGTAGGCGCTACGCCGCAACTTTGCATATTGCATCGTTGCTAGCAGTAAAATAGTAGGCGCTGCGCCGCGCCGGGCATATTTTTTTCAGTTATTTCTATTTATAACCCAAACTACTCAACCGATTTTGATGAAAATAAAATGGGACCAATCTGGAAGTATATCCTTTCAGATGAAATAAGAATTTTTGAAATCGGTTTATAAATGACGGAGTTCTGAGGTAACAAACATTAAAAAAAATAAAAAAAAAATAAAAAAAAAAAACATACAACCGAATTGAGAACCTCCTCCTTTTTTGAAGTCGGTTAAAAATAGGTATGAAATGGTCATTATACTTCAAAAACGTTTGGTAAAATCTAAAATTACATGTCTGCTCATAATCTTAGTTTTTACCTATCATTCTTGAAGTATAACACTCATACTTTTCGACAAACCAAACCCAGAATTGTTACTAACACAAGATAGACGTTCTTGTCATAATAATAGGCAAATACTTTGCATAATGTAGAAGTATTTGCCTAGGAGTTATAAGAGAAATACTTAAATGGAAAGACATTGCGTGATGTGAATTTATTTAAGTCCACGCTATATTTTTACGTATGCATACGCTGTAGGTAAATAAAATATTTTGTTATTATATTTGATATATCCTCCGCAGTGTCTTGGGAGTTGTATTTATTACGCTTCACATTCAATCGTAGTTCATACGACTCCCACTGGTCTGAATAAGAGTAATGGCCTGGAAAAACTTTGTTACTTATAGTTCTAAGACTACAACGAGAAAGAAAAACAACAAGTTTCTTGGAGATGTGATAAGACTTACAAAAAACTCATGTAATACTTTAGGGCACTTTTTTAGGAGACACGTTTTGTAGACTACAAATTGTGAAAGAGTTCAATTTAATACAAATCGTATACCTCAGTTGAATTACCTACGAATATTAAGATTACAAACGGAGACAAGAGTATGAATTTTATTTTGTTGATCGAAACGAATATCGAAAAACCACTTGCGAGGCATTTTGTATGAAGGGAGATTTGCTCTCCATTCAAAAACTGCGAGTATCTCAATTCTTGCTTTTCGCAAATCAACAATCAAAGGCTTTGAAATCTAAGTTTTATCATAATAAAAATATAAATTGTGGCACTCAGGATAATGTATATCTATCGGGGAAGAAGTTTTAGACTCTGTTCAGTAGATACTTCTAGAGATCTTCCTACAAACAAACAAATCTACAAACTTTACCTCTCTATAAGACGTATAGGCGGAGCTTGCTTAGAAAACAAAGTAAAAGTTGCGAACTCACCTGAATTTGTTCCAAAGGTTCTATCGCATTGGTGATTTTGTTGCAGTCGTTTCGATATTGCGTCTCGCGCGCTGCGTCGTCTTGTGCTGAGGGAAGCAGTTTCGAGATTTTGTCTGCAAAATTGTAGCTTTTGTAACCTTGTCCCGGAATATATATCGATACGTCTCACCGGGCGGCCCCACGTACCGTCCGCGAACGATGTCAATATACTTACCAATATATTGAATATATTTAGTCAATCAATCTATCTATGGTCACTGGTGGTTGTCAAAAACCTCCTTAGATATTTCAAAAAACAAAGTACAGTACGTACAATGGATCTTTATCCCTCTGAAGTTAGATGCAACGACTGCGCATGTACTGTTGTGCCAAACAATTCATTTACCTACCACTAATTCGACCCAAAAATCGGTTCTGCGCAGATAATTCAGAGGGACAAAGATCCGTTGTGACTACTATATAGCCCGTAATCTGACGTAAATTCTACTGTGCAAATACCTACCTAATCCCCACTGCTACACCGTAGCATGCTACGACGTAGCTGGTGGGGATTTCTGAAAAAATACTAAGATCCCCACCCCACTGGGGGGGATTTCTGGAATATACCATATCATTCAAGATAATATTTACCTGTAACAGCGGGGGCGAATGGATGCTTAATCGTTCCCTTTTCCGCCATTTCTGAAAACAGATAAGTCAGAGTCGATAACCATTAGATACTCTGAATAAGGGAACAATGCTAAAAGGCTGGACTAAAAGGTTTACATTATTACATTTTAGTGAAGAATCAATGTTCTATTTTACACCTACAAACAAGTAAAAATAATAATTAGTCTTGTTTCCAAGATATTTTCTGTTTTTCATTGAGAGTTTAGATATTTCTGATTCAATTATAAAGTCACGCTATAGCGGCAAAAACTGAAACAACTGCGTCCTAACAATACATCTACTAGATCATACCACCTTTATGAAAATTCTAAATGATCCTTGATTTTACCAATTAAAAGAATATTGACGTTTGAAGTTACAATACTTAAAACTCATGTTACCAGCAACTCTTGGGTCAGTCTCTCCGTGAACAGAGGTGGGTCGTTGCCACCATGGACTCTTAATCACGGTCCGGAGTACATTGTCGTCTGGGCATTTCACGTTTAGGAAATTGTCGAACCTGAAAGTTTTTTTTTACATCTTGAAAACCAATTTGGTTCCTATGGAAATCTTACCTATTTCTACCGCAAAGTAGTGCTCTGGTTTCAAGAGAGTGCCAGTGATATGTTAATGAGACTTAACATCTATACGTTTCAGAGTGAGGACACAGTGTGATGCCTCACACACCGAGTACGTTATAGGCAGAGGTTACCGCTTAACATCAAGTGGGCTGTCTGCTTGTTCCACCACAAATGCTGAATTGGGCTCCTGCTTGAGATGAGTAGACGGAGGTTGCAGGGGGATACTCATATTCAGTTCTCTGTTGTTCATTTTATGTCCGTCTATGTGTGTATCTCATGTTTGTGTCCGTGCATTGTGTTTAAAATAAATATATTGTCTTTCACTTGTTCTCATTACCAAATACTTACGTGATTTTATTGAAGAACACGTATTTGACGAGATGGTGCCTGGTTTCCCGATGCTGCATAAGTCCACATAGAACGTAGACGCCTTCCATTTGTTGCGTGAAATTCATATCCTAGTAAAAGTACATGTTATTTTTTAAATAAACGAATCTTTGTCCCTGAAGTATTTGCGCTGAACCTATTTTTGGATCGTATTGGAGGAAAGCTAATTATCCGCACAACAGTACATGCGCAATTGTTTTTGCACCTAACTTCAGACTTCAGAGGGACAAAGATCTATGCTTACTTATTTGTAGAAATAGTAATTGAAAGTGTGCTTACACTCGCATCAAAGCACAGTTTTATTGTTCCTTTTTAGAACGCCGATGTAAAAGACAAGTCCATTCTATAAAATGTCATTGTTTAAGGCTAACAAATTCCAAGTACCTACCCGCAAAAAAGGCTCCCGAAAACACGTGAGCAGTCGCCGAGAAAGTTGTCTCCCAAATAAATCTCTGACTTTGTTTAAGTACTTAGTAAGTAGGCCACGCAAAGTTTCATCCAAATAAATCCGGCGTGATGGAACCATAAACACTCAAATTCAAAATGTCAAAGTTACATATGTGTGGAACCAGCTGAAAATCTGAGCAAGCATGTAAGGCCGGTTTCAAGCAACTCATATGTGTAATTCTGTATCATTCTCTCCTGATGAAGGCACATCCTTACCGGAGATACGAGGTCGAACAGCAGACACTCCCTCACGATGCAATGCTCGAAGACATCGCACAGCGCTGATTCATCCAAAAACGTCCAGAGGAGGTCCATCATTGTGCAGAGCCTATGCTGAGGCTGCACCTGCATCCTCACAGCTAGGTCCATCTGGATATACAGAAAAGAACTTTTACGCTTGTAAATAGTGTTATATTTACGCCTAGTGTTATATTTTTTGAAAGCTACGCTATTCTTTGTTTTCTTATTTTATTTTTATTTGTGTATGTATTATGTATGTAGAGGAAGGCCGAAGAAGAAGTGGTTGGATTGTGTGAAAGAGGATATGAATGTGAGAGGAGTAGATTATGAGTTGACGAATGATAGGAGCGAGTGGAAGAAGAAGACATGTTGTGCCGACCCCGCCTAGGGCGGGATGAGGGCAGGGAAATGATGATGATGATGTGTATGTATTATCTAACTTTTTGTGCCAAAAAAAATTTCTTCATTTTCATTTTTTTTTCAAAGCACCGGTAGTCTAGTGGTTACTAGTCGTGGTTTCAATTCCGGTCGTGCACCAATAGGTTTTTCTACTAGGAAAATATATGTGCGCAATGCCAGTGCCAGCAGCTCTCAAACGGTGAAGGAAAACATCGTAAGGAAACCCGTCGCTTAGTTAGCTCCAAGTATTGTGTCTTTCCTGTGGTTAAGGCCGATTAGGCTGAGAGGATGGTATAGGTGACAAGCCTACCTACTCCATCTAAATCATATCCCAGGCACTGCAGCCTCCCGTTCATAGGGGCATGGGTAAAAAGTGGCTCCTGACACTGTATAAATCATCTATATTAGATGCAAAGTTTTGGTAAACCTACATGAATCTACCAATATGTGTATTTATTACAACATGCCCATAGAAAATTTGATATTATTGTTGTAAATCAATATGAACTGACCCTTACCCACACGACAAAGGTCAAAGTTCATGAAAAGGCGAATCTTATTTAGAAGTGCTATTTCAGTCATAATACGATTTAGGACTTTTATTGAACAAAAGTCAATAATTGCTTTTGTGGATAGATTTTGGAAGTAAGTACTTAGTTTATCAACTTACATATTTTTTATCTGAAAATAGACGTTTGGTCGTTTGTAACGATCGAATAAAAAGAAATTTAAACTTTTGTCTTGCTTGATGCTGTAATTCTGTATACTTACAGTACGCACAACGGATCTTTATCCCTCTACATGTACATGTTTAACAAATAGAGGTAATTTTATTGGATTTACGACCAAATAAGGTTTTATAAGGTATTTTATTTATAGTCTGTGATTTCAGCTTCAGGCGCAGAATACTCACAAACTTCTCTTCCCTTGCCTTCGCGAAGAACTCAGCAGCGTGCTGGTCGGTGTGTATACCTCGGGTCTTCAATCCCAGAGCACCGCGCAGTCTGGGCAGCAGCTCACTCACTACCACGTAGGACAAACGGAGAACTGTGCCCAGTTCTACCACCACTATCCGTGATAGAGACATTAGAAACGCCTGGGAAGGAATACTACTTTATACCAAGCTATAGAATCGACTTTAGAAATATCGTTTTTAGATAATAGGTCGACATTCAAGATTGAGTACTCATTTTTCCTATTCATACGCCTGTAAAGGCAGGTTTTAGTGAAACATATGCTATTTTTTTTTAAGATCCTGTATCACACCTGAAATTTATTGAATAAAGATATTATGAATTATGAATTATGAGATAGAGTCGAGTTGAGATTGAGATCCTGACAGGCGTCACAGCTCAGTCGATAATCGAGCTCTGCCGGGTGTTGTGGGTCGTGAGTTCGATTCCCATCAAGGACAAACATTTGTGTGTGGCAAGCATAGATGTTTTTTTTCTATCTGGATGTTACTATGATACGTAATATACGTATATGTATAAAAAAAGTGTGGAAGTATTCTATCAGCAATCTACTTCGCATATTACAACATACAAAAACAATAAATGACTGTATCAGTTTTGCATATTTTTGTCTTATTTTTGCATAGTTTGCAAATGCGAAATCTCGCATAGCTAGTGCACTAGATCTAGCTATGTAGGTGAGAAAAAAGGATCAATCAGAAGCTTGAACCTACTCCTTCATACAAGCATACGAGGAAGCAACATACCTTTTTAGACATCTTCTTGATCTCCGCACTCTGTGAGTCGACAATAGAATGAGGCGACGTGCGGGGAGTGTACACTGAGTTAGAACTGTGTATGCGGAGAGCTACCTCGTCTTCAGCTGCTTTGGACGATTCTGATTTAGCCTGCGAAGACATCGAGGTAAGCTGCTGGTAGGTAAACTTAAGCACTCCTTTACAACGATTTCTTCACGTTGACACAAAATCGGATGTGGCAAAATGAGTCGTATGAAGCATTTCACTTATAACCCACCTTACTGCTCTTAGTAGTGAGCGAAGCTTTCAAGTCAGTAAGTCGTGTGATCTCGTCGATCAGGGCATCAAGCGACTTGAACAAGAGCGCTGCGCGTACGCATTCCTTAATAGGTGCTGCTTGTAGTGGAGCAAAACCTTCTACTGGAAACCTGTACAATGAAAAACTTTTTACTTATTTCATATTGTGCCTCTTATTCGATATAATATCCCGTTTGTGTAACATAAATAAATATGTCCTACTAGTACGTTTAACACTTCAGAAAACCTTTATAACTTCCGACTGAAGACGAGATTGTGTTCAAAGTTTGATGTTTTTTGTGTAGCTTATTTTTTTTTTTATAGGACATTCAACAAAGGTGACACGATAACAACAGAAATGTCATGGCAATGGGCTTAAAACTATTGTGTTCCTTCAATTAGAGGATGCCACAGCATGCATAAGACTTATCAAACAGGTATACAACAAATATTCATAGAATGATATTATAATATCAAACACAAAATATCAATCGTAAAACAATAGGAAAAAAAAACTTGGAGACAATGTTAATTCTAATTGAGATTCTAATAGTAACCGATATTAGACGAGAATTTATGGGGGCATAAGGAGTTATAAAATGCTTACACGAAAGGAACATGTCCGAAATTAGCATAAAGATGCTCTTGCATAGCCAAAGACACCGCCGGGAAGTACGCCAGACCAGAGCCATGGGTCACCTTGTCAAACGCTATCCCCATTGACACACCATTCCTGTAAAACACGGACTTCGAAGACTCAAAAAAACAAAACTTTTTGAGTTAGTGTAGTGAAAATACAAGTGAAATGTAGTGTAAGTGTAAACTAGTGCTCCCTATAAAGAACACATGAACAAAATGTCTTCCCCTTATCTAGAAACCACCTTGAATCAACTAGACTTCACAATATTATGCTCTAATTTAATTTGGTTTTTGTAATTGCGTAAACACGAAAATAAAAATCACCATAAAAACGGAATAAAAATGCAAGATAAACAATGCATTGACCTTGGCTGTACAAATGCAAATACGTATCACAGTCTATTTCCTGTGCAATGTGTGCTTTGCTGTTTTCCGGTTTGTACAGTGAAATTGCTTTTGTACAGTCGACGATAAAAGTAGATGACAATTTCGGATTTCTTTATACCTATTTATTTATTTATATTTACTTTAGGAAGACTATCGGTAGATACAATTTAAATATTTCACATTATTTACATTATTTCACATATTTACTATCGGGTATTACTATGTATTATAAGTATGTATTTACAAAAAAATTATATAAATATTCTATCAGCCATCTAGTTCCCATATCACAAGCTTTGCTTAGTTTGGGATTAGAGGGCGTCGTGTGTAAAGTCCATGAATATTTTTTTTGCATTGATTTCATTATTTCGTTGCTGAGTTCCAGATTCTCTAGAAAAATGGACAAAACTCTTCTTTCTGCCACGTATGTTGTGGGTTCGATTTCAAACAAACCTTTTTGTGATGGCAAACATAAATGTTTGTTCTGTGTCTAGATGTTACTATGTATTGACATAAGATTGAGTATAATGTAACCGCTTGTTATAATACCTAAATGGAGATTCGGTAATTCACTTTTGCAACTAACTGTACTTTCCTATTTCTGTCATGGATAAAAAATGCAACAAGAGAATCTACACCACTATTAGGTTAAGAGAGAGTAACTGCTACCTAAAATAGCTAAATAGAGTTTCGGTAATTCACTTTTGCAGCTGACTGTACTTTCCTATTTCTGTCGTGGACCAAATACACCGGTTGTTTAAAGAGTTATGCTTACTGTTTACTAGTTCTGTTAGCCTTTAGGTCACGGTCATTTTGTGTAGCAATTGCAGAATTGTGTATCGAGTCGACATCTCGTTTAACATTGTCGTATGAAAGAATTTTCAGTTTGAATTCAGTTTCAATAGCAAAACTAGATTCAATTATAGACTCCGCCCCTGTCAGTAGTAGATTTAGATTTATTTATTATTAGATATTAGATTTAATTTATTTTACTATCCACAAACTCGTAGCATAGATGTAGTTTTCTGAAACTCGACACCATACCTGTAATACTCCATAATACCCCGGTCCAGATCAACGCAGGCGCCGATGACGTCACCGGGCAACCACGCCTGCCCGTATGGAGACGTGGCTACATTCCACCGTCGGACTCTGCCGCCGTCGTACGCGTATGAGTGGGCCGTGTCTCCAACCCCTGTGTCCATTGAGAACACGCACGCTGATGTGCACCAACCGATCTGATGAAAAGGTCTTGCTGAACATGGGCAGTTTCTATAGTTTATATCCGCGTCCTAGGGCGAAGATTCTATTCCCTCGTCGATAACTAAAGCAAGTATAAAATTAAACTACAAAAAAACTAAAAACTAAAACTACATTTTTCTATAAAGTTTTGTCTTCAAAATCCCCGTTTCGCTAGATCAAAACCAACTACAAAATTACTAAAATAGAAATTACACCTTCCTCTCCTTTTAAAGTTTAATTGATGTTATTTATTTTAAATTAGGTATTTGAGATTCCTTAATTCGTTTGATCTAAGTCCGCTATTTAAAAAAGAATTCGAAATTGATCAACTAAAGATTTTTGTGGACTTTAGACTTTTTTATGAGAGTCTCTAGATTTTACAAATTTAACAAAGAGACAGACATAGTTTTGCATTTAAATTTAGTATGCAAAACAGAATGCTTTATTTAAGACAAACCTGCATAATACCCTTAGTTCCAAGTTGCACCTCATACATCCACTTGCCGGAGTAAATGCACGCCGTGGCACGAATTGTGGCGAAGCTGGAGAGACCTTGCACGCTGACTCTCTCGTCTCCAACCAGGACAAGACGACCTGTTCCTATAACAGATACATTTTTAACACAGATGTGAAAAAAACACTTTAGATTCTGTATCAAAATCATATAACACGCTAAGAAATAGTAAAACTTACCTAATCACAATAATAAGTTTAAAAACTAGAAAAACCGACTTAAATTTAACTACCTTCCGGCGTCATTATCAGATGATGATGATGGCAGTTCATTGGGAATGTTCTAGTGATCGTAAACACCGCCGTAAAAAGTCACAGGAAAGAAAAATACGCAATACCGTGTGCGTGGCTGCATATGTTTTTAGGTTATTTTTAAACCAAACTACTAAACAGATTATGATGAAATTTTTATGAGATCAATCTGGAACTATATCCTTTAGAATATAAAAATTCAATTCGGTTCATAAATGACGGAGTTCTGAGAAAAAACAAACTGAATTGAGAACCTCTTCGTTTTTTTGAAGTCAGTTAAAAATAGTGTTTGACCGTGTATCTATGTATACCATTAAAATTTTCAAAGATCAAAAAATCTAGTTATATGAAACAGGTTGAATCATGTTATTAAAAATGTTAACCTTGTTACTGCATATTCTTGTTCAATAAACTTACCTGTGGACGCGTCAAAAACTACTATCTTCGGTCCAATTCTTCCGTTCCTATCGTCCACCGCCTCCGTTGTCTGAAACATGTTACCACTGTTAATTTTCAAGAGTAGAAACGACTGAGAAAATTATTAAGTATATGGCTAAAAAAATATCACAAGAAGTGTGTCATTTATACTAAAGTATATTAGTAAATTAGTAAGTATAGTAAATTTTTGTTCATCTGAAGTATCTGCGCAGAACCCTTATGGGTCGAGTTGGAGGTAAGCTAATTTTTCCGCACGCAACCGTTTGTTACGCACCTAACTTCAGAGGTATAAAGATCCGTTGTGGGTACTGTACCCAATACTGAAATTGAATGTTAAAAATGTGTTTATTCAATAAAATCACAGTGAAATCTAAGCGCGTCAAATAATTTATGAGATTTCATTGAGGACTTTCTTTTTTATATTTTCTCAGCACTGGACCAATGCCGTTTAGATGCAGTTCAATTTTGTTGTTGAATTTTGCTATGTATTCCTATATAGGTCTCAAAATAAATAGTACAGTGTAACCTCTGGTGCAATAGGTACATGTTTCTTGGCAGTCTTCTTATGGCTCACAACCTTCGTGTCGAGGCTTTTTGAGAGGTTCTCTCGAACGTGGCTCACGTACCTACTCCTTCTGAAAGTACAATGCAGCTATAAGTACTTATTTTGACAGGCGTCACAGCTCAGTCGGTATTAGCTCTGCCTTCCGTGCTGTGGGTCGTGGGTTCGATCCCCACTGAGAACAAACATTTGTGGCAAACATAGATGTTTGTTCTATGTCTGGGTGTTACTATGTATTATAAGTATGTATTTACAAAAAAAAGAAAGTATATAAGTATTCTATCAGCATCTAGTTCCCATATTACAAGCTTTGCTTAGTTTGGGACTAGAGGGCGTCGTGTGAAATGTCCATGAATATTTATTTATTTATTTATTTAGAAAAGGTTGCTTGGAAGAGATCGCTCATAGCGATAAGGCCGCCCATTGTACTTCGCTTTAATATAGAACTATGTCTAATATCTAATTTCCGGTGCAGTACAATAAAGAGTTTTCTATCTATCTATCTATCTCTAAGCTATCGTTCTGTTATTAACTAGTTTCATGGCTCTACAATTACTTATTTAGAGTATAGATCAAAGATCGAAAAAAGGAACATATTAAATTGTAGAAAAAAACTATTGATTTTGAATCTGAATGACTTGGGAATCTTGAAATTCAACATAGTTCGTTATCCTCGATCTAACTCACTAGCTTTTACGGGTACAGTGTTTGGTATAGTTGTTCTCTCAGATTACCAAAGTTGTATTTCACGTATGTTTGTGTGCGTAAGCTACAAAGCTCTGAACATGTCTAGATAGAAAGAGACAGGGTGTACAATTGGTGTATGTACGTGCACAACCACATAGGTAGCGAAATTGCCGTGAAAATTTTACAAAAACAGTGGTTCTTACTGGTTATGTTTATCTGTGTTGTCTTTCATCACCATTTCGTTTCCAAATACCCTTCTGATAGTATCATGGACCTCTCCTTTCTCAGCTGAGCTGCTGCAGACACCGAACATGGACCTCAACACGTTCATCATCACTTTTTTTGATAAAATATCAATACAAACGGTGGTAAACTTTACAAAATCATCTGATTACTGTCAGAGTGACATTCATCTATTGTAAGGAGGTGTTAGCTTTCGTCTGCAAAAAAAACCTTTGTTGTAAAATGAGTCTTTGTTGTTTGAGTAAGAAGATTTTAACTTAGTAAGTAGGTTATCGCATTATAATGAGGTTATATTAAAAAGTTTTGAGTTTTGCTGGAAAATATGTGAAACCAGAAATGAACCGGAAAGGGCTTTTGGGTTTTTCATGGATTTTTGCAGCCCATATTGATTTATTAAGACTTGGATTTTTACTAAATCAAGGATTTAGTAGTTTTCGGTTCAGGATTTAATTTCGACAGCTTTCACAAGGCACGTAATCGATAGGCAGTAGTTACGCTTAACATCAGATGGGCCGTGGACTAGTTCCATCTTTTCGTTGTATAAAAAAAAGCTTAGAGAATGAAACTGCTCTATTACCTACCTGCTCAACAATGTAGTGTAGTTCTGATTGATGACTGAATTTTTTATTCGTGGTTCAGTGTGTACTCCATCAGTCCATTTTTATTCGGATCAAAAGAAGGGTGGGTCCCAACGGAATACCACTCTGAGAATAAATATGTTATGACTAGTAAAATGCCTGTGAATTTGTCCACGTGTCCACTTTATCCAATTTGTTACTTTATCAAAACATTACTGCAAACTATAAATCAAAATGCAATTAAAAAAATGATAAGAGTGAATGGAAGAAGACGACATGTTGTGCCGACCCCCTAGCGTGGGATAAGGGCAGGTAAATGATGATGATGATGCAACTAAGAAAATAATAAATAGAAATTACTACAAATTTAATTTTTGAAAGGATATTGTTCTCGAAATCGAAAAAGCTCTTTAATTTTCTATTTTTTCTATGATATAGATTGTTAGTCAGTTACGAATCGATTTTATATATTTGATAGATACATAAAATATGTTCTATGTACTTCATAAAATACGAAGTTCGTGAGTTTGTCCTAGTTTTATGTTTGTCAGCTTCGACATTGAATTTCTTGCAAAGTACATAAAAACCTAGTCTAAGAGCTTTTTGGTACAATCATGACTATAATTTCCAGTCTAGTAGGTAAAAAATATTCGACAATAACCAAAGAATAATAACGATAAAAATAGAAAAAAAAACTCTATGTAGAAAAGCGACACACACCTATTTAATAATTATTGTTTTCTACGATTATTAAAAATGTCGAAGTTTAGATCAGCCCCCGTATGCCAATCTTTTGCTGTCAAGTTATATTTCACTGCCCAGTGTAATTTCTTCAGTTGATGTTGATCATTCTTTTTAGACACTTGACAGCAAAATATCCGCGAAAACACATCAAATGACGTCATAATGTCACTATTTAGTCACAGAATAACTATGAGTTAGTATGAACCGACCATGATTTAAAACTTTGCAGTTCAACTTTGATTGGCATATCCCTGCAGGTGAGATTGTGGCCAAAGGACATTCTATATTATATAAAAAAAAAGCAGCGATCCCATCCCACGACCTACTCGTATCAATTCAACAATTTACTGAGCTGACACATTTATATCTTGATGCATCATGATTTTTGTTATAATCATTATAATGTACTGTGTTTTGTTTTGTCAAATAAACTTTTCATTTAATTTCAACCTTCGATGTACCAATGGTAGTCTCCACGTCACAAATGCGGTGTTTTTATTTTCTCCTGAAACTTCAGGCCTAAGTGCGAACAATAAAACTGTTTACAGGAAAACCTAGGTTTTATAGATGTCTAAAAAACAGTAGAGTATTGATTAGAATTAGGTCTCTGTGACCTTGTTTTAAACATTACGATGAATATAAAAAAGTGTAAATGGTTATATTTGGATGCTTTGTTTGTGGGGCAAGAGATCTATCGACTTGGTTATGTAATAATAGACCTAAAGAGGGCGAGATAGCGTTCATTTTTATCACCAGCTCGTGTCATCAAGTGATATGTATTTCACTATCACGAAAATTGACTTTAGATCGTTTACAAGACATGATATGAGCACGCGTCGCGGTCTGTTATATTGGACGCGTACCGCGCAAAGAACTTGGAACTAAATTCTAGACTTCTAGATAAGTCAGTATTTTTTTCCGCAGTATCTAGTAAATACAAGGTTTCATGTGATTTAAAATTGGCCTCCATAATATTTTGTCATTGCTCTAAATTTTCTTTTTTGCGATTTCAAGCACGAGACTCAATTCTAGTTAAATTTTGCGTGTTTTTCGATTCAAATTTTATCGTTAGCGAGATTGGGGCAACAAAAATCCAATATAAACTTTTTGCTCTTTATTACGAGTACAATTTTAAAGCTTTCATAAAAATCGAATAAATGTTCTGTGACAAAACTCCTATTTCCCGGGTTGTAAAATCCCGATATACAATGGTGTTTGTAATCAACGCCGGTCTGTTTACAAGCTCACAAAGGCTGTTTGGTATTGAACACCCGTATTTCATGTTAAAACTTTACGACACGCGTTCCGAATTAATTTGGAAGTGCCTAGCTATGGGTGTCTAAGCAAACGTTACCGTCAGCTTAAGGTAACGGCACCTGTTTCCGTGGTATTTTCACTAAAACTCGAAAGGATATCAAATATTAAGCATTTACTGTACCTTTCTGAAGGTTCGGTTTCTGTTATAAGAAGCTCTAGGGTTTTTACTTTCGGAAACTACTTAAGTTTTGACGGTCCGACCTATATTTCTATTTGAAATTAAATAACATATAAATCAAGTCGAAATCGCCCAAATCCGAGACAAAAATCCTTATTCCGTGGTATTTGGTACCTAACTGCGTGGTATGAAAAATGTATACGAAACGACAGTAACAAACTGATAAAATAATGTAAGAAAGATTAACTTGATTGTTCTCTGGGAATACAGGTCACTTTTGGTGGTAGTACTATTATTATTTAATAAAACTTTAAATGTGGTTTGGTATGAGTGCCATAATGCTATTAATATTATAGATGTAAAAGTTTTTAAATACCTCTTAGAATGTTTGTAACTCAACCTCTCACACGTCAGCGGCGTCAACTTTGCTATTATCTTCATCCTGTGATTGCGAACCCGGATAAATACACAAAGTGCTGATAACGGGAAAATATCTCCGTGTGATAAGTTAAAAAAATTATTTTACCGTTTCCTAAGCACACACACACATACAGACACACACATTAAACATTAACACATTATTAACATTATTATAGTATTCCACATTATAAATACGACATTTCGCGAAGAAATAAAACCAAGCGTACAAATGGTACTAATATCACCGCAAGACTGAAGCGTGGTCGACGCGTCCAAGGCAAATGAGTGTCGGTGCCGACAAAGGAAACACCGACAAAGACGCCGGCGGCGCGTCAAAGACACCGCCACCGTGTGTCGCTTCGAGGCGGTGCCTTTGTTACTTTTATCACTCGTGCCGCCGCTGCCGCAGTGCAATTCGAAGGGCGTTTGCTTTGACGGCATTTCCAAAGAGTGCCGCCCAACCCACAGCTGTGGAGACTAAAAAGTCATGTTTTCTAATTTTCAGTACCTACTAAAAGCCAAAATTTTGTATATACCTATCATTCTTAATGTTAGCTGATGCCAAATTGTTAAAACTTTTGTTAAAGATTAACTTCTTAATAAAACATGCAGCCAAATATGTGGAAAATCAATATTGCTGTGACAGGCGTCACAGCTCAGTCGATACTAGCTCTGCCTTCCGTGCTGTGGGTCGTGGGTTCGATCCTCACTAAGAACAAAGATTTGTGTGTGGCAAACATAGATGTTTGTTCTATGTCTGGGTGTTACTATGTATTATAAGTATGTATTTACAAAAAAAAGTAAATAAGTATTCTATCAGCATCTGGTTCCCATATCACAAGCATTGCTTAGTTTGGGACTAGAGGGCGTCGTGTGAAATGTCCATGAATATTTATTTATTTATTTATTTTCGTAACATAATTTTCTATACAACCAATAAACAAAATACATAAGTAGGGTACTTTTGATGTGTTATAACTCGTAAAGATTATTAAAAACTATACCTCGAAATAAGGTTTTAGTCTCAATCGACTATTTGATTTGTCAAATCTATCGTTA
Organism: Gandaritis pyraliata; assembly: GCA_947859175.1. NCBI lineage: Eukaryota > Metazoa > Arthropoda > Insecta > Lepidoptera > Geometridae > Gandaritis > Gandaritis pyraliata. Next base: position 3,112,776 of record OX401874.1, on the reverse strand, counting down.
AAATCACAAAAACCTTATCCCAGTTTGTGAAATTCAAAAATAAAAATAGGTCTTTCAAATTGCTATTCCGAGGTATATTTTTGACATACCTCGGAATTAGGTACTAGGTGAAATATTTGACCCCTAATGCCGTGGTTTTTTCAATATTTAATTTTACCTCATTATTATTAAGAAACCACTTAACATGTATTACAAACGGTAAGGAATATACTTTTTTCGATAATTTAACACTAAAAATTATAACCTAGAACAGAAAAAATCAAAATAACCCTTATTTAAAAAAGCTTACTACTCTCGTTTACAGAGGCAAAAACGTATGGAGAGTGCACTTGGACCAGCTACCGCTGCGAATTTAGCCAATTATTTTGGAATGTAAGCCGGTTCTAAGTCTCGTTTTTAGATTTATATATTAAAAAATATATTTCCTAATGACAAATAACTTTTGCAACAAAAAAGAATCTAATAATCAGAAGTAAATGCTGTTTTACTAAATACCACGGAGAAAGGTGCCACTTTTGGAATACCACGGATTTGGGTGCCTTTACCTTATGTTGAATGTTTTTAAGTCTATGACAATAATTTTCTATAATCGATGATGGATGGTTGAACTTCTGAGTATTTTGTGTACCAAGAAATAAGTTTATTCATTTCAATTAATTAACATGGTGTTAAAACAAAACCGATAACATTAATTAATACTAATAATAAAAAAAATTTATTACAAAATTTGACAAAATTATAGATTAAAATTATTAATATAAATTTAAAATTATTTTTAATTTATGTGTCCACTTTTACCAAAGAATCGTCGTCTACATTCCTGTTCAGTATTACATATTCATTTGTTTTACCTACAAATCTAAAACGTAAACGTTTACCAATATTAAACAGTTAGATTTCACAAAAAAACAATATCCGGCAAAACATTTTTCCGCCAAAACTCCCACCCCAAAGGAATATAAAACAATTTGCAAAAGCTTTTCCAGAATTAAAATTTGTGGTGCGATCTTTATAGAAATGCAGGGCGCGTAGAGCTTCATAAAACCCACTGGCTGGTTTGTTTTCATTTACCACGACATTACCTTTAAATTAAGGAAAAGGGTAGATGTCACTAAAGGGTATCCCAGTTTCATTGTGTGGAAACTACGCTGGAGATTATGAAAACACAACCAAAAGACTACAATATTTTTAGAAAACAATAACTTTTGAAGTGAATAAATATTGTTCAGAATAAACCAAATGCAGTACTTGCCAAAAATGTATTTTTATACATAAAAGCTAGTTAGCTTTTTAAGTTAGCTAGTTTTTTTCGTGCTAAACATTAATAGTTCGTAGGAAATGTAGGTCATATTGATGGGGTTAACCCTTCGAAGATTTCAGGATTATTACAAATATACATAGCCAGTTGTATAAAAAATCTCTAAAAAGTTTGTATACAGTTTTTGTACTGATTGTCGATTTATGCCTTTTTCATGTTGGTTTCTAAAAATACACTGTCCACGCACCAATCGCATCGATTGCAAACACGCTACATCAAAGTGGAGTTCGATCAAAGGTACGTGTGGTATGGCCATCTGTTGTACAGCATTTATGTTATACCAGCTGCTAGAACATGAACGCATTAAGCGGCTATAGTCGCGACCACTAAACTTGACTCCGGTAGCAATCTACGCACACGAAAATGCGTATTTTGCTTTCCTGTGACTTTTTAGTGGTGTTTATGGTCACTAAAACATTCCCAAGGAACTACCATCATCATTTAATGATGAAGCCGGAAGGTAGTTAAATTGAAGTCAGTTTTTTCATCGTATAGGTACCTATATTATCAATATTGTTGAGTTGACGAATGTAAGGAGGGAGTGGAAGAATAAGACATGTTGTGCCGACCCCACCTAGCGTGGGATAAGGGCAGGGGAATGATGATGATATTATAAATATTGTAAATACTGTATTAGTCGTAATTTTCTTTGTGAATAAATTGTTTTTTTAGTATTTTAAACTTATAAATTATTTATTTATTTCAAACCACATTTTATATGAAGCTGTTATACAATTAGTAACTTCACCAGGAATAGTCCTTTCTATTGTATCTCCCTCTTCCAAGCTTTATTCAAATTGGTACAGCCGGTACTGATTCCAGCACAAAAAATGTATAGGTCTATACCATACAGTGAGATATAATAGGCAGAAAAGCAGCCTCCTATAACCTAAAAACGAAAAGTACCTACGTCATGAAGTCATATTATGTAAATTCAGGAATTCACGATAATAAAAGCAATTTCAACCCCATAGCTCAGACAAGAATGTTAATAACCCTGACACCATAGCGATTATGGCGACACATTTCCATGGAAATCTTCCCTTTCCATCCCTCTGATAAACAACCCTACATCTTTCCACAGTTGCTTTATAGCACCCAAACTTTTCAAATTAGTCGGGTAACACCCAAACAGAATCCCGTAGAGTTTTCCACTGCCCGGTCAAGACAAAAAGTCATGCAATCCACAGCATTACCAAGACCGTAGCGTATTTTTCAATCGGTTGGATTACCAAGTCTGGATAGCCCCGCCCCTGACGGTACCTCGTCCCCGGATTCATTCATTCGGGTCCCAGCTGCCGAGCACGGCAGACGTCTGTTAAACATCCGCGGCTTACGTGTCAAACCGATATAAACAATACGTTTTGTTACCATACCGAGTGTCAGCAGCGAGAAAAATAAGGTAAGTAATTTTAGTATTTTTTGTAAAGAATTCGGAGGTTTTAGTAATTTTTTTTTGTAAGGCTGAATGGGTCTGACTGGAAAACGTGGTGCGGGAATTGTGTGTTGCTCTTTTATTTATGAACGAGAATTTCAGTTATTTGAAGGGACACGTGAAGTCACCATCGCTGAAACGTAGGTAAGTAATTTATCTTGATAACAACTTGTGATTTATCTAGAAGAAAAATTATATAAAGTCAAATTATGTAGGTAAAAACATATAAATGATATTCACGCAAAAAATCCATACAAAAAAATATAAGCCCAGAGATTTTTTTTTTTTAAATTTCAACTTTTTTTGTGTTTCAGCTCTTGCAAAATAGTTTTTAGTATTAAACATAATACAACACAAAAATCTACAAACACTCAGCTATTGAGAATATGAATATTGAATAAAAATACTACGTAGCAAGCTCGTAGACAATTGCTACGAATTTCCGTAGCACCTCTACGAGACAATACAACCGTTTTGCATATTATTGTGGCACATAGCTCCATTTAAAAGTGCCTCTTTTTAACCGACTTCAAAAAAGGAGGAGGTTCTCAATTCGGTTGTATTTTTTTATTTATTAAGCTGAAGCTGATAGTCGAATTGAAGTCGTTTTTCTAGTTTTTTTTAAACTTATAAATTATTTTAACTTAGATCTGAGGCCAATCTCTCTTTTGGTAGAATTTTACCCAATAATACTTGAGGCCAATAAAGTACGAGCTATTGGAATAAATGTGTATTATGTGATTTTTATTATTTGATGGAATTCGTTTCCAAGTTTCGAAGGGAAAATCCACCATTTTGCCTTCTAAACAAACGGCAGCCGACTCATTGTTTCAAATAATTCACTTGACAATGGCAAAATTGTTTGTTGAAATGACGGACAGAGGCCATAATATATAAGAAAAGAAGAAACTGCAGTGCAACGCGTCCATGCGTCAGATGTAAAGGTGTTTACTCTGAGACTGATGATGATGAAGTTAAAAACAAATTATATACTCAGTTTATTGATTACGGTGTATTTAAAAATAGCATGGTGTCTGCTACGTCTCCGTTGGTTAAATCACTGACTGAATGATACTGAGATAAAAAAATGTGCATTACGTAAATAGATTTCCGGTTTTTGATAAACATCCTCTTTTCCACCGACAGGCGTCACAGCTCAGTCGGTAATAGTTCTGCCTTTTTTGCTGAGGGTCGTGGGTTCGATCCGCACTGAGAGAAAACTTTTGTATGTTTGCTATTTATTGTACAACGCGTGGAAATTTTATGGATATAGAAATATATATACGACATTGAGCATATATATGAAAATATTGAATTTTTACCAGACCACTTCTCTTACGAAAAACAGCAATCGATTTTGGATTCAGATTATTTTCTTCCGATGAAGGTGTAGATATGGAGATTGGTAGGTTTAATAGGTAGCTATGGACAAAAAGTTCGGATTTTTTTCTCGAAAAAGGATTTGATCTTGAACTCTTGAAAAAGTATTACTTAGTTACATTCTGTAGAACTACCTAGTATATAGGTACTTATTGTTAGTATTGTTACAACCACTACACCGCAGCAGGGGTATTCCAATCTCAGTTGAACTGCAAAGTTTTAAATCATGGTCAGTTCATACTAACTCATAGTTATTCTGTGACTAAATAGTGACGTTATGATGTCATTTAATTTGTTTTCGCGCATATTTTGCTGTCAAGTGTCTAAAAAGAATGATCACGTGGTACAAAATTGTACCACGTGACTTGAAGAAATTACACTGGGCAGTGAAATATAACTTGACAGCAAAAGATTGGCATACGGGGGCAGTTTCGAATGACAGAGCGAAGACAGGACGTGAAAGCGAATGAAGTTACACAAAAGACCTCATTATAACAGACTTGAGCTCCTCCTCGGGTGAGGTCTACCTCCGTATGCCAATCCTTTGCTGTCAAGTTATATTTCACTGCCCAGTGTAATTTCTTCAGGTCACGTGGTACAATTTTGTACCACGTGATCATTCTTTTTAGACACTTGACAGCAAAATATGCGCGAAAACACATCAAATGACGTCATAATGTCACTATTTAGTCACAGAATAACTATGAGTTAGTATGAACTGACCATGATTTAAAACTTTGCAGTTCAACTTTGCAGTTCAACTTTGATTGGCATACCCCTGCTGGGCTCGTATATCTTAAGCTGGTATTTTTAAACTGAGTCAAGTTACCAATTTGTACTCGGTGAAACTTATTTTGAGTATTCTCAGTATAAAAGTAATAACCAATCTCACTCAGGTGAGAAATGAATATGGTACACGTCCTCGATGGATTACTTCCATCAGGTGGGCCACCTGATTGACCTGTTACTATTTCTTGTACAAAAGAAGTTTTTGTACAAGCTACTTACATTAAAACCAAACTTTACTAAGCTACTTTACTACGAGTACCTAGCAGGTGTATCATATTGACCTTAAGAAACCCTGATCCAAGCTGAACTTTGTCGTTTTACTAGAGCAAGTTCGCCGTACACGTAGCCGTGCCGTAAAAATAATTTATCTACGTGCTTTTACCTCATACAAACGAACGAACTGATAAAGAGCTTAGAGATAAGTAAGCTTTACTCAAACATATATTTAAGATACTGCCCTCGTATTCCAATCTTTTGCTGTCAAGTTATATTTCACTGCCCAGTGTAATTTCTTCAGGTCACGTGGTACAATTTAGTACCACGTGATCATTCTTTTTAGACACTTGACAGCAAAATATGCGCGAAAACAAATTAAATGACATCATAATGTCACTATTTAGTCACAGAATAACTATGAGTTAGTATGAATGAACTGACCATGATTTAAAACTTTGCAGTTCAACTGAGATTGGAATACCCCTGCAGCTACTTACCACTCGTACATTCTAGATGAGTTTGTGCAGAATGTTATAATTAAAATTCTACAGCTTTAAGAATTAGAAATTACACACGGTTTTATCTCTTAGTGGTACAAAATTGTACCACGTGACCTGTTCAACTTTGCAGTTCAACTGAGATTGGAATACCCCTGCAGCTACTTACCACTCGTACATTCTAGATGAGTTTGTGCAGAATGTTATAATTAAAATTCTACAGCTTTAAGAATTAGAAATTACACACGGTTTTATCTCTTAGTGGTACAAAATTGTACCACGTGACCTGAAGAAATTACACTGGGCAGTGAAATATAACTTGACAACAAAAAATTGGAATACGGGGGTAGGTATATATTTTAAAAATGCTAAAGCTAAAGAAACATTGTATCGTGTGGAAAAATTCTATGGTGCCAGATGAGTAGTACACCACACAATTACCTTAGTAGCTGCTACTTATATTGCAAAATATCGACCGGGTATGGGCTTTAGCGAAGTTGATATTCTACAATCGCTAAATAGAATAAATTAATATTCATTGACATTTAACACAATGCCCTCTAAAAAATTGTACATGATTAATTCTATAATCTGTGCATGATTATAAATCTATGCTTCTTCATTTTTAACCCCCGACGCAAAACGACGGGGTGTTATAAGTTCGACGTGTCTGTGTGTGTGTGTGTCTGTCTGAGGCAACGTAGCTCCCGAACGGATGAACCGATTTTGATTTGGAGTGTCCTTAGCTATGTTTGATGAAAATCGGTCCAAGATTCGGGGGTTTTTTAAAATTTTAATTTAATTACTTGTACTAATATTTCTTTCTGTTTGTGCTACACCCGAGTTTTTATAGATTTCTACGTTCAAATAAATGTCTTCTACTAATTTTCCAGTTATAGTAGGCCTAAAAAGCCTTGAGACGGTCTATGAACTAATTCAAGGGCTACAAAATTGTTTATTTAACAAGGTTAAGTAGTTCGACAAGTCACGATTACCTGAATCTTTTCATTTCAAGAGTTCCTGACACGCGATTCGAAAGAAAAAACTGGAAAAACAGCAAAACAGCTTTATTATTACTTTCACGTACCTATTAATGCAGCTCAGAGTTAATAGCTAGGTTAGTCCAAACATCATCATCATGGTCAGCCTGTAGAAGTCCACAAGTTGGACATAGAATTCTAGAAATAATGGTTTTGGCCTTTCTCCGTCCATCGACTTTCTAAAGTATATAAAATAAGTAATTCGTATTTTAAAGCCCTTTAAAAATAGCGTAATACGCCCTTAGTTTTAAACAAATAATCTCAAGGGTTAAGTTCGTAAGGTCTGGAATGTTAAACGTCTTTGAAGGCAAAATATCTGGATTGAAAAAAGTCAATGCATTCACTAGATGGAGAAATAATACATAGTCCATCAATCAAGTTATCCGCTGTAGGAAGGTTAGGTACCTACTTTTGTAGTCTTCAATTTTCTACAATACTTGTTAGATAAAAAAAATCACAGCAAGTGATCAAGCTGTTTTAACTTTCGCTGTGAATAAACTGGTCGTAAATAAGAAACTTATGCATATTTTACAAGTATATTATTATGCTAACGAGGGCTGAAGTTTTTCACACCTATAATAATTGTTCAATTTGTTTCTTCTATGGAGCACTTATTAGGTATGCTATGAGAGCATCAGTGGTCTGCCTTCCGATCCTAAAGTCGTAGGTTCAAAAATATAAAAAGCTGGGTTTCTTTCCTCATAAAATAATAATGTTTTAATCAAAAGCCAAAGTTAGAAAAGGTGATTAAAACAACCCGAAAAGCTTAAAAGTTTCCAACATCTGGCCAATTTTACATCATAATTTTAACTTTTCAAATTAAACCTCTTTAGACAAGTGCTTATCTCAAGTTTCAAAATCTACTGATTATAACAATATTTTTGTTTAATGCCGCCACCACCACGCGATATTCAATCAGTGTAAATAATATTATTTTGTTTCTTTTTAACCAAACAAATACCGAATGTGTTGAAAGAGATGACAATATTTTGTCCCTTCGAATTTTTTTTGTGACGTCATGATTTTATGTTTGCATGACCAGCGCCGCCATGTTTTGTTCAGAGTTTGTGGTAGATCTGCTGTCAATACAATTATGATGGCAGCCATATTTTGTTCCGTAGTATACACGCTTTTTTTGTTGGTAGGGCGTATCCATTGGTTTTTGGATCAGAGGTTAAAAATAATTGAATCTGTCAAACGGAAAATTGGCCACCCGTCTCAAATAAAAAAGGATCAAAGTGTAATCAACGAACCTAACCTAATTATTTGGAATACCGGAATACCGAACCAATTATTTGAAACTTTGTCCCCTGATTGGTCCATACGATTCGGTATTACAATTTATTCACTTACACTGGCGAAATTGTCTGTCGAAATGATGGACAGAGGCCATAAATAAGTAAAGAAGAAGAGGAAGAAAACTTATACCTTTTTTGCTAACTTTTACCTTTTTTTGTAGCTAAGTATCTGTTTCATTAGCTATAAGTTAGCATTTTACATTCAACAATCGATAGTATAAACGTCAAATACGTTACAGAACCTCATAATTATGGTAATACCCCTAATGTCATCCCCCGTATTCCAATCTTTTGATGTCAAGTTATATTTCACTGCCCAGTGTAATTTCTTCAGCTCACGTGGTACAATTTTGTACCACGTGATCATTCTTTTTAGACACTTGACAGCAAAATATGCGCGAAAACAAATTAAATGACGTCATAATGTCACTTTTTAGTCACAGAAAAACTATGAGTTAGTATGAACTGCCCATGATTTAAAGCTTTGCAGTTCAACTGAGATTGGAATACCCCTGCTGGTTGGCTAAAATAGCCGAATGCGATGTTGTAGAATCGGTGGCCGGATCCGATTTATCCGAGTTCAGCCCGGATAAGTGGCCATAACTCAGCCACATTATTGAAATGTAATCCGGTTCAATGAATATAAAAAAGAAAAGGGTTTTATTTAGTTGGAATACTTTAACATAAATTCTTTAGGTTGAATTATAGCTTATTAGGTAAGCTGTTAAAATGGACATTGTATGGTTGATTTTTTTTTTTAATTGACCGCAAAGATAGTTTAATATACTTACCTGTTTGACATGTAAAAATATGTTTACCGATAAATAACTAATAATATCACTGATATCACAAAACTAATGAAAACTATAGGTATGCATAAATGCGCATAGTAGGGTACTAACTTTATCCTATCTAATCTAGTATTCAATTTTCGAGAAACTTAGTCTTGGAAAATCTAAACTTGTTTACAGAATCTGAAAAATAGAAAGCTCTCTCGTAATACAAACTATTTTCAACTGAATTTATTCACAAAATGGATAAATTCAAGAATTTTTTAGCATAATTCAACATGAAGAGCTTCGTACAATAAATGCGTAGGTTTGATTTGTTTCATATAAATCAAAATCAATTTAATCAAATTCAAAATTATTTATTAGTGAAGTTTTACATAATGAAACTTTCACAAATTCTTCTACAATTACAAAGTATATTCTTGAGGTAGCCAACCAAAGAATATAATATCCAGCCGACTAAAAGTACGACAGCTCAGGCATTGCGTGATCGGTCATATCCAATCGAAATGAATTGATAACCATTCGAGCTGAATATTGTAACGTTCGTTTATCAATTACCGGGTTAATGTTCGTATCTTAGTTCACGTGAACTTTTTCGATTATTTCTCGTCTCTAAAAAGTAAGATAGAGAGATAGAGATAGAGATATAGATATAGAGACTTATTTGAAACACAATCACAACACAGGTACAGCACAGAACAAGGAGAAAAAAAAGAAAAAGAAAACAATAAGTACCTACACAATACTACTACTAGGTAGGTAGGCAGGCTGGGCAGGTGTGAGTGCTGACCATCCTCTCAGCCTAGTCAGCTTTATCCACAGGAAAGACAAGGTCGATAGGTGCGAAGCTGACTAGGTAAACCACGAGTCACCTCAGATTCTAGGTACCTATGGCATCACAAATATAGTCTGTAATAAAAACTATTCGCAATAACAAATAACATGGATATTACTGTCGATATTGCTGAAGTTACTGACACAGTCTCAACAGGACAGTTAGGGAACTATATACGAGTACAATGACGGAACAAGTGCCTCATGATTGTGAGCTCTGAAAAAGAAACCATGCTATATCTCTTGGTACAGCCCCCGTATTCCAATCTTTTGCTGTCAATTTATATTTCACTGCCAAGTGTAATTTCTTCAGGTCACGTGGTACAATTTTGTACCACGTGATAGATAGATAGATAAACATTTATTCACCACAACACAACAGAAATACAGTAAATAGAAGGTACTTAACTAAAAAAGAACTTAATACTATGTGTACAGACAGATAGAAAACAAAAGCTTATTTATAAAAATTTTGTTCAACACTATGTGGTGGTGAAACGGCCTCTGCTCAGCTTGGTGCTACAGTAAGTTGCCATACTGTAGCGCTGGTTTTCTGCAGAGACCAGTGTTATTGACATGACAGCACGCACGTGATCATTCTTTTTAGACACTTGACAGCAAAATATGCGCGTAAACTCAAAACAAATTAAATGACATCATAATGTCACTATTTAGTCACAGAATAACCATGAGTTAGTATGAACTGACCATGATTTAAAACATTGCAGTTCAATTTTGAGATTGGGATCGCCCCCCAGGTGTACACACGGCCACCAGGTCAGGGGTGTGATTCTAGTCTGATAAACTTTTGTCACAATAGATATATCTCCCAAAAACTGTCAGAAACTATAAAGTTTTGATAGATATATCTTACGATAGTTTGAGATAGGCTCAACTAGCATCTACTTATACCATCCAGTCAGCCTTATCCTCAGGAAAGACAAGGACAACGTGTGGATCTGACTAAGCCACGGGTTTCCTCACGATGTTTTCCTTCACCATCTGAGAACACTGCCATTACGCGGTAAGTGGGACTAGACCATTGTTTGCTGTCAACACTTTTTTCGTACAAGAAGTATCTTTTGAGTTTTCTGGGATAGAAAGTAAACTATTTACTTAGCCGTCCTTTATCAATGGCAAAATGCCAGGATATTTACGAGCCGAATAAAAGGGGACAATGAAATCGGAGGCTTTTAGGGAATATTTACAGCCAGAGTAACGTTGGCGTCACCTGTTACCACAACAATCGATCGTCTACGAGTTGAGAAAAATGTAGAGTATCCTACAATTTTTTTTATAAGAAATGTTGAGGGATCTAGCTGTTGGCATACCCTTCCCCAAGGATATATAGGAGTTTAAATATAAGATCATTGAATCTTTGCCTCTGATAAATCTACAGTCTTCTATTATTTATGACCCCCTGTCCGTCATTTGGACAGGAAATTTTAAAGTAGTATTTAGTCAAGTCAGGTCATTCGTCATGTCGACTGTCGTGACTACGTTTGAGGTGGGCCTGGTGACCCGCGATACAGGTTTTTTTGCAAAACCTTAGTGGGTACCAGCTCTCAAGACAACAATTTAATCTAATAAGTTAGATTAAAGTTACTTCTAGATTCGATTTTTAAGTCAACTCTTCTTTGTATACCCTTTTTTGTTGTAGAGAGAAAATGAATAAATTTTTAATTTGTTTTGAAGGCAACACGGTCGATTTTTAATTAATAACTTGGGAACGAATACCATCAACCTAAATCTACTCCATCTAAATCAATATAATTTTAGTGAAATGACCTCATTCGTTCGAAACAAATGACATGTTATGAACGAATGTATTTTTTCTTACCTAATCAACCCCCGTATGCCAATCTTTTGCTGTCAAGTTATATTTCACTGCCCAGTGTAATTTCTTCAAGTCACGTGGTACAATTTTGTACCACGTGATCATTCTTTTTAGACACTTGACAGCAAAATATGCGCGAAAACACATCAAAAGACGTCATAATGTCACTATTTAGTCACAGAATAACTATGAGTTAGTATGAACTGACCATGATTTAAAACTTTGCAGTTCAACTTTGATTGGCATACCCCTGCAGGTCTGTAGTCAAGTATGAGGTAAACGCAAAGATGTGACAATCGCAATAGTAGGTACCTATCGTGATGTAATGGTAGCGCATTTGAGTTACACAGCGCTGCATGGGAAGCTCGGCTGCAGAGCGTTGCCGCATCACCGCGCAGTGTATCCACGGTACACTGCGCGGTGACGCAGCAACATCGCGGATCGTGTCTAAGGAGCACATACTTATTGGAGGTTTCTGGAAAAAAGCCCAGAAATTCCCACTGCTACACCATAGCATGCTACGACGTAATCAGTGGAGATTTCTGGAAAAAATTGAAACCCCCACTAGTAGGGATTTCTCAGTGGGGATAACTGGAATATACCTTTTATTCGTGCTAACCTCTGTACAGATTCATTGCACTATACATTACTTTGTAGTGAGAGCGGACCCATTGCGAACGGATGGTACCGTTTTATTTGTCCTAGTTGAAAAGGATTTTAAAGGAGGGGTAAAGTAGGGGTTAAAGGGGGTAAATGATAGCCATTCTATTAGAGAAAGGACACCGGCAGCTTACACTATCGTAAACAGGAAATAACGGTAAATAGGGCGGCTGATGGAGATGTCCCTCTTAGTAAATGTACCTATTGTTTTATTTTCCTCTCTAGTCGAACGATAAACATTCTTCGAATACGAAACACCTAGCGCGTATGACGATTACATTTTGCACTTTTATTTGTTACAACCTCTCCGTTTGCCCCGTACAGTCGGGTGAAAATGACATTTTGCCCTTCATTTCTCATTTTAGCCGAAAGTTTTTGCACGCTGTGTAAATTTCGCACTTTCTAAAGCCAATTCTCCCAAAAATGGAGGTGCTGAATTGCAAATGGCAACCCCAGCAATAAAACGCGTTGACAAATTCTCTCGCAGAATACTTCTTAATAAATAGCTATGAGTTGCCGCACCGACAGGCAAATTTTCCAACGCAATTGCGTACGGTTCATAAGAATTTATTAACTTGCGCGAAGGTTGTGAAACCCTGAAATATAACACCCTAATTTAGGATTTTCGTAGCCTGGGCACGTATGAACCTTGAAGGCTAGCCTTATTAAATTCTAAGGAAATTCTACCTCATTTTGTAGATCCATGAATTCATTTCATGTTATTTTTGTAGAGAGAAACCATCCATCTGAATATCCCTCTACTTTAATCTTTCAAAGTGAAATGTGACTTATTTCTATATTTACAAAGATTATGTTTCAATATTCAGATGCTATCTTAATGAAATTAATAATGTTATGAGTTTTAATATTGTATTTATTTCTTTGTTCCAGGAAAAATACTTCATAAATGGCTCATAAATAAGAACTCAATAAACATAATTTTAATAAGTACTGACAATAAATCACGCCAAATTATTTTGTACATAATAAAACTATATTCAATACAAAACATACATTTTTCATATACACAAAGCTAAATTATTTATTGAAATAGAAATATTTTAATAACTTTATCGGAGAGTTACAATAACTTTCGATTCTAAATTCAACATTAAATTTAGAATTTTATTCAAACTTTTTAAAATTTCAAAATGAGTATAGACTCTACTTCATCATCAAAGAGGTTGAACTTGGAGAGAGCTTCGAACTTCATGAGGCAATTCCGAGACCCTGACTCCAGGGAGTTGAAGAAGCTATCAGCCAACCAGTTCATGGAGGTCTGGAGCCATTATGATCGAGATGGTATGTATTATTCTTCTTCTTTTGATCATAGCTTTTGTCCGTCATTTTTATGTAGGTACTAAGTATAGACTAATATAAAACAAAACACTATCAAATCTAGTTCAGTCATCGGCATCTCTCCTATTATTTTTTTTGATAGATCAAATTAAACTTTAAAAAAAATTGCCGGCTCATGACCAATGTTTGGATTTGGAAGTACCTCTCCCTACTCTCTTAACATCTCTTAAAGTGATCTGTAGAGATGTGGGGATGTCCACCGTGCCTGAGAACATTTACAGTCATATTTTTAGATATATTTCATCTAAAACGTGGCTTGGTATGACAAAAAAATGTCTGCTTCTGTAACAGAAAATATGCATGACAAGATGAACCTCCGTCACGTTTTTACCATTTATTCTTTACAAAGCGGGCTCTATTCAGTGAAATTGTACCACACGACACTGTTTACGTAACGCATGTAGGTCACATTCTCATGAGAACGCCTAAGCCCCGTCTTCTTGTAAAGCTGTGGTCGACTTTTGAAGTTCATAAGTAGTTAGTTCGGGATTTTCTTCAAAAACAATCGAGACATAATATCACTCGTAGTCTAATAGGAAAAATAATAAAACCACGAGAAGAAACCAAACATTTCTTCCAATTATAATAAAATTCTTAGCGTTACTCTAAGAAACTATATCTAGCTATTGGGTCCTGCGACCTACGTACAGTATCTTAGCACGCTTGACAAGAATATACCTATTCACTCTTGTTTGTTACCTATTCACATACAAATTATAGGGGAAGTCTGCCCAAAATTACATAATATCACTTTATTTATCACTAGAAAAATTTTCATAACCTATTTTTGTTCACAGTAGAAAGTCAAAGTTCTCTTATAAATTAAATTAAATCAATAAATAATTTAATCATTTTCTAAGAAGATTCTACTTTTACGAAACTCGGGTTTAAGTTGCTCGGAAAGATAAATATTAGCTGACGCGAAATTAGTAAGTATTATTGTGTTTGTAGAGTTAACAAAGATATTTGGAGTAAAATCATTTAGTACGTTTATAAGTACATTTATTCACAAAGAAAATTACGACTAATACAGTATTTACAATATTTATAAATATACAAAATACACATGAAGCAGTTGAGCTATCTACACACCGTTATATTTTAATAGGTGGAATTGGCATCACAAAATGTTTTGTCTACGGATCTCGATATCAGCATCTCTAGGCAAATTGTATTCTATACAATCTACGAAAAAAAAACTACGAATGCCATTTCTAAACAAGACACGTCATCACAACACTTTTGACATTTTCTCTAGTCAACTTTCAGTTTTGTAGAGCTTTCAGAATTTAACGAGTCGTAAACCAACCCACGTGTGGAAGCTAGTGGCAATAATTAGCAAGCAAGTGCTGTCAACCGCCAACACGTCGTGGAGAAGCTCTAGTGAATTGAAGTGGTCTCAAGCAGACTCGTCAGAAAACTGGGTTAGCTTTCGCAGACCAAATACAACCATCATAGCCAGTTTGACATTCCACACTCGCTAGTCGTCTTCTTCTTCTTCTCTTATATATGGCCTCTTTCCACCATTTCGATAGACAATTTTGCCAGTGTCAAGTAAATAATCCCATTAATATTATAAATGCGAAAGTTTAGATGTTTGGATGTTTAAATGTTTAGATGTTTGGATGTTTGTGTTTCAATCACGTCAAAACTACTGAACCAACTTGCATGAAACTTGGCATATATAGTTCGTAACCTGGATTGACACATAGGCTACTTTTTATCCCGAATAATTAACAGGTTTTTATTTAACTTCGCTGATCCACTAACGATTTTTTTAAGGTAATCGGTTGACTGCGATCCTACCTGATGGTAGTCGAGTCGTGGTAGTCACACTATAACAAAGTGCCCACGCACACATTGAAGTCGCTTTACTCTCGATTTCGTGATCTGTGATGCCTTTGCAACAAAAGATTTCAGTTAGCACTTGAGGTAGAAAGCTCTGAGTCGAGAGGTGATTTCCACTCGACTTTCCACCGGTAAATAATAGCCGAGATATCTCAACGGGTTTGTGAAGGGTGTCTTCGACCCTACGCCATGCACGTCGTCGCTTTTGGCAGCAGTCTTATTACACTAAAATCGAGCTACCCAATATTTAACCATCGGTAAAGGTTAGATTGTGAGGATTTCTGGACTGTTTGTCCAAAAATACTCTTAGCTAGTTCAAAGTCCACAAGCGAAACTTTTTTTGGATTTAATTTAGATCACAACAAGCGAAGACGGAGCATTTTTCGCTATAAAAATTCATTTCTTGAATAATAAACCACAATGTGCCGTCCCAGTTCCCTTATTTCTCATGATAATTGACAACCTTACGTTTCCAAAATGAGAAAAGTTAAGTACCTACGCAGCATCCCTCTCTCAGAGATAAAAGGATGTAAACTTGGAATAATGACACCTCCGGCAGTCAATTTACGTGAATCTTTAAAATAAGGCTATGAAACATGAGTCTTAAAACTTTCATCATCATCATCATCATCACCATAATGCTCATCAAAGCTAGATAGAAGCACTAGCCCGCCGAATTCTTAAACATTGCCGGTAACATATATACCGTTTGTAACAACCAGCATTCTTTTTTGTTTGCCATTACGGCCAAGACAACCGCAGCATTCGCTTAGTGCCGAATCCGCCTCTAGAGGAGCCTCTACATTGTCTATGAATTTGAAAGTAAGGCTGCAGGTTCATTATGGTCTGAACCCTAGTTCTTAGCCCGTTTTAATCCAGCTAAGCTGCAGATCGATCGAACCATTGTTGGAACTGAAACTATCCTACTAATATTATAAACGCGAAAGTTTGTATGGACGTTTGTTACTCTTTCACGCAAAAACTACTGGTCCGATTTGGATGAAACTTGGAATTCCTATAGTTCATAGCCTGAATTAACACATAGGTTACTTTTTATTTCTGAAAATCAACAGGATCTAACGGGACGCGGATGAAGTCGTGGGTGGAAGCTAGTTGTAAACAATGGAATCACGGCTTGTCGGTGGACGCTTATTTAGCTACGCTGACGCATGTAGCTTTAAATCTAATTAAAAAAAGCTAAATAAATAAGGAAAACGTATCAAATAAATACAACACGTAACGCTTTAGTTAAAAATATGTCCGTCCTTGTTTTTGAAATGTTTAAAGTACCTAGAGATGGATAGTAAGGTATTCAATACAATGTTTTTGGAACGAAGTTCCTTATCGCGCGTTGTGAATGGGGGCTAGACGGAAAAAATTCTTACGAAAAGTTGTCACGACACTTTTTGCTAGCTGTGCGGCGTCGCATGTTTCTCTGTCTGTCTCTCTCTCTCTTATAGAACTTCGTTCCATCCGGCAGTGGTATCAGCTAAAATTTGCGATCAGCAGAAATTGTACAATTTGCGAGCAGCGATCGTGCCATCGATTGCTAGACGTCAAAAAAAATGGTATCACGAACTAGACCTATCGCTAATCGCTTGCTGATGGTTGAAATGCACCTATCGCGACGATACTAGCGCCATAGCGATTGAGTAGCAATCATTGGAACTAATAAACAAAACAAAACTTCAACTTCTTGGTTGGTTTATGGCAGGTACTTCTGTAATAATGTGAAATAGATGTGGTTTTGTTTACAAATATAAAAAGTTAGTCAAATTCTACAAAAAATAGCGTGGCATTCTTTCTTATCAACAAGATGTCTAAGTGCATTGTGACTCTGAAGTGGATTGAATTGGAATATGAACGAGGCAAAGTCAGTCAGTGTGGATATTTCAAATCAACAAGTAAGTTGTAAAATTATTAAAATTAGCTTTTGTACATAAGTAACTAGTTTTATCTTAGATTTAGGTCTTAGGTCAGGTTCATCGAAATCCGGTGAACGGTGGAAAAGGGTGAGCTACCTATCTTTCTTTGTGATTTCGAAATATTTACATAGACGCCGAAAACAATAGAACCATGCTAGAAGCACATTAGAACACTAGGTAGGTACCTATTCAATTAATTGTATGCTATCTGTAGAGACAACAGATATAGTTATTTGGGTACTAAGTACCTACCTATATTAAAATGAAGATACTTTTTATTTCATAGTACTGGGCTGACCTGAAGCATAAAAGCAAGGCTAGGTTTGCTAGATGAAGGCATGATGCTTCAGGTACTGGAGGTGGTCAAAGTAGCCAAGATGATTTGTCCGAGATTGACAAAAAAGTCTTGGCCATCATCGGGGAGCAGGCTGTTTTCGGTGATGTTCAGCACAGGGTGCCTGTATTTGTAAGTTATTCAGTGTAAACAACCTGTACTTATGCATGTAACTAATCATTACTTTTAGATCAGATATTTATGTATTAATTCCTTTTCAGAATACTCAACCTCCAGTGAGTCAGAGCATAGTTGTCAGAGAGCCTTCCGAGGAAGTAATTATAGGTAAAAATACTTACATAACATGATTTAACTATATATGTAGGTTTGTTATGGTGGATAAGGTAAATGTAAATAATAATTGATATTTATTTTAGATTATAATATGGTTGAAGATGTTGTACATGTTGACAATTCTCCATCAACAAGAGGACAAACTTGTGCAGTCTGTAAGTATACCTATGTATTTTCAATTTATTTCTTTTTCTAGGCATATTTAAGAAATACATTTTAACATACGACTTTCGGCTTAGTATAATAAATATTTTATGTATGAATAAGTAGTATGTAAATAAATATTCATAGACATTTCACATAAGGCGCTCTAGTCCCAAACTCAGCAAAGCTTGTGATATGGGAACTAGATGCTGATACAATACTTATATCCTTTTTTTTTGTAAATACATATTTATAATACATAGTAAAACCCAGACAGAATAAACATCTATGTTTACATAGATCTATCTATCTATCTAGATGTTTGTTTGAGCACAGCACATAATATTTTAACACATTTATATAATTTATTGCAGGAGGAGAAAGACCCAGGATAGAACCTGAATGGGTCGTGGAGTTGGAGAGAAGCAGGGTAGAGTCTGAGCGAAAACTCGCAGACGCTGCTCTCATAATGGCCGAATCCGCTCGCTTGCAGGCAGAGTCCTCTCGCATGCAGGCGGAGTCATTCCGAGTGCTGGCGGAGATGATACGTGACCAAAACGAGAGCATGCATGGGCACACAAGTGCAATTATTGAACTGGTGCGAGAACTGACCAGACAGACAGTTCTTCCTGCACAGAAACCTAGTTAAGTTACTTATAAATATCGAAATTATAATATCTTTATGTACTTACTTATTAGTTTATTTTTACGAATTATATATATATATTAACTAGGTACCTTGTGTAAGTATCTTAGTTTTAAGTTGTTATTAGACAATGAGTATAAGTACTCTTCTGTTTTTATTGATTTCTGTTTAGTTTAACGTATGTATATTGCCACCGCCTTCCATTCTACCAAAATTCTACCTTCATTTATCTCGCTTCGATTGCCTGGAAGAGATCGCTCTCAGCGATAAGGCCGCCCATTGTGATACCTATTTTTAAGTCAAGTTTTTCTTGTAATATTTCTGTGGTGAACAATAAAGAGTTATCTAGTATCTATCTACTTGTTTACTAAAAACCTTGTTAATAACTTACCTAAAGCACTTTATTTTATGAAAAAGGAAGAAAACTTTGCCTAGCAGTGGGTTCAATTAAAATTGTAAGGGTAGGTTTAAATAATTATTAAAATAGTCAATTATCTTTTATTCAGTGAAAACTCCCCTCTTTTCCACTTCCTTCCACTCCCCTTTTTTGGAAATATTTTCATACCATCTTTACACTAACTTTAGTTCTCCTTTTTCGTCGAGGCATGTATGGTCTTAGTTCAGTGCACAAATTCACAAAGAGTTCTTTGGAGAGTCTGTAGTGCGCTTGAAACGCGGCGTTAGAAAGAGTTAGAGCTTTAGCTTGATCTCGAAGGCTACGTCGCAGTCGTACTGTGTTGAGGATTTCATTTCTCCTGTCCTCTGCATCATCCAACATTGCTTCCAGTAAGATAAATGCACGAGCCATGTCAACAATCGGTCACAACTCTTTAGCTATAATAACACAATCTAACTTCTTTCACGAACTGGCGTATTTATAACCTAGCTTTAGAATAGAACTTATAAACAAATACGCGTCGGAATAAACCTTAAATTCAATTAAGAACTACAGCATTTGCTCGCAACTAACAAAGCAATCGTAAAACAATCACTGAAAAGGTTGTCTCATTTTGACAGTTCAAATGGCTCGCTAATTGCTAAATTTTTGCTAAGCTATGGCTGTCAAGAGCGTACGTGATACGAAAACTTTGTTATCGTAGGGAGAACAATGCACATTTGTTTTACGGATTGTTCTGTAGAGGCAGCACTGTCGATCGTTTGCAATGGCTCTGCTATCGTTCTTACGTGATACGAATTAGCCATCTAAAAGCCGAAATTGTGCGATTTCTGCGATTGCTTTGCTTCTGCTAGATACGTGATTAGGCCGCGGGTGTCCCTTGACACCTCTCAAGTTTTTTTATTTCCTTCTCTCGTGTTTCGTAGCCCCATTAAATGCGTCTCATCAGCGTTTTCGTGTCTAGGGTCAGGAGATAAAATCTTGGGAGCGCTTGATCTCTGGACCATTCCGCGAAAGGTTTATTCAAAGGGACACGATTTAGATCAGTATTATACAAAAATAATTTTCACCAAAAACGGGATACTTACCCATGATCTGTGAGTTCTATTAATCATGGGTCAAACAAGTTTAGGTGAAAATTATGTTTCAATTTTTACAATAAGTACCTAATGTTCCACGTATGATAAAACGATTTCAAAAGACACATTATTTTTCCTCAAATTACGTAACATGACAAATGGACAAATTAGAAAAGTAGGTTTGTTCCAAACTATTGATATTATTCGGGCCATTACCTATCGAATACCTAACGATTTGACCCAGTTCCGGTCACATGGCGCGACACACGACTCTGGTAATTGATCACTTTGTTTTTCATAAAAATCTAACATAAAATAACTAAAATTTCCGGACAGAATGTTACCTATCACTGAATCTACGAAAAAATTTTTATAAATTCACAGCAAATAATTTACAAACCATTCATTTTACATAAACATAATGTACATTTTATTTTCACGCAGGTAATCGAACTCCCTCCTGTCAGTGACAGGGGGACAGATCAGACATTTAATTTTTTTAACGTTTCATCTGTTACCATTGTGCAAAAAGTGGGACAGAGCAGGGTGACAGATGGGAATAATTCTAAATTATGAACAAAGTGTTATTTTTCCCAGGTAACGGCTACATCGAAGGAACAGAGTTGGATGGTTTCCTGAAGGAGTTTGTATCGAGTGCCAACTTCAATGACTTCAGTCCAGATGTGAGTGTTTTTTTATCCCTCTTTTTTGCCCTGTAAAATCCTGTACCTACTTTATATGACTGGCTCACTATACACCAAGCTGATATACATCGGTAGCTCTGTCGTTCACAGTGTCCTTTAGCTCTCTTCCCGACTCAGTCTTTCTCTTCTATATGGCCTCTATCCGTCATTTCGACAGACAATTTTGCCAGTGTCAAGTGGCTTATTTGAAATAAGTTTAGTGAAGTCGAGTCATACGCCCGCCCAAGCATACGGGTGACATTGACAGCTCTGACAGTTACCTCATTCATGTTCATTATTGGAATGGTTTTGAGAATGCCAGATGTACGAAATGTAAACAGTTTTGGGTTTATGTCTGAGCAGAACTGACCAAGAGGCAGAGTAAAAAAAATTTGTTCTATCAGTTGAATAAATATTTTGTCCCATTAGTTTTTTATGAAAATCTGAATCCAATACTGGGACAAAAAATTAAAATCAGTTCTACCAATAGAACAAGCAATGTAACTAGTGGGACGAATAAATCCCATTAGTTACATCATTATAACTACCTATGTAACTAGTGGAAATAGACGCTCTAAATAGTAACGTTTACGTTTTTATTGCGCGCTAAATCTTTAGCTAAACATACGGGTATCCACGAAATGAAATGAGTTGAAAATTTGCCAGAAATATGGTATAAATAAGGTCTCAACAGTAACTAGTATCTCACATAATCTATATACAGATACCTACCTAATTTGCTCTTGTGTTTGCTCTCCTCATAGTAAAACAAGTCTCAAGTCTGAACATTGCTTAATCTCAAAGTAGGTTGAAGGTAGCAAGCATCTAATAAGTAAGTCAACAAACGAATTAAACATCTTTAATCAATATCGACACAAAAAGCGTTGAATTTAGCGAATCCTGTAGGACAGGTACTACCATCGAAGGAAGCTAACGGCACTAGCTTCAGCTCCTTACTCCTCTCTTTATTCACGTATATTGGATGCTCAGCCATTTGGGATGAAACTTTACACACTTGGATAGTAGCGAAAACGAGGATTAAGACTTTAACCTGCATTGGACACGACTGAGGACTGATTGTTGAATAAGGATCTAAAGATTTTTGTTTTTATATACGTTTTTGATTCTTTCGTATTTTATTTTTATCCATTGTCTATAGAAGTACTTAGGTATATTTTACATACATATGAGTACAGTAGTTTGTTTGTACGTACCTACAGTGTAGCTTCAACTCCAATATGATACATGATTTTATTTATTTTAATAAGAATCTTGAGATATTTTTAAGATTACGTTTTCTTTCGGATTTTCATTATCGCACCGTTTAATTTTGTTAGGTTTTGTTCTTTCTCTATTTTTTTTACACGAATATTATTTATAGGTTAAGTTCTTGTAAAATTGTATAAAATTTTAGAAATATTGCAGCCACTTCACGCCATTCTTTATTAATTAATTTATCTATTTAATAATCCCAACCATGCTGCACTGCAAGTTCTCACGCTGCAAGTGAACTGTTATTTGCCGAGACGGTTTTTAAGCGCCGATACTGTATGTAGGTATAGTTGATCGAAGAATAATCCACAAAAAACAAAAGCATGCTTACATATGGCTACGAAGCCATGCACTCAAGAATTCTGCAAGCAATAACACGAAAATAAACATTAAAATTAAATTAAGTTAAACCAATGTTGCGGTAACAAAACTATTTGAGTCATTACCAAACCGGTTTACTTAAATATTTATGTTTTGGTCATTTCCGAGTTGACCTACACAATAACATGACGGTATTATTGTATTTTGTTTTAATATTTGTTTTCGGTGAAGCCAAACATTACTTTGGCAATCAGAAAAGCTATCGCTGGAGAAATTATAGTGATCCATGGAGAAGTTACGGGAAATATAGTGATTATAAACATGGAAGAAATAGTGATGAGTTGCCTCAAATCGAAGGGTACTCATCTTTTGTGGGAGATCAGTGTCCGACGGGCAGGATAAAATTCAACGGAGAATGTGTTGATATCGATTATTAAAAGTAAAATTAAAATTTGTTATTTGTATACTTTTACCCTTGTAAAATATTTGACTCTGCCGCGGGAACCGAAACCTCAATAGATATCGTTTCTATCACAGTTTCTGTCAACTCCGCGATTTATTTTTCCGAACCGCGCTAATTAGTAAATTATAATTAATTCTACAGATAGCTATAACTTTATAACAACTTACAATGAATAATAGGTTATAATTTCAATGATTTATTTACATACAAAATAGCGAACATTATCTAATTTTTTATTATAGGCACATTTATTTATAGGTAAGCACAAGCCTTTCTAAATACTTCTTGGTATACTTAAGTAGATCTAATTTAAGTAGAGTTGTAAAATTGTAAACATTTTAAGCTGCCTGTCAACCAAAGCGGGAGGGCACCAAACTAACAAATTAATAGTTTAGCAATAAAATAGCATATCCCTGCCATTTTATTGCTAAACCCTCGTATCGCTCCAATAAACAAGCACCTTTTTAGGTCCCCGCAATAAAATAACAATAAACAGGCATTTGCATCTAATCTAGATGATCTAAACAGTGTCAGGGACTTCTTTTTACCCATGGACGCTGTAGTATCCTCAAATTAACGCCCCCAGATATCAAGAAGGTAGTAATATCCCAACCCCGCGTACGAATGGAACCTGACTGTGACGTAACTCCAGCCAAGACCTCCTGCTGTGATCCAGGCAGCGGCAGTCTGTGTAGCTCCGACCTCTGTGGCCTGGACGACTGAGATAACAGTGGTAGCATTCCCGTGCCAGACCACGTCTTCGAATTGCACGGTGGTAGGTGCCGCAGCGCGGTACACGTAGCCTCTGGAAGCAAGAGTAAAATTAATACACCCTAGTACTGCAGCCAGCAGACAAACGCTTAGCTACCCATCATAAAAAAAACAAATCAAAATGATTATAATATAAATGTTAAAAATCATGTCGCGTGTTATTAGAAATGATGCCAAAAATGGTCATGAACTCAAGCGCCAAAAAAGTGCTCCGATTTGAGTGAAACCCGGATCATACGACGCAGAAAAAATTCGATATAGCATCAGAGGCCACTTTTCATCCATGCCTCTAAATACGAACGTTGTAGTGCCTGGGACATGATTTAGGGCTTCTTGCACCAGAATCACTAATCGTATTTAACAGCTAAATCGATTTAAATCTGGCGTATTTGTATGACTTGACAACTCGCTAAATACTATTTAAGAGTTAAACGCGTTTAGTGATTCTGGTGCAAGCCACCCTAAGATTCAATAAAAACGCTAGAATCAGTCTAAAACGCCAGTGTCAAAGCTGATTCTGAATGTAACCGTCAGTTTTCACTGCTTTCCGACAATGTTTGAGGGTCTAGTGGTCGTTGAACGTCTCATTCTATATTCGCTGCCATCTAAAACACATTGGTTTATGGAATAGAAATATTAAAAATCTCTTGTGACTTCAGCAGCTCTACCGAAAAACTATGACAAACCAAGATTACCTAGGCGCTTAGTGAAATTGAATCGCCTTGCAAAATATACCTAGGTCAATGAATATAGAGTTCAAATTCCGAGTAGCAGCTCACCTGTACAAAAGCTTATCTCCAGTAGTCACAAAACCAACGCTCAGGTTGGACCGCGGGTCTGTTTTGATGACTGAGGACTCGCAGACTGCAGCCACGGCGGCCAAGATGGCGGCGAGAGCTACTGCGAACTTCATCTAAAAGAACAATTGTGTTTTTATGGGGTGTTCCTCGTGGACCAACCGATAACTAAATAACTCAAAAAATCAAATTTAATTGTTTTTTATTGTAAATGCAAGTACACATAATTTGGGTTGGGATCTCTTCTTTTAAGTTCTAGAACCTGTGTTAGAAGAGTCCCCTCTTTTCTGTGGTCGGCCAGAAACATACTTGTTAAATCAATACAAATTAAGCATATAACGTGGTGGCTATAAGTTATACATTAATATAACTTTATTAATATAAGTAATTTTATATAACCAGTTGTGCCATCCTAAAAATTAGTTCCAAAAGACACAGTTTGACGCAATATATCGATTATAATTAATTCAAAAAGTGTATAAAGTTATGTTTATTGACGATCACGGCTAAACTGCTGAACCAGCCGAGATAAAACTTTGCAAAGAGATATCATGCATTCTGGAGTTTTAAAATAAATAAAATAGTAATCAAACTGATTTTAACGATAAGGCTGCCTAAAACTCAATAGCTATTTGAAGTTGTATCTTTGTATGTATTTTTTTTCTTTATTCTCAAGTATTTATAATTTATTTATTTTATCCAGTCCAGATCGAAATAAATAAATAGCTCTCACCTTTGGAATATCCAATATCTCACTCCCGCAGATAAATCCTTATACTCACAAATGAACAACATGTCATTCTAAGAGTATTATTTATAGTGTTCATCACGATAAGCTATCGTATGATTCACTAAGAAAACATGATAGCGTGCAGTTTGAATCCATCCCTTGATCTTATCTTTGATCTCAAGTAGCAATATAATATAAGTATGCTTGCTTACCTATTTATCGTTTATATATCTTTTTTTGTGTTTTACTGAGCGTAAGAAGCTAGTTTTTTGAATCGATAATGAAGTTGACTCGTTTAAATAAAAAAAAAAACTTTTATGCCTTTTGTGCCGATAACCATGGTGGTAGCTTTTATGACCATTACTAAACTAACACCGTGTCAAAGTATTATCTTTCTTGCGAAGTGTGAGATACAAATAGATAGATAGATAGATAAAAATTTTATTGCACACACACAGAAGAAAGAAATTACATGAAACAGAGAGAAACATAAAAATAGAGTATACGATGACGATGACATGAAAGGAATGACGAAAAATATAAAATGGCGGGTGCAAAATTGTAAACCTTAATTTTAAAAAAATTCAAACGAAATTATCAAATATCCTACTATACATACCTATACTTACCTAATTTAATTAAAATTCGCTAGTTGTGTAAAATAAAATACATTAAGATACATAAACATAATAATACAAATCATAGTGAAGGTAAAGTTTCAGATAGGAAAATTAAAAATACCTTAAACATTTTTAGTGAACTTTATTCAGTTTCAATACTCAATACTCAATACATTTATTGCTTTCACATGGTAAGTATTATAGTTGTTACATTGTAGGTAGGTATCACACATGAACCCAGGGGTATTGCAACAGGAAAGTAGGCAGACCGAGGTTTTATTCACGTCAATTTGTCAATTAGTCAATGGTCTTGGGTTAATTCAGTATTATTATATTCGCACATTTTGTCATTCATGTAATCATTTAATTCGTAATAACATTTTTTTAAAAGGAAAGATTTTAGTAATTTTATAAATAGGGTATCAGATTGGGCTTCTTTCATTTGTTCTGGTAGTTTATTATATACCTGTATGGTCATTGTCAGTTTGCAATCAACATAAATTATTTGCGACTTTTGGCAGAGACTTGAGTTTATCGACCCCATATTTCTAGCAGGTAGTAGTACCCCCTGCCTCGTTGCGATTGGAACCGAACAGTAACATTGTTCCAGCCGATACCACCACCGATTATCCAGGCAGAGGCCAACTGCGTGGCCCCCACCTCGGTAGCTCGCACTGCTGTGACCCTATTTGTGTTGTTGCCTCGCCAGATCACGTCCTGGTATTGTATGGCGTTGGCGGCAGCGTAGCGGTTTACGTGCGACCTGAGAAAATAAAGGAAATATCAAGGATGTGACAAATAAGGCAACCTTATAAACTTTAGCAAATACTCTGGCCTAGTTGGCATTTTACAATCGGTAGAACTTCAAAAAATATCCAAAACTAGCAGTTACCCGCGACTTCGTACGCGTCTAGTTTCCGTGTACATTATATTATCTGTGCGTGTATACCGAGCGGATACTTTGAGAAACTTGACATTACACCTCATTACACCGAATTCGTACCTACTCGAATGTCAAACGCTAGTCGTTAGACCAATGAGGTAGTACTACGCCCTGTCAAACTGACGTGACATGACATGACAATGAAATCCTCTTGCCAATTGGCGCTGCTAATCCTTTTCGTTCATTTTATCCTGTAGATCCTGTTAATTATTTGGGATAAAAAGTAGCCTATATGTTAATCCAGGTTACGAAATATATATAGGTATGCCAAGTTTCATCCAAGTTGGTTCAGTAGTTTTGACGTGATTGAAACACAAACATCCAAACATCTAAACTTTCGCATTTATAATATTAGTAGGATAGGATAGGATAGGATGTGTGGTTTCTGATGATAAGTCAAGTAGTAATTTCCGTATTATCCGATTTGACCACAGATAAAGATTTTTTTTATGGCTTCTGTCTGTCCAGACCATTTTGCCAGTGTCAAGTGAATTATTTGAATTAAGTTTAGTCAAGTCGAGTCATACGTCAAGTCATTTGTTTTGAAGACAGAATGGTGGATTTTCCCTTCAAAACTTGGAAACGAATCCTATCAGATAATAAAAACACATAATACACATTTATTCCAATGACTCACACTTTATGCTATGACTGCAAGTTTTATAATTATTAATTTTCATGTGGATTTGACGTTTTCTGTTCTCCAGTAGAATGAACTTGGCTAAAAGGTTGTCGGACCATCGAATCGGGACATAGCTAGTTCCGGAACATACTGTATAGGTACGTAGATAAGTGTGGGTTTCTGCGGATTACTTAGTGGGGATTCGGAGTGGATTTTGGAAGCAGCCATAATCCGACTCTGTCCAAGGCAGATCTCGCTTCATAAAACAGTTTTTATTCATTTTACTTAGCTAGCTACATAATTTTCATCATTCATGCTCAAAAAGTAGGCCATACGTAACTCAAAATTCGAGCTGAAACACAGGGCCGAAAGTTTTGAAAATAGAATGACGCTCATTACATTTTACAATACGCCAAAGTGAAATACTATTTCCGTGAGAATTTATTACTTCAAATCATTCACTTCAAAATTCAAAAATGGAAATGGTCACATTCTGGTTTCGAAAAGAAAAACGGGAAACATGGAACACCAATTTTCTTTAAAATAATTTTTAATTTTCTCGCATTTATGATGAAAAGTAATGTGCTACACTTGGGTGTACGCTACTTATAATTACACCATCGAATTATTTGGCGTTCTTGTTAGCCTTCGTACGCCAAAGTATCTTGGGTGTAATGAGTAGTCTACGCTCCTTGGTCAACAATGTATTATTCAATAAAATCACAAGAATAATTTAGAATCGTCTTATATAACTAGGTGATTCTAGGTGCCAGTTCCACGCGACCAGAGCCTAGGAGAACAGCTAGAAACTACGGGCTGGTTCATAGCGTTTTTTTCCTTATGGTTTTTTTTTTCAAACTCACGAGTGTAACTGCCTGTCACCAGGGGCAATGTTACCAGCGATCAGGTTCGCTCTCGGACTGTCTTTGAGAACTGAGGAGTCGCAGACAGCAGCCACGGCGACCAACACTACGGCGAGAGCTAATGCGTACTTCATCTGAAGAGAAAATCTTATTTTATAAAGTGTCCTAAAACTAGAGTGTAAAAAGACCAATGTGTAAAGAAAATGTTTGTTCTTAGTGGGGATCGAACCCACGACCTATAGGACGGAAGGCAGAGCTGTACCAACTGAGCGGGTTAGTCTCAAACTCCCCTTTGATTCGGAAGACTCAAAGGTCTCAAAATCCCCTGATGTTTCAACTCAACGTTCAATTCAACTTCAACTTCAATTCAACGTGCTCAAAATCCCCTTTGAGTCTTCCCCCTTGAGGGGATTTTGAGACTATCCCCTTTGAGTCTTCCCCTTAAGAAGATTTTGAGACTTTTCTGTTGATTTTGAAAAGAATCAAGAGGATCTTGAGACAAATAGTCTTAAAATCGCCTTTGAGCAAAATTACACCGTATTTACTTGACTCTATGATGTCGTTCTTACCTTTATGATTTAACCAGGTACACACAACAACAAGATAATAAAACTGTGTGATACTAATTTCGAAACATTATTTATATTAAAAAGCAAGATATTTATCAATCATTATCTATGACTCACGTAGGGATTAACGATGGGGTTTTTATTTCGCTGGAAGTACACAATAAGCGGTTTGTATTAAGCGGACGTTGCTAGCGGATGCGAACAGAAAAAAACCTGTTATTCAATTCCAAATCTTTCTCCTCTTTTTCTCTTGTCAGGAACTTCACACCTGGTAGTTGTACTCTAGAAGTCCAAAATACAAGTTTGGTTTGTTTAGCCAACGCTTAGTTTGGCCTTCGTTGGTAAACCTGTGTAAGATTTATTTGTACCTACCTTTGTTGCTACCTATGTTTTATTTCTAACTTGTGTTTTGATAAATAAACTATTTATTTATTTTATTTCAAATGCAACACCTGCTTAGCAAAAATGTTGAATAGATTTTTTTACGCTTCTTGGTTCCATAATTTTAATCATATTTATCCGCTAAATTACGTAAGTTACGTTTTCTGTGGCTAGAGTCCGCTCAATCGTCATATTGAACTTATCAAATGGATTTTACTAATTAAAATTAATTACCTACTTACCTAGAAATAGATAACATAGTAATTAGTATAAATGTTTTTCTTTAAAATGTTCTACTGGTTGTACACACTGGTTGTACAGATGAATTCATCTTGACGTTTCAGTTATAAAAAAATTAAAAGCAGTACATTTTCTTTTTATTCTCTTGATTCTAAGGGAAAGCATAACAATCATCATAATCACATTAGCTTAGGCAATCCAATGAGGCCTACTCAAAATAACTTTTTTAGGGTTTCAAGTTCTTTAGGAACATTTTGATATACTTAGGTACTTATACGGTTTTTACATTCTTCTACCTACCTAATAATTTCGAAAAATAAATCCTCTTCAAACCTACTTTTTTTTTCCAAACCTACTACGCTACCAGTGTTGCCACATAGATATCGTAGCTCCTAAGTTACGAGATTCTGAATCAATTCTGAATCTAATAAACCAACATAACTTTCTCCTATTCGGTTCACAGCTGTTGCCGAACTTTGTGAATAATAAGTAGGAATCTGGCGGATTTGCGGGATAGCTGTCTCGTTTACAGGAGTTTACTACTGAAACGTGCTAGATTTGCGCAGTTAATGTGAATAAATTGTGATGGAAAACATAGATAATTTGTAATTCGGATCAGCTCAATACGCGTTTCATTCAGTAGAGCATTCTTCTTGCGTGTCAATGGCGAGTAGCATAGACAAACAACACTAGACGAAGTTCGAGTAGACCACATCGTCTGTGACATCCATGAGGTCATCCCTTGTGCAGGTGGTAGGGCACAAGGGGCAAATGAGCAGATGGGACATCGTTTGGACCCCGCAGTCACATTGACTGAGAGCAGGGCCGCGATAGCCCCATCTACACATGCTTAAACATCAGTAGAGATCCGTGGGTGAAATATCATAAAATTATTTATTTTATTTTAAATAGGCTCACTGCACAAAGTTGTTCTTCCTAGAAATCTAAGGGGGAGATTCATTCTAAGCAGTAGACATACTTCTGCAGGCTGAGAAAGAAAGAAAGAAAGAAAAAAGAAAGAAAAGAAAATACATTTATTTTAGACAACACTAACCATACACAACAGGATGTTAATGGCGATTAAACTAAGATTTTACTTACAGCAAACTATTTTCACACAAGTCTCGAACCTCGAAAAACACAAGCTGCGAACCGGGTCACTAAAACCGGAATGTGTTTCATACAAAGTCGACATTTGTATTGGTTATTTTCTTTTTACAGTGTGAAAAGCTGAAAAGTATTATATCGCTTGAAACGTGCCGCACGCCTCTATTGAAGTATTGACATTGCTATTTTACATCTCAATCAGCTCATTTGAATTTTCATCTCGATAACATCGAGAAGACCCTCTAGGTACTTTGTATTTAAAGATTTTTCTTCAACATTCTCTTTTACAAAGTATCATTTTCTTACATAAACTTTTTTTTATACAATGATGGAACAAGCCAATGCCTATAACAATTGCTTTACTGAGCATGTCCATTGAGGACGTGCATTGAGGAGGTATTGCACTGCGTCCATCACTCTTGAGAATTTTTTTATAACAGTTGGTAAGTAAAGAAAATTACAAAGCCAAGATTTTTTTACGTGATTTCGATGAGTGATACTTGTAAAAAAAATTATCTACCTAGTTGACTTAAAAAATTACTTGCATGACTCAAAAGTTGAACCAAAAGGAACCGCAACCACAACCCTCCGGTTTGTGAGGTCCGCGACCACAACAACCCTAAAAATTGTTGAAGAATTTTCAAAACGTGTTTTTAAATTAATTTTGTCCAGCGTTTATTTCACCAAAGTCTCCCACAAAGTAGGGGAAGAATTTCAAGTCGCCTACATTTTTAAATTCATTCCTCGCAGAAAACACGTTCCAAAATTAAATTCTAGATTCAAATTGCGATATTCAGCGTAGAATATACGACGACAACCAACGTTCTAAGTTTAAAATTACTTCCTTTTCAACGGCCAACAATGGCGGCCAGACTGTTCCCGGAAACTTTTTGCCAAAACAAAAAAAAAAGAGTTTTTTATCTAAAGAGGTTATACATTCTTACATCCTGCTTCTGCTTAGCCTGTAGGGATATTACTTAAGTACTTGCTAGATATCCTGGTTTACCTGAGTTATTTGCTAAATAACTAACGTTTTGTGTTTTAATTAGAACAATCAAAAATCTCCTACCATCTCCAAGACAATGTCTTGAGAAGGGTCCCCTTGCGTACAGATGACCTTTTTTCCTCGTTTTATTTTCCATTAATAGAACACAGGCTGAGAAGCCATTTTGTTTCAAGACTATTTCGATTATATCTTCAACAAATATTGTTATAAAAATATTTTTATATTTTTATTCAATATGCATCGCCAACAGCATACGCTCAAGCACTGATACGGACTCAGATTAGCTGAGTACAGATTCAGACATAAATCGAGACTCAGGTCACGTTCATATTCCGAAAACACATCTAAATCTTCTTCTTTTCTTATACAACGTGTAAAATATTGTCCCTATAAGCCGAAAAGGGGCTTATTCAGACCAAACACGTTAGTAGATTGGCATGTGCAAAAGTTGAATACAACATGTTTGAAATTTCTATTTATTTATCTTAGAAAGCGACAACCCTGTGTTTATTTACTTAGCATAATTATGTATCCAGCTTGGTAGTAGGCACATATGCGTACGCACCCTCCTATCACGTCGCACTCACACATAGACACTTTAAAGTGTATGCAATGCTATTTTTAAGGAAAGTTTAAGACGCTTTTCATGAATGAAAAACTTCGAAATATTTAAAGTCGTAGAACAAAATATGTTGTTCGCCATGACGTGTAGAATAACCCCCTTTCAGACTAATAGAGACATTATGTTACATCTGTATATGGCCTCTGTCCGTCATTTCGACAGACAATGTTTATGATCAAGCACATATTTCTATGCTCGAGATTTTCAAACTTGACTGAACTCTACATTCGTCATTCAAGCTCGCATTCAAGCAACGTTTTGAAATAAACGCTCGACTCAATCAATGCTCAATCGTTGATCCAGACATAAGCAGACGGCTCTAAGATCCTATCCTACTAATATTATAAACGCGAGTTTGTAAGTATGGATGTATGGATGTTTGTTACTCTTTCACGCAAAAACTACTAGTCTGCAGGGGTATGCCAATCAAAGTTGAACTGCAAAGTTGAACTGCAAAGTTTTAAATCATGGTCAGTTCATACTAACTCATAGTTATTCTGTGACTAAAATATAGTGACATTATGACGTCATTTGATGTGTTTTCGCGCATATTTTGCTGTCAAGTGTCTAAAAAGAATGATCACGTGGTACAAAATTGTACCACGTGACCTGAACAAGTTACACTGGGCAGTGAAATATAACTTGACAGCAAAAGATTGGCATGCGGGGGCTGATTAGGATGAATCTTGGAATACAATATAGTTCATAGTCTGGGCTACTTTTTAACTCGGAAAATCAACAGGATAAAACGGGACGCGGACGAAGTCGCCGGCAGAAGCCAGTTAACCAATAATTTGTTTGTGCTTTGTTCAGGCAGTGTCAGACGAGATGCTGGTGGAGCTCAAAGCATGCTTCATGGAAGCCTACGACGATAATCAAGACGGAAAAATCGATATTCGAGAGGTAGGTATTCAATATACTCGTAGGGGTATGCCAATCAAAGTTGAACTGCAAAGTTGAACTGCAAAGTTTTAAATCATGGTCAGTTCATACTAACTCATAGTTGTTCTGTGACTAAATAGTGACATTATGACGTCATTTGATGTGTTTTCGCGCATATTTTGCTGTCAAGTGTCTAAAAAGAATGATCACGTGGTACAAAATTGTACCACGTGACCTGAAGAAATTACACTGGGCAGTGAAATATAACTTGACAGCAAAAGATTGGCATACGGGGGCAGGATGCTGTATTGCCTGGGACATGATATAGATGGAGTAGGCTTGCACAGTACCTATACCATCCTCTCAGCCTAGTCGGCTGCATCCACAGGAAAGATCAATACATGCCATAATAAGGTAGATATGATAAAGCTAGGGATAGGTAAATGTCAATCATATCTTGTTAAATTAATACACGATTATTGCCGAAATAAAATTTTGTCTACACAGTCATAAGTAGTCGAATTATTTCCTCGACAATCTAGAATACAGTTCGGTGTTGTGTGTTTATATTCTCGTTTAAATCTGTTTTAGTTGGCGCAGCTACTACCGATGGAGGAGAACTTTCTCCTGCTGTTTCGATTCGACAATCCCCTGGAGTCGAGCGTCGAGTTCATGAAGGTAATAATCATCTGAACTAAGGAAATCATTTTATTCACAAAGAAAATTACGAGTAATAATAGTATTTTAGACCGTAAAGCTTTGCGATTTTGCATCTGGTTTGTCTTACCCAATTAGCTTTAACTTTAAGTATTCCAATATGGCTGTCATATTATTATGTACCTACCTAATGTGTGATAAGCTGAAATAAAAATTTGAATTTGAATATAATTGCACTTAAGTTTATCATTATCTTGAAAATTTTTGAAATTGTGCGAGCGAGATATTTGTTTGACATTACCCCGTAAACACTTATATTAACAGATTTTCAAAGTACCTAGGTATCTTTTCTTTTTGTGTAACTGAATAAGTAATGATACACTTTCAGATCTGGCGAGAGTACGATACTGACGGCAGCGGGTACATAGAGGCCGACGAATTGAAGGTAAAACCAAAGAGAATATCTGAAAAGCGCGAACCAACATAGATTTCTTCTTTTTCTTTTCATCCACTACCCCTATGAACAGGATCCTGTGCTGTTAGTGCCTGGGACATGATATAGATGGAGTGCGCTTGCCCTATACCATCCTCTCAGCCTATATCCACAGGAAAGACAAGGTCAATACGTGCGGAGCTGACTAAGCCGCGAGTTTACCTACTCACGATGTTTTCTTTCACCATTTTAGTGCACTAGTATTGCACATATTTTTCCGAATAGAAAATCCATTAATGCACAAACGGAATTGAAAACACGACCTTAGGATCGGAAGGCGAGGCAACCAGTAGACTAGGTGCTTCTTAGACCCGTGAATTAGGTTACGACCTAGAGGTGATTAAATAATAAATAAATAAATATTCATGGACATTTCACACGACGCCCTCTAGTCCCAAACTAAGCAAAACTTGTAATATGGTATCTAGATGTTGATAGAATACATATATACTTTTTTTCTACATACTAACTCATAGTTATTCTGTGACTAAATAGTGACATTATGACATCATTTGATGTGTTTTCGCGCATATTTTGCTGTCAAGTGTCTAAAAAGAATGACCTGAAGAAATTACACTGGGCAGTGAAATATAACTTGACAGCAAAAGATTGGCATACGGGGGCTGATTTTATAGTTATAATTAATAAAATTGGGGTTTTTGTTGGGATGTACCTACCTATACTAACATTATAGAGTCGACTTGTGATTACTTGCGATGTTTTCGCGATAAAATTAAGTTTGAATGAACAGTGTCGAGTGTCTGGCTGAGTCGTGTGAATGAGAACGGAATACTAATTTTATCTGTCATTTTAAATTTCAATCTCATTCAGATTACATTTAAGATGGAGTTAAAGTCTTCCCTCAGACTCGGAATTAAAAAAAACCCAAGTTTTGCTTGGATGGGGTGCTTGAATCTGTATGGATTTCTCCCGACCTGCGCCGCGCCCCCACGTACGCTCAATGTGTTTCGCACTTTACTTTATAAGGTTTAAAAATTAAATAAGTTTATTCACAAAGAAAATTATGACTAATAAAGTATTTACAATATTTATAATATGTACAAAATACACATGAAGCAGTTGAGCTATCTACACACCGTTGCAAACGAAACGTTTAAAAATAGTGCTTCATCTATATCACAAAAAATTAATCTACTATTTAGGTAGATACCTAGCACCTAAGTAGGTGTACTACCTAAATATATTTTTTTGTAAATATTGTAAATTTATAACTGTATTTATAGTTGTATAATTTTCTTTGTGAATAAATTTATTTTTGTTTCAGAATTTTTTGCGTGACTTGCTGAGAGAAGCGAAAAAAATCAACGACGTGTCAGAAGATAAACTCATCGAATATACAGACACCATGGTATGTATCCTTAAAATTTAATTTAGGTTATACCTATTTAAATTGCTAGCGTCGTGGGTTGCACTTGGATGAAAGGGTTGCACCTGAATGAAACCAGCGTAGAACCGTGGAGATTGGCACAAACAGAGGTTATGCCCAGCAGGGGATGAAGTCGGGTTGCTGATGATGATGGTTTTTTAAGCCATAGTTAAAAATAAAAATAAATAAATATTCATGGACATTTCACACGACGCTCTCTAGTCCCAAACTAAGCAAAGCTTGTAATATGGGAACTAGATGCTGATAGAATACTTATATACTTTTTTTTGTAAATACATAAGTACTTATAATACATAGTAACACCCAGACATAGAACAAACATCTAACTAATTATCTAAGTTAGGCAAACATGCTTAGGTACGGCCCACCTGATGATAAGCGGTTACCATCGCCTATTGACATCTGCAGCAGAGGCATTGTCTATGCGCTGCCTACCTTATAGAAGTCTTTTTAACCTTTATTGTATATTAACAAAAAAAAAACAATTTCCAATTTTGTTGCAAAACTGAGGGTTTGGTAGACTTCAAAATCTGTAAGTACTTATCTAGTAAAAGTACCTCTGCTGCTTCATCTGCTTTTTTCTTTTTGTAAAAAGCACAGATAATACAAACTATAGTATAGAAAGTAAGCTGACTTTCTAAAGTTCTCGTCGGTAAAGCTCGCCGGGTTAAAAGTAAAACTTTTTATTGTTTTCCCTAAACTAACACCTTTTTACTGTTCACAGCTCCAAGTGTTCGACTCCAATAAAGATGGCAGATTGCAACTCTCTGAAATGGCTAAGTGAGTTTGGTTTTTTATTTTAACTAATAAAAAAAAATCAATTTTCAATTTGTTTATTCATTAAAAAGATCAAGAAAATTTCCAAGAAATAATTAGGTTACCCACCTATATTTATTGTTTTTATGTTAATTACGGATAAATTAAATCAACATAAACGTACTAATTAGCTCCTTTGTAGTTACTAAGTACTAGAATATATCAGAATTAAACCATTTATGGTTTCATAGACCAAGAAATAATATAATAAGTGCTTACACAAGTACTTGTTTATAATTTAAGTAAGTAATTTAATATTTAATTTATAGTTATTGTTTTGATCAATAAAATTGTTACTTACCTATCTAAAATTAAAAAAAAAAAAATTTAAGTATGTTGCCTATATACGTTTTATGATCGAACCTCTCATTTTCTATTCTAGTAAACATGTAGCTAGCTAAATTAAGTTACTAATCAAGTTGTTATTCTCAAACGAACCAATGCTCTAATCAAGGTTGGAAAATGGAAAATTTTAATTTTACAGATTATTACCGGTCAAGGAGAATTTTCTTTGCAGACAGGTATTCAAGGTGAGTGACGTCATTTTTTGCAATATCTACTTCATGGTGCAATCAGGAACCAATCGATCGGTAGAAACCGTATTTAAGTTCAATTTTGATTTGATTATTTAAAACATAAAAATAATATTTTGAGTTATCTTAACCTGAATTTTATTGGAATTATCTCCAAGGGTATTTATTTTATTTAAGTAAAAAAATAAATAGGTAATTGTACCCAATTTTGTCTACCTTTACTGAATTATGCAAAAAGAACTATATTTTTAAACCTTTTAATAGGTCGTAAAACTGTAAATAGCTTGAATACTTTTCATAAAATACCTACTTAAATGAAAAAATTACCTATCTAAAGAATGTCTATCTATTCTGAATAATTATATATTCTGAATATGACTGAAATAATCGTTTTACACAAAGCATATTAGATACTTACCTACCTATATTATAAGTGTAGGTACACCTATCTACACTATCTTAATTATTGAGGTAAGTACGTAAACATTTCACTCACTCATAGTTACTTCATGTAGTGCGTACAATCGCCCAGATCAATATCTTATTGCCGACTTTTATTTATTGATTGAAATATAAATAAATAAAATGTCCTAAGAAATTTTATCAAAAAAGCGTCATATTTTTTCAAAACTGATTGTTAATATTTTATGTATCTACTAGTACTGCACATTTTGACATTTTAAAATCAAATAAACGTAGACTTTCACGTAGTTTTTTTTTGTTTTTCTTTTTTTAATTCAATGCATCTTTATCGTACCTACCTAATGTATAATGTACTCGTAGCTACATTAGTTTTAGCTTTATTTTGAATTTCCAAAGTTATTTTTGCGCTTGCTTTATTTGTTATTTTATTTTATATAAAATACAGTTTAACCAAAGTTGTTAACAAACTTTGAACATGCTCATTTCGTGCAATCATCCTCAAATGTATAAAAGCTCCCCAAAATATTTGATCGATAGGTAGAGGTAGGTAATGTTGTACCTATAATTGTACTTATTATACTTGTGTGTAAAGTAGGTAAGTACCCATATATTTTATGGTTGATTGTATGCACTTGAAATCGAGCTAATAACTTGTAGAATCACGTTAATTAACATAACATCCATTGTCTATAATATAACCATTTGTGTGTAGGAATATCATTCTATTGGCGATAAAATATTCTAATTATATCCATCTACTTGTAATAATCAGATAGGCAGACTAACCATCCTACGTACTTATCGAGTATGAAAACCACCAACGATCAACCGAGTACCTACCTACTTTATTAAACATTGTTTTTTATAAGGTAATGAGGGGTAATGTCATACAACCTTCTCGCTCGCACATTTCAACATTTTTGAAGATAGATATAAACTCACTGAATGAACCTAATTATGTAAAATCGCAAACCTTCGCGGTTATGCATACTTAGGTTCAGCAAAAATATCATTTTGATCCAAATAAGTTTTCAGACCGAAAAGTTTACACGAATGTGATTTGGTGCAATTTTGGTGCACATTTTTTGATCTGTAAACTTGTTCAGATTAAAATGATATTTTTCGCTGAACCTCGGCATTGCTATTCTCTAGATTGTGAAGCTTTGCTATTTTGCATAATTACATTCAGTGAGTTGATATCTTTAACAATGTTGAAATGTGCGAGCGAGAAGGTTGTTTGACAATAGGACAAATTAACATTTTTGTAAATAGCGGTACATCCTTATGAATTATCTACCGATGCGAAATACGAGTTGACAGTGAAGGGTTAATGCATCCTTGTAGGTATGTATGTAAGGTTTTTCTCATCATAAATGGGTTATTATAAAATTTTTGTATGATAAAATCTTGTTTTACAGCATGATTATTACCTGTCATTTTGTTTGCCTGTCTTTCTGTCTGTCAACACTAACGCTTGTCTCCTGCACTGCACACATAGGAAGGCATAGAGGTGAGTGGTAGGGCGCGGTCTTAGAACGATGCAATAAATCTTACAATAGAAAATCGATTCTCAATTGAGATCTGTGTCTTGATCACGAATAAATATGTCAATCGTAAACGTATCGCAACGCTAGCGTATCCGAGATACACTACGTGGTGACGCTATAATATATGGCAGTCAAGTTGACGTTGACGCGCAATATGATTTAAAATTAAGTTTAAGTAACGCGGCGACTGTCAGATTTGTTCGTGGTTACCCCTCTGCACTATTTTTTATGGTATGAATTTAAAAAATATATGTGCTATTATTAGTCAGAAAATAATTCAACTCAGAGGTTAGTTTTTTAACCGTGGTATTTTTGTTAAATATGGAACGTACTTTTTTATTTAAAGTTAAAATGTTTTTTTATAAGGCAAATAGAATAAAAATATAGGCGACACTACTAGACTAGATAACACAACACAAACTTTGTACAAACCACCACAGGTTTTTTTATTTTTATTTTATTATTATAATCATTTTAAGTACCGTCTATTTATTATATTTAAGAAAGTATAAATGGTATGTCGTTCTAAAAACTAAACATTGTTAAAAAAACCTTAAAAAACGAAGGTAGACCATGGATATATTCCAGAAATCTCCACTGAAAAATCCCTACCAGTTCTTTTTTCAGAAGTCCACGTCATAGCATGCTACGGTGTAGCAGTGGGGATTTCTGGAAGTTTCATAATATTTTATTAAAATTTAAAGTACCAATCCACTAAAATAACTTTTTATATCTACAGGGTGCAACCAAACTGACGAAAGACGATATTGAAAGAGTCTTCTCCTTATACGATCGGGTAAGAAGGAATCCGTATTACCTATTATACTTATTATCCATAAGATGACATTCCTAATACTTAATATATGAAAATAATCACTTGTTTAATTCTTAATTCTTTATTGCACACAACACAGGACATAAACAAAAGACAGAAATAGATGACATGTACAAAGGCGAGCTTAACCCTAACAAGAGTTAGGAGTTAGAGTTGAGTTGTTTGTTTCGTTTTCTCAATTTGCCGCCATGTTATAAGAAGTATCTACCTACGCTTTTTCTATTCTATCAGCAATCTAGTTCCCATATTACAAGCTTTGCTTAGTTTGGGACTAGAGAGTGTTGTGTGAAATGTCCATGATTATGTATTTATTTATTTTGTAACTATTAAAAAATATTATTAACCCATGTCTTCATCTACGAAAAAAAAATATATATATAGGTACTAAAAAAACGCGGGAAAAGTAGCCTATGTGTTAATCCAGGCTACGAACTATAATATATTCCAAGTTTTATCCAAATCGGACCAGTAGTTACAGCGTGATTGAAACACAAGCATCCAAATTCCAAACATCTAAACTTTGACATTTATAATAGGTAGTAGTGGGATGTCTTGTAGTAGGTATTATACCTTACCTTTAGGTACCTATATGTTACATTCTTAAAATAACTATTTATTGTTATTTTCAGGATAACAATGGCTCAATCGAGAACGAAGAACTGCGAGGGTTCCTCAAGGACCTCCTAGAATTAGTTAAAAAGGTAAATAAGTAATTTGAATTTAAATTACTTACCTAAATAACAAAATACTCGTGAAAAAGACTGATGAAATATTGATGAAATTGTTATGGGACCAATCTGATTTTTTTCAAATCAGCATTGAAATGACAGAGTTCGGACAAATTGCTTATTTTTTTCTTTCCTATTTATAAACCTTGGTATGTTTTTGTTAATTTCAGGATTACGATGCTCAAGACCTCTTAGAATTCGAAGAGACAATCCTACAAGGAGTGGAATACAGCAGCGAAGGGAAGATCAGCCGGAAGCAGTTGACAATGATACTCCTGGCCCTAGCCAAACATCATCAAGAAGAAGAACCAGTCACGCCATAAGTGTATCCGAACGCCAATACCACTCCGTCCCGATATCCGAACGAATTTTAATTCGCGTAATAAAAAAAAAAAAAAAAAAGCAATCGCTCGAACTCAATATTCAAACGAGATTCAAACCTCGGTAACACAGATCAAAATATGCTACGCAACGCAAGATGCCTCGGTGATGGTTAGATAGCGATCTGCATAGAGCCACTGAAAAGATTTAGATAGACCTACTTACTTCATCAGAGCTATTTTTATAGCGAAATAAAAAAAAAATGTTATTGTACGAGTAATATGTACCTACGTTTAGTAAAGCGTGGTAAAGCAAAACCAAAGATAGATTGATTATTGGGAATGGCTATAAGTTGCACCATACTTACAAATCGGTTTGAACCCAGCGGTCTGACCGCCAAGTACTTTGGATGCCACTTACTACTTAATAACCTATCCCCAATTTTAGTTAAATATCTTGCATAATGCTGAGGTTAAAAAAATTACTACAAACTTGCGGACTTACCCCGATGCACCTTCTAATGTTATCGTTGAATTTTTGACGTGTGAAGTGAACGAATATTTCTACACGATGTTCTTTTATTCCTTAGCAAGATTGTATGTAAATATCTAAACAATGGCTGTGTTAGTTTTCATAACAAGAGTTCAAAAATATATTGTGAAAATTAAAAAATCTGTTGGTACCTATTCAATTCATCTGTACGGAGAAGGGTAAGGCTGGGGAATTTGGCCATCATTTTTGTAAACAGAATATTGCTTGAAATGCTTTTCAAAGGGTGCACATTACTGACATCTATTAAAAAACTGTGTAGGTACTACCTACTACCTAAATAAATATAGGTACACCCTTAGAATGCAAAAGATGTTGATATGTACCTACCTAGGTACTTCAGATAATAGTAAAGTATCACTTATCATTGTTTTACACAGTATTATGTCTACATAGGAAAAATAATAGGTACAGTCGGCTACACATCAACCTATCCACTGTTTGAACTTTGATCTATTATCATTTGAATGTTGCGAATCAGGGATCGCAATAGGTGGAGGCGCGTGGCGCGCAAGCAGCGAGTCTCACATAAAAAACATAATCGTCCCTATCGCATGATTCGCAACATTCAAATTATAATAATTCAAAGTTCGAACCGTTGATAGGTTGATGTGTAGCCGACTGTACACGCCATGGATACCTGTTCACCTTCCCCTTCGCCATAAATACCATCTCGTAAAGCCAAATCTATTGCCAAATGTACTACCTTATGTTAGGAATTTACTTACATTTTCCAGTACTATGAAACTGAAAAATAGATAACTTCATGATATTGGATTTCCGGGTTGTTTCAGGTCGTCTGACATTACTGTAAACATTCCGATACTCAAACTCAAAAGGATTGAATACAAAAATTAGTTATTCGTGACAAGATATTCGTATAAACGGTACTGCTTTTTTACTAGAGGTGTAATATAACAGTCAAATTTTCATATTCGTGTTATTGAATATAACGGTTTGGTGATACTATGTTATCATACCTGTTATAAAATAACAGTCAAATAACAGGCAAGGCTACGGATTTCTATAGGTAGGTAGTGATAATGAATTCCCGGGTTGTGCAATCCTGGTCGTGCTTTCCATGGTTGTGTTTTCCCAGGCTGTGCATTCCATGGTAGTACAATAACCGGACTCAATTATTTTCCTTTCACTCTCGCCTGATACAAACCAACGTATAGCCAAGCCAACGCCACGCCACCGGAGGCATGGCGCGGAGGTGTGAGCAAACGGCGATCGCGATGAAGAAATGAAACTATCACTGTCACATGTCCTGTCAGTATCTGTTCTGTTATCGAAGCTGAAACTGGCTGTTATCATGTTATTAAATAACATGATAACAGCCAGTAACTATTTGAATCTATGCCGTTCCGCAAATAACAGTAAAACAGTTTAACACTATATCTTTGGCCGTTATAGTGTTATCCCTGTTACTGGCTGTTATCATGTTATTTAATAACATGTTCTCCAACCAGACTTGAGCTCATAAAAAATGAACGATGTATGAAACATGGTGGTCAAAATTTCAAAATTTGCGTTTAATACAAAACGAAATTCGCTGATATTTTTTATAGAAGACAACTTTTGCGTCGACCGCCTGCCTGCACCCGTTTTTCATGAGGCTGTTATTTGGCTGTTATAAAATAACATAGCAGCGGCGACGCGTGTAACTGTTATAACGCTTTAGGCCAAATAACGCTGTTCCGTATACCTGTTATGGTTATATTAGTTACACCTCTATTTTTTACACTGGCACCGATGCAACACTTACACGATAATTGTCTACACGATTTGTCATTTTTGTAGGTCCTTACCAGTAACGATATTTTTGTTCGAGCAACATGTCGGTATCTATGTAGGTATCAGTATCGACCAGTGAGTAAACTTGCCTTAGTAGTAATCAAATAGCATTCCAGGCCCCAGCACAAAATATAAGTAGGTAGGTATCTAAAGCAGGAGAATACTACGTAATACGTATAGATTATATCGTCAGTCAGTGGAAAGGAAAACTAGGCATTTTTTTCCCTTTCCACTGTCGATATGTTTCTCATCTTCTTTTAGGTGCGATTATTAATATAACTTTCCCTTTCTATTTCAAATCACGTATTTTCTAAAACTTTTCAACTTTCCTCTATTCTTGTAGACATCTATAATGTACTATACTTCTTACTTAGGTACCAAAGTAGAGGACGCTATTTCTAATAATGTATACCAACATTATGTAGAACACAGAAACTATCAAAAATATCTAATCGATCAAAGAAAGATCATTTATAGTAAGTGATGGTCGAATCGAGCTTTCAATGTGAAGTTTGATTTACATTATTGGGGTG
Source organism: Gandaritis pyraliata (assembly GCA_947859175.1). Taxonomy (NCBI): domain Eukaryota; kingdom Metazoa; phylum Arthropoda; class Insecta; order Lepidoptera; family Geometridae; genus Gandaritis; species Gandaritis pyraliata. The sequence goes on along the minus strand of OX401874.1, from coordinate 3,069,120 downwards.
GCATGGCGCGGGAAAGTACCAGAGTGCTGGATTAAATTGTTAGTTTTGTTCTGTTGGTTGTCGTGCTATGTCCGGTAACGTTAAACACCCATTTGTCCATGCCATCTTATTAATGGAAATCAAGAAGTAAATTGCTTGTAAAAGCCTGTAAGAGTAGAAATTAAAATTATATGCTTCAAGTTTGAATCTCGATGTGCTCCTAAAATTGATGTTTTATTAACAAATTAGGTAGTATAAATAATTAGGAATAAATCGTCTTGACTTTCAAATTAATGTGTTACAAAAAGCATGCAATAGCTTTGCACCAAAACAAGTGCTGATGTCCGCATAATTATCAAAAACAGTGGTATTTCATCTTGTTAACTAAATAATACATAAGTTAATAATTGTTAATTGTTTGTTAGCGTATGACTGTTACAAAGAATGTTTTCTTAGATCATTTGCATCATGTGTACTTTAATTCGTTGTAATTTATTGTGGTTAGGATTAATAATTTTATATGAGAAATAGGTTTTTGACGTGAGGGTAATAGATTTGTATAACTTTATAATCAATGTGTAGTAAGTAGTATCTACCTAGCAGTCCCTAACGGCCAAACCCAATATTCAATCCTTGGTAAAGGCAAGGGTAAAGGTTAGGGAGCGATCTGCGTCAAAATCTTACATTGACGAAATAAGCTATGTTACTAAGACAAAACCTAAGATTGAATAATGGAAATGGCCATAAATGTGTATCAAGCAATCCTTAATTTTTTAAGTGAAGTTTACATCTGTGTTGTTATAAAATATTTAGCTAACGTATAAAAGATTAGGTAGGTAAGGTCCGGAAGACTTGCTGTCTCTACCTAGGTACATAATAATGTAATTCTATCTACTCTATACAGAGTTCATATTATATCTTAAATCAGGTAAAATAAAATAAAACTGGCAAATTTTCCGGACTCACCCTATCTTAAAAAAACCTACAGAAGTTGTACATAATATATAACTACCTATAGATCTATATTATTAAATATTACACCTACTTTGTATTAATAAAATCTGTGCACAAAAATTGTTATCAGCCAGGAGCGGAAGACGGTCTAACTAATGTAGCAAATTAAAAATCCTGATAAAATTAAGAAAAGTTACGAGTACCTGCCTACAAAAATATAGTAGGTAGGTAGAGGTATATGTACCGCTAAAACTAAATACAAAATCTGTTTATTTGCCATCCAGGCAGACCCTAGCTTATACGTCAATTCCGCATGTTCCATACCAATTATCTGGCACTCTACACATGAATAATATGACCGTTATTTGTTATATAAAATGTTTATATTTCTACTAGCAGTGTTTTTTTTACCAACATGGCACACAATACTTCAACTTTTTATTAAATAAAACTCAGCAGATAGTAGTTAACATTTTTTAGGCTTAAAAAGGCCTTTTGGCAGATTCAAGATCAAGCTACTACCTACATTGCCTAGTGACTACGTTAGTACATATTTAGAACTGTACAGGGTACCTAGTTTAACAGTACCTAGTAGGTAGTCGACAGAATATTGAACCTCAGCCATCCAAACCAAAATAATGTACATCCTATCCTCTACACAAAGATTTTTAGATTATAGATAGATTTTAGATTTACGACTATTGGGCACATTCAATGGCACATTTGAAAATGGAGCAATAAACAAAAGACAGGATATCATCTCAGTTTTTACTCTGTGGTGTAGCGAAACCGGCTTAAAAGTCATGCCGCCGCGACCGAGCCGTGCCGGCGGGCAGCGCCGCCATGCGCCATGCCCATGCATGTCCTTCTGAACTAAACTAGGGATGGCCGATGCTGGAAGAGTAACATCGATTTTTTTATTAATATAACCAGATCAAAGGTTTTTTATTTACATTACATTACACAATGAATAATTTTTGGAAACTTCTGTGATTTCTGTAGGAATTATCGAAAACGACATTCTACATAATTATTCAAAATAATATTTATGCGCCAATGAATTTGTTTTATGCTTATGTCAATGATAATATTTTGCTGGATTTATATCGGTTTTTTAGATCTTAGCATAAAACGATAGTTTATGATCATCGATCAAAGCAACAATGAACCATCATTGACGGACATCTCTATTCTAGTCCAAGTCCAAGAGTCCAAGTCCAAGCCATAAAAAAAGTAAAAAAGACGCCATATTTTTTTGATCATTGAAAAAAGATTTCACCGCGTTGCGGCTATCGTGCCATTTGTGCCCAATTTATTTCCAATAGCTAATATCACAAATAGACATGGGTGTTAATGTTGAAACTATTAACCCTGGTGATGGTAAGTGGTTCTCTCTACGTTATTTAGTCTTTTCATCTCTTCCTGTTATATTTTTCCGGTGGGGAACACACCTTGCGTGTAGTGATTTTCAAGGTGTATGGTACCTATCTAATCCTGCTGGCCTTCCCTAATTTCCCCACACTGATATGGTTCTCTGCGACTCGATCCTGTGAAAACCTAGGTCCAATAATGTGCCTGTTTAATTCCACCTAGCGCATCTTTCCATAAAGGTAGGTATTCCCTTGTCCCAAACTCACGGTTACTCATAGTAGATACCTCCCTACAAGTGTAGAATAACGTATACCTTCTACACTACACCATCATCATTAAATCAATGAGTCTCCTCATAGAATGACCTTCGTGTATTACCGTGAGTTTCCTCTGCTGAAACATCTACAGCAACACATGCACAATTTTGTAAATGTATCGAACAGCGTTTCCACTGTCAACACAACTGGATGAAGAAGTATGTCTAACATTTCAAAGTACTAGGCAAGTTTTGTGTGTGTAAGTGTTGCTTGTACTTGTGTGTTCCAATCTTATAAGACCTATAGGTATTTTTTGTAACACAAAAACACGATTTCAATAGATTGTTTTGTGCATGTTTAGCAGCTGTGGGAATGCGAAAGCAAAAATCTTAAGATTTGTTCTAAAATTTACACAGTTTCTTGCAGTGGAAATGCAAACACCAATAAATCATTAACATGAACATTCTCAAACTAAAGCAAATTGTATTTCAATCTCTGTATTCACAATATTCCAGAATCCACCTACCCAAAGTCAGGACAGACAGTGGTGGTCCACTACACCGGCACTCTGACAAACGGCAACAAGTTTGACTCCTCGCGCGACCGTGGCAAACCTTTCAAGTTCCGCATCGGCAAGGGAGAAGTCATCAAGGGCTGGGATGAGGGTGTTGCTAAGGTAAGCCATATCTATTTTTAATCACTGACCAAAAAACGAAAGGTGTTCTAAGTTTAAAGGTCTGTGGCTTCATAGCTGTTATACAAATACACTAAAGATGCGTTTTCTAGTAACAGAGCTGGTTGATCCAGTATAGTTCTTATTCTTAGATATCTTTGTATAATGGACCAACCTTGCGAGTCCAAATGCGGAAACAAGAGTCCGATAAATAAATATTCTTTGGTGCAGTCGTTTCCAAGTTATGAGAATATTCACCAGCCATGATACCCAGTTGTGAGATAATGTCCAGCTTAATAATAATAAAATCGCAGTTTGAATCATTTGGTTTATCGCATAATATTCAGATTTTTTGATCTTTTTTGATACACCAAGGTCTGATGATTACCAGCATTATTGTATAGGATATTGTACAGTATATTATTATATAGGATTGTATTTTGGTGGAATGGCACCTTAATGAACACTTTACTTAGTTTGGAACTAGAGGGCGTTGTGTGAAATGTCCATGAATATTTATTTATTTATTTACTTCTTATTTCAGATGTCTGTGGGCGAGCGTGCCAAATTGACTTGTACCCCCGACTACGCTTACGGCAAGCAAGGCCACCCTGGAGTCATCCCTCCCAACTCCACTCTGATCTTTGACGTCGAGCTCATCCGCCTTGAATAAACCCCACGATTATCACCTTACCATGTAGTACCTATCATATACATGAAACTGCATCTGAGAATGCACTATTTAGTTTTGAGTTGATACACATTGTCTTCTAGTGTTCTTGGTTCAATCTGGACGTTAAAGAAGCCACAGTATTGGATATGGGCTTAGTATGTCTAAGCCGCGTATTATATAGAACCAGATTATGACAACGCGAAGAAGATTCGCTTCAGTAATGTTCTCGATAAGGCAATAGCCGTAAAATTAATCAGGAACAACACTGATTCGCTTTATCGCTGCATTTAACCGCGACTTTGCAGATATTTTCGTATTGGGCTACTTGTCCACAGTAAATTCGCGAATACTTTGCAATGGATGCGGCCCTGGGGTAATTGATGTTATGGTAACTTCAAGTTTTTTAGAGAGATGTAATATTAAATAACCTAACCGCTTGGTGTGTATCAGCTTTCAATGAAGAACATGATTAAGAACTGGTGGTGAGCGCAGTGTGGCCAATGAATTAGTTTTTAGGAATGTAGTTCTATCTTGTATGTTCTACTTGTTAGTAATGTAGTCCTATCATGTATGTTCTACTTATAGTAGGGGGATTTAAGGAATGTATCTTGTATGTTCACGCAGTAGGGTAATTGGTCTTGTAGTATTTCAGACGTGTAACGTCAAGCAACCTCACTCGCACATTCTAACATATTTGAAGATATAAAATCACTGAATGTATATGCAAAAAGTCGAAGTCAAAATTTCTTTATTCAATAAAATCACAAGGATCATTTAGAATCGTCTTATATAACTATGTGATTCTAGGTGCCAGTTCCACGCAAAGCTTTACGATCTAGAGATTATTAATGAAGTTTCAGAAACGATACCATTTTGATCTAAATAAGTTTTCCAACCAAATTTGCTTTTTTTGTCAAACTTGGTGCTCTATTCTTGTCAGAAAACTTGCTCAGTGAATTTGATATCTTTAAAAATGTTGAAAGTTTGCGAGCGAGAAGATTGTTTGACGTTACTCGCCTTTAGATAATTTGCGATGATATTATCTTGCAATGAATTTTATGTACCTAGATTTTATTATATTATACATAGACCTGAGTGTAAAACCTGATGTTGCCCCAATCTCTTATCATTTGAGTAATTACATTCCTCTGGCATTTTCAAATTTAAAACTCAGTGACGAAAAAGAAAACTACCCAACCATCGTATTTTTAAGTTTATTAGGTTGCTCAAACATCAAAATCATGTTTATGCATTTATCGACAGTCCGTGATGTTTGTAACTTTATATCATGTTCTGAACTATTCTGCACAAATAACAAAGCAATGTTTTTCAGGATTTTGTGTACTTAGGTAATGGTGGTTTCATAAAAGCTTTATTCGTAAAACATTAAGTCAATAAACATTATTGCAAAAACTATTTTTATTGTTTTTATTTTTCTCATAAAGTTAGGAATTAATTTGTCTCATTTAGTTACATTTTATAATTTCAAGTCTGACAAAATCTATTTTTCAATTTTCAAGAGCAGGCAAGTGTGTGCCGCCTATACATATTGGCCCAACGTCGACGAGTGAAGGCCAACGACAACGTGAGGACGGCATGTTTGCCTTGCCTTGCCATGGCTCGGTGTCGCTCGCCTTAGTTGGCCGAGTGCTTACAAGCGCCAACGTCAAAGGCGCTTGCCTGCGCTCGGCCAACCGTGTCCACATGTTGGCCCGCTCGTCTACGTTGGCCGCTTGCAATAGTTTGCGTAGGCTTGTCAAACATGTGGATAGTAGCACTCAATTTGCTTACGCCCACAAACGCACGTACCTATAACATACAACTTTGTTCTACAACCAGACTTTCGCCGGTTTTGTAATCATGGATACCGTTTATTAAATTATGAGACTGTTACTTGCAATTCCCAACAACCTTTTACAGACTTAAATATAACGTAACACAGTTAAATCAGTCTACGATTTGATAAATAAAAACAATTCGTTACTCTGCCAAAAACTAAAAAAAAAGCAAAAGATACAGGAATAATTACAAATAAACAATACAACTGTTTCTTTTAGGAGTTGAACATAATAGTGCTACAATTAATTGCCAAAGTTAGGTACATAATTTGACTCAAGCACGCCTCCGCGCCGTAATTAGGTACTGGACTGGATGGAATTTTGAATAACTGACCTGGCTAAAATTAGCAGAAACAGGCATCTAAGCCATAATGAATTATTTGTACAGCATCTAGATAGAATAGTTAGCACTAAGTCCATTACGTAACTAAGGACACGTAGTCGGAATAGAAACATGATTGACTTTATTTTTGGTAGTCTTATCACACGTTAAAAGTCAGTATTTATTTAGGGTTTTTTGTGCCGCAGTTAAATTTAAAACAGTGGGTAAACCAAATTCGATGATCCAATCACTTGCACAAATAAACTATACTTATTACATAAAATTTACATTTATGTAAGGTAAGAAGAGTATTAGAACCTAGTTATTCTAAATTATATACAATACAAACTTACTTAGGTACCTAGTAGAATTTCAAAATTTAGAACCTAATAGTTGTCTATTTATGTACTCTGGATATAAAATATAATATTCTAGAAAATAATCTGTATACTTTTCTGGATACAAAACCGACATGCGAGAAGATTGCCTCTTTTAGCTGCGCAAACATTAAACATTCACTAAACCAACTGACGAAATGGTCAGAATGCTAAATTATAGTTAGGAAATGCAATCTCGAGATCTCGATAAATTTCTAAATTATCAAGATTTCGCCTAATACTTAAAAAATGTAGTTTATTTATATTACTTAGTGCATTTAACTCAATGGAAATGATTACTCTGGGAATTTCAGCAATAGGTACATATTCTCTCATGTTAATAAAATATATTTGAGTCATGAAATATAAAAAATACTTTTATTGATAAAAAGAATCAATCAAAACTTAACTAATCATTCGTTCATTATTTTGGAAATAGCTTACTTATTTGAAAGCATAAGGAAGTTAAGGTGGTCAGTCAAGCGCAGACATTTATCTACTTACTAAAGTTTGTGCGTAAAGTACCTACTTATCATATTATGTAATTTAATAACAGTATAACAAAAAACGATCTGCGAAATGTAGCTGGCAGACACTGGATGAGAAGAGCCGAAGACCGAGCTCAATGGCGCGTCTTGGGAGAGACCTACGTCCAGCAGTGGACGAGTATAGGTTGATGATGATGATGATGATAACAAAAAACAGAAGAGCAAATAATAATAAACATCAATTAATAAATAAACATGCGCCAAACACGATCGCAAACGAGATTTCAAAAATCGAGACTGAATCACGTGATTGAATCTCGATAAATAAGTCGACGCGAGATTCGAGATCTCGTGAGATCGAGATTGCATTTCCTAAATATAGTCAACCAATTAGAAAGAAGGTAAGTATTTCTAATAGTATAAAAATCTTTCGTTACTTTTTATATAACATTTAGTCTTACTAACTAAAACAGAAAACCAGTACATAATCATGCCTGTTTCAGACAAAACATTATAACTTCTCACTTACCACAATTTAAAAGACTACGTGTTAGGTAGTTGTTTCAAGGGTCCTAAACTCAAAAGGCCATCTGCGCCGAGCGCCTGCAAGTTTCTATTCATGCCGTTCTGTGCATTATGTACGGAGATGATTGGTAGACCGAAGCATCCACCGCCGCCATCTTTACCAGCTAGTGGTATATAACTATAGATACCTAAACTACTCAACCTCTTAACATTGTCTTCCTGTGACATGTCCACCACAGGCAGTCCCAACTCCCGATTGGGACCAACTATATTGTGAAACACTCTTTTGTGATGCTGTAGCTGTAATATTTTGGGGTAGGCTGCGGGACATTCCTCACATCTAAACATGGGGAGTTTGCTCGAAGGATGCGCAGTAGACATGTGGGCCGACAGAGAATTCTGGTTCATGAACATTTTGTGACAAATCTTACAAGATAGCATCCCGCCGCCGACTTTGGCTTCTGGGATGGAAAAGTTACTGGATCTAGACGTGTGTTTGATACTAACTCCCGCGCCGAGGTTCGGAATGTGTGGCACCGGTCGCTCCGGAGACGGCGATCGACTCTTCTGTTTTTGTTTCACGCTGATGCCTCTCGTGGCTAAGATGTTGGCCATGGCGCTAGCCTCTTTGTTCACTACCTTCTTCGTTATTGAGATTTGACTGCCAAGATTCAGCTTATCCTTGGCACCTTGCACGCTTTGGATCATAGGCATGCCTTCTCGCTGCTTCTGCATTGCCATAACCTGACAATCTTCGTTATCGTGCTTCCCCGGTAGTAGGATGCTCGGCCGTTTCTTCATCGCGGGACCACCTGGGCCAACCCCCGGCCTTTTCATTGGCATGCGCATTCCTGGTTTGTTCCCTCTGACCTGTCCGTGCACTTGTAGACCAGGCCTAATGGTCGGCCGTTGTCCTCTAACGTTGGGCATCCTTGGGCGTGGGCCGTTAACACCCGTCGCCATTCTGATATGGCCGGGCGCCGGCATCTGTCCGCCGACCACTTGGCCTGGAGCCAAGGGTTGCACTGTGGAACCATCCGCTCCCGAATGACCCTGCATTCCAAGCATCTGGCCTGGAGGGAAAGTCTGTATATTCTGTATCCGAACTCCACTGCTAGTAGTCATAGGCGGCTTCATCATGCCGGGGCTCGATGTTGGTGCGTATTGGTTACTGAGTGGCGGAGGGGGTGGACCCATCTGTCCCAATTGTGAATTCATACTGGACTGTCCATATACCGTTTGCTGCATGCCTTGTAAGGGTGAAGCTGTAGAGAACGATGAGGAATCAAAAGAGTTCGGAGAGTATCCAGGTTTAGGCATCGAATTTTGAAACTGTCCGTATGATTGCTGCCCCATGCCAGAGGCTCCATAGGGCTGGTTAGTAAACTGACCAGGCATTTGTTGCTGTTGAGTGCCATACATGCTATTTTGAGACTGAGAATACCCTCCTGGAGGCATGTTCTGCTGGCCATAAGTGTTATATCCTTGCTGTGGCATAACGCCCCCAGCGCCTGGATATGCTTGTATGTTGATCATTACGTTTTGCTGATGCGTGAAGCCTGGTCCACCCATACCAGTCATTTTCCCAACTTGCTCTACCATTTGCTTGACAGGAAGCAAGCTCTGGAGTATGTTTGATGTTCCAGTTGGGTTGTAAGGAAGCAAAGTTGACGAGGAAGGAACGACTAAAGACTTCGAGTGGCCCGTCATTGTCATATGATCGTCTAAAAGGGATATACTGGTGAACCTTGTGTTGCAAACGTCACACGTATGCTGAGGACCTAGGGTATCTAGAGATATGTATTCACTGGCATCTGAAACCGAGAACCCTTCTTTTTTAGGAGTATTCGAGAGAAGGCTTTCGAAAATATCTTCTGCGCTTTTCTCTAGCATATCTATAGGCGGTTTGGAGTCTGGCGCGTTCCAATTAAAGGAGTGGTTCTTCTCTAGCGATGAGCTACGTGGTAGAGAGTTTCCATAAGAGGACGTTATGGGGGGGTAGCCTGATTGAGGGATGACAGAGAAACTCGCAGCAGAGGTGGTGGGGTATGCAGGGACAGGATAGTTTACTTGTTCAATCCTACCCTCCAGTTCAGTTTTAGGAATTATTGGTTTGATATCAGACGCTGGAGTGGCAGAAACTACGCAGCAATCATCGTCCTCATCATTAGAGTCCCCATTGATTTCTATAATAGTCACCCCGGTGTCTTCGGTCTTTGTGACCGGGGGAAGTGGTGTTGCCCTTTGGTTTGTTTGATTAGAGAATAGGGGTTGGCCACTTTGCACTGATAGTGGTTCAGACTCGGTTTTGACTGTTGCGATGATAGGTGTGGAACTACTTCCAAGAGGCGGCGGCGATGACCGTTCAGTTTTAATCTGACCGGAAAAAAGAGGTGCGTTTGACGTGGACTGAGATTCAGTGGTTTCTACTTCCGTTTTGACTACAATATTTTCCATATCTTTGTCTTGCATTATTTGGAGAGATTGTCTTCTCTCTGGAGTGGATTTTGATGAGACACCGACTGGAGTTGTTAATTCTTTTATTTTAGATGCGTCTTTGGCAGGAAGTGGTAAATTCGCGCCTCTTTTTGGTGTTTGTTTCATACTAGGTCTTCCTAATGGTTTAGCAGGAGGCACATCCTTCGGAGGAGCCCTGGTAACTGTCGCCAGTTTCGCTGGTGACTTTGCTTCAATTTTCGCAACAGTTTTGCCTTGAAGATTCTTAAGAACGTTCGCAATTTTCGCATTAACAATTTTATTTCCTGCCAAGCTCCTTTCGTCATCAGAATCATTTTCAGATTGTTCATGTTCTCCTAATTTATCTCGTTCATTGTCAGATTCACCATCTTGATTTTCAAAGTTTTTATCATTTCCATCATCGCTTTTGTCTTCGTCTTCATCAGACTCGGTTTTAAAATCCTTCAAACCGTTGACCACTTTGAAATTACTCGAGTTGTTTCCTTCACATTTAATTTTCAATTTCAAACCTCCAAGTTTTTCAAGTTTTTGCATGACATCGCTATTTTTATCCGATTCTGGTTCATTTTTAATCGGGGTGTTGCTTTTTTTAATTGTAAAACCTAAGCCACTTAGTTTGTCTAATGCGGAATCTGAAGTTTTGGGTGCTTCTGCAGATTTTTTTATAGAGAGACCGGTTTTTTTTAATAGTTGCGATATTTCTATTTTTTGAGGGGTTCTAGGGAGAGTTTTAGTTGGAAGAGGTGTTTCTGATTCCTCGTCCGACCAGTCATCTTCGCCCGACTGGGGGGCATCTTCGTCCTCCGACGGCAGCTTGTCGAGTATTAAAGACGGGAGCGAGACGTGAGTGATAAGATGGGTCTCGAGTTCCACCCAATTAGGATATTCTTTCTTACAAGTGAAGCAGTAGTGTTCTTGTTTTGGCTTTTTCAGGAGAGCACCAGTAGATTGTAAACGTTTTAAGATGTCGGTAACATTATTGTTGGCAGGCTTACTGAATTCTGTCTCGTCTTCCTCCAGAGTATCTTCTTGAGAAGTCTCTACTGAGTCATATTGTTCTTCACCTTCTGGAAAATAAATATGAGTTAAATATTGAAATTATATAGTAAACAATCCACCAAATGATTGATAAAACTTGGTTTTCTATTTTGATGAAGCACTAATCATGCAATTGATATTATAATACTACTATGTACGTGCAAGACAAATGGATCACACTGACAAAATGCACTTTTATTCTGTGTAAAAGCAAAATAACTAAAGAATAGAAAAAAAAAAATGTTATTATTAACCTTAAGAACCAGTTAAAACCCCGCCCTCATTTATATTCATCATATCACCTTTCCTGACATACCTAACGAAATTAAATTTCACCTTTCATTTCACCTTTTAAAAATCTAATGCTACGCAAATTTTTTACTTAATTTTTTCTTTGAATAAGAAAAGTGTTAAAGATTTTACCAAGCACTAAAGACCCATTCAGAAATAGAATCGACCACACCACGCAATCATTAAATCTGCTTTAGTGCATTGACTGCAACATGACGTTTGTGAGAATAGATCTATATTTTTTTATCATTCAAATGTTTACCTAGCTACTTGTTCTCATAGTGGAATTCTGCGAAAGTGAGGTTGTAATTGTACTGTATAAAAGTAAAAATTACAGTACGAAAACTACTGGCCAATAACATTTATTCCCTGAACATATAAGTCTTTATTGGTTTATTTATACCACTGTTTCTCACGTCATTGTTTACATTATTTCAATTTTCTAAATGATGTTCACCAATCGATCCTCTCTTTTCTTTAACTTTTTTATTAAGATACACAATGTAAATCAAAATTTGGACAAACCTGATTCATCATTAGGTGGTGATGATGGAATTTCAGGTTCAAGCTTTGTTGCCATGTTTTACGAGACCTGTGAACAATTAAACTGACTTTAACTCTTAAGACATTTGAGCACTTTTTTATCGTTTATTGTAAACAGTACTTTAGTGTAAACAAGTAATTAAATTAAAAATTTTAAAAACCCTGGCTTTGATACCTACCTATATTGAGGGAGTTGTAAAAAAAATATGTAATTCGCCATTTTGTGGTGGTGGCCATATTTGATTTTAAATTTATCATTTATCAAGCCCTTAACTTAAGCCCTAAAGCCAAACAAAAAACAAAATCAAAATCGGTTCATCCTTTCGGGAGCTACATTGCCTCAGACACACCCACGAACCCCCCCACCCCCCAAACCCACACAAACACACACACACACACATCAAACTTATAACACCCCGTCGTTTTTGCGTCGAGGGTTAAAAAATGGAAGATGCCTCATCGCTAAATCCTGTTTTTTTACTGATATATTTACTTTATCTTGGAAAGATTTACTCATAATTCTAAAATGCCCATAGCTGCAAGTTCACGATTATTTGCTGAAATATCCTCTAAATGCTTAAGGAGAAACAAGGGGAAAAGAACTACCTTCTTTTATTCTTCTCTGTCTAGCACGTCGTTAGTGACACCGTCACCGCCACAGAGTAAATCAATTACTTATTCAAATGTTTTACTATTTATTGCTTTTCAATTTAAGCTTACATTTTATGTAACAATTAAATGTAAAAGGAAAATAAATGACTTATTTATTTAAAGATTCTATACTTTTAATCACATTTTACTGGCCCACTGAATAAAATAGAGGACCATTTTTAGCTCGAAACGGACTATAGCATAATTATATGCTATAGTCGAATGTTTCGAGCACAGCGACACAAACGCTACCAAGTTATATTCATCAGCTAAACTTCAACTTCTTGGTTTATGGCTTTTGCAACAGGTTATCACAATTCTGCCACTCTGTTTATTCTAGTGTCATAAACGAGATGATTCATCAGCTCTGAAAACCAGTTTTGAGGAATCTCCAGCATAGTTGCAGTTTAAAACATTTAATTCATCTCAAAGTATTGAAACTTGATGACTGAAGTCCATACCTACTCCCAAGGTCTGATGATGACCAGCAATGATGCAGAGAATTTAGGAATATATTCATGGTCGGGGGTTTAAACATCTATTAATGAGATTTTTGTAAAATAAACCTTTTAGTTTGCATTCTTATCAAAAGAAACAATCATTTTCTAAATATAATTGGGCAAATGAAAACAAATACAAATCAAACACAATTTTATACAACAGTGGAACCCAAGTAGGTTAGGTTTACTACCTATTTAGACAAAACACACCAGGCACAAGCTACACAACTAAAACAACAAACAACCAACATGCTATAAGGTTGCAATTTTATAACAACAACAACTAGGTAGGTAAGCACAATACCTACCTACTTTCTAAACTAAAAAGTACCTACCTAAATACGACGATAGATACCTACTGGTAAACTCACATTTATCGCCCAAGATGCAGTTGAAAACATACGAAAATCAGTTCAGGCAATCTGATTTCAATCCTCTTCAAAGTTCTTCAGAGTTTTTGCAACTCGGTAAAATGCCTTGGAGGACGCCGCAAATGTTTTTATTTAGAGACAATTTCCTTAGCACAAGTAAACAATCCCAGTACTAGTGAAAAACAAATCTCGCGATTATTTTGATTTTCACTTCACTGCACGACGCAAACAATCAACTTTGATTTAAAATATTTTATTTTCCGCCAACTTCGACCAACTTCTCCGTCCGTCGGTGAAAATACAAAATGGCCGATTGAAATAAAAATAAATGAATGCTACTGTCATTCACATTCACGCCACACTAGGTCCAACTGGGCTTACTGGGCCCAACCGACCCGCCCGACTCGACTCCCGCCCGGCCGACGCGACGACGCGACGGTAAACAATCGGTAATTATGACTTTGATCGATCCGATCCGACTAAGTCCGACTTTGACTTCGAATTCAAAAGTAGTAGCTGCACGAATTAATTAAGTATTCAGTCAGTTCCTGCTTCGAAACGCAATTAGTAATAATAATTTACACAATTATTACAACACACACCTCACAAAGCACACTGCGCGGCACGGACGGATTCTGACCAAAACGCTTCGCTTCGGCGAAACCTACTAGAATAATAATAATGGTGGCCGAGTATGACCGAACTCGGCAAACCGAGAAAGAAATGTTGTTCCTTTCTAGCACAGGCAGCCAGGCACGACCATGCGAGTGCCAGTGCCAGTATGGCTTACTGCCAGCACTGGTGGGCCCTCCGAATTCCTAGCGGTTATGCCGCCGCTTACGATAGCTATCTCTTTTGCACTCGTTACAAGAATCCTGCGTTTGTCTCTGTCTTTACCAACGCGCAGCTTACCAATCTGTATGTAGTAATAATAATGCTAGCTATAGCTGCTCTGCAAGAAAAGATACAAAATGAAATGGGTCGATCGTTCGGTCGCTGCTTACACTGAAATAATAACAATAATGACCTTGGCTCGACTGTTCAAAGATTTTCGCTCGGCGCCACGTCACTCATATATATCGAAGCGCAGTGCAGGCAAGCGTAGCGTTGTAAATAACAATAACAAAACAATGAATGATTCGTCATCAGGAAACTACGGGGTAGGTAGGTACTTAAAAATAGCTTAGATTGGGTTTATAAACAACAACGAAAATAGAGGAGATCCTGAGACGACGACGATGTGTAGTTTGAAGTACCTAGGCAGGTCAGGGTAGGTACCTATGTAAGTAATTTAGTTATGTAGGTAGGTAGGTAACTACTAGGTGGTTTGCATGGATTGTGTCTTTGTAAGTGAATTATGAAGGGTTATTTATTAGGGATTTGTAGGGGTTTTAGAGGTTTTAAGGGTTTTTAGGGGTATACGTAACCTAGTTGCTAACCTACCTATAAAGTTGCATTAATATTTATTTCTGCGTACCTACCTGTGTCCTTTAGGCATTACCTATCCTACTAGAAGAAAACCAATAAATTAGAACTCCCTTATCTAAAGTACCTAGATTACTACCTACAGTACCAACATACTGAAAATCTGTAGTGTACAACTTGACTTATATGTACGTACTCAGTGACTCACACCCATGGTGCACAGTGACTCAGTCAATCAGAAAAGGTAGGAACCTAATTAATGAAAGAGACCTCAGTTTATTATACTTAACTACATTACCAAAAACTACATTACATTAAAATAGGGTAAATAAATTCGATTAGGTACCTATGTACCTAATCGAATTTATTTACCCTATTTTACATAGATAAGTTATCAAAATTATTCACTAATAGTTACGAAGGTAAGTAAAGTACCTACCTATTTATTTCAAAATTAAAAAGACATTACATAAATAAAAAAAAGCCTAAGCTAAACAGTGAGATCCTAAGCGAACGGGACATTTACCTCTCTTTGATGTTTTTTCTAGGCCACTTATGTATTTTCCATTCCAGATCAACCGATTTGGATCTAGTTATAGTTAGAACAATGCTCTTTTCTTAAAACTCTCGTGGGCTGATCAAACGTTTCACCACGTGTTTTGATCTTATGCCCTCAAAATTACTTTTTAGGCAAGTTACGTTTGATTTTCATATCTACCTTATATTGTGATAATTTTATTTGACGACTATTTAATGGTCTAGCTAGTTAGGTAATTTATTGATGAAGAACTAGGGCCTACCTATTTGTACTGCGTGTAGTGTAGCACATATGTACACAGTGACTCCTCCCCCGTGGTACTCAGTGACTCTAGGTAGTGTACAACGCAGTGATTCAGCCGTACCTAGTAATAAATTAAAAGAAGACTAGATAGGTATATAGGCACATACACGTGGATAGTAGGTAGCTCAATCAGCGTTTTTTTGGTCTGGATTACCTTACCAAACCAAACCAACGCAAGTAGATCCTATTGATTGACCAATTATAAATTTACCCACTTGACATAGCAAGCAAATAAGTAGAGCCAATGGGAATGGGAAGCTATTTTTTGACATCATTTCAATGTTAAATTAGTTGTATAAGCTTGGACGAATTTCGTCCAAGACGACAAGTCATTCATCATTATGACGCTACACTTTAAAATTACGTACTTACTTACTAAATTATTGTCTCAGTGAATTATTGTCTGTATGTAAGCAAGTAGGTACCTAGTCTAGTTGAGTTGAGTTGAGTGAATCGATATCTTCGATGAGCCAATCGACCACCACGAGATACTGAGTAAAACTCTCGAAAAACCGGTTGAGATCATTCTACGTCTCTTTCTCACTCGTTGCAGCGCAGTATGCTCGCTTCGTAGGAGTTTGGGGCCTTCGGGGTCACGAACGCAAATAGACGCCGCACCGCGACGCGACGCCGCGCGCCGCTGCCTCCAGTGGGGCGCGCAGTTGTTTAATAATAATAGGTAGGTACTTGACTTACACACCAACACACACATAGGTAGGTAAGTCTAGGTAGGCATAGGCATTGTACCTACCTAGATAGGCTAACGTGCACACTTATATCATTTACACTTTGGCCACCCGCCCGCCTCGTCTCTAGGTAGTGTAGGTACACACTTATCTATGTAGATATATTCTGATCTAATCTAATCTACAAAAGAAGATGGGCGGTGGCCGTGGCACGTGGGTACTTAGGGAACGTACCCATTTTACGTGACCAGTTCGGGGGGTTCGGTAGGTCTAGGTACACTTATTTTAACTGTTTATTTGCAAAAAATCATTAAAAGCCATAAGTATTTATGAATTACTACGTGACAATTACAAGGGGGGGTTGTCATATAAGTACTACGGGTGGTCACCGAGGGGGGAGGGTGTCTAAAAAGTGAAAAAAGGGTCACGTAGTATGGGTACCTTCCCTAGGTTAGGTCCATAATATTTGCTTAGTAAATAGATAGGTATCTATAGGTACCTAGTACCTACGTAATAAAATGTCAACAATAAACTCGTTAGTCTATCTAATCCATCACACACACAACCGCAACACAATTTGTTGCTTATTATTAATCTACCTAAGTAATAATAATACCTACTACAACCACTTAACTATGATGACCACATTAAATTAGCATTCATTTTATTTGTATTCTCTTCTTGACTCAGAAAGTTTTTCAACGGTTCGCGCGAGAGTAGCTTCATATTTTACCCACCCCACGACAGCACGTCTGTTTTTGTCGTTGGCAAAAAGTCTCTCAGGAATATTCAACCCTATTTTCATTCAATTAAAGTTCGTTTATTGAAATCTTTGTTTCCCAGTTATCGTGGGGAGATTGTTTTGGGTTCCCCACTGCCCTGTCTAGTTCGTTCGTCTCTCTCGGGTGAAACTGCGGTTTATTTATACCAATAGGGGTTTGATAGAGGAGTCACCCTTTTCCACTCAGCCACCCTTATTCACAGTTGCTATAGCCGAATTCGCCCAAGGCATCATCATCATCATTCACCCTGTGGTAAGAGAGGTAACCTACAGCACCTACGCACAAAGGATCTTTATCCCTCTGAAGTTAGGTAAGTATCTAAGTAAATAAAGAATATTATTATAGTGGATCCCCACACCCGGCCGGCGGCTTTACCAACCACCCACCCACCGGCTTTGTGTGCGGCAGTCGCAACAAAGCCGGCGGCTTTTTGCCGGCGGCAGCGGGGAAACAGTTCGTTCGCGGCTTTCAAAGAGAGAGCTAGTGTCGTTCGTTTCTTTAGTTAGTGCAAAATGGCGGATTTCCATTGGCACGACAGTGCAGTCTTATTATTGATAGAACAATTTCACGAACGTGAAATACTGTGGAACCCGATAAACAAGGATTATAAAAACCGTAATAAGAGAAATGATGCCTTGAAAAGTATTGCATCTACATTCAATACTGACTCGTCGGAAATTGAAAGAAAATTAAAAAATTTGAGTAGCCATTTTTTTCGAGAACACCGAAAATATGAAGAGTCGAAAATGAGTGGATCGGGCAGAGATGATGTTCAATCGCCAAAGTGGTTTGCCTACAAACACTTGTCATTCTTGAAAGACAAAAGTAAACCTGTTTCCACTTTAAAGAGTCAAAAGACTCTCGTAAGTATTTTTTTAGAGTTTTGGTAAAATGGAACACTTATGGTCTCGCTCCGGTGCCCGTTTGTCTGTCTATCACATCCACCAGAGAACTAAACCCTAGAAGCTAGTGAGTTGGGAATAGTAATAGTTTGTTATATACAACTTCCGATCAAGGTTACCTACAACCTACAAGATAAAGTGTCGGCCCATAAAAACCGTCTCGGCAAATAACAGCTCACTTGCAGCGCGCGTGTGAGCTTATTTTGATTTAGTCTGGTTTAGGGCCAGGCCACAACAGTGCGTTGCGGCGTCGCATCGCAAAAACAACATCGCACAGCTTGATGATATTTTGTCGTTGATTTTTGCGATGCGACGCCGCAACGCACTGTTGTGGCCTGGCCCTTAGACACAGCCACCGCCATTCGATCAACTATACCTCGGTACAATTTACAATACAACCCATGATGAATGGTTGGTATGCGGAAAAAGTATCTGAAAATTAGGGGCTAAAAAGGGGGGGGAAAGGTCAAACCGGATATGAATTTTTTCTTTACCCCATTGAGTGGGGTTTCTAATGAAAGCTTAAAACTTAACTAAAAGAGCTTCATATTTAGGTTTTTTATTAAAAAACTTAGTTGAGGAAAAAAATTATTTAGTGGGAAATATTTCATTCCAGACGGGTTTCTCTTAAAAGTACCCGCGAAAAATGGGTGAAGTGATGATATTGAGAATATTAGCCCAAAGAGAAAGAGTAATAAAACACAGTTTTGAAATACTAATCTATAATGTATAAACCTTATGACCTATGACTACAATTGCATTTTCAAATAGCATAAAAACTAGGATTTTGTGGTATTAAACCAAAGTGGAAGAGTAATATATTTTTTACATTCTCAAATATTCTAAAAAAGCCTTTTCATAGTCTTTAAAAGTCCTGCCATCCACAGTCCTGTTATCAGAAATGTGTTGTTTCAAAGAATTATCAGTCCATATATTCAGGTGTTCTATACCGAAAGTTAACGTTTTATGTATCTTTTGAAGATTTAAAATATTTTCGTTTAGTCGCTTCTTGATTTTGTCTAAAGTTTTCTCTTCTTCTGCAATTATGGACGAGATATCTGCAACAAGAAAGTTATATATACTAATCTACACTAACTAATTTTATTCGAGGGTGTAATGATGAGTAGCCTGAACCCAAGGATAATAGATGACTTTTCATTATGAATGCGAGGAAATTTAAAGATTCTTGACGATATACGATATACATTACATTTTCTAAGTAGGCAAAAACTAATAAATCAACTAAAAGCATCACTGATACAGTCAATATATTTTGAAATTGGTCACAAATAGAGACTTTTTGATCTGAAATTTGAAAATTCGCTGTAAGGCCCTTACAGCGAATTTTTTTCCAGCTACCTTCCGAAAACTACGCCGGAGTTTCAAGCTCAGTTTTTAGTTACTTAGAAAAACTTAAGCCTAACCAATGCAAATTCGTAAACCACGCCATTTTCAAGCTCAATTTTCTGAACAATTGCTGAGGTACCATCAGCAAAAGTTCTGCCTTACCACCTTAATGGTGCATTTTCTTCAAATAGGTGCATTTTCTGTGAACTGACTAGCCGTTATTTTTTGAATACCAATAGTAGCAAATTATTTCGGGTGTAAAAGTTATGAAAACAATGGGCCTTTTTCACTTCATGTACACATGAAGTAAAAAAGGATGAATGTCTTACCTAATGATAACTCTTGTTTCTTTCTGCTTCCTTCTAAGAATCGTACTGAACCTTCTAGCTCAGATTTCGTCGCCACTTCCTGAGCTAGCCGGATCAAGTTGTGAGCTAGACTGACAGACGGACAGACGATTGAAGTAGTGATGTCATCGTTCTGCCATTTAGCGTACAGCTGGTCCAGAGATGATTGAACGGTTTCGAAAATCCAGATCTTATCCCCACTGGAAATAAAACTTTTTACATTTAACACGTAGATCGTGTTGTATATTTGTCCTTATAAAGATTCTTATGTAGGTGCCAATCTTAGTTTTTGTTATCACTGTATGGTGTTTGGGTAAATACGAGTAACAGAGGCCAATTTAATGTAACCCTCTAAAGTTGCACTTCTTCTTCTCTTATATATATATGGCCTCTGTCCATCATTTCGACAGACAATTTTGTCAGTGTCAAGTGGATTATTTGAAATAAGTTTAGTCAAGTCGAGTCATACGTCAAGTCGTTTGTTTTGAAGACACTTTCATATTTCACTGTTCAAATAAATGATAGAATGGCAGACCATTAAGGCGAGGGGTAATGTCAAACAACATTCTCGCTCACACATTTAAACGTTTTTGGAGATATAAACTCACTGAATGTAATTATGCAAAATCGCACAATAACAATGCAAAGGGTCAGCAAAAAATATCATTTTAACCTGAACAAGTTTTAAAAATGTGTACAAATTGATCACATTCGTGACTATATTGCACTTGACATAAATATTTACAAAAATGTACCAATAATTTATCATATCTTCGGTAGAATAAAATACTCGGGTAAATTGAGCAGACTCGGGAACAAATATTTGCAGACCATGTAAAGATTTTGCTTCGTATCGACCTTGACCTTGCGTCTCGTCGATCACAACTCACATAACACCCAACAGAGGTCAAAAACCTATGCTAGCTTTATTATTTATATTGTTATCCTTATGTCTCGAATAAAACCCATGGACTCTGCCTACCCCTAAAGGAAACCAGTATGATTGTGTAATAATATATTGATGTGAATGTATAATAGGCATAACAGATATTTTGTCCCTCTGAAGTATCTGCGCAGATCCCATTTTTGGGCAATTGGCGCAATCGTTTGTTGAGGGATAAAGATCAATTGTGCGTATTGCGTGCGAATGTATTACTATCCTCACCTTTCTAACACCAACTTTCTGTTTCGTTCCAAACTGAACTTTTTCAAGTAAATTTTCAACTCATCTTGGAACTTCGGATTACCATTATCTGCAACAAATAAGAGTTGTTATTAGGTACTTACAACAACAACAACAACAACAAAAAGTTTATTTATAAAGGTTGTACACGGGGACTAAAAAACATAAAATAAAACTAAACAAACATGCAACACGGAGAGCGGAACGCCGCCGCCATGTACAGCCTATATAAAGAGCTCTGTGCTCAGCATATGCTGAGAACTAGTTCCCAGCGCTGATGACGCTTACTTACTATACTTACTTAGCTAATTACAATAAAGAAAAAATGTTGCAACCAAATTAAAATTGTGGCCTCGAGGTGTCTAGGTAAGGTACCTAACTGTACAATTTGTGCAAGTAAGAATAGAGATTAGAATTGAATCACGCAATTTCTGCGCCATGCTCGTTTGCCCCTTGTGCCCTACCACCTGCACAAGGGATGACCTCATGGATGTCACAGACGATGATGTAAAGGTAGCGTAGTTCTACTCGAACTTTGTCTAGTGTTTTCATATCATGACACGTAAAAAGAAGAAGCCGCAGACTACGCCGAATATCCGAATGTACATTGAATGAAATAGCGCAAAATGGCGGGGCACCAATGTCCTCAATAGTGCAAAATGGCGGGGCACCAATGTCCTCAATAGTGCAAAATGGCGGGGCACCAATGTCCTCAATAGTGCAAAATGGCGGGGCACCAATGTCCTCAATAGTGCAAAATGGCGGGGCACCAATGTCTTCAGACTTCAGGGTCATGGTCAGCCATGCTCAGACAATGAGATTGTATTATCTCCCCGGCGCTGGCAGAAATGTCCAACTACGGACGATAGCCATAAAAAAACTCCCAGGCGGCAGCGCTCAGAATAAGAGTCTGAGGTTGTGTGTGTGTATGTGTGTGTGTGTGTGTGTGTGTGTGTGTGTGTGTGTGTGTGTGACTATCTGTATACAACAGTTGGTATTTATCCTATTATAGTTGTTTATTACCTTTTATTACGGACGGACGTAATACCTACCTATTATTACAGCGCAGCGCCTTATCTACTCGTAAAAGCGAACGGACGAACGAACGTATTTAAAGTCCTTTGTAACGTCAAGTACCTACTTACATCAACTTGATTTTCTTTGTTTTTTTATCTTTTTGATCTAGATTTAGCCGAGGTATTTGTACAATTCATCTAAAGGTGTTGTGCTTTTAATACTTAACTACTTTTTTCGTATACTTAGTGCAATTTGTACTAACACTTGAAGTCTTCGCCTGCCCTCTGCCTCGTGGGCGCATAGGGAATGAAATTATAGAATTCCGTCTAGTGTGCCCTTCGCTAGACCTATAAAGATAGCAGTTTTTATTGTAATAAGCGTTATAAATATGACGGTGCCGCCATTTTAGACTATTTCGGTACCTATGTGCTAGTTGGCAAACATGCGCGCTCCCATCGATCGTTTGCGCGGCACAGCACACAAATGCAAATATTTGAATGAACCATTCGACTTTCTCCCACCACCGCTATGTTGATCATAGTAAAATGAACCTAATAACATTGACTATAAGGTTTTTATCGCTTGGCTACCAACTTTCAACTAGCTAGAACGAAGTGAACCTAATGTCGAACGGTAGAAGGTTGCTTTTTCTTGGCAAATACTGTGAACATTTGTGCCAACAGCGAACAGTAACGTGAAGTTAGCCACAGTGCTCACATTCGTAGTGAGAACGTTGACCCGAGCGCTTGCCGTGCGTGCAATGGATTGGACAAACGAATCTATTCTTCAGTTTCTAGAACTGTACAAAACGCATCCATGCATATGGAATACCAAACACTTAGATCACCGAGTTCGGGATACAGTAAGCGCTGCGTGGGCCGATATCCAGCAAAAAATGCCCTTGCCGTGCACAATACCGCAGTTAAAGAAGAAGAAGGAATCTTTGATGTCCGCGTACCGCGCGTATAAAACAAAGATACATAATTCCACGTCTGTGGTTGGTGGGTCTGTGTATCAACCATCTTGGTTTGCGTTTGCGACAATGGACTCGTTTCTATCGAGTGTTTATCTGTGCACCCCTACTCCGTGGAACAAAATATACCACACTGAGGTTAGTCCATTCCATTGGGTGGTTATTTATTATGTGTATCATGCATTCCCATCCTATCCTACTAGTCTGTGGGTGTACCGTTGGGTATTCAAACCTGCGACTGACGCTCAGTTTTATTGTCAAACTCCCAATAGGTAGGTGAAATTACACATACCTACTTACTTAGACCGTTGAAGTTAATTTTGGTTAGGTACTAAATGTAGAAGAGTTTTTTAAATGTTTTAAACTTGCTTCGTACATTATTTATGTTAAGTACCTACGTAAAAATTTAACGGAAAATATTATCTACTGTGTGACTTTTGAACATAAATTATGAACAGTCAATGAAAATAATTCAGGCAACTGTGAGATTCACAGATGCTGTAACATGGATGTTTCTGAATGACTTAGGTACTTAGGTACCTAGTACTTTTTATGTTAGGGTAGTAGGTACCTTACCTACCCACATAGTATGACCGGCGCCGGCGCAGATTGGTATAGAAGACAATGACACATGTATTACATGTACCTAATACTTATGCTGCTCTCGTAATTGAAAACACAGTAACTTGGAAAATCACATTTTATAAAAAAAACGCGTTTAGGGTTTGATAACTATATCAGTTAGCTGACATAGGTGAGAAATACTATTTTTATAAAAGTAGCAAGTATTTCTTACATACCTAACACATATAGTTCGGTCAGAACAAAACGACTTAGTTATAAAACTTTAATTAAACGCGTTTTTTACAAAACGTAATTTTCCAAATTACTCAATTACGAGGGCAGTAGTGGTAACTTTTATTTTTCTAATCTTTATTCTTGTTACAGTGGATAGCCAATAAAAAACCCATCGAAAAAAACGACTCGAATAACGATATTGAAATTGAGATCAACCCATTGGAAGCCGAGGATCAGAACACAGAAAAATATAATGACAAAGGAAGCAAAAGGCCACACAGTCCGCACAAGGTTGAACCTTGCAAACCAAAGAAGCAGGTGACTGTAACCTTCAAGCCTAACAAAGAGGTTCAATGTGAACCTAACGAAGAAGAAGACGAATGCACTATTGTAGCAAAACTATGGGCTAAAAAACTTCGGAAGCTACCAGAAGATCGCAGAGACTTATTGATCTACAAAATCAACTGCATATTGTACAAGGAGGTCATAAATCATAATAATTCCGGTTCTTCTTCGTCTTATATGACAATGCCTTCGCCAGTGCAGATATTTTATGAAGATGACTCAGAGCTGAGTGATAACATGTCTTGCGATGACAGAATGACTGAATCTCCTACGCTCTCTAACAATAATAAAAGGTGATGCGAGTTCTATCATTTTGTTGAAGTACCTAAGTGAAGTAACAGCTCGTTTATTTTAATTGTTTTTCTTGGCGTGTAGCCTGTTATTCAATTTGGTGGAATTTTAACAAATAATACTCGAGGTCGTGGACGAAGTGTGAAGCATTGAAATAAATGTGTATTATGTGATTTTATTTTGATGGAATTCGTTTCCAAGTATTGAAGGGAAAATCCGCCATTTTGCCTTCCAAAAAAAAACGACAGCCGACTTGACGAATGACTCGACTTGACTAATTATTTCAAATAATTCACTTGACTTGACACTGGCAAAATTGTCTGTCGTTGTGACGAACAGAGGCCATAAATATGAAAAGAAAAATATATTTATTCGTTTTCAAAATGAGTGTAGTTAGTAATAAAATCTTTGTCAATGTTAAAATCATCTTAAATGCTGAGTTTCCATACTAAGCCAGATATTATAAAAAGCAAGTAAAGGTAAAGCATGGGCTATGTATGACTAAAATAAGTGTATTACCTATAATACTGTGTATTTGATACGACTAAGTTTAAGAATAATAGTATAAACGAAAGATATTTTTTGTATTTTGATTTTAATTACAAAAATATTAAGATTTTTTCAATGTAGATAGATCGAAAGATTTTTACGTCTCAAAACACAACAGTGAAAGAATTTTTACGATACGATATCTAAGATATCGCAAAAATTCTTTCACGGTTGTTCACTTTTAATTTAGGCTAAAAAAAAACAAGAAAAAAAAGTTCCCCTTGAAGTTTTCGGGAGATTCATTTCCTTTATAGAAATAATTGAATAATTGAAAATGGATAAAATATGACAGGCGTCACAGCTCAGTCTGTAATTCATAGCTCTGCCTTCCGTGCTGTGTGTGGGTCGTTTCGATCCCCACCAAGAACAAACATTTGTGTGTGCCAAACATAGATGTTTGATCTATGTCTGGGTGTTGCTATGTATTACAAGTAGGTATGTGTTTACAAAAAAATTATATAAGTATTCTATCAACCATCTAGTTCCCATATCACAAGCTTTGCTTAGTTTGGGACTAGAGGGCGTCTATAAGGGAGGGAAATGTCTATAAATAGTTATTTATTTGTTCCCTGTATGGAAATCATTAAAAATGGGTATAATATTGACAAACCTGTATGCTCGTTGTAAGAACAACCTTCTGAAACATCCAGATCCATACTGAGATCGACCTTCTTCTGACGTTTCTCTCGCCTTTCTTCGTAAAACTGGCGTACAGTAGATAACGGCTCTTGTGGTGTGGTTAGAATTGATGTTTGATCTATGACAAAAAAAAAATTAGGTAAGTACTTGCTGCCAGTCTCTTTAATTGTTTATTTATTTGAGTCGCCAACATTGTACACACTAAAACACAGATTAGAAAAAATTACAAAGAACGAATCATGCCAAGTGCTACAATAATTACAGGAGACACAACAAGCTATTAAGATTAGAGTGAGCAGATACGAGTATAATAGAAAAGGGTACAGATTAAAAAGCTAAAACATAATAGTCTGGAAGACTGTCTGACTGACTGGAAGAATGTCTGGAAGAGATCGCTTTTAGCGATAAGGCCACCCATTGTACATTAGCTTTAATTGTTTTTCTTATGTTCTGTTTCTTCTTTGTGTACAATAAAGTGTTTATCTATCTATCTATAATAATATTTAATTAAAAAAAGGGGGGTTCATCACAGGACGCACCATGTGACATATAAGTGTTAAGTATCATGTTTGTAATAGCACCGGTACATAAATATCCTTCAAACCGGAACACAGCGGACATCACTACTTGGCGCTAGAAGTTAGTACGATAGTGAATAGTAGTACCTACTTCCCCGGACGAGCTCTTTCATAAGAAATTGTACTACTAGAATGGTACTACTTACTTGCACCAGTAAACTTGTTAGCGTCGTGAAAGCTGTTGAAGATGGCCTGTAAGCTTTCCTTTACGTTTCGCGTCTTGCTTTCCACTGCAGCGGCTGATGATATGAGTCGTTTCAGTTCAGCACGCTTTGATAACTGAGGACATAATATCTATTTATAATAGTCACTGTTAGAGTTGCCAAAAATATGCCTTCCTTTATGTTTGGTTTATTACTTAGTGATCTTAAAACCTCCACTTACATGCCCGTAGCACACCTCCGCTGCGAAATCATAACAATGGAATCGCAGTAATATCGCAGTAATTTCGCCGTGTCTTGTCCGTATATAGAAGCCGAATACTAGCGTAACTGCCTGTTCTAACGCATAAACTTGGACTATAATTCTATCTCTTTCCCCGCGCGGATTCGTCGATCTGCTCCGACGCTGACGCCGGCCACACTTCCGCGCTCCCGCCGCCATTTAGTTGCGGTGCCGCGTTGATTTCGCACGTGTTTATGGATGTCGACCGTTCCGACGACGGTTCCGCAAATCCAACTACACTTGATCGCAGCGGCTTCACTAGTCCAATATCGCGGAGGTGTGCTACGGGCGACAATAAAAACTGGTCTACTTATAGTAAGTTCTTTTTAAAGTAAGGTCTACTTACAATAGATTTATCCACGTTGTGTATTACATTAGCTGCCGGAGAATCGTCTTCTCCCGAGACCGAAAATATGCCTTCTCTCGAGTTCAGTTCATCACAAAGTGATCTTAATGCTTTCGCACGAGCCGCTGTGTGCGCTCTTTCGCAGCGGAGAACTAGGAGTTCGCAAGCTTCGCTGGATAGGTGGTTCTAGAAATTAAAATATTTACATATAAAAATAAAACTATAATAATACAACGTCGCATCGTCACTGACCATCAGGTGAGAATGCGGTCAAACACTTGCCTATAATGTTACTGTAAATCCTAAGATGTACCAAATTCTCATGGTAAAAGCCCGAAAACTCATTCATTTTAAAAGAAATTTTTACATTTACCAACTCATGCCGGTAAATCTTAAGATTTACCGCAGATCGGGCTTTTAGAGTAACATATATTAAAAAAAAAGTGTAACATATTGTCCTTAGAAGCCGAAAAGGGGCTTATTCAGACCAAACACGAGAATAGATTGGCATGAGCAAAAGTTGAATAAAACATTTGAAATTTCTAATTTTCTTTTTCTACAGTACATCCACTTTCCTTACGTAGTATGTAGGTTAGGTACCAATCAACTTAGGTATTATTACTAGTTTTATGTCTGTGGTACTATTAGATGTAATAGGTATTAGGCAGGTGATGATCAAAGTCAAAGTATATTTATTGCCTGAAATACATGTTCAAAAGATGTCAATTAATAATATCAATATATTTATGATATTCGTACTTTTTAACCCCTGACGCAAAAACGACAGGGTGTTCTAAGTTTGACGTGTCCGTGTGTGTGTGTGTGTGTGTCTGAGGCAACGTAGCTCTCGGATGAACCGATTTTGATTTTTTTTTTGTTTGATAGGTGAATTAGTCAGAAGTGCTCTTAGCTATGTTTGATGAAAATCGGTCCAAGATTCGGGGATTTTTTAAATGTAATTACTTGTTGTAGATAACTCACATTGACTTTATGAAGCGTGCTGGCCAGTCGGTTCCCGATCAGCTTGATGTGTACTCTGTTCTTTGTGGCTTCTAGTGCAAGGTTGCAATGCAAGGCAGCTGTGTGCGCTAGTACGGATTGTGGCGTTTTTCTGTATAAAATCATATTTTATTAGTAGGCAGTAGCGTTTATTTGCAGTCACTGAAATTCAGTCATAGTTAATGTTAGGATGGATTAAGTACCAAATTTCTGTCGCTTCTGTTGTTGCATTTTTCTAAACTAACCTAATTTGACAGCGCTAGAATTATAGCTATCTCTGTAGTTTCTGTTTAGGAGAAAGGGACGGCAACATTTTTAGTGCTGTCAAATTAGGTTAGTTTAGAAAAATGCAACAACAGAATCGACAGCATTAATAGAATTGACCTGTCTTGATCCTTAGTACTGTCGCAAGTGCATGACCCCGCCATTGCGCATAATCCAGCTCGCCGCTCGAACAATTGCTTGAAAACTACATCACCTCGGCATTTGATGAGCGAAGCTATCTGTTCTTCTGTTAATCAATTAAAAAAATTAAATAATTAATTAAAATTAATTTAATTTGACAGGCGTCACAGCTCAGTCGGTAATAGCTCTGCCTTCCGTGCTGTGGGTCGTGGGTTCGATCCCCACTGAGAACAAACATTTGTGCGTGGAAAACATAGAAGTTTGTTCTATGTCTGGGTGTTACAATGTATTATAAGTATGTATTTACAAAAAAAAGTATATAAGTATTCTATCAGCCATCTAGTTCCCATATTACAAGCTTTGCTTAGTTTGGGACTAGAGGGCGTTGTGTGAAATGTCCATGAATATTTATTTATTAAATACTTTAGAACTAAGCTATTAGCAATGAATCAATAAAAAACAATAAAAAATTAATTGCTTTGATTTCTTTTTTTTTAATTGCTTATTAGAATTAGCAGAGGGGCGAGTACGAGTTTACAGTGTGCAATACGTCTGACGCCCAGCACACCGGTGTGCGCTGATTGGTATGGAAACCCTGAGCGGAAGCTTGACAAGACCAAGCTTCTCTAAAAATCCACTGTGTTTCCATACCAATCAGTGCACACTGGTGTGCTGGACGTCAGACGCATTGCACACTGTAAACTCATACTCGCCCCTCTGATACAACCTCCTGCTTTTAGAGCAATAAGTGCTGAAGACAGAAACTACCAACAGAGCTGAGTTTTAAATAAAGAGTATTTTAGTAAATTAAGGAGTAGGTATACCTGTATCGTTGTCAGCATTAGTGGAAGCAATAGTCGAGCTTGCGGCTGGATTTGCGACCGACAGCAGCGACACGCCCGCACGACTTGTCGCCGGTCGCGACAGCGCTAATACACATCTGTCTACTTTACTCTGCAAACAAACATTAATCAAAAAATAGAACTTTTGCATCAATTAATCTAGATTATATACACATCGTTAAGAGCCACTTTTTACCCATGCCTTTATGAACGAGATGTTGCAGTGCCTGGAACATGATTTAGAATTTTAGCTGCAGTAGGCTTTGCCCTATACCATCCTCTCAGCCTAGTCGGCCTTATCCACAGGAAAGACAAAGTCAATATGCTACATAGGCATATTACTAAATACCAACCTCAACATCCTGGCTATCATTAAGACAGCACAGAGAGTCAGCAATGGTCTTTGTTTCTTTGAGGTTTTCCCTCCTATCCTTGAGTTCAGCACAAACTTGCTTGAGTAGCCAGGATCGCCGCTGGGCGTCCTGCAGCCTTTTGCGTGATAGGTTGCGGTGGGCCACTAGGATTGATGGAAAATGGGTAAGTAGAACTATAAATAATAATAGGAGTAAAAAAAACCCTACTTAATACATGTGCCTACCAGTAGAACTCACATTTACTGGAAACCTTGTCCACAAGTTGGTTTAGCACATCTCTTTCCTCCGTTACTCTAACTTCTCTATCGATCACCTTTTCCTTCAGTTCAGTATGTTGACGCCAGAGGGATAACTCTTTCGGCATATTGACATCAAGCTGGAGATGAAAATATATATTTAGATAAATCATTTTGAAATATTTACATGGCATGCTCTCAATGTATGTACTCTGTAAAGCAATGCATTTTATAATCATTGGTAACCACTCAAAACTAGTGGGATAGCTGATTTTTACTGTTTTCATTATAAAAAGTTTGGTGCTAAGTAATGCTATCTCTGTCAAAGCCTTACTTAATAACAGGTAAGTGACTCTAAGATTAGACAAGGAAATCCTTGCTACACCATGCTACATGCTCAAGCTACACCATGAGCGCTTCTATAATACATGTAGAAGAATGACAAACCTCATTGAAAACATTTTTTTTCCGACACTTTACAATATCGTTATTGAAAACCTGGAGTCTCTTGGTCAGGATAGTGTCTTTAGGGCCAACATGCTCCATCAGACTTCGCCATACCATGTAGTATTGGCCTCTGCACATCCTGGAAGAATTAAACAGTAGATTTTTGTTCTATTGGAAAAAGTTTTAATGGTTGAGGTAAGTATTAAAATACCTATTCACTTTTTTGTTATTCATATATGTTTTTGTTAGAAAACTTTGAAACACTTTCAGGGTTAGTTCTAATAGGCAAACTGGGATTAATTAGTAGCAAATATTAGCAGAAATATCATGTGTTTAAAGTTCAGAAACAAAAAGTTCAGATAGATAAGTACAGGGGCTGGATTCTAAGGGGGCTGGTAAAGTTATAGAAAGGAGAGAAAAACTTGCTCAGTTATTTTATCGAGGGGAGGCACATCTTCAGGAGGACACCCCATAGCCAGAAGCCATTCTGCAAACTTTGCAGGCACCTGCTCACTGCTAAGCTTTTCTTCGCTCATTTTCTGTTTAGCTGCACACTGTCTTGATCTTGAAAATCAATATAACTCGTAATTAGGTACGTTACGAGAGCAATATCAGCAAATATCAGCGTCAATAACGAAACAATATTCAAACAGACCAAAATTCAAAACAAAACCAGCAAAGCAAAAATAACTTGCTTGATTTTGATTGGCTGGGGCTGGATTGGATTGACTTGACAGTTCGGATTCGCTAATATTGCCAACTTACTTATTAAATTAGGTTTATTATCAGATGGGTTTATTTCACACACTGAAATTATTTTCCCCTTACCATAAAAACACTCTAGCTAGACAGACATCCAAAAGTGCCTTTTTATTAGGGGAAAATATCCTAAGTGGTGGACAGGATTCTGAAAATAATGAATTAATTAATTCTTCATTCATTTATATGGATTGGATCCACAAGCTTTACAAAAGTTCTACATCTAGCAAATTATGACGTAGCTGGCAAACCTTAGATTGTCACTGTCAAATTTTTTGCAAATATCAATGTCAAAAAGTATCTATTACAATCAATGCCATTTATTTGGTAACGTTATGTCGTCTTAGTGTCAATGTCATTACGTAAAAAGTTTTCATTTTAAATTTTTCAACATTTGTAAACAAATCGTAGGTACCTATCGTAAATTCGTAAAAACTTACAAAATACTTCCGACATAGTTTAAAATGCTGGGAAACCTAAAAGAATTCATATCAGTGGTCCATGATGGTATATCATCCAACAACAACATCAGACAAACTCTCCAAGAAGTGCAAAAAGTGACAAACATCTTCAACAAAGATAGCAAACTGTCAACAGGGGCTCCGAGGAGCGATAATCAGGTGAACTATGGAGCTGGTGGTGAAATACTGGAGAAATATCAAGAGGACTGGGTAGCTATTCACGACAATGCTGAGAAGAACGCTAGAGCGGCTGAGGAAGTCGACAAACTGCTGATAGAAATACACGAGACTATGAAACTACGTTTAAAAAGCGCGACGGAGTTAGCCCAGAATTTAACATACATTCCGACCCTGACTGCCACCGTGGCAGAAGTCATGGACAGTCTGAAAAATGTGCAGCATCTACTAAAGACTGTTGAAGAGGAGTTGGTGGAGTATGAGGATATAGTGGAGAGAAGTAAGATGGAAAATTGGAAACTAGACCATCAGTACCATTTAACTCTTTACAAGGAAAAGAAAATGGGTAAGATAAATGGGCCTGTATCCACTGACCATTATGATACCTTAACTTAGACAAGCAACATAGATAGGTAATTTTGATGAATCTCATTTGTTATAATTCCAGTGGCTTTAGAAGAAGTAAGAAACAAACTATCGACAGAGCAAAGTTGTGAGCGAGAGAAAAGGCAGCTAGCTGAGTTGCAGGTCAGAAGAGACTACAGCTCTGCAGCCTTTCAAAATGATGTGGCCAAGTATTTGGCAAGCGGGAATGTACCAATAGGTTAGTTCATTTTCATAAGAAAAAAGAATAACAAAAAATATGAAATAGGGTCACAACTTTATCTCCAGGCACAGCAGACGTGGATAGGTTGATGTGTCGCCGACTGTACACACAGTTTATGATCAGAGAAGCTCAATCATTCAAAACACTTTATAATTCCAGGACCCACCTCACCACCAGAATTAACATTAGAACAGATACAACTGGACGATGACCCTGCTGACTTGGAGAAGTTCCTCGACAGCTGATGAAGCGATAGATGACCATTATAGAGTAAGTTAGATTATTACAGTTGATATTAATATATTGTTGTTGATTATGTATGACTTTGATTTGAATGATAAGATTTTTATAAATATTCTGCTGTTTGTTCATTCATATGAGTTAGTGGCCAACTCTGATGATAGAGTTAATTATCTGCATACTGTTATGAAAGATATTTAAAAAAAAAAAAATTGGCCCTGCTTGAAAAAAAATCTCAAGCACTTTAGATTTCTCAACTCCAACCTAATAAAACCTAACTCATAATAAAATTGATAAATCTACGTTTGAAAAATCGACGACGACATCAGTTTACGAAGATTCCCTAGGTACCTAGGTACGCTTACTAGGGCCTAGTAGGTACCTCCATTGTAACTTTCTATCGTTCGTTAAAAGTGAAAACATAATTAGGTATACAAATTATTTATGACTAGTAAAAATAAGCACATTGCTAAAATAGCTTGATCGGAACACAGGCCGGTCACATCAGTTCAATACACATCATCTCTTTGGGATCCCACAAAAACTATTCAAAAAATATCACTCCGGCTCAAAATCGGTGTTATCAAAATGTACGAAGCACTAACGAATTTTAAACATTGTCTAGTAAGAATTAGGGTTATTTTTATTGCGTATCTTGTTACGTTTTTCTCATTATTGGATGCAAGTCTCCTCCACCGTGAGCAGACATTTTCATCTTGCCAGTCTTGACTCTCGGACCGGCGTCTTTGATAGACCCTGTTTCATCATCAGACGAGAAATCAGATACGCAGACAGTGAGGTGGCGTTTCTTCGGAGGTACGACGTGTAACGACCACCGCATCGGGCCTTTGTGCGTCTTCACAACTTCCTTCCCTTCGTAGTCTGTGTCTGAGGCAGCGCGCTGTGTGTCGCACTTCAAGTTCCTAGATTTACCCTTTTTTTCCCCCCTCGGGGGGCCGTGGAAGTTTTTTAAACTCATTACACTAGATGTCTGTTTCGTATTTAAATCAGGAAAGTTCTGCGAGTAGATAACAACGCTGTCTACCGGTTTTTCTTTATGAAATTTTGCCGGCTGCTTTTTTGGATCCTCTGGGGTTGTCGAGCTGTTTGATGACTTCTTCTCAGCAGAGTTTCCACTGCTGCAGCTCGTGTTGCTATTGCTATTGCTGTACTGCTCTTCGGCTTGCTTTTCTAGCTCTTGGAATTTCGTATCAATGCTTTCGTCTGAAGCTTTGTACTGTTCCAGCGCCTCTTTTTCCAGCTCCTCAAACTTGTGATCGACGTTGGGACGAATCCTCGCCCCAGGCAGGACAATCTTTGGATTTAGTTTAAGGATTCCGGGCGCTAGTTTCTGAGCCAGTCTGACGCAACCAACTGGGGTTAGACTTATTTGAGTTGGAGCGCTCATGCTTAAAACTGTGCTGTATAGACGTTTCTTTCGTAACCCATTTTCGATTGCGGCTGCGCTGGTCGACGGTACCTCGCCGTCTGCGACCACCTTCTTTTGAGGATTTTCTGGCGCTTCTGCCGGTTGTGGAGAAGTGGAAGATTGTGGCTCTTCTTCTTTATTAGGGGTTTGTTCTTTCGTATCCGTTTCTTCAGTTTCAGTTGCTATTTTTTCCTCTGTTTTTGGCATTGTAGGCTTTGTTGGTTTCGGTTTGGGAATGTTCTGCGTGAGTTGGAATCTGTGGTCTAATCTTGGTGAGGGGTGGTCTTTGGGCCACCAGATGTATCTCCTGTCTTGACAGCGCGCGGGACGTTGGCCGGTGGGTGCGTACCGACTAACGTTGGTGCCTCGGTAGGGGGGACAGCGGGCAGTGGACGCCCTGATGGCTGCCGTGACCGTAGCGGTCAGGCGGCCTATCGCTCGCTGGCATTCAGCCAGCTGGGGCGGCCTTGGGGAGTCAAACTGGAACTGGAAAAGATATCATAGTTTACGTATTAAAAAAACTCGCTTACGTGTTTTAATCAGAATTAGGTTCAAGAGTTACTTCAGAATCAAGATAAATCAGTATTACAATGATCATGAGACAGGTAAGTGTGTCAGATAATGGCGTCTTTATTTCTGGGGCTCTTAAGAACCACATCACAGAGCGTGAGACCTTGGCACAGAGGAGAGGAATCTTACTTTACAAGTTGGATCACAGAACAGCTGAGCCGGCATTTCCAAGCAGTATGCCGGTGCTGGAGGCGGCAGAGCCGTCAGTCGTCTCGGCTGACGCCTCCTTGCTCTGATCTTGCGGGAAGCGGGTGGGGGGCTAGGGGCGCGGGGAGGAGAGCGCTGAGGGGTTGCCCAGAGGCCTCGGACGCTGTTGACGCGGGCCGCGAGTGTCGCCTCTTCGCCCTGCGACCCGCTCGGGCCCCAGCGCTCGCTAGCTGCCGATCAGTGTCAGTTATAGTCACGAATTTACTCTTAAATTGGGGTCAACACATTGTAAGAGCAATATCGCAGAGAAGGAGCTCCAGTTCCTTCTCTATCAGGTAGCATGGACTAAATAACAGAAATTGGTTTGTGTTAACAGTCACAAATTGAGACTAAAACCATCATACCAATGCAGTTCCTCGCGTAATAGATATCTGCGGAAACTGCTGTAGAAGGAAATCTAAAGGAGTTTGAATGTATTAAAAGTTTTGTACTACCAAAATATTGTGAAAATCATAAAGAATTTAAAGTAGGCATTTAGAACGTTGTACGCACAAATCGTCATCCGGTAGCATCCGATACTGGCGCCGCCGGCGTGGAAACATACTCCGCTCCGATGAGTCGTCTAACAGTTTCCGAAACCAGTACTCCACCTGGACAAATGTATCTGATTGTTTTCAGTTAACTAGGTAGAGATTACTCTGTTATTAGAAGAAATAGGATACATGTGGAGAACCAGAAAAGTGCCAGATAAAGAACAAGGGTCCTTCCCACTCCCGCAGATTTTGTGGAGGTTTCCAACCTCCTTTTACGAATTCTTTTATATTTCTCCTTTACGTGCCTCAAGATCACCATTACCTCAGGCAGCATCCAGCACTCCGTCAAATCAGTATTTTCGCTCCCTTGTCCGTTGAAGCTGCGATAATTAACTCTTTCGTTCGGATTCGAGTAGCATTTCTCTCTTGAAAAAAGAAAAGAGGTTTTATTAGAATGCGAAAACAAAGATGGCGGGATGGGTGACGGTAATGAATTTTAGCGCTGAAAGTAATGTCAGATTGGTGTTTCGATTTGGGCGGGAAAGTCAGAATAAAAATCGTGTTTGGGGAAAGTGAATTTTTACTAAAAAAAACTTTTGGTAACCGAATGGCGAACCTATGTTCGTCGTAATAGAAATTTCCATAGAATTGTGCTAATCTTGATTCTGGAATGACTTCTTTTGCATTCCTTCTGCCACTGCAGTTCCCATTCTCTTGGTTTTGGCTTGGTGGTGAACGTTTACTATCTGGAAAGATGTAAAGAAACGAATGGGTAAAATTAAATTGAGATCTTTAGATATCAAAAAAATAAGAAGAAAGATATTGAAAACATGGGTTGCCAGAGGCTTGAGTGCGATTGCCATACGCGCGTTTATGCGCAATGACCGACGAATATAAATAAATAATGCAAAAACCGCCCTCAGCTCTTAATAAGCAAGCTGAGTAGCAAAGTAAAGAGATGCAACGTAAAAATAGACCAGCCAATGTTTAGGTACCTGTTAAATCACATTGACCTGTTTGAAGATTTTGTGAATCAGATGTCGTATCCTGTAGTACTTGTTGTACACGACAGTGTTGTGCCCAAAGGCGCTGAAAAAGAAGAATATCCTCGTAAACAATAACTCTCTCGAGGAGCTTCAGAGATAGAAGATAAATGATTCTCTAATGATGAAGATTCTATAAAATATGAGAATAATGATGGGGACTATTTGGGGTTTCGAATGGTAGATACAACTAGAGATGCAAAATACTGGTTCTATGAATGAAGAATGAGTTGTACAGCTACAGTTCCAAGTTGAAGAAGCCTACCTGATTTGCTATAATGAATTCATCAGGTGGTTCTGAAGCCCATGTGAGATCCGCACAGAGGGCGATATGTGCCCACGAAGACCGGTCTACGTCGAAGCTCATTCAATGTGACATCTCACACATACAATTAACTATCTATACCGATAACGAACTAAATCATAAATCACTAAATTCCAACAGAAAAATTAACGGTAAAACATGTAATAAAAACGACGACAATTTGAAAGACATTGGTCAAATCTACAATAACAAAATTTTACTCTTTTTTGATAGATACATATTTTTTTCTTTTTACTTCAACTTCAAATGGCTTTTTGAATTTCGTACCAGATGATTAAAATGAAGTTGTCATCGAGTTGGCTCGGATGTAAGTTTCAAGGAGGGTTTATATCACTTTATGGTTAATATGGCTGATAAGGTTTTAATCTACCTCTCCATCACAGAAACTAATATATCCAGCCAAACAAAGAATTCCAGCGAGAGCTCTTAGAGAAGACTCGATAAGTGCTCAAAGTATTGAAGCTAAAAAGAAGACACACAACACGTAACTCCAGCTCAGAAGATTAGGATAGCCTAGTCTATTGCTGGATCAACGTTGTGATTATTATTATGCTCAATTGCTCAGTGGTTGGGGAAGTATAACAAATTGATGGTAGAAAAAGTATGTTGAAGTCTGGCATCACTGAGCTTATTATTGTACGAGCGAGTGGCATCACCACACCCGGTGCGGCGGCGGCGGCGGCGGCGGCGCGCCCCCCGTCACGTCACCCGTTATGTCTACTATGTATGTCTATGCTATGCTATGTCAGTTTGCCCTGCGCAGTCGAGAGAGGCGTTGCTGCCGATTACGCGCCCCGCATCTGCCAGCCAAGTGCCAGCTGTGAGGTGGCCGAACGAACAAATCTATTATTTTATGATTTATCTAATAAAAATAAAGTTTTCTAACCACCAACACATAAACTTGAGCTTTTATAAACGAAAAGTGCATTGGAGTCAGGCTAGTAAAATAGTGCGAGTCTACAAAATAATTAATTTAAAAAATCGATTCTAAAACGAGTGTTCATTCTTCGATTAATCTCATTGTTTCATCTTTAGTTTTGCAACAAGTGCGTTTAGTGGTCGCGGCCGGTGGCTTTGGAACTGGTTTCCTTGCGACCGTTGAGTTTTTTGTGTAATGTATATTTGTTTGTGTTGTGTGTGTACCACGTACCTACATTTTGCGAGTGATTGTACAGTGAGCGTGGTCCGTTAGTGATGCTGCAATCCGGTGCAGGTACAACAGTCTGACAAGTCATCGCTTCTCAAAGGTAAGTGAATTCCTATAATGGCCAGTTGGCTGTACAAAGTTATGCAAGATTACTGCCGAGAATTCTTGAACAGTCTAGTAATGTATTCAGCCAATGTTTGTGCTGGTTCCTAAGGTACCTACCTATCGTATCTAGCAATCATAAGTTGGTAGGTACCGACCGACCTCATCAATATATAGCCAGGTATACAATTTCTTTTGTTTGTATCTTCAATTGCTATGCATATTGCATCCTATTCTATATACATATATCAGTTGGGACTTAATTTTAAACTAAGTACCTATCTACCTACCGACCTTTACGATATGTTACTTGCTTACTAACCGAAATATTACCTACAGCACAAATCACAATCTAAAATATTAAAATAACATCTACTAACATATTGATTCTGTCTGGCATACTTACTAATTTCTTTCTCCTTAAATTCCTTTTTGATATGAACTTGTCATCAATAACTAGGTAGCGTTACGAGCTTACTGGTTCATGTTTAGCTGTAAATTACAAAAGTCCTGATAAAAGTTTTCATATTGGTTTAATCTTTCTAATTTAACATGAATATAAATTATAGTTACATACTTCTCCCTTTTAGTTACCCTTACCACTTTGGTCATAATTCTTTAATTAGATCTGTTTATGAGACAGTACACTATACATGCAATGATTTATTCCCACTAGCCATTTTAAGATTATTCATACAACAACAATCCTTATTGTATGTTGATTAATTACATTCACGTAGATCTTTTCTGATAATGTCAATGTTGTAATATGGGTTAGCAGGTTATCTACAGTAGATAATGTAATGCTTTGTTTATCTGTGTATCTAGAGCCTTTTTGATTCGCTTTACTAACCCGATTATTTACTTTTACTTATTTTTTTATCACAGGTGGTGGAGGCACAAGATACAGAAAATGATTGTGAACTGTCGTATCATTGTTTTTATTGCATGAAATGGGTACGCTGTTGAAACTTTTCCTTCTATAAGATCTCTTTTACACAGTTTTACAATAAATGTTTCTTTTTCTGCTTACTGCTTATTAATGCTTAGTATATCGCTATTTGACATTTAGTACTTATTACTTTTCAATCATGCTTTCTTAAAACTATTACTTGTGTAAATGTAATACGAAAATTATGCTTAAAACTCTTTTAAGAAAATCCTATCATACAATATTTAACTGACAAATCTTTTACCATTTACGTAGGTTATCAGGTGATGTCTCACTCTTACATTATTTTATAAACTGACTAATGACTAATCTTTCCCTACCTATACTTTTCTGCTTTGGTTGCTCGTGTTTTAATTGCATCACTAATATTTTGCATTTATTTGCTCACCTAGATTTGGCGAATGCACTAATCAGCGAATAAACTTGCAATTTCAACATTGCAGTTGATTTATTTGCATATACTGTGGTAAATACGGTCCTTAGTAATAGAACACGTACTGTATCATGTTCAACGTCATTTAGCCTGACCTTAATAGCCAATTTTACCGGCTATCTAAGGACGACCTTGGCTGCTCAAATTGCCACCAGCTCGGTCATGTGTCAGAATGATGTCTGATTTACAAAATATTCCA
The DNA here is from genome assembly GCA_947859175.1 of Gandaritis pyraliata. NCBI lineage: Eukaryota > Metazoa > Arthropoda > Insecta > Lepidoptera > Geometridae > Gandaritis > Gandaritis pyraliata. The sequence goes on along the minus strand of OX401874.1, from coordinate 3,029,871 downwards.
AATTGTTAAAAATGTCAATGGATACTATTGACCAACCAAGAGTTTCGTTACCAGAATTGGCTACAAATTAGCTTATATGAACTTAGTTTGTTATATTTCCATGATAGAGGAGAATAGAGGAAAAGATCACGTTTTGTTGACCCCACATTAAGAGGGATATGGACAAGGATTTGATGCCGATGGGTTATTAAATTGGCTGAAATATTTCTTCATTCCGTAAATTCTACTGTTTGATATCTTTGAGTAAATATGAAATCCTTGGCTCGTGACGAATTTAAATCGATTAAGTACACTAATAATGCTTCTTTAAAAATAGTTATCCATTTATCTATAACAACGTCGCAAATAGGTATTTTTTTAAAAGTTAAATCAGATTTCAGTATATCCCCTAAAGTTCCCAAATACCTTTTGAAAAGTAATGTTATCGAATAATATCGGCATGTATGTTGTCACATATTTTCCTACACATAACGCCCAACTTTTCTCATACCGCACAATGTTACCTGATAAAATTTCCTCTACAAATAAGCTCAACTTTTCCAATCTCCCTATAAAAAGGTGTAACATTGGGAATTTTATAGACCGTAATATCTAGTACAGTATTGGTTAGGTAGCTAGAGGGGAAGGTTCTTCTGATCAGGGACCGCACAACACCGATTTCGAGTTAATTCATTCGTAAGTGTAACCCTCATTGGGTTAGCACTCGATGGGGTTACCCTTTCGTTTGGGGGAACCGCCTCCTAACACAAGCGAAAGTGTAACCCGTTCATTGGGTTTTCGTTGATAGGGGTTACCATCTCATTGAGGGTATCAGATAGAATGAGGTTACCTCTCGATAGTGGGTTATTAATGTAACACTAGTTTTCATTCCATGTCACGCTGTGAGGTCGTTCTGATTCACATTCGTATGCTTAAATTTGATAAATTTTACGTGCGATACTTATAAATCTGAATGAAATTTAAGTAAACCACGTGAAAGAAATTTAAATGTATTATTTTTTTTTTATTTGCACCAACTTCAAAATATACCCTGCAGCTATGCTTTACTGAATACATAACGTATTGACGTTGTTTGCATCAATGCATCAGTGCTCTCAAACGGTGTAAGAAGACACGATAAGTTAAATCTTGTTTTGTAACAGCATCAATGGGCTTGTCTCCTGTCACGTACGAAGTACTATAAATGCAAAACGTGGCAAATATACATTGTTTGGACTTGCCCGTGACTGCTCTTAGAATGCAGAGAGCTGTGAGGTCAAATAACCTTGTATTTAGCATTAAATTTTCGCAATGACCCCTCTGCAGATACGATCCGTACTTAGTGGCCTTGGCCCGTTTCCGGCCAAAACGCTATCCCTACGTAAGGAGTTTGTGAAAGAAAATTGACCTTGAAAGTACTACCTGTTTTTATTCATAACCAGGGATGAGGTGCGTACTCCTATCTAACTATTAAACAAGTCTCTATAATATGAGACTTTTTTGTTTATCATCGAAATTCATAACTTTTGGAACTCTCCATAGTTCATACAAATTAGAGATTTTTTTAGGTAGCGTACATCAGAAAATCGTTTGTTTTTTCGAACAAAATATACTAGTGTCCTTTTAAAAGACTTGCGCATCAAAATATGCGCACCAATTGAAATCAAACCCAGCTTTTATACATATTACGTCACACAATTTTAAGTGATATGACCATCTAATATCAGAATTTTATAGCTTGAACTTCGGAACTTTTATAAGTCAAAGTATATCTGTTTATTCGTATTGGAACGGAACCCTAAATATCTCGAGTAGCACGTACAGTAGCGGAGATTCAATGAGCTTTGTTTAGTTAGATAATAAAGTTATGCGACATCTTGTTCCAACTCGAACTTTTATATAAATTGAAAATTGTAAAACCGCATTGGCATCGAACGAAGCGTATAACGTTTTTAGAATTCCTTATTAGCTATTTGTGCAAATGAAACATAATAAGTTATTAGGCACTGAATGCAACCATAAATAGACAAAAAGCAATGAGAAACAAATAACCCAAACGCTGTCAAGATCGTCCAGCCATTTTATCAAAATATGAGATCATCATTTGTCCTGCAGTCTAAAACAATATAAGACTGAAATAAATAAATTTTAAACTTTTTTACACGATTTAATAAAACTCGCAACATTTTAATCTAACAGTCAATACAGTGTAGAACATTTAAAAACCAATGAACATCTCCTTAGATCCTCTTCATCATTGCTGGTTATCATCAAACCTTGGAGGTTGATCGGGGATGGTTCTTATCTGTAACTGGTGAAAATTTGTGCAGCCGTTTTAAAGTTATGATGATATCCATCAAATCTGAAACACGACTGTTAACCTCTTCGCTTTAAAAAACAGGATATACAAAATAACAGCTTGTAATCTTTCAAAAACCAACTAATCCTAGCTTATCTTTACTTATTAATCAAACATCTACACGATAAAACCAATTTCTTTAAGTATTTTTTGCTCCCGGGAAGTCCCGAAGGATGGAACGACCTTGTCCTCGTTTTGGGGCACCTCTGCCTTCACCTGGATCTATTATGATCCTGTTAAGATAAATACAATACCATTTGACAGCTCAGCTGGTAACGTAGATCCTTATTATTTTACGCTGAGCTTTTTGAATCGACTTCAAAAAAGGAGGTTCTCAATTCGGTTGTATTTTTTTTACTTTTAAACTTCGTTATTTATAAACCGATATAAAAAGTTCTTTTATCTGAAAGGATTATATTTTCAGATAGATCCCTTAAAATTTTCATCAAAATCGGTCTAGTAGTTTGGCTTTTAAATCAAAATAACTGAAAGAAAATATGCCTTTTTAGTTAGTCACAAAGAAAATTACAACTAATACCTGTATTGTACCTGTATGTATTGTATAACCTGACCTGTGGCCGTGTGTACTAACATACAGTGACCTACATAGGTAGACTGCGGAATATTTTTTCATTACCCACCTAATTTATTAATTAACGCAATGGTCTAAATTCCACATCTCTAGTTTCTAGCACGCTTTCATTAGCTCTGTACCGTACAGAGGTAGGTAAAATCATTTTGAATAATAATTAATATTATTTTACTCGGCGGGTGTGCTCTGTGAATGTTAATATAATATAATTATTATTGGTCGTTCAACCTCAGGTAGGCTCTGTACGCTTTTTAATCTCCGACCGAAAAACGGAAGGGGTGTTATACGATTGACGGCGTTGTTCATCTGTTTTTTGGGCCCTCGTAGCTCTGATTTAAATACGGCCCCCCCGATTTTTTTCATGGTCCTTCGTGCCGGATCTTTGAAAGGTTATCGTTATGCCCAATATGTTAGCATCATTTGTGAATGGCATTCATAAACTGATTATCATCTTCGCGTAGGTATGTAGGTGTTTAATTGATGATGTAGTTTTTAGTTCATCATCAACAAAGACAAAGGCGGAATAAGTAAAACTAGTGATGTGTCCGTGACTTCGCCTTAGGTTTTTGATTTTATTCTTTGCCTATCCAGTTATAAACCCACCCGTTCTTCTCACGCGAGCTCGTCTTGGCTAAGTTGAAATTTTACAGTCGCTAAAGAGAAGAAAACTTAAAAAACAAGTATATTACTTACCTAAAAAAATTTAGGAGTGTCAGCTCTTTTTAGCTTGGTCGTAATGAGGTTTTTTGTTTTTCGTGAGTAATGTAATGAATGCTCTTATTAGTAAAACAATGCAAGTGTATGTATATCGAAAGTATGTAGGTATATGTACCGTGCAACAATCTAAAAAGCACACCGTTCTGCAACCCGATTCCTAGTATTAGACACATGCACCTTACCTACTGATAATCGCACGCGTCTATGTGATTCCCATAGCCCACTTATTACAGTGAATTTAGTACAAATTGACTGTCTGATATGTTTCACATCAAAGACTAGTAGGTACCTTATCTAGATACCTACCTACTTACGCATACCTGTAAGCTTATAGATTGCCCACAAATCGGACTCAAACATTTGTAAATTTATTATTTTATTTTTATTATTATTTTTTATTTATTTGTTACCGGTGGTAACCTTCTTCTTCTTTTCGTGTCAATTGCTCAACCTAGACCAGGGGGGGGTGATTTTAGATTTGTCACGATTACGATAGATATATTTCCCAAAAACTATCCAAAGTTATGGAGTTTTGCCAGTTCTTGGGAGATATTATATTTATCGTGACAAAAATGTCTATCGGTCTACAATCAGCCCCCCCCCCCTTTGTTCTAGGTTGAGGGGAACCCTGACGGTTGATTCTAGACCGATAAACTGATCTAGAATCACCCCCCAGAGTTCCCCTAAGTTAGGGCCCCACATGAGAGAGGGTCGTATTGTCGCTACTTCGAACCTCTCAGATGCTACAAAAAGGTCCTCTCGAGTACATGTAGTTGGCGCTGCGCTGGGGACATTGAAACCAAAACACGGTAACAAAATTATAACTATACAATCATACAGTGAAGCCACAGAATATAGTGGTGAAGCTATGTGCTTTTATGAGTCAATGGCAGTTTAAAAACAGCCAATGGTTCACATCTGTTTTTCGTTTTGTCATTTTAACTGATCCCTTCCATCTGTTGATTTAATTTATGAAAGCGAATTACAGGCTGGCTTTAAAAAAAATAAGTAAACATGAGATGTGTTGCATGAAGTTTATCCTCTGTCATTTTTTTAACACTTCCTGGATGTCCTTTGAGAGACCACACGTAAAAAGGGGTAAAAAAATACAATTTTAACAAAGCGACACGAAACAATAACTTATTGCAAGAATGGGTATTGTGTTATGCTACTTTTCTATAATCTGTGGCTCGGTAGGACTCTACACAAGATGCATGTGCGATATGTAGGACTATATATGTGCGCTTTAGTGTACTTCCAGCATTGATTTTGCAGTAACTTTGAGTGCTATTTTTGATACAAAGACTACTTTTCCAGCGTTGGAGTCAGTTTTGATTGTAGAATGATTGATTTTGGTTAGATGGGCTGTTGAGAACTAACTCCTAGTACTTTTTGTCATTGACGTCATTACACGTGCTCCATTAGGTACGTATAGCTACATACAGTATCTGTATCCATTAACCCCGCTCTATATTTATGTGGTTGATAGACAATATCAGCGGGAATAAGCCCGCATTGTGAAAATGGGAGAAATAAAGGACAGTGCGTGGGCGTGCCTGAGCTGTCCGAACATCGTAGGATATTTTAGTTACGAAGGTTAGATTAGAATGTTATCCTTTTTATATAATACCCTTTTGCATTTATTGTTGTTAATTTTACTTTGTTACATAAAATAAGACAAGTGTAGCACAAAATTCAACCTGAGAATGCCGACTGGTCATAGATTTTAGATCCTAAATGCCCATTTAGAAAACGATGAAGATGATAAGATTCTAAAGTAATAAAAAACTTAGGTGACCGAGTTTCTAGACCTTTTCCAATACTGATAGCAAGAATTGACGACCACCAGCTGTTGTATCTATAGCTCCGCATTCGCATATAGGTACCTACCTACTGCTGAAGCACAGGATGCAGATTCAAGCATATATTTTTGTATGAAAATATTATCTACTTTACTCAAATCTATGCTTGTAGGTACGCGATGTAAGTAAAAATCCTTTTACGTACAGAGACGAGAGTATCTAGACAAAGTGTATGATATAAATCTTACACAGACGATCTTGTGAGATAGCTTACCCTGCTCAATTCAAACAACTTGGCACAGTAAACATAATATTTCAAAACGAAGTTTGTGTCCATATGCCCGACATATTCAGCAAGTTTCGTAATAAGTTTTTTTTTATATAATATAGAATGTCCTTTGGCCACAATCTCACCTGATGGTAAGTGACGATGTGGCCGACGATGGAGCAGGACAGTCTAGAAGACACCTATTCACTCTTGCCTTGAAAAGATCCCAGATTATATTTCTCAGGAAAGACAGAAGACGGCAACGCGTTCCATTCCTTGGCAGTTCGCATAATGAATGTAGATCCAAAACGTTTGGTGCGTTTGGTAAGTATGTCTCTGTGATCCCACATTATTGGATACAAGATTCAAGTCAAGTGTCACTAGCACAAGTTTAAACGTTTTAGAATCTGTTTTCATCTCATAATTATGTTCTGTGAATCTGAGGAGTGATTTTTCTTTTGTACGTCAGACTGCACTGAATAAGCTCTTGATTTCTTGTATCGTTTCAATTTGCCGTTTAATAAAAACTATTTCGACCTCTACCTATGAGTTTACAGAGAGGTCTACAAACTGATAAATCTTATCTATTATTCAAGGGTTAATAAAACCACTTCTGAAAACTTCAGTTAAGGTACACCTTTTGCCAAGCAGGTGCAGTACGAACAACGGATTTTTATCCCTCTGAAGTTAGGTGCAAAAATGAGTGCGCATGTACTGTTGTGCGGAAAAATTCGCTCACCTCCAATTACCCAAAAATGGGTTCTGCGCAGATACTTCAGAGGTATAAAGATCAGTTGTGACTACTATACCTAGTAGGTACCTATTACATTTTGTATGGAAAAAGAACATTGTTTTTCGCACTAACACTAATGGTTGCATAGAAAAAGTCTATACAAATTGATATCCAGTATTAGTATCCAATGCAGCAAAAAAACCTAACGTGAGATCGTAAATGCGATTGTTGATTTTGCAATAAAATGTGAAGTCGACGAATTTTAAAATACGTGACTAGACTTCATTCTTTGTATTAGTATTCTGGACAAGTAGTGTTGCGATCGTCGATAACTTCTGCTTCAGCGAGCTTTTTTCAATATTATATGCAAACATGCTTTATTATAGAAAACATGAGAAGGTTAGTAAAAAATTTAGAAATAGTTTAGGTAATTATCAAGACTCCAAGCATAATATAATTTTTACAGATTTTCGTTGAAAAGTACCGACAAAACAGGTAATTAGAGGCACATAAGACCAATGCCTCAGTGAGGCAATATTTTGTAGGTACCTATATGCAGTGGTTACCAGCTACCACTTAGCATCGGGTGGGCCATCGGCTTGTCCCGTCATATATGTGTAAGTAAAAAAAATGAGTCTTGAGTCTCGCTTCAGTCAAGATTTTGACTTAGATAAATCCATACGACTAAGATTAAATTTTTTGATTGACTTGTAAGTAAAATACACAATGCGAAAATACGCAAATTGTATAATGTGGCATTACTGTCGATTCTGTTGTTGCATTTTTCTAAACTAACCTAATTTGACAGCACTAAAAATGTTGCCGCCCCTTTCTCATAAACTGAAACGACAAAGACAGCTATAATTTTAGCGTTGTCAAATTAGGTTAGTTTAGAAAAACGCAACAACAGAATCGATAGCATTGTCCATCCAACAAACAAAAGAGAACTTTTGAATTACACTGCAGTTGCAATTTAGCGACATAGTTAGCAGTTTTTACACGCGCACGTGATGCTATCGATTCATAAATCTAGGCTTTGTTGCATTGTGGCTCATGTGGAAACGTTATAAAACGTTGAATTTGAACTAACAAGATGTACTATCAGCAAAATTTCCGCCTTACCACTTTTGAAACTGTTTCGCTTGCAAGCGGCTAGCTACCTGACCCCGCCTTTTTATTTTGTCTTCTTATTTTGACCAACCAGAGACCTAAACATCTATTTATTTTTACAACGGTCCATTGTTTTCATAACTTTTACACCCGAAATAATTTGTTTCTATTGGTATTCAAAAATTAACGGCTAGTTGGTTTACAGTAAGGTAGAACTTTTGCTGATGGTACATTTGTACTTTCTTTGCTGTCTATGTATCATGCATTGTTGTAGAGGTTATCGCTCAAAATCAGATGGGCTATTAGGTGCTCCAAAACTTAGCACGTCAACATCAAAATAACCTTACCTACCTACTATTAGATACTGATACTGATGCTTACGCAACGAAGTATGAAAAGTATTGTAAGAATTTTAATTAGACAGTCTAAAGTAAATTATCGTGCTAGGTGGATCGTTTGATAATCACGAACCGGAAGACGAGCGTAGAATGACCTCCCACGAAATTGTGAAGGGCGTAGAGAAAATCTCAAAAAGTAAGTTTCAAAACTACTACTAAAAATTACTGTCTAAAAAGTATAAATCAACATACCGGGCATAATCATAACCCTCCTTTTTGCATCGCCGTAGTTAAGCAAAAAGGATTACAACCCACCTGATGGTAAGCGGTTACCGTACACCAAAACCATTGTCGATGCGTTGCCTACTCTGTAGGAGTCTCTTTGACCTCTTCTTGAAGTTGGTCACGCTGTAGGGTGATGGTAAAAAAATGATGAACGATCCAGAGAAGATTTTTTCGTCGTTTTCGTTGATGGATGATACAATTGGCTCCTAATGCGCCGATTTGTTTGGCGTAAGAGGCCACGTTTCTGAAGGACTTATTAGACTGTGCAATCTCAAGTCAGACTTACTGATAGAGATGTAACGTGATGAGTTGAATTATTTCGAACTCGAATTATTTTAGTTAAACTGAACCTTGACTCAATCCGCCAATTGGGTTGACTCAACTAGGTCCGTATGCAACGTAAGTGGTTAGAGAAATTGGTGCTAGATTTTCACTTGTATGACTTTATATGCATGCAAGTCCTCGATGCGAGTCAATTCAAATAACTTGAGTTCGAAATAACTCAACTCATCACGTTACATCTCTATCAGTAAGTCTGACTGGAGATTGCACAGTCTAATAAGCCCATAACTATGATTCCCTAAGCAAAACGGGTTGTTATGCCTGGCCTGGGGCGTGATTTAGATGGAGTAGGTAGCCTTGCCCAGCACCTTTACCATCCTCACGGCCGTAATTCACCGCAAAGAAAATGTTTTATTGTATTTATTTAATAGGCATCGCCAACAGCACACATAATACACATTCAAAAATAACTTAAAACCCATAATTGTAGTATAGAATGTGTGCCAGTTACTTACAATGTTCTACTTACTACGAGTACATAGCTTTGTGATCGTTTTGTACATGATCAACACTTTTATCATAAAAATCGTGCTGTAAAGTGGACTCAATCACCCAGGCCTGTAGTGGCGTAAAATTATAAATTTCTTATATAGTCTCTAATGATACCATGTGGTACACTCAGCTTAGTGAGTTTACTACTTGTTACTGTTTCGTGTTCAACATTTTTTTAGATAACTAAATGATGGAACAAGCCGATGGCCCACCTGATGTTAAGTGGTATCGATGCATTGCCTCACTAGAATTTCTTAATGATAAATAGTAATAAGCAACTTTGTAATTTTTAGTTTTATTTTAAAGTGCAATATTAATAAGTATGTAAATTAGAATATTGAGTAGATACCTAAAGAATATAAAAATGTTAGTAATATGGATAAAATACCTAGTGACCATTTTTAAATTGTCGTGCCCTAACTGGGCTCATGTTGGTAGCATAAATACATTTAAGACCCTTTTGTACAACATGAACGCAATAAAGTATTGAGTATTGAGCACGTCCACTAAGGGCGTCTTGCACCAGAATCACTAAACGTATTTAACAGCTAAATCGATTTAAATCTGACGTGTTTGTATGACTTGACAACTCGCTAAATACTATTTAAGAGTTAAACGCGTTTAGCGATTCTGGTGCAAGCCGCCCTAAATGTGCCATGTCGTGCATTAAACTGCGTGAAATAATAAATAAATAAATAAATATTCTTGGACTTTACACACAACGCCCTCTAGTCCCAAACTAAGCAAAGCTTGTGATATCGGAACTAGATGGCTGATAGAATAGGTACTTATATACTTTTTTTTTTGTAAATACATACTTATAATACATAGTAACACCCAGACATAGAACAAACACGCACAAATGTTTGTTCTTGGTGGGGATCGAACCCACGACCCACAGCACGGAAGGCAGAGCTATTACCGACTGACGCCTGAAATGATGCAAAATGCCTACATTTTGACAGATTGACAGAACGAGTCGATAAAATATGTCGCATCACGTGCTCATACTAGGTCCATTGGTCAAGTTTTTGACAGAAGGCAATTTGGATTGGAGTAATACTGATGTCGATTCTTCTAACAACTGTACCACCATGTTGTAAACATTTATTACCGTGGCATTGTTCTGCTCCAACTGGCACCGTTGAAATGGTTGAGAGCAACAACATACGATGGATTCTAGACCGCTTATTATTGTGAAGATTTTCAACGAGTTTCTCTATTTATGCTGTTTTTTTGCCTTACTTTTATTTCCGCTGGTAAGCTAACAAAAATGATGGGATAAGAGCACGTAGTTCGCATGCTGCAAGTCGGAGTTTCGATTCAAACTTTAATAACTTAGAAAACATCTCTTTATTGATTCTTTATGTACGAAATGTTTTACAAGTTTTATTGCGTTCAAAAAAGGAAAGCTAAAAGCTTTTTAGTTCCAAAATAGAATAAAGGACATTGTCCAAAATTAGAACTTATTTAATTTTGTGCTAACGACAAAAAGACGCTGATGTCTACTCTACTCTACAATAAGTTCGTCAGATCTCGGTGATGATCGTGATGTTAGCCGTTTCGATGCGCAATGGAGCTTTTTCGAACTAATTTGCCTTCGCGCATCACAAACGGTTAACATCACAATTGCCAAAACCGTACTGTAGGGTCTGTAGGTACTTATCCTTCTATTTAAAAGTCCTAACGCACCGTCGTCTTTACCCTAGTTTTAAAGGTTTGTTATATGGGTGCCTCGAACGCATATTTCATCGGTAGGTTTTTTCCTAATCGCATTGAACACGAAGTTTGCGATCAGTAAACTTAGCAAATTTTTATTTCCTCTAAAGACTGACAGACGTCAAGTTAAAGATGCAATGCTCTGTCGCTTTGTATTATTCTGTCATTTGTAAAAGCAACATAGCACATTTATTTTAATTGTTTTTCTTGGTGTTATAGTGAGTATTGTTCTTTAATTTAAGTGGAATTTTAACCAATAATACTTGCAGTCATTGCATAAAGTGTAAGCCATTGGAATAAATATGTATTTTAAGCCTTACGGTACACAATAGAGCAATTTTAGATTACACACCTAATGTCACACTCATAAAGATTGTAATTGTAAGTTAGTTGCGAACGGTGACGCTTTCTGAATAAGGTAATTGACCAAGAAAGGCTCGTGTTCGCCGACGTTTCATATTTTTTATAAGCACTTTGTAGTATCGCGTTTGGTTTGTTCTTTGGATTCTCAATAGAATTGGATGGGTGGTCGCTTGTGACATTTTTACCTATCTGGATAACGTTTTTTTTTGTACAACTAGATGATGGAACAAGCCGATGGATAACGTGATGTTAAGCGGCTACCTCTGCCTATAACAATGCATTGCCTCACTGAGAATGTCCACTAAGGACGTGCCTTGTGATACATTGCGTCCATCAGTCTGAAACAAAGGTGCATGTGCCTGTTGCACCGACAACCATATACCCTACAAATCGGAACAGCAATGCGAACAACACTGCTTTGCGGCAAAAATATGATAAAAGGCCATGAACATAAGTACTTAGGTGTTGTAATGTAACAGGCAAAGGAAGCTTTATAAGAAGTGGTCCATATGGTCGTAAACCACAAAGGCCAGGTGTTATGACCACTAACTGACGCTCATCAGACCGTGCATGGTGTAGGGTGAACTGAACATGCTTAGAAATATTATTATGTACAAAGAACTACTTTCCACTATGAATTTCAAAAGTTTGTGAAGAAAGAAGTGGCAAGTTCTGATGGCCCAGTGTCCTACCTGACGGTGGTCAGTTACCTTTACCAATAGCAATAAATAATTGCATTACAAAGTTGCAGTCTTCAGTTGTTTTCTAGTCTCTGCTATTGTATTTCCGAAAAACTTAGATTACAATTCTATTCCGTTTTTTTAAAGCAAACTGTGCTTATTGTCTAACTTGGTACAGTCGGCGACACATCAACCTATTAAAACGGTTCGAACTTTGAACTATTATAATTTGAATGTTGCGAATCATGCGAGAGGGAACGATATGTTTTTATGTGAGACTCGCTGCTTGCGCGCCACGCGCCTACACCTATTGCGATCCCTGATTCGCAACATTCAAATTATAATAGTTCAAAGTTCAAACAGTGTATAGGTTGATGTGTAGCCGACTGTACACATGTGATAATAGTTTTCTTTTTTTTTACACACAGAAACCTGTTACTGAGCTGTGACAAGCGCCACAGCTCAGTAACATCGTGGGTTCGATCCCCACCAAGAACAAATATTTGTGTGGCATACATAGATGTGTAACATCTATTCAAAAGAATTTGTTTTTCAAAATGATGGCAACCCTCGTTTATAATAACTAGCCGTGGTGCAACCGTCACGCTGTGGTGACCACCAGACGGTAAGATTGTGCTGCCCACTTAATACAGTGCTCGGTCGTTACTGTGGCACATCGAGTAGGCGGCTATCGTTACTCAGCAAAAGCCCCATGATCATATTTAACCGTTTTAGCACAGAGGGCACCACTAGCTATATATTTCTTTATGTTGATATGCAAATGATTACGCTAATGTCCAAGGATTACGTTTTATTCATACTCTCCTGTCATTTGAGGATTGTTTTTCCGTATTCTGTGGTAATATTAGTCAAGTCACGTGCATGAAAAATCTTGAGTCCCTGATTGTCCATCTTTTGATATCATCAGAATCTGACAAATTACAATCAAAATTACTTCTTTTAAAAGTAGATTTAACGAATTTGGCACCTGCGAGGTGCGACAGCAACGGACAGTAATTGTACTCTTCAGATGAGTAATGGCGCAAGTCTAGATCATTGTTTCGAAAGAATACCGTCATTTTAAGTAACTCTCATCTTTAAAAAAAAACAATTTTCAGCACCAATATTGTTCCACATTGAGCACATGTATTTTTTTTACAATTATTGAAAAGTGTTAGTCATTCGTGTGCATTGTGATTTTGTAGAAATAGTAATAAATATTTGGTATGCTAAACTTACTTTACCTGTTATCAAAGTTTACAAAATGCAAGAAATACGCATGAAATATTCTCTGCAGACGTTTTGAAACTTAGAGACGAATTGCGCATATTTCAACAAATCGACCACTATATTTTGAAAAAGAATAATACTATTAGAAGTACTTACCAAATATAATATAACATCTTTGCGATACCTGAAAAGGGTGAATAAGTTTTAAAGTGCCTCCGACTTTAGCATAAGACCAAATTGTAACACTTATTTCGGCAAATAAATGTATCTTGTATCTATTAATATCTTGAGAAATCGTGAGTTATTGAATCTCTTTAGTTCCGGTTGTAGGGCCAATCCTTTGCCAAGGTTTAAGTGGATACCAGTTACGAAATCTATACCTTCTAGACCAGGGGTCGGCAACTTTTTGAGTCGAAAGAGTCAAAAATTACAATTTACATTTCAAAGTTTTTAAAAAGCCACATAATTTTTCTTGCCAACAATAAATAGTACAGTATTAAGTGCGGTGAAAAGCAAGTACAAGTGGCTGAGAGATAGAAATGGTGCCTAATCGTTGTTAATCAATTCAAAACGATTTTTTTTTCATTAAAATGAATAATTTTTTCGTGGGTATGGAACTAAAGAGCTTCACATCCAAAGAGCCGCATGTGGCTCGCGAGCCACAGGTTGCCGACCCCTGTTCTAGAGTATTATAAATGTATGGCTATATTTTATTAGTTTCTTTGTAGACTTTTAAAAAAACTGAACCATTTCTAAAAATTATTTCACTGTATCTGTATCTAGTGTTAGATTGAAATTACCCGACCACTGTAGATTCATCTTGATATCCTTTTATTGTCCTATTCATATCGTATCGTACATTCGTCTCGGGTCCGCCATGTTCTTTAGTTTAAACCGCCGCAACTCTGTATTATGTAACGGTGGAAACTTTGCTGGTTTATGTGTTTTTTTAAGTTATTACTTATAAGTTTATAGTACCTACTGTTTGTTTCCCAAATAAAATAAAAATAAATAAATAAATAAACTAGCTTCTGCCCGCGACTTCGTCCGCGTCCCGTTTTATTCTGTTGATTTTACGGGATAAAAATTAGCCTATATGTATTCAAGTTTCATCCAAATCGGACCAGTGGTTACAGCGTGATTGAAACACAAACATCTAAACTTTGACGTTTATAATATCAGTGGGATACTTACAATAAAAATAAATAATGAGTATATAAGTAATTTAGAGAGAAACATAAGATAAACCAATCTCACTGCTCATAAACAGATAGGTACCTACTGCACCCTTCCTGCATTTAAAAGCACGTGCGAAAGATATTTCCTATCTATTCCTACTATTAGACTGATGAGTGATTTATAAACAGTTCTGTCAGCGAATGAACCGAGATCTTGGAAGTCAGTGATTCATTTTATCGTAAACATTAACTCTGTTATTAATAAACTCGATGTAAGCATGGAATAGTCCGATTCGATCGAAAAAGACAAAATACGGTTTAACTATTCCAAGATGAGTTTTGTGTGGAATGCAACTGTTTCTGAATTTATTTTTAAGGTTAGTATATTTAGAAAATTCCATTAGGTACAGGCTAGATAAAGAAAGAGGCTTTTTTGAAGTCCGTGTGGAATCAGATTCATAAAAATAAGCCTTAGACAGAGATTTTGATACTACCTACAAGATCATTGGCCTTTAAGCGGTACTATAAGCGGTGCGTGCATTCTACCAAGACAAATTACTCATAATAATGTTATCGTTTCACTATAAAGTCATCTAAGTAATAAAAGCTCTACAAATCCCTCATCGTAATACCTAGGTAGGTAGGTACTTATTTCTGTTCAATCTCGTAGTTCTAGAAATATAATAGACCACGAACGTCCCCGATTCACTTTTTCCTCATTCACTGGTATTGATCGTGTAGCAAGAGAGGTCAATGCCCTCTGATTAATCTGTTAGGTAATTCTGTGATTTTTTAACTGACAATAGCGTTGATAGAAAACGTGATTGGATATTTTTGAGAAATCTGGTTTAGTTGTAGACATTTTGTAGACTGACAAAAGGTAAACTAAATGATCCTTTTATGACGAATGAATGGATGTTATAGCTGGCAAAAGCTCAAATAGTTTTATAGTACTAGTCACATCGGATCTTTGTTCATATTTTGAAGTATCTGCGCAGAACCGATTTTTGGTTCGAATTACAGATAGGTAAGCGATTTTTTCCGCACAACAGTACCTACATGTGCAATTATTGTTGTTGCACCTAACTTCAGAGGGATATTTTTTTTATGAAATGAAAAATTTGTGGTAGGTACTTAATTACCTACCTACCTACTTTTACCACATATTAATGCTTCTGCTTAGATTTCCGTTTTATTTTCACTTTTATGTTTTCAAATGAACGACAGGACCCCAGCCAGACGAAAGACGAAATGGCTTTTTTATTGTTCCGAGAGCCACTGAGTTTTTAAAAGAAAAAGTAAGATCGCTTGATGCCTTTGTCCTCACCCACTTTGTCTGGATTTTTAACCCCTTGTCTGCTAAAACAAAATGCAATCTTCCCAGAGCACGCTACAAAATTGTTTAGAATCTTTTCTAAGAAAAATCTATAAATACTTAACATCTGCTCATAAACGTCTTCGAACACAATATTTATTGTCTACAAGTAGGTCAACAAAGTCAACAGCGTGGACAATGTGCATCCACATCTAAAGACATCCATTATAATGTTCTTGTCAATTGATAGTAGGTATAGGAACAATCAGTGTCCCTCGTTTTGACAAGACAATTGATCTCATCTGGGTAACAATTGGAGTTTTAACGGATATACATGCTAAGCTGACCCAAAACCTATTGTAGGGTTGACCTTCCAACGAAATAATTTCATTTTGGGATATTTAGCGTTGGTATTTGGTATTCAGTTAAAGAACTCGAGAATTAGTTGAGTAGGTATTACTCAAACATAGATTTAAATCAATAAATAAATATTCATGGACATTTCACACAACGCCCTCTAGTTCGAAACTAAGCAAAGCTTGATTGCTGATAGAATTTGAGTAACGTTTCTCATACAAAACTATGAAAACCTATACTTGAGTCTGGTGGATCAGTACTGGAGCAGTAAATTCGAAACCTTAGACCAAGCACAGAGGATGGAGCCAAAATGTTTATAAGAACCAGATATGATATAGATTGATTGCAGTCGTGATACCTATTGTCGAATTTGACACCGTTTGTAGCTTTAGTTCTTTGATAGGATACCATTTTTACAAGTACTAAAAGTATCTACTTAGTCGTCAAATCTCTGTTCAAATGCTAGAATTGGAATCAGACGTTATCAATCACCCAAAAAGTTCAGACCATCGAACCGTGTCCAAGTGCAAATCGAGCTGAAATTGCTCAGACCTGTGACGAGCTTTTCAAGAAGCGGCGACCGGCTTTTTGACAAGAATTTTGTTAGGGCCTTTCTTTATCTAAACACATTTTCTCTTGATTAATTATTTTTATTGTTCGCCATCTTACTTTTGTACACACACGACAGAGAGTATAAAAACCATAAAGACAATAGATACCGTTTCGTTCGTGCTACGTTCCGAAACGAAACGCATCAATGAAATTGACATCCAACATCCCCCCTCAATTTCAGAACCTTGACCCCATTTTACTTTACCTTACTTTTTATGTTTACAATTTTGAAATACAATGCAATACAATTTTTACTTACTCAAATCTGGATTCTGAAATTGCTAACCGAATTGAACCTAAATAATGACCCAGTTTGTACTTTATACAATACAAGTACTAACTAAATAGCTAGTGCAAAAATCTTACATCTACACATCTTATCCTAGTGCTTTATTATTTATAGCTAGTGCAACAACCTTACTTCTGAACATCTTATCCTAGTGCTTATCTTATCTTAGTGTTTTTATATAATTAGTGTGCAAATAAACAGTGACATAAAAAGAAATCTTATTCTAACACTTTAGAAAGTAAGTTACTTACATATTTTATTAAATTTTAGTATATTAGGTACACAAAATAAAGTTATTTTTCCTGCATTTGTTGTTTTTATTCTAGGCTAAGTTTTTATTTGTAAATAAATCTTTACTACTTACAAAATAAAGTTATTTTTCTATATTTTTGTTTTTTATTTTAGGTTAAGTTTTTCCAAGAAGTATGCATGTTTACTTGTAGGTAATGCTTTTGTAAAAACATCTGATACATTCTCATCAGTAGGAATATAATTAACTGATACAATTTTCTTACTTATAACATCTTTTATAAAATGAGCCCTGATATCAATATGCTTTGATCGCTTACTATTTTCAAAACTTTCAATCATTCGAATAGCACTCTGGTTATCAATCAACAATCTAGTCAGTATAGTCTCTTGTGAAAAAGTCAAGTCAGTCACAATGCCTTTCAAGTAAATAAGCTCACTAACTGCAATAGATCCGGCTACATATTCTGCCTCAGCAGTCGAAAGAGCTACTGATGTCTGCTTCTTTGAATACCAATGAATAGGATTACCACAGTAGAATATCACACAGCCACTGGTACTCTTTCGATCCATCTTGTCACCTGCCCAGTCTGCATCAGAATATGCTATCAGCTGTTCCATTTTATTAGATTTATAATAAATCAATCCTTTGTCTGCAGTCGCCTTTAAATATCTTAGAATCCGTTTTCCTGCTTTCCATAAACTTTCTGTTGGCTTGTCTAAATACCTACTCAAATATGACACAGCGTAAGCAATGTCAGGACGACTATTTGTGGAAATGAAAAGTAAACATCCAATGAGTTCCTTGAATGGTACATCTATTATTTCTCTATCCATTTCTGGTGTGAAGTGTGATT
This sequence comes from Gandaritis pyraliata, assembly GCA_947859175.1. Taxonomy (NCBI): domain Eukaryota; kingdom Metazoa; phylum Arthropoda; class Insecta; order Lepidoptera; family Geometridae; genus Gandaritis; species Gandaritis pyraliata. The sequence continues at coordinate 3,012,005 of OX401874.1, read as the reverse complement.
CCATAGGGGTTGATACACCTTTACATTCTTGCATGTTAAATTTTTCCAAAGTTCTCAATATCATCTTCTCTTGTTTTATTTCAATTCTGTTATTTTTCCTTGTTATTTCTAATCCCAAATAATCTTTTACTTCTCCTAAATCTTTTATCTTAAATTCTCTTGTTAATTTGTTCAAAATTGGTTCTTCTTCTCCCATAATCAAGATATCATCTACAAATATCAATAACCATGTGTTCTTAGTTTTGTAAAGACAAAAGTCATACTTTGACTGTTGAAATCCATTCTTTATCATAAAATCGTGAAATCTCAGGTTCCAACATTTTGGAGCCTCTTTTAAACCATATAAAGCTTTGTTTAGTTTCAATACATTTCCTTTCTTCAGCTCTAATCCCTTTGGGCATTTTATATAGACATCATCTTCTAATTTTCCGTTTAAGAATGCTGTTGGTACATCAAGTTGCTTTATTCTTAAATTTTCTTGTACTGCATGACTTAATAATGTTCTTATTGTTGACACTCTAGCAACTGGTGAGTAGTATGTTTGTCCTAGTCCGTTCTGTTGAAATCCTTTTGCTACAATTCTTGCCTTTTTAGTTCCATCTTGTTTTTGTCTGAAAATCCATTTGGTGTCGATTGCTTTTTCTCCTTCTGGTAGTATGGCTTCCTTCCAAGTTTCTAGTTTACCATGTGCGTTCAATTCTCTGTTTACAGCTTGTTTCCATTCTTCATCTTTAACTGCTTCTTCATAATTCTGTGGTTCTCCGGTTAATAAGCAATAAGCTACATTTAATTCATGTTCAATTTCTTGGTCACTCAGTGGTTTTGCTCGTTTGGTTTCTTTTTCAGGGTTGATATCGTATAAGTATCCAGGTCTTTTTACTAATCTGCCTGATCTTGTTCTCTTTTCTGCTGGTGTTCCTTGTTCTTGTGTATTTGTTTCTTCTTCTATTATTTCATCACTTTTGTCTTTTTCTTCATTTGGTTCCTCAATAATTCTTTGTTTTCCTGTTTCATTGTTCTTATTTTGTTGGTTCCATTCTTCGTCTTCTGTTGTTTTCTTTCTTGTCTGGTTTCCATCTTTCATTGTTTCTTCTTCTTCATCATATTCCAAATATTCTTCATCATCATATTCTCTGTATATACTTCTTACTTTCTTGTAATCTTCTCTTTTATATTTTATCTGTGTTTCATCAAATCTTACATCCCTAGAACAAACGATTTTGTCTTCTTCAGGATCCCATAGTCGGTATCCATTCATTGTGTAACCCACGAACTTCATTTCTTTTGCCCTCTTTTCAAATTTTCCTGGTTTAGGTACTTGTACTACCCATGCTTTTGATCCAAATACTTTTAATTTATTGAGATTAATATTTCCAAACCTAATTTCTGCAGGTACATTGTAATTTATAGCTGCTGATGGACATCTGTTTATTTGGTGGACAGCACACCTAACTGCTTCTCCCCATAAATGTTTAGGCAGTCCGGTTTCAAGCATTTGTGTCCTTGCTTTGTTATAGATTGTGCGATTCATACGTTCTGCAATTCCATTAGACTGTGGTGAATATGCATTTGTGAACTGTAATTGTATACCCTTTTTGCTGCAATAATTTTGAAATATATGATTTTTAAATTCACCTCCATTATCACATCTAATTTTTCTTGTCTTGTTTCCTGTTTGTGTTTCAATGAAGTTGGTATACTCAATTAATTTTTCTGTGGCTTCATTTTTTCTTTTCAGTAGGTACACTACACAAAAATGGCTGTAATCATCTATAATAGAATGAAAGTAAACTTCACCTTCATTTGTTGGAGTAGAGATTGGACCTGATAGATCTGTATGTAAAAACTCACCTATGTAGTTTGAAATTGGTTTCTTGATCGGTTGAAATGGTAAACGTGTTGCTTTACCTTCCATACAAGGTGCGCAAGGAGTGTTCGAGTATGGGAGCTTCAACATGGCTAGGTGCTTCCTATTTGCATGTCCCAGTCGTTGGTGCCACAAGTCATCAGAAGTGTTACTTGACATACATTGCTGTGAATTTAATTTGAAATCAATTATGTAAAGTTTACCTAACATTTGACCACAAAGCACATTGTTTTCATTGTAAATACTGACTGAATTGTCTGAAAAATTAACATTTAGTCCTTTTTGAATCAATTTTTGTACAGAAAGCAAATTATGAAATAAACCTTCTACAATCAAACAATTTATATTGATAGTTATGTTGTTGAATCTGACCTTCAAGTTACCTCTTTTCTTAGCTACTAAGTATTGTCCGTTCGCTACATATATTTTTATTTCACTTTCTAAATCAATCACATCCGTTGCATCACTCAAATGTTCTCCACGTAAAAGATGTTCGGTCGCTCCTGAGTCTATAACAAAACGAATATCACTATTGTTCTCTGAATTTATACTCAACGCACTACTACACATCGCGGTAAAAGACATCTCATCGTATTCTTGAGCTGCATGGCCATAATGGAAACCCCGTCCTTGTCCTTGATAGTTGCTCCTTCCTCGGTATGAACGTCCACGCCCATATTGTGGTTGTACTGCTCGTGCCTGGAACTGGTGCCCGCGTGCCTGGAACTGATGTCCTTGTCCTTGATATTGTTGTCCTCGACCTGTAAATTGTTGTGCTCGTCCTTGAAGTTGTTGTCCTTGCCCATAATATTGGCCCGATGAATATTGTCGTTGCTGGCATTCTGCTGCTCTGTGTCCGGGTTTATTGCATGTGAAGCACAAAAAAGTTGAATTTTCTCCTACAGGTTCACTCTTGGACTGACTCACTTTGATCTCAGCGTCTAATAAGCGTGCTTTAGTAAAATCCAATGTTAAAGTCTTTTCAGTAGAAAGCGTCTCTATTGAGGTTATGACATGTTCATATGCAGACGGCATGGCCGAAATCAATTGGCAAACTTGATCCTCTTCTGAAATCTCGCATCCGGTGGCTTTCACGTCGCTCACAGCAGCGTCAAAGCGGCAATAAAAATCTTGTAATCCTTCCGTCTCTCCACATTTTATGGTTATGAGTTTCTTTTTCAAATGAAGTTTATTGAAAATACTTTTCCTTTCGAATGTTTCTTTCAAATGGTCTAACATTTCTCTCGCATTGGTACATTGTTTTACAATTTCCAAATGTTTATCGCACAAACATTGAACGATTAACGATCGTGCTTTTGCATCATCCTTTGTAAACTTGGCAGGATCCTTGATGTCCTCCTTTGAATCTTCGCTTAGCGTGTAGCTCACGCCCTTTTCTTCAAGTAGCAACGCCATGCGGAATTTCCAATTACTGAAGTTGGTTTTTTCCGTTAATTTTGGTAATTTCTCATTTTCACTCATTTTATTTTATTTGTTGCTTCTTCCAAATGTTTCTATTGCGCAGTGGAAGCGTTTGTTAGGGCCTTTCTTTATCTAAACACATTTTCTCTTGATTAATTATTTTTATTGTTCGCCATCTTACTTTTGTACACACACGACAGAGAGTATAAAAACCATAAAGACAATAGATACCGTTTCGTTCGTGCTACGTTCCGAAACGAAACGCATCAATGAAATTGACATCCAACATGGTTTTATACCGTTTAAAGCACCAACGTAAACAAATCGGTGTGCAAAGATTGGTGTTTATCAAACCATTTACCAAAAGTTTTTTCCTTCTCGGCTTTCATTTTGTTAAATTCGTAATTTTCTTAGTTTTATGTTTTATAGTTTTAGGTAGGTTACCTCCCACATGTTAGCGGACATTGGTGTAGATTCTCTTGTTGCATTTTCTAAACTAACCTAATTTGTCAGCGCGAAAAGTATAGCTGTCTTTGTCGTTTCAGTTTATGAGAAAAAGCTGGCAACATTTTTAGTGCTGTCAAATTAGGTTAGTTTAGAAAAATGCAACAGCAATTGATACCATTTATCTATCTCTACCACGAGTGACCACGACACCACAGACCTACTGTACCTACCTACTGTATTAAAGAACGCTAGATGACGGTTACGCTATCCAACAAAGCTAAATGATTCTTTAATAGTGATCGAATCGTGCACAAGAAATTGTTCAATGCGTAGCGCCAAAACGTACATACAACAAAACTGTTATTATGTACCTACGTAGTTACTTTTATGTTAACAACCAAAAAGATAAAGTGAAAACCTGAAAGTTTCTTGAAAACTACTAGGTATTATCATAAGCTCCTTTGAAATTTCCTATTTCCACCTTCCGTGCTGTAGGTCGTGGGTTCGATCCTCACCAAGAACAAAATTTGTGTATGTTTGTACTATGTCTGGGTCTTCATGATAATTTAGCCAATGAATGTTGTCCTATTTGAACAAATACGGATTGTTCATTATTTACCACAATTGTTTACCAGACAACAAAGTCCTTCCTCTAAGCATTTCTTTAAAAAATGTATTTATTTTATGAATGATAGGTATCCAAGCGTTTGGATGGCAGCTCACCTGCACTCTTGTCTTAAAAATCCTAAATTATAACAATCTGGAAATACTGTCGACAAAATGATGGGAAACAACAGGCAAAGCCAAGAACATCTTGTATTTTACATAAAAGAATAAAGTAAAAGTCAATGCTACATCGGTATTCAGAACACGTAGAGATTTCAATAAGAAAAGCGAACGCAAAGATTGGGATAAAGTAGATAGAGACCTATGCGGAGGGTTAAGCCTAGGGTATTCTTATTATGCTACGAAAAATCGGATTGCATTCTTACAAATAGAATAGAAAAGTAAAGTCTGATCACGATACATCTGCAATAGAGTTAATGGGCAACCTCAAAAAGATTTGTACATGGCTCATAATCATAACTTTATCTATGGGTTATGGCCATTTCGTACCTTCTATTGTTATGCAAATCACAAAAAAAAACAATTTAAAAGCCCCATACATTGATTGAAATCCATTAACACACGTCTATATGGTTAAATTTTGAACAGAAAAATTTAGAGAAACGTACAGTCATGTAAAAATTCGATTGAATTTAATTTCGCGACCCATGTTGCAATCGAAACACTGAAACTAAAGTTTGGGACTACTTCCGAACATTGATTTGCAAACTGTTACGTTTTATCCTACAGACGAATGACTTGTTTTCTGTTTCCTTGGGACATGGCCTCGTCTCTGCAGACTTGGCGTTGTCAGACTCTAGCTAGCTAGCTAGTTTTTGTTCATCTTTGCTTATCACATGATTTCGGTACCATCTCGCAGGTTTCAACCTTAGAATTATGAATTCGTCTCTGTCGTAAAAAGTTATTTGTATTGTAAGATCTCAGCCTCATTTTGAATTAGAGTAGGTACTTATGTGCCTACAGATTTGAGGAGATTTTACCGTGCCTGGAGAGTACCTACCTACCTACAGGTTTTTATGCACTCAAGCATAACCTAGATTTTTTGACAAATCTATCTATTCTTAATCTTGATTCAGACTGGCAGTGTACAAGATTTATAAGGCCAAAGAATTAATCAAGCATATGACGAACGTTGAAATAGAGCGTATTAAATACAGAATCACATCACTAAATAGATTCGGCATGAAATCGAACTGCAACAGTTAGCTCGATGTGTGGTAGGTCAGTGACCGGGCGAGAGTGACCACAGACTATCATCTGAAGACTACTTCGAACTACTTCAGTTTTACGACTGCGCATGTGGCTGGAACATTAACAAAACCATTATCTGTTAGAATCTGTTTATTACTGGCTGTCTAGATTGTTGACTTTAAGCATGTAGAATTGTAGTCTGGTCTAAGACTGACCTTCTATTCTCGTCTACGTCTTTCATACAAAATTATTACTGTGTTAGTACATTACGCGTTCTGTGGTAATAGCGTAAAGCAAACATTTATCATTAAGCGATTGGGTGCTTAAAAAAATGGTGCTCTTCGTGTAATATCTCATCTTTACCACGAACGAACTTGCAAATTACTAAATTATAGCGAAAAATATTCTACAAGCAGCACCAATTTTTTGAGCACCAATGCAAGCACACCTATAGATACTTATTTTAGCTGTGAATACCTAGTTTTTTTTCTACAAAGAGCATTTGCCAAATTATAAAATTATAATCAAATCGTTTTTCTCTTACCTACAGGTATGCATCTCGTTAACTTTTCTTCTGTACCTCGCAGAGGATTAACCTAGTCGGTACATTCTACGTAAGTCTATTTTATTTTACTTCCTACCTACTACTACTGAAATACTGACCAGGTGAGTCTAAAAGCAGTTCCACAAGAAGAGTGTCTTTATTAAAAACAGTTTATACCCCATCACTATTCGCTACTTTATCCTTGGTATGAAAAGTGGCAACATTAATAATATTAAAACTATTTCACTTTTAACCACCATGCTTAAAAGCGATTGGTGCTCAAAAGTGGAATAGTGTTGGTGTGGAAAATGGAATTCTTCCTAAAAATCCACGACAAAACGGTTTGACTGGAGAGACTAGCGCTTAGTTAAAAAAAAAATCATGGACATTTCGCATAAAGCCCTCTATTCCGAAACTAAGCAAAGCGTGTAATAATGCTAGATTGCTGTTAGAATACTTATATATACTTTTTTGTATGTTCCTTTTATTAGGCGCCACAGAAATCCCAATTTAGTCTGTGGTCTTTCATTCGTAGACAGCGTAGGCGTACGTGGGTCGATCTTTTGTACATATTTGGATTGTCTCCGTGGGTTGATTAAGGATCTGTAATTATCATTACTGGGATTGTATACAAGTGCTAGAGACATTCTATTCACAGAACAAAATAAAGTCTGACGTCTGCACCATCTAAAATATGGTGGAATTCGAAAATAGTTGGAAACACCGTATGTAACTGCGAAAATGATTTGACAATATAAAGTACCACAAAGGTTAATATGTAAAATGTAAACTTTTTATTACGATTTTACGTTTATTTGCAGATATAATGTGGTCTGACTATTATTAGGTGGTCTAATTATCAGTTCCGATCTGAAGTCGTAGGTTTTAATACCTACTTTGTATGCGGTTGTGCAATCAAAATGTATTCAATGTATTCAAAAATGCAATGTGCAAATAATTATCAGTGATAGCATGTAATAGGTACTTATTAATATAGCTTTACGGCATAATTTTATTTCAAGTTGCTTACGTACTTTCACTTTTAGCTGATATGACAAGCCGTTTCATGTTTCAAGTTACGTATAACTCCTTTGAATTTATCACGTAACATTTAGCTGTTAACAATGTTATGTTTAAATTTATTTAGGGCCTATTTTACCATCTTTGAGTAACGTTATCTGTCAAATAAAAATATTTCTATATTTTTCCTTACCTTCATTTTAACTTTGGTGGAATTTTACCAATAATACCTACTTGGAAGTCGTAGCATAACATGTGAGCCATTGGAATGAATGTGATTATTTGGCAGAATTCGTTTTCAAGTTTTGAAGGGAAGATCCACCATTTTGCCTGTATCCAGGAGGTTTTGGAAAGTAATTTTAAACTTAATTAACTAACCTAACTTATTTTTTTGTTATTGAAGTCTGCTCTACTAACTACATAATGCAAACACATTATAATTAGAAAATGTGGTGTAAGAATTAAACAACATAACAGCTTTCGTTGCGAAATTTACAGCTTAAGATCTAGGTAGTTAGGTCTTACTAGGTATAAAGTGCCCACGCTTCTAAAGGGTGAATGCAAACGGGTTGGACGAGATATCATGTCTCCATCGTGGGAACCTGTCGCCGACGCGACGCTCCTTGGCATATGGAAGGATGGCTGGCTTCGTAAAACTCCTGATATGTCAATGGCCTTTGAAACAACAATAAAAACCTTCAAATAACAAAAAAAAATTTAGACCAAACTCGATTTTTATGTGAAATGTTGCTCCCGAAGGAGTTCTCAATTTCCGCTGTAAATTTTTGGAAACAAAAACGTCAAAACTGATAATACAACACTGGCCCTGTGTTAAACAAGTAAATGATTTATATAAAGGTACTATTTAATATCTGCTTGATCCCCGGAAACTTCATACGCAAACTACGAACCAGTAATCATCTAAAAACTCCCCAACTGGTTAAAACTTTGACCTAATATGGTTTAGTTAGTCGTTTGCGATTTTGTGATAGCCACGGACTAATTTGTGTTTGCCAAATTCTTATCAAAATGAATGTAGGAGTTATTCTAGTTTCGGACCATCAATATTTCGTCCCTCTGTGCCGAAACACTACCCTTAAATTGTATTAATACTTATACTATTTGGTCCCAAAATTTATTTCAATACAAAGTAACCGTCAGGTTCAAATAAGGTTTATATATTGTAGGTAAATTACATAAAGGTTTCACAATCTTTTTAGATATGGTCAATTGCCCTACCTACCCCTGTGGTTTTAGGTGCCGAATTAGGTGCGTTTATATCAGTGAGATTCCGAAATCGGCATCTAATTCCGTGTCATATATACAGCAGCTTTTTAGTTGCAAAAGCTCTAAAATCTTGACTCTTGATTAAGATAAGATATACCTAAGTTTTATATTTAAATAAAAAAAAATGGTTAAAATACTGCTTGGAGGTCCTTGATCGATTATTATTGTATCTAATAAGGCAATCGTATCCGTTCTACCCGTTACGAAGGTGGGTGTCGCATTTCAATCGATAATATCCTGGGTATTATTGACAACCTTTGGCTAGTAACTTCAGCTCGGCGAAACTTAAGCACTGATTTTTACATTTTTCAAAGAAATAGGTACAAAAATGATTGAGTCTCGACTCCATCTTGAGCATTGTTTCAGCATAATAACATAGTAGTTCGCCCAGAACGCGATGTTCACAAAAAATATAATTTTCTTTAACAATGGTTGAGATAAATTTTGCAAATCGCATCGATACCGCGGTCTCGCTAATTACCAGTCTTACTTTGAACAAAGTAAATGAAACTTTATGAAAAGCTATAGGTAGGTACCTACTCGTTATACCAAACTCTATGAAGATCGGATAACCAACATACAATTCGCCCAATAGTTCTCTAAGATCTTAATTCTAAAAGATCTTAGCTTGCTTCGCTATTTTTGCATCCTAGATGGTCTAATGTAATCGCCACTTATGTAAGGTATCGCCCGAACGTTCATAGTTACAAAGATAGGGTACTACAAAATTAAATAACCTATTGCTGTTCGTACAATACCCAAATATGCAGGAATCCACCGACTTACAACAGTCAGAGGTCGCCATTGTATCATCATGTAAAGTCATGTAAACAAAATGTAGTACCTACTAACACATTCTGTTGCAGACGACTTGCTTGCAGTACCACGGAGTACGGAATAGTACATACGATGCCGGCTCACGACGACGCAAGGTTCCGTCCCGCGCAATTTTCAAACCGTTTTGACATTGACGTTTCTGATTCCGGTCTTTTCTTCTTCTTCTTCAATTCTAGACTTTTGCCAGTGTCAAGTGAATATTCAACTTCAACTTCTTGATTTGATGGCTTTTGCGACTGTTGACGCAATTCTGCCAGTGTCGAGTCCGTTATATGCTAGAGTCTTAAACATGAGGGGTGTGCGGAATAAGAATATGGTCAGTGCTCAGAAGGAGAAGTGGATATTTGAAATTGTATTTAGTTAGGTTTGGCAGTCAAATTACAGTGACATAAAGCTTCGCATAGAAACATGTGCAGTATTTATTTGTAGTACCTATCCAAACTTGCTGATGGTGTGGTGCTAAAACCGTGAAGTATCAAAAGCTACGTTCATTATGGTGAGCAAAGCTCTTGAGATTTGAAGGGGATGTTTAGGCTGGGTTACATCCGCAAGCTTATTTTTCTATTTGCTTGTTTCTTATCTAGATCTTTTAACCTATAATGCCTTGTGAGCTCGGTCATCCTTTCTTGGAGGATTGGACGAATTTGAATGCCAGTGAATGCAGAGCAACACACCAGTACAGTTTCGTTCAGAAACAAAATGTTCATCATCGTCATTCACAGCCTGACTTACCAACTGCTGGATTTGTACCATTTGTTTTGTACCATTCTTCACGACCCCGTGCCAATCTCATCCAATTTCCGCCTGCTTTGCCAGCGATATCGTCTGTCCATATTGCCCTAGAACGACCGCTCGGAAAGAACGTTATGGCCCGCTAATTATATCCCGAAGGCCAGCTTCAGAGTGATACAGACCGGAGTAGTGTGAATGAACTGAGAACGCGCGTTGAATAAACAAACTCGAGTGGATGAGACACTTGCACGCGCCCACTTGAAGACCGCGACTTTCGACTTGCGACCGTGGTCGCCGGTCGCTGCGACCAATATTCTCCTTCCGTCCGGTCTACTATTTTCCGACATCGTTTTTAGGCTACTTTTGCTTTTGCTTTTGTTTTATCACAAATGTTTCATACACGTTTAGAGGGTTGCTTCTTAGGCATCCATTAAGAAAAATCTCTTGAAGGGTGCACCGCTAGAGCTTCGGAAAACATAACGCGGATAAAGTCGAGAGTATTCAATGTTTAATATTATTTATCGCATAGGTAGGTACAACGTACAACGGTATCCTAGCCTGTTGGTATTGGTAGTATGCAGTATCTACCTATCTATCTATCTATCAGTATGTGTCTCTGTGTATCAGTCTTCTAATGGTGGCCATACACCATCCTTCCTATCGTCCAATCGGCATGATGCTGCCGATTGGATCAGTTAGAATTGACCGTGTGTGGGCGTGGATTGTCATGACAGAATTCACGCCACAATCGAGTTTCAATTCTTTTGGCTTGATCATGCCGATTGGATCATTATGGCCGGCATAAGAGAGGTAGTCAGGACGTCTAAACATTATGCTCACCACATGCACATACTAAAAACACTTCTAAAGCTCTCTTTGTTATTTTAATATTATTTATACAGTTAAATAAAACAAGATGTCGCCAGCTATTTGGGTGCATCGCATCTGTGACACACCGTTGCGTTGCAGGCTGGCCCAAAATAGGATCGATAAAGTGTGGCTCCAATTACCATGGGTATGCAACTAAGGAAACGAAACGAAATAATGTTTTCTAAAACTATCAAATCTTGTACTAGTTCCTCAGAGCCAAGAAGAACAAGAAATATCGTATCGTAGAAATTGCGTATCAGCATGGTAATGCAGCCAGCTTCTTGGCGATACAGTACCTACTTCATTATGTGGAATTGCACCATGATCCGCCCTGTCTGGACCATACTTACGTACAGTAAGTACTTACTTACGTACGGTAAGATACAGTTGTGTGATTAGCTTATTGGAATCCTTCACGTTTTCATCTCCGTCATCATCATATCAGCCTGTAGAAGACCTCTGCTGGTCCATTGAAGTTTATCTGCTACCGAAATAGCCAGTAAGGAAATGTTAATTCATGTTTATCTATTCTCCATCCTGGGTTCTGTATCAAGATTCCTTGGTCTATTTTAGGTCATTTGGCCGCACTGCAAGTGCATAGAAATGGTCGATCAGCTCATGACCAATAACATAGAATATTGACGCATCGTGCGCATGCGCCGGTATTTCGCAAAACAGTTATGTTACTGCGCTACCTCGTTACCAATAAACTTGATCTAAGCTTGCAATAGTTACACCGTGTTTTGTCTTTTGCATTACCAAGCAGATTCAAACTCGATTGAAAGAGATAAAACACGGCGTGGCTATTCCAAGCGCGGGTTTATTGATAAGTCTTTAGGGTTGCCAGAAATTCACTACAACAGTAGGTACCTACGTCAAACCGGCACCTTTTGCATCTACTCTCAAAAGCTGCCAGTAATTATACCTCGTAATTTCTCTCACATTTATCGGCTGCCACGCCATCCTACGATTAGCTAGACTGGAAGTCGACACCCACTTCAATCAGGTTTTTGCCGCACATCCGCTGTCGCTTCCGCTCTCACTACATCCCCTTCCTTATAGCACGAAGTTCATTGATATCGATCTACATTTATTTTCCTAAAGCCTCTCTTTGATGTACACTTCATTGGTTTCATAAAAAGCGGAGGTAGATTATGTTATGACGGCCAGAATTTTCTTCTTTTTATTGTGTGGCTGGCTGCCACAATCACTTGACACTGGCAAAATTATCTGTTGAGATTACACAGACACAGCCCATAAATTAACAAACAAAACTACTTATCAAAAAGTATCTAGAACCTAACGTCAGTTGCTTTCTAGATTCACGGTAGTCTTATACGTTCACAGTTTCTCATAAAACTGAACCATGAGCTCTATGTTTTTCTATCTAAATACCGTACCATGCTATCAGATTTATTTCGCTCCAAAGTGATTTAAACTCCTTTGTGAATGAACTTTTTTTAATCTGTAGGAATTTTTAAAATAGGAACGGTTTTTTAGCTTTTTAATGGCGGAAGTTCGGAGAGCGATTGGAGTTCGTTATTTTTAATCTATTTTCAGTATTCAGTGGATTTTCAGGATTTTAAATCGTGATAAATAGCTATGAATCCTGTATTTGATAAAGTAATAAAGCTGTAAAAACTAAACATTTGATACGTAATGGGTGGATTGTATTGTAGTGTAGCCCTTTTTGAACCCGGAAACCATTTCATCTTATCATATAAGTAGATAAGAACCTACCATAGCTTATTTATTCGCTTATTTTAAGAATAAAACAATAACCGAAAGTCAGCGTCATCACAAGCGTATTGGTAGACACTCGATGCACGCTTGCGTAAGCAATTATCATACCTAAGTAAGCATAATCTTTGATTTATTTGTGCACAATAAAAGTGTCCTTTTTTATACAACTAAATGATAGAGCAAGCCCACCTGATGTTAAGCGGTAACCGCTGCATATAACGATGCTTTGCCTCACTGAGCACGTCCACTGAAGATGTGCCTAACATGTACGGACTAAAAATCACTACAGGAAATAGGAAAACAAGAATTCTTAGACTAGAGGTTTCTTTAAATAAAATTGTATCTTTTTCAAAGTCGCCAACGACAAGATTTATTTTTATAAACATCGTAACTCCATTCACGTTCACCATCATACAACATTGTATGTACCTACATACAATGTATAATTAATCTTGTACTCGTAGTCCGTCCTCTTTTGTATTATAGAGCGTTTCTCATAACTAGCACTTAGCTTTTAATCTCACGTAATTGTAGAAAAAACTGATAACTCGAAGTACTTTCATTTTCCCGCGAATCTACACTTTCTAGTCGCGCTTTGCCTGTGAATGAATAGGTAATTAGATTCAATTCATAATGGTACAGACACCTTTTGCATATCGTAATTCGCAGTCAATTAGGTCTCCCCCCCCCCAAAGCAACCAAATTGATAGAGCCTAAAATCCTCTTGTGGACCAGGACCAGAAGAAGTGGTTGGATTGTGTAAAAGAGGATATGAATGTGAGAGGAGTAGATTCTGAGTTGAAGAATGATAAGAGCGAGTGGAAGAAGAAGACATGTTGTACCGACCCCGCCTAGCGCGGGCTAAGGGCAGGGGAATGATGATGATGGAGTAGGACCAGGATTTGCCCCTTGGTAAAACCCCTTACCGAGAGAGGCAGTACATGTATGTCACTGCAGTGGGATGCAAAATTAGTCATGAGACTTTTGGGCGGCCAAAACCATCACCAGCTTTCGTCTTTTACCAACCGATAAACCACACTGTCCATCTTCTTGGACGGCTGAGCGAAAATCACTAGCTCACACAAACTCAACACACAGATATTAAAAGTTAGAAAATGCATCTAGCGTATCCGAGATACACTGCGCGGTGACGATACATCGTTCGGCAGTCTAGCTGGCGTTGACGCGCAATATGATTCGAATACGGGTTTACGTAACGAGGCGACTGTCAGATTTGTTCGTGATTCTCAGGAGTCTTTTGCAGCGTGCTCAATTTGCGCAGTATTTTTTGTGGCACTTACAGACACTATTCGCTATAATATCCACTTAATGCACAGTAATTCAGCTCTGAATCTGAAATTGAACAATTTCAGAAGAGCCTTGATGCTATGAGTTGCCAATTAATCCGCAATTTCGGAAATTGATTACATTATTAAGGTGATTAATTTAACCTTCGAACTAATTGATTTATGGCAATATTAAATTCAGCCGTGCGACATTGTACCTAATTGAATGATTAAATAGCTTAAGACGTAACTTGCTTCGAAAATACACTCGAGAGCAATGATTCCGGGTCACTTAAAGAATGTTAAAAATCTCGGAAACTAAAAATGATAGGTTAATGCAATAAATTGTATTTAATAGACAATGTAATACTCCTTAAATGAAAGTAAAAAAATATGAGTCACCATACATTTTATTAACACAAAATTACATAAAGAAAAAAACTGCTGATCTCTCCTTAAAACAAAAATAGGAAACATGAAATTTTTGAACTTTATTACGATTTGACTTGAATTTTAATACTTCGTATTGCCTCCTCGTGCTTCCATTACTGCGTTTACGCGGTTTGGCATGCTGTACACCAAGTTCCTTATACGATTTTGGGGAATATTCTCCCATTCCTCTGTGAGAGCAATTTTGAGCTCACGAAGCGTGATTGGGGGAGGGTTTCGTTGTTTTACGCATCTGCCTAGCTCGTCCCAAGCATGCTCGATCGGGTTGATATCCGGGCTGCGCGCTGGCCACTCCATACGAGTAATGTTCATCTCTTGAAGGTAGTCATTCACAATCCTACCTGTATGAGGTCGGGCATTGTCATGCATAAATATAGCATCCTCACCTAAATTGACCATAAATGGACCAACATGATCATTGAGGATTTCTTCCACATATCTTACGCTAGTTAAAGAGCCGTTTTCTATGATCACCAGCTCTGTGCGACTTTCAGAAGAAATTCCGGCCCACACAAGTACAGACCCACCACCGTAGGCTACTTTTTCTTCGATGCATGCTTGCTTGAATCTTTCCCCTGGTCTTCGATACACTCTGTGTCTTCCATCGTGCTTGTAGAGCATAAATTTTGATTCGTCGGAGAACATAACTTTTGACCAATCTTCAATACTCCAATTTACGTGGCTCTGGGCATATCTTAGTCTTGAAATACGATGCCCACGCTCCAGTTTAGGGCCGTTTGCAGGTCTAAGGGGTTTTAAGTTAGATTCAGCAAGCCGACGTCTTACTGTCCATGCACTTGGGTTACTTCCTCCGAGGCGTCGAAACTGATTTGTGAGTTCAGTTCCTGTGAGAAAGCGATTTCGAAGCATGGTGTTCACCAAGTATCGGTCTTCTCGTGCTGTGGTACACCTGGTTCTGCCCGTTCCTGGTCTGCGTAGGTTAGAACCAG
This sequence comes from Gandaritis pyraliata, assembly GCA_947859175.1. NCBI lineage: Eukaryota > Metazoa > Arthropoda > Insecta > Lepidoptera > Geometridae > Gandaritis > Gandaritis pyraliata. Next base: position 2,996,732 of record OX401874.1, on the reverse strand, counting down.
TTTCTTCGTAACGTCGGAGAACTCTTTGTACTGTTGACAGCGACACACCGACAGTCCTGGCTGTATCGCGCTGACTCCGGCCGGTTTCCAGCATTGTAAGTATTCTGGTGCATTCTTCAGGCGTAAGCGACATAATTTCAGCTTGAATAATGAATATAGAGCACTATCAACATGGTTTATATACCCACATAAATGACAGATTACAAACAAAAGCAAAACCAAATGCTGTAATTTCGTAGTTCCATCTTCGAAAGTGGCCCTTTTTCAAATTTGATTTTTTTAAGATATAACTTTACAATAACTAAGAAGTTTTAATACCTTCATTTAAGGAGTATTACATTGTCTATTAAATACAATTTATTGCATTAACCTATCATTTTTAGTTTCCGAGATTTTTAACATTCTTTAAGTGACCCGGAATCATTGCTCTCGCGTGTAGATGGACTACTTAGCTTTTACTGTATGTATGGTTCTACTGTATGTATGCATTTACTGTTCTGTTACTGTAATATTTTTTTTTCTTTTCTAAATCCTATCACAAAATACAAAAATATTTTTATAAGCACTGTTATATCTCATTGTAATAGAACTATGATTGTTTTTATGAGAATAAATGTCTTTAAACCTAATATTAAGTAGGTACGCTAGCAAATTAGTAGATGCGAATGTTTTGGTTAGTAATTCCACATTTTTTTAACCGATTTCTAAAAAGGAGGAGGTTCTCAATTCGGTTGTGTGTTTTTATGCAACTATAAGATGGAATAAGCCTGCGTTAGTGCATTAAAACAAGTTTTAAATAACTCGCTAGTAATAATATAAATATTCAATTTTATTTTGGTTTTCTGTGTCTGTTCGCTTTTTTGCAAACCTGTCCTCTTGCTAATCTGGAATTTTGCTTATCTGTCCTTCTGCTGCAGAGACTATAATTTATCTTCTACATTTTCATCTAACTTTGTTATCATTGTAAGAGTTATTGAGAGTCAATGACATAACGTTATCGTATTAGTAGTTCGTCAGGTGAAAGTATTCCCCACATTACATAAATGTGTTGGTTTTAAAAAATACTTACACCGTCATCATTTAAAGAACTAATAATCGACCGATGAGAAAGCCATTGGAAAATATTGTTCGCACTTCGATTTCTATGACTTTGCAGTTTATTGTAATTCATAAATTATAAACGTTTCGGAATTAATTGCTGTCAAAAAGCTGTGGTACGAGTTTTATTTGGTTTGATTCGCGATAAGTGAAATCAAGACAGTCGCAGTTTTGTATAGAGAAAAATAGTTTCCATTTCACCAGCTAGTTGAAAACTTTTTTCTCCATACAAAAACTGCGATTTTTCGATGCGAGTCTTCGAAATCCGATTCTTCATACAAAAGACATGAACGCGCTACATTTCTATAAAAAATTTTTGAATTAAATCACTAGTTTCTAAAATGCAGAGATTCTGCAGGCGATGCAGCCGGTTCAGTTGTTTCTCTGTTGCATCAGGATAGTATACATTCGCGTAATCGATGATAGGAAGAAGTAACAACTTGTAACAAGCGTAGTTCTCGCAGATTGCGGGAGGAAGTTTTATATATATATACTAGCAGTTACCCGCGACTTCGATAGATTATCTGTGCGTGTACCGAGCGGATACTTCTTTGAGAAACATGAGATTACACCGAACTCGTACCTACTGGAATGTCAAACGCTAGTCGTTAGACCAAAGAGGTAGTACTATGCCCTGTCAAACTGACGTGACATGACATGACAATGAAATCCTCTTGTCAATTGGCGCTGCTAATCCTTTTCGTTCATTTTATCCTGTAGATCCTGTTAATTATTCGGGATAAAAAGTAGCCTATATGTCAATCCAGGTTACGAACTATGTATATGCCAAGTTTCATCCAAGTTGGTTCAGTAGTTTTGACGTGATTGAAACACAAACATCCAAACATCTAAACTTTCGCATTTATAATATTAGTAGGAAGTAGGATAGTAGGATAGGATAGGATAGGAAGTAGGATAGGATAGGATTAGTAGGATAGTAGGATAGGATAGGATAGGTAGTAGGATAAGATAGGATAGGATAGGATAGGATTAGTAGGATAGGATAGGATAGGATTAGTAGGATTAGTAGGATAGGATAGGATTAGTAGGATAGGATAGGATTAGTAGGATAGGATAGGATTAGTAGGATAGGATAGGATTAGTAGGATAGGATAGGATTAGTAGGATAGGATAGGATTAGTAGGATAGGATAGGATAGGATTTTGCTTTTTGTTTATATTTATTTAATTCTGTTGTTACAGATCTCGCGGCTCAGGGGAGGATGAGCGCGGTGGCCGGCGCGTGCCTCCGGCGCCATGGCCCTGTCCTGCTACCAACCGTGTCGCGAGCACATCGCTCAGCCCGCTAGGTAACCTAATAAGTACTACACCATTGAGCAAGATGCTTTAGGAGTCACCCATCCTCGCTTCGCAGATCCAGACTGTAGGAGATAGGATTTTTCCTGGTGGTTGATTTTTCCTCTTTACCGGCGTCTGTGTTTCCGAACACTTACAATTTGAATATTTTCAAGAGGAGAGTGAATAGGTTTCTTCTAGGCAAATGTGCTACATCGTCGACCGCATCGTCACTTACCATCAGGTGAGATTGCGGTCAAACGTTTGTCTATAATGTATAAAAAAAAATGGTACCAAAACGCTTGATTGAATCGACGGCGTGCTAACCAAATATCATCATCATCCACAGCCTGACTTCACTCACTTTGGGTATAGGCCTCTCTCTGTACCATTTCTCACGGCCCAAATATAGTGCTAGTAGTTTTAGTAAAATTAGTACGAGTAGATGGTGATATCAATTCTTATAGTTTTTATCAACACTGAAATGTAATCCAAGTATCATAAACGTTGCTCTTACTAGGCTCTTCAGCAGTAACTTTCATTAAGATACCTCTATTTTACAAAACGGCCACCCTAAGATACTCTTAATAGGTCGGTGACAGGCGAATCTTAGGCTTTATGAAACGTCACTTCGCATCTCAAAGTGAGAAGGAGAAATTCAGCAAAAAAATACTATGACTTCGATGCAAGAGACTGGATCTTAGCGAACCAGTTCAGTGGTTACCCTCAAACTGTACGATTCCAGGTGCCTCGACGACGAACAAGAGCGTATATACGCAGCCACCCTCGCGCTCCGCCGGCGGCAGTTCATCGAGAGATGTCACGAAGCGCGTGGCAACAGGCATCGAGACGCCAACGTTATTCCTGAGGTGAAGGTAAGTCTAAGTTGGAAGAGCTCTTCTTAACTTGGGAGTAGAGAGCTGATTGTTACGCACCTTGAGCTTTCTTTTTGAAGTGACAGTTGACAGGTTGTTATCTTGAAGAACTGCCAACAGATCGAGAACAGAGGTTCAGAGGTCAATGTGATGAAAACCCGGTGTAGCATGCAGATTTAGACTTCGTTTTCACCAGAGATGTGCGAGCGGATGAGTAGCCAATCCAGCAATTATGTCACTTTACGTAACAAATGGAGTGAGACTACGAATTGGTTGATTTTTTCCTCGCACACTGCACAATTTCCTGGCACATTTTTGGTGTTAAAGCAGCCTTAGACTAGATCGTCTCTGTTTTTTTGCAACGAAGTTGAAACAGGTTACCACTTCCAGGTGTCAGTGAGAAAGACCCGCGAGGAGCTGACGAAGCATGCGTCACAAACTACGCCGCTGAGCCGGCGGCTGAACGTCGAGTCCGGCTGGTCGAAGGTCGAGGAGGTTCGGAAGAAGTTTGAGAGCGCCGCCGCTGCTGCCTCTTACTCGAGATCTTTTGAATCACCTCCTAGGTAAATACTCCTTCCTCCTGGTAAAGAAAACACGTGGGTAAAATGAACTCGATGCGTACTACGATGTGATTTTTTGTGGCCAATAAATAACTGTCTATGTCTTACTTATGTCTATAAGTGAAAACTCTTTTAGGCTTTCTCGTGCTATACTTCCTCTGTTTATACTCTTATTTAGTAAGCTGTTTGTTTTCCGCATAAAATAAAAATAAAATAAAATAAACCGATCACCTTATTTTCACACTCCGTGGGGGACGCTGTCCATCAAAAACTCTTTTTGGTCGATGAATAGTGCAATTCCAGCTCCTAAAGATTGGTCACGTTACAATCCTTAGCAAAAAGGGTATTGACAAAGATGTCCGTTGCTGGCGCTGCAAACCAAAAGCTCTACATATTTCTACGCTCTTTTACATTACAGCTAGGTACTTTAATAACCGTGGTTAACGAGGAAAAAATATCCTTAGAACTAACCAATTATCTCAGAGGAAAAAATTCTTCACAGATAACCAGTTATCTAATCTTGGTTATCTGTAAGGAACAAGCCACTTTAACTTCCTCTCCTGTTCCCTTCCTTCCTTCTGTCGCTCTTACCCAAGAAAATGAAGGGAAAACAATGCTGGGACTGGTCAGGAACCAGGACTCCTATCACATATCTTACCACGTCTTTCAAACTCCATTTCCTCTTTAGCTTGGCACTTACTCACGATTCATCTTCAATCTTCTATCATCCACAGGCGTCGTCTAGCAGACTCTCTCTTTGCGAGTTTCAAACTTCCCCGTAAAAAGGAGAACATGGCAGCTCCACGGTCATTGGCTCCACAGCAGCTGCAGAAGAGGAAATCAGCGGTCGAACTGCTTGCAGAAACCAAGGCATTCTACGTCAAATCTGAGACGGTGCTGGACAGGAAACAGGAGCTTCCGTTGAGGGTAAGTTCTGTTAGTCTAGTGACCTTTCAATCTACCACCACCGTCATTGGAGATTCACGTCAAAAATTAAAATTATCACAAGACCCATCAAAAACCCTACCACAGAATTAGAAAATGGATGAATAAACACAGTTATATAATTGGTGTTTGGTTCCAGATGAGCAGTGGTCTGAGCCAAGCGATAGCGGCTGGAGGCTGTCACCTCGTCAGCTCCGGTGCACTCAATAATGACAACTGTTGTAACCCTTGTGAGTTTATTCTTCTTAAAGCATTTGTGACAGCTACGACGGATTATCTAGGGACATCTTCTAAACGGGGGTGATATTGAACTCTTTACTTTCTGGTGATTGGGGCGATTCTGCCAAATCGAGCTCTGGCGCGTCACTTACTATTACACCACAGTCTAATTACCTTTTCACATTCGGTTACCATGTACCCGGCATCCGAGGCGTGTGAAAAGGCGTGTAATAATCCCTATTAAAACTGACAGCAGCTGGGAAACAGAGATTCTCTAATGGCGATCACATACTTCCAGATGGTACGACCGGTCGCGCTGGTGCCCGCCGAGCCATCACATCCAGTGAGGGCTTACAAAGCACGCTTAGAAGGCTGCTTGAACATTCTGACAGCAGAGAGAATGTCTACTCACCACCTTTCGTCTGTAAGTTAAATTTTATTAGGTAGATACATACATACACTTGGGTTGGGAACTTAGGGGTACCTAGCCGCAATACCTGTACCTAGTTCTTTTTACTAACTAAGTAAAAGTCACAACGGATCTTTGTCCCTCTGTAGTATCTGTGCAGAACCTATTTTAGGTCGAATTGGAGGTAAGCGAATTTCCGCACCTGTGTGCGTAATCGTTTGTTGCACCTAACTTCAGAGGGATAACGATCCATCGTGGGTACTAAGGCCTTATTCTCACTTCGGCAGAGATTTTACTCTAATAGGGATGACGTCATATCTCGGCCAAAAACTCGTTTCACCCACTGGTTAAACGAGTTTTCGATGTTAATTTGTCATCCCTATTAGAGTAAAATCTCTGCCGAAGTGAGAATTAGGCCCCTGTAGCTAAGACATTGACCTTGGTGGCTGTTACCTGTAATCTACTAATAAGCAGATACCCTGGGTCAGCTTAGCTTGTGGGTACTTTCAATGGTTGCTTACCTCTAGACCGCTTCCATCACTCTTTTCCAGCACACAAAGTCTACGACAGACGCCAAAAAGAATATTCCGATACAATACCACGTTCCGCGCACAATTCTGGCACATTATCCGGTACATCATCATCAGGGACCTCAGGGTCGAAAGCCAAGGAGGAACAGAGGAACAGACCCTTGAGTTTTGGAGACGCGAGGGTTTTCTTCCCGGAGTCTTTTGTGATACCCCGACAGAGGTGTGATCAGGACAGGGTTGTGATCAAAACCGCTTATTCTATACGTGAGTTTGGATCCCTACATAACTCTTAGATTTGCCAAAGTATTAGAAACTTTCTTTCTTCTTTTTGACAGGCGTCACAGCTCAGTCGGTATAGCTCTGACTTCCGTACTGTGGGTCGTGGGTTCGATCCCCACCAAGAACAAACATTTGTGTGTGACAAACATAGATGTTTGTTCTATGTCTGGGTGTTACTATGTATTATAAGTATGTATGTATATGTATTTACAAAAAAAAAGTATACAAGTATTCTATCAGCATCTAGTTCCCATATTACAAGCTTTGCTTAGTTTGGGACTAGAGGGCGTCGTGTGAAATGTCCATGAATATATATATTTTTTTTTAATTTTGCATTCAGTGTAATAATTTTTTTATAGTTTGCCGTCTATTAAAATTGTTGGTTGTCTTTATCAAGATTCTTTCAAGATTGACAAATATGCAAAACTAAGCTACTCTCATGCATTGGATGTTTTTACACTCCCTTCGACGCGACATCTAAGTACCTACACACGGCTACACGTCAGTCTAGACACTCAATACCCATAACTACGATAAATACAATGCAAAGAATGGTTGGACAGGGAGCACATTGGGCGTAGGCGCACAAAAACATATCGGTCCCTCGCACGATTCGCAACGTTCAACTTCTTAGTTCAAAGTCCAATCAGTTTAGGTTGATCTGTCACCAAATCGGTGGAGAGCTAATCTCGTACATTCAATCCTAGACGGTTTCACACCGTATTTTGGTCTAAGTCACTGACGGTCAGTAATATGGATGGACCACTATGCAAATACGCACGTTATGCTTGCCTACTAATATTGTACGCTCGTAATGACTCAAGTAGATTGTTGTAACATTTCCTATTGTATCTAAGATCTGTTTTACAAGAACCTGTTTTAGAGACTTTTAAAAAATCCCAGACCTCAAAAACCGATGTATATTTCAGCTTGACATGCTTCCTGTGTTACATGGTAGAAACTACAAGTATCATGGTACCACAGACCCTCAAACTATTGTATATTTCAGCAGCCAGCTCCCATTCGAGCGTGGAAAACATGGAGTTACCAGAGCCAGTGGTGAGCGGTTCAGGGTCGCCTGCGGATCCCATGGATGCCATCAGCCCCCCGGCGCAGTACGCCCACTCCGCACCAAGGTATATCAGGTTAGTTTTGTTACCTCAAGCCAAGTTGACATTCCATCATCGCTAGAGAATAGACATGGAGTTACCTTGGCTGGGGGGGCTCAACTTAGCTAGGGGCTCAAAACATAGCAAGGGGGCTCACAGGGGCTCACAACTTAGCTAGGGGGGCTCACAACTTAGATAGGGGGGAGGGGCTCACAACTTAGCAAGGGGAACTAGATTTTTCTAACCGAAAGAATTATGTGTGCCATGCCAATGCTCTCAAAGGGTGAAAGAATACATCGTGATCGTGCTACTAGCAGTCACCCATCCAAATAGTGCCCGCGCAGAACGGCGCTTAACTTAACTAAATAATCGGTGAAGATTGACTAAGTAACGTTTCCTATGTTAGGACTACCTTTTTCTCCACACTACACAAAGGTTGGTTGGAAGAAAATGCTAAATAGCATTAAGCTCGCCTCTGTATCATTTTTTATGTACAATAAAGAATTTTCTAATCTAATCTAATCTAAGCAAGCCACACTTCGTATAAAGTCGTACCTAATCTGTTTTATATTTCAGATCAAACTCCCACTCACAGCCAAGTATGCGAGACGAAGGCAACACTAACATTAATAGTCATAAGTCTTTACCAGATCTACATGCACAAGCCAGGTGCTATACTGAACAGTGAGTTTCTTATGTTCTACTTACGGATGACCGTGGATTATATACCATAGCAGTCGTCGACAAAAATGCCATAGGAAACATTGACATGGTTTATACATTTTTGAAAGAAAGGAAGAAAAAACATTGCCTTAGAAGCTTACGAGCTATATTAAAGTTACAATTTTCCCTAACCAATTTAACTCTAATTTAATTTACTTTATTGTTATTTCCCTAATTAATTCGCTAAGGCAAAGGGGGGTACACTCAGCATGAATGCTGCACGGACATTATGTCCGCTGATTTTCAGTATACTCCTAAATTATGGTCGACAGGTGTTCGTCGGCTGCAATGTGTTTTGATAGGGACCTAATTTTTTAACACCGTTACACTTAGCTGCTATTTAAAACGGGTAGACATCTTCAATTCGCTTCAATTCAATTCGCAAGTCATCCGCTGGTAGGGATGACGCGTATGTGTCCAAAATGGGTATAAATAACAAAATGCCAAAATTTTAGCATATCTGATATCAGAGTTGATGACTGATGTTCCCAAAATATGTCAGAAGATGTGGAAGATGTCAACTTACAATATTACAAAATAAACATGAAACAGTTGAGCTATCTACAAACCGTTGCAAACTATTTATAGATAGCTCAACTGATCCAAATCAGTACCAAGTATAATGTATTTCAGTGCCAACTCGGGTCACACGGAGACGATAGGCAGGTCTCCGAGGCGAAGGCGGCATTCCTCACATCAAAGGACAGCTTCTTGTTCTTCTAAAGGAACCAGGTAACACACCTGTTTTCATTTCTTCTGTGTTCCGGTTTGAAGGATATGGGTGCCGGTGCTATTAAACGCACGTCAGAGACAGACAATGCTATCGATTCTGTTGTCGCATTTTTAACCGACTTCAAAAAAGGAGGAGGTTCTCAATTCGGTTGTATGTTTTTTTTTTTTTTTTTTTTTTTTTTTTTTTTTTTTTTTTTTTTTTTTAATGTTTGTTACCTCAGAACTCCGTCATTTATAAACCGATTTCAAAAATTCTTATTTCATCTGAAAGGATATACTTCCAGATTGGTCCCATTTTATTTTCATCAAAATCGGTTGAGTAGTTTGGGTTATAAATAGAAATAACTGAAAAAAATATGCCCGGCGCGGCGCAGCGCCTAATATTTTACTGCTAGCAACGATGCAATATGCCAAGTTGCGGCGTAGCGCCTACCATTTTACTGCTAGCAACGATGGACCCTTTGTGGTGCACACCTAAATTTTTACATTTTTCTAAATTTGTCAATAAACCCAGTTTGTACATTCAAACCGCATTTAATTGGAGAAAAGCAAAAACCCACCAGTTGTTCCTCTAAAGAATCAACACCAACCACGTGCACCAAATTGCGTATTTTGCTTTTCTGTGACTTTTATGTGGTGTTTATAGTGACTAGAACATTCCCAATGAACTGTCATCATCATCATCATCATCTGATGATGAAGCTGGTAGTCGAATTGAAGTCGGTTTTCCAGTTTTTTAACTTATAAATTATTCTAAACTAACCTAATTTGACAGCACTAAAAATGTTGCCGTCCCTTTCTCATAAACTGAAACGACAAAGACAGCTATAATTTTAGCGCTGTCAAATTAGGCTAGTTTAGAAAAATGCAACAACAGAATCGATAGCAATATGTAACCTATACCATGCTTTTAGAAGACATAAGGTAATGTAACTGGTATAGGCAGAGGAACCGTTCAGGCTTTTGAATAAATTATTTGCTTTAAAGTGAAAGCGCCGCCATTTTGAAGAAATATCCGCCTAGCAAAGATTTCACTACCTACCAATTTTTTTTTTATTTCAGGCCTTTTTTGCTAAACGAAGTTGCTTAATAATAGGTGTAAAGACCTACCTAAGACTACCAATATGAGTTTTGATTTTTGAGCTAGATTTTAAAGATCTTTTGTAATAAAATGTATTTCAGATCAAACCATTCATCATTGATGTCATCGTGTGATGCTTTTTCTGAACATCCTTCCCCTGGGGAGGAGAATTACCAGTCCTATACCAGGTAATGTCAGTTTTTTGTTTTCAGCCTCCCACTCCTCATAATCCACTCAAAAATTATAATGACTGTCTGTCATAAAATGTCATCTCCTCTCTTGGAATTCGTTTTCAAGGTTTGAAGGGAAAATCCACCATTTTCTTCAAAACAAACGACTTGACGGTATGACTCGACTTGACTAAACTTTTTCAAATAATCCACTTGACACTGGCAAAATTGTCTGTCGAAATGATGGACGGAGGCCATATATAAAAGAAGAAGAAAAACTACTTACGTAGACATAGTAAAATATTTCTTATTACCTACCTAGAACCTAGATAGATGGACACCGAAATTGTTAGATCGCGTAAACGTTATCACGGAGTTTGAACACGTAGCCATCCATCGTCTAACACGAGTCAAAGGCCAAAAAAAGCAAAAAAAAATGGATACTTAGTATACCTAAATCCACCCTGCCTGCCTGAAAACCAGCGCCGCTTAGCTTCTGCAGAGCTGCATTAAGCTGAGGCAGGACCTTTTTGGGTCACATCAACGCGCTGGTCAGCACTTACACCTGCCCAGCCTACCTACCTACCTACCTACTAGGTACTTGTAATTGTGTAATTGTGTATTGTTTTTTTTTTTAGGCTTGTTCTGTGCTGTACCTGTGTTGTGATTGTGTGTCGAATAAATGAATATATATCTATCTATCTAAATCATTTTTATTATAAATATAAATAAAATATAAATATTCTTGGACTTTACACACAACGCCCTCTAGTCCCAAACTAAGCAAAGCTTGTGATATGGGAACTAGATGGCTGATCGAAATTTAAAATTTTTTTTTTTTGTAAATACATACTTATAATACATAGTAACACCCAGACATAGAACAAACATCTATGTTTTCCACGCACAAATGTTTGTTCACAGTGGGGATCGAACCCACGACCCACAGCACGGAAGGCAGAGCTATTACCGACTGAGCTGTGACGCCTGTCAATCATTTTTATTGTACTAGGCACACCTATCTTGTTCTCCTAACATTGAAAGATGTGTTCTTTTCAGTCGTTGTGGATCATCTTTCGCGCGTGATTCTGGCGGGTCAAGTGGGCATTACACGCAGCGCAGCGCACCGCCGCACGCACAGAATCAACATAGAACTGACTCCGGATCCTCCACCCAGCACGAACATGCCAGGTACACCGCAAACTCATCTATAACATTCTAGGTCTCAGCTGGTCATATTACTTCGAATTTCATGTTAAACAAACCGAAGAAAAAACGACCAAGTTCACCATTTTGTCGGTAATGGCTCTGCTTTCCGTGCTGTGGGTCGTCGGTTCGATCCCCACTGAGAACAAACGTTTGTGCGTGGATAACATAGATGTTTGTTCTATGTCTGGGTGTTACTATGTATTATAAGTATGTATTTACAAAAAAAAGTACATAAGTGTTCCCATATCACAAGCTTTGCTTAGTTTGGGACTAGAGGGCATCGTGTGTACAGTCCATGAATATTTATTTATTTATTTATTATATTTTGTCGACTTTGTCTTAAAATATGAACTTACCTCTAAGTATACTATTATCAGTGTACCAAATCGGAGTTAGCAAAGTTTTACTACCATCATTTCCATCATATTGGCCGAGAAACGGAAACAATGACTTTTGTTTGAATTTCACTCCAATTCCAATAATCAACACCAATTTCTCCTCCTCCCAGCCGGTACAACTGCTACTACAGCGAGTGGCCCCACGAGATGGATTGCTACGTGTCAGCCCCCCCGCAATTCCAAGACGGTGCCCCCTCGCCCCCCGCGCCGCCCCCCTCGCACGCCCCCCACTACCCGCACGCACCCGTCGGGATACACTTCCAGGTGAGTAGAGAAAAGAAGAAGATCGATATAGGCGTTGTTGCAAGAGTAAAAGGAATGGTTTGCTACGTACAACCGTCCGCAGTTTCAGGACAGTGCATCAAAACAAAAAGTTAATTCTAATTGAAGGTGCTTTGTTCCCCTGCTTACCTCACCTCAACCAGCCGGAGAAGGCTTCGGGTTGATGGCAGCAATGAAAACAAAAGCAAAATTATAAAATCAACAATATTTTTCGTAGGCCAGTGCCCCACCACCTCAGTTCCAAGATGAGCCTCCCCTCTATGACTACGGAGACTATGAATGCAGCTACAAGAACCCCGTGAAGTGCGTCACAATGCCTCGGAAGGATTACACCGCTAGGGATTACAAAAGGTAAAAATGCCAAACCAAATCTAAACATAGACAGATATTTATTTGCTCAAAATGTAACACACAAAGTACACTTCCAAAACAGAATTAAAACAGCTCGAAATCCCGCTAACTTAAAAAACTGGGTTGCATTCAAAATTTTAAACAGCTTTTGACACACACTGGGCAATATCAATTTCACATACGTCTTTCGGACTGAGATATGCACCCGGGCAGTAGTGCATGTTTTCTAAAAACTATAAGTAAAGTCGAGATAATTAGTTTTTTACGATGTTGTAGGTACCACGAGCAAAACCGGGAAGAGATTATAAAGCAGCAGCCGTTGTATGCAGAAGTACGAAAGCGGCCGCCTAGAATCGACGACAACAAGGAATATGTCAATACATCGCAGGTTATCTTTTCACGTTTATTTTAATTAACTCCCGACGCAAAAACGACGAGGTGTTATAAGTATGACGTGTCTGTGTGTGTGTAGCTCCCGTAGCTCCCGAACGGATGAACCGATTTTGATTTTGTTTATTTTTTTGTTTGAAAGGTGAATTAGTCGGGAGTGTTCTTAGCTATGTTTGATGAAAATCGGTCCAAGATTCGGGGGTTTCTTAAATTTTTAATTTAATTACTTCTTTTTAATGAAGTTTCTCGTAGTCTTTCGAATTCATAAACAATGTAAAGGCTCCTTTAAAGGTAAATTCAGGCGTTGCGCTACACGGATGTTGGTCGAAACTTGACTGACTGTTCAGAGGGGTAATCACGAACAAATCTGACAGTTGCCGCAAACCACCTAAGCCTAACGTATTCGAATCATATTGCGCGTCAACGCCAGCTCGACTGCCGAACGTTGTAGCGTCACCGCGCAGTGTATCTCGGATAGCGTTACGATACGTGCTATTATTGCTTTTCAATTCAAAGTCATAGTCCTTGCAGATGTGTCCACCTGAAGAAGTGACGTCACCGCTCGGCACTTTCAAGCGACAACGTTGCCTCAGGTACAAACAACGACGACCTAGGCCTATTCTACGCTCCAAATCTGACATCTCGGATAGGTAAGCCTATAGGTAAACATACTGTAGCACCAAGCTGAGCAGAGGCCGTTTCACCACCACACAGTGTCGAACTTAATTTTTTTATAAATAAGCTTTTGTTTTCTCTCTGTACACATACTTAGTATTAAGTTCATTTTTAGTTAAGTACCTTCTATTTACTGTATTTCTGTTGTGTTGTGGTGAATAAATGTTATCTATCTATCTATCTATCTATCTAAGCCAACTAACCACAGAACCCAATATTCAACCCATACTACATCAGACCTTTGCATCTAATCTAGATGATTTATACAGCGTCAGGAGTCACTTATTAGTTACTAGCAGTTACCCGCGACTTCGTACGCGTCTACAGTTTCCGTGTACATTATATTATCTGTGCGTGTACCGAGCGGACACTGAGAAACTTGACATTACACCTCATTACACCGAACTCGTACCTACTGGAATGTCAAACGCTAGTTGTTAGACCAAAGAGGTAGTACTACGTCCTGTCAAACTGACGTGACATGACATGACAATGAAATCCTCTTACCAATTGGCGCTGCTAATCCTTTTCGTTCAATAAAAAGTAGCCTATGTGTCAATCCAGGTTACGAACTATATATATGCCAAGTTTCATCCATGTTGGTTCAGTAGTTTAGACGTGATTGAAACACAAATCCAAACATCTAAACATCTAAACTTTCGCATTTATAATATTAGTAGGATAGGATTAGTAGGATATTAGTAGGATTAGTAGGATATTAGTAGGATTACCCATGCCCCTATGAACCTGTACCTAGTGCCTGGGACATGATTTAGATGTACGCTTGCAGCGCCTTTAGCATCCTCTCAGTCTAGTCGCCTTTATTCACAGGAAACTCTTGTTAGTGTTAAGCTCGCCTTTGTACATGTCATCTATTTCTGTATTTTGTTTATGTCCTGTGTTGTGTGCAATAAAGAATTAAGAAAGACAAGGACATGCGAAGCTGACTAAGCCGTGGGTTTTCTTACGATGTTTTCCTTCATCGTTTGAGAGCACTGACATTGCCGCACATTTTTCCGAGTAGAAAAAACCATTGGTGCACTACCGGATTTGAACCCACGACCTTATGATCGGAAGGCGGGGTCGCTACCACTAGACCACCGGTGCCGGATTGGGAATAGTCAATTTGTCATTGTATTTGTTATTCTCAAGATGGAAAAACAGCATAATTGTCCACTAACTTGATTCTTTCTTTAGGTTTTAATAAGTAGGTATTTATTTTAAATCTTGTGCATGTATGTATGTAGGTATATGTATATTATTATTCTTTGCTTTGTATGTATTAGGTATATTTTGTATGTTATAAGTACTGTTTGCCATATTTTTTGAAATATTTATTATCTTTAGATAGCACCCCTAGTTTATTAGCTCGTAGTCCTTTCCGTCCATGGTTGTCTGGAAGAGATCGCTCATTAGCGATAAGACCGCCCATTGTACAATTAGTTAAGTTTTGTTTTGTATGTTATAGTAGTCCCTAGGTTAAGGTGTGCAATAAAGTATTTTCTATCTTCTATCTATCTATCTAACTTACAGATACCGCCGCACAGACGGGCGAAGCCCTGCCTCAGCTCCTTGCGAAGGAGTTGACTCCCCCGACAGTCCGTCTGAAGACTCCAGCAGACTGCGCCAGTTCTTCGAACGATTAGGCCTCCAGGAGAGACAGTATGAGGCGTTGGTATCAGCGCCGCCGGATAGCCCAGTGTTCTTTTCTTCGGCGTCAACTGTCGATTCTAACGCATTGCCTGCCACTGCTGACTATACGGTACGTTTCATTTCAGTGGTGGATCTAGGATTTCAGTGTTGAGGGTAGGTAGGTAGGTATAATACCGATGTACAGTTTTCTAGATTTAAATATGTAATAGCGTTATCGCCTTGGATCTCTGTAATGGTAATGTCTATGTTAAATAAACAATTTGAATTTGAATTTGAGGGGGGGGGGGCTTGACCCAGGGATTTTTTTTTTAAATATTCTTGGACTTTACACACAACACCCTCTAGTCCCAAACTAAGCATAGCTTGTGATATGGGAACTAGATGGCTGATAGAATACTTATATACTTTTTTTTTGTAAATACATACTTATAATACATAGTAACACCCAGACATAGAACAAACATCTATGTTTTCCACGCACAAATGTTTGTTCTTGGTGGGGATCGAACCCACGACCCACAGCACGGAAGGCAGAGCTATTACCGACTGAGCTGTGACGCCTGTCAATTTGAGGGTTAGGAGGGAGGGGGGGGTGTTATCCTAGCTATTTAGGATTTTTCCTGACTAATCCTGGTGCACCACTAGGTAGATTTAGAGCTTTTAGAACACCCCCCCTCCACTAGTGATTGGTATTAAACTGAAGGGTCCACCCAGCTGCGCCAGTTATAATACCTAGGTACCAAGTTTGGTGCTCTTCTTTTTGGCGTTGACTATCGATCGATTCTAATGCTAATACCTATATTGCTACTGAGTAAGGACTATAAGTTTGGTTCAAACAGTTGAAGAATCCAACCGGCTTCGCCAGTTTTTACGTTGTAGTTGAATCATTTCCTTGTTTAGCGTACCTATATAGAAATATGTTAACCGAGGTTTACGCCAAAATTACGCTAACATAATGATAACTCTGCGACAATTTGCCCATTTTTATACCTACCGCAAAATAAATAAATAAATCGATGTATGACAACCAAATTCTTAAATATTATTGCAAATTTTTGTTTCCTTCATAATTAATTTTTGTTTTTTTTCATAGGTCCAAGGGCCAGGAGGTGTTCAAAAGCAAATCTACCGGAACACAGAACCACCAAGTGTGGTTGAACGTAACGCACGCATTATCAAATGGCTCTGTCAATGCCGTAAAACGCAGATGCAGCCTCCACAATAAACATTTACGAACAAAGTTCACATTGATCTGTGTGTGGGTATTTGACTGGAATCGAAAGAACATCGCATTTATTAAATTATAAATTTAAAAAAATCGAGTGATTATTAGAGCATATTTTAGAGGCTTATTTGCTACGTAAAATGTATTTTTGGCTGAAAAGTCATGTATCCAGTTCTGTGGGATGGAAGTTGGTGAACGTCAACAAAATGATGACATGAAGTTGTAGGGTAGGCCAATCAACAAGGCCAATACAGTTTCGACCTTAATGTCGTCATCTATCGAAAGACATGGCATGTTTACAAAAATGTAGGTACCTATTTATGGAAAGCAAATTGCAAAGCTCCACGAATTCCACGATGGAGATTTCTGACCAAAATATTGCACCAGTGTGATCAATTTTGGTGCACGTTTTTTGGTCGGAAAACTAAAATTTTTTGCTGAACCTTTGCCTTGTTATACTCTAGATTGTGAAGCTTTGCGATTTTCCATAATTACCTACATAAAATGTGCGAGCGAGAAGTTGTATGACATCTACGGACATTGAGCGTGCCAGACATGTGGCGTGCGTGGCAGACAAAATTATATTCTTCGATACAGTACCTACCTGTAACTATCGTATCACGACCGCGCAGACACTGACAGACACACTGTATATAATTAGTAACATAATTTTGTCTACCACGGCACGTGTCTGACACAATGTCTGTAGATATAAATCTACCTTTGATCAGCAGATTATGTTGATAGCACTGAATATAGGTACGCAAACAGAATGTTGCAATAACTGAGCGAAATAAAATAACTATTAAAATATTCAACAATTTTATGAAAATTATGAGAGAGAACCAAATAAATTTGCTCATAACTAATAAAATAGTAGCTAGCTATCGTTATTTACATGAATGAATACCTACCATGTTGTTATTAGGGACCTATAATAAATTTAAGAGATCTTTTTCCCTCTGAAGTTAGGTGCAACAAACGAATGCGCATGTAGAAGTGTGGAAAAATTAGCTTACCTCCAAATCGACTGAAAAATGGGTTCAGCGCAGATACTTCAGACGGACAAAGATCCGTTGTGACTACTATATACTTACCTAGGTAGATGTACCTAAGTAAAATCATTGTTTGTAGTAGGTAAGGTAGCAACTACCTACTTTGAGTTTTTTTAATATGTTTGTTATTAAGATCTCGAATAATACATAGGTACCTACGAAATAAAATAAATTATGTAGGTAGTAAGTAACTAATTAATAATATGAAACCAAAATTGGCGCTCAAAGCCTGTTTGAAGTGTTTGACGTATTATGTACTAAATAAATACCTACCTACCTACTTTATGTAATTTGTAAAGAAAAGTCATTAGGTACTAGTACCATTATTTTCAACATAACTAGGTATTGTAAAAGTTTCGAGCTTAAACAAGAAAAAATTAATCTTTAAAGTTTTGTTTTAGACATTTTACCTACGTTTTAAAAGTAAGAACTTGTTTACGAATAACCTTAGCTCTTTTTTTTACGTAAAGTAACGAAATCGTCATCGATCATAATTTACTATGGTTAATTAAGATCATGTAAGTTTTGAAAAGCATGTTATACAGGGAGTTACCAGACCACTTCCGAAAACGAAAGGGGGGGTACAGCACACCAAAACCCAACCAAAAAAATGTTTAAAGATTTGTATTTATTCCGCCAGTCCGCAATGTACGCATTCACGTAGGTAAGGTCG
This sequence comes from Gandaritis pyraliata, assembly GCA_947859175.1. Taxonomy (NCBI): domain Eukaryota; kingdom Metazoa; phylum Arthropoda; class Insecta; order Lepidoptera; family Geometridae; genus Gandaritis; species Gandaritis pyraliata. Next base: position 2,978,796 of record OX401874.1, on the reverse strand, counting down.
AGGCGTAGTACTATTATTTATTCTGTGTCGTAAGTGCCTACTAGCGTAGGTAGGTACCTACTATGTTTATTTATACCTAATTGGTATAAAGACCGCGCTACCGCGCGATAAAGACGGGCGTCTCTTGTCTCGCTCGCACGTCGCGTACTCAAATGACCCGCGATGAACTCTCAGCTGTTCATGCTGTAGTAGGCGTAATCTGCGTGCTGCGTGTACACTGTACATTGCTGCTTTATTTATTTTATTGTTTTTTTTGCTTTTTTAAATGAGATAATTAGGTAGATATGTCTTATTATGTTGTACTGTGTGTATGTAACTAGAAAAAAATGAAAAATAGATAGTCAAGGCAATTTTTTTTTTTGCGATTTTTTTCGCTAAATGTTTTCAGTATCATGGTCTGATTGGAACCTCCAAGTTTTCGGAAGTGGTCTGGTAACACCCGGTATGTTCCTGTTAGGTAGGTAGGTATGGATTTGACAGTTTTAGCGCTACCTAGGTATGTGAATTGTATACTTTCTATAACGTTATTTATTGAGATGAGCAACTAGGATAAGTTTCGTGATTTGAGCACAAAACGGAACAATTTTTAAGATGCTATATTTTTGTGCCAAATAAATAAAAATATTATAAATATATTTTCTCGGGTCTAACAAATAATATCTATGTTTAGTAGTCACCAACGGATCTTTGTCTTTTTGAGGTATCTGCGCAGAAACCATTTTTGGGTCGAATTAGAGGTAAGCGAATTTATCCGCACATGTGCAATCAATAATTGAACAGAGTGATAAATATCCGTTGTGCGTACTGTACCTACTACTGCGAAATGAACATACCTAAGCATAATGATTCAATAAAATACCTATAACTACTTTACGAAATTAGTTCACTCAATTTTATTAAATTCGTAGATAATTACCTATTATAATAACTCTTTCTATTAATTACTGGTGTAGTAAGTACTTATCTGCAGGCAGTAAATACGTTAGTTGTACTCCTACCTACTTACTGCCTGTTTAAAAATGTACAGTAGGTTTTATTTCATCACTAAAAAGTAAAATGTTCTAATAGTAGTCACAACGGATCTTTGTCCCTCTGAAGCAGAACCCATTTTTTGGTAATTGGATGTAGGTAAGCGAATTTAATTAGTAGGTAAATGAGCGATCGTTATTTGCACCAACTTCAGAGGGATAAAGACCCTTTGTGCGTACTGTACCTAGGTAGCTACGAAAAAAAACTTGTTCTAAGAATTTACAAGACTTGTCGTTTCTCAAATTTTTATTGTATGTTCTGTGATAAAATAGAATTGAAGTAGGTAGTTTATTTTTTTTTAGGTATTTCGTGCTAATTGGCTGTTTATCTATCTACCTAAGTAAGTAGGTACCTATCTAAAAATGTAATTTATAACTATTATTATTACGAGGTGACGAGTGGAGGGAAGAAGGGGAGGCCTTTGCCCAGCAGTGGGACAGAATAGGCTAATTAAAAAAAAACTATTATTTAAAAAAAATATTCGCAGAGTTTACATTAGGGTGGAAGAAAGATCTAATGGATGGAAACAAGTGAAAATCCAAATACACCTATGTACTATCGGCAAAATTTCCGCCTTACCACTTTTGAAACTGTTTCGCTTGCAAGCAGTTAGCTACCTGAACTCGCCTTTTTCTTTTGTCTTCTTATTTTGACCAACCAGAGATCTAAACATCTATTTGTTTTTATGACGGCCCATTGTTTTCACTTTTACACCCGAAATAATTTGCTTCTATTGGTATTAAAAAATTAACGGCTAGTCGGCTTACAGGGAATGCACCCTTAAGGTGGTAAGGTAGAACGTTTGCTGATAGTACATAACCCCAGAGACAGCAGAGGGAACGCACCCACCCATGCTACGTGACTTGTTCAGGGTCACGCGTGGTCATGGGAGGGGAAGAGAGGGGGGGGGGGGGGGGATTTCATCCTGTAGTCAATACCCTCTAGGGAAATCTTGCGCTTTTTTAACCTATAAGTACCTACATACAAAATGAGCCTTTCTTTTTAGGGTAGGTACCAGTCCAGTTTTGGAAAAACGGAACACTTATTTTAACTGTTTGTTTGTAAAAAATCTTTTAAAACCATATTTATGAATTACTACATGACCAATTGCAGGGCATATACCACGGGTGGAGACCCGTCAAAAGTTAAACAAAGGGACCCTAGAAGGTTCATTTATTTCATGCATTTCCGATGCTTCTTCGAAGAATCATCGGAAATGAACGCATTTTACTGTTTATACGCAGTTTTTGCAATGAATACGAAAACAAGCATTTTTCCAGTGTTGCCAGTGGCAGATAGTCAAATATAACATGAGACAGCTCAAAAAGTAACATAGATCCCCCGAAAAATCAGGAGATCTGGCATCGCTGGAAGATATATGAGCGCGCCGCTGTTTACACGTTCACTTATTGTTCATTTTCGATAAACGATGACCGATGCCGATGAAAGCGTCAAGTTGCTAGTGGCTTTCACTAAAAAGGCGCATCGATGATGAATGATGAAACGTCCAATTTAGACGTGTCATTTTCGAGGCTTCATTGAAGAACCATCGAAAATGAAAGCAGAAATGAACCTTCTAATACAGCCTTTAGCTAGTACACTAGGTATCAAACCAACATTCACCTAGCGTAGCAACTGAATTAGCAGCTAGAGGGGTCTCTACCATCCTTTATAAGGGGTAATAGGCCTTTGTCGTTTCAGTTTATAATAATGAGATGGCAACATTTTTAATGTTATCAAATTAGTTTAGAAAAATGCTACAATACAACAAAATCGAAGCCAATGACGTTTTGTGCAATTACCTATATACATCAAAATATTAAGTGCATTTTGACAGCAAAGGGTTACCTACAAGATTAGGTATACACATTCGGAAAAAAACATAAAATACCTACAATAATTATATTATACTAAAGTGTGCCAATTACAGGCATGCACTGCATCTTAAATTGTTCATCATTCTACCGATTATACCTAAATGCGTATAAAAATCATCTACCTATTAGTTCGATTTTTTTAATATGTAAATAAAATTGACCTAGGTGTAAGTACTACTATTTAAATAAGTAGGTGCCTACGTTATAATTTTATCGAAGAAATAAATTATGGTCGAAATAAGTTTTTTGTAATTTTCAGAACCCCTTATTATTAGGTAATAGGTACCTACAGTACGCACAAGATCTATCTATTCCTTCTGAAGTTGGTGCAACAAACCATTGCGCACGTACCTATTGTATTGTCGTGCGGAATTAAGCGCGCTCCACATTCTCCACGAGAGGTTTTGTCTCGGGTCTCGCCAAAACTATTGACGAGACGAGAGCAGCTCTCCACATTCTCGCTCGCGCATTTGTGCGCTCGGTGCTCGAACGAGATGGACGTGGAAACAGCTGTCGCTGCAGCATTATGTGCTGTGGCTTATTACAATTATACGTTTATTCGAGAAAAAAAAGTTATCAAGAGACGTTGGAAAAAACGAAGATGGTGGATGACAGCACCAGCTCCCTGCAAGCAGACTGACACGGCGGGAATGTGGAGGGAGTGTTTTGTGTTTCGGCAAAACTACACGAGAGCCCTTTGATTCGGATACGAAATACCGACACGGGATGGAGACTGCACGAACATAGGCGAGACTTGCCGAATATGTCCTCCACACTCTCGTATTCGCTATGTCTCGTGTAGTTTTGCCGAGAATGTGGAGCGTGCTTTAGCTTATCTGTAATTAATTACCCAAAACTGGGTTCTGCGCAGATACTTCAGAAGGAAACTACTATACCTACCTAGGTACACGTGTACGTTTGTTCCACACCCTTTGGATGACATGACATTTCAGTGTAAATGGTTTTTTTAAATAAAACACAATATTATCATGAATATAATTTTATTACATCGGTTAGATGAATAAGGGGGTTTACTTATAGTACAGTCATTTGGTGCTCAAAAACGGGGTTTCGTCTAGTTGAATTTATACATTCCCACTAATATTATAAATGCGAAAGTTTAAAATTTATTGGTCCTTGTTAGTTTAAATGTACCTACTCGTACCTATTTTACCTACTGCCGTACGTACCTACGATAATATTAGTTACCTACCTACTTAATTACGAAGAGGTAGGTATAGAAGTAGATTCTTACTTAAGTATCTTCAATATCGATATTTTCCAAGGTTTGAAAAGCTTCCGACTATAATACCTAGATTACGTAGAAACTAAAGAGGCAAGTCCTCGATTTATTCTGTATTTTTTTAAGCGCAGAGAAAAAACTTCGCTAAGACATGTCACAAAAAAACTCCCGAGGAAAATGCTTGTTTTTAATCTAAAGATCCCCACCAAGAACAAACATTTGTGTGTAGAAAACATAGATGTTTGTTCTATGGCTGGGTGTTACTATGTATTATAAGTATGTAGGTATTTACAAAAAAAAAGTATATAAGTATTCTATCAGCATCTAGTTCTCATATCACAAGCTTTGCTTAGTTTGGGACTAGAGGGCGTCGTGTGAAATGTCCGTGAATATTTATTATTTATTTATTTATTTTTATTACAGAACATTTTATGTATGTACTCTCTGCTTAATTCAAAAGAGCACTGGAAGTTTACTCACTTGAAAAAAAAGACGTGAAAACCACTTTGACTTCCGTTGATACGTAGATGAAAACAAAGGATTGGTTTTAGAAGTAGGTAGGTAGGTACCTATCCATTAAAAAACCTAGTCTAAATTAAGAGGAGTTTTAAATACGCTTAAAAACAAGTTGTTAACACTTATGCATTTTTAACAAATACCTTAATCTCTATAGAGTTCCCTTGAAAGACAGCAAAAGTTGTAACCTAAAAAAGCTCTTTAGCCCTTTTTTTAGAAGCCCTTTTTCCGGAGCCAAACATTGCCTATGTTTCATTAAAATCAAGGATAGGTATTAATTTTTAGATAAAAAAAAATTACAAAAAACAATACGGGACGGCGCACGAAGTCGCGAGTAACAGCTAGTATTATAATAAAGCGATCGGGTGAAGCTAATGAATAACACAAAATCAAGTGTATTTTTTAAAATTCCTCCACGATCTCGCAGCGTGACATGGAATGAAAACCAGTGTTACATTGATAACCCACTATCGAGAGGTAACCTCATTCTATCTGATACCCTCAATGAGATGGTAACCCCTATCAACGAAAACCCAATGAAGGGGTGACACTTTCGCTTGTGTTAGGAGGCAGTTCCCCCGAACGAAGTGTAACCCCATCGAGTGCTAACCCAATGAACGGGGTTACACTTACGAATGAATTAACTCGAAATCGGTGTTGTGCGGTCCCTGGTTCTGAGAAAATGTTTTATCACATTTACTGCAGGAATATGGCTTTTCTCCAGTGTGAATTCGCATGTGCCTAGCCAAATGGTAGTTCTGAGAAAATGTTTTATCACATTTACTGCAGGAATATGGCTTTTCTCCAGTGTGAATTCGCATGTGCCTAGCCAAATGAGAGTTCTGAGAAAATGTTTTATCACATTTACTGCAGGAATATGGCTTTTCTCCAGTGTGAATTCGCATGTGCGAAGCCAAATTATAGTTCTGAGAAAATGTTTTATCACATTTACTGCAGGAATATGGCTTTTCTCCAGTGTGAATTCGCATGTGCCTAGCCAAATGAGAGTTCTGAGAAAATGTTTTATCACATTTACTGCAGGAATATGGCTTTTCTCCAGTGTGAATTCGTATGTGCTTAGCCAAATGTGAGTTCTGAGCAAATGTTTTATCATATTTTTTGCATGAATACAGCTTTTCTCCAGTTTGAATCCGGGTGTATAAAGTCGAAGCACTTTTCTCTCTGAGTTTTTTATCACATACATTACGAGGCTTACGGGATGACTTTCCAGTATGTAATTTCAAAATATGTTTTAACAATTGATATTTTGAGGATGTTTGGTAGGGGCACATATCACAATATAAATATGAATGTATGATATTTGTAATGCGCTTCGAATTAATATCGCTTTCTGTAGTTATTGAAGCGTCTATATCTTCATCAGGTGTCGCCAACTGCGATTCCTCAATGCTGATATCTTCAGGTTCCACTTTTGTTACTTCATTTACAACTTCCTCCTTAACAGTAACAGGAAGACTTGCAGTATTTGCACAGTTATTTACATTGTATAGCAATGTAGGGGTCACCGATAAGGTTTGTTTTGTTGCCCGAGACAGCATTGTGTCTGTATTTAGTGCAATCTGAAAAATAAGAGTTTATACCTAGATTTAAATGCTCATGAAATGAAACGCTCATTGGATACAAACAGTCAAAAAGGATCTACAAATTAGGTAGGTACCTACTAAGATGAAAGAGTTGCGACCTTTTAAATGATTGAATTAATCAATTGTGGTTCTATGTGGTGGTCCAAAGTTGAAAAGGATAAAAATGAAATGCCCTTAACATTATTTTTATTAAGACAGAGATAACCGCCTGACATCAGTTATCTGACTTACTAAAATCGAAATCTAAATGGTCCTTGTGATTTTATTGAATAAAGAAATTATGACTTTGACTAAAAATAAACACTAACATATCTATGATTCTATGATATCCCCTTGACTTTGTCGCCTACCTTTTATTTTGAAACCCCTCATTATTGACGGTTTAATAACTGTAATAATAAAATTAGAGACTGCTTTATTTTTCCAGTAAAGTTGAGCTATAACATATAATTATTTTAAATTTCTAGCTAGGCAAACTTTGGAGATAAAGGCGGTATTAGTTGGTTCATTTTTGTCTTTCATTTCCGATGCTTCATCGATGAAGCATCGACAATGAACACATTTTTCTGATTACACGTAGACAATGAATGATGAAACGTCCAATTAAGACATGTCAATTTCGATGCTTCATAAATGAAGCATCGGAAATGAAAGAACAAAAATGAACCGTCTAATACCCCTTCAAGGAGGAATGGTATTTTTTTGAAAATTTTTCATTTTAAGTCGATTAACCCAGCATCATAGAAAAAATATATAAATTGCCTTAGCATGTACAAATCAATACCTTTCAAATGACTACCACTCAACTAAGTAGTACCGAAAAAAAACAAGTGGACATGACCATAAGTAAATAATAGAGCTTACATCGAAGCCATTGTGATACATCTCTGTAAGGATCCGGTTTGATTCACGAGCCATGTCGGAGAACATATAGCACTTCTGCAACCACCGGTGACAAATGTAGCATAATGTACTCGGCTTTCTGTCTTCTGTGTCCAGGAGCTGAAACAAACATAGAGGGGTTTGAAATTAGATTACTTATTAAATACATAACCTGAAGTGGGATTGGGCTGGTCATGTCTATCGTATGCCAGGTAAGCTGCGGGCTGTGAGCAAGACTGCCACTGAGTGGTATCCTGAATGAGCAAGAAGGCCTCGCGGCAGACCAAAAATACGATGGAGGGACGAACTTGGTCAATTTTTTGACCGAGCGAGCGCAGCGTCTCAGTTTCGAGATTGGCCAATAATACTTTTGTCCGGCTGTCTGTCTGTCTGTCTGTCATTAATCGCCTACAGGTCGCATTTATCAACCGATTTCGACGAAAATCGGCACACATGTTCCTGAAATTGAAGGGACTCCCTTTTCCGCATTTAGGCTCAAAGTTGGCCCATTATGCGTGGGGGGTGTTCTGGCTAGGAGTGTAGCCAGCCTAACTCCTCCCAAAAGCACAGAAGCTTCCTGGGGGCTTCGCAGGCTTGGAGGAGTGACCTAGGGTTATTTAGGATTTCTGTTCGTTGTGTGGTTACGCCCTCACATTCCAGGATTACATGGGCAGCTGATTCTTCTTTGGTAAGACAGCCTCTGCAGAGTGGACTGTCAGTGGCTCCGATGTTGTAGAGGTGTTTATTCAAGGGACTGTGTCCTGTCAGGGTCCCCACGATGATTTTGAGGTTATGTCTCTGCAGGTTCAGTAGACGGCATGTTAGTCTCGGTGAGATTGCTGGGATTGCAGCTCTTGACTGTCTGCAGTCCGTCGTGCGAGCCCAGCGTGTGTTGTGTAAGTGAAGGGTGTCCAAACGCACCCAGGTGCGTAGTACACATGTTCCTTGATTTATTTAAATTTTTTGTCAAGCGCGATTTTTGACTGGGTGGGAAAACAGGGGCGAAAATGAGGAAGGTTTGCTGTAGCGTTATTTATCGACGGATTTTAATCAAATTTGAGATGCACACGAAAGACTTCATTCTACACAAGATGGTGTAAAAATATTTCCAAAAAAAAGGAGTGGAAAGGGGGAAGAAAGGGGAAATTATTTTTTTCCCGTAAATTGACTTCTACCATATCAATGAGACTACACAAGTCCTCTTCGCCTTTACGAGACAAATCTGTAGATACCAGATTCGACCTCCTGAGACCAAGGAAACGCGAGTAATCGCTAAAACTTATACCCCTAATTTGCTCAAAAGTCTACATAGGTAGGGCCTATTGGAAAATTCAAGCACCTGAAATTCGATGTAGCCAGGGTAAAAGGGAAAGTGTCAGTTATTGCATATAATATATGGGTGTTTCTACAAAAGTTGGGTAACTTTTCGGGATATTTTGTTTATGATAGTTTTTTAATCTAATTCCTACAAACTCATGTTATAAGATAGCTAATCTAATGAATATATTGCTCATGATAGGACCAGTCACTTTTTAAAGTAGATGCGGAGATATTTCGATTTTTCCAAATTTGACTTCCAGGGGACTAACGAGGGTGACAAAGTACTGATAAAATGCACAACTTCATAAGATATATCTTATGAAGTTGTGCATTAGAAGAAATGATTTAGAAGAAATCTCTTAGAAACTAATAATGGCACATATTTTGAGTCTCTTTTTTAATCTTAATTAACATAAGTAACAATTTAAAAAAATAATACTGTAAGGAACCATAATTTGTATTTATCTACCACATTTCCGGATATAGCTCGTTTCTTTTATCTTAATGACTCCTTATTTTAGTGTAGATTTCCTCTAATTCAATTTTGATAACTTCTCCGAAAAGGGCCTTCTTGACAAATTTCTTCTTTTTAATTATGTCTTCGCTAATTTCTTCAATTCTGGTTTTCGAAGTTTTTCCACAGATTTTACAATTATTTTAGGAGCCATGATGTTTTAAACTGAAATAAGCAAAAAAAATGCTTAGACACGCTCAAAAAGTCAGTACATCAGACAACGGACTGACGCCAACGGACTGACGAAACAAACATGAATTTGAGGTTATCTTTAGAACTAACGTTTATTTTGGTGTTTTCGAATATCAAGAAGCTACATTCTAACAAATCAAAGTTAACTATGTATAAATTAAATTATAACACAGATTTACAAGGAAATAGCGACTCACCATAGGACTGACATTTTGTCTGGATCGGCACGTATTCACGAGACAAACACAACTCTAACACTGGCACAGTAATGGCGGCTGAACAATGGCGCGGTCTGCAGCTAACTTTAGTACCAACCTTGAAAGTTAACGCGGATTTGAATTTGAGTCGCCGGTATTTAGCGAGAAATTCAAATTCGAACAACACACAACGGACTGACGAATAAAACTGAACACAAAGTTTCTTATTATTTTTACAACAACAGGGAGAAAATAAATTATGAAAATTGTGATTATATAATATTAAATACATTACAGATTATAGTGAAATATTAAGTTTTATGGTATTAGAGGTAATATTTAATACACAGCTATTTGATTGCGCGCTTTTGAGGTTGTGACACGCCAAAGTACTGACTTTTTGAGCATATATTGTGAAGTTTTACAAATTTGTATTAAAAATGAATAGCTGAAATTGGGTGACCAAATAAAAGACTTTTAATTGTTTTAAAATTAATCATAAAATAAACAAAATATAATTATAAATCGTTTTATTGACTGGTGACATCGAGTTACCCAATTTTTGTAGAAACACCCATATATATATATTTATATTATAAAGGCTCGTGAGGTCTATGTTCTCACAGGACAACTAGTTGTAAAACTGGAAAAGTATAGCTCAAGATCAGAGTATGTGGAGAGTATAAAGATTTTTGCTCAACAGTGGGACACAGAGGGCTAAATATAATAATAATATAATAATAATTAAATACGTTGGGCACCTACCCTACTTCTAGCCCGATTATTTTCGGTGACAGGACCTGAGCCATACTTAGTTAACTCCTACCTATAGTGGTTAAAATTTATAGTCACCAATATACCTAGCCACAGTAAAAGATGGGTCTACAAAGACCGATACTCTTTGTAGACAAAAGGTGCATGTGCTAAATGCTGAGTTGAGTTGCTATGAAGAAATGATAATAGCTATAGAAGCAAATAATTAAAATTAAAGCTTACCTTAGTATTTGTTAGATTTTCGTACATCTCCAGAAGAGGTATTTGTTCAATGTTCAACATCCTGATGTTGCTGGCTAAACATACTCTGCACACAGAAGCAGCCATTGCGGAGCCTCGTCCTGCAGGAGCGGAGCGCCGAGTCGTTGGTTTGTTTAATGTTTAGTTTAGTGGTTAATTAAATTAAATTCAAAATAATTCAAACTATGCAAAGAGCATCATTATTTTTATTTTACCAACAACTAAAGACGCTTATTAGATTGTGCAATCTCAAGTCAGACTTACTGATAGAGATGTAACGTGATGAGTTGAGTTATTTCGAACTCAAGTTATTTGAATTGACTCGCATCGAGGACTTGCATGCATATAAAGTCATACAAGTGAAAATCTAGCACCAATTTCTCTAACCACTTACGTTGCATACAGACCTAGTTGAGTCAACCCAATTGGCGGCTTGAGTTAAGGTTCAGTTTAACTAAAATAATTCGAGTTCGAAATAATTCAACTCATCACGTTACATCTCTATCAGTAAGTCTGACTTGAGATTGCACAGTCTAATAAGCGCTTTTATTGTACTATTATTTATAGGTGTGCGTTTTATGGTTTTATGTAAGTATACCTACCTTTGTTTGCGTGAACAATCCAAATCTGACATTTCTACTGTGTCAAAGTGCTGTCAAGTATCAAACAGCGGATTTAACTGCTTGCTTTGATTGCTATGCTTATAACACAAACTACAGATGCTGCTTATAATGAAATGAATGAATGAAATCGATACGATTTTCAAAATCTTCAAGCGCCTAAACATGTTGGGCCAACGTCGACGAGTGAAGGCCAGCTCCAACATGTGGACGGTATGTTTGCCTTGGCTTGCCATGGCTCGGTGTCGCTCGCCTTAGTTGGCAGAGTGCTTACAAGCGCCAACGTATGGGCAGTACATTTGCAGTGACTTGTCATCGCTTGCGGTCGCTCGCGGCTCTGATTCATAAAGCTCAATGGCTCGCGGTCGCTTGCCGCCACTCGCCCACAGATTAATATGCTACGCATCAGTTGCACAACTCCCTCACAAAAGAACTAGCCGTAGAAATTGAACGATAAACTAATAGAAGTTGACGTATGTTTTTTTTTAAATACAGACTATACACCGATTAAAAGTTGGGATGGGAATGGATACAGGGCTTTTGAGCCAATTTACTAGCTGGGCCCTAGGGCTGTATAATTTATTTGAATTAATTTGGATTTTTAACAATAAAAACCATAATATGTAGGTACATACAGATATTTATTCACATAAAAATAAAAATTAAGAGTAATGCAGTAGGTACATAACATTTAAATCACTAAATAATTTCTCATTTAAAATACACATTAAGAACCAGTAGAGCTATCTGCAAACTATTGCTATGCTAATGATTTATAGATAACTGGCAGATACATCATACATAATATCATTTTTATTTATATGTATAATGATTGATCACCTATTTTTAATCTCCAAGGTGTACCATCTGTAAAATAGAGGGAAAATAAATGAAAGTTCTTGAATGTAAGAATTACAAACTAATAAAAAGAAATAAGTAGGCTTACCTCTTATCATCATCTTTTCAGTTTCATCTTTACCAGAGCCAGAAGATGAAGGTATGACTTTCATTTCTGAAAACAAAGTACATGTATTTAAAAAGACCTCATAATGAGGAAGATGAGTTAGGCATTTTTTCCTGTTTTTATAGCTTAAATCAAAAGTCTAGAAGATTGTAAGGACAACTGTGAAACAATTTTGGCGATAGCTCAAAAACTGAATTTTCTACGATTTTTTAAAGTTTGGATTTTCAAAATGTGTTTTGAGCCCGGCGATTTCGCGTGTGACGTCAGCCGGTCCGACCGCTCACCCGCGCTTTCTAAGCGTTTTCTGCCTTTACGTTTCTATTTATATTTCTGAAAAATTGGGAGAAAAGTACCAATATTTTTATGTAATATTGTGCCTCTAAGTCCTAAGGACACGTTTAACGCTTCAGATAAACTTTTTAACCACCGACTGAAGAAGAAAGGTGTTCTAAGTTTGAGGCTTTTTTGTGTCTATGTGTCTGTACCTTTCAAGGCTCGTAGCTCCAAAAAATCACTCGTAATTTTTTTATAACTATTCTTGAAATGGAAAGCAGATAAATCTGGCATAGTTCTAAGCCAAGTTTGGTAGAAATCGGTGCAGCGGTTTCCAAGTTATGAGGATGTTTATCAGCCCTCGACACGCATTTTGAAGGGTTCTCAGGCATATATTGATTGTAGTTTGAAACATTTGGTTCTTATACCAGTATAACGTGAGCTACTATTTCTTAGTGTTTCATTGATTTTGTATATCAGGTAAGACTGGTAATGAGCAAGATTGTGTTATCGACGTGATTAGCAATGTTTTTAACCCCCGACGCAAAAACGATGGGGTGGTAAAGTTTGACGTGTGTGTGTGTGTCAGTGCGTGTGCGTGTGTCTGTGCGTGTATGTGTGTGTGTGTCTGTCGAATGCGCGCGTTGGTGCGCGTGCGGATGCGGATGGTAGTAGTCTAAGTCACATTGTCTACTAAGGACGTGCCTAGTGAGACATTGTACTGTCAAGTACAATGCCTCACTAGGCACGTCCTTAGTAGACAATGTGACTCGCTAAGAAGAAGAAGAATGTGACTTACACTAGGACGTGCCTAGTGAGACATTGTACTGTCAAGTACAATGTCTCACTAGGCACGTCCTCAGAAACTAAGGACGCGCCTAGTGAAGCATTGTCTACTGAGGACGTGCCTAGTGAGGCATTGTCTACTAAGGACGTGCCTAGTGAGGCATTGTCTACTAAGGACGTGCACGTGCGGATGCGGATGGTAGTAGTCTAAGTCACATGACAATGACAATGTGACTCGCTAAGAAGAAGAAGAATGTGACTTAGTAGACAATGCCTACACATACATATACTGCAATGCCTCACTAGGCACGTCCTTAGTTACGAAGTACAATGCCTCACTAGGCACGTCCTTAGTAGACAATGCCTACACATACATATAGTGCAATGCCTCACTAGGCACGTCCTTAGTTACGAAGGACGTGCTTAGTGAGGCATTAGCAATGCATTGCTTAAGGACGTGCCTAGTGAGGCATTGTACCTACTGTACAATGTCCTTCGTAACTAAGGACGTGCCTAGTGAGGCATTGCAGTATATGTATGTGTAGGCATTGTCTACTAAGGACGTGCCTAGTGAGACATTGTACTTGACAGTACAATGTCTCACTAGGCACGTCCTAGTGTAAGTCACATTCTTCTTCTTCTTCTTCTTAGCGAGTCACATTGTCTACTAAGGACGTGCCTAGTGAGACATTGTACTTGACAGTACAATGTCTCACTAGGCACGTCCTTAGTAGACAATGTGACTTAGACTACTACCATCCGCATCCGCACGCGCACCAACGCGCGCATTCGACAGACACACACACACATACACGCACAGACACACGCACACGCACTGACACACACACACGTCAAACTTTACCACCCCATCGTTTTTGCGTCGGGGGTTAAAAACATTGCTAATCACGTCGATAACACAATCTTGCTCATTACCAGTCTTACCTGATATACAAAATCAATGAAACACTAAGAAATAGTAGCTCACGTTATACTGGTATAAGAACCAAATGTTTCAAACTACAATCAATATATGCCTGAGAACCCTTCAAAATGCGTGTCGAGGGCTGATAAACATCCTCATAACTTGGAAACCGCTGCACCGATTTCTACCAAACTTGGCTTAGAACTATGCCAGATTTATCTGCTTTCCATTTCAAGAATAGTTATAAAAAAATTACGAGTGATTTTTTGGAGCTACGAGCCTTGAAAGGTACAGACACATAGACACAAAAAAGCCTCAAACTTAGAACACCTTTCTTCTTCAGTCGGTGGTTAAAAAGTTTATCTGAAGCGTTAAACGTGTCCTTAGGACTTAGAGGCACAATATTACATAAAAATATTGGTACTTTTCTCCCAATTTTTCAGAAATATAAATAGAAACGTAAAGGCAGAAAACGCTTAGAAAGCGCGGGTGAGCGGTCGGACCGGCTGACGTCACACGCGAAATCGCCGGGCTCAAAACACATTTTGAAAATCCAAACTTTAAAAAATCGTAGAAAATTCAGTTTTTGAGCTATCGCCAAAATTCTTTCACTGTTGTGTTTTGGACGTAAAAATCTATCGATCTACATTAAAAAAAAAATACGCTCATCTTCCTCATTGGCTTACAATGTTGGATCCTTGATAGACCGAAACAAAAGTTAAATATAGCATAATATAGCATGATGTCCTTTTCTTGTCAAAATATAAATTCAACATTGTAGAAAGATATGAAATATAGAAACAAGATTAAAAATTATGGAAATCTATATGCAAAGACCCATGGCATGGCATGTTTCACCCATGATCATGGCACACAAAACTGTATCAAAATATTGGAAAACAAATCTAATTGACATATCATGATAAATATATTTTTAATGAAAACTAGGTTCATAGACTTACCAACATCAGTCCGCAGAAGTTTCTTATCAGTTTTACAGTATGTTTGATCCTCATTCTGAAGTTTTTTAGTGTATAGTTATGATCCACAGCCATGTATCCCATTTCATCTGTAAAATTAAAATTCAAGCTTAGGTTTTTGTTCTAATGTTATCCACAATCAATTATTATCGGTGTACAATGAGCGGATGAGCTGTGTGGATAGTTGGTACTTGGTAGATACATAAACTTTAGTAGCAATAGAGCTTCCAGTGAAATAGCTATCCGGGGAAATACTACCATCATACCTATTTCTGCTACCGAGCAGTGATGTTTTCATTGCTGTTTCGGTTTGAAGGGTATGGGTGCCAGTGCGATGGTACAGGCACATGAAACTTAGTATTGTTTTCTATCTTTTTTAGATGATAAACATTAGTATCTAATAGTGAGAGTTTGGGCGGTTAGGGTTAAGCACAGAATACAATTCACGAGGTTCACTGGTTTCAGGGGTTCCACTTGTAATCTCACTCCGTGTAAATAGTGTTGTTAGGGCTTCATAACGGAGACATTTTACCCGTGACGAAGCGTGAAACTTTCTTTGAAATTTTTATAGCACAGGCGTAGGTTATGACGTTGAATGCGGTTCAAACTACGTAAACTTTCACTCTGTTCACATTTAGGGCGGCTTGCACCAGAATCGCTAAACGCGTTTAACTCTTAAATAGTATTTAGCGAGTTGTCAAGTCATACAAATACGTCAGATTTAAATTGATTTAGCTGTTAAATACGTTTAGTGATTCTGGTGCAAGACGCCCTTAGTTATTATGATACAAGGTTATAGTTACTTATAGAAATTACTTATAGAAATGAGAGAAAAGTTATGGAAATAAAATTAACAAAGAACTTTTTGCGATCAAGTCAAAATAGGGCGGCGGCCAGTGTTGCAAACTAGCCTGGCAAATTTGGCAAAATAAATGCTATATTTTTTTCATAATGGTGAAAAAAAATCTGATAGGTACTTCTACAAAATGTTATAAAAAATGCCAGTACTTTATTTAAGCATTTTATTTTAAATTGAAATGTTTATTTAAATTTAAATGTCTATTTTTATCAATTATTATAAATGGTACCTACAGGTTGAGCTGATGAACGTGGATGTGGCTGGTCGTGTTTGTATAGGGTCATTCCTTGGACGAATACACGGGACACGTAACTCGGCCGATCTCGCCTTTACCCCCGCTCGCCACGCACCAGCCTTTTTGCCTAATAAGCAAAATTGTTGCGACAGTGTTGACACGACCACTACGTTGGTTCTCAAGACAAAATAATGCTAAAAAAATGACAAAATGCGCCGTATTATTTTGTAAAAACTACGGTGATCGCGTAACTAATATTTCTTTTCACCTGTGAGTACAATTTTATGCCGATAAAGTGGCTAATTTTTCATAAAACTAATTAAATTGAATATAATTTTTGCTCATATGATGCCATACTCAATTTTTTCCGCTATGTAACAAAATAAATGCATCATGCATGCCTCAGATCAGAAACCGGGCATTAACTGATATGAGTCGGGTTTTGTTTTACCGTTCTTTTTTCATTCGTTCAGTGTTCGTTCATTACAACTCTTTCAAATAGGGTTTGAAACTATCGATGAAAAATATCGATGTAAATGAACGAACGAACTTATTCTCACTCTCAGGCTTCCAACTGATCCATTAAAAAAAGAAAGTGGGTGAAAGCAGTATGCAGAGAACAAGCATGGATTCCAAAAAAAACATAGCAGTATAATGTAGTATACATTTTGAACCAGAGTGCTACAACAAAAATTCAAAAAAAAGGAAAAGACTGGAAAGATGCTGTTCCTACATTACACTTGCCTGAATTTATAAGTAGAGCTTGAAATGCCGTTATACAATTTTCATATTCATCATCATCAACAGATTGTCAGGACAAAGTTTGTATGTATAAAAGAAAAAGTTTTAAAAAGTGAAACCGAAACTTTTTTTAAATCTCACAATATGGCGGTATGAAGTTCGCCGGTTAAGCTAGTTACTTATCGACTGAGCGAGAGAAGCGTCTCAGTTTCGAGATTGGCCAAAAATGCTTTTGTACGGCTGTCTGTCTGTCAGTAATCGCCTAGGTACAGGTCGCATTTATCAACCGATTTGGACCAAAATCGGCACAGAAGTTCCTTGATTTATTAAAAACAATTTCCGACCGCTATTTTTGATTGGGGGGGAAATAGAGGAGAAAAAGGGGAAAGTTTGCTGTAGCGTTGTTTATCGACGGATTTTAATCAAATTTGAGAAGCACACGAAAGTCTTAATTCTACACAAGATGGTGTAAAAATATTTATCACAACCATTGTTAAAAAAAGTTTATTTAAATTGCTTCATCATTAAAAAATTAACTAGGCAAGGCGCAAGTAAATCTTACGAATGTAGTGTTACGAGTTAAGAAACCAAATCATAGTAAAGTAAAATTAAAAAAAATCCTTTCGTTGCCAGTTCCCAAAGTCCCAAATTATCGCAATAGGTACCAAACTTGAACATTCAGATTTGACAAACTTGAGCACATACTCCAGGGTCTGATGATAGGTAGCACTGATGAAGAGGATCCCTGAAGCTATTTTTTAATTGTTGTAAAAGTGGCTTATGGTTACAATGACATGTCTATGTAAGGGAGAACGCAAACCAAAGACAAAAAGTCTTGTCGAACAGTTAGTGATGTGAAACTTCATAATTTCGTGACAAACCATGTCAGTATAACTTTTTTCGTCACAATATGCTTCGTCTTATTTGCTGTTTTCGTTACTTGCTTATTTAATGAGAATCATGCTAAGTACTTAGTAATATTATTAAGTACACTACATAATTAAACTATATTCTTATTTATTAAAAAAGCACAGTTCATTCTCTAGGTATGTGCGTATAAAGCAATGTTTAATAGGTAGGTACTAAACAATGCTATAATAGATAGGTAAACATAATTTTATGCATGCGTCGTGTCAATTGATGTGAGTTTCGTTACAACGAAAACAGCATATGACGAGGAAGTATTCAGCATATGCTGTTTTCGTTATAACAGAAAATTTATTTTCACGTCACTAAGTACGCGACAAAACAGTTTTGTCGTCAGATGTGCGTTGGCCCTAAAACTATCAAGTAAAATGTTTCATGCCTAATTTTATTTCGTTGTGATTTTCTACATACTTCCATTATTATTATATCATCAACCCAGGCATCAACTTACTACAATTTCAAATTTAATAAAGTAGGTACCTACCTAATTCATACTCCTTCGTTTCCCGTCATTCATTCATTTTTATCGATACTATTTCATCGAATGCGTAAGTTTTTTTCAAAAAATCTCCACCAGTGGGGAATTCAGTTTATTTTTCAGAAATCCCCACCAGCTACAACGTAGTGTGCTACGGTGTTGCAGTGGGAATTTCTGGATTTTTCTATAAATCCCCACTAAGTAAGTAGGTGGTTCCTATAAAATTATTTCTTTACAATGCTTCCACATGCTTAGTGGGGATTTCGGAAAAAAAACTGAAATCCTCACCGATGGGGATTTCTCGGTGGGGATTATGGAGTACCTAACCTACCTAGTACCTACTTACTTACCTACGTGGTTACTAGTTAGGAAGTAGATAGGTACCTGCACTACATTACCCCCTACCTACCTGTACCTCCTAAGTAGGTAACGATTGCCAATAAATTATAAAAATAGGTATGATGAGAAACTAGGAGAAACTTACCTGATAGGTAGATAGACTAGATAGATAGTAGATAAGTACCTAACAGGTAGGTAAGTATCTTCTAGTTGCACTTAGATTAGTGCCTAGTATACATATATGTATGAGCATCTACTATCTACAACTATTTTATAAAACTGTAATAAAGCCAAAAACTAAAATTAAAGATATAGAAAAAGTAAATATCCACTATAGGTATATTAAACGATGCTGATTCCAAAAATAGAGTTTGTCTGTTTATCTGTTTGTTTGTTCGAGGAGACTAATTCTAATTGAAACTTATACAATTTAGAATCCTTTTTTCCGGAGCAAAACATAGGCTATGTTTCATTAAAATCAAGGACATTAATTTTTAGATACTTACAGCAAAAAAAATACGGGACGGTGTACGAAGTCGCGAGTAACAGCTAGTATTATAATAAAGCGATCGGGTGAAACTAAAGAATAGCACAAATCAAGTGTATTTTTTAAAATTCCTCCACGACCTCACAGCGTGACATGGAATGAAAACCAGTGTTACATAAAAACCCACTTAGTGGGTTTTTAATTCAGAGGTCATTCAATGTGTTACCTCAATGAGATGGTAACCTCTATCAATTGAAAACCCAATGAACGGGTTACACTTTCGCTTGTGTAAGGAGGCGGTTCCCCCAAACGAAGGGTAACCCCGTCGAGTGCTAACCCAATGAAGGGGGTTACACTTTCGAATGAATTAACCCGAAATCGGTGTTGTGCGGTCCCTGCCTGTAGGCGATTACTGACAGACAGACAGCCGGACAAAAGCATTTTTCTCGAAACTGAGACGCTTCGCTCGCTCGGTCAACAATTTTGGAAGTGAAAAAGCACCTGCCAATTACAGACCGATTTCAGTTTTGCCTACGCTAAGTAAAATCTTTGAAAAAGTTATTCATAACCAGTTATTAGCTCATTTCAACCACAACGGGTTACTTCATACCCATCAGTTTGGATTTACCAGAGGTCGATCCACTACTGATGCTGGCACTATGCTCTTAAAGCACATTTATGATGCCTGGAAAAACTCACAAGATACCATCGGGGTATTCTGCGATTTGTTCAAAGCTTAAAAAAAAAACTTAAATCCTCACCGTTGGGAATTTCTCGGTGGGGATTCCTGGAATATACCTAATTATAGTATACCTACTTACAAGGTTAGCCGGTTACCTACCTACCTAGATTTACCTACGTCGTTACCAGTTAGAAAGTAGATAGGTACATACATATCTGAACTACCTACCTGTACCTCCTAAGTAGGTAACGCTTGCCTATAAATTATAAAAAATAGGTATGATGAGCAACTAGGAGAAACTTACCTGATAGGTAGATAGACTAGATAGATAGTAGATACCTAACAGGTAAGTATCTTCTAGTTGCACTTAGATTAATGCCTACCTACATTAGGTATATAATTATGTATGAGCATCTACTACAATAAAAAAGCCCAAAAACTAAAATTAAAGATATGGAAAAAGTAAATATCCACTATTTAATGAACGATTCTCATTCCAAAAATAGAGTTTGTCTGTTTATCTGTTTGTTTGTTAGAGGGGACAAATTTTAATGAAACTTATACAATTTAGAAACCTTTTTTCCGGAGCCAAACATTGCCTATGTTTCATTAAAATCAAGGATATTAATTTTTAGATAAAAAAAAACACAAATAACAATACGGGACGGCGCACGAAGTCGCGAGTAACAGCTAGTATTATAATAAAGCGATCGGGTGAAGCTAATGAATAACACAAAATCAAGTGTATTTTTTAAAATTCCTCCACGATCTCGCAGCGTGACATGGAATGAAAACCAGTGTTACATTAATAACCCACTATCGAGAGGTAACCTCATTCTATCTGATACCCTCAATGAGATGGTAACCCCTATCAACGAAAACCCAATGAACGGGTTACACTTTCGCATGTGTTAGGAGGCAGTTCCCCCAAACGAAGGGTAACCCCATCGAGTGCTAACCCAATGAACGGGGTTACACTTACGAATGAATTAACTCGAAATCGGTGTTGTGCGGTCCCTGCTTGCAATGTAATTCTCGTGTTCTATGTATATTTCTCTGTAAAAGGGATCATACAAAATAAGGCTAGGAACCAGGCCGTAGTTTCTTGCCCGTTCTTTTAGGCTCTGGTCGCGTGGAACTGGCACCAAGATTCACCTAGTTATATAATACGATTCTAAATGATCCTTGTGATTTTATTGAATAAAGAAATTTTGACTTTGACTTTGACATGTGCCTAGGCCAAAGTAAAGTTCTGAGAAAATGTTTTATCACGTTTACTGCAGGAATATGGCTTTTCTCCATTATGAATTCGCATGTGCGTAGCCAAATGAGAGTTCTGAGAAAATGTTTTATCACATTTACTGCAGGAATATGGCTTTTCTCCAGTGTGAATTCGCATGTGCGTAGCCAAATGGTAGTTCTGAGAAAATGTTTTATCACATTTACTGCAGGAATATGGCTTTTCTCCAGTGTGAATTCGCATGTGCCTAGCCAAATATGAGTTCCGATAAAATGTTTTATCACATTTAGTGCAGGAATATGGCTTTTCTCCAGTGTGAATTCGCATGTGCGTAGCCAAATCTGAGTTCCGATAAAATGTTTTATCACATTTACTGCAGGAATATCGCTTTTCTCCAGTGTGAATTCGCATGTGTATAGCCAAATCTGAGTTCCAATAAAATTTTGTATTACATTTACTGCAGGAATATGGCTTTTCTCCAGTGTGAATTATTCGCATGTGCGTAGCCAAATCTGAGTTCCGATAAAATGTTTTATCACATTTACTGCAGGAATATGGCTTTTCTCCAGTGTGAATTCGTATGTGCTTATCCAAATGTGAGTTCTGAGTAAATGTTTTATCACATGTTTTGCAGGAATATGGCTTTTCTCCAGTGTGAATTCGCATGTGCGTAGCCAAATGGTAGTTCCGAGCAAATGTTTTATCACATTTACTGCAGGAATATGGCTTTTCTCCATTGTGAATTCGCATGTGCGTAGCCAAATGTGAGTTCTGAGTAAATGTTTTATCACATTTGCTGCATGAATATGGCTTTTCTCCAGTGTGAACTCGCATGTGCGTAGCCAAATTTGAGTTCTGAGCAAATGTTTTATCATATTTTTTGCATGAATATAGCTTTTCTGCAGTTTGAATCCGGGTGTATAAAGTCGAAGCGCTTTTCTCTCTGAGTGTTTTATCACATACATTACGAGACTTACGGGATGACTTTCCAGTATGTAATTTCAAAATATGTTTTAACAATTGATATTTTGAGGATGTTTGGTAGGGGCACATATCACAATATAAATATGAATGTATGATATTTGTAATGCGCTTCGGATTAATATCGCTTTCTGTAGTAATTGAAGCGTCTATATCTTCATCCGGTGTCGCCAACTGCGATTCCTCAATGCTGATATCTTCAGGTTCCACTTTTGTTACTTCAATTACAACTTCCTCCTTAACAGTAACAGGAAGACTTGCAGTATTTGCACAGTTATTTACATTGTATAGCAATGTAGGGGTCACCGATAAGGTTTGTTTTGTTGCCCGAGACAGCATTGTGTCTGTATTTAGTGCAATCTGAAAAATAAGAGTTTATACATAGATTTAAATGATCATGAAACGCTCATTAGATACAAACAGTCAGAAAGGATCTACAAATTAGGTAGGTACCTAGTTTCTACCTACCTACTAAGATGAAAGAGTTGCGACCTTTTAAATGATTGAAGTAATCCATTGTGGTAGTGAATAAAGAAATTATGAGATTGACTAAAAATAAACACAAACAAATCTATGATATCCCCTTGACTTTGTCGCCTCCCTTTTATTTTGAAACCCCCCATTATTGACGGTTTAAAAACTGTATCAATTAGAGACTGCTTAATTTTTCCAGTAAAGTTAATTAGTTATTAGTAAGTTATTAGTTATATAACATATAATTATTTAAAATTTCTGGCTTGGCAAACTTTGGAGATAAAGGCGGTTTTAGTTGGTTCATTTTTTTTCTTTCATTTCCGATGCTTCATCGATGAAGCATCGACAATGAACACATTTTTCTGATTACACGTAGACAATGAATGATGAAACGTCCAATTCAGACATGTCAATTTCGATGCTTCATCAATGAAGCATCAGAAATGAAAGAAAAAAAAATGAACCGTCTAATACCGCTTTAAGGGGAATGGTATGTATGTATGGTATGTAATGGTATAATTTCATTATAAGTAGATAACCCAGCATCATAGAAAAAATATATAAATTGCCTTAGCATGTACAAATCAATACCTTTCAAATGACTACCACTCAACTAAGTAGTACCGAAAAAAAACAAGTGGACATGACCATAAGTAAATAATAGAGCTTACATCGAAGCCATTGTGATACATCTCTGTAAGGATCCGGTTTGATTCACGAGCCATGTCTGAGAACATATAGCACTTCTGCAACCACCGGTGACAAATGTAGCATAATGTACTCGGCTTTCTGTCTTCTGTGTCCAGGAGCTGAAACAAACATAGAGGGGTTTGAAATTAGATTACTTATTAAATACATAACCTGAAGTGGGATTGGGCTGGTCATGTCTATCGTATGCCAGGTAAGCTGCGGGCTGTGAGCAAGACTGCCACTGAGTGGTATCCTGAATGAGCAAGAAGGCCTCGCGGCAGACCAAAAATACGATGGAGGGGCGAACTTGGTCAATTTTTTGACCGAGCGAGCGCAGCGTCTCAGTTTTGAGATTGGCCAAAAATGCTTTTGTCTGGCTGTCTGTCTGTCTGTCTGTCAGTAATCGCCTACAGGTCGCATTTATCAACCGATTTCGACGAAAATCGGCACACATGTTCCTTGAATTATTTAAATTTTTTGTCGAGCGCGATTTTTGATTGGGGGGAAAATATGGGAGAAAATGAGGGAAAGTTTGCTGTAGCGTTATTTATCGACGGATTTTAATCAAATTTGAGAAGCACACGAAAGACTTCATTCTACACAAGATGGTGTAAAAATATTTCCAAAAAAGAGGAGTGGAAAGGGGAAAAAATGGAAATTATTTTTTTATTTTTTTCCCGTAAATTGACTTCTACCAATATCAATGAGACTACACAAGTCCTCTTCGCCTTTACGAAACAAATCTGTAGACACCAGATTCGACCTCCTAAGACCAAGGGAACGCGAGTACCTAATCGCTAAAACTTATACCCCTAATTTGCTCAAAAGTCTACATAGGTAGGGCCTATTGGAAAATTCAAGCACCTGAAATTCGATTTAGCCAGGGTAAAAGGGAAAGTGTCAGTTATTGCATATAAAGGCTCGCAAGGTCTATGTTCTCACAGGACAACTATTTGTATAACTGGAAAGGTATAGCTCAAGATCAGAGTATGTGGAGAGTATAAAGGTACATGTGCTAAATGCTGAGTTGAGTTGCTATAAAGAAATGATAATAGCTATAGAAGCAAATAATTAAAATTAAAGCTTACCTTAGTATTTGTTAGATTTTCGTACATCTCCAGAAGAGGTATTTGTTCAATGTTCAACATCCTGATGTTGCCGGCTAAACATACTCTGCACACAGAAGCAGCCATTGCGGAGCCTCGTCCTGCGGGAGCGGAGCGCCGAGTCGTTGGTTTGTTTAATGTTTAGTTTAGTGGTTAATTAAATTCAAAATAATTCAAACTATGCAAAGAGCATCATTATTTTTATTTTACCAACAACCAAAGAACATGGCCAGCCTTATTTATTGTACCAAAAAGTATAATAAGTATAGTATTGTACTATTATTTTCAGGTGTGCGTTTAATGGTTTTATGTATGTATGTATGCATGCGTGTATACCTTTGTGTGCGTGAACAACCCAAATCTGACATTTCTACTGTCAAAGTGATGTCAAGTATCAAACAGCGGATTTAACTGCTTGCTTTGATTGCTATGCTTATATTGAAATGAATGAATGAAATCGATACGATTTTCAAAATCTTATACCTACCTACCTTTTTATGTATTGCTCTTCATGAGATTCTTCAAGAATGATTCTTGCAGGGTTGCCAACCGTACGAGGATCCTCGTACAAGTACGAGATTTGGGGTCTTCCGTACGGTGTACGAGGACAATGTCATCCTCGTACAATTTTGTACGAGGTTTCATCATAGGGAAGTTTTTTGGATAATAGGGAGATTCTATCTAGCATAAGAAAGGTTAAAACGCAAACTCTCCTCTGAAGAATTTTTTACCGCAGGCAACATTCTTGTAGAATGACAGTCCGGTTTGGACTGTCTGGTATGGTAGTTCATTCGATTCGGTTGGAAGACTCGAAGACCCGAAGACTCTTCGGGTTACTTGTAGGGATAGTGTCATTCACTCTTCGTCCAACAACCAATCCGGTTACGCTAATTTGTGATGGCTCAAAATTTCAGACTAATTAATTTCGTTAACTCGGGCCTACATGATATCCTGAATTCCAGTTCCGGAATGCATTTGCTATCTGTTTGCTACTACTGCATTCAATGGATTCAGCAAAAAAATCATGCTTTAAGTATTCTGAGTCTGGATTCGGGCTTGAACTTGTGCTATATTTTAACATATAATTTGAATCATAATTTTTTTGTAGTTTTATTATTTTAAAAAGCCTGAAAATTTTAACGGCTCGCCGGTGTGTGCCTATATCTTTCACTTTTCTTTTCTATAATTTTCAACGTTCGACATGCTGATATGCGCTACACTCACTCACCATTTAAAACATAATTACAAACAATGGAAATCATTATTACTTAATTTACAAAAAAATTCGCGGCTCGCTCCGCTCGCCGATAACAGCTGTCCTTTAGTGGTGTTTTCTAATGCGTATATCAATACTCACTGTTTAAATTTATACTTATATTGATAATTATACCGGGTGTTACCAGACCACTTCCGAAAACTTGGAGGTTCCAATCAGACCATGATACTGAAAACATTTAGCGAAAAAAATCGCAAAAAAAAATTGCCTTGTATATCTATTTTTCATTTTTTTTCTAGTTACATACACACAGTACAACATAATCAGACATATCTACCTAATTATCTCATTTGAAAAAGCAAAACAACAAATAAAGCAGCAATGTACAGTGTACACGCAGCTGAGAGTTCATCGCGGGTCATTCGAGTGCGCGACGTGCGAGCGAGACAAGAGACGCCCGTCTTTATCGCGCGGTCATTATACCAATCTCTAATACTATAAGAATCAAAGTCCTGACTGACTGACTGACTGACATATAGACAACGCACAGCCTAAACCGCTGATCGTAGAGGCTTGAAATTTAAGGAGTACATAGGTATTAGGGCGTAGAGGTGTACTAAGAAGGGATTTTTGGAAATTCAACCCCTAAGGGTGTAAAAAGGGTTGAATACGTTTGTATGAAAAATCGTATTCCTTCAACCTATGAACTTGAAACTTAGAGGACAGATACCCTAAATTCAATAATTAAGTATGTCATTTTTAGTTTTTGAGAACTACCCCCAATAAGGGTGCAAAGGGGTGTTGTAGTTTGTATGGGAGTCTTTTAATGAGTGGTTCGATTGATTTCAAACTTGCAGTAAATATACTTCTAAATAAATAATTAAGAATGACATTTTTAGTTTTTGTAAACTACCCTTAATAAGGGTGCAAAGAGATGTCAAAGTTTGTACGAGAATTTTTGTACGCGTAGTGCGATTGACTTGAAATTAAGAGTAAAAGTAGATAAATAAAAAATAAATAAATATATATATTTAGATGCTCCAGGAGGTACGGGTAAAACTTATCTGATAAATTTAATTTTAGCTAAAATAAGAAGCGCAAGAGGTATTGCTTTAGCTGTGGCATCATCTGGCATTGCCGCCACACTGTTGGAAGGAGGACGGACAGCACACGCAACTTTTAAGCTACCACTCAATTTAACACTTTCAGAGACTCCTATATGCAGTATTTCAAAACAAAGCAATTTTGCGGAAGTTTTAAGGAACGCAAAAATTATTGTTTGGGATGAAGGTACAATGGCGCATAAAAGTGGAGTTGAAGCAGTAGATAGAACTCTAAGAGATATACGGGGCAACAATAGCTTAATGGGTGGCTTGACAATGTTGTTGGCAGGCGATTTTCGCCAAACTTTACCAGTGGTACAAAGGGGAACCCGAGCTGACGAAATTAAAGCATGTCTGAAGAAATCGATTTTGTGGTCTTCGGTGAGAATACACACGCTTACCAAAAATATGAGAGTACATTTGAGGGGAGATGTATCAGCTGGTCACTTTTCAGATGTTCTTTTGAAAATAGGAAACGGCGATTATCCTGCTACAGGTGGTAAGGTCACTGTGACGGAGAATTTGTGCAAAGTTGTGGAATCAGTTCAGGAGCTCATAGACGACATTTATCCCGGCATTGCACAAATTCACTTAAAGTCGATGGAATGGTTTTGCGAACGTGCCATTTTGACCCCAAAAAATGACCAAGCGGCGAATATAAATGACGTTTTATTAAATTTAATCGATGGTGAAAATACAATCTATAAGTCTATAGATATGGTGTGTGACGATGACGCTGTGAACTACCCAGTAGAGTTTTTAAATTCTTTAAAACCAGCGGGTCTACCCTATCATAGGCTTATTTTAAAAAAGGGGTCACCAATTATGTTATTACGAAATTTGAGGCCTCCAAAACTTTGTAATGGCACTAGGCTACAAGTGAAAACCCTTCACCAAAACATTATTGAAGCCGTGATACTAACCGGGTGTGCTAGGGGAGAAACAGTGTTTGTGCCGCGCTTGCCTCTTATTCCTACCGACCTCCCATTCCAATTTAAAAGGCTACAATTTCCAATTAAACTATGTTTCGCCATGACCATAAATAAGTCCCAAGGGCAAACATTAAAATATGCTGGAGTGGACTTGAGGGAAGACTGTTTCTCCCACGGCCAATTTTATGTAGCTTGCTCGAGAGTTAGTTCCCCTACAAGCTTGGTAATTTTAGTGCCTGCTGATAAAAAAGTAAAAAACATTGTTTACAAAGAAGTTTTATAATGGGTCACCGCGACCCAATATAAAACTTATTTTCATCACATCTATTCGAAAAGAGCGACTTGGTTCGTCTTTATGTACACCCAAAGGTGGTGTTTTCTATGAGAAACAATAAGTGCTTGCATATTGTAATGAACTATCACGGTTCATGAGATACAGACTGGGTAATGTACGCCTATATAATATAGGCTACTTTTTAAAAAGAAACAATAACAGGAACGGGGTAAAAAGCCACAACGCGGGCGAAGCCGCGGGAAGCCGCTAGTTAGGTATAAATAAACATAGTAGGTACCTACCTACGTGAGTAGGGCAGTAGGCACTTACGACACAGAATAAATAATAGTACTACGCCTCGACCTTACTTACCTACGTAAATGCGTACATTAGGGTGTCCCGTCCATGTGTGAGAATTTTTTTTTTTTAAGTTATGATATCGCAAGAGGTATCAAAATTTGCGTAATTTTACACAGATTGCGAAAACGATAAAAAAATAGAATTATGTTACATCTTCAGGGCTCTACCACACTTTGAAGTTTAGTAAATTTTACGTTTTTACAGACCCAAACCGCATGCTAAAAATAATACAAAAATCAAGTGTAAAATGTATTTTATTAGTGAATTTAAAGAAACAAAGCAAAATAAAACAAAATAATTAAAGTAAAGCGTATAGTAAAAGACGGAAACTTAAAATTAAAATTTATTTTTATGTCCAAAATTCGGCATTTCTGCTCGAGATTGCATCCTGGTTCTTATAAAGCCATCTCTTGAATTAGCGTCCGTTACACTTTGTGAGGCCTCTGTTACTAGCCCACCGATTGTGTGTGACAAGGGAAGTCATCTTTTGTCATGATTTTAAGGGGCTCATTAGAAATATATCGAAGAAATATGTGCTAAATATAAAAAATATGTGTTATTACCTTAATTTCGTGCTACACGATGATTTCGGTGTATTCTCTTGCCGAGAAATTAATTTTTGGTGGCTTAAATACCCTTCGTTTAGTGCTACTTTCAGCTTCTCTAGCTTTTATTATTCTTCGCGATGCCAGCTCCCGAATGTGGTCTCTATCATCAAACAACATACCGACAAGTAGGATTTCTGGGTGCGCGAAAAAAGCATTTCTTTCTTGACAGAATCCACAACAGATCTCAAATTTTCGGGTAAAAATCTGGAGTAGGTACATAATTAGTCGAAAAATATGTTTGGCTCCGTCCTTAAATGAAGAAAATGACGTCTTTTGCTTGATAAGAAACCAAATTGGAGCGTTTACTTTGATGAGATAGAATCGGTTTCATGAGTGGAACATGACTGTTTTGTTGCCCTTACTGACTCATCAACTTGTCTTTGCTGTCGCTACATTAATCTAGCCGTTTCTTTCTTATCAACACCAATATAACCATTTTCCTGACATTTCTTTGATCCAACAAAAAACATCTTTCATTGATGAGAACTTTCTTAGGTTTAAAACACGAACAAGATTCAAATGAAGGGCATTTGCAAGCAGAAATGTCAAACAGTTTTTCAGACGACTCCAAAAAACACTTCAGTTTGTTTTCAAAACTATCATTTCGTTTGCTTTTAGGGTATCTTTTAAAATAGAGGTACTTTTCAAAATAAGATTTCAGTAATTGAATAACTCGTTCCTAAGTTACGATTAGAATCGAAGCTTTGGTCCAAATATTGTTGATTTCTCCATAAAAAATTGCATAAATATCTGAATTGGATGGATCCTTTCCATTATATTTTAATTTCAGTTCATTCTTGGCAAATAAAATATATCTATTATCGTTCCTCATAGTTGGTAGCTGCGGCGATCGTCAAGTTCTTTATATGGTCCCAATATAGCACAAGTATTCTCACTACGCCTTGAACTCATTATTCAAAAATTCCAAAATCCGTTTTTAACACTTTAACAATCGCAACTATACTTTTTTATAGCATAAAAATAACTTTGGCAACGAAGAAAACACTCGCAAGTCAAGTTAAAAAAAGATGAAACTTGGAAGGTATTTTCAGATTGATATCTAACAAATTCTAAGTCGCTGGTAACATGTTGTTGCATGAAAATCAAAACATCGTGTATGTATTACCCATATATAGAACAAAAAATATATATTATTTTTATATTTAGCTTAGGAGCCGTAATCAAAGATAGTGAAATAATAACAAAAAATTGAAAATTTTTAAAAACTTTGAAGATAGGTAGAGCCCTAAAGATATAGTTTTATTTTATTTTTAAAAGTATTTTGGTAATCTACGATCAATTACGCAAGTTTTGAGAGGTCTTGCGTTATGAAAACCCAAAAAAAAATTTTTCGGGACACCCTAGCGTACATTGCGGGCTGGCGGAATAAATACAAATCTTTAAACATTGTTTTCTCCGGCTATAATTATTTTTCAGGATAACTGATTTTTTTTGTTGGGTTTTGGTGTGCTGTACCCCCCCTTTCGTTTTCGGAAGTGGTCTGGTAACTCCCTGATAATTATACTCACTGTTTAAATCATTATTCAACCCGCTGGAAATCATAACTATCCGAGCTTTTGATATTCAAAGTCAAAGTTGTGGGCTACATCATTCCGTTCTCAATATAAGTATAATAAGTAGTTAAAATTCAAACCAATGAAAATCTTTATAATTTATCCGGGAGATGTTTTAGTATATTTTTAACGACCAGAAGCGAAATTGAACAAAAATTATAAAAACTGAACAGGTAGGTAGGTATGTATAACCGAGGTGCACGCCCGCCTTGGACGAACACACGGGACACGTCATGCTCGAAAAAAGTATGAAAACACCGTCGACCACTTTTTGCGGGGCTCGGGAGGAGTAATCTATTGCTGCATTAGTTCTGCATATAGCGTTGTCACTGTCTAACAATTATTGTAAATTGACACTAGTGATTGACGCATTCGATGAAATAGTATCGATAAAAATGAATGAATGACGGGAAACGAAGGAGTTGAATTAGGTAGGTACCTACTTTATTAAATTTGAAATTGTAGTAAGGTAAGATGATGCCTGGGTTGATGATATAATAATAATGGAAAATCACAAGGAAATAACTTAGGCATTACACATTTTACTTGATAATTTTACATAGACATGTCATTGTAACCATAAGCCACTTTTACAACAATTAAAAATAGCTTCAGAGATCCTCTTCATCAGTGCTACCTATCATTAGACCCTGGAGTATGTGCTCAGGTTTGTCAAATCTGAATGTTCAAGTTTGGTATTGCGGTAATTTGAGACTTTGGGAGCTGGCAACGAAAGGATTTTTATAATTTTACTTTACAATGATTTGGTTTCTTAACTCGTAACACTACATGCGTAAGATTTACTTGCGCCTTGCCTAGTTATTTTTTAATGATGAAGCAACTTAAAGACACTATTTTTAACAATGGTTGTGATAAACTTAGCAAATCGTATTAATATCAATACCAACATTAATATAAATCGGACCCTTTGTGCTGTGCACACCTTAATTTTTACATTTTTCTAAATTTGTCAATAAACGCAGTATTTGTACATTCAAACCGCATTTAATTGGAGAAAAGCAAAAACCCACCAGTTGTTCTTCTAAAGAATCAACACCAACCACGTGCACGAAATTGCGACAAAAAAAAATTTAATAAATCAAGAAACTTGTGTGCCGATTTTGGTCCAAATCGGTTGATAAATGAGAACTGTAGGCGATTACTGACAGACAGACAGACAGCCGGACAAAAGCATTTTTGGCCAATCTCGCAACTGAGACGCTTCGCTCGCTCGGTCAATAAGTAACTAGCTGACCCGGCGAACTTCATACCGCCATATTGTGAGATTTAAAAAAAAGTTTCGATTTCACTTTTTAAAACTTTCTTTTATACATACAAACCTTGTCCTGACAATCTGTTGATGATGATGAATATGAAAATTGCATAACGGCATTTCAAGCTCTACTTACAAATTCAGGCAAGTGTAATGTAGGAACAGCATCTTTCCAGAGTCTTTTGCTTTTTTTAAAATTTTTGTTGTAGCACTCTGGTTCAAAATGTATACTACATAATATACTGCTATGTTTTTTTGGAATCCATGCCTGTTCTCTGCGTACTGCTTTCACCCATTCTCTTTTTTTTTAATGGATTAGTTGGAAACCTATGAGTGAAAATAAATTCGTTCGTTCATTTACATCGATATTTTTCATCGATAGTTTCAAACCCTATTTGAAAGAATTGTAATGAACGAACACTGAACGAATGAAAAAAGAACGGTAAAACCCGACTCATTTCAGTAAGTCATAAATATAGTTAGTTACATTGCAGAAAAAATTCAAAAATTATACTCAATTTTATTAGTTTTATGAAAAATTAGCCACTTTATCGGCATAAAATTGTACTCACAGGTGAAAAGAAATATTAGTTACGCGATCACTGTAGTTTTTACAAAATAATACGGCGCATTTTGTCATTTTTTTGCATTATCTTGTCTTGAGAATCAACGTAGTGGTCGTGTCAACACTGACGCAACAATTTTGCTTGTTAGGCAAAAAGGCTGGCACGTGGCGAGCGGGGGTAAAGGCGAGATCGTCCGAGTTACGTGTCCCGTACACCCACACACTCCGACCGCCCGAGCAACAGTGTCAGGCGATGCTCCCCGCTTCAAACTCGTAAAGTTACGTCATCTGACTAGTCGGCACCGCCCAGCCGGGTGGCGCGAGGTAATAGGCCATGCCTCTGTTACCATGGTCTTTACGTTACAATATTATAAAAAAATTTTGGCTCGCTCCGCTCGCCTCTATCAGTCACATGTTTATGTGGAAATCATAATTTTTGATAAAAAAAACAAAAGAAAAATTTACGGCTCGCTCCGCTCGCCGATAAGGCGGATATCACGGTCAAACCGTGAAAATGCCCATTTTTGACGTTCTGGATCTCTGAAACTGAAACTCTTAGATAATTTCGATTTATTGTATGATGCAGAATAGTTATTCGCATTGACCGTAGCGGCCTCGCTTTTTGCAATTTTTCCTTATATATTTAAATAAAGCCAAAATTCCGAAACAAGTTTTTAATAAAACTCGCGCAGACACTTTTTCAAGCTCCTGGATTGAACTACTGTGCAAAGCAAACGAAATGAAAAATATATACAAATATCTCTTATATACTGCCATTGACCGTAGCGGCCCCGGAATTCAGAAATAAGAATGGGATATCTACAAAAAAAAATCAATTCAAAACCATAAAATTGCTAAAAACGTTCAGAATTAGCCGTTAATTTCTCCATACTAAATTAATATTATTAAGTAAAAATTATACCGAAATAAACGTTAGTTCATAATCAATAAAATTGTATACTTTTTATTTAAATAATTCATTTTATTATATTGAATAAACGTAATTTAAAACTGCATGAAATGCGATCTCAGACTCTAAGACGAACTCAGACGCGCGCCAGCCCTTGAATCGCGGCCAAACTGTGATAGCCCTCATAAGTAGGCCTCCTGCACAGATTATAGAAAAGTCTATATTCTAAGACCTCCTGATACTGATTATTTTGAGTGTAAAAGATAAAATAATACAATAATAAATAATTTCTTTATTTCGAAAAAAAAGAGACGTACACTCACAAAAAGAAATCCAAACCCATAGAAAAAAGAAAACACAAGAAGGAGCATTTGACATAATTTGTATGAAGGTTTTTGTCACCAAAATGCTATAAAAATGTTCCCGTGCGCATCATGTTCGCGCAGCCCAATGTTGCACCTACAAAACTATTTCCCAATTTTTTGGGGTAATTTTTTTTGTATAATGCTGCTTACCTAAGTAGGAGGTAACGAAATAGAGATTTATAAATTTTATTAGAAATAAGTACAAACTTTAATAGAGATTAATAAATTTTATAAGAATTAAAGAAAAACTTTTTAGATGATGTACCTATAAATAAAACACAATTTTTTAGTTTATATTTCTACAATATTTATTTACTTCTATATTCTTTCTATACTATTTATATATTTATTTGATAGGTACTTAGAACTTTGGTACTTATTACATAATTAAGTACGAAAAGCGCTATGCGCGGCACCGACTCTTAGGTACTTACGTACCTAAGAGTACGTTAGGTAGGTACGATTTTTGTCCATTTTTCTCGTCTGAGTATGTCAGCAGGAAAGCTAAAATTTCACAAATATTTTTTCAAAATAACAAATGTAGCGCTCTATGATTAAAAATATCTATTGAAATACCTATGTCTAGTCACATAGTAACACTACACTGATGTGTAGTCACATAGAGATTAATATAAATTTTGTTGGGAAAAAAAGTGTTGGTGTTGTTTGCAACATTATTGAATTGATGGTCATTTTTCTTTAAATTGATGATTCCTTATCAAATAGAGACTCAAATGTGATACTTACCGATGATATGTAATCCCATCTACTTTGTTTTTAGACCCAGGCCAATTTTTGCAAGTGGGAACCACACACGTCGGCATAATTGTATAAAAATATGTTTGGCATTGGAGGTGTCAATGGCCAGAGACTAAATGACACAAAGAACTCCACTATGGTACACTTTTATCCATGACAAAAAAATGGCTATACACTCTATCTGTAGATACATTCTATAATCTGTGTCCAAACCACAGATTATAGAAAAGTACAGATGTAATGTATAGCCATTTTTTTGTCACAGTTAGAAGTGCACCATAGTAGAGTAGTGTCATTCAGTCTCTGGCAAAGAGTATAATAAGTATAAGGAAAGTCTCTGGCCATTGACACCTCCAATGCCTAACATATTTTTACACAATTATGGCGGCGTGTGTGGTACCCACTTGCAAAAATTGGCCTGTGTCTAAAAACAAAGTAGATGGGATAACATACATCACATTTATGTCTCTATTTGATAAGGAATCGTCTTGAAATCATCAATTTAAAGAAAAATTACCATCAATTCAAT
The DNA here is from genome assembly GCA_947859175.1 of Gandaritis pyraliata. Taxonomy (NCBI): domain Eukaryota; kingdom Metazoa; phylum Arthropoda; class Insecta; order Lepidoptera; family Geometridae; genus Gandaritis; species Gandaritis pyraliata. Next base: position 2,944,156 of record OX401874.1, on the reverse strand, counting down.
AATGTTGCAAACAACATCAACATTTTTTTCCCAACAAAATTTATATTAATCTTAATCTTAATGTGACTACAAATCATTAGACATAGGTATTTCAATAGGTATTTTTAATCATAGAGCGCTACATTTCTTATTTTGAAAAAATATTAGCGAAATTTTAGGTTTCTTGTTGACATACTCAGACGAGAACAATGGACAAAAATCATTTAAAAAAAACACGTTCTAAGTCTTTCCTTAATTCTATTAAAATTTATAAATATCTATTTCAGTACCTCCTACTTAGGTAAGCAGCATTTTACAAAAAAAATTATAAAATTAATATTATAAAATTTTACAAAAAATGACAGAACCGTTCCGTTTTAGCTTACTTGATGCGTGGAAAAGATGAATTTTCTTAGAAAAGAAATGCGTCAATCGTTTTGTACTTTTAACGAAACGTAAGGGAACTGTTTTCTGTGGTTATACCGACCATAGAGTACTGATATATACACACTAATCGAGTTTAGTTAAATTATCTTCAAAACAGCTTGGTGCAAGATGCCACTAAACGTAATTTTGCTAAACACTTTTAACGATTTAAACGTGTTTAGTTAAACGTGTTTCGGCTGAACTTAAACGACATTTCGTGCAAGCTGCCCTAAATGTATATCATAAAATAACTAGATAGTCTGTGGAAACCGGGGTAAACGTGTAAATGAACTACACTCGAGAGCAATGATTCCGGGTCACTTAAAGAATGTTAAAAATCTCGGAAACTAAAAATGATAGGTTAATGCAATAAATTGTATTTAATAGACAATGTAATACTCCTTAAATGAAAGTAAAAAAATATGAGTCACCATACATTTTATTAACACAAAATTACATAAAGAAAAAAACTGCTGATCTCTCCTTAAAACAAAAATAGGAAACATGAAATTTTTGAACTTTATTACGATTTGACTTGAATTTTAATACTTCGTATTGCCTCCTCGTGCTTCCATTACTGCGTTTACGCGGTTTGGCATGCTGTACACCAAGTTCCTTATACGATTTTGGGGAATATTCTCCCATTCCTCTGTGAGAGCAATTTTGAGCTCACGAAGCGTGATTGGGGGAGGGTTTCGTTGTTTTACGCATCTGCCTAGCTCGTCCCAAGCATGCTCGATCGGGTTGATATCCGGGCTGCGCGCTGGCCACTCCATACGAGTAATGTTCATCTCTTGAAGGTAGTCATTCACAATCCTACCTGTATGAGGTCGGGCATTGTCATGCATAAATATAGCATCCTCACCTAAATTGACCATAAATGGACCAACATGATCATTGAGGATTTCTTCCACATATCTTACGCTAGTTAAAGAGCCGTTTTCTATGATCACCAGCTCTGTGCGACTTTCAGAAGAAATTCCGGCCCACACAAGTACAGACCCACCACCGTAGGCTACTTTTTCTTCGATGCATGCTTGCTTGAATCTTTCCCCTGGTCTTCGATACACTCTGTGTCTTCCATCGTGCTTGTAGAGCATAAATTTTGATTCGTCGGAGAACATAACTTTTGACCAATCTTCAATACTCCAATTTACGTGGCTCTGGGCATATCTTAGTCTTGAAATACGATGCCCACGCTCCAGTTTAGGGCCGTTTGCAGGTCTAAGGGGTTTTAAGTTAGATTCAGCAAGCCGACGTCTTACTGTCCATGCACTTGGGTTACTTCCTCCGAGGCGTCGAAACTGATTTGTGAGTTCAGTTCCTGTGAGAAAGCGATTTCGAAGCATGGTGTTCACCAAGTATCGGTCTTCTCGTGCTGTGGTACACCTGGTTCTGCCCGTTCCTGGTCTGCGTAGGTTAGAACCAGTTTCTTCGTAACGTCGGAGAACTCTTTGTACTGTTGACAGCGACACACCGACAGTCCTGGCTGTATCGCGCTGACTCCGGCCGGTTTCCAGCATTGTAAGTATTCTGGTGCATTCTTCAGGCGTAAGCGACATAATTTCAGCTTGAATAATGAATATAGAGCACTATCAACATGGTTTATATACCCACATAAATGACAGATTACAAACAAAAGCAAAACCAAATGCTGTAATTTCGTAGTTCCATCTTCGAAAGTGGCCCTTTTTCAAATTTGATTTTTTTAAGATATAACTTTACAATAACTAAGAAGTTTTAATACCTTCATTTAAGGAGTATTACATTGTTTATTAAATACAATTTATTGCATTAACCTATCATTTTTAGTTTCCGAGATTTTTAACATTCTTTAAGTGACCCGGAATCATTGCTCTCGCGTGTATTTGAATAAACGTCCTTTCTGATGGTATAATTCTAGCGCTGATAAATTAGGTTAGTTTAGAAAAAAGCAACAACAGAATCGACAGTATTGTCATAAAACTGTTTTTGACCGTCATTTTTCCAAGATGGCGGCAGCGTTTCCGGCAATATTGCGAGGTACCTAAATGAAAAATCTTATGGAGCACATCAAAGTCTAATACTCAAACTCCCGAAAAACATTCCAGGCAAAAAACTACTAAATAAATATTAAGGCTACTTAACAAATTACTATAAGCATCGTCTCTCGACTTCTGTCATAAGTTAATCACGGTTTAAAATAGTGCAATCTCGTTTTGTAAGATGTAATGATAGGTGTGAGGAGACGATTCTATGTAAAATCCAAGGCCTTTTTCAAGAGTGAATTTGTATGATTGTATGTGCTTAATCAACTAACCTTCTCGTGTTTATCACAAACGTTGCAGGAATATGACTTTTTCTAAGTGTGAATCCATGTGCATAGCCAAAGTAGAGTTCCGTGCAAATGTTTTATCACATTTACTGCAAGAATATGGCTTTTCTCCAGTATGAATTCGCATGTGCGTAGCCATAGTAGAGTTCTGAGAAAATGTTTTATCACATTTACTGCACGAATATGGCTATTCTCCAGTGTGAGTTTGCATGTGCCTAGCTAAACGTGAGTTCCGAGAAAATGTTTTATCACATTTACTGCAGGAATATGGCTTTTCTCCAGTGTGAAGTCGCATGTGCGTAGCCAAATGGTAGTTCCGAGCAAATGTTTTATCACATTTACTGCAGGAATATGGCTTTTCTCCAGTGTGAATTCGCATGTGCATAGCCATATTTGAGTTCTGAGAAAATGTTTTATCACATTTACTGCAGGAATATGGCTTTTCTCCAGTATGAATTCGCATGTGCGTAGCCATAGTAGAGTTCTGAGAAAATCTTTTATCACATTTGCTGCATGAATATGGCTTTTCTCCAGTGTGAACTCGCATGTGCGTAGCCAAATTTGAGTTCTGAGCAAATGTTTTATCACATTTACTGCAGGAATATAGCTTTTCTCCAGTGTGAGTTTGCATGTGCGTAGCCAAATTTGAGTTCCGAGAAAATGTTTTATCACATTTACTGCACGAATATGGCTTTTCTCCAGTGTGAGTTCGTATGTGCCTAGCCAAATCTGAGTTCTGAGAAAATGTTTTATCACATTTGCTGCATGAATATGGCTTTTCTCCATTGTGAGTTCGTATGTGCCTAGCCAAATGTGCGTTCTGAGTAAATGTTTTATCACATTTACTGCAGGAATATGGCTTTTCTCCATTGTGAATTCGCATGTGCGTAGCCAAATGGTAGTTCTGAGCAAATGTTTTATCACATTTACTGCAGGAATATGGCTTTTCTCGCTGCGAGAAAATGCGCTTCGGATTAATATCGCTTTCTGTAGTAATTGAAGCGTCTATTTCTTCATCAGGTGTCGCCAACTGCGATTCCTCAATGCTGATATCTTCAGGTTCCACTTTTGTTACTTCATTTACAACTTCCTCCTTAACAGTAATAGGAAGACTTGCAGTATTTGCACAGTTATTTACATTGTATAGCAATGTAGGGGTCACCGATAAGGTTTGTTTTGTTGCCCGAGACAGCATTGTGTCTGTATTTAGTGCAATCTGAAAAATAAGAGTTTATACCTAGATTTAAATGCTCATGAAACGCTCATTGGATACAAACAGTCAGAAAGGATCTACAAATTAGGTAGGAACCTAGTACCTACCTACTTAGATGAAAGAGTTGCGACCTAAATGATTGAAGTAATCAATTGTGGTAGTGAATAGCAGAGTTTTACCTACCATTAAAACTCTTATTATGTCCGGAGCCTTATTCGAGGCCTTTTAAACATATTTTGAGATTTATCCACTCATTTCCGGCCGTATTTTACAATATTCGTCGTTGTACTTCCGGTATCGGTCGATAGAGGGCGTCACTTCCGTTCCACAGTTCACCAGTTTGTGCGAATATATTTCTTTTCATTGCGGGTCTCAAAATAACTACTAAAGCTAGACTTAATAATAGGTACTTCAATTACAAATTACACCAGGCAGAACTGACTGTAAGGCCTCGAATAAGGCTCCGGACATAATAAGAGTTTTAATGGTAGGTAAAACTCTGCTATTATGTCCTTCCGCCGTTATTCGAGGCCTTTTAAACATATTTTGAGACTTTGTTTGTTCTCGCCTGGTGAACGGACGCCAATGTGATATATAGAGCAGTAACTAAAAAATTATACCTATAAAAGAGTTAATTATCATTATAAATAAAATCAACAATATATTACAAATAATTTTCAAAGTTCATAATCACTTTACTATGTTACACCTCATCATACTTATTCATCTTGAATCTAGAAATCAAGTTTCCAATAATAAACTTTTGAATACCTAATATTTATCTATTAATTATCTATTTACATTTTATATCATTTATTGTACTGGTTCAAATAGAGCCCCCAGTGAGGTACTAATTGATGAACTACAAGGCCTAGACTGGATTTCTTTTTTATAAAACTTTAAAAAAGTGTTTTCTGATCTCCAATTAGCCCTCGCCATGATCTTATCTAATGGTTCATTGTCTATCCAACCCCTAGAAGCCACAGCAGACCTGACACTTCCAGGAGTTGCATCGACACCAGCTTCTCTCAAAACAGATTTTACCCAACCTGCAACAATAGTTCTAGAAGCAGCCTTAGCTGTACCGCGGGCAGTTACAAACAAATTATCAATATTAGCTTCTTCTCTTCTACTTTTTCCTAGCGAAAATAACGTTTTGACCCACAAAACTGGATTTAAATTCGGATTATCCGCATTAGAAAATAGTTTCCAACCAGACTGAATAAATGAACCCGAATCAGTTTTTGATCCAAATTTGGGCCAAAGCGTCACAGAATTGTCTTCATTATTAATCACGAATGATTCATTGGAAATACTTAAGAGCGTCAAGTCGTGAACTCTACGCCCTGAACAGAGCAACAAGAGGATAGCACAGCGTCGTGAAACTTCGTACAAGCTCTCGGACTTTACACAGTGGCTTGATAACCAGGAAATCAAAATATTGGTGTCCCATACACTCTGGTCGGGACGTTTTTTAGAATCATTAGACGCAATCGACCTTAAAATTTGCTTAACTAACACATTCGAACTAAGACGTGAGCTATCCTCTGCTCCACACAGGGTAGAAACAACCGATTTATGAACTAAAATCGTTCTGTAGGCAAAACCTTCTTTTAGATGCAGGTCAGCCAAAAACCTTGCCAATTCTGAGCCTGACGGGTTATCGGTATGTACAGAAAATTTTTGGCACCATTTAACCCATCGCTCCCAAGCTGGTTTGTACGTATTGAGGGTGGATTTTCGCCAACCTGCTCGTAACAAAGCTTTTTGTTGATTGGACCAGGATTCTACAGCCCGAGACCACCCCCACATTTCCAGACCTCTAATGTTAGGTCGTAAACCTTCGGTGGAGGATGGCCGGTTGACAGATCTATTAGGACGCTCTCTAGCTGGTGAATCGTAAATGGTGGCGCAATCGCTCGAGCTTTGAGGTCTGCTCTCCAAAACGCTTGAGGCCACTTCGGAGCTACTATAAGAAACGTGCCTTTTGCTCGATTGAGATGCATGAGAACTCTCGGCATCAGATTTGGAGGCGGAAACACCCAAGCCAGGTCGAACTCCCATTCCCAAGCGAATGCATTGTGTCTCCATGCTGCTGGATCTCGCTGATCTAGGCTGACATACTTTCGTACCACGTGAGCTCGAGCCGACGCGAACAGATCCACTGTTGGAGTACCCCATTTCGCAAACACTACTTTTGTCAACGATGGAACTAAGTGCCACTCTGGGACTATGGATTTCCGAGAAAGACGATCGGCTACAGTGTTGTACCTTCCCGGAATGTGATGTGCTACTAGGTGAATATCGAAGCGATCTAGTATTTCGTATATTTGATAAGTCAGATCCATCAGCGCAGCCGATCGACTTCCTCCCTCGTTCCGCAGATACGCTACGACAGATATGTTGTCGCACTGCAACAGCACTGACGAACGACTCAGAAAAGGACCGAATCGGGACAAACATTTCAGAATAGTCAACATCTCTTTGTGATTCGAATGAAACGGCTCTTCTTCGTCTAACCAGTCTCCTCCCATTTGAATTCCGTTCAACTCTGCTCCCCAACCGGAATCTGCTGCATCCGTCGTCAGAAAATTCGTATTGGCAGGAGGATGGAGCCTGGATGATGCTGGGCAGTTTTTCATCCACCACTGGAGCTCTTCGATAGTTAGAAGAGTTAGAGGGTAAGGACTCTCTGGATGTTTTTGGAGGAGACTGTTGCAATGAGTTAACAAGTAACGAAAGTTTAGACGACCCTGTGGAACGACCAGTCTGGCAAAGTTCAAACTTCCTACAATACTCTGCACTTCTCTGAGAGTTGCCTTTTTTCTTTTTAGAAATTTTGATATGGTCCCCTGCAGACCAGAAATTTTCTTCGGTGGAAGAAATTTTTTGTTCTGCCACGTGTCCCACACTAGACCTAAATACTCCAACGATTTTTGGGGGACTAGAATAGACTTCTCGGTGTTCACTTTCCAACCCAATTCCTGCATGGTTAGGAGGACAGTTTTTGTCTGATTGACTAGTTTCGACCTGTCTTGGCAAACAATCAAAAAATCGTCTAGAAATACTGCTATTCGTATGCCCTGCTCTCGAAGGATTGCTGCAGTCCAGTTCGAAAGGGAGGCAAAAGTTTTGGGCGAAGTCGCAAGACCAAATGGCAAACAAGTCATCTGCAACAGCTGATTTCTGTACAAGAGTCTGAGAAAACAACGATGACTGTGAGCGACCGGCACGTGATAGTAAGCCTGGGTCAAGTCTACCTTTACCATCCAATCGTTCGGCTGAAGGAAGTCCGGGATACGATGAACCGAAATTAGTCTGAATTTGGTTATTTTGACAAACTGATTTAAACGTTTTAGATTGAAAATTGGACGCATCGAGCCATCGCTTTTGGGGGTTACAAACAGGGTTGATAAAAAGCTGGGCGTATCGGGGGCACATTCTAAAACCCGTTCCACTACCATACTGTCTATAATTTGGTCCATTTGAGAAGATGGAGCCGTCTGGTAACGGGAGCTTAAGAGTTGAGAGGAAACAAACGGTGGTTTGGCTTGGAAAGGAATTTTGTAACCAGATATTATTTGTATTAAAGGACTGGGTGCATCTCTCTTTTTCCAAGCATCGACGAAAAACTCTAGCCTGCCCCCCCGAAACGCCTGCATCGAGTCAATATTTTCTATCCCCTCTACCTTTGCCACGCGTGGCACTGTGCTGGATGTATGGTCCCTGACGACCAAACGCTTTTCTATTATTTGCCGGGGCTTGCTGACGTGAGGCAGATGATTGAGGTCTAAATTGGGGCCGAAAGAACCGTTCATTATTCCCATACGCTGGGAAGTCGTAGTTGTTGGCATATGGGTAGAAAGCTCGTACCCCTTGCGGTGGCGGATACCTATTTGTGTAAAGCGGTGCCATGGAGCGACCGGCTTGATTATAATTATAACCACTGGGTCCAGGTTGCGCAGCCTGGGACCCAGATGCAGCTCTCTTCTCTTGCGCAGAGAAGGAGGTTTTCGGAATAGCAAAGATTTTACTGACTCCCCATTTATTTTTTAAAAATTCTACAAACGGTTCCTTATCAAATAAATGTTCGCACGAAGGCGGTATCTTTTTTAAACTAGCTTTCAAAAACTTTTCTTTTACCAAACTAATGAATGCATCGCGTCTTTGTTCAATAATATCGGCCCTGCGGCCACACACTAGCTGTAAACAGTCAAGCGAAATTTTTTGAAAATCCCCAGAAAATATATCTTTAATCTTAGAAATCATGGACTCGTTATCTAAACTATCTGCTTCGCGAGTCCATTGAAGTAAATCAGACACGCCTTTCTTCAAAGCATCACTTTGCAAAATGACCGCCCGAGTGATAGCACCCAAAGATTTATCGGTTGCAGAAAGACTACTAGGTTTTTCAAATTGTTTAAGCTCGTCATTTGCCTCCAAATCAACAAACCCTGGCCGTGCATTATACGATTTTTGAATCTCAGAATAACGGACATTTGTCCAATTTTCAGTTTTAAAATGCTGCAGTGACTCTAACAATTTCAAATGCTCAGGAGAGGCATTTGCAACAGTTGGCTCTTTCAAGTTCGTAGCCAACTCAAAATCAAACTTGAGGGTAGACTCTAAAGTCTCTTCAGGAAGGGCCGCCTCGGCGGGCTCTTCGTTTTGCACAGAAAAATCGGTAGGCTGCCAACAGCCAGGCGGCGGGTAGGCATTCCACGACAAAAAATTTTGAATCTCACTTACTTGTTTGGCAAGGTTTTCCAATACCTTACCATCCCTGCGCGATCTTTTCGCCTGCCGTGAATCAGCTTTGCGCGTACGCTTACGCCTTCTGCTTCTATCCACGCCATTATCGTCATCTTCACTTGTTGACGAAGATGAAGAATAAGCCCGATCACGCTGCACACTACCACTATTACTCGACATAACTATTTAGCACTACGTTATTTTTAAAAACTTATTTTTTCACTTTTAAACTTCAACGAACGCTAACAGCGTTGTAAATTAGAATATTTTACGACTATTATATAACCGAGCGCGAACTGCGCGTCCCGCACGTCTTTACGGCAAGAAAATCAGGACGCCAATGAAAAGAAATATATTCGCACAAACTGGTGAACTGTGGAACGGAAGTGACGCCCTCTATCGACCGATACCGGAAGTACAACGACGAATATTGTAAAATACGGCCGGAAATGAGAGGATAAATCTCAAAATATGTTTAAAAGGCCTCGAATAACGACGGAAGGACATAATAAAGAAATTATGAGATTGACTAAAAATAAACACAAACAAATCTATGATATCCCCTTGACTTTGTCGCCTCCCTTTTATTTTGAAACCCCCCATTAATGACGGTTTAAAAACTGTATCAATTAGAGACTGCTTAATTTTCCCAGTAAAGTTAATTAGTAAGTTATTAGTTATATAACATATAATTATTTGAAATTTCTGGCTTGGCAAACTTTGGAGATAAAGGCGGTTTTAGTTGGTTCATTTTTTTCTTTCATTTCTGATGCTTCATCGATGAAGCATCGACAATGAACACATTTTTCTGATTACACATAGACAATGAATGATGAAACGTCCAATTCAGACATATCAATTTCGATGCTTCATCAATGAAGCATCAGAAATAAAAGAAAAAAAAATGAACCGTCTAATACCGCTTTAAGGGGAATGATATTTTTTTGAAAATTTTTCATTATAAGTAGATAACCCAGCATTATAGAAAAAATATATAAATTGCCTTAGCATGTTGCCTTAGCAAATCAACACCTTTCAAATGACTACCACTCAACTTAGTGGTACCAAAAAAAAACAAATGGACATGACCATAAGTAAATAATAGAGCTTACATTGAAGCCATTGTGATACATCTCTGTAAGGATCCGGTTTGATTCACGAGCCATGTCTGAGAACATATAGCACTTCTGCAACCACCGGTGACAAATGTAGCATAATGTACTCGGCATTCTGTCTTCTGTGTCCATGAGCTGAAACAAACATAGAGGGGTTTGAAATTTGATTACTTATTAAATACATAACCTGAAGTGGGATTGGGCTGGTCATGTCTATCGTATGCCAGGTGAGCTGCGGGCTGTGAGCAAGACTGCCACTGAGTGGTATCCTGAATAAGCAAGAAGGCCACGCGGCAGGCCAAAAAGAAGATGTAGGGACGAACTTGGTCCATTTTTTGTAAGATTGGAAAAGTATAGATCAAGATCAGAGTATGTGGAGAGTTTAGAGGTTTTTGTTCAACAGTTGGACACAGAATGCTAAATATAATAATAAAAATTAAATACATTGGGCACCTACCCTACTAGCCCGATTATTTTCGGTTAAAATTTATTGCCTCCAATATACCTATCCACAGTAGAAGATGGGTCTACAAAGACCGATACTCTTTGTAGACAAAAGGTGCATGTGCTAAATGCTGAGTTGAGTTGCTATGAAGAAATGATAATAGCTATAGAAGCAAATAATTAAAATTACCTTAGTATTTGTTAGATTTTCGTACATCTCCAGAAGAGGTATTTGTTCAATGTTCAACATCCTGATGTTGCCGGCTAAACATACTCTGCACACAGAAGCAGCCATTGCGGAGCCTCGTCCGGCAAAGAGAATATAAATACCTGCCGACTGGTTGGTTTGTTTACTTTGTTTAGAAATATTAAATAAACAATCCTTTTCCTACGTCCTTTTCATATACTTTGACAGAGTTTTGATGATGTGATGTCAGTTTTGACAGTTCAAATGGCAGATTTGTTTGTAGGAATAATTTTCAACGTTTTTTTTTCTACTACCTATACATTAATTTTTTATAGCCTGTCTGTGTTGTGTTTTATTCATCTGTGATTTCATGATAGCAAGCATCTTTAGTTTGTGATAGCAAGACAAGAACGAGAATAGAATGTCCAAAGTATTTTTTAAATTAATAAAAACATTCTAAAATAAAACTAAAGTGAAATTGCATACCTACATGAGCCAAAACTCTTGGTAACTCATATTTATGATATTAGAAGACTACTTCGATCTAACTATGCCCCCTGTGAAACGCAATAGAAAAGTCAGCAGTGGAGATGATGATGACGACGACTACAGGCGACGGAGGGATAGAAATAATGAGGTAAATAATCTTGGTTTACCTACCATCAGGATTCTAACAGGCTAACAATGTTTTTTTTATATTTCACAATGGAATGTAAAATTTAAGTAAGTTTCGAACTAGTCCAGATTGCACAACTTATTATAAAGTTGGGTAAAATATAACAACAGCAAAAGAAAGCATAAAAATCATGCAATATTGGTTTTAGTAGGCAGTCATTGCAGTCAACTGTTGTAATGGTAATCATATTATCCTTTATTTACCTACGTAATTTTTTAAGCTCTATGTATTTATATATTATTTATAAAACCAGAGTAAAAATAATCAAATATATTTCAGTTTCATATCACAATAAATGCAACAGTTAAAGTTATTGTGGTTGAAATAAAGGCTCCTTATCTTATTATGGTACCTACTCTATTTATTTCAGGCAGTAAAAAAGAGTAGATATAAATCGAAACAACGAACGCAAGAAACAAGCACACGAGTGAACAAGCTTAAAGCTGAAAACCAAATGCTGGAGGAAAAAGTTAAAACCTTGACAAAAGAACTCCAGTTTTTGAAGGAACTGTTCCTAGCACACGCGTCTAATGCACCAAACCCTAAGTTTGATGGGATTGATCTAAATAAGCTTTTGGAAGAGGTGCCAGATGATACAAAAAGTAGTAAAAAGAAGTAGATTTAGGATTATGATGTACAGTACACACAATGGATCTTTATGCCTCTGAAGTTAAGTGCAATAAACAATTGCGCATGCACAGGTGCAGAAAATTCGTTTACCTCCAATTCAACCCAAATATGGGTTCTGCACAGATACTTCAGAGGGACAAAGATCTGTTGTGACTACTGTGCAATAATGTAAGTGACAAATGCAATGCAACGGTTTCATGTATAGTATAGATATCATTGAAGATGAGCATTTTGTAGTGTTTTCGGAGTAGTTAAAATTATGTAGAAAATAATACTTTGTGTGGACTCACTTTATTTATTTATTTTATTTATTTATTTTAAAATTTCACACAAATAGGTAGTGCTAGGAGGACTTAATGCTAAGAGCATTGTCTGCCAGTCTTCCTGGGCGTGCAAAAAGATGGTGTGGCGTGTTTTTTAAAGGTACTAAAAGTTAAAAATTTAAATTAATACATACCTAACTATACATAAAAAAAAGAAGAAAAAGAACACAAAATATATATCAACATATATATATATATAAATACTTATATAAATATTTCATATGTAATAATTATACTATTATACTATACTTACATACAACCAAAACGGTGAGAAGTAGGAAGATAATAACTGGTGATAGTGATAGTGAAGGGAATAGAATAGAAACCTTAATATAACTTCTTGAGAAAGTGCTCACGTACTGATCTCTTGAAGGACTCCCTTGAGCCCAATTGTTTGATGGCTAATGGCAGGTCATTCCAGAGCCTTACCGCGACAACAGAAAAGGAGTGAGACATGAGAGAGGTATGGTGTAGCGGGGTAAACAGGCAGAGATTATCGGCTGACCTAAGTTGCCTGCAATGAGCCTCAGAGAGATACTGGAAGCGATCTTTCAAGTAACCAGGAGTATGCGGATCCTTAAGGACAGAAAAAAGCAGACACAGGGTTCGCAGGTTTCTGCGGTCGCGAATGGGGAGCCATTTAAGTTTAGCACGAAACTCACTGACGTGATCGTACTTGCGCAGGTCATAAATGAAGCGAATACAGGTGTTAAGGAGACGATCGAGTTTATTAAGAAGTTCCTCAGTCAAATTCAAAAAAGCGATGTCGGCATAGTCGATTATTGGGATCAGTAGAGAGTTTACAAGAGATATTTTCGAAGAAATGGGCAAGAAATTTTTAAGGCGTAAAATGGAATGTAGAGTGGCATAGAATTTTCTAGATATCTCTTTTACGTGAGGTGACCAGTTTAAATTGTTGTCGAAGATGACCCCGAGGTTTTTGACCGTAGAAGAGAAGGGTATTAACGAGCCATCGTAGTAAAGATTGTGGATATTGGAGAGATTTGCTCGGCAGAGCTGACGCGAGCTGCCTATCATGATGGCTTGACACTTAGTTGGATTGACTTTGATGCCAAACCGAGTTGACCATGAGAGCAAGTGAGAAAGGTCGTCATTGAGAACGCGAGTGGCACTGACTAAGTTGTCTACAGAAGCAGAATAGTAGAGTTGGAGGTCATCGGCGTACATATGGTATTGACTGCGAAGGTTTGGAGAGAGAACGTTGATGAAAAGGGAAAAGAGCAGTGGAGACAGTATTCCTCCTTGAGGTACGCCGGCCTCGATCTCACGCCATTCAGAAAAGGTTTCACCATCGCGCACTCTCTGACGACTCTCTGACGACTTTACTATTATAGTATTGAGTTACAAACATAAAGGAGCCATAAAAATTTGGGCACTTTTGAAATATCATGCATAATGCATGCAAAACATCTCTTTTGCCACAAAATGGCAATTTTATAAGAAGTGCTTGTATTCCGAAGCGTAATTTCGTCGAGCGTCTGGGATCAGCATTCAAGCAGTTTTCACTAGCAATATTCAATCTATCTAAGAAAACAAGAGATAAACTGTGTGATTTTGTTGAATGGATTTGTAGATATTGTTTGAGAATGTTCAATATCTTAAGTCTAGTTTGTAAGCTAATATTAGTTAATGGGTCTAATAAGTAAGTTAATTTAAGCACAAAAATGAATTGTACAAAAATTAAAATCACTGGTAGGTAGTTACACTAGGTACCTAAATGTATAAAACAAAATTGTGCAACAGAATATTTTTAATAAGAAAATAGAATCCTATTTTATACATTTTAAGTGATCATACAATTATTTAATAAATACACTTTTATATACAACTCAGTCGTTTTAATTGACTAAATGAGACCGAATTAACATAAATCTTAAAATATATATAAATATTGAATTGCAAAATGAATCTTATAGAAGTCATTTGCAAATCACAGTAGGTTGTAATAAAAAAAACTTAAGATAACAATTCAACAACTTTAAATAAATTTAAGTAGGTACCTATAGTAGTTCAACGGATCTTTGTCCTCTGAAATATCTGCGCAGAACCCATTTTTGGTCGAATTGGAGGTAAGCTGATTTTTCCGCAAAACTACATCCGCAATCGTTTGTTGCATCTAACTTCAGAGGTTTTGCGTACTGTACCTACTTTTGCTCCATCTTCTTGATTTATTATCATCTTTGCCCGAGTATATTTTATAGGTTACTACAAACCCAACTTATACGAACTGCGAACCGATAGGAGTTTATCATATACCCTATTTCCAAACGTTGATGACACCGTCCGCCGCAGCGCTGACTAGATAAGGCTTGGTGCCTTCAGCCAGCGTCAGTGACGTGATAGGCGCGGTATGGTAGAAGGAACGAGATTCGACAGTACGGTAGACATTCTCCTCAATAACTGGTGTTGCAGTGGGGTCCACTTTGCAGCATTCTTGGATTACTGTGGTACCGTCTATGATACGGCTCCTGGGAAATATAATATTTAGTTAGTAATTGCTTGTTTAAGTCATAAGGTGTAGGTATACCCACTCATCTCATACATAGGCAAATCTTTGAAATTGTTGTTTCCTAAAGACACGATTTATAAACAACTAGCAGTTACGCGTGACTTCGTACGCGAGTACCGTTTCTGTGTACATTATAATATTATCTGTGTATATTATCTGTGCATGTACCGAGCGGATACTTCTTTGAGAAACTTGACATTACACCGAACCCGTACTCGAATGTCAAACGTTAGTCGTTAGACCAAAAAGGTAGTACTACGCCCTGTCAAACTGACGTGACATGACATGACATCATCCTCTTGCTAAATTGGCGCTGCTAATCCCGTTCGTTCATTTTATCCTGTAGATCCTGTTAATTATTCGGGATAAAAAGTAGCCTATGTGTCAATCCAGGTTACGAACTATATAGGTATATGCCAAGTTTCATCCAAGTTGGTTCAGTAGTTTCGACGTGATTGAAACACAAACATCTAAACTTTCGCATTTATAATATTAGTAGGATAAATTTATGTCTGCATCATATCTATATGACTAATAGTGTCAAGGGCCACTTGTTGCCCATGCCCCTAGGAACGGTCCGCTGCAGTGCCTGGGACATCGTTTAGATGAACTCACGACCTTAGGATCGGAAGGCGGGGGTCGCTACCACTAGACCACCGGTGCTCACACATACACTATTCTAACCAATTTCAAAAAAGGAGGTTCTCAATTCAGTTGTATTTTTTTTATGTTTGTTACCGTACCATAGAACTCCGTCATTTATAAATCGATTTGAAAAAATTCTTTTTTTATCTAAAAGGAGGTACTTCTAGGTTAGTCCCATTTCATTTTCATCAAAATTGGTTCAGTATTTTTTTTTTATTAGCCTATTCTGTCCCACTGCTGGGCAAAGGCCTCCCCCTCTTCCCTCCACTCGCCACGGTCCCTCGCCAAACTAGGCCAGTCCCTGTTAAAAACATCAAGGTCGTCCCTCCACCGCCGTTTCGGTCTACCTCGGCGGCGATTTCCATCTCCGGGGATCCACTCTGTGCTAACCTTGGCCCACCTTTCAGGTTGCATACGGCAGATGTGGCCTGCCCATGGTTCAGTATATGCCAGTAAAAAAAATATGCCAACCACGTGCACGAAATATGAACTGCCATCATCATCATGTGATGATGAAGTCGGTTTTCCTAGTATTTTAAAGTATTAAATGCTAGTGTACCTGTATTTAGTAGTGTTATGTTCACGTGTCGAGTCGGAAGGCGCGTTGAGCAGTACGTATGAAGTCTCCGGGTGCTCCAGGTCCCAGTAGCGAACCCTTTGATCCGAGCCGCCAGTGAGTAGGAATCTGGAGCCCCCGGTGCGGCCGCTGTACATTGCGTGCGTGTAGTGGGATGCCTGTGAAAATAAAACTACAGTTTTATACATATCTACTACTACAAAGTTTTTTTTTTAAATGGACAAAATATATGGAGTTAGTTCCCCCATCCCCATTCCATCATCGGACCACCAGACGTACGTAGACGCGGCACCCATACATGGTCGACATGCCACCAAGCGCGCCGCCTCAACATTTATCCTGAGGACCGACAAGGAGTGGAACTCTTTACCGGCGTCTGTGTTTCCGGACACTTACAGTTTGAATGTTTTCAAGAGGAGAGTGAATAGGTTTCTTCTAGGCAAATTAAAAAAAAAATATTGATTTCTTTCAGATACATGTAAAAACCAATACTGTCGATTCTGTTGTTGCATTTTTCTAAACTAACCTAATTTGACAGCTCTAAAAATCTTGCTGTCCCTTTCTCATAAACTGAAACGACAAAGACAGCTATAATTTTAGCGCTGTCAAATTAGGTTAGTTTAGAAAAGTCCAACAACAGAATCGACACTATTATCTATATAGGTACATCCATGTACCTAGGAAAACTAAATACTTAACAAATCAAAACATCAAAAAAATTTTAAATTAAATTATTCCCTGTTCTTCAATAAGCATTAACTATTATATGTTATGCTCTAAATTTTATATAGTCGTGGGTGCATTATTTTTAATAAATAATTTTATTGACATTTAGTTTTTCTTACTGTACTGAGTACGCACAACAGATCTGTACCCCTCTGAAGTTAGGTGCAACAACGATTGCGCATGTACTGTTGTGCGGATTAGTTTACCTCCAACTCAACCGAAAAATGAGTTCTGCGCAGATATTACAGAAGGACAAAGATCCGTTGTGACTACTAATACTAGTTTATAAGTGTGCGAGTACTCACAGGCGGGGTGTAGTGTAGCGGTTGTTGTGAGTTGGTGCAAGGCCAGAGAGCGTGGGTTCGTTGTGTAGACTCCAGGCACCAGGCGCCGACGTCTCTGAACCCGCTTGCCCACACGCGAGACGTTTCGTGACCGAATCCCACTATGCGACGTACTCTCTCCGCTTAAATAGTTGAAAATAAATTCTAGTTATAAGGTGAAAAATGTATTACAAAAAAAAGGTCCTGAAAAGGTTTTATTCTTGTATACTACCATGATACTACTAATAATTAGATTCGCTACATCCAAGTTAACGAATCCAACTACGTGACGAATCCAACTAGGTGACGAATCCAACTAGGTGACGAATCCAACTACGTGACGAATCCAACTAGGTGACGAATCCAACTAGGTGACGAATCCAACTACGTGACGAATCCAACTAGGCGACGAATCCAACTAGGTGACGAATCCAACTAGGCGACGAATCCAACTAGGTGACGAATCCAACTACGTGACGAATTTAACTAGGTGACGAATCCAACTAGGTGACGAATCCAACTACGTGACGAATCCAACTAGGCGACGAATCCAACTAGGTGACGAATCCAACTACGTGACGAATCCAACTAGGTGACGAATCCAACTACGTGACGAATCCAACTAGGCGACGAATCCAACTAGGTGACGAATCCAACTAGGCGACGAATCCAACTAGGCGACGAATCCAACTAGGCGACGAATTTAACTAGGCGACGAATCCAACTAGGCGACGAATCCAACTAGGCGACGAATCCAACTAGGCGACGAATCCAACTAGGCGACGAATTTAACTCGATGACGATGCCAAGTATAAGTGATTTGAAGAGGTAGGTTAGGTACACTTACAATTGGGATGTCTAAGCTGCGTGATGGGCAGTTGGAACCTGAGGTCCCAGACGCAGATGGCGCCACTGGAGGTGCCCACAGCCACGTACCCGCTGCTGTTAGCGTACAGGCATGTGAACACTCCTTGTTTTAGATCGCCTTGCAGTTTCCATGCATTGCCTGAAAACAAACAGATAATTTTACTATAAAGTAAGTTAAGTAAGTTTTTTTTTTAATTTTTTTATATACCTCTGCCCTATCTATAACAATGCATTGCTTAAAGCCACTACCCCCCCCCCCCCTCCCGCCCCGGTTAAAGTACACTCCCCCCCCTGAAGTGGTGCCCAGTGACGAAGGCGTGTTTTAGCTCCCAAAGGCGGATAAAAAAAATGTAGAAAACACTAAAAAGACACTTTTAAAAACCGTACCTGGAGCCCTAAGGTCCCACCCGTACAGTCCTGCGTGCAGCGTGGCGTAGGATATGACGCCCGCGTGCACGCCGCCCGCACACGCGCACGCCACGCACCCGCCCCGCGCGCCGCCCGCACCCGCACCGCGCTCCAACTGACGGCATTGCGACAGCGTCATCCTAGACGAGGCGCTGTCTAATCTGATGACAATACAAGTATACAGGGGCCTTATTCCAAAGAGGTAGTGGTGAAGAAGGTAGGTGGTAATGGAATAAGGATGGAGTCGAACTTCAGTTTGCCTGGACTCTGGATGTGGTCGTCCGGCTGCTGCGGAGTGCTGGTTCACTTCACCTTCACCATAACTACTTCAGTTGTATGCGTTGATTAGTTAGCAGGTACCTAGCTATTTATATAATGTCTTTGAGATGCATGAGAATGGTTTTTCTTCTTGGTAGCGAGCGCGGCGCGAATGGAAACTCCTTTTTCTCTGGTTTTTCGATTTCGACTGAGCGCGGCGCGCGCGCGGTGAACGTGAGTGGCGAGTTATATCGTTCGACAGGAGTGAAGGAAAGGAACATGGATGGAATGAATTGGGTCAAGGACAGAGAAAAATTATAGAAAATATGGTGTGTGTACAGGTTCAGCTAGATGGCGCTAACAGGTAGGAAACCGTAAACATGGAGAGGCTCCATTCTACTATACAAATTAAATCGACACATAAGCTGTCAAATATTATTTTGTTACTTTTTAACCAAAGAAATACTGAATGTGTTGAAAGAGATAGACAATATTTTGTCCCTTCGATTTTTTTTTGTGACGTCATGACTTTGTTTGCGAACCAGCGCCGCCATGTTGTGTTCCGAGTTTGTGGTAAATCTGCTGTCAATACTACTAAGAAGGCAGCCATATTATGTTCCCCAGCATGTACGGTTTCTTGTTGGTGGGGCGTATCCATTGGTTTACTGTATCAGAGCCTTATTCTTACTTCGGCAGAGATTGTACTCTAATAGGGATGATGTCAAAATCACATCGAGTGGGTGAAAGTAGTTTTTGGCCGAGATATGGCGTCTGGTATTACATAATGTCCTTATAAGTCAACTAGAGGGCGTTGTGTGATATGTAACGTGCACCGTTTTTCTTTTCACATATTTACACCAACACTCGTGCTTACATCCTTTGCAGCAACTGACGTCACATCCTCGTACTAAATCATGTTTTACTAGCTTCCGCCCGCGACTTTGTCCGCGTCTCGTTCTGTTAATTTTCGGGATATATAGTCTATGTGTTAATCGAGGCTACGAATTATATGTTGTAACAATATTTCCTGCTTAATTAGGGAAACTAACTACAAAAGGAAACAAATAAAGTTTACAGAACAAAATTATTAAAATTTATTAAAAAAAAAATAAGTGTTATACACAAAATATGTCTAATTGGTAATAACTTAGAGATAATGCTAATCCTTACGATAAGACACAAGATAATGGTATTAAATTGGAGTTTAAGTAGTAATTTGAAGTTAATAAGTGAATAAGGGTCGAGGTGCACGTCTGGTCTCTGCCGCAGTTCAAACTGAGGTTTGCCTAACGAAACATTGAATACGTGAGGAGTAGACCGTCCTGAGCCTATGGCGAACGTTTGGACCCCAAGACGAATGTAGTTCTTGAGTAATTTCCCCCGCCGTGCTAACTAACCTGTAGTAATGGCTAACCGCTGGAGGTAAACTGTATTTCAAGGGAGTTGGGAATACGTTCTCGAGTCTCCGCGGTTTCTTATCGCTGTGGAGCCCCGGCCAGCTCGTTGGCTGCACCAAGAAGACTGATCGCAACCTGACAGCCTCTCTTGAGGCCTTTATGTCGGGATGAACTCAAAAATCTGGTGGACAATCGTTTGCGATGCCGCCCTGTTCACAACCCCTTTTTACGGTGTGATCCGTGTATGCAGATAAAGCGCAACTCTTTGTGCTGGAAGCTGGTAACATGGATCGCACGCAGCGATATACCAATCGAAAAGTTGCGGACGCGCAGAACTTTCGCTTCTCAATTTCGTAAACAAACCACAATAAAATCCCTTCAGATTTCAATTTACTTAGGAAGAACAGTTATAATTTTATAGAAAATATCAAGGTAGTTTCCGTTCGCTCGTTAAAATTCTCAAGTTTTCAAACCAATCCTCTGACTCTCTCCCTCCAATACAGCTCTCTCCTTCTTTCTTTCTTTTTTAGAGACTGGACACCATCAATCAATATCTATGACCTGCTTGCTTCAAGCAAAGTTTGATCGTTCTGTCAAGTCGATTTGACAGATGGATGTCTGTTTTCAGAGTAACAGAATATGCTAAAGAACCAAGAAAAGATGCGTACGAACGCACAAATTGACAAGATTTCAATAAATAATATGACTACGAAAGTGGAATCGAGTTACGAATGCTTGATAAGATAAAAACGTTTGCTTCATCAGAGCTTATTTGCAAAGACATAAGTTTCGCCTATCTATGGTGGGGTTGCCAACACGAAAAACTATAAAATAATGATACTATCTCGATGAAAGGAACTTTGAAAATATCTCCCGCGAGATTCAAAGTAGGTACATTTACGAGGAAATTACTATGATTTTTTTTAACGTGTACATTTAAGGAAATATGCTAAAAATCGAAGGTTACAATGTATTTTTTATCCAAATCGGACCAACAGTTGCAGCATGATCGAATCACAAACCAACATCTAAACTTTGACATTTATAATATTAGTAGGATTGGCGCTGCTAATCCCGTTTCTTTAGTTAATCCTGTAGTGGGATATTACCTGAGTACGAAAATGGAGCCCTCTTGAGTGGCGGCGACTAGGGAGTGGCCTCCCTCGCACGCGGCGAGAGATACCACCGGACCAGCGCTTCTGTTATACATCGATTTAGATCTAGAAGTAAAAAAACATTACTATCGTGAAGAACTATTAAAATTGAATTGAATCGCGTGAAACTGGCACCAAGAATCACCTAGTTATATAAGACGATTCTAAATGATTTTGGGATTTTATTGAATAAAGAAATTTCTGACTTTGACATTGAATAAAAAAATAAAATCTAATTAACAACGTTAAGAATGTCATAAAAGACAAAAATAAAAATTCACACATTCGTCTCGCATCAGCTTCATACTGCTTCAAAAAGGTGAAGTGTCGATGGGAATCGAACCCACATCCTACAGCGCGGAAGAAAGCTATACC
Organism: Gandaritis pyraliata; assembly: GCA_947859175.1. NCBI lineage: Eukaryota > Metazoa > Arthropoda > Insecta > Lepidoptera > Geometridae > Gandaritis > Gandaritis pyraliata. Next base: position 2,922,837 of record OX401874.1, on the reverse strand, counting down.
TACTACACTGTGTCTACTACTATCTACCAAATAGATAGATGAACTTTTTGTATAAATTAATTATTTAATTATTGATTGACAGTTTATTACTATTTATGATTTTTTTTTATTAATATAGTAGCTGTATTATTCTGAATTCTGAACTCTAATATAGAATTCTTTATGATTATAAATAGTATTATATATTTACCTATTAATATGTGCATGTCCTTGTAACCTTTGTGCGTCCCACAGCCGCACAGTGCCGTCGTCTGAACACGACCCGAACAAATTACGTTGTAAAGGCAATGTTATCAAATCGTTCACTCGCGCTCTGAAAACGAAACATTATCAAAATTAGCTTATTTGTACTTCTCTTTGTAAAGCTTGTACACACAGCCACAGGTCAGGTTATACACCCAATACAAGCATAACTAGGCTACATACAATGCAGAGGTACGTTGGTGCGGGGGTGCAATAGGCTAGGGCGCGCCGCGCTCGCAGCCCGACCCACACAAACACACTGTCTTGTCTACACCATCACGAGCAACCTTCTACTTATAATAGTTCAAAGTCCAAACAGTATAGGTGGACGTGTCTTCGACTGTACTTCTCTTTACAAAACTTATACTATGGGAATTAGATTGCTGATAGAATACTTATATTCAATTTTGTAAATACATACTTGTAATACATAATAATAGGTACTCAGCCATAGAACAAACATCTATGTTTGCCATGCACAAAATGTTTGTTCTCTGGGGATCGAACCCACGACCCACAGCACGGAAGGCAGAGCTATTACCGACTGAGCTGTGACGCCTGTCAGATGGAGTAGGCTTGTAGCGCCTATACCATCCTCTCAGCCTAGTCGGCATCCATAGGAAAGACAAGGTCAATACGTGTGGAGTTGACTAAATCAAAATAAAATACTTGTTACTTATGCTCGTGTAGATACGCCAACAGCTGGTTTCCGGGACGCCATGATGGCGGCGTTTGAATATCCTCTCCATCATCACAAGTGTTCTCATGGCTACTGCAACATAACTTCTATATTCAATAACTAGTAGACCGACCCGGCTTCGCGCGGGTGGAGTTTTAGTAAGGATCCCTATTTTTTTAAATATAGTATAGCGTATGTCACCCGGGGATAGTGTGGCTTCCCAACGGTGAAAGAATTTTTCAAATCGATCCATCAGTTTCGGAGTCTATTCAATGCAAACAAACAAATCTTTCCTCTTTATAATATTAGTATTAACAAATAACAAAAAACAAGTAACTAAATTAAAAATTTAAAAAGCCCCCGAATCTTATAATATTAGTATAAATAACAAGGAACAAGTAATTAATTAAAATAAACATTTAAAAAACCCCCGAATCTTGGACCGATTTTCATCAAACATAGCTAAGAACACTCCCGACTAATTCACCTTTCAAACAAAAAAAAAAACAAAATCTAAATCGTTTCATCCGTTCGGGAGCTACGTTGCTTCAAACACACACATCAAACTTATAACACCCCGTCGTTTTTGCGTCAGGGGTTAAAAATCGGTACAAAAAGAAGTACTGTATTTCTTACCGTAATGATTTCTGGAACTTCTGTTGCATCCTTGCCGTCAGATCTCTCAGCTCCACGCGACAGGGAGCCATGCTGTCTGCAATACCAACAGATTCCTTTGAGATAACCAGTTATCTGAGAGGAAAAAAATTCCTCTGAGATCACTGGTTATCTCGTCTCGGTTATCTGTCAGGAATAAGCCACAGTTACCCAATGGTAGCTCTGCCTTCCGTACTGTGGGTCGTGGGTTCGATCCCCAAACATTTTGATGTGGCAAACATAGATGTTTGTTCTATGTCTGGGTGTTACTATGTATTATAAGTATGTATTTACAAAAAAGGTATATAAGTATTCTATCAGCAATCTAGTACCCATATCACAAGCTTTGCTCAGTTTGGGACTAGAGATTTCTGTGAAATGCGTATTTAATAATTTATTTGAATGTTGGAAATGGGATCAGTGTTAGATAGATAGATAGATAGATACGTTTATTCAAACCACCACAAAAGTACAATATTAATAGGCAAACAACATACATAAAAACAAAGCAAAGCAAACTTAAAACTAAAAATAAAAGCGAGTAATAACTAAATCAAAAACTAATATTAAGATCTACTCTGTGTGGTGGTGAATCGGCCTCAGCTCAGCTTAATGCTGCAGTATGTTACAGTTCCCCCCGTGTTACAGTGAACTGTTACTACAAGTTCTTAATTTTGAACTAGATGTCGCTAGTAAATTGTGAAATGTACCATCAGCAAAATTTCCGCCTTACCACTTTTGAAACTGTTTCCCTTGCAAGCTGTTAGCTACCTGACCTCGCCTTTTTCTTTTGTCTTCTTATTTTGACCAACCAGAGACCTAAACATCTATTTATTTTTATGACGGCCCATTGTTTTCATAACTTTTACACCCGAAATAATTTGCTTCTATTGGTATTCAAAAATTAACGGCTAGTCGGCTTACAGAAAATGCACCCTTAAGGTGGTAAGGTAGAACTTTTGCTGATAGTACTTACATTGCACATAGCTCGTGCTGTGTGCCATCTGCGAGTGCGCCGGTTGCACCGACGCGGTAGACATGGCTGCACTGGACTGCGAGACTCCAGTGTGGGAGGTTGAATCTACCCCTGCAACAATAAACTTAAATTAAGTTAGTTGTTAAGTTAAGTTAGTTTGGTATCATAAATAAATATAAATAAATATTCATGGACATTTCACACGACGCCCTCTAGTCCCAAACTAAGCAAAGCTTGTAATATGGGAACTAGATGCTGATAGAATACTTATATACTTTTTTTTTGTAAATACATACTTATAATACATAGTAACACCCAGACGTAGAACAAATATCTATGTTTGGCACACACAAATCTTTGTTCTTAGTGGGGATCGAACCCACGACCCACAGCACGGAAGGCAGTGCTTTTACTGACTAAGCTATGACGGAAGTTTAAGACTTGATTAATGAATGCCCTAAATATTTTACCTCTAGAGTTCTCATGTGAATGACCGAACATGTGTTGCCATTCTGTGTTCATATGTGCCTCTTGAGATCCTGAAGTTTTGTGGGTCCGTCTGTAAAAAAACACAACTAAATAAATAAATATTCATAGACATTTCACACAGCGCCCTCTAGCCCCAAACTAAGCAAAGCTTGTAATATGGGAACTAGATTGCCGATAGAATACTTATATATTTTTTGTAAATACATACTTATAATACATAGTAACACCCAGACATAGAACAAACATTTATGTTTGCCACACACACATGTTTATTCTCGGTGGGGATCGAACCCACGACCCACAGCACGGAAGGCAGAGCTATTACTAATAGCCATCTTAATATCTTGTTGTCTGTCTCCTGTAACTATTGTAGCACTTGACATGATTCCTTCCTTGTAATTTTATTCTATTCTGTGTTTTATTTTAATGTATACAATGTTGGTGACTCAAATAAATTACTGACTTGTGCTGTGATGCCTGTCAACTATACCATATGACTTTATTAAAATATTATTTGAATTATTTTTTTGAAACCAACTGTAATATTATAGTTCAGTTACCGCCATGCTGACAAATATAAAAGCTTACTTGTTCTGTGCTGACGTGTACAGCTTGTCAGTAATATTGTGAGGTAGCGTTGAGTCGAGTTGTACAGACCGAGATATCTCAGAGTTGTTGATTACTAGTCGACCCGGTGCTTCCGTTATATTCTGTCAAAAATCTACAAGTTTAAAAACTAGAAGAACCTACTTCAATTTACGGTTCATCATCAAATGATAACCGCCGAATGAATGATGAATGAACCGAGAGAACAAAGACCGAGCTCAATGGCGCGTCTTGGGAGAGACCTACGTCCAGCAGTGGACGAGTATAGGTTGATGATGATGATGATCAAATGATGATGATGATGATGGCAGTTCATTGGGAATGTTCTAGTGACAGTAAACACCACTAAAAAGGAAAGCAAAATACGCAATTTCGTGCACGTGGATTGTGTTAGTCGCTAATTTTCAGAATATTCTTTTCATATACCTAAAAATCTTGGGGTGTAAAAAAATATTGCTATTACAAATTTCAACTCTCTAGCTTCTATGGGTTCATCTTTGGTGGAGGTGACAGACAGACAGACAGACGGACGGACAGACACCGGAGTGAGACCATAAGTGTGGACCGGAACACTACAAAAAGTATTTATTAAACACCAAAAATAAGTTTAAACTGAAAAATAACGCTTTTAAAAGTATGAAACAAGAAAATATTTATAAAATAGATATGTATTATACCTGTGTGGATGAACTCTGTATCTTTATAAGATGCGCGCTCATCGCTAACAGTTGGTTTTCAACATGCTCCGTCATACCTAAAAGCAAATGTAAGTATTATTTAAACTACTAGTAGTTACCCGCGACTTCGTACGCGAGTACCGTTTCCGTGTACATTATATTATCTGTGCGTGTACCGGGCGGATACTTCTTTGAGAAACTTGACATTACACCGAACCCGTACTCGAATGTCAAACGTTAGTCGTTAGACCAAAGAGGTAGTACTACGTCCTGTCAAACTGACGTGATATGACATGACATCATCTTCTTGCTAAATTGGCGCTGCTAATCCTTTTCGTTCATTTTATCCTGTAGATCCTGTTAATTATTCGGGATAAAAAGTAGCCTCTATGTCAATCCAGGTTACGAACTACATATATGCCAAGTTTCATCCAAGTTGGTTCAGTAGTTTTGACGTGATTGAAACACAAACATCCAAACATCTAAACTTTCGCATTTATAATATTAGTAAGATTGACAAAAAATACTAGTCTTTTAACAATATGATTGAAAAAAAATATTATTTAAAAGCGATATTAAATTTTTTTTCAATACACATACGCAGAACACTTTTTAGGGTAAGCGAATTTTTCCGCACAACAGTACATTCGCAATCATTTGTTGCACCTATCTTCAGAGGGATAGATCCGTGGTGCGTACTGTATACTTTTAGGTACTTTTATTCGATACAAACAAAAGTCTTACCATCAGATGCCAATCTTCTAAAGAGGTTTCTAAGTTGCTGCCCCATTTCTGAGTACTGCGGCATCGTACCTTGCTTTACCTAAAAACAATATTGTAATGTATTGGTATGTATTTACAAAAAAATAGTATTTAATACAGTATTTACAATATTTATAATAGTCAAAGTCAAAATTTCTTTATTCAATAAAATCACAAGGTTCATTTAGAATCGTCTTATATAACTAGGTGATTCTAGGTGCCAGTTCCACGCGACCAGAGCCTAGAAGAACGGGCAAGAAACTACGGCCTGGTTCCTAGCGTTTTTTTGTATGATCCCTTTTACAGAGAAATATACATAGAACACGAGAATAGCACTTACATTGCAAGTCAAGTATTTAGCTGTCGATGGGTGGAGCGACATCGGGCTATGCAGTTTTGTCATTAATATAGTTATCTAAGGTATAATATGCTTTCTTTACGAGATTATTCTGAGTACATTACATATTAATATGTACAAAATACACATGAAGCAGTAGAGCTATCTACACACCGTTGCAAACTATTTATAGATAGCTCAACTGATCCAAATCAGTACCAATCGGAAGCGTGCCCAAGACACTGGCTGCATTGCCGCGCTGAATAGCAATGCTGATACGCTGGCCCAGATAATTTAATTATTCTATCAGCAATTTAGTTCACATATTAGCTTTGCTTAGTTTGGGGCTAGCGGCCGTTGTGTGAAATGTCCATGAATATTTATCTAAGCATTTTGTTATAAAAAATATGAAATAAAATAAATATGTATAGATTGCTGATAGAATACTTATTTTTGTAAATAAATACTTATAATACATAATAACACTCAGACATAGAACAAACATCAATGTTTGCCACAAATGTTTGTTCTCAGTGGGGATCGAACCCACGACCCACAGCACGGAAGGCAGAGCTTAAAGTTTATTACCTTTAGTCTAGTATTCCGTCGCTCTCTCAACGTTTGTACTAATCTATCGACATCTCCGTGCCTCAGTACTGCGTCCAACACTTTCCTGGGTATAGGATCTGCCAGACTTTCTAGAAGTAACTCTGCCCTTTCCACCTGTAACAAATTATTTAAGTAAATTATAATTCACTAGCAGTTACCCGCGACTTCGTCCACAAAAAAAATATAACCTAAAAAAAGCGGGAAAAGTAGTCTATGTAATCCAGGTTACGAACTATAATATATTCTAAGTTTCATCCAAATCAGACCAGTAGTTACAGCGTGATTTAAACACAAACATCTAAACTTTGACATTTATAATAGTAGTGGGATAACAAAGACATTTTATACAATGGACTAGGCATTGGCGTTCTGAAAATGGAACGCTATAACTGTGCTCAGACGAGAGCGTGAGCACATTTCTTAGTTATACATTAACGGTTTAATTATCGAACACTTGGAACTCGTACCTAGAATCACCTACTGTTGCACATGCCAATCTATTCACATGTTTGGTCTGAATAAGCCCCTTTTCGGCTTATAGAGTCATTATGTAACACCCTGTAGTGTGATCCTACTAATATTATAAATGCGAAAGTTTAGATGTTTGTGTTTCAATCACGTCAAAACCACTGAACCAACTTGGATGAAACTTGACATATATATAGTCCGTAACCTGGATTGACATATAGGCTACTTTTTATCTCGAATAATTAACAGGATCTACAGGATAAAATGAACGAAAAGGATTAGCAGCGCCAATTGGCAAGAGGATTTCATTGTCATGTCACGTCAGTTTGACAGGGCGTAGTACTACCTCTTTGGTCTAACGACTAGCGTTTAACATTCCAGTAAGTACGAGTTCGGTGTAATGAGGTGTAATGTCAAGTTTCTCAAAGAAGTATCCGCTCGGTACACGCACAGATAATATAATGTACAAGGAAACGGTACTCGCGTACGAAGTCGCGGGTAACTGCTAGTTATAAATAAAACCAACCTGTATTAGTTTGTGTTTGAGATGTGGCCACACTAGAGGTAATATTTTGCAGTTCACATCAATAGGGTTCAGTAGACTTGCAACACAGGATATTAGACCACATACTTCATGTCTAATCTGAAACAAAACATCCAATTATTAACCACAAAAAAAACAAATAGATTCTCGATTCGATTGTTTTTTTAATGTTTGTTACCTGAATTACAGATTGGTCCCATATAAATTTGATCAAAGTTTGAAAAAACCATCAATGCACGGATTGAACCTACGACCTTAGGATCGGAAGGCAAGGTTGCTACTACTAGACAACTATGCTCTCATCAGTAGATTACTAATTTTTTGATGTGCTTATCTAACGACATTTTATACAATGGACTATGCATTGGCGCTCTGAAAATGGAACGATACATTTGTGCTCAGACGAGCGCGTGAGCACATTTCTTAGTTATATATTAACGGCTTGATTAGCGAACCCTTAGAAGGGCTTGAGTGCTAATCTGCAATGTACAACAAACATACTACTGACAAGAGCTAAAACATGACATATCCAAAGTGGCAGAATTCTAGCGTTTTTCGTAATGAAATGCTGATTCCTTTCTATATATTTACCCATCGTATATAAGTCTATTATGTGTTTACCCATAGTATATATGTCTACATATGTGCTTACCCATAGTATATATGTCTACATGTGCTTACCCATAGTATATATGTCTATATATGTGCTTACCCATAGTATATATGTCTTTATATGTGCTTACCCATAGTATATATGTCTACATGTGCTTACCCATAGTATATATGTCTATATATGTGCTTACCCATAGTATATATGTCTTTATATGTGCTTACCCATAGTATATATGTCTACATGTGCTTACCCATAGTATATATGTCTATATATGTGCTTACCCATAGTATATATGTCTATACATGTGCTTACCCATAGTATATGTCTATATATGTATTTACCCAGAGTATATATGTCTATAAACGTGCTTACCCATAGTATATATGTCTATACATGTGCTTACCCATAGATTAGGATGCGCCAGACAGACCGCGCTTTCAGCCACAAGGTCGCATAGAGATTGCTTTGGTAGCAACCCTAGCTCTGCTAAACTAGTGGTGGCTCGTAGGGCTTTCGCGATTATCCATTCCGACTGATCTGTTAGTCCCTGTAATCAATCCCACTACTATTATAAATGACAAAGTTTAGATGTTTGTGTTTCAATCACGCTGTAACTACTGGTCCGATTTGGATGAAACTTGGAATATATTATAGTTCGTAACCTGGATTAACACATAGGCTACTTTTTATCCCGAATAAATAACAGGACCTACACGATAAAATGATCGAACGGGATTAGCAGCGCCAAAAACATACTTTGACACGAGTTGCTTCAGAGGGCCTAGTACGAGTTTTGGTGTATAAAGCCGATGTAAAAGATCTGAAAAAAAAGGTGCAAGCCTACTCCATCTAAAATTATATCCCAGGCACTGCAGCGTCCGGTACATTAGGGGTATGGGTAAAAAATGGCGCTGTAGATGCAAAGGCCTATTATACGAAGTCGCGGAAAAAGCTAGATAGATAGAAAACTCTTACAGCACAATAGTACTGCACTGGAAATTAGATATTAGACATAGTTCTATATTAAAGCGAAGTACAATGGGCGGCCTTATCGCTATGAGCGATCTCTTCCAGGCAACCTTTGGATTTTAAAAGTACGATAGTGACGGTTCAAGAAAACAAAGACTACATTTCACAAACTGCATAAATAAAAATGAATAAAAAAAAAAACTGCATAAACCGCATAAATAGATACTAAACTAAGTAAAAAGTAAATAGTAATATATACCTAACATAACCATAGAATAAACTGTTTTATAAAAGTGAATAGTGACTAAGTAGAAGCTTTTTGAAGACAGGTAGGGGCTTTCCTAATATCAGCAGAGGGGCGAGTACGAGTTTACAGTGTGCAATACGTCTGACGCTAACCACACCGGTGTGCGCTGCTTGGTATGGAAACACTGAGCGGAAGCTTGACGAGACCAAGCTTCTCAAAAAATCCGCTCAGTGTTTCCATACCAAGCAGCGCACACCGGTGTGGTTTGCGTCAGGCGTATTGCACACTGTAAACTCGTACTCGCCCCTCTGTACTGTTCCTACCTGTTGTAACAACGGTACAAGTATAGGTGCTGCGTGTTGTCCTACATACGAAGCCACGCCCACCACCCTCTCGAAGAAACAACCCCGCAACGCATCTTCAGTCTTATCATTCAGGAATGTCACCATGTGCGATAGAATCACGTCGTTGGCTGAAACAATTATTATATTAGAGAGAGGGAGAAGGAGAATATGGGGGAGACCTTTGAAGGGTTTCAAAAAACGCAGTGGAAGCCTGCTGGGCCCATAACCTAAAGGGTTTCAGTAAAAAAACACAGTGGATTTGAGAGACAGATATTATTTATTCCTAGGACTAATGGTGAGCACACAGATATATGGGCGGCGGCCATTCAGAAAAGAGGCACAAAAAATTTTTTTACAATACTAGAACTGTCAATTTGACACTGACAACTATTGAGTTTACATAGTCGTCATTACTACACGAGATTTAACAACATTTGCCCAGCAGTGGGTCAAAATGGGCTGAAAAAAAATTAGAGCAAAGAAAATTAGTACAAGTAATTTAAGTGACAGTCAGTCTGTAATAGTATAATGCTTTTTCAGTATAGCTCAAAATCTATTTAACCTAAAATAAACGGTTTTGGAATGTCTAAACGAAGCCTTATCATATGACAACCCGCAAATGTTTTACAAACGATTTACAAAAAAATGTCAAGAAAAAGATATGACCACAGACTTATACACGACTGGACTGGGCAGATTTGTATAAAACTTTGAGAGTGTAACGCAAAAATAATTAAGAATGCAAGAAAAACTCAAAATCTTAATTTTTTTATATAACTTAACGATGGAACGAGCAGATGGCCCACCTGATGTTAAGTGGTAACCATGTAGGATTTCTCTATTTAATATTGTAAAATAAAACCACAAGACTTGGCTTCTTCTCGTATCAAATATATTAGCCAAACTGATAGATGTCACTAGGAAGGTAATACGTCCGTCATGAAGCAAAACACAAATAAGGTTTTACTTTTAAGAAGAAGGATTGCTATCACAACCGAATACAGATTAGTTTTTGTAGATAAATTCCAACAAACCATTGCCTATAACGGTGCATTGTCTCACAGAGCACGTCCATTGAGGACATGCCCTGTAATGTAATGCATTGCACTGCGACCATTACTCAGAGACATAATTACTCACCTTTTTGCTTTCCGAAGAAGATGCAGAGTTTTGTAATTCCGTTTTCGACCAGCGCCCTCTTCACCACAGCTTGCGAATCCGTCAGTAAATACGAAACGCTCGAACGAACCTACAATAAGAATTCTTTTTTATTGTAGTAGTCATTTTTTTATAAACCTCCGACGCAAAAACGACGTGGTGTTATAAGTTTGACGTGTCTGTGTGTGAGTATGTGTCTGTCTGAAGCATCGTAGCTCCCGAACGAATGAACTGATTTTGATTTTTTTTTTGTTTGAAAGATGTATTAGTCTGGAGTGCTCATATCTATGTTTGATGAAAATCGGTCCAAAATGGCCGCCGCCACAAAATGGCGGATTACATATTTTTCACAACTCCCTTAATATGGGTATTTTTTAAAGAACTAATTGATGGAACCAGCTAATGGCCCACTTGATGTTAAGTGGTTACCTCTGCCTATAACAATGCATTGCCTCACCAAGCACGTCCACTGAGGACGTGCCCTGTGATGCATTGCACTGCGTCCACCACTGAGACATACAGGTGTTAAGTCTCATGTGCCTGTAATGCGTGCCTTCTTTTGGTAAATTGTATTTATTTTTGGTAAATTGTAGAAAAATCAAAAGAAAACATACCATTTCATGTAGAGCAGATAATTCTGTCTCGTAGTTGATGTTAGCAGAGTCCTTATCGACCATGTTTTGCGTTTGGTCGAGAAATCTCACTGCCGTCTCAGCTAATTTTGCTGTAAATCGAAAACAATCGTAAGAAATGTACACAGAGAGCGTTTCTTAATATTTAGTACAAATAAAAATAATCTAAAGATGTTCTTTACAGAAACAGTAATCATGCCATAATCGTTTTAAGAGTGTAGATAGCTTATATTTGAACAGTGAAGTAATTCATGGCATTTCTAAGTGGGGTTGTTACCTTTCTATCATGTGAAGTAGTTACTTTTCTATGCTGTGGGGGAGTTACCTTTCTATCATGTGAAGTAGTTACTTTTCTATGCTGTGGGGTAGTTACCTTTATGTCCTGTTGGGTAATTACTTTTCTATGCTGTGGGGGAGTTACCTTACTATTCTATGGGGTAGTTACCTTCTATCTTGTGGGATAGTTACCTTTCTATACTGTGGGGTATTTACTTTTCTATTTTGTAGGGTAAGTTACCTTTTTGTCTTGTGGGGTAGGTAGTTACCTTGATTGTTAGCATATGCAATCCGCACTGGCGTAGCCGGGTCAGTGGCCCGTGGAGCTAGCTCCGGTAGTATATACTCCGGGAACACGTTGCAATCGGTGCGAGGTAACACTCTAACTAGTGACACGCAACGGGCGGCCGAATGGACGGCGGCGGCTCTCACGCGGGGTAATGGGTCGTGCGTTAGGTGGATCTGGTGGATTTGAAAATTCAGTGAAATTAACCGAGAGGAAGTATGTTAGAGCTTTTATTCTATATTGTACACACGGCGACACCTCGACCTAGACTTATCTTATCTTATTTTGGATCTCTAACCTGACGTGTAACCGTGTGTACATCGTCATATGCCAATTTATTACAATTGCTACATATTACATAATATTTTCTAGTCTACATAAGTATAATTTGATATAATAAATTAGAATTAATTAAATCAGTTAATTTGTATACTTCCTTCTTCGCTATGATTTTCAAAGGGCATAGTTTTAAAAGTATAGAATATCGAGTGTGGTACTTATACAATTATTAAGTGCAAGTACTTACAATATAAGGTAGGATCCGATCCAAAATAGTCTCCGAGGTAGTATTCTCACAGAGCAGTAGCAAAATCTCCAAACTATACAATTTCGACGTGCAATGATGCAATCCACGAATACATGACGTCACCAATGACGTGATCAATATCAACCCTTCACTGTCCGGTCCCAAGTCTTTAACCTCAAGATTGCTATCAGTTTCTTCATCAAAATCGTTTGTATTCACATTTAGGACTTTAAAACCATCTTTATGATTCTCTATTAAATCTGGTTTATGCTCAGTTGTATCATCAACTAGGTCCTTATAATTTTTAGCATCGGAAGGCTGAGTGAAGATTTTGATAATGTTTCGTATGTCTTGGTGAATTCGAAGGATTTTCTCATCAGGTGGCAGGATTGGCTGGGCTGAGAATATCAGCATGTATGATTGGAGGAACGAATAGAAGTATTCGGGGAACAACCTAAAAATAAATAGTTTTTTAGTTACAATAATTGGACCTGGACCTTGCCTGAGCTTTGAATAGAAAACTAAAATGTGTAATTAAAGGCGGGTGTAAGCACACTTTATAAAACCATCTTGAAGATGCGTAAGATTTTCAAGCTAGTACATTAGGTATTGTACTTGGAGTTCAGGTGTACCACACGTGCAAAAACAGGTGTACCACAAGGTTCGATACTAGACCCATCCTTGTTTTTAATTTCCATAAATGATGTACCACACAGACACAGCTGAATACGAAATCACCGTTATATAAGACGATTCTAAACGATTGTGATTTTATTGAATAAAATAGTTATGGCTTTGACGTAATATAGCCCAAATAAAACATACGAAAGTTTAGTATCAAAAGGCTTAAAAAATACTTACTGGCCTCTAGCTTCGTCCAAATACAGTTCGGCACTCCGTCGGTCTCTAGGATTGCGTTCAGTCATGGAATGTAGCAAAGCTTTTAGTTGTGGTTCAAAGGTTTCTCCCACTGTCATGGTGAGGGGACGTTCTTCACCGTTTCTGAAGGCTAGGAGACCGGGTAAGTCTAACGCTGGGGTTCCATCATTCCAAAGCTCTAACAGGGCACACCTGTGAAGATAATCCGGTGAGATTTCAGTCTGAAATGTTTGCCTATTACTAAAGAGCCCTGGGTTTATCGACTCAATTTTAAAAGCTATTATCTAATTCAAAAACTTTATGTGAACGCGCTTTGTTAGTTTGACTTCCAGAATACTACACTTCATCACTTGCAACTAGATTTGTTTATTGCTGTTACTATAAGCCCTCCTGGTTTGACTTCTAGACAAAGACCTACATTCCTTCCCAACATCGCAATCTAAGGCTGACAGTATTTGAACTTACCCAGCTGAGAAGATGTCCATGCTTGGCACAAGTTCTCCGATCTTGCATGGTGATTCACTCAGAAGTAATCCTTTATCGTCGCCCTGAAATAAACATTGTACCTAATGATTTGGATCAGTAGCTAGTAATGTAGATCGTTTGTGACCATCTGCAGATAGCTCAAAAGAAATACATACTTCTTGAACATTTGGTCTACATATTATTTGCCTTACCACAGTCCTACTATTAGGGTCTGGTGCTCGAATAAACCTCTCCGGAGCGACATAGCAAAGCCTTCTTCGGGACGTGTCGAAGAAATAGCTGAAATCCGCCGGGTTATCGTCAGGTAGAAAAGTAGGCTTGAATGACGCTATGTCGGTTAGCAGCACCCATAGCCAGGAGGTTACCATTATATTCTCAAGCTGGGGAAAAAATAGGCTAATTACCATTGTCGATCCTACTAATATTATAAATGTCAAATGTTTGGATGTTTGTGTTTTTGAATCACGCTGTAACTACTGGTCCGTTGAAACTTGGAATACATATAGTTTGTAGCCTGGATTAACACATAGGCTACTTTTTATTTCGGAAAATCAACAGCATAAAACGGGACGCGAACGAAGTCGAACGATAAATAAAGGTTCGCTCGTAACAATATAGTTACATTGCGCGATCACTTTGTGCGTCGTTTATGGTTTAGCCATAGATGCTGCGCAGTGCAACTCAAATGCTACTATCGAACTTTCGTATTTCGTTTTGCAGAAATATTTGCATAAGGGGACGTGGTGCATGTAGCCACATTATTTAAATACAAAACGAATGTTGAACGACAGTCATTGCTACTTTGTACTGAACCTTTTCACAATAAGACTAATAAATGATGCAATATGATAATACTGACTGTACATGTCATAAGATCACTTTACCTTGATATCCCCGTGACAAATCCCAAGTTTGTGCATCCGATGAAGAGCATACAGCACTTGGAAGGTGATCCACTTCTTTTCCAGCACCGTGAGAAATGGTCGAGTGGACATACGGTCATAGACACTGCATCTGCAGTATTCTCTCATGAGGAACCCTGCCTTGTCTGTTAGCTGGAAGTGTCATCATTATTTTACAAGCTGGAAGATTCTTTAGCATAATCAAATTTACAAATAGCATTTAATTAATTAGGCTAAGTTACAAACTATAGGCTATACAATTTAATGGTTGTCATCACAGCCATTCTTTGTCTCTGAAGTGAAGCTCTAGACTACACCTCTCATTCCTCACTTTCCTCTGCGGAGCTACCTGTCAGTAAGTTCAGAGAGACAAAGATCCAATGTGACTATTAAACTATAGTAAATGACATGAAAAGGTAAGGTCGATATCCACTTACTATAACCCTCTGAAATGGCAAACAGTTGAATGCAGACACCAACTGCTCCTTAATCTTTAGTATCCTCTCTTTATGCTCAACCAGGGGAAGTGATGGATCCTGGATCGCAAACACTTTCACCACTATTAGACCTTCCCTCGACTTGGCCCGTGCGACTTTGAGGAATCTTGTTGAGCCCAGGCTGAAAGGGTATGATTCTTAAAGGAAGATAGAAAAAGTGATGCAGTAGGTGGACTCACTAAGACTCTGTGAGGTAATGGAGGGATGACGGTATGAACTTATGCTGTAGATACCTACTTTTTTGAATTATAGAAACTTGGCTTAAAAAGCTGAAAACATAATTTGTATAGATTAAAAATATACCTCTGATCGAAATTAAGATCGACATGGTCACTGAGATAATGCTCCACTGGAAATATTTGAGAAGGAGCCACTCCGACCAGCTGATTACCCATTGTACTCTTTGTTTTGGGACTTGTTTCGATGTTCAGCACATAATAGCGATCACAATTGTTCCATGTAGGTATTCTAGAAAGATGAAGATTTACTTCTGGCTGGAGGAAATAGAAAATTTATATTAATCAATCGTATGCAAATAAAAATAATTTAGGCACCTTACCTACCAAAACAAAGCTTTTGTGGCGGCGGGGTGACGGCAGAGTGACATGACAGTTTTTTAACGTGACCGTGACAGAACCAAATTTTTTGACAGTATCTATAGACAAGTTATTTGACATACCCAGAAACATGACAGACACCTCATCAATTCTACCACTTGTCTATGATCTTTTCCCTTCAACAAACAAGCATTCCATCCATTTTTTATTGAATTTCGTCAATTTTCTCCAAATTTATCACTAATATGACTTCGAAAAGTGAAAAGGATCGAGCTAAACAAATTCAGGATCGATGTCAGAACATATTACTCCAGATGCTGAAGGATGAAGACAACAAATACTGTGTTGATTGCGATGCAAAAGGTATGGTTTAGGTTTTGTTATTCTATTACCATTTTCAGTTTTTCCTTGAAGCTAGAAAGTTGTAGGGTGTTGAAATAGAATCTACCCCTTCCAAATATCCCAATTTGGTGTGTGTGAAAGAAATTTTTGACCTTTATTTAGGCATAGAAAAAGAATGAAATGAGTCATATCTTGGACCCCAACTTGATTTTTGTAGTCAATAGTGGACCTTTGCCTGTTAGAATACCATTCAAGTCTATAACAATTTTCCTGAACAAACAGCTAACAGCTGTTACAAGTTTACAACCGAGATAATACCCAACTTTAGTACCTACCATCGATAAATGAATACAAGAAGATTGCTACACCCTATATATTAGAGCGTGACTCGCAAAACCGGCTAGTTCCCATGCGTATTTGGGGATGACGCTACAG
Organism: Gandaritis pyraliata; assembly: GCA_947859175.1. Lineage (NCBI taxonomy): Eukaryota > Metazoa > Arthropoda > Insecta > Lepidoptera > Geometridae > Gandaritis > Gandaritis pyraliata. The sequence continues at coordinate 2,906,644 of OX401874.1, read as the reverse complement.
TCGACGACGACTTAAGCTTCAAGTAGCCGTTAGAACCAAAGAAACGCCATTAATTTATTTTTGAAATTCATCAAAAATTATGTCCTTATTTTAGAATCTGTAATGGTGTTCATTTATTTAGTTATCACGATTTTATTTCATACTGATTATCTAACATATTTTTCGCCACGCCACCTAGGCGTGATCACCTAGGTGGTCATCAAATTGAAAGATAGTATACAAATTAATGACATAACTTTACTAATAGGTGGCGTCTATATAAAATAAGTTTTCACCTTCTTGATTTACGGCTTTTGCGACAGGTCACAATTCTGTCAGTGTCTGTTTACTATAGTGTCAAAATTATAATTTGAATTGTTAGTCCATACCGCTCACTCGTTCCCCAAATTCTAGGGTGGCTTTAGCACAGCACTTTAGTCTGTGCATAATATTTGGACTACGAACAAATGAACCTTCTAAATAAAACACCTAGGGCGGCTTGCACGAAATGTCGTTTAAATTCAGCCTAAACACGTTTAACTAAACACGTTTAAATCGTTAAAAGTGTTTAGCAAAATTACGTTTAGTGGCATCTTGCACCAAACTGTTTTGACGATAATTTAACTAAACTCGATTAGTGTGTATATATCAGTACTCTATGGTCGGTATAACCACAGAAAACAGTTCCCCTACGTTTCGTTAAACGTACAAAACGATTGACGCATTTCTTTTCTAAGAAAATTCATCTTTTCCACGCATCAAGTAAGCTAAAACGGAACGGTACTGTCATTTTTTGATACAAAGTGTCATTGGCCTGCGTGTTGTGTTGTATTCTCTTTGACGATTTTATTTACATGTACAATTATTTCATTTTCTTGTTTTGTAGTTGATTGGTTGTGTTGTGGTTGTGATGAAAATAGTGCTTCCCGTTATGGACTATAATACTGTTCAATTTTTTAACTCGTTGGTATCGAATTTTAACTGATTATAGATTTGATGCAAAAGTATTTGTGTGGTTTCTTTCGATAGTCTGAACCTTCTTATATATTTTTTTTATCACTCCTACGGTGCTCAGACGTGGTCGCTGACTACTTTGCCAAAGAGTGATGGAGCGAAGTATTTTAGGTGTGAAAAGAATAGATCGAATTCGGAACACAATACTTCGCTCCAAAACTGGAATCGCCGATGTAGGTCGTAAAGTAGCGGAAAGGTGGGCTCAAGGAGTCACAGGCTGGATACCCCCAGGGGGTAGAAGACGTCGCGGCCGCCCGAGGAAGCGCTGGCATGACGACCTGGACTTTCGAGCAGAAATGTGCTATACTCGGCAATAGGTACTGAGGGGTAATCACGAACAAATCTGACAGTCGCCGCGTTACGTAAACCTAACGTATTCGAGTGATATTGCGCGTCAACATCAGCCCGACTGCCGAACGTTGTAGCGTCACCGCGCAGTGTATCTCGGATACGCTAGCGTTACGATACGTTCACGATTGTCAAATTTATTCGTGATCAAGGCACTGCTAATGAGTAGACAAGCCGTTTTACCACCAAGTTTAATGATAAGTCGCAACGCAACTACGTCCTTGAAATTTTTAGAATCCTACTAATATTATTAATGCGAAAGTTTAGATGTTTGGATGTTTATGTTTCAATCACGTCAAAACCACTGAACCAACTTGGATGAAACTTAGCATATATGTAGTTCGTAACCTGGATTGACATATAGGCTACTTTTTATCCCGAATAATTAACAGGATCTAAAGGATAAAATGAACGAAAAGGAAAAATTGAAATTGAAGGGACTCCCTTTTCCGCATTTAGGCTCACAGTTGGCCCATTATGCGTGGGAACGAAAAGGATTAGCAGCGCCAATTGGCAAGAGGATTTCATTGTCATGTCATGTCACGTCAGTTTGACAGGACGTAGTACTACCTCTTTGGTCTAACAACTAGCGTTTGACATTCCAGTAGGTACACGGAAACTGTACACGCGCACGAAGTCGCGGGTAACTGCTAGTCAATCATATACCTACTTTAGAATATTTATATTGATAAATATACCTATAGGTACCTACCTACCTTCTTCAGACATACCTATTCCATTATTTATAAGTAGGTAGGTAGTAAAACTAGAACAGGATAGCCTAGGAACAAAAGACCTAGGCAACACCCGCAGAAAACTTATTTGTTCGTACCTAAATGGTTCGTAATGTATGGTAATGTTTCAGTACATAACTAAACAAGTACCTATTGGGTGTGATATTTTAATAATATATAATTAAAAGTCTACCTACCTTTTATGTTTTATTTTATCAAGCTAAAAACATTTAAGATTTCATATAATATCTTTGTATTTTTTTGTTACCGCACTTGGCGGTAAGGCGTCAGGTTTAAAATCGAAACATCTATTATTTTACTAGCTTGATACGACCAGAGCACTGTTGCCGCTCTGCATCCAGACTCTATCTCGCTCGTTCGACATTGCATAGCACAAGCTGTCAACGTCGCGCGCGTTGTAACCGAATTTTGGTATACGCTTTGCAAAATTTAGAAATAGCGCCATCTGACGTTTATTTCCGTACTGCTTATAGTGTCAGCGCGCCAGAGGTTCAAGAAAATAAACACCGTTTTGATTTATTACCGATTCGATACACCCAGCGACATCTCACGCCTTTGAAGGTAATCCATTTTCGGGTTACGATATTTTCTAAACGTCTGCTGGTCTATTTTTTTATTTGTCTATGGTACCTACTGAGTTATCAGTTGAGGATTTTACCATACCTACCTAGAAAATAATAAATCAGTTTTTGAAAATCATGAACTTCACAAGTCATTTAAGATAGTAACTACTAGCTATTTGTATAGGAATAAACATAGAAATCTTGAGCCATAAAGATCAAAAGTAATTTTTTACCTTATTGTAAGAAAATAACTAGCAATAAAGACCAATACACTATCTACTAGCAAAACCATTATCGTTGGTTAAAAAGTAGATTCTTAAAAAAATAATTATAAAACGAAGTAACCTAGTTTTTTTCTATTATTACTCAGTTGTATGTAGTTTCGAACACAGAAGGTATTTCTCAGATCACTTCATTTTATTACCAATAATCATTTAGTGATTTCTAAGGTAGTTAAAGACATGTCCCAATATAAGTCAAAGTAAAAAATCTTTATTCAATAAAATCACAAGGATCATTTAGAATCGTCATATTTATCTAGGTGATTCTAGGTGCTACTTTCATGCGACCAGAGCCTAGAAGAATGGGCAAGAAACAACAGCGTCATTCCTAGTGTTTTTTGTATGATCCTTTTTACATATTATATTAATTAATCTATGGTTTGCTCAGAGATTAGTTCAAAACACAATGTCAACCTAGTTAATTGCTTTCATTTAACATTTTGCCATCCAGGATGTATTAAATCATATAGTGGATGACACAAAATGTTAATTGCCCAACTGCAGAATACAGTCCAGTTATTAAACTGTTATTACTTAAACATTAGTTTAAGTAATTAAACTTACCATGGTCCTACTGACATACTTCCTGTGTTGAAAGACATCTACGCCTATGTTTTACACTGCCTCGATTCAAAATTAGTTTTAGACATCAAAAACGTAACATAACGTGAGTGAGTGCCCACAACTTAGTAGTAAAAGTTTGAAATAAACGATGGAAACTATTCAGACTTTTACCAGAATGAACGGGAACATCTTAGGTTTTGCCGGTAAATCTTAGGATTTACTGTGGTTCGGGCTTTTACAGTAACATACATAATATACACCAGAACCAAGTGAAATAAAATACCTCACTCAATAGCGATAATATTAGGTATGAATAATTTATTTTATTTTAATTAATTCTGAATAATTGGTTGCAGGTCCTCGCTGGGCATCATGGAACCTTGGCATATTCCTGTGCATCCGATGCGCCGGCATCCACAGAAACCTTGGCGTTCACATCTCCAAAGTGAAGAGTGTCAATCTTGACTCTTGGACACCAGAACAAGTGGTGAGCACCTGTCTTTGAGATGGATTAGACAACATTTGTTTTCTTTAACCCATAGTATTCCAGGATTCTCAAAACAATAAAACATGTTCCATCATATACATATAAAAAAACCTATATCATTCTCATCCTCACAGGCGTCACAGCTCAGTCGGTAAAAGCTCTGCCTGCCGTGCTGTGGGTCGTGGGTTCGATCCCCACTAAGAACAAACATTTGTGTGTGCCATACATAGATGTTTGTTCTATGTCTGGGTGTTACTATGTATTATAAGTATGTATTTACAAAAAAAAAGTATATAAGTATTCTATCAGCATCTAGTTACCATATTACAAGCTTTGCTTAGTTTGGGACTAGAGGCGTCGTGTGAAATGTTCATGAATCTATATGAATCTATATCCTAGTCAACTTTTCCAGGTTTCACTACAGCAAATGGGCAATTCTCGCGCACGCGCAGTGTACGAAGCTAACTTGCCTGATTCGTTCCGTCGGCCGCAAAACGACTCTTCCTTAGAGGCATTCATCAGAGCCAAGTACGAACAGAAGAAATACATCGCCAAGGAATGGGTGCCGCCTGCTAAGCCGAAAGTCAACTGGTATGAATGAAAAAACTTCGCAGGAGACATTTTGTTTTCAATTCACTCTTATTCTGGCTTTGGTAATACACGCTTAAGGTGGCGTTTACATTGAGACTAAAGACATCGCGTGTACCGTTTTCTGAGCGGGTTCCTTAAGAAGCTTGACATTACACCGAACCCGTACTCGCATGTCAGATGTTACTGTTTTATACATCAAAATTCGTACTAGGCTCTTTAAAGCAACTGTCGTGATGTCCTCGTGTCAATTGGTGCTGCTAATCCCATTTGTTCATTTTATCCTGTAGGTCCTGTTAATTTGGGATAAAAAGTAACATACTTATGTTATGTTGTTACGAACTATATTCCAAGTTTCATCCAAGTTTTTTTTTTAAGTTGGTTCAGTAATTTCGACGTGATTTAAATACAAACATCCAATCATCTAAACTTTTACATTAATAATAGTGTAATAGGTCATATCATAGGTGCTGTGTCTAGGCATGACTGGATGTCATCATTACTTATATCAACCTGATTAAATCCTCTATTGAATGTAGACCTCTCGGTTTTTCAGTTGGAACTCTTCTCTTTTCTAATTCCCGCGAACTTTACAAAGTCGTCAGCCCATCGACTTTATGATTGGATGGATAAGATACAAAATCTCCTTACAATCGACAATGTCGAGCAATATTTCAAATTCTGAGAAATTTTCAAAATCTCTAAAGAAAATAGTGGAAGGAGCCGCAAAAAAAAAGAATATATGTCTTTGGTTTCAATAGGATAATACTGTTAAAAAAGAATCCTAATAAATTAACGTCTATTCCTTGATATTTTAGGGATAAAGAAATAGATGAAGAGCTTGAGAAGCAGAAAAGGAAAAAGAAGTCTTCTTCATCGTCAGGTGTTGGACCTCTACCCGCGCCTTCCGCCAGCGATAAGAAGTACAATGTTAGTTGAACTTTATATCACTATATTAGAGTTTATGATGCTTTACCTACTGAGCTCTAGATTGTAAAATTGTCTGGGTGTTGCCACGTATGAATCGGCAACAACCCGCCGGTGAGCTGGCAATGTCGTGAGAACCGATACCGGAGTAACGGTTCTTGTTAAATAACCATACTGCTCGTTATGGTATTGATATTTTTAGTACCGGTCGCAACCCCAGATAATGATTTTTAAGTAGATATGTATTTTAAAAAAGTATAATAGGCAATTGGCACACATTTTATAGAATAGTATTGTTTTTAAGATATTTTTGTACTAGTAAATAAAATAAATAAAAAATATTTACATTGGTATTAATAGTAAAGTGCTTGGTGAGGCAATGCATTGTTATAGGCCGAGGTAACCACTTGACATCAGGTGGGCCATCGGCTTGTTCCATCATTTAGTTGTATAAAAAAGTAGATTAGATTAGATAATTATTTATTGCACATTTAAAAACAGTACAGAGGCGGGCTTAATGCTAATTAGCATTTTCTTCCAACCAACCTTTGTGTAGTGTGGAGAAAAGGTAGTGCTTATATTATGGAAAACTTGGTAGGGAGAAACGTCTTTAAAACGTCTTTAAAAAAGTAGTATAGTTTAGTGTCCAAAATGTTAACTAACTTTTGTATATTACAGAAATCAGACGTAATCCCAAGTATACCAAAACCAAAATCGTCAGTCAGTCCGAAGCTCGGTCGCAACACACCGCCGACCGCGGCCGCCGACCCCAAACCAAACGGTGCCGCGGACCTACTCGGCCTCGACACAACCAAAGCCGAACCGAAAAACGACGACATATTCTCCAGCTTTTTCTCAGCACCCCAAGAGAAACCTATAGAACCACCGAACGATGCAAAACCAGATCTCAAGGCTGAGGAGGAAAATTTCTTCAAACAACCCGCTCCTACAGAAAAAGAAAAATCTAAGCTGACTAAGGATAGCATACTGGCCCTTTACAGTCAAACGCCATCACCGTTTCAACCATCAAACTTCCAAGCGCCGTCAACCAACTTCCAATCTGGTCAGTTCAACCAACCCAGTTTCAACCAGTTCGGTTCATTCCAGCAACAGTTCAGTAACCAGGCTCAGAGCTTTAGTAGTATGCCTCAGGGTCAAAACTTTAGCAGTGTGCCGCAGCAGAATGGTATGCAATACCAAGGTAACCAGTTTCAGCAATTTGGGCAACAGCAACAGAGTTTACAGCAGCAGAATTTGCAGCAACAGAACTTGCAGCAACAGAATTTGCAGCAACAGAACTTACAGCAGCAGAATCTGCAGCAACAGCCATTCCAACAAAACTTTTTTAACCAACCTCAAACTGTTACCCAACAGTTTGGAAACCTCAATTTAGGCCAGTTTCCTAACGCATTCGCGCAGAATAATGTTAGCAACACATGGCAATAGGTTTATTTTTAATTCATGATTGTATATTTTGATTAGCGTATCGTATGTTACATCCTTGGAGGGATGGGATTTAGATTTGGTTACGCACTGCGACTTTTTGCAGCGATGATAAAGCACGTTTATAATAAAATTAAACTGCTAATAGATGTTAGTATCAACACCGCGAACCGGCTATGAATCATTTGTAAAAGTAACGACGTAAGCGACTGCATCGCAATTCGTTACTGAATCGGTGCAAAGAAAAGCGCTCGTTATAATTACCATCGCTTATGTGACGGTATCGCAACTGCATCACAACTGAATCGCGACTGACACGGGTTTGCAACGCTGCAAAAAATCGCAGCGTATAAACATCCTCTTAGTTATCAGATACAGTCACGTTGAGAAGTCACTAGCTTTGAAAAATATGACATAGATCTGATCCTGAAGGACAGTCATGTCAGAAAATGCATTATCATTTCAACCACGTTGTTCTCGCGCAATTTTGTATGTTATTCCATATTAGTCATCTTATTCCATCCACTGTAATTTTATAGAAGGGTATAGGTGCCGGCGTAATTACAGGCATATGAGTATTAACATCTTTAAGAGTGATGAGCGCAGTGCAATGCATCATAGAACACGTCTTCAGTAATGGAATGACAATACAAAGAGTGTTTTAAAGGTAACCTTGGCTGACAGGCTACTTTATCGCTAGTGTCAACTGAGAGACTCATTATTATGAATAAGTTACGAGTTTCATTTTATGCATCATTATTTCGTATTGAAAAATAACCCTATTAAACTAAAGAGGTATAGTTAGAATCAAATCAAAGGCTATTTCTAAGTATTTCTATCGGGCAGTATAGAATGAACTTTCTTCCCAGTCTTGTAAAATGCTTGTAGAAACTGTGTTTGTTATTTTTACCAGCTCTTTTGTGGTATACAACGTGATATTGAACGTGAAATTTACGATTTTCTGGGAAGAAAGTTCATAATTTATACCTATTAGAAAATAGCCAAATCAAAAGCTTAGCACGACTTTCTGTGGGATTATACTATAAATAGTATGGTTAATAAAATAGTATAGTTTATGGACTGAGAAGTAATTACTTTATCGTCATACTGTGTTCAAAAAGATATAAAATGTAATGGAATTTTATGCTATAAAATATTTTGGTTTTAATTCGAAACATAAATTAATTTATGAAAATGTTATCAAATTATTGTGAAATTGAACAGTGCAATGTGATTTTTAATACATAGTTATTTACAACAATTATATACTTACTTATTTTTATTTAATGCAATGGGGACCGGAGAAAAACTACATACTTAGTAGAATATTTTTGATCTCACTTCTAAGATATTTTTCTTCCTAATTTAGGCACTGTTTTATTTACTAAATTCTGAAACATACAGCTCTATGTAGCTTGACCTTCTTATATTATGGTTAGGGCAATAATGTTTTTTTATTTATGAGCATTATAAGGAAATATATTTTTTACCAGTGTTTAAAAGTCCCCATTATATTTTTAGCACATTTATATTTTTAACACTTAAAAATATTGCACATTTGTGTTTGTATTCCTAGCGCTTTCTAGTTATCTAAATACTGTACTTATATGGATCATAGACAATTTTTTTTACTTGATGTGTGATCTGTGAAACCCGACGATTATTTTTGTGTGATTATTTAGTACCTACCTAGGAATACTAGGCTACCTTACCTACCTACGTAAGATAATATCTAGGTAGGTACTTAATTCCACCAGAAAAACTTAAGTAAATGCATAGGTACATAGCACATTGATTTATTTAGGGATTTGATAAATCTATGTCTCTCCGAACTTCGCTGCTGTAGTTCTGCAGCTGCAGACCCTCTTGACTCGAATTGGAAGAAAATGAGGGGTGGGGGGTGTAGTCGTCAACTTCGGAGAGTCATAGAACGGCTTTGTCTATTGTGTAGTTTGAAGTATCCGCGCAGAACCGAATTGGAGGGCTAATTGTTAGTTTGTTGCACGTTTCATAATCTGTGGTTGTACCTCCTAACTTCAGACGAATAAAGACCCGTTGTTGTGCTTACTGGTACCAACCTATTATGTGTGACCTACCTACCTTCTCAATCTATTTTTTCAAACACCTAGATAGAAGTAGAAGTCATTCTTGTAAAGTTTTTTTTTTACATTTTTGATGTAGTAGGTATGTTGTTGGTAAATGAATGTCAGAAAGAGCAGAAATCATAGCATATTGGCCAGTGATGCTCGCTCGTTTTATTAATCCTGTATTTGAGTTTACACAATAAAATATAATGCCATTTATATGGACGTTTTCCTTTCGTTTGACCACTAAACATCGTCCGTCGGACCGGACTAAACCAAACCAACCAAAGAACACATTTTTTTTTTAAATAATAAAATTTGCGGGCGTACTACCCAATAATCTATATCGGTAGGTGCTATGTTGTCATCACAGAACAGAACAGAGAAATGTGTGAACTTTATTTAGCACCGTAGACTAGACTCTAACTTGAGTTCGAAACAACTCAACTCATCACGTTACATCTCTATCAGTAAGTCTGACTTGAGATTGCACAGTCTAATAAGCCCATAAGACTGACTTGAGATTGCACAGTCTAATAAGCCCATGACTAGACCGTACGTACCGTATTTATAATTTACGTTCCGATCTACACATCACACTTCCTGTGGAATAGAAATAGAAAGAAAATTTATACATTTTCTTTCAGACTCTGCACTTAATTATACGATGTAATATATACCTACAAATAAGAAGTGATGAAAGTTGCAAAAAGAAGAAAGACTAATAGAACAAGAAGAGCTTGCTTGCTTGCGAATCTTGCGATGAGTTAAAACGAAACGTCTTTGCTAGATCAAACTGTCAACAGTGTCATGTCAACAAGGTAGGTAAGTACCTACATAACTATTCTGTAAAAAAAAAAAAGTTTTGTTAGCTTAGCTTTTTGAATTCTTTCTTTCTAGCTTTATTATTAGCAAAATAGTTAAAGATAGGTGAAATCATAAATTATGTATTGTGGGTGAGTTACCGCTTTTATTTTACTTTGGATTATATTTTATTGAAGTCTTATATTTATTTTCTATTTTACGAACCAAAATAACAATGATTTGTTTTGGTTTGGTTGGGGTTGGCGCCATCGCCACCCAGCGCCGCCATATTGCCCAAAACAGCTGTTGTGCGTCTTGCAGCGTCTTGCGCGTTCGGTCCGTTGTTTTCGACGTTTTTGTAACAAAAAAATGTTTCTAAATGAATTTACGTGCTTAAAACTATGCTAAATTGTGTGTCCTTGTGTTAATAACGTGTAGTTAAACAGTTTCGGAATGCATCAAAGCTAATGCCTCAACATGGCTTGTGGAATGCATTCTTGCGACGATGTTTCCACGGGTGAAGTGGAGTTTCAAGAGAAATGGAACAAGTTCTCGGACTGGCTCCATTGCATTTGTGTCGTGACCTTCGATTTGGAGCTGGGCCAGGCCATGGAAAGTGTATACCCGCCAGGGGTGAAGCTGACGGACCAAGAAAAATGCAATATTTGCTATTTAGCGTTCCCGGATTCTAATTCTGGATGCATGGGCGACACACAGTTCCACGTGCGCTTAAGGTCAAGGACGCCACTAACTCGCCAGCAGATTACATACAATGAGGACAGCGAAGCTACATTACGCGCGGACTCCTCGCACTACTGGGGCTTCGTTTATTTTCGTCAGGTAAAAGATCCGACGCTACCTCGAGGCTACTTCCAAAAGAGCATAATATTACTAACAAGATTACCATTTAGTAACCTATTCTATAAGGTCATTCAGCTCATTGCCCCCAAGCATTTTGAGGAAGGCGAGAGCAGTTTGGAAGCCGCCTGTCACGACATCAATAGATGGCCGCGATTAGATGCGGGTCAGAATGTTCTGCTGCCTGTTTTGGGTACAGTGTTTCAGTCATACATTCCAAATCAACAGACCGGCAAAATAACAAGGTCAGACATTGCCAAGCCATTAGATTCACGCAATGTGCCCCACATCTTGGCATCTTTACAGGATGTGAATGTTTTTGATGCATTATCAAGTGTGATCTCTCACCTCCATTTACTATGGGAACTGGTGCTGACAGCTGAGCCTATTGTTGTGATGGCCAGTTCACCGACCGAGTGCTCAGCTTTAGTACAAGCACTGACCTGCCTGATCCAACCGTTGCCGTTCTCTGCAGAGTACCGTCCTTATTTCACAATCCATGACAGTGAATTCAAAGAGTTCACTAGAAAGCAGTACAATCCGCCTTGCATAATACTTGGTGTAACCAATCCGTTCTTTACAAAAACATTGCAACATTGGCCGCACACTATAAAGCTTGGTGATTCAACCTCAATCAAAACTAAACTGAGAAAAGTTGGGAACATTAAGCTTTTAGATACAGCTCCTGGTGTCTACACCCAATACAAGCCCTTTTTAGAAAAGGATAAATCCATTATAAAGAAGCTACATAATGGGATCAGGACAGACCGCCCATCAGAAGTACAGACAGCAATGGTGAAACGCCACTTACTAGAACTGACTCAAAGCTTTATGATACCTTTAGAAAGATACATGTTTTCATTGATGCCATTACAAAAAAATATATCCCCATTCAGAGCGCCTCCAGTTCCCAATCCATTTAACCCAGAAGACTTTTTCGCCATGCTCCAGCAATCAGGACCTCAACTCACCACTGGTATAAAAGGAGACTGGATTGGACTTTACAGAAACTTCTTCAGAACACCAAATTTCAGTGCATGGTTTCATGAACGACACAGTTATTTGACAAACAAGCTTCATGCGTTACAACTGGAAGCATTAGCTGAAAGTGACTTGAAGAAGTGGTCTATTGGAAAAAAGGAAGTGGAAATAGTAGATATGGTGTTGAAACTGAGGGAAGTGTTGAAAAGTAACCCTCCAGTGGCTGACAATACTCGGACATTGCTAGGGAGACGACTTGATGACCTGAACTGTGTGTTGCCTGATGATATGAAGTTAATACTGAATGCGGCCTCGTGACATCAACAGTGCTGCGCCTCAAAACTGAGAGGATGCAGCAATGACTGCAAATACCAGCTATCTGTTACTTGTATGTAACAATCTGGGTCTTCTGTCTGGGTATATGAACATATTTTTCTTATGAGGGCTAATGGCCTATAGCATAGGCCCTATACTATATTACCTACAGCTCCACTCACACACTCAGAGCACATTCTGATCTAGTGGAATATGTTATTTACGTAAATGATTGTATTGTTACACAAATTGCATAAGTAGATCATAACTAAATGCTTTCCAAAATCTGACTATGAAAACTTTCAAGGTTCAACAATGATTTCTACAGTTGAGCATGAATTGAGCCTGTCATAACAAATTACCTGCCTTGTTGCATGAAATGTATAATTTGATGGCCACAATGTTCTACACATTGAGCAGGAAGTTTTTTATATTGAAAAAGTATGCTTAAGTGGGCCTTGACAGAAACATGAAGACATACAAAGCACACTGTAAAGACTACCTGTATTCTGTTAAAACAGTTGTGTTAGTGCAAACAATTTTAAAATTGAAATGAATGCTGGGAATGTACCTACAGCTCTGTGCAGGTTATTAATACCTATCTAAAGCTGTTTTAAATAAGGAATTGCAATTTTGATTGCCTACTTGAGAAGGCATTATATGCACATATTATGCCTATCTGGCTTGCAAAAAGGTATCTACTGACTTTGATCATTCTGTAAATTTATGAGAAAATCATGAATTTTACATGGATGATATGCAACTCATACTTACATAAAGATCAGTCTTATCAGTGATCTTGAGATACCTAAGTCAAGATTTCGAAAAGACTATCCCAGTATACTTGTACCTACTCAATGTAGCTATAAATAAATGAATAAATATTCATGGACATTTCACACACCCTCTAGTCCCAAACTAAGCTATGGTTTGTAGGTACATAATGGAATGAGAAGTACCCACCTTCATTGAACTTTTGTGGCAATATTAATTCACTGTTCAAAATTAATTAAGAGATAAGTCTATCTACCTGCCTAGGTACTCAAGCTTTCCAGATAAAGCAATGTACTATTAAATTGTCTATGTCCAGATGTAGGTAATATGAGCATTCAATAAAGGATGAAGAAATATATTGTCGATTAATAAATTAAGTTTCAAAATAGTAAGGTATTCCACTATGTGGGCAGTAATTATAAAATAAATAAGGACTTATGTATGTTCTAACCTAAATAATGTTCTTTAGTTTGTGTCAGATTCACTGCTCGGTCAGACAGACCTTAAGGTCACTTCAAGGTATGGTGGTCCAAGAGTGAATCTTGTGAATGTAGGTTGGTTTTAGGGAACCAAGAATAATCATTTGTAACTAAAATATAATCATAACCAACCAATGACCAGCCAGTAAATAATCTCAATCATTTACCTTTCCTAAGAATATCAAGTAGTTGCTAAACTAAATCCCTCCAACATTGCAATAAAATAATTTGTAGGAGTTACTTTTAATCTACATTATGACATAAGTTGTATTGTCTGATAAGAGATAAGAATCTTATGGCATTAAAGATAATAAAATTGTCCAGAGGTATTATTAAAACTTGTAAATATGCATTAGATTAAATGAACTGTATGTAACGCTTCTGTTTTAGTTAATAACTCTGTATGCTTTTTCTTATCTGTGTCTTCCATATCTATTTGGCATTGATCATTTGCTAACAAGTGCTGATATAACTTTATGCTTATTCGTTCACTATTTATCTAATTATAATGTTTGATTGGACAATCAGTATATTTTTAGTATGCCTGGTGGTGCCAAAATTAAACTCGCTCTTTAAATAATACATATATTTTTGGTACATTACTGCTAATGGCTGTTTGCTCAATGACTTACCAATCCACTACTGGTAACTTATCCCATCGTTTGAACCACAATGTAAATAAATGTACAAATGCACTGAATATGTATGTGTAAAATGAAATAAATGTTATTTTTCAAATAATTTGTTTTATTAACTTATGTAAAATTGTGCTATCTTCACTTCACCGATTGGGGTAAACAATATCAGTTAATTTAACAGCACTTACATGGACAAATCAACAGTGCTTAAGATATGGCTTAAATAAATCCTTTGCACATGACAAATCCTTTGGTATGTTTGAGCAACCCTCACATTAAGTTTGTGGTATGCAGAAATTAATCTCAAAGCTATAAACTAAGTTGTTTTAAGCTGTGGAGAAAAATATTTGGAACAAAGCTTTAATGTGTGGGATGCATCAAAAACAAACAACTAAAAATAAACAGTCTATTCACATAAAACTAAAGGCGGTTTGATCACAATCGATTGTATTTTGCTTTGCTCCATATATTGTCGTTGTCTGTAACTAGTGTATATACTCCGGCTAAGGTGAGACCGACAGCGGCACCGAGACCCATGGAACGGAGGCCTGAGGTGCTTTTGTAGATCATGCCAGTGGTTGCAGCGGCAATGAAAGTGTTCCCGGTGTCTTCTTTATCTCTGAGCCAGGTTACTCCGAGGGCTATGCAGGAGTAGAATGATGCTATGATGCCTAGTGTGCAGCCAGTCGTGGTCCCTGCAATAGATTTCAAAATATTCAATTTATTTGAGTTTACTTACGGTCTTGATTTTAATTTTATACCTAAAGATGTACATAATAACAATCTGTTTAGAGATTCTTAGTCTTGATAGATAAACTAATTATTGTACACAAAGAAGATACAAAGAGAATCAATTAAAACTATCGAGTACAATGGGCAGCCTTACCGCTAAAAGCAACCTTTTCCAGACAACCTTTGGATGAGATCTGTCTTTGTAGTAGGTATTTTTGTTTTAAATTTAGTATTAGCTGGATATGATAAACTTCTTTGCTATCAACTGTTCAGGGAATTTATCTTAGTCTGAATTGAGGAAAGAAATTGCTTCGCACCTTGTTTCATGATGTAGTTGACTACTTGTGTCCTCCGTACTTTGCCAACTTGTCCTGCCAGAGTTGTTGCTCTCAAGCCTTTGTACAGTCCGGTCACACCTCCCAAACCTAAAATGTGTCAAAAAAGTTTTATGTAAAATCTTATTGGATTCTAGATTTCCCGTCTATACTATAATACCTTAAGATTTTTAAAAATAAACTATACAATAGTTTAGCAGGATTTGTTACCTAGCATACATTGGTAATTGGTACTCCTGATACTGACCATTTCATAGTACATTAAAATATAAAAAGCACAAAACAATATTGTTGGGTGTTATGTAAAAGTTGAGGTTAGAAATTTCATCAGAAAATACCTGAACCAGTCATGAAAGACATTCCGATGATCGGTAGCGCTACGTTAGATCTCCGTGCTGTGGATGCCATGTGACTATCATCAGGGTACAAGAATTCCGGCTGAACTTTTGGGATATACGACGGGTCGAAGTTGAGATAGGGGGACAGGCTTGCTCCGGCCTGGCTCTTCTTCTCCTCACTTTTAGGTGATAGGATATCACTGAGCAACGACATTTTTTCGTTTTATTTGTACTAAACCACTAAAAATAACACTAAAAACGTGTTTCGGTAGAAATCACTTCGTGAATTTACATTACAGAAATCGCAATTTACTGTCAAAATCAAAAATTCCAGATGAATGACAGCTGATTAACGTCAACGTCAAGCCATAGACAAAAAGTGTTACCAACGTCTTTGTTTTACTTACCACACAAAACTGCAATAAAGGCGGTAAAGTTCAAAATATTTTTTTTTCAGCGACGATACAAGAACTTCTGAACAAGTCAGGAAAGTTATCAAAACAGCAAAACTCCACGAGTCGGAACTAACTGAAACTACACAAATATTGAGATTTCCTGAGCCGAGTAAACAAAATGAAAACCTAAGGCTTATGCTACTTGACGATAATTTACTAAAACAAATTGAGGCTGGTAATGAACTCATTTTCAAAGGTAAAAAACTATGTTTAAAAACTGATCATCAAATTCTCACAGACTCATCGTCACGTTTTTAACTAATTGCACTTTATAGGTGATCCAGATGAAAACGTAGTTCTATGTACAAGCGACCAAACATATGACGTGAAAGAAGCAGAAACATCCAATAGTTTACTACTTGTACCTGAACTACTGTTCGCAGCTTCAACCGGTCTTGATGAGACCATACAAAACAACTCCATGGATGACTCGGACACTTCACTAGATAAATCTAACGCCAGTCTAAATAAATCCACTGATTCCGATGACGGCAGACCTCCTAGAAAGATAGAAAATAAGGACATAGTCAATACGTTCTTTACATACTACGAATTAAAACCTTGCAAACCAAAACTATCCAAACTTGTTAAACTGTTAGAACATTCTAAATACCAAGGCCCTGAGCTAGAATACGCAATAGACAAATCAAAACTGCTAACATACGAAGATATATTCGATCAAATACAGGCGTCTAGAAAAGAGCTAGATCAAGAACTAATAAAAGTTCAAGCGATAAACATTGACGGGAATTATCGATTGCTTGACTTTGATTTTGAGTTCCGAGTACTTTCCTACATGCTAGATCTGATTGAGGAGAATTCTTGGCCATTAGATAGAGTCTCCAAGGAAGTAACTTTAGAAAGCTTGAAAGAATTAGTCCCGGGACCTATTCTGGAAGCTGTATTCGGATTTTATACAGAACAAACGACTGCTGAAGATGGTGTACAGTACTATCAGTACAGACAGGATCAAATCTGTAGATTTTTAGCTAGAGTTTTGTTGAAAAGCGCAGGGAAGTTTAATTTGGCTGAATTTCTGCAAGCTTGGCGGGATTCTGTGCCCGAAGGAATGATCACAGATGTAAGTTGAATCTATCATCGTTTCACATTTTGATTCTAACCAAATTGGCCACGTTAAGCGCTCCTAGCGGGTAAATTGAAAACCATTTTCCTCCATAAAAAATACGAACTTTATCTTCGGTTTTCTCAAAAACTCTCTCGACTACCTACCTCTCTCAGATACCTACCTACATTAGGTTACTCGAAAGATAAAGAATACAAAGTTCTAACATTATCTACATATTGCGAAACTAAATAATTATAAATTAAATGTTTACCTACTTTGTTTCAGGAATCTCTGTTATCAGGAATAGCGCTGATAGATAAATCGAGCACGCCTCAAGTAGTTTGGGGATTTTCCGAAGGCGATCTGCCAGAGAATATCAACGAACGGTTCAAAGTCCTCTTCCAGACGAAATCCAAGTGGACTGTCGATCAGATTTCACCTTATATTGAGTAAGTTAGCAACCTAGATAATTTAATCAATCACTGTCAATCAAGACCAATGATTAATATTTGTTGATTAAGTATGTAATAATAGGACCATAAACCATTAGGTATGTTACTCCTGTTCACCATCAGCAGAGCTCACAGTTTTCTACTTGCTATCTTGCTACGGAATGAGGAAGATGAGAAATACGAGTATACCTATTGCTTCATTTCAGGTGTTTTGCGACGGAGAAGTTAAATGTGAATGCATTACTGACAAAGTACGCTAGAGCTTCTACTCAAGATGGAGTCAGAGTATTTTCTGCCAAACACATGAAATAACTCGCTGAGGCACAGTAGCCGTAAATATAGGACTTGCTCTCTTTTATTTTATGTCATGCATATTCTTTTTTTCAATAAAACAGTATTGTTTAAATATCTGGGTTTTATTAATATCAAGTAGGTATGCATAAATTATCTAAAATTAAGTCAAATACAATCTTAGTAAATTAAAACTTAAATAACATTTATTATCCTATCTAACACAGCCTGGTACTTTCACAAAGAAAATATCAATCTTGAAATTCTAAACGTCTTTCCAAAATATACATTTCTCTAAATTATTTTAAATCAATTTAAAACTTAAACCGGGAATGTTCATGAGATTTATTGATTAAGCGTTTTTAATCTACCGTCAGATAATTGTGATTTAGGTCTTATTAAAAGTTAAATGGGCAATGAAAGTTTAACGGGCTGTTTAAAAGCAGTTATGATTCTTTGGTTTAGAGTTTACGATTGTTTAATGTTTTTACGAAGTCTGTCCAGTTCTTCCCACATCGCCTGAGGTAAATCCTCACCAACCTCATCTTTGAAATACTTTTCGATTGCATCGGTCTGAAATAAAAAAAAAATATAAGAAACGTAGGACGAACCGCCGACTAAATATATTGGTGTACCTATATCTCGCATTTTCCTAAACTAAATTAATTTTACAGCGCTAAAATTATACCTACTCGTCCTGTCAAATTATGTTTTAATAACCACGAAGATTATGTTAGATACAAATCTTTTTGGGGTTGCCCATTTATTTCATTGCAAACTTAACGTGGTGATAATCTGGTATCAAATTACTAGACAGGTACTTAATTAAATTAAGTTTAGTTTAATTCTTTCAGTAAAATCACAGTAAAAATAAAAACCTAGTTACCTCTTGCAGCCAGAAGTCTTTAGGTATACTGAACAGGCTCTTCATATCCAAATCGCCTAGATTGTCAGTATTCAATGCGTCGGCTGAAGGCACGTTGCCTAACGGAGTCTCTGTGTAGCAAGGTTCGCCGTCACAGCGGCGGAGAATCCAGTCGAGAACACGGGAGTTCTCACCAAAACCAGGCCAGAGGAATTTACCCTGTTTGGATTTAAATTATGTAAAAAATAGGCCTTGTAAAGTACGCTCCTTTTTTTTCGTCTTCTAAGCAAGCGATTTATACTGCTTGAAGTCTGATTCTGAGAACTCCATGCCTGGGTCGTTACAAAACTCTAAACTTGAAGTGCTCAATGCTCTTAGCATTGCTCAGAACAATAAGACTAGGTAATAGCTTTTTATAGTTTGCTGATACTTTGTTAACCAACCAATATAGGTACGCGTAAAATACACCTAAAGTTGAAAAGTTGATCAAAAGTTGTTGGACTAGCGACCGCCTAAGAATATAGATTTATAACGAACAGTTTGTACAGATAATACCTTAAAAAGACTTATTTCTATGCACAATTGGTTAGAAAGTAGCAATAATTACCTGTTCATTCTTCCTGAACCAGTTGACGTGGAATATCTTGGGCATGGCACGCCCGGGCTGCGGCATCGAGAGCCAATGCTGCAGGTACTCGCCGAAGTTGTACCCGAAGAATGGACGCATTGCGAACGGGTCGTGCATTACTACTTTACCCTGTCAATGCATATTTGATGTTAGGCTACACGGTTCACTTTTGCTTTTCAATTTGAATGAATCAACCACATTGCTACGAGTAGATCGTCTAAAACAGCCTAAAATTATAACAATATAAATAGCAAGGGATGATTTAAAAGGCGTCTCGCAAGACACTTAATAATGCCAACTTGTCTAGCCAAAGTAAGGCAATAGGTGCGTTTGAAGCTCTACTTTCCTTCAAGTGAAAAATACAAGATTCATTAAATATTCAATTTTTTTTAAATTGTCTGGTGACTGGACTGTCTAAAGCCTAAAACAATATTTCAATAAAGTAACTTACGCTATGCTCAGCAGCAGCAGTAGATTCAGATCTCATAGCAGCTCCCATAAACACGCCATGTTGCCAATCACGTGACTCGACCACTAAAGGCACACCCTCAGGCCTTCGCCCTCCGAGCAAGATGGCGGAGATGGGTACTCCTTCTGAACTCTCCCATGCGTCATCTATGATGGGGCATTGCCCGGCTGGGGTGCAGAATCTAGGAAAATAAGTGAGCTTAGTACCAAATTAGAAGTTGGTTGATAAGCAAGAACCACAAAAAATATTAGGTTAGTACGTTAATTAGTTCCCATGATTTACCCCAATTTAGGGAAATTTTCGACAGCTGGAAACTGCACTTTTTTTTAAAGCATATCAGATCAGGGTTAGTAAATACTACTATTCTACCAAAAAAGAAAAAACAGGAAATCCGTTCTAGTCACTTTTTAGACGCCAAAAACGGTTTTTGTATGTTTTTGATTGTGTTTGGAGCCCTTTCGACGGATCCAAAAACGAAAACATTTTTTGTAGAAAATCTCTTTTTATTTATTTAATTCTTTATTGCACAAAATTACACAAATTCTATACAAATGGAGGACTTAATGTTAAAGCATTGTCTGCCAGCCAACCCAAGCGTGGTGGTATAAAAAGGAGGTTGGTAAGTTAGGTAGGTAGGTAGGTACCTTGAATTCGGATGAGCAGCTGGAGTTTTTCCCGCCCAAGGCTGGCCCTTCCAATCAGTGAGTCCTTCAGGAGCCTGGCCCATGCCTTCCCACCAGACGCCGCCATCTTGCGTCTCCGCTACGTTCGTGAACACCGTGTTTTTGAAGATTGTCGCCATTGCCATGGGGTTGGTGGCTTCGGATGTTCCTGGAGATCAACACAATAAAATATTATAAACATCTAGTCACAAAATAGTCCTGTCTGACCTCAAATTAATGTAGTAATGACATGAAAATATATAAATTGAAAAAAAAAACTATCCTGGCACGATTGGGGTTATTATTGATAGTTTTTTCTTACCCCCAACAGCCATGCATCTTTTAATTGTGAATTTACCTGGTGCAACTCCAAAAAAGCCGTTTTCAGGGTTGATAGCTCGTAACACTCCATTTTTATCAAACTTCATCCAAGCGATGTCGTCTCCCACACACTCGACTTTGTAACCTGGCAGGGTTGGAGTCATCATGGCCAGGTTAGTTTTCCCACAAGCGGAAGGGAAGGCTGCGGCGATGTATCTCTTGCGGCCGCTCGGGTCTGTTATACCTACGATCTGAAAAAAGTGTTGCTATGTAGAAACACGCTTTTGCCTTGCCACTAGGTCCAGTGTCAGCATGCAGTAAATGATGATGAGTGGTTTTTGAGCTGTCAAATTAACACAGAACATAATATCCTGTGAGGGCGCCACTTACACAGCTTAGGGTTGACCTTTTGGGGCGTCTCTATGGTGTTAGCACTTGGACGAATTGTGTGTTAATTCGTCCAAGTGTTAGCATAGAGGCGCGTCACTGGGTCAACCCTAAGCTCTATAATATCCTCATCAATTTCTTAGGCACCTAGAGCGGTACCTATATCCACTCTGAACTCAAGTCACGCCTTCTATACCTACCAACTCAAAAATAGAATACTTATGTTTTTTTTTATTAGCTTTTTGCGGCTATGATATCACTGCGGCCTTCTGGCCTATTGTGATCGCCACTTGTGTAAGTACCACCCCTATTTGGGGCGTTTATAGTTCACCACTAAATCCTGCAGCTGCTAAGAACTGAAGGATTTTCTTAGGGGTGAGGTTTTTTAGCTCATCTGGGCTTAAAATATGCTTTCCCAGATGTGTGCTGCGTTTTTGCATCAGCGGCCCACACTCCCCTAGCAGGTGAAGAGGCGTTTCTTCCGCCTCCTTACAGAGCCTACAGGTTTGTGTTTCGCACAACCTTAATTTGAACATGTGCTCGTTAAGGCGACAGTGTCCAGTTAAGGCCCTGACCACTGTGCGCAGGTTGCACTTACTTAGCTCTAGGATACGGTTGGTATTCCGTTTATCGAAGGAATAATGAATGAATAATGTTACCAGCATATGCTCAGCCAACCAGCCTTCACGTCTCGCGATCACGGACCCCAGACGGAGAGCGAAGCATTTCTTGCCGAGGAGACTGTTACCGCCGTAGCCACTTCCTGTACACATTACATTGGCTTAGGTAAGTACCTAATTAAAAATATTCTTATAGGAAATTATAACCTGCAAATATATTTTATTGAACACATAAGGGCCAACGCACATCTATCGACAAAACTGTTTTGTCGCGTACTTAGTGACGTGAAAATAAATTTTCTGTTATAACGAAAACAGCATATGATGAATGCTTCCTCGTCATATGCTGTTTTCGTTGTAACGAAATTCACATCAATTGACATGACGCATGCATAAAATTATGTTTACCTATCTATTATAGCATTGTTTAGTACCTACCTATTAAACATTGCTTTATACGCACATACCTAGAGAATGAACTGTGCTTTTTTAATAAATAAGAATATAATGTAATTATGTAGTGTACTTAATAATATTATTAAGTACTTAGCATGATTCTCATTAAATAAGCAAGTAACGAAAACAGCAAATAAGACGAAGCATATTGTGACGAAAAAAGTTATACTGACATGGTTTGTCACGAAATTATGAAGTTTCACATACTAACTGTTCGACAAGACGTTTTGTTTTTGGTTTGCGTTCGCCCTAACATAACATATATACATACATATTATTATAATATAAGTAAAATACTTGCTGAGTTATTCTAGTTTCGGACTATCAATATCTCGTCCCACTGGGATGAAACCTTTCCACTTTATAAGTATTTCGATTCTAGTTTCGTCACAGTATTTATTTCAATACAAACGTGAAGTGAAATACAGTCACGCACGACACGACAAAAGTGTCGATTGAGTATTACAAGATCCTTGTGATTTTACTGAATAAAAGGTCTTTGACTTTGGATTATTCCCTTCTGTCACCCTGAGCGACAGATTGGACAAAATGTCCAACTTGTCACCCTGAGCGACAGATTGGACAAAATGTCCAATCTGTCGCTGTAGAGGTTACCTAGAACTAGAAGTCGTTGCTAGATGTGACATACCATAGCTGATGATCTCGTTATCTGTCGGCTTGTGCAGTATGATGGTGCGTTGCGGGTCGCAAGGCCAGCCTGCGGTGCCCGCGTTGCCCACCGCGTGCAAGCATCGCACGAATTGCTCGTCTTGACGTAATGCTTCTAGGACTTTGGCTCCTGGTGAAACAGACAAAGTATAGTCTGAAAAACAGCGCTGCTCGGCCTTTTATGGAGCAGCAAACAAGCTGAGACTAAGCTTTTTTGGCATACCTAGGCACCTACGTGGCATAGGACCGCTTTTGTTTATTTTTGCTTTGTTTGTTTTGTTTTATTTAAGTTTGTGTCCTACCTATACCTACCTACATATTACATATTATAATATCTCTGTATCTTGCCTGTACCTATTCTTTGTTTTCTTATTTTATTTTTCTTTGTGTACCTACCTATGTCTTATTTTTTTGTGCCAAAATAATTTTTTTCATTTTCATTTTTCATTTTCATTTAGAAATGGTGGTAGAAATTAGGCACACCATTTAGGTATAGAATAGGCTACTTCTAAAAGTACGGTTGGATTTCCCGATCAAATAATTGTTCTGTGACGCCTGTGGTAATAGGTATAGCTCTGCTTTCCGTGCTGTGGGTTGTGGGTTCGATTCCCACCAAGAACAAATGTTTGTGTGCTAGTAAAACGTGGACGTTTCTGTGTCTCGGTGTTATTATAAAGTAAGTAACTAGGTACCTACTTAAATATTTTTACGAAAAAGATATGTAATTTTTGCGTAACATATGTCTTAGAAGGTTTTTGAAATCTCTTCTCTTTTCATAATGTTCTACAAAATAATCATTTCTGTTTTCCTACCTAAATACTTAGGTAAATACTTATGTACTTGTTTATTTATTTTTAAAGTTTACAAAAAAACTAGTTGAGCGCGTCGTTGGTAGTA
The DNA here is from genome assembly GCA_947859175.1 of Gandaritis pyraliata. Classification (NCBI taxonomy): domain Eukaryota; kingdom Metazoa; phylum Arthropoda; class Insecta; order Lepidoptera; family Geometridae; genus Gandaritis; species Gandaritis pyraliata. The sequence goes on along the minus strand of OX401874.1, from coordinate 2,883,119 downwards.
AATATTTACAACAAACAAGAAGTACTTATTTGGACTTTAGAATCTGCGACACCAATTCCGTCTTCGATAAACGCAGCAGATTAAGTACCTAGTGTACCTACCTACCTATCAGCTGCGTACCTACTATTACCTTGATAATGTTAATAAACGGTTACTTTTTGAAAATCATAACGGGGGTCATTAATCTGGTATGTATTGTTTGAATCACGAACTTTTCACTCTGGATTTCATATTTTCACTCACAGTAGGTAGGTACCTTGTTATACCTAGCTGATCGAATCTCTAGGTACATACGGGTCACTTTATTCGCATCTTCATCATAAGAAGGTAATATTATCAATACAACTACAACTATACAACTATACAACAGTACAACACAACATTTACAACTGATGTGTTGTGTCGAGGTTGTGGTGACGTTGGAATTGAAATTGATTTATTTAGTAACATCAACTAGGAAATAACTGTATTATGGCGTTCTAATGCCCTACGATGCACCGGAGGTAACAAACAGCGTTAGGTACTGCAGGGGTATGCCAATCAAAGTTGAACTGCAAAGTTTTAAATCATGGACAGTTCATACTAACTCATAGTTATTCTGTGACTAAATAGTGACATTATGACGTCATTTGATGTGTTTTCGCGCATATTTTATTTTGCTGTCAAGTGTTTAAAAAGAATGATCACGTGGTACAAAATTGTACCACGTGACCTGAAGAAATTACACTGGACAGTGAAATATAACTTGACAGCAAAAGATTGGCATACGGGGGCTGTAGTATTTAATTATTAGTAGGTAGACGTTTAGGTGATACACCTACGAAACATACTTATCGGGAAAATAATTTTTGACTTGCGTGAATCGAAAACTATTGTTTTCCATACAAAACCAAAACAAATAAAACTCTCAGCGCTTCAAATAATCAACTAAAGTGATAAACTCACTTACTCACCGATTCTGGTCATGACCCGCATGGAGTAGACCACGTAAGGTGAGTCGGTGACTTCCACGCCGATCTTGGAGAGGGGAGAACCAACGGGACCCATGGAGAACGGAATCACGTACATGGTGCGTCCTGCACAATTAATGCTATTTAGCATTTTGTTTCTAGCTTTTTACACCAAGGTACACAGTACGCACACCGGATCTTTAGAATTGCTAGTAGAATTGCTCACCACGCATACACCCCGGGAATCGTTCTCCAACCGCCTTCTCATAATCTCCAGCTGTAATATAGTTTCCCAATGCAGACTTCTGTCCAGCTCGGGCTTGAGGCACCACGTCGCGTTCTCGCTCCGAGCAGATGAAGGTTCTAGACTCCACGCGGGCGACATCAGCTGGATCGGTTCTTGCTAGCCAGCTGGAGAAGATTCCAAGTGTTATTGCGTCAAAATAATATCATGTGAGATGAGGGCTAAGTATGATGCGCCCCAGACAGCGATTTGTCTAAAGCTAGTCTTGTCTCTGTTTTCGTCAAACAAAAGAAAGGGACGAAGTATCCTATCCTATCCTATCCTATCCTATCCTATCCTACTAATCCTATCCTATCCTATCCTACTAATATTATAAAAGTGAAAGTTTAGATGTTTGGATGTTTGTGTTTCAATCACGTCAAAACCACTGAACTAACTTGGATGAAACTTGGCATATATATAGTTCGTAATCTGGATTGACATATAGGCTACTTTTTATCCCGAATAATTAACAGGATCTACAGGATAAAATGAACGAAAAGGATTAGCAGCGCCAATTGGCAAGAAGATTTCATTGTCATGTCATGTCACGTCAGTTTGACAGGGCGTAGTACTACCTCTTTGGTCTAACGACTAGCGTTTGACATTCCAGTAGGTACGAGTTCGGTGTAATGAGGTATAATGTCAAGTTTCTCAAAGAAGTATCCGCTCGGTACACGCACAGATAATATAATGTACACGGAAACTGTAGACGCGTACGAAGTCGCGGGTAACTGCTAGTGATTTTATAAATTCGAAGGTATTTCCCACTCACCAGTTATCATACTTGGGCAGGCGTTTGACTGTGCCCTGCTGCTGCATGAGGCTGAGCAAAGCGCTGGCCTCGCCTTCAGAACCGTCGCATACATGGACATGTTCCGGCTGGCATAGAGCGGCGCTGCGCTCCACAAATGCACGGACCTGCAGGTAACTTTTACTACAGAACTGTCAAGAAATACACCTCATAAGACCCCAAGGGCCTTATGCTCAGTTCGGCAGAGATGTTACTCTAATAGGGATGACGTCAAAATGACGTAGAAAACTCGAAAACGAATTTTTGGCCGAGATATGACGCCATCTTTACTATAGTAAAATCTCTGCCAAACTGAGCATAAGGCCCCTGTGCCTTGATTACGAATAAATGTGACAATCGTAAACGTATCATGACGCTGCGTAGGTAGATACACTCTCGATAGGTACACTGCGCCAGTGACGGCACTCGAGTTGACGCGCAATATGACATACAATACTTTATTTCATAATGTTATACATGACATTGTTAGCAAGACTGATGAGGCCTAGACAGAATAGGTACCTACTTTCACCTTGATTACATACCTTCGGAGTGAGAGCAGCTAGCTGAGGGCTAGGCTTGGTAACTCCTCGTAGAGCAGTTTGATGCGCTGCACGGCTGCAGCCAAGCGCTATTTGGGCACATCTGTAAACAAATACTTATTGATTTAGAAAGAAGTAGAGAGAAAGGCAACTAGGAACTACTTCGGATCGTGATTCTAACAGTAATCGAGTGGAATTTTAAAAGTGGTGAAATTTTGAAAAAAAAATTCAAAATGGCGGCGGGTCGATATTCCACAAAGGTTCTCTCCCTTTTATTCGGAGTTCAATTCTGATAGTTACGAGTTACGATCGACCAAGAAAGCTGACAATACTTATTTTTGTGCTATTTTGAACATATCGTCCCTCTCGCATGATTCGCATCATTCAAATTATAATAGTTCATAGTTCAAACTGTGTAGCCGACTGTACATCCTAGCCAATGTTATAACATATTATTGTGCTCGTTTGGTGATGTAAAAGTAACGTTGGCTGTCGATTACGCTTCGAAGTAAATAAGCCCTTTGTCTGCAGCAAAACATAACCAGAAGTAGGTACAAAGATCTATTTGAATCATCTTATAAAGACGAAGAATGGAATAGTTAATTTGTTTACCTAATTAACTTGATAAAACGTATTGATTCTTTGATTTATTTACAAATACATACAAACATAATATTTATATACCTACCTACCTTAGAGAAATTCTAAACTAAATTTTATTAAAATGAATCCTGATTTTTTTATTTTGATTCTGATTGAAAACAGAGTTCAAATCATAGACTATGAAACAGGACATTGGATCTAATTTTATGCGAAATTAAAAATATGAGAATGATAATAAAGACTTGTTTAAAAATTGTGCTAATATTTAATGGACCAAAGCAAACAGCTATAGCAAGGGTTTTTTTTCAAGGAAGAGTTTGCGAAATTATTAGATATTAGTTAAATATTTTGGTGCTATTTACTATGAGATTAGAGGAGAGACTAGGATTTTTTTATTAAGAATTAAATGGTCGAATCTAAATTAATATTAAGAAATGTAATTCGGTTTAAAAACTTACTGCGCCGCCTTCCTCACGTAGTCTTCAGGAACAGTTTTGAAATGCAACATTTTAAACAATATTTATAAATTAATTTAAGTAATACTTGAGAGCAAATTTGAAAAAAATAACTTTTTATATTTTATCAAAATTACTGAAACTGAATAAGATTATCAACCACCTATAATATTTAATACTATTTAATCTATAACCCATTTAATAATTAGGTGTTTAGTAACAGGATAACGAAGTATGAATGTTTGAAAATGTGCGTAGGAGTGGTTTATAAAGTGAGGGAGTGAGCGCACGGAGCTTTGTCATTGGTCGAGAGCGCGGGTGTGTCGGCTACGTAATCTACGTATGTCTATTTGTGTCACAGATTAGTTACAGTTACTAGACACGAATAATGTAATCAGAAAAAACAGTTTCAAGTTCAAAGTGTTGTCTGTTTTGATTTCTAAGTCTTTGCCATGATTCAGAAATATTGCTTGTGGTTTCATCAGCTCCCTTCCCAAAGCTCAAGGTACGAGTATTATTGCATCAGACTGCCCCAGCGGCCGATGCCCGAGGAATGTCTTTGTACCTAGAATTGCAACTCTAAACGAACGTGTATTGAATTTATTGTTGGCCTAACGATCAAAGTGGATTTTCTTGTATCTTCATTAATAATCGCTTTACTTAGGAGCAACACCAAGCTAATTAAGTACCTACATAACATTTTATTATTTGATTTTTTATAGAAATGGAATTTACAATTTTTTTCTTACCTTTTCGTAAATTGAAATTGGTAGTAGGTATCACTGTCACTGGAGAAAAAAGTATGTACCAAGTTTGTCTAAGGTACCAATTGTAGAAGCGCTCATGGCATAGCTTGCTTTAGTCAATCTTCACCGATTATCTAAGTTAAGATTTTTTTTTTTATAAATTTATAAGCAAGCGTTTGACCGCAATCTCACCTGATATTAAGTGAAGATGCGGTCGACGATGTAGCACGCTTACCTAGAAGATACCTATTCACTCGTCTCTTGAAAACATCCAATCTATATGAAGGCGGAAACACAGACGCCGGCAACGAGTTCCAATCCCTGGCTGTCCGCATTATAAAAGTAGAAGCGAAACGCTTAGTGCGGATAGGTGGTATGTCAACCATGAACGGGTGTCTCATTTCCGTTCGTCTGGTGGTCCGATGGTAGAACGGGGATGAAGGAACCAAGCTATGAAGTTCCATTGCACACTCCCCGAAATGTTCGTTCTGCGTTCTCTACGTTCTGCGCGGTCACTATTTGGATGGGTGACCGCTAGTGGCATTTGCATCTGAGCGCTTCTGTGCTTCTAAGGGCACGTTAATCTGTCGGCTACAATAAGGATATTTTTCTTCTAAATATAAACTAGTTGTCCTGTGAGAACATAGACCTCGCAAGCCTTTATAACCATACAATAACCGACACTTTCCCTTTTACCCTGGCTAAATCGAATTTCAGGTGCTTGAATTTTCCAATAGGCCCATAGGTAGACTTTTGAGCAAAATAAGGGTATAAGTTTTAGCGATTACTCGCGTTCCCTTGGTCCTAGGAGGTCGAATCTGGTATCTACGGATTTGTCTCGTAAAGGCAAAGAGGACTGTGTAGTCTCATTGATATTGGTAGAAGTCAATTTTCTGAAAAAAAAATCCCCTTTTTTCCCCTTTCCACTCCCCCTTTTTGGAAATATTTTTACACCATCTTGTGTAGAATAAAGTCTTTCGTGTGCTTCTCAAATTTGATTGAAATCCGTCGATAAATAACGCTACAGCAAACTTTCCCTCTTTTCTCCCCTATTTTCCCCCCAATCAAAAATCCCCGACGACAAAAAAAATCTTATAATTCATATAACCTGTGTACCAAGTTTCGTCCAGATCGGTTGAAAAATGCGACCTGTAGAGGAGAACAGACAGACAGACAGACAGACAGACATCCGGACAAACGCATTTTTGGCCAATGTGGAAACTGAGACGCTTCGCTCGCTTCGCTCGCTCGGTCAATAATATCGGAATAATACGCGACCAATGACCAAAGGGCTGGCGCTTACCTTGGACAGAGAATTAGTATTGCCATACAAAGAGTTAACGTTGCCAGCCTTTTGGGCACCCTGCCTGCACGAGGTGATTTAAACTCTGTTTTCTATCTCTAGCATTTAGAATTCAGAGTTCATTTTAATAAATTTTGTTTTGTTAAAAATGCAGTTTTCTAAAGTATTTGTATATAGTTATTGTTTTGAACAAATAAAAAAAAATATCGGAATAATTTTCATCTAATTCCGCATAGCGTAATGGTCGTTCTTCGTATCCGGGTTATAAATGGATAGCTAATTAGATTCTTCATTTTGTTTTCATAACAAATACAATATTAATTGCACTCATTAATCATTAGGTAAGCTATTATATCTGCTGATTTTACTACTTACCTACTGATCAACAATAATATTTTTTCTTTATTTTATTTACTTCCTTTTTCAATGCCATCACAGTAAATTAACTAAAACGACACTGATATCGTAACAGTTTACTTATTTACTAAGATACCAAAGAACTTTTTCTGTGAATTTCGTCAACGAAACCATAAACAATTCTTCATCTTCGCTTAACTGATTATTAGACGAAGGAACCTTGTCATAGGAGCTTCCTTCAGCCCCCGTATGCCAATCTTTTGCTGTCAAGTTATATTTCACTGCCCAGTGTAATTTTTTCAGGTCACGTGGTACAATTTTGTACCACGGTGATCATTCTTTTTAGACACTTGACAGCAAAATATGAAAACACATCAAATGACGTCATAATGTCACTATTTAGTCACAGAATAACTATGAGTTAGTATGAACTGACCATGATTTAAAACTTTGCAGTTCAACTTTGATTGGCATACCCCTGCAGTAGGTGTGTCCTACCTTTGGGCTCTACGAGCTACGAGCAGCTTGTGTCGCCGCGCGCGCATGTATTTATTTGGCACTCGTACTATCGGCAAAATTTCCGCCTTACAACTTTTCAAAATCAAATTACACATCCCATTCCACCTCCCATAGTTCTCACTAATATTATAAATGTCAAAGTTTGGATGTTGTTTCAATTACGCTGTAACTACTGTTCTGATTTGGATGAAACTTGGAATACAAGTTTTTAGCTATTTTCTTATTAGTATTTGTATATAGTTATTGTTTTGTTCAAAATTAAAGAAGATTAATTAGTAAAAAAAAAAGTTTTTAGCTTGGTTTACTTTTTACTTGTTTACTTGTTGTTTTTTGTTTACTTGGTTTACACAGGTTACTTTTTATCCCATAAAATCAACAGGATAAAACGGAACGCGGACGATGTCGCGGGTAGAGACTAGTAACAGGAATATTTACACAGTGTTTTGTCTCTTTCGATCGAGTTTGAATCTGCTAGTTGGCAAAACACAAAACAAAGTGTAAATATTCCAAGCTTAGGTACATGGGAAAATTTCATAGGAGTAAGTGTAACTTTGCAGCGAGTTCAAGTATTTTTATATTTTTTTCTAAAAGTTTTTGAATTCAATCATTTCAATTTAAAGATACGATTATTCTTCATCTTGTAATTTTTTAATAAAATTCTTCAAGAGTTATTTTGTTTTTTGTTAGGAAACACCTTAGTGTCTCAGATTGATGGGCGCAGTTCTATGTATCACAGGGCACGTCCTAGAGGACGTGCTCAGTGAGATAAATCATATAGTTGTTTAAAAAAACAATTGCAATTCAGCGTTTATAAGTACCTACCCCCTCAGTATCGCATTGCCTTAGTTACATGGAAATTTTTATAAAGTATGAGAAAATAATGATTACATAGGCTGGACTCTCGACTTCATTATCTCAGTACAATATCCACACACCGTCCTATTTTAGCACAGATTATTTAAGTGTTTCTACTGTTAGAAGTATTTCATCAATTATCTACCAACAGTTTTATTATAAATAGCTGTGTTTTTAATTTGAAGAAAATAAACTAGAAGATAAGATTATCTCTATCTAATAATGTCAAAATAAAGTATTGTATGTAACTATTTTATCACAAAATATTACAATGCGAAATAAATGTTTTAGATCTTGCTTAGCAACAGTGGTAGATAAGCCGGTTGTCTTACGCTGCTGTATTTAAATAAAATAATAATTTCAATGTCAATAGTTCGTTATCGAAGAAAAAAATTAGGTACCTACACTACCTATCTATTTAAATGACATGTGTAGGGATGTCTTTAATTTATGGACGTGATGGGCGAGTAATGGGTGCAGTGCATCACAGGGTACGTCTTCAATGGACGTGCTCAATGCATCGTTATAGGCATTGGTTACCACTTAAAATTAGGTGGGCCATCGGCTTGTTCCAACATTTAGTTGTAGGTATAACAAAATGTAATGAGATGGTGAGCTAATTTCTAAAAATAAATGTTAATTAGTTCATATGGGTGAATTCAATTCGACCACAAATGTAATAATAACACCTAGATAGATAGAAAACTCTATTGATTACTTACATACTAAACACAGGATTTACAAACATAAAAATAAAATAAAAGTAGGTAATGCAATGGGCGGCCTTATCGCTAATAGCGATTTCTACCAGGCAACTTTTTGATGGACAGGAATGAACAGAAAAGAGATGGGGGGGATTAGGTGAAATAGCTTTTGTACTTCTAAATAAATAATTTAATAAACCTACATAAATAAAGACAAATACATATACCTAGGTACACCTAGTTGACATCCTACCTACCATTTACTCTACCTACAGTGTACAGTACGCACAAAGGATTTTTATCCCTCTGAAATTCGATGCAACAAACGATTGCGCATGTACTGTTGTGTGAAAAATTTAGCTTACCTCTAATTCGACCTAAAAATAGGTTCTGCGCAGATACTTCAGAGCGACAAAGTTGTGACTACTTACACTACATTCTTTGTCCCTCGAATGCCCTCGATTAAACTTTTTACTAGTATTGATTTGTAGTTTAATTTTATTCCTACTATTCTATTTTGGTCTCTACATTCACAAATCTACGAAGGTTATTGAAATGGGTAATTTTCCTTTGTACAAGTTGGTACAACTACTCTTGAAGGCCAAGAGACAGCGCAGTGTTCACTGGCATTCAGGAAACCATTACGAAGTCTACTTTATCATACTATGCTAAGATGAAGCTAGGTATGTCTTTGTCTAGGCATATTATTCATGAATATAATGTACTACTAGCATCAGCTCGCGACTTCGTCCGCGTCCCGTTTGATCCTGTTAATTTTGAGATTTTGAGACAGGCGTCGCAGCTCAGTCGGTAACAGCTCTGCCTTCCGTGCTGTGGGTCGTGGGTTCGATCCCCACTGAGAACAAACATTTGTGCGTGGAAAACATAGATGTTTGTTCTATGTCTGGGTGTTACTATGTATTATAAGTATGTATTTACAAAAAAAAAGTATATAAGTATTGTATCAGCCATCTAGTTCCCATATTACAAGCTTTGCTTAGTTTGGGACTAGAGGGCGTTGTGTGTAAAGTCCAAAAAAAAAAAAAAGTAGCCTATATCTGTGTGCTTCAGATCAGTGCTTGAAGAATAAATGCGAATACGAATCTTAGAAATGTCTGAATCACCCTGTTCAGGCTGAAGATACTAGTTTTAGGACTCCCTTGGGCGATACGAAATCGTCACAAAACGCTCTCATTACGTTTGTGGTGCGGTAATGGTTGAACCGTTGCAGATTAGCGCGATTGGGCCATTTAGAAACCTTTAAAAATTCAACCTTTACTCGTATATAAAAAATACAAGTTGATATCGAGAGTAGCTACAAATACATACCTACGTTGGTATCTATGTAACCTTTAAAACCGGTAGAGACACACCTCCGAAATACAAATCAAGTTTCAACTTCAACAACATGAATTCCACTCAACGTACAAACTGCTGGCTATTCTGTGTCAGTTCCAAGTACCTACCACATTTACTGGGTCAAAATAAATAATAGTAGGTAGGTATCTTGTATGGGATATTTCCAAGACCTTGCTAAACATTTGTGAGCAAATAATAGGTACCTCCTACTTTAGATTATAATATTAGGTACCGTCAAATGGGGGAACTTGGGACGATTTTCAACTTCAAGAACAAAAAAAATATAAAAATCATTGCTTTAGATATCTGATTCATTTTTTTAAATTACAGTGGGCGCTTATATTTTATGATTTCCATGTGAGCTTAACGATTCTGGCGATAGTTTTTATTATATTTTTTAAAAGTGCTTGTCCCAAGTTGTCCTGTAGGAAGGGGTAATTTGGGACACCTATGCTTTTGACAGGTTTTAACCTAGTTACACTGCTGTATCTTTAACTTGAGCCATTTAATATTTTTTTTTTAAATCACTGGTGACTTAAATTATAAGGTAGCACTCATATTGGAACATTTTTATTTAAAAAAAATCACAGAATTCTGTTTTAAAATGAACTTAACCAAATAATTTAGTTGAGTTTGAAATTAAAGTCTTATTGACTTAAGCTGAAGAGATATATATTAGCTTAGAGATATATACTATCCTTACCTAACCAAAATATAAAAATGTAATCATTTATAAGGAGTTAGTATCAAAAGTAACATAGGAAATTCAAAAATTACGTAAACAAAAATTACCATCTTTCGAACATTATATGAGATCGTGATTTAAACATTTATAATAAAGAATAATATCAAAATACAACTTAAGCTTAAGAGATCGTATTTTTCACACTCATTGGCTTCATTTCTATATCTACTTAGCCTAATAAAATGAGCAATCAGTTAACAATTTTAGATTAACAAAAACATAACCCTTTAAAGGCACTTCTAACTAAGAACAACAGTATTCTTTGATAAACTTAGGGAAAATATGTCTTCCTCTCGAAATACATTCTCCGGAGCAACTAGTTGCTCATCATCCACTTGAGGAAATATAAATGTGTTTGTCCCAATTTACCCTAATGTGAATACACCTTAACATTTTTTCGTTTTATTTTTGAACGGTTGGTAGCACTGTCACGAAGTAAACGTCAAAATTACGGCCATAAAGTTATGTTATGATATTTCCAAACAAATTTACCGTAACTCTATTAACAAAGCCGAGACAAACAAAGTTTTACAGCTTATTTATATTTCTAAGTTGACAGGTAACGATCTATCGTATTTTTAAAGAGTTTAGGCTAATAATAACAAACTTTTGCGATACCTGAGTAATATTCTTGCAGCTCCGGGAGATTTGACAGCAAAATGGCTGAAATATCTACATTAGTTTTGCCGCAACGAGCAAATTAATTTTGCATACACTTTTGTCCCAAGTTTGACTCCAGTCTTAAATTCCCCCATTTGACGGTACCTTAACTACCAACTGGACTTGCTACTACTTAGTAGCCCTATTGAATTTCCCAAGGGATTTTAAAATGCCCGTTATGAGTTTGAAAACGTTTGTATAACCACAGATAATATAATACTATACTAGTATAACTCTCAAGCATTTTCACTCCCTAACATTTGCATTTTTGTGTAAAAACTTTTCATTTTCATTTTACATTCATTTCCTATCATCTCATTTCTTACGGAGTATTTCAAGTCTATAATATGTAGGTAGGTAGGCAGGTACTATTATTTATTCTATATCTTATCTTATGTGCCTACCTTAGAATCCTATCCTATCCTACTTCCTACTAATATTATAAATGCGAAAGTTTAGATGTTTAGATGTTTGGATGTTTGGATGTTTGGATGTTTGTGTTTCAATCACGTCAAAACCACTGAACCAACTTGGATGAAACTTGGCATACTTATATATAGTTCGTAACCTGGATTGACATATAGGCTACTTTTTATTCCGAATAATTAACAGGATCTACAGGATAAAATGAACGAAAAGGATTAGCAGCGCCAATTGGCAAGAGGATTTCATTGTCATGTCATGTCACGTCAGTTTGACAGGGCGTAGTACTACCTCTTTGGTCTAACGACTAGCGTTTGACATTCCAGTAGGTACGAGTTCGGTGTAATGAGGTGTAATGTCAAGTTTCTCAAAGAAGTATCCGCTCGGTACACGCACAGATAATATAATGTACACGGAAACTGTAGACGCGTACGAAGTCGCGGGTAACTACTAGTACTAGTATAACTCTCAAGCATATTCACAGCATAACATTTGCATTTTTGTGTAAAAAAAATTCATTTTCATTTTACATTCATTTCCTATCATCTCATTTTTTACGAATTTTTTCAAGTCTACAATATGTAGGTAGGTAGGCAAGTACTATTATTTATTCTATATCTTATGTGCCTACCTTAGAGTATAGAATAATCTGAGGTGTCTACCTGTTCTAGTCTTGAGCAAGCAAGAGTCATATTTCTTATCCACATTTTGTAACCTAGCTAGCTGATGCAACTATCCAACGTTCTTACCACAGATAATATAACCTATAGTAGGTAGTTCTTACAATCAAATGAATGCTGTCCATAATGTCATAGAATATACGCCATCGAAGAAACAATACGCGACGTGACAAACTAAAGTAATATAATGAGAACAACCTAGAAGAAAACAAAAAGAAAAAAGAAATCCTTTCAGATAAGGGAGAACGCAAACCAAAGACAAAACGTCTTGTCGAACAGTTAGTGATGTGAAACTTCTCAGTAAAACTTTTTTAGTTACGATATGCTTCTTTTTATTTGCTGTTTTCGTTACTTGCTTATTTAATGAGAATCATCCTAAGTACTTAATAATATTATTAAGTACACTACATAATTACACTATATTCTTATTTATTAAAAAAGCATAGTTCATTCTCTAGGTATGTGCGTATAAAGCAATGTTTAATAGGTAGGTACTAAACAATGCTATAATAGATAGGTAAACATAATTTTATGCATGCTTCGTGTCAATTGATGTGAATTTCGTTACAACGAAAACAGCATATGACGAGGAAGCATTCATCATATGCTGTTTTCGTTATAACAGAAAATTTATTTTCACGTCACTAAATACGCGACAAAACAGTTTTGTCGATAGATGTGCGTTGGCCCTAAGGGAGAACGCAAACCAAAGACAAAACGTCTTGTCGAACAGTTAGTGATGTGAAACTTCTCAGTAAAACTTTTTTCGTCACAATATGCTTCGTCTTATTTGCTGTTTTCGTTACTTGCTTATTTAATGAGAATCATGCTAAGTACTTAATAACATTATTAAGTACACTACATAATTACACTATATTCTTATTTATTAAAAAAGCACAATTCATTCTCTAGGTATGTGCGTATAAAGCAATGTTTAATAGGTAGGTACTAAACAATGCTATAATAGATAGGTAAACATAATTTTATGCATGCGTCGTGTCAATTGATGTGAATTTCGTTACAACGAAAACAGCATATGACGAGGAAGCATTCATCATATGCTGTTTTCGTTATAACAGCAAAATTTATTTTCACGTCACTAAGTACGCGACAAAACAGTTTTGTCGATAGATGTGCGTTGGCCCTAAATAAGAATTTTTCAAATCGGTTTAAGGGAGAACGCAAACCAAAGACAAAACGTCTTGTCGAACAGTTAGTGATGTGAAACTTCTCAGTAAAACTTTTTTAGTTACGATATGCTTCTTTTTATTTGCTGTTTTCGTTACTTGCTTATTTAATGAGAATCATCCTAAGTACTTAATAATATTATTAAGTACACTACATAATTACTTTATATTCTTATTTATTAAAAAAGCACAGTTCATTCTCTAGGTATATGCGTATAAAGCAATGTTTAATAGGTAGGTACTAAACAATGCTATAATAGATAGGTAAACATAATTTTATGCATGCATGTTTGCTTTTGAAGGCCGCTCGGCCAATTTAATTAATTAATTAAATTGTTTTAACGGCTGGTTGGCGAACCTATTAATAAAAAAACGTAAGAAAAGACTGTCGTGTCAATTGATGTGAGTTTCGTTACAACGAAAACAGCATATGACGAGGAAGCATTCATCATATGCTGTTTTCGTTATAACAGAAAATTTATTTTCACGTCACTAAGTACGCGACAAAACAGTTTTGTCGATAGATGTGCGTTGGCCCTAAGAGGTAACAAAAACATTTAAAAAAAAACATATAACAGAATTGAGAACCTTCTCCTTTTTTGAAATCTGTTAAAAATAACTGTTGTGTTGTGTGAACTTGTGTGCAACCTATTCTGTGCTTCAAGATGCGAGTTACATTAATTTATAAGTAATGTTCATACGATAATACATAAATAATTCTTAGAATAATGATGACATTCATCATGAATACCCTCCATTGATTTACAGTTTAAAAACATGATTAATCATTATTAAATTACACAAACAAATAATATTATTACTTTTCAGTAACTGATTACTGATGATGAAATAGGGGTGTGCGGCCGTGCCTCCTAGGTTATCAACAACTGATTATAACATATTCACAAACAAAAACAGACTTTATTTCTTGGTAGCTAAGGTATACTAATACCAGTACCTAGTGAAGCATCCAGCTGTGCTGGTAATGTTCATAAACAAATTAGACTTTATGACTGCAGTGATAAGACAGAGAATGTATTGTGAAGGTTAAGGTAGGCGAATAACCGAAGGCTTACGTAATTTTTTTTTAAATTTATTTAAAGTAATTTATCGCACAGCGATCACGCTACCCTATTAGTAACAACGAAATAAAGGCCTATATATATCTACAAAATAAATATAGCTTAATCTAAACCTAAATCTGCAAGATTTGATAATCTATTGCATAGAGGTCGGTAGTTTTGGGAAACTTGGGATTGTTGTATGAATTGAACCAGGTGAACTGGTCGTGGTTCGACTAGAGTCGATCTACGCGTTCCTAAGGTTTAGTAGTTCGCCTGGTAAGATTCTAAAATCGAACCAACTGGAAAAAAGTTCACGTAGTCCGATTGATCGAACCATGCGGTCGAACCACGTGGCCAGAAGCAATCTATATAGCATGTTGGCTTCGTCCGAAAAAGGACTAGCCAAGATTCACCATGCCCACTGCATACCTCGCCTTCCAAATCAACTTATACTACAACGGTTATTCCGAACACCAGCTTACGTCATCTGATAAACAATTGGCTCATGTAAATTCCCAGAGAGTCACGCGTCATCGTGATGTTGATATTTTTTGGATGAGACCTACATCAGCAGCCAATGAGCCCGATTTTGATGGTAAACTTTTCTAAACACTAAAATAGCCGTCTTTGTCTTTTCAGTTCATGAGAAAGGGATGGCAACAGTTTTAGTGCTGTCTTTGGTTAGTTTATGACAATGAATCAACAGCTGCTGCAGGGCATTGTAGGACTTTATCCACAAGACGCTAGGTAACCTACATTACATACATTTAAGCATACATATAAAGCCTAAGAATAAGGTGCAATAAGATTTCACTTACTTCTTAGATATTCTTTTGAAGATGAACACCATTTTGAAGTTTTCGTCTCAATCCCGATTTTGAAGTTCTGTAGAGAAAAATGATTATTAAGTTTAGTATTTATTTTAGTTTACTAATTTTACTCGGAACATAGTAGGCATCGATACCTACCCAAAACAAAACCTATTGATTGTTTTGCTTTTCAGCATAAGCCATCTAATATAAACGGTATTTATTTCAATCTAATATACAAAACATCTGACGAACACCTATTAATTGCCTTGCATGCAATAATTTCAGTAGATGTTGCTACGTGCTCTCATAATTCATACCTACTTAATTATTAATCAGTACTTAAGCGATTAATTGGTTTATCATTGATTGTTATTGATATTAGTAACACTGATAGAAATTATGTTACTAGCAAATTACGGTTACCTACTAAATCATTTTGCATCATTTGAAAAAAAGACAGACGTCACAGCTCAGTCGGTAACTCGGTCGGTAATAGCTCTGCCTTCCGTGGGTTCTATCCCCACCAAGAACAAACATTTATGTGTGGCAGACATAGACATTCTATGCCTGGGTGTTATTAGGTATTATAATAATGTATTTACAAAAACAAAGTACTTGTAGGGCGGACCATTTTCCGCAATTAGGCCGCAAGCGGGCCCTTTTTGCGTAGGTATTAAAAACAAAGTATATAAGTATTCTATCAGCATCTAGTTCCCATTACAAGCTTTGCTTAGTTCGGGACTAGAGGGTGTCGTGTGAAATGTCCATGAATATTTATTTATTAAGTGGTGACGTGTAAGGTAAGATGAATAACAAGATGCTATTAGCTTCCAGTGGCGTCCTCAATAGTGATACTAAAACATCATTGTCTTCTGCGTCACTCAACACGATGTTCCCTCTTATCAGTATCAGAGTCGAAGGGCATATTATGTTGTGGAGTACGAGTAGGTAATTTCATCATTTAGGACAATAGGTGGTACGAGAGAGGCAATGGGTCGTAGGTTTCAAAACTTTCGCACTGCACCCTATATTTACTAAACTCGACATAAGCTTGGAATAGTTACACCGTGTTTTGTCTTTTTTCTGCTTGTCAATGCTAAAGACAAAACACGGTGTAACTACCCCAAGTTTATATCAAGTTTTTAAATAACAAGGACGTCAAGTTTATTCATAACAAGGTTAGTTAGTCTAAAAACGTAATCAGAATTTGGCCACAACCATGAACATGCTTGCGGTCAAACCCACCTGGTGCCGGCGGAAGACCAGCGTTGTGTCATTTTGACGCAACACCATGCTGAGTTCGTCACCAATTTGTAAATGTATTGTGTCTGTATTATGTATTGTATGTGTCAGCGTGATTTTACAAATAAATGTTTCTTTCAAACTCTGGTGATAACTTTTAGGGCT